>CM029019.1:112838510-114144071 GCA_016801055.1 Panax notoginseng
AATTCATTTGATAACTTGATTTTTGCTCAACAATCATCCTAGACCCTCTATCTCTAAAAGCTTCGATGGTAGTATATGAGTCCCAAAACGCAGCCCCACGATCACCAACAACAAATCAAAAGCCCAATTCCAGAAATTAAAGCATAAATGTATAAACCCTAACCAAGAAATTTGATCTTTGATTCCATGTTAGATGTTAGTTTTTGTATGTTAAACATGTTGTTTGGAGTCCATATAGTTGATCTGGGTTGGTAGTTGATGGATTAATAACATCAAAGTGCACGAATTTGAAAATTTTTGAAATCTAGAAAATATTATTTTTGGGTCTGACAGTCAAATGTCAGACCTCATAGATCTTTTGTTGTTACGTGTTTTTGTTGTTTCAATGTTGGATCTTGTTGTATGCTGTGAGCTTTGTGTTCTAAAACTTTTAGCAGGACCAGATCATGCATAGGTTGTAAGATAATCGTGATCAAACTCAGTTGACCGACCACGAAAAAATTAAAAATCTGGGCAGCCCAGATTTCCCAGGTGGTTCTGACAAGATTTTTAAAGCTTCTGATCTCGCTGGTTTTTGATGTTATTGGCCCAGTTGTTGTTTTGTTGTTGTAGATTGATATGAAGACTACATACTAGAGTCTTAACAACCAAGATACGTAATGGGATCCAAGTTATGCAAGGTCAAACATTGGTTGACCGTTTGTTTATGAACATTTCTGGGTTTTCCAGAAATGTTCAAGAACAGTTTCTAGAGACCACTTTGATCGGCTTTAATTTCTTTATTGTGTTGATGTTTTGATGATCTGATGATATGGTATTGTTCCCTATCATGTACTCTATACGTATGAACCATTAGAATGATCATATCAAGCCCAGAACGGTTGAATCAAGGCTTAGAAAGTTAGTGCCTCGACTGTTCTTCATTTCTGGAAAACCCAGAAATTGAAGAACAGTTCTGACATGATTTTTGGACGGGTAGATCTTGCTAATATTTAATGTTATAATTATGTTTGTTGTTTGGTAATAAAGTCTTGCACTAGCACTATAAGATCTGACCACAAGCATGTCAGGAAACATCGCAGATTGAGATTTACGTATGGTCAAACCTAGCATCCTCGAAACTGACTTGGTATTCTGGGTTTCGCTGAAGAACATGAAGAACACCTATAGCAACGGTTCTATCGCTATAGGTGGTCTTTAGCGACAGTTTATTATTAAAATTAATTATTTTTATTAAATAAATAGAAAAATTAGTTTTTAATTATTAAAAATACAAAAAAAAATCATTAAAAATTATTTTAAAATTTGAAAATTAGTTTTTAATTATTTTGAATATATTTCATAAATATTTAATATTTTTGAAATATTAAAAGTATTTAATTTATTTAATTAAATAAATTCTTTAAAAATGATTTTAATTCATGAAAAATCATTTAAAATTATATTATGGTATAAGAAAATAATTTAAGTTGTTTTTGATAACTTTTAATATTTTGTGATGAATTTTATTAATTAATTAATATTAATGATAGTTAAGTTATTTATTGAATATATTAAATAAATTATGAAAAATAGAATTATTGATTTAAAAATTATAGAAAAATTATTTAAAGGTTATAAAAGTATTTTAAGCTATAATATATAACTTTCAATATTTAAAGTTAAATTTCATTAATTATTTACTATTAATGATATTAGAATTATTTAATAGTTATATTAAATAAATTAGTTTAAAAATGATTTTAATATTATAAAAATCATTTAAAAAGAAAATAAAGTGTTTAAATATATTTTAAGTTATAAATTATAACTTTTAATATTTAAAGGAAAATTTCATTAATAATTTAATATTAATGATATTAAGTTTATTTAATAATTATATTAAATAAATAGTTTAAAAATGGTTTTATATATTTAAAAAGGATATAAATGAATTAAAAATATTTTAAGTTATAATTAATGACTTTTAATATTTGGATAAATAGTTCATTAATATTTTAATATTAATGGTAATTATTTAAAAATGATTTTAAATATTTTAAAAATTATTTAAGGGTAATATTAATACTTTAAAAATATTTTGTGTTATTATAAATAACTTTAATATTTTGGCAATGGTTTCATTAATAGTTTAATGTTAATTAAATATTAATGATAATAGAATTGTTTAATATTTAAATCCTTTAGTAATGATTTAGGTGTTTGGAAATTTATGATAAATTATAATAAATGTTTAAAAATTATTATAAGTCATTTAAAAATAATATGACTGATACTTACAGATGTTGAACTACATGATAGAGTCTTAGACTCTATAATTACTCGATAAAGCCGTCGGTACGCCGACAGGTTTTAGAAATTGATCCGGACTTAGATATTTTGACTGTATTAATGTTTGTTTGTGATTCAGTGACTGTGAAATATGTGTGTGACAAAGTGATTAGGTTATGTGCTGACTGCAATAAGCAGTGGTATGTGTTATAGTATATTATTCTAATCAAACGAATTATCTGATTACTGATAGGTTGCTATATAAAAGATAAATCTAAATTGCGTACTGTAAGCAGCAGACCAGGTAAGTATCTTATCTTTGCATTTTCTTTATGCAATGGACATGAGTAAGAAGTTTCAAAATTATATTATTATTATGCTATATTATTAACCCTATTATGATATATTATATATCCGATCATTGTTTATCGACATGTTAGTATATGGTAATTCAGATATATATATATATATTCTGTTCGTTAATTTCTATAAATGGTTACACAAGTGTCCCCACTTGGATAATCATTGTATTTAATCACATGTTGATATATATATATATATATATATATATATATATATATATATATATATATATATATATATATACATATATAAGCCGTCTAAGCTACTTGATCAGCTAGACACAGATTTAAAAATATCGTTGAATATGATAAAACTTCTTTGTATCCAATCAAATTGTTTTGGTTCGGATTCCAGACTAGTACGAACATCCCGATCAAGGGAAAATTTTTATACGCCCAAGGCGGACAGAGTGAACGATCACATCGTTCTTACAATGTAGTATTGATCAATACAGGGCCAATGTGATGTACACCCTCGCGCCCGTAAGTTATGACGGTTTGCGGATGAAGTTCCGCTAAACCTATTCGAAAATTGAAAATAATGTTCATAGTATGTCAACTAAACCCCATATATAGTCATTACGTAGTTTCAAAAATTTGGCATATAATTGTTATGTTAGTATTATCGGTTCAGTTTACTTCACAACTATAAATTCGTTGTAGAAGTGATGTACAAAGAAAACATTTATTTCTTTCAGCTACTTATATTTATAATTATTATTACTTGCTGGGCACCCAAATGCTCATTCTTGCTTTAAATTAAATGTTTTCAGCTAGGCATGATCAACCCGAAGGTTCAGACAGGAACAAGTGAAAAGGAAAGCAAACAAAATATGTTTAGTGGTATCTTTTGTAATAGTTAGTCTGTATTAATATAACGATATGTATTATATACCATGTAACGAATTATAGTAAAGGTTGCGTACTTGGGATTAGACTTTGATAAATGTAAATTAAGTTTGTTATTCATATTATTGTTATTATTATTAGTATTATTCCGCTCATAGAAATAATATCGTAAAGCACTGAGTTCAGGTTTCAAGTACCTGAATTTGGGGGCGTTACAATAATAATTGATAGCGAATCATATTAAAATAAACTACACAATAAGATCCATTGTAATCTCAAACAAAGAATTAGTTCATGATTATTGAATTAAAACTAAGAATTCATAGTTGAATACACATTAAAAGATAAAGATAGAAGAAGATTAGAAGATAGAATCTATTGTCTGTAGATTTGATGCTCTCTCCTTGCTCCTACTTTGAATCTTCAATGGTCTCCAAGTTGCTTCAATCTCTAAATCTCATAAGAATTAGAGTTTTGGTCCTAATCTAATCTAATGGATTTCTCTCTATTTTATGCCTCCCATCATGTATTTATAGGTTATAATTCTTAATTTTAGCTTAGGAACAAACCCAATCCAATTTGAAGTCAAAAAGTATCAAAATTCGACCCAAAACACATAAAAAAAGTGTTCTGGCCCGTACCCCCGGCCCAACGGGGGTTTCGTTCACAAAAAGCCCGCCCCGGCTAGCTATGGCACTGTTTTACAGCCTGTACCCCTGCCCCGACGGGGGTTTTATATAGTAAAAGCCCGCCCCGGTAGGCATCCTTTTTCTACTGCAGTGTCCTCTGGTAACATGGTTGTAACGTTTGAACCGAGAAGAGTTACGAGGCCCGCTACCAATCAAATCGAAGATATCGACGAGATCTATAACTTTCATTTTTTACGAATTGATAGATTCAGATTGGATCAAGGTGGAAATCGGGCTTGAAGTAGATGCTATGTAAATGGCAAGCATGCCAACTCTTAGCTTTGATCTTTGTTGATAAAAAAGCCATAACTCTCGCATCCAAACTCCGATTGAGACGGTTCAAGATGTTCCGAAAAGCTAAGAAGTAGATATACAATAAAATCTAATTTCCAAGCTAAAAACATGCATCTAAATTGGTGTTAAAAGTCCTTTAATCTTCCATTCTTGCATTTGCTAGCGTATTTTAGTCTAAAAGATGTCCGAATTACTTTCCCTTGCTTCTTCATGCCAATAGTTTCCTTTTTCTTGTGTTTTCATACCCAAGATATAATCTACAAAATGAACACAAAATGCATGAAAAGTAACTAAAAAACATGAGTTTGAGCAACGAATTCAAGTAACATATACCGAATAAGTAGGTATAAAACCTACTTATCAACATCGAATGTTGGGACCTAAGATGGTACAACAGACCACATACATGGTAAAGTTAATACGTACTCGATTGGTAGCATCTCATGATAGGCAAAAGAAGTATGCATATCCTCACTGAGAGAAGATAGAATTTGAAGTAGGTTCTTATGTCTTTCTAAAAGTATCACCTTGGAAAGGGAAGATACGTCTTGGGAAGAAAGGGAAGTTAAGTCCAAGGTTTATAGGACCATTTGAAATTTTAAGAAGGGTAGGAGATGTAGCTTTATCTCCAGAGATGGAATGTATATACAATGTGTTTCACGTGTCAATGTTGTGTCCTTATAAATCAGACTACAAACACGTAATAGAGTATGAGTTTATTCAAATATAAAATGACTTAACGTATGAACAACTTCCAATTCAAATTGTTGATAGGAAGGAGCAAGTTTTAAGAAATAAGATAATACCTTCGGTGAAGGTGATTTGGAGGAACCACAATGCCGAAGAAGTAACGTGGGAACTCGAAAGTAAAATGAAGGAAAATTTTCTTCATTTGTTTATGTAATTGTAGCGAGATTCTGGGAACATAATCTTTATAAGGGGGGAGAATGTAACGCCCGAGAAAAATTAGATTTATGAATGAATTAAATATTTATTTGATTACGTGGATTAAATGAATTTAATTGATTATTTATATCAGTAAACTATTTGAAGGTCATTCTATGACCTAGAATGTGCGGATGTGGTTAGGATTCTGGCTATGTGCTAGAATTTTTGGTTTTGAATCTCCAAGACGAAAATAAAAGTTTTTTGAGAAATTTTTGTAAAAATACTATTCATCCATTTCTGCTCGGGAATTAAGTTTGAATTTTCGAGAAATGCGTAATGATAGAATATGAAGACGAGATGGAATATGCAATAAAATTTTAGTTATGGCAAACGAATTTTTCACAGGTGAACTTAAAACCTAAGGGTTATTATACGTATGATATACGATTATAGTATGAATAATATCACGACGTATAATACGAATATCGTATGAATACTAAACGAAGAGAATACATGAGTTATGCGCGTAGAATACGATTAGTCTTAATGGACTTTGAGTTTAAGGATTTTGTAGAATCCAGTTGGGCATGGATTATATTAAGCCCAATGAATGGTGTAATCAAGCCCAAGTTAAGGCCCAATGTTAAGTTAAGCCAAGCCCGCTCCAAGAAATCGAACCTCGGATCAAATCGACGGGTCACCGGATGGGAAAAACCCATGGGGAGACCCATGGGTATGTGGGCAAGCCACTTGGCCACCAAGTAAAGTGATTACTTGGTGGGTAAGTTGTTGTGGAGGTGGGAATAGTAAGGAGGTGGTCAATGGACCATTTTGCCCTCCATTTGGTTTGCCTATAAAAGAAACCTTAGGTTGGTCATTTTATGTCTTACAAACTTTGTCAAACATAATTTGAGAGAGCGAAATAGCTAGAAACAAGTAATTAAGAGCTATTCAAAGCAAACCACACAAGTTTAGTTAAGAACGTGAAGAATGAAAAAGGTAATATTTCGTAAATGTTAGTCTCCGACCTTTTCGATTTATTTTTTTTCGTAAAGAATTATAGATTGGTGGAGCATGTCTCTTCCGGAGGGATAAGGATGGCTATTAATGATTAAAACATTGATAAATCACATTTAAGTAGAAATTGTAAGTGATTCATAAGTTAAACCGAAGAAACCGTTGAATGTTAATTAGGTTGTTGATGGACAAATTAAAAACCATCCTTGTTAGGATATGTGCATATTGCTTGGTTAGGATGTAGATAAAGAATCAATAGAGTTATTCCATTTGATTTGGCGTATAGAACACGAGTAACGAAGTGATGGCGAATTTTCCAAAAATTAGTCGTTGAACGTTGAAAACATAAAAATCTAGGATTAGTAGTCGAAAGTTTCCGTGTAGCTTGGAAACCTTGGTTTTCAATGGCATCACGTGAGATAAGGTATTCCAGAGTTGTGGACTCAAGAATCATCGAATTTTGACTTAGAACGTAGAAAATGAGCTATGAACGTTCACAAATGATAAACGAACGCTCAATAATGAACTAAAAGTTGAATTCCAAGTTAATGGATTCAAAAAATGTAAAATTATTGCATGAACATAATTTGTGAACTAATGGCTTTTGAATGAGCCAATTCAGATGTAAAACGAATAAGTTACCAACTGATGCTCAGGGGTGGCGCCGCAACACCAACCCCAATGTTAATGGTCGGGCCGCAGCGCCGTGTCCGGTCTTCAGCCACTGTTAATTGGCGTCGCAGCGCCAATGGTGTGCTAGAGTCTGGCGCCGCAGCGCCGGTAGTGGGATTTTGTTGACTAAGTTAGTTTCCTAATTCTAATTGATTGTAAACCAATAATGGAACATAAATGTACTTAATTTACATGGTAAAGACTACTTTTAAACCACTTACTTGGTGATGATTTTAGGAATGTAAATGTTGTTAATAGAGATTAAACAAGAACATAAAGAGCAAGAAAGTAAATTGTGATTAACATTGGTATTTTATGTAACGACCGAGAAATTCAGATCTTATTGTAAAATGATTTTATTAATTTAAATAATAATAAAATCCTATTTTATGAGTTATCAAGATGGTTGTCTTTGTATAACATATTGATGTTAGAATGTCGTAGTATTTGAGCTACGTGGATGAATTAAAGTATTTGAATTTCCAAGATAAAAATAAAAGTTTTCCGAGAAATTTTCCGAAAAATACTATTCATCGGTATTTGCTCGGGATATAATTTTGGATTATTTCCGAGAAATACGTAATGATGGAATAATAAGGTGAGATGGATTATGTAATAAAAATCTAGTTATGAAAAAAACGATATTTCGCTTGTGGACTTAATTTATAAACGTTAAGGAAGGCGAAATAGTATTGAATATGTAATAATGGTATGATACTTATGTATTGTACAAAGAAATGGAAATGAGTATAATATGAAGTATTATACGAGTTATATGAAGGATGAAATTTCGTATATAAATTCTACAGGAATTAGAATACGAAAATAATACATAAACTATGAGTATATGTATTAAGAAATGTTAATGGACTTGGAAGATTGGTTAACAATTATATACAAGTCCAAGTGAATTAAAGGGAGAGGCCCAATTATTAATTAATGAACCAATTAGTTTTTATTAATTCATAGCCAAAGGTTAATCTAATCTTAGCCCAAACTTAGGTCCAATAAAATGGGTTGACCCATGGGGCAAATCATATCAATATGGTTAATGTGTGGTGATCAAGTTAATGTGATGACCAAGGCTTAAGAGTAATGACTAAGTCAAAAGAGTAATGACCAAGTGTAGGATAAGTGTTGTGATTAACAAGTAATGAATAGTAAGGAGGTGGCTTAAAGGAGGTGGGATGATTTAATGACTAAACTACCTTAACTTTGCAAATTCTATAAATAGAGAAGACTTACAAGCATTTGTTGGTTGTTCAAGTAATCTAGACTTCACAAAGTCCTTAAGTGTTAGAGAGAATAAGCTAGCAATAAGTTACTTCCATAAGTCAAGAAGAAGAAGAAGCTATTTATCAAAGACTTCAATAGTAAGACTTCTTCTCCAATTATCTTCTATTTCTACCATGATAGGTTGATAAGAAAAGATGGATTAAGAAATATGAATGATAAGAAGCAAGAAGAATATGTACGTCATGGACTTAAGCCACATAAGTTGGTAATAAGTCATTTAAGCTAACATAAGTTATAAACTTATGTAAAGATAATATGAACTTATAAGGAGTTTATTAAGAGAATTGATATGAAGGTGAAAGAATTTATATGATCATATGTATTATGTATACCTAAGTAAAATTATATGTGAAGCACATGTAAAGTATGATGATTAAGAAACTCTAATTGTCATAAGTTATGAATAATCCACTCTTAAGTAGTTTATAATTTGATAAGTTATAAGCTCATGAGGAATCAAAGTCCAACAATGAAAATAAGTTGTTGTATTACGTATGTTGAGATGTTCACATGATGAATGAAGTTCATTTGTAATGTTGAACAAATCGTAAGAATGAAGATTTGCCGGAAATTGCACGATTGGACGACAATCGCCGAATTCGTAAAATTCTCAAAATGGAAGTCGAATTTTGTGTTTGATCACGGAATCATTGCTTTACAATGAAGTTAAGTCATATTTGGCATTTAAGAGTTGCAGACTCAAAAATGACCGGATTCTGACTTAGAACAAAGAAACGAGCGTTGAACGTTCACGAACGTTTATCGTTTTCGTTTAAAATGAACCAATAGGTGAATTTTTAGCAAACGAAGTCAAATAGATAAAATTCTTAAATGATCATGTAGATTATGTAATTTGTGAACCGTAGGCTTTTGAACGAGCCAATTCGGACTTATAACGAAGAAGTTATGCGTCCGGGAAGTTCACAAAATTTCAAAACTGAAATTATTTGCTGGTGCACAGAGTTGGCGCCGCGGCGCCAACCCTAGGCAAAATGACCCGCGCTGCAGCGCCATGTACAGTACCAAAAATTTTTGGAGAGTCGCACCGCAGCGCGGCCCATTAAGTAAGGACTCGCGCCCCAGCGCCAAGTCCGGGACATGCTAGAATAAGGCTCGCGCCGCAGCGCGAGATGTAATTATAAAGCCGGCGCCGCAGCGCTAGCCTCAGAACAAAGACAGTAATGAAGGTTTCTAAGTACAAAGAAAGGAAATGGAAGTAAACACAAACTAAAGGAAGGTAATGTAACATTGTTTAAACTTTGTTAAACATTAAGGAATGTAATGTAAAGGTTAAGATAACCTAGTCGAATATAAATGCAATGGTAATGTTAAACCAAAATGAATAGTAACTGAATCTAATACACGATTAGATTGAAATGAAGGGTATGATATAGTCATATACATATTTGATTATATGTGACCTAATGTAAAGTCATTATGTGATCATGTATTGTAGAGACTTGAACGACTTGAACATAAAGTTAATATACGGTAGCAGACACTAAAGGTAAGTATTCTAACTCTTGTTTCAGTTCAATCTGAACAAGTTTAAGATTCATGTATTCTTTCGCATGAATTGAGGTATGTTGAGGTTAAAGCCAATCCCCTTTGGCTAGACTTGATAATCTACTCTTGTATTATCAAATGTTGCTATCTTTTGTCAACTACTTGATATGGTTTTCAAAAGAATACTGAAATGTTAAACAAATGTTTTGTCGGTAAAATGACAGGCACGTGAGGTTGCCAAATGATTAAACGTACATACGTTTAATGGATGTAGTGTTGATCAACATAGAGTACAATAGGCTGATCACCTAGAAGTGCTCGTAAGTAATATCGGGCTTACGAAATTCGTTTCGGGTTGTCCTTTTTCAATAAAGAATGAATACTAAAGGTCTTTGACCGGAGTGAATGTTTTACTAAATATTGTTGTTATTGTAAAACATTTTGAAAGAAAAGATGAAGTGCTACTTTGAATTATCAATAGTACTTCATAACAATTGTTCAGTTATTGAAGATATACGATTTGTATGTGTCAAGCATGTTGTTAATAAATTGTTATACTTGCTGTGCTAGCCATGCTCACTCTTGCTTGAACCATATGAATGCAACTAAGACTGAGCATCCCGAAGGATTAAAAAGTGATAAAGGAAAAGCTAAGGCAGATTGTTAAGCTGTCTTGTAATAGTATAGGTCTATTGTTGTAATGTAACTGATATTATGACAAAGAACCTTTGTAATGGGTATAGAACCTGGGAATTGTAAATATTACTTTAATATATAAAAGTTATATTCGTTCTTTGAGACTTTTCAATTGAATGAATGTATGAATGTTGTACAGTATTGCACCATCTGTCGGGTTGGAAGATACCCGAATTTGGGGGCGCTACATTTTACCAATGATGATCGAGTTTTAGTTAATAAATGTAAGAACGTTAACAAGCTGTAATGAAGTATAGTAAGTCGAATTGACATTATTAAATAGAATAAATTCACTTAAGACATAGAAGAGAAAGAAGTTGGTTAAAACATTGAAGTTAGATTGTTTAGTAACTAATCTCAGTGTGCTATGTGAATATATCATGTAGATACTGTAACGAGCAAGAATTATTGAATATTATATTCGAAGACGCTTGAATGCAAGTTTTCTTAACGCTTATCTAACCTTTGTGTTAGTCAAATTTTCTGTGGTTCATGTTCTGAAATGCATGAATTATTTTACGAAAGGGTTGATGCCATTTTTAACTCGGCTAGACTATTATTAAGAGTTAGATTGATTCGTTTCATGTATGAAAAAGAAAAGAGTATGTTCATGGTCTTTCTACCGGTTCAGAATTCCTAAGCTATTATATATACTATGGAATTGTTGTATGAAATGAGAAGTGCTAGTCAATGCTTCATAGTACTTCACAGCTATTTGTTCAGTTATAGAAGATAATCATATAATTCTCGATGTGGTATTTATATTATCCTTTGTTAGACTTGTGGAGCTTGTTATGCTCACTTTTTGCCTGAATTATATGATTGCAGCTAAGGCCGAACGAACTGAGAGTTCTAAGAAAGATAAGGGCAAAGCTAAGATGGATAGTTAGATATCCTGTAATAGACTATTATGTGTGTATGTATTACACTTATGAACAATAAGGAATGTATTCGGTTTCAGAACCTGGGAATGAATTTTTTATTATTATAATAAGAATGTAGTTAATACATTCATTTTAATGTCGTTTCAATGAAATGAATGTACAGTTAGTAGTACCGTGTAGCACCATCTGTCGGGTTGGAAGATACCCAAATTTGGGGGGATCACAGGTTGGTATCAAATCATTAGGTTATAAAACTTAAGGGGGGAAGAACCTTAGGCTAATAACCTCATTAAGGAAGACAAAGTCTTGAAAAAGTAAACTCGAGTTGAATGAGTTAATAAGATATTGAGGAAACTCAGTACCGAAAGATTTAAAAGATGGAAATTAACCCTAAATAAATTAAATGTGATTTGTGCTTATATTATTGTGTATTATGTACTAATCAACATGTTATGTGTTATTGTATATGTCGATCGATAGCTTGATGTATAGAGATATACACGTGGTGAGCGAGGAGTCCGTAAATAGAGTAGAGCCTATATCTATGCCTGTAGCAAAAATACCATTAGTGATTCTAGAAGAATCGGAGACAGATGAGTATTTTTCTGAGGAGGACTATTCCGAGGGAACTATGGGATTGGCATCATACCTTGTTATGATGATAGATGTGGAGGATGATATGGAGGTAACATCGGTTAATACGGTGATGCCTGCACTAGAGCCAACACCTATAGCTATAATGAGGGCATTGTATCTCTCGGTGCTTGACCGTAGTGTGCAACTGTATAATATTGTACAGAACTAGAAGGAGGAGATTAGTGGTCTCTATGAGGCCAAGGAGTCTACAGAATCAGACTTTGAGTCAGAGCATGATGAGAAGGTGCCCATGACAGATAATGCTAGGGATTATAAGAACGAGGTCGTAGAGCTTCATAAGAAACTAGTGGAGAAAGACCAGAAAATAGCACGGATGTCTTACATCCACAAGAGCGCACACGAGGATTTCAATCTAAAGATTGCTTGTTATTCCATTGAGTCGGGGCAGACTCGACATACTATTAGTCGGGATATTGTTTCGATTCTAGCGAATCAGAAGCATGATAATGTTGTGAGGCAGTGTTAGTAGATCGGTAGATCTTTTTATATATGTGTACTGACGTAAAACCCTCTTTTGTATAGTGTAAAGGGTAGTCTTTTTGTAAATCCCAACTTTTGTGAAGTTCAATTGCAGGATAGAAATGTAATAGCTTTTGGCTATGGAAAGCAAATTGTAAATAGTTTCGACTATAAAGAAGCATATTAATATAATGAAGTTTTTATTAAATGTGCTTTGTTGTGTATGAGTTATTGTTCGGCAAATAATAACTAAGTAAGCAAATAAGTAATAATAAAACTTTATTTATTTAATCAGAAAATGCCGCTAAGAAGAAGACAGCGTAATCAGAAAGTGGAATCACATAATGATAACCAAGGCGGTCCGAATAACCCTATGCAAGAGTTCATTAATTTATTAACGGCTGCATTTAACCAAAGTAGAGAACCCGCAGGACCTAGGGTAGCCAGAACGACTACCTTTAAAGAGTTTAAAAGCGTAGGTCCGCCTGAGTTCAAAGGAACGACGGATCCAATAGACGCCCAGACATGGGTGAAAGAAATAGAAAAGGAGTTTGTTATTACAAATGTAGCTGAGGCACAAAAGACTTCTTTTGCGACTTACATGATGAAAGGGGAAGCCAACTTTTTGTGGGAGGCTCACCAGGGTAGGGCTAGGACTGATGCGATTACGTGGGAATAGTTCAAGAAGGTATTCTTCGACAACTATTTTCCTACTAGCATGCAGGGGAGGATGGAGATTAAGTTCTTAGAACATAAACAGGGGGACATGAAGGTTCCCCAATACACGACCAAATTCAATGAATTAGCAAGGTTTGCTCCACACCAAGTGGACACTGAAGAGAGGAAGGCTCGTAGGTTTGAGCAGGGCCTGAAACCCTGGCTCTATAGTAGAATTTCTATATTCCAGAGTGCTTCCTATGGAACCATTCTGGAAAAGGCGATTATAGCAGAGGGTGGCAGTGAGGCATTGACCCAATACCACAAAGAGAGAAAAAATAAGAGCAAGGGAGAGGGAGGAACCAAGGCAGAGGGTGCCAATGGTAGTGGCAGTATGCCAAAAAGGAAGGGTTTTAACTTGTGACAACCCGATAATTTGGATATTTATTAAAATCTTAAAATAATGAATTAAGGTTAAATATTAAACCTAGACAGAAAAAATAAGTGAATGGATTTGGCATTTCTGGGAAGAAATTTTATTGATTTAAAATTTTTGTTGTGAATTATTTTGGATTAAGTGAATAAGTGTATATGTTCCGTGTATATGGATTTATGTGTACAGTTTGGGGTTAAGGGTCAAGGGATGACTAGATAAATAATATATGTGGCAAACCCTATGTATATATTAAGAGCGTCAACGTTCAGTTAGAAAATGCTAACGATTAGCTAGAAACCCTAATAACCGGTTCTGAAAACCTTAATTTGAGTTCCGAGAATTCGAAACCCTAATTCGAAATTAGAAAACCCTAATTTAAGAATTCAAATGCTAAGTATATGGCTTGAGTGTTGTTAAGTATAACATAATTATGGAAACCCTAATAATTAGAAACCCTAATTATTAAAAACCCTAATTTTTAATTGGAAACCCTAAATGCTGATTAAGAAAGCTTTATGTTAATTAGGAAACCTTAATCCTAATTTTCAAGTTATAAGTAATTAGAAAACCCTAATCTAATTAGGAAACCGTAATTATAAATTAGGAATCTTAATTTTCTATTTTAAAACCCTAATCAAAAATCTTAGAAATTTAATTACAAAACCCTAAGGGTTAAACCCTAAACCCTAAGGGTTTGAACAATTGTCAAGTATGTCATTAAAATTGGAAATCAAATGATCATTTCACCCTTTTAGCATTCTTTATTAGATAGCTTGTAGATCTTGCCATGATCTTGAGTTGGTGACTAACTCTATCAACCCTATGTGCCTTAAATAACAACATATCTGCATTATACTTCAGCCATTTTCATTTCATTCAACATTTTATATATTAAAGAGAGAGAGAGAGAAAATACTCACTTTGTTTTCTCATATGAACCTATATTATCTCTCTAAAAATTCAGGAATGAGAGTGAAAGGGGATGAGAAGTTAAGACATTATCAGCCATTAGCTTTCCATAAAGAGATTCAAAGATCAGAATCAAGGATCAAAGCTAGAAAAGGTATAAAACCCTAAATTTTAGAAATCATGTGATCAACCACCACGAAGCACCTCCACGGGGGATCGAAAATATAAATAAAGCTGTAAAAGCGATCAACCGCCGTGAAGTAAATTCCAGGCGGGACGAAATGTACAGAAAGATGTAAACACAGTCAACCGCCACGAAGTAAACTCTAGGCGGGATGAAATGTAAATATATATATAAAATCAAGTAAACGCTCCAGACGTAAGTCTAGGCTCAATCGAGGCATTACTCGATAATGTTAGTCCATATATATATATATATATATATATATATATATATATATATATATATATATATATATATATATATATATATAGTCCGGATCAGGTCCGGACTCCCCGACCGGACCAAAATCTGGACTTTTTTTTTTTTGCTTTTTTTTTAAAAAATAACTAATTTTTTTTAATATTTTATGGAATTGAAATTTTTTCATAATACAGTGTTTTGGACGTGTTTTGGATACCTATACCAAAAAATGGTGATACAGTCTGTACAGACTGTACCACCATGTTTTGTTATACGTACCCAAATCACACCCAAAATACTGTATTATGAAAAAATTTCAGTTCCATAAAATATTAAAAAAAATTTAGATGTTTTAAAAAAAAAGAAAAAAAAATATTTGGTCCGGATTTGATCAGGTCCGGACTCCCTGACCTGATCAGTTGTGTGTGTGTGTGTGTGTGTATATATATATATATATATATATATATATATATATATATATATATATATATATATATAATATACAAAAGAAATAAAAGCCACGGACCGAAGTCCAGGCAAACACACACAACACGACTCTCAATGTGAAGAATAGTGTGTGCAAAGATGAAGATAAAGGCTTTAAGGTGTATAAGAAGGCTTACAGTGGGCTGCCAAAGAAGACTTCTATAACTTTAAGTGGATGAACACTCGGCTTCTGTCGATAAAAATATAGCTATATGTGAGCTTTCAAGTGTTAAAATTGAGAAATCACTTAGTTTAGGGTGTGTACAGAGCAAATTAGATAGGGCTTCCTCACCTTTTTCTCTTGCAAAATGGTTGCAGATGTACCTGCGGCTACCCGGGGTGCCCCGGGCTCCGCGGGTCCTACCGTCTCAAAGTATGTGCACGCATGCAACGTAATATCCGCTTGAACTTTCAAAACTACAATCTGGGCATCCCATTGAGGTGTACAAGACCTATTTTGGGCTGCCGTTATCGAGAGCTACATAATGACATGGGATTAGAGGTTGTACGAAGTCAGGAAGATGGGACCATGCCCTATGTCTTCAAACTTCAAATTCTATCCGGTATGATGTCTTGTGTAATAGTCACTCGAGATTGGCGCTCCTTGGTTCTTATAGGACATTGATGTGTAGAAGTGTCTATATGTTATTGTTGAGACGGCGCGATGTGGCATTAGGATGGCAAAATAGCGGTCTTGCCCTTCACCATGGGTATCTCCGGTTTGAGCTGTGTTAGCAGTCGTTGCTCAGGGTTATCTCTGAGATTGGACTGCTGCAGGTGTTGACCATCCTTAGGGTTATTTTTGAGATGTGCCTGACTTCCCGGGGTTATCTTTGGGCTTGTGGAATGGGTGCCTCGGGGCTTTTGCCGAGTATTCTGAAACTATTTGCATGGCTTTGAAATAAGCATTTCCGGGGTTATCTCCAGAACTACAACTGTATTCCTCGGGGTTATCTCCGAGGTTGATACTATCTTTCCTGGTGTTGTCCGGGACTGAGACTGAGTATCTCGGGGTTGTCTCTAAGATGACATGGTCTTCTCCGGTGTGATTTTCGGTATTTGCACTGCAGTCCTCGGGGTTATCTCCGAGGTTGAAACTGAAAACTCCCGGTGTTGTCGTCGAGGTTGAGGTTAAAACTTTTGGTGGTATCCGGGTCTGAGCTGGATCTCTCGGGGTTACCTCTGAGATGGTGATACTGAATATCCCAAGATTATCTCCGGGATTGAACTGGGCTGTCTTCCAGGATTATTTCTAAAAGACGATTCTGCTCTCATGTAATGTTAGTAACAGGTATGTAAAAAAATTTCGTGTGTCTACAGATGCCCCTCTTTATTATATTCATGCAATGCAATGGCATGGATAGGATAAAGAATCCTAGACACTTGAAATGTAACAAGATAATCATGATGCAATGTACAGCAACATGATGAAAATGTATGATGCATATGTTTTGTTGGATTATTCTCCAACAAGGTGGGAAGATTGTTGGCTCCCTGTTGCTTCTACCGGGGATCAGATGTATCTCTCATGTATAAAAGATTCTGTGGGGATGCACTTTGCAAGTTGAGGATGTGTATAACATATTCCATCATCAGTCCTCCCCGATGAGGATGCTCTGTTGGAGTTACTGCCAACAGTCTGTGCTTGTCAAGGTTGCCTGACCTTTGTTGAATTGTACATCAACAGATGAAATCCCTGCTGGGGATAAATGCCAAGGCTGCTTGACCTTTGTTGATGCGTGTCTCAGCTTATGTAATCATCAGACGGCTTTTGACGCATCATTGGGTTTACTTTCCAACGGCTGAACTGATGTCAAGGTTGCTTGACCTTCGTTGACATGTGCATCAATGAAAAATACGTGACACCCCCGTCGGGGATATGTACTTTGACACATGAAAATGCGTGCTTCCCCCGCTGGGGATGTGTACTATAGAATACGTAATGCCCCCACCGGGAATCTGTATTTGGATAGATGACCATGCGTGATACCCTCGCCGGGGATTCTCGAAAGTATTAGGGTGACGACCTTGAATTGGCGGCATTAGACCTGCGTAAGGTATTACCTGGGGTGACTTGTAACAGCTGAGATCATCAGTATAGTGTACCCTATGTCGAGGTGAACACCAATGAGTGATATGTAGACTCACGGTTCGGTCTGAGAAAACCAAGAATCCAAGCTATTCTGCTCAATCGCGTAGCGTTTTTATCCCCAATTTGGCCTTTTCAGCTTGTGAGAACTCCTTTGTAACTCGAACTGGATTGAGCCGGAGGGGTGGGCCCCACCCAGGGGAGCCTTTGTTAGTTGTTAGGCGGTTATACCCCATTTCCCTATATTTTCTAGTTATATATAAAGACGATGTATTAGATGATGATGTACTTAGGAATGTGTGTATACTATTTCCATTCCCTACATCATATTGTCATCTATTGTTTGTCATGAATGTATTATGTCATGTATATATATGTATGTCCAGAGATATTTAGAATAGACCCGGGATGGTCTTATGATACGGCCTACACAAATGTCTTCTTCGATAGTCAGTCGTATAGATCACACCCCACCAGTATTGATGGCATCCCGTTTGAGATCCTGGTATGATAGTATTTCATCCCTAGATAGGGTGACTATAAATCAGCTATTACAGCATTCGATGACCCTCCTGTTGTTTCAGGTTCCTACAGGATTTGTGGAGGGCATGCTAAAGCATTGGATACGAGAGAGGCATATTTTTCAGTTCGGCATCCATGAGTTGACTCCTACCTTAGAGGAGTACGCATGGTTGATGGCACTGTTACTAGACAGACCTTGCGCGCGGATGGCTATTGGCGACATGAGTCGATAGTTTATGACTCTCACTGGGCTACGGCGTAGAGTTGTGCATGATGAGCTCACATCCGGCCATGTGATATCCTAGCATTTTTTGATAGACAGATTTGGTTTAGAGGATAGTTATTCACGGGATTCTAGGGATTTCACCACACCGGAGGATCAGTGGCGTTTAGCCAGAGTAGATGTATTGTTGCTGTGTGTATTATCATATGTGTACATGCCACGGTACATGGATGAGTTGGACATCGGCATCATTATGGTAGTGAGAGCTCTTAGGGAAGGTCACACCATTGTACCGATGATTATGGCAGAGACGCTGAGATCGGCCACATATTGCTGCACTTATCCTATGGGAGTATTTACATGCAGCTCAGTCATGTTGTATGTGTGGTTTATGTCACACCTGAGACCGATTGGCACTTTTCGCCGATATGGGTACTGCTTCACCCATGAGATAGCTATATCGTATTCCTTCCAGCCTACGGAGTGCACAGATCCTGCATCTTTGTCCGTTTTCCTTGCTGGGATCAGAGATCCGTTTGGTATCTTGCCGTGTACATGGCTCAGTTCACCCTATAAGTTCATTACTCATGCTCCGGGCATGGATTATCTCCCTCTGGCTGGTTTGAGGGGCATGACTACTTATCACCCACTGGCCGTGATGTGTCAGTTCAACTAGTTCCAGGATTTCCATCCTTTTGAGGGGGCATTGCATCAACGATTGGCTTCTCGCCACTTATCAACAAAGGACAGATCAAGGTTGTATGCCTGTTGGCATCAGCGTGAGCTAGCTAAGTTTTCTGTTAGCCATCCTGGTTATTCTGTAGAGTATTTCGCATGGATGGAGACATAGATGGCATTGGCTATGGCAGTGTCCACAGTGCCAGAGATGGATTCTGACGATGGGGAGCCTATGGAGGACACTGATATTCCCACAAAGGAGGCGCTATTTACTGGGTTTCCAGCAGCTGTGATTGATTCTCCCAGTACGAGTGCTACTGTTATTCAGCATTCAGCACAGTACTTCGAGCAGAGTCTTCATCTGATGACCTTTGAGATAGATCAGGCTAGGGCCTTGATGTTGACAGCTCTTGATGGGAGAGATGCCGCTTTGTCGATGAGAGATGAGGTTGTAGCTCAGAGAGACACCGCTATTGAGGAGCAAGATGAGGCCAGATCAACCATAGATGCAGTGATAGTTGAGCGGGATGCTACCCTATCTGCTAGGGATGTAGCCATTATAGACAGTACTTCAGTGAGATCCCTGACCACTGGTATGATTGCCGAGATGAGTGCATATATTGATGAGCATCATGTCACCATGTAGTTAGCCTCAGACTTGCTGGCTCTTATAGATTTGTTGATGCAGGAGACCGTAGTGTTACCCCCTTCTTTTGAGAGAGATGCTATGTTAGATTTGCTAGCCCGCATGTATACCGATTTGTAGATAGCCATGTATTTTCCCGCATAGACTAGCTTAGCCATTTTGTCATGTACAGTTTATATTGTGTATATCAAACAACATTATATATATAGCATGGAAATATATTTTTGATCACATCCCTTTTAGATATGTTTTGTTGCTTGCTTAATATTTTGCCTGCTTCTTCAGGGCTTGTGATCTTGATGTATTCTAAATTCTTCCTTGATGGATGGACATTAAATTTCTCCAGATCTTTCAAAATGGGTCGTTGATCTGTGTGTACTCCCTACCATCTTTTTGGTGTCTTGGGACTGGTATCTGTATGGAAACGTGGAGAGGAATGTGGCTTTTCCTCTTTGAGATTGACCGCACCACAGATGGTGACCAGTACTCCTATTTAGGAGGAGCCTAGTTAATTCCATCACTTATGGATTGGATTACTCTTCGAGGAACAACCGCAGCTTAGATGGTCACCGAGTCTCCCGTTTACATGGAGAGGTCAGGTAAATCCATCCCTTTGGTCTGAAGCCAAATGAAATGTGGTGGATTGAAGTTTGATCCAGTACTAGATGACAAGTCTTTGTGATTTGGTAGGGGGCTAGACCGAACCATGAATGGCTACCTACGTACTCCTGTTGAAGAGGAGATCATGTCTACGTAGTTCGAACCTAGTGTAAGAGGTTCAACGCTGTATGTGGCATAAAGGGTGTAGGAATGTTTTTGTTATTTTTGTTTTTGTAAGGAAAAAGGTGTAGAAATGTTTTTGTTTTTTTTTGTTTTATTGCGACCATGCCATATAAAATGGTTGCCTACGTACTCCCGTGTATCAGGGAGATCACGCCGACATAGTTCGCCCCTCATGATGATTTGTAGCCGATGAAAAGTTTGATCCCATGTGCAGGACAAACTTGCGGGAGAAAAGAAAGTTTGATCTTAAGTTCAGGATAAACTGCAAGTGTAAAAAAGTTTGATCCCATGTTTGGGGACAAACTGCAAGTGTGAACGGTTCAATCCCTAGTGGGATAACCAGGCTCAATCAAACAAAGTTTGATGGCAACAACATATATATATATATATATATATATATATATATATATATATATATATATATATATATATATATATAATATATATATATATATAATATATAAGCAATAAATGCACCGGATGTAAAATATAGGCTCTATAAATATAGTTCGATAATAGTTATATATATATATATATATATATACAAAAGAAATAAAACCCACGGATCGAAGTCCGGACAAACACACACAACACGACTCTCAATGTGAAGAACAGTGTGTACAAAGATGAAGAGAAAGGCTTTAAGGTGTGTAAGAAGGCTTACAATGGGCTGCCAAAGAAGACTTCTATTACTTTAACTGGATGAACACTCGGCTCCCAACAATAAAAATATAGCAATATGTTAGCTTACAAGTGTTAAAATTGAGAAAATACTCAGTTTAGGGTGTGTACAGAGCAAATTGGACAGGGCTTTCTTGCCTTTTTCTCTTGTAAAATGGCCACCCCAAGCCCTCTATTTATAGAGGGGGGAGCCACAGGTGTACCTGCGACTGCCTGGGGTGCCCCGGGCTCTGCGGGTCCCGCCGTCTCGAAGTACGTGCATGCATGCAATGTAATGTCCGCTCGAACTTTCAAAACTGCAATCTGGGCATCCGATTGAGGTGTACAAGACCTATTTCGGTCCACCATTGTTGAGAGCTACACAATGACATGGGATTAGAGCTTGTACGAAGTCAGGAAGATGGGACCATGCCCTATGTTTTGAAGCTTCAAATTCTATCCGATGTATTATCTTGTGCAGTAGTCACTCAAGATTGGCGCTCCTTGGTTCTTGTAGGACATTGCTATGTAGAAATGTCTGTATGTTGTTGTTGAGACGGCGTGATGTGACGACCCCAAATTCGGGTCTCTTACAACCCGACATATGGTGCTACACGGTGCTACCGTTCACACAAACATTCAATTAAAATGCCTTAAAAGAATGTAAATGTCTTATATAATTCCAAAACAATACTACCATTCCCCAAGTTCTTTATAACCGTTACATTTGTTCTTGTCATAATATCCAATATTTTCATTACAAACCTATACTATTACATAGGTAATCTACAAGTTCGCTTTAGCCTTTCCTTTTTCCTTGTCGAATCTTCCTGTCCATTCGGTCTAAGCTGCATTCATATGGTTCAAGCAAGTGTGAGCATAACAAGCTAAGAAAGTACAACAATTTCATTTAAAAAGCATGCTTAAAACATAGGAATCGTATATCTTCAGTAACTGGATAATAGTTACGAAGTACTATCGATAATTTAAAATAACACTTCTTTTCCTTCAAAACGTTTTACAATGACCATATTTAGTAAAACATTAATTCTGGTCCAAGACCATGAGCGTTTCATAATTTCTTTGAAAAGGACAACCCGACACTAAGTCCATAAGTCTGGCATAGCTTACGAGCACTTCTAGGTGATCAGCCTATAGTACTCTATGTTGATCAACACTACATCCATTAAACGTATGTATGTTTAAGTTTTGGCAACCTCGCGTCCCCATCGAATAATCGATGTAAAATACATTTGTTTATTCATACTCAGGCTTACCTTGAATCCGTACCAAATAATTGGCGTAGGATAGTGTTATCAATTCTATATTGAAAGACTTGTAAAGAAATCAATCAATCTTTTAAGAATAGTCTAGCCGAGTTAAAACTGGCATCGACTCTTTCTTTAAAACCATTCATGCATTTCATAACATGAATCATTTGAAAACCTGGCTAACACGAAGGTTAGACAATCGTTTAAGAAAAACTTACCTTCAGCGTCTGCTACAGTAAAATTATGTTTCCTTTGAGTTTTTACGGTATCTACAACACATAACCACATAACATACCACATTAGGTCATGAATGAACATACATAGTTCTTAAAGAATCTTACCCTTCTTCTCAATCTAATTATGTATTAGATTTGTTATTATCGGTTCTGGCTTTCCGTTACGTCGTTCTTACGTTCATATGCAATTAACTTACTTCAACCCTAAGTGATCATACTTAAGGTTTAATCATGACTTAACAATGTTACTTCAAGTTTATTAATTTTGTACTACCTCATTGCCTTTCTTTTTATCTTCATAACCAATTCTATCTATGCAAACCCTAGGGCTGGCGCTGCGGCGCCAACTTTCCTTCATTTTGTCGCGCTGTGGCGTCATGCTTTAGGACCAAAAGACCGGACTCGGCGCTGCGACGTTAGTCTTAGTGTTATCTGCCGTGCTGCAGCACCAACTAACAGTGTGCTATGGTTCGACTTCGCGCTACGGCGTGACTTACTTTGGCTTGACTGGCGCCGCGGCGCCAATACTCAGCACCAGAAAAATTTGACAATTAACTTTTTATGTGAGATTCCTAGGCTCATAACTTCTTCGTTATAAGTCCGAATTAGCTCGTTCAAGAGCCTACGATTCAAAAATTACATACTCTACATTTTCATGCAAGAATTTTATTTATTTGACTTTGTTAACTAAAAATTCACCTATTAGTCCATTTTTAACGAAAACGATAAACGTCTGTGAACGTTCAACGCTCGTTTCTTCGTTCTAAGTCAGAATCCGGTCATTTTTGAGTCCGTAACTCTATAATGCCAAATAAGACTTGTCTCCATTGAAAACCAATGTTTCCAAGCTCAATATCAAAAATCGACTTCTATTCCGAGAATTTCACAAATTCGACGATTATCGTCTAATCGTGTGAATTCTGATAAAACTTCGTTACTTAATATTTGTTCTTCGTTTCAAATGGATTCATTCTGTAAAGCCCTCAAATTCGGGTACTTGAAACCTGAACTCGGTGCTTCACAATACCATTTTTATGAGCGGAATAATACTAATAATAATAATAATATAAAGATTAATTTAATTTACATATTCATCAGAGTCTGAATCCCAAGTACGTAATCTTTAAACATTCATTACAACCCATGATAGATAATATATATCATACTTGTCTTAATAAAGTTAACTATTACATAAAATAGCATTTTCGTTCATTCAACAACCTTTCCTTTTCCCTTGTTCTTAGCAGAGCTCTCTAGTCGTTCACACTTAGCTGAAAATGTTTAAATTAAGCAAGGATGAGCATTTGAGTGCCCAGCAAGTAATTCCAATTATATATATAAGCTGAGAGGATTTAAATATTTTCTTTGTACTACTCTTCTACAATAATTAAATAGTTGTAAAGTGCTCTGAACCGATAATAATAACATAACAACTTTCTATCAAATTTTTGAAACTACGTAATGACTATAAATAGGGTTAAGGTGACATACTATGAACATTATTTTCATTTTTAAAAAGGTTAAATAGAAATTCATCTGTAAACCGTCATAACTTACGGGCACGGGGGTGATCAGCCCGTTGTACCCTGTATTGATCAACACTACATGCAAGAACGAGGGTATCATTCACTCTGTCTGCCTTGGGCGCATAGAAGTTTTCCCGTGTAGGGATGTTCATACTTGTCTGGGTTCCAAATCAAAGGTTTTGTCTTGTTCAACAATAATCTATAATTCAACATATATATATATATATATATATATATATATATATATATATATATATATATATATATATACGGGTAATTGACAAAAGTGTATCAACATATGATTAAATACAATAATTATCTAAGTGGGAACACTTGTATAACCATTTATAGAAATTAACGAACATAATATATATCTGAATTACCATATACTAACATGTTGATAAGCAATGAGCGCATATAATATAGGGTTAATAATCTATACAATAATAATATAATTTAGAAATATTCTTACTCATGTCCATTGCATAAAGAAAATACAAAGGTAAGATACTTGCCTGGTACGCTGCTTACAATTTGCAACTTAGTTTTATCTTTTATATAACACCTATCAGTAATAAGATCATTTTACTGATTAGAATAACATATTATAACACATAGCACTTCTTATTGCAGTCAGCACATTACCTAATCACATTATCACATATGTTTAACAACCATTGAATCACAAATAAACACTTATCAAATCAAATTGTTTAAGTTCAGATCAATTTCTGAAACATGTCGGTATACCGACGGCTTTATCGGGTAATTATCGAGTCTAGGACTCTATTCTGTAACTCAATATCTTCAAGTATCATTCATATTATTTTTAAATGACTTATAATAATTTTTAAACATTTATTATAATTTATCATGAATTTTTAAACACTGGAATCATTTTTAAATGATTTAAATATTAAACAATTCTATTATCATTAATATTTAATTAATATTAAACTATTAATGAAATTATTACCAAAATATTAAAATTATTTATAATAACCTAGAATATTTTTAAAGTATTTAAATTACATTTAATTGATTTTTAAAATAATTAAAATCATTTTTAATTAATTACTATTAATATTTAAATATTAATGTACTATTTATCAAAATATTAAAAGTCATTAATTATAACTTAAAATATTTTTAATTCATTTATATCCTTTTTAAATGATTTTTAAATTAATAAAACTATTTTTAAACTATTTATTTAATATAATTATTAAATACATTTAATATCATTAATAATAAATTAATAATTATTAATACTAAATTATTAATGAAATTATCCTTTAAATATTAAAAGTTATATTTTATAACTTAAACTCTTTATTTTCATTTAAAATGATTTTTCTAATATTAAAATTATTTTTAAAATAATTTATTTAATATAATTATTAAATAACTTTAATATCATTAATAATAAATAATTAATGAAATTTGCTTTAAAATATTAAAAGTTATATTTTATAACTTAAAATATTTTTAAATATCTTATTATCATTTAAAATGATTTTTAATATAATAACATCATTTTTAATTTATTTATTTAATGCATTTAATAAATAAATTAATTATCAATAATATTTAAATAAATACTAATATTTATGAAAAATATTTCAAATTATTAAAAATTAATTTTTATAACTTAAAATAATTTTTAAAATTAATTTTGTATTTTTTGAAAATTAAATACTATTTTTAAATAATTGTCAGAAATTAATTTAATTAATTTTAATAAATCTGTCGCTAAAGCCCTTTGGCGACATAAACCGTCGCCTTAGGTGTTCTTGAGGCTCAAGAACATTCATAGGCATTGTACGAGTTGCCTTGTTTGACCAAGAATTGTGCATGGTGCAATGTTTTTTGGACATGTTGTTGATCAAATCCTGTAGTACAAATACAAGACTACACGATCCAACAGTAAACATCATCAAATAATGCACAACCAAAGAGATCTAAGGGCCTAAATAAGCTGTCAAGGGCTGTTCATCACGTTCTGGGCTGCCTAAAAAAATCTGGTCAATGCTGGTCAACGATTTTGGTGGACTTATTCTGGTTAATCGGTTTATGTCACAGGTGTTCTAGACGTCGGGATTTGTAGACAACCCAACAGAGTACAAGTTGTGATCATGTATAATGTCTAAACATAATTTAGATGCAAGATCTAAGTAAAATAAAAACTTGTCAGACCACTGCCTAAACTTTATGGGTTACCCAGAAAGTTAAGCTTAACGGTCAACGAGGTTTGACCAATTACTACGATCGACCTGAGGCTTTATAAGGTTATAAAGTGCTTTGAACTTGTAATACACATGACATACTATAATCTGGATACAAATATTCATCCTAACAACGTTCCAGAAACAAATCAAGGCCGGTCAAAGTCACGGCCAGAACACGTTCTTCAATTTTTTGGGTTACCCAGAAAACTGATTTTGTGTTCGATCAACGAACTTTGACCGTGAATAACTTTCGGTCTACAGATGCAATGATCATGAACCCACTTGCAGATTACTAACAACATTACAGACTACAACTTCAAACCTTTAAATCACCAAAAAAATAAACGAGCACAGATCTACAAGGCCTGACATTCACTGTCAGACAACAAAAACACAAATTTACAGATTTTATAAAACTTCAAATCCGAGCCTCTAGATGTTATGGATCTAACATCTAGCAACCCAGATCATCATTAGACACTATAACCAACATGGTTTAACAAAAATTTCAAACATCAAACAACAGAAAATTGGACAGAAATCAAGCAAGGGTTTTATACCTTCTATGATTAATTTCTGATTTATGGCCTCTGATTTGTTTTGGGTGATCGTGGGGCTGATATTTGGGACTGATCTAGCTTATAAATTTCGTAGGTGTGGAGCTTGAGAAAGTTTGCTTGAGTGTTTTGCACAAAATGGCTAACAAATGAATTCTTTCTCTCTCCAATCTATTTATAGAAGTGTGTGATGCTTGTATGTCTGATCTCTAGACGCTAAATTCGATGTTTCTAAGTCACAATTGTCAAAATAGTTGGTCACCAACTCCAACCACTCTAACACTTGGCAAAAATTCAATAATGCAAGAGGGGTATTTTGGTCTTTTCGCATGGAATTTTAATGACAATCTTGCCATTTGGTAAACTCTTAGGGTTTAACCCTAAGGTTTAGCATAAATCAATTGTATGATTTCCAATTTTGGGTTTGCACAAAAAATTAAAATTAAATAAATTTTAGTTTCTAAAATTTTGAGATTAGGGTTTCCTAATTATGATAAATTTTCTAATTACTTTATACAGGAACATTAGGGTTAAAAATATAATAATTATCGTTGACCTTGCTAATTTAGCAATTAGGGTTTACGATTATTAAAATTAGGGTTACTAAATTATAATTAGGGTTTTTAATTACCAAATTAGAGTTCTAGATATTAGGGTTTTAAATTACTAATTAGGTTTTCCATAATTAGCAATAAAATCTACTGTACACGATATTAATCACATTAACACAATTTCTAACTAATCACAAACTCTAGTTTAGGTTTCAAATTAGGGTTTCTCAATTCAAAAATTAGGGTTTTACAATTAGGGTTTTTCTAAAGATTAATTAGGGTTTGTAGATTTTAATTAGGGTTTACCTAATTAATCAATTAATACACAACATAAAACATGTAACACAGTTATGTAACAGTCTTAAACCCGTAATTGATTTTCAAATTACGGTTTCCCATAGTAAAACTATGGTTTTGACATTAAACACCATAATTGACCAACCATCTTCAATACGTACATACAGTACATATTTATAGCACTGAAAAATCAAAATATAATTAATATTATATTATTATTCTCATTCCATGATAAAAATTCAAAATTAGGGTTTGGATTCCATATCTGATTTATTCTTCCATATTTAACCTTAATAATTAAGGTAAAATAATTAACTTAATAATCTGTACTAAAATTCATATAATAAAATAATTATTATAATTATTCTAAGAAAATCACTCCATATATTATTTAAATAATATATGGTTATATTTTCATTAATAAAAACATTTTTGCTATAAATTAATTATTATAAGAATATACTTTACAATAATCAATAATTCTAAAATAAAATTATTTGTAAATATTCATGTAATAAATATATTTTTATTTATCACACAAATACATATACACAATATCTTGTACAAATCCTCGTCCATAAACTATAAAAAAATTTATACGCAAAATTTTTGATTTATTTTTATAGAAAATATCGGGTTGTTACATTCACCCTCCCTTATAAAGATTTCGTCCCCGGAATCACCGTTTTAAAACTCATACATACAGGGGTACATAGCATACGCAATTGATCCAGAAGGCAAAGAATGAAGCCAACTCCTTGCTTTATCCCTCAGAGAGATTGGAAACAGCCTCAGTCTGATAGCATCCTCCGTCACCCCGTTGTATCTGAATGTATCACAAATCTGAATAAAGCTCAACAAGTGTTCATTCGGATCATCCGTAGTAGCACCCCCAAACTGAACCGAATCCTGCACCATCTGAATAGTGCTCGGTTTTATCTCGAATGTATTAGCTGCTATTGATGGTCTGACTATGCTTGACTGTAAACCATTAATATTAGGCATGGAATAGTCTCTTAGAGCCCTGTGCTCCTTTCTTTGCTCTTCTCTCCGTCCCTCGTTTGCCATATCAGATGCAGTACCCTCTAACTCTGCTTGCAAATTCCTATGCACTCTCGCTTTCCAACCTCTTTCGTTAATATTGTCCTGAGCAGGTGTTAATTCGGACTTGGATGACCGCATGTGCATAGAAATTTATACAAGTATCTGAAACAAAAACAAAAACAAAAGTAGAAATGAGATAAGATTAGATTTGTCTAAGTCATACAATATAGCTTAAAATTGATGATAATAATAATAAAAATTTAAACGCCTCTCCCGGCAACGGCGCCAAAAACTTGTTGCCTCTTTTTTTTTTCAAACAAAAAAGCTCTAACTCATTTAAGTATACATGTGTCAACAAGTAATATAGAGTAAGTCGAGTATCGATCCATGGAGAAAGTTTTCTAAATTAAACTATTAAGCATCAACTAAATCACTATTTTTATATGCTTAAACTAATGTTTATAATTGTGAATTACTCTAAATGCAAATAATATCTAAAATAAGAATAATAATGTAATAAATCAAATCTGGAGATAATGGGATCCTAACTTCATTTCACAGTTCATCTAATTACAACCATCATGCACAACTATTCACATATCACAGAAAAGTAGCCAAGAACACTAATGTAGACATAACAATTTTTCAACGTATTATGACCTATTCACATAACATCCACATATGATAGACATAATGTAATCTTCAACAAAACCAACCTCACTATATTTCTATGCGAAATTGCAGTAATATTGAAATTAAGCACAAGCCCTTATTTAACTCATACGGTGAAACAATATATGTCTATCTGATTCACGAAATACAAAGCTAAGCAAAACAGCCCCATATACGCATGCTATCATGATTACAACCACACTTGCATGTTATTTTTTAATTCCATACAAGCACATAAAACGAATGATGATCAATCATTCATGCATGCAAATCAACCATGATAGAAATTCCTTATGATACTTAAAATAGTCCAGCAATCAGGCCATAAATTAGACTACGTATTAAAATTTGTTAGATTCCCATAATGGAGTTTAGTTCATGACTGAACCGAAAGCCAATATGGGATCAAAGCAATGCATGGATAATAAACAATTGAAATAGATAAGATAGAATCGATCAAACCCAATTGCTGATTACAATCCAAACGTAACGTTTAAATCCTCAATAAAATCCAGCAAAATAATAGTAGTTTTTCCACAGTGATTGAAAATCCAAAGAAGAAGTAGAGAATAAGGAGTTTATGCTTGGTTCTCCAATGGAACTCTCTCAAAGTGTAAACCCTAGTTGCTAATACGAAAAAAATGTAAAAATTGATGAATAATGTGTCTGGTACCAACCAGATTTATTTTTAACCGACTCCAACTCTTTCAATTTAAAAATTAAAATAAAACAGATCAGCAACCATAGATGTCGCGTGGGGGCGCGCGCTTCCCCTTTGTATCCCTCGCGCAGGCGCGCATCTTTAAAATCTGATCACGCCGGGTGATCGCTCGGGCACACGTGTTTTGGCCCGTGTTGTCGCGTGGCCACGCGACTTCTACAGTTTAGATTCTGTGTTCTGCTCCTGCTACTGATTCTTTGTCCTGCTGCTAAATCTTTGACATGCCACTCTTCCTTCATCCATCCTCAGTTACTTATCTCCACTTGTGCCTTGGTCACGCTTCCATTAGCCTCATGCCATCTACCATTTCCAAGCAATGCCATTACTGCACTTGTACACCAAAGAAGTTCTCAGTACATGTAATGCAAAATATTATGAAATGCAACTAAAAACACACTAAAATGTACTTGAGATGAGCATAGTTCGCGTGAATTGATATCCAATAAGTAGGTATAAAACCCACTTATCAGAGGATATACCTAAGACGGCGTTCAGGACTCGTTATGGTCATTATGAGTTTCTAGTGATGTCGTTTGGGTTGACTAATGCGTCAGTCGCATTCATGGATATGATGAACAGAGTGTTCAAACAGTATTTAGACAAGTTCGTGGTAGTGTTCATTGATGATATTCTAGTCTATTCTAAGACACCAGAAGATTATGCTGAACATTTAAAGATAGTGTTGGAAACACTAAAGAAGGAGAAGTTGTATGCGAAATTCACTAAGTGTGAATTTTTGCTTGAGATAGTGCAGTTTTTAGACATTTTATAGATAAAGATGGCATATCTGTGGATCTAGAGAAGGTGGAAGCAGTGAATGAGTGGGAGCAATCAAAAACGCCAACCGAGGTTCGAAGTTTTCTGGGGTTAGCGGGATACTATAAAAGGTTCATCCAGGACTTTTCTAAAATATCTACTCCGTTGACGAATTTGACGAGGAAGTCAGTAAAGTATCTGTGGACGAAAAAAATGTAAGAATCATTTTCATGAACTAAAAAGGAGGTTAAGTGAGGCACCTATATTAGCCTTACCAGATGATACGGGGAATTTTGTAGTTTATAGCGATGCTTCACATAGAGGACTTGGTTGTGTGCTCATGCAACATGGTAAGGTCATTGCGTACGCGTCACGTCAGTTAAAGGATTATGAGAAGGTCTATCCTACTCATGACCTAGAATTGGCAGCTGTAGTTTTTGCTTTAAAAATATGGAGACATTATTTATACGGGGAAAAGTGTGAGATATATACGGACCATAAAAGTTTGAAATATATCTTCACACATAAGGAGTTGAATATGAGACAGAGAAGGTGGTTAGAGTTGATCAAAGATTACAACTGTGATATTTTGTCTCATCTGGGGAAAGTGAATGTAGTAGCTGACGCGCTAACTAGGAAGTATAGAGAAAAGCTGTCAATGTTAACAACTCAGAATGAGTTAATGTAACAACCCGAGAATTTTGAAATATTTTAAATTTTAATTAACTAATTTAGGGTCAAAAATTAGAACCTAGACATAAAATAAGTGTATGCGTTTGATATTTGTAAGATGGAATTTTGAGGATTTCAAAATTCTGTGAAGGATTTAACTGAATTATTCAGGATTAAAGGAATAAGCGTTTATATTCTAGGTATATGTGTACAGTATGTGGTTAAGGGTCAAGGGTTGATCAGATAAACGATATCTGTAACAAACCCTAAGTTTATATTAAGACAATGTTCGGTTAGAAAACCCTAGTGTTTGATAAGAAACTCTAAAATCGGTTCTAGAAACCCTAATTTCAGTTCTGGGAATTCGAAACCCTAATTCGGTATATGAAACCCTAAATTGGGAACTTAATGGCGTAAGTGTAAATGATTATATGCTTATTTAGGGTAAAGCTTAAGTAATTAGCAAACCCTAATATAATTACGAAATCTAATTTCAAAATTAGAAAATTAGTTTTCTATTAGAAAACCTAATTCTGGGTTTAAAACCCTAAATGACCAATTACGACCATAATTGCTAAATTAGCGATTTTAATTAGGAAATACTAATCCTAATTAGCAATTTTTAAGTTATGATTAAGAAATTGTAATATAATTTGAAAATTCTAATTATAATTTAGAAATATTAATTTTCTATTTTGAAAACCGAAATTCGGAGATCTTAGAAATTAAAGTGCAAAGTTAATGTTTCAAACCCTAAACCCTAAATGGCTCAAACCCTAAACCCTAAGGGTTTGTATCAAAAGACCATTCTAGAATTAAAATTGTATAGAAATGACCATTTTACCCTTTTACCAATTCTTTAATGAGTTAGTGTGTAGATCTTGCCAAGATAATGGGTTGGTGACCAAACCCTAGTAATAACCCTAGCTGTGTGTCCAAAATCAGCCAATTTGACAGCCACATACATTGCATTTGCATCAAGTTATTAGATTAAAGAGAGAGAAATGGCTTCTTTATTTTTCATTTTCTCTCCTTGACCCTTCTCTCTCTAAATCCGAAATTTTAGAGTGAGAGAGTGATATATACTAAGCCAATATCATTCCCTAACTTTACAAGATCAGAATCAAAAGGCAGAAATCAAAAATCAAAGCTCAAAGGTATAAGAACCCTAAATCTTGAAATCTTTTGATTTGATGTTTAAAGTTGTAATTGATTGGTTAAAGATGTGTAATAAGGTGTCTTTTAGTGATCTGGGTTGTTAAAACCCAGATCCATAACATCAAAGTACTCGAAATCATGTTTTAAAAAAATATGGAAAAAATTCTAAATGTCGTCTGACAAGCAAATGTCAGACGTCATAGATCGTTGTATGTTAATGTGTTTAGTGTTTTAAATGTTTATACTTGTAGTATGTTAGTTGGTATTTGTTCTGAAACTCGAATCAGGGTTAGTGTATGCTTGGATCGAGAGTTATTGTTGGTCAAAACCCATTGACCGTTCACGAAGTCTGGTTTATGGGTAACCCTGAAACCAAGATCTTGTCTGACAGGTTTTTGCAGGCTCTACATCTTGCAGTCGTTTGATGTTTTGGCCATGTTGTTACTTTAAGGATGTTGTCTGACATGAATACTTCATGCTAAAGGCTTTAGACCACCCAGATCTTGAACAGAATAGTAGATAATCATGGTCAAACAACCATTGACCAACTCCCCGGAAGGAGACTCTGGGTAACCCAGAATCTTCAAGACCGTTTCCTGACCCCTACTTTGACCAGCCTTGATATGTTTGGTGTGATGTTTTTATGATGATATGTTGTTATAGACATGTAGTCTGACATCTCTTCTACACGATAAAACCATTAGATCACACAAACAAGTCCTTGACTGAAAGTTACTAGGATTTAAAAGTAGTCACTTAGACTGTTCTTCATTTCTGGAAAACCCAGAAATGAAGAACATCTTCTGACAATAATTTATGGAGCCTAGATCTAGCTGATATGTTGTAGAATGATTATGAACTTAGTATGTAGTTGTAGTATTGCACGTATACTACAACATTAACACATTTACAAGCCCATATATCATCAGGAACTTAGATCTAATTACAGTCAAACATAGCACCTTAGTCACTCACTTTGAAGATCTGGGCTTGGCCAAGAACAGCTACGGCGACAGTTGTCGCCTATTGCTCTTTTAGCGACAATTTAATTAAGAAATTAATTATTAATTTCTGAAAATGATTTATTTTAATTAAATAAATCGAAATAAATAGATTTTAATTATTAAAAATATAAAATAAATTCTAAAAAATTATTTTAAATTTTGAAAAATAGTTTTTAATTATTTAGAGTATATTTCATAAATATTTAATATTTTTGGAATATAAATGGTATTTAATCTATTTACTTATAATATTAAATAAATTATTTAAAAATGATTTTTAAATTCATGAAAAATCATATTATGGTAAAAGAAAATATTTTAAGTTATTTCTAATGACTTTTAATATTTTATGATGAAATTCATTAATAAATTAATATTAATGATAATTAGTTTATTTAATAAATATATTAAATAAATTATGAAAAAATATAATTAATGGTTTATAAATCATATAAAAATAATTTAAGTGTTATAAAAATATTTTAAGTTATAAAATATAACTTTTGATATTTTGTTATGAAAATATTAATATTTTAATAATAATAGTAATTACCGGATAATGAATTTAACGGTCTAAAAATCATATAAATATTATTTTAAGGTATTAAAAATACTTTGTGATATTATAAATATATTATAATATTATGACATGAATTTCATTAATATTTAATAATAAATAAATATTAATGATAAAAGAATTATGTGGTATTTAATTTATTTAAATACGTTTTTAATGATTAAAAATTCACGATAAATAGTAATAATTATTTAAAAATTATTACGAGCTTACGAAAAATATTTCGACTGTTATTAAAATTATCTGAGTTAATTGTTAAGTATTTAGGCAGAGTTTAATTGAACTTAGACTTGATAAAAGTCTGACTAGACCGTCGAGACGTTAGAATTTTGTCGGAATCAAGATAGACTGTAATAGTTTGACTTGATACCGAGTCTTATGTGTGTTATAGACTGATAGGGTTATGTGTTATGTGTTTAGGTTATTCTATGTTTGTATATATAGTAATATTATACTGTGATGATATTATTCTAATATTGGAGATCTATATTACTAATATTAGGTCTTCGGATAAAGCGATACAAATTGCGTAGCGATAATCAACGGTTCTGGCAAGTTTATTTTTACTTTACTCTACTAAGAGTTATTTTATTCGGATAAGCTTATGGTTAATCATTGCTGGTTGTTATGAATTGTACTCTGTACATATTGCATATATAAGTCAGGTATGAAAGGCTGATCACCTACATTACTAGTTGGTTCAGATATATTTGTTCATGTATAATACTTGTTCAGTCAAAAGTTTGTTCCTGCTAGTTCACAATTATATTGATGAATTATAGCCAGCTTATTGTTCATACTCTTTCAATCATGATATATCGTTATATTATTGAATTTAAACTTGCTGGGCAATCCTTATGCTCACCTTTGCTATATCATGATAAACATTACAGATTAAGACGAATGCGTCGGACACAAGGAAAGGTTATAGACAGTTCCAGCGTTAGGATATGTGTGCAGCTAAATTGTATAAGTGTTGTATTTTAAGGTTATGTGTTAAGTAAGTTATGTAATGTGTATTAAGTTAAGGTTACTCTACCTTGGGGAAAAGTGTGTAAGTTTAATGTATAAACAATTTATGTTTATATCTTCCGCAAATAATAGTAATAGTGATAGAATGATCGAACCGGATCCGAGGTGATTTGGGACCTGAATTTGGGGCCCTCACAGTTAATAACGGAGATAGAAATAATGGAGCTAGAAGTTAAGTTACCAAGTGAAGCGGTGGAGATGTTATTCTCAATGGAGACTCAACAGACCAGAAGGTGGAATGGGTTAAGGAAGTGCAATTAAGTAACGAGGAATGCGAACTAATGAAAAAGAGGATGGAAGATGAAGAGAAGACTAAGTACAATCTCGATAAGGAGGGATTACTTTATTTTGAAGGAAGAATTTGGGTTCCAAATAATTCTGAGTTAAAAGAAGAGATAATGAGTGAGGCCCATAGTTCGAGGTACTCGATACATCCTGGTAGTACTAAGATGTATCAAATCCTTCGTCAGAGCTTTTGGTGGTTGAACATGAAGAGGGAGATCGCAGAATATGTTAGTAAGTGCTTAACTTGTCAGAAAGTTATGGCCGAACACCAATGACCTAGTGGGTTGTTGCAATCATTAGAAATTCTAGAGTGAAAATGGTAGCATATCACCATGGACTTTGTGGTGGGTCTTCCAACAACAACAAAAGGATACGACGCTATTTGGGAAATAGTGGATCGGTTGACAAAATCGGCTCACTTTCTACCAATTGGAGTTTGGTATAACCTAGAGCAGTTAGCTAAACTTTATGTCAAAGAAATTATTTCAAGACATGGAGTACCAGTTTCAATTGTGTCAGATCGTGATACACGATTCACGTCGAACTTTTGGAGGAGTTTGCGAGAGCAAATAGGAACGCAGTTGAGATTGAGTACGACGTATCATCCACAGACGGATGGACAAAGTGAACGGACAATTCAAACGCTAGAAGATATGTTAAGATCTTTCGTTATGGATTTTAAGGGGAGTTGGGACCAACATCTACCTTTGGTGGAATTCACGTACAACAATAGTTTTCACGCTAGTATAGGCATGCCGCCTTACGAAGCGCTGTATGGGAGGAAGTGCAGAACTCCACTGTGCTGGGATGAAGTAGGTGAACGTCTGTTGGGTAAAATCTAGTTACGCACAACACACAAGTATACGTGGTCAACAAGTAATAAAGTGAAAGTAGAGTATCGTTGTCACGATGAATTGTTTAATAAAAATCACCAATTACTATCCCGTAACCAACTCAATCTTATTTAAACGAATGAATTTCAAATTATATAAATTAAATTATTTAATTACACTAATACTAAATACCACAAATTAAAAATCAGATTATGGAGATTTAAGATCATAACTTCACTTATTGCTTCATTTAAGTTAACACACTTCTCATCAATTATTTTCTATCCTAAATTGTTAATCAAGAACACTAAAGCAGATAAAACCACCTCTCGATGCATTATACCCATACTCACTTAAATCCACAGATGATAGAATTAAGCAAGACACCCTAATTAACTAATCCACTATATCTCTATGTGAATTATAATTAAAAAGGACTTAAAGCACAAGTTCTCTATAATATTACATATGGTGTAAAGGCATTTCTCTATCCTAAACACGCATCATGAATTTCATCTATGTAGAAATCACAAACACATGGTATCATGATCAGATCTAAATCTATACTTCATCTCTCGAGTTCATATAGATTATCACGGTAATTATTAGCTAGGCAATTAAGCAATAAACATAAATCAAAATAGACAATCCTCACGATAGAACATAATAATTGATAGCGAAGCATATTAAAATAAACTACACAATAAGATCCATTGTAATCTCAAACAAAGAATTAGTTCATGATTATTGATTTAAAAGTAAGAATCCACAGTTGAATACACATTAAAAAAAAGTAGAAGAAGATGAGAAGATAGAATCTATTGTCTGTAGATTTGATGCTCTCTCCCTTTTCATACTTTGATTTTTCAATGGTCTCCAAGTTTCTTCAATCTCCAAATCTCATAAGAACTAGAGTTTTGGTCCTAATCTAATATAATCTAATCTAATCTAATTCTCTCTATTTTATGCCTCCCATTAGGTATTTATAGGTTACAAGTCTTAATTTTAGGTTAGGAACAAAACTAATCCAATTTGGAGTCAAAAATGTATCAAAATTCGACCCAAAACGCATAGAAAACGTTTTATGGCCCGTACCCCCGCCATTCACAAAAAGCCCGCCCCGACGGGGCATCCTTTTTCTGCTGCAGTGTCCTCTGGTAAAATGGCCATATTTTTGATTCTGAAAGTGTTACGAGGCCCGCCACCTATCAAATCGAAGATATCGACGAGATCTACAATTGTATTTCTTTGAGAATTTACAGATTCAGATTGGATCAAGGTGGAAATCGGGCTTGAAGTAGATATTATGTAAATGGCAAGCATGACAACTCTTAGCTTTGATCTTTGTGGATAAAAAGGCCATAACTCTCGAATCCGAACTTCAATTGGAATGGTTCAAGATGTTCCAGAAAGCTAAGAAGTAGATCTACAATAAAATCCAAGTTCCAAGCCAAGAACATGCATCTAACTTGTTAAAAGTCCTTCAATCTTCCCTTCTTGTATTTACTTGCGTATTTTAGTCCAAAAGATGTCTGAATTGCTTTCCCTTGTTTTTTCATGCCAATAGTCATTTTTTTCTTGTGTTTTCATACCCAAGCATATAATCTACAAAATGAACACAAAATGCATGAAAAGTAACTAAGAAACATGAGTTTGAGCAACTAATTCAAGTAACAGATATCGGATAAGTAGGTATAAAACCTACTTATCAAATACCCCCAAACTTAAACCATTGCTTGTCCTCAAGGAAAAACACAAAACAACAATTCTATGCAATGCAACTAATCTACATGCCTACAAATCCAGCAGTAATGACAGAAACAAGTCTATTTAACCGACCTTAGAGAAATCAAGTAAACATGATAATACATCATATCAAAATAAATCATTAACTTCCCAATCAATCATCAAATCATAAACTATTATCACTAATCTAGTGCGTGTGTGCTCCACAACATTGTTAACAAATATAAAATCAAATTTAACACATAACAAGTCTCTTCGAAGGTATCATACAGTGTAAACTCAATAAATCTAAAACAAGATAGATCCAACTAAAATCAAATAATTACCAATATCGAGGGTCAACATGGGATACTTATGCTTTATTTTTTATCTACGGGGGCTTTTTGCTCTTATTTCCCATTTTATTTATTTTTTTCTTTTTTTATATACACATAGCTATGCAATGTCTTATTCCCTTAGGCTTTTCAATGCTACCTTAACGAGCTTTCGACCAACGACTCCCAGACCATTAAGACCTTAGGGCGCTAGGTGTAAAGACAATCCCCTCGAGCTTACTTACTCAAGTAACAAAGGCCACAAAACTAGACAAGCACGCCACGATGTTTATTCATACTTTTTTTTCTATTTTTATAGCTTATATACCCCAAATATTCCCCCAAACTTAGGTTCTCGTCTAACCTTAGCCATTACCACTTATTCTTGTCATTCTTTCATTCAAACTAGCATTATCCTTTAGAGTTCCATTATGTATCAATTTAAACTCAATCAATCAACAAGTTATTTTTACTGTGCTATCCTTATTATACCAGTTTCAAATAGAAAAAGACTCAAGTCAGAACAAGAAATCACATCAAAGCTCTAATAGTTTGTACTATACTTGTCTACCCAATTCCAATCTCATCATTGTCAAAAACAAAATGTAAATATCAAATAGCTAGACTCATACAAGATGTACTAAATGCTATATAAACATAGTAAACTAATTATTAATTTTTCAATTTTTCAATTTTTAATTTTTTTTTATTTCAAGAAACTGAATGCAAAAACTAAATGTAACTATACGAACTACAATGTAAATAACCAACTATATGCAATACGACACTAAAATGCCCCCCAAACTTAAACTACACATTGTCCTCAATGGCTGAAATAGAAAAAAGTAAAGCAGATGACTTCCCTAAAAATATAGCAATCCTCCTCCTTGTTCTGCTAAGTTTGGAGAATAGGTTAGGCACATGGAACAAACTGGGCACCACACTTGAATAACCTTTTTATAGTCTTTTGCCTGTCCATTGAACCTGCAATGAAGAGAGACAACATGGATTAGAATAGCACTTGGATTGGTAAGAGAACTTAATAAGCAAATTAATTCTTATCTACTAAATAAACTAGTAAAGCATATAAATATAAAAATTGCTGGGTTGCCTTCCGGTTAGCGCTTGAATTATAGTCTTTCAGTCTGACTTTTTTTGGTCAAAGCTATCCAATTCCTCTTCGATAATTGAGGAACCCTTCATCCATCTAAAATAATATAGCCTTTGGTAGGTTCCCATTTATGATGGCCAATGCATCAAAGTCACCTAGCATACTCTGATTTGGTATGATCTCAATCAAGAATGTCGAACAGCTAGGTGTTTTTTTCATTGTGAATGTGATCACCTTGGGACATGGAAGCTTGTCACACACAATAGACTCTTCGTCTATCTTCTCTTTCTCATCCCACCATGGATTCAAAATTGTACTCCCTCTTATGTCATCAAGAGCTTTGCCGATGACATGACTACCAAGTGGGCATGATTTTGCAAATCTGACTAACTCTTTGATCTTTGGTGGAGACCTATTTAGATATTCGTCACCTCTATTTCATTATCCCCAATTGTCTCCATACTTTCGATATCTTGTGGCTCATTCAGTCGCAGATTTGGTTCGGGTTCTCCGTCAATTTCATCATCCATATCATAAAGCCAAGTGATTGGAGGAAGGTTGTTTACGGCTTTGGTCATTTAGTCTATCTAATCCGCAAGATTTTGAATTAACCTCGCTTGATTACTCATCTTCTCCTCATCAGCTATTAACTTGAACAATAATTCCCCCAGCCTTGAATTTTCTATTTCAGTCTCGGAACCCATTTATTGAGGACCATTGGTTGAGGTAGTGACGAGTTGTTCCATCCGATTATTAAAATTTTGGGTTGACAGCTCTTGGCTAATCCTTATCTCCTCTAGGTCTGCTATGCCCTTCAATATTACATCCCTCGGATTTGGCTTTTCTTCTCGTGGCAATGGAGGTGGACATGAAAATTCTGGTGTGTATGCTGGATTTGGAGCGTTATATTGGTCATCATAATTGTAGATCTGGGTGATACCCCCAATCTTGGTGATAGTTAGAATCAACATAGTTGTTGAGGCAATCACCACTATATTGTACCGGTTCAAAACTGACGGTGCATTGATGACTTTGATGGTTGTCAGCACAATAGTCACACATAACTGCCATCCTTCGACTCCTTTGGGCTGTAATAACGTCCAACGTCCTCGAAAGTTCTTCAATCTGTGCTGATATTCCAAAAAATGCATTAAGTCCATCAATCCATGTTTCCCTTGGTTGAGTCATGTTTGCCATCCTTCGACTCCGTTGGGCTGCGATAACCTCCAACGTCTTCGAATTTGCCTCAATTTGTACTGACTCTACAGAAAATGTATTAAGTCCATCATTCCCTGTTTTCCATGGTTGAATCATGTTTGTGTATGGCCATTGATACACAAAGTCATCCATGGTACCTGAAAAGAGAGAAATATAGGAAGAGAATTAAAAATAAAAATAAAAATATTTAAATTAAGACTAATTTGATTGAAATTAATATTGGTAAAAAATATTAAATTAATTCCCCGACAACGACGCCAAAAACTTGTTTGGTAAAATCTAGTTACGCACAACACGCAAGTATACGTGGTCAACAAGCAATAAAGTGAAAGTACGATATCGTTCCCACGAGAAATTGTTTAATAAAAATCACCAAGTACTAACCCGTAACCAACTCAATCTTATTTAAATGAATGAATTTCAAATTATATAAATTAAATTATTTAATTACACTAATTCTAATTACCACTAATTAAAAATCAGATTATGGAGATTTAAGATCACAACTTCACTTATTGCTTCATTTAAGCTAATACAATTCTTATCAATTATTTTCTATCCTGAATTGTTAATCAAGAACACTAAAGTAGATAAAACCACCTCTTGATGCATAATACCCATACTCACTTAAATCCACAGATGATAGAATTAAGCAAGACACCCTAATTAACTAATCCACTATATCTCTATGTGAATTACAATTAAAAAGGATTTAAAGCATAAGTTCTCTATAAGAGTACATATGGTGTAAAGGCATGTCTCTATTCTAAACACGAATCATGAATTCCATCTATGTTGAAATCATAAACACATGCTATCATGATCAGATCTAAATCTATACTTCATCTCTTGAGTTCATATAGATTATCACGGTAATTGTTAGCTAGGCAATTAAGCAATAAACACAAATTAAAATAGACAATCCTCACGATAGAACATAATAATTGATAGCAAAGCATATTAAAATAAACTACACAATAAGATCCATTATAATCTCAAACAAAGAATTAGTTCATGATTATTGGTTATTGAATTAAAACTAAGAATCCACAGTTGAATACACTTTAAAAGACAAAGATAGAAGAAGATGAGAAGATAGAATCTATTGTCTGTAGATTTGATGCTCTCTCCTTGCTCCTACTTTGAATCTTCAATGGTCTCCAAATTGCTTCAATCTCCAAATCTCATAAGAACTAGAGTTTTGGTCCTAATCTACTCTAACATAATCTAATGGAATTCTCTCTATTTTATGCCTCACATCATGTATTTATAGGTTATAAGTTTTAATTTTAGCTTAGGAATAAATCCAATCCAATTTGGAGTCAAAATGTATCAAAATTGGACCCAAAACGCATAAAAATGTGTTTTGGCCTGAACCCTCGCCCCGACTGGGGTTTCCTTCACAATGTCTTTCCCGTGTCATTGTTGCGTCCTTATAAACCGGACTACAAACACGTAATAGAGTATGAGTCTATTGAGATAGAAAAAGACTTAACGTATGAAGAACTTCAAGTTCAAATTGTTGATATGAAGGAACAAGTTTTAAGAAATAAGATAATACATTCGGTGAAGGTGATTTGGAGGAACCACAATGTCGAAGAAGCAACGTGGGAACTCGAAAGTAAAATGAAGGAAAATTTTCCCCATTTATTTTTGTAATTGTTGCGAGATTCTAGGGACAGAATCCTTATAAGGGGGGGTGGGATGTAATGCCCGAGAAAAATTGAATTTATGCATGCATTAAATTTTTATTTGATTATGTGGATTAAATGAATTTAATTGATTATTTATGTGAGTAAGCTATTTGAAGGTCGTTCTATGACCTAGAATGTGCGGATGTGGTTAGGATTCTGGCTATGTGCTAGAATTAATGGTTTTGAATTCCCAAGACGAAAATAAAAGTTTTTCGAGAAATTTTTATAAAAATACTATTCATCCATTTCTGCTCAGGAATTAAGTTTGAATTTCTGAGAAATGTGTAATGATAGAATTTGAAGATGAGATGGAATATACAATAATATTTCAGTCATGGCAAATGAAGTTTTCACCAGCGAACTTAAAACCTAAGGGTTAATGAAAGTCATTTTCGAGAGGGAAATGTAATGTGTATAATCATTACGATTATTATACGTATGATATATGAGTATAGTATGAATAATATTATGACGTATAATACGAATATCATATGAATACTAAACGAAGATAATACGTGAGTTATACGCGTATAATATGATTATTCTTAATGGAATTTGAGATTAAGGATTTTGTAGAATCCAATTGGACTTTGATTATATCAAGCCCAATAAATGGTGTAATCAAGCCCAAGTTAAGGCCCAATGTTAAGTTAAGTCAAGCCCGATCCAAGAAATTGAACCGCGGATTGAACCGGCGGGTCACCGGATGGAAAAAACCCATGGGGTAACCCACGGGGAGACCCACTTGGCCACCAACTAAAGTGATTACTTGGTGGCTAAGTTGTTGTGGAGGTGGGAATAGTAAGGAGGTGGCCAATGGACCATTTTTCCCTCCATTTGGTTTGCCTATAAAAGAAAGCTTAGGTTGGTCATTTTATGTGTTACAAACTTTGTCCAACATAATTTAAGAGAGAGAAATAGCTAGAAACAAGTAATCAAGAGCTATTCAAAGTAAACCATACAAGTTTAGTCAAGAACGTGAAGAACGAAAAAGGTAATATTTCGTAAACGTTAGTCTCCGACCTTTTCGATTTATTTTTTTCCGAAAAGAATGTAACGCCCGAGAAAAATTAGATTTATGAATGAATTAAATTTTTATTTGATTACGTGGATTAAATGAATTTAATTGATTATTTATGTCAGTAAACTATTTGAAGGTCATTCTATGACCTAGAATGTGCGGATGTGGTTAGGATTCTGGCTATGTGCTAGAATTTTTGGTTTTGAATCTCCAAGATGAAAATAAAAGTTTTTTGAGAAATTTTTGTAAAAATACTATTCATCCATTTCTGCTCGGGAATTAAGTTTGAATTTTCGAGAAATGCGTAATGATAGAATATGAAGACGAGATGGAATATGCAATAAAATTTCAGTTATGGCAAACGAATTTTTAACAGGTGAACTTAAAACCTAAGGGTTATTATACGTATGATATACGATTATAGTATGAATAATATCACGACGTATAATACGAATATCGTATAAATACTAAACGAAGAGAATACGTGAGTTATGCGCGTAGAATAGGATTAGTCTTAATGGACTTTGAGTTTAAGGATTTTGTAGGATCCAGTTGGGCATGGATTATATTAAGCCCAATGAATGGTGTAATCAAGCCCAAGTTAAGGCCCAATGTTAAGTTAAGCCAAGCCCGCTCCAAGAAATCGAACCTCGGATCAAACCGACGGGTCACCGGATGGGAAAAACCCATGGGGAGACCCATGGGTATGTGGGCAAGCCACTTGGCCACCAAGTAAAGTGATTACTTGGTGGGTAAGTTGTTGTGGAGGTGGGAATAGTAAGGAGGTGGTCAATGGACCATTTTGCCCTCCATTTGGTTTGCCTATAAAAGAAACCTTAGGTTGGTCATTTTATGTCTTACAAACTTTGTCAAACATAATTTGAGAGAGCGAAATAGCTAGAAACAAGTAATTAAGAGCTATTCAAAGCAAACCACACAAGTTTAGTTAAGAACGTGAAGAATGAAAAAGGTAATATTTCGTAAATGTTAGTCTCCGACCTTTTCGATTTATTTTTTTTCGTAAAGAATTGTAGATTGGTGGAGCATGTCTCTTACGGAGGGATAAGGATGGCTATTAATGATTAAAACATTGATAAATCACATTTAAGTAGAAATCGTAAGTGATTACGTAAGTTAAACCGAAGAAACCGTTGAATGTTAACTAGGTTGTTGATGGACAAATTGGAAACCATTATTGTTAGGGTATGTGCATATTGCTTGGTTAGGATGTAGATGAAGAATCAATGGAGTTGTTCCATTTGTTTTGGCGTGTAGAACACGAGTAACGAAGTTATGTCAAATTTTCCAAAAAGTAGCCGTTGAACGTTGAAAACGTAGAAATCTCGGATTAGTAGTCAAAAATTGCCGTGTAGCTTGGAAACCTTGGTTTTCAATGGCATCACATGAGATAAGGTATTCCAGAGTTGTGGACTCAAGAATCGTCGAATTCTGACTTACAACAAAGAAACGAGCTATGAACGCTCACAAACGATAAACGAACGCTCGATATTGAAGTAGAAGTTGAATTCTAAGTTAATGGATTTGAAAATGTAAAATTGTTGCATGAACACTTAGAGTGTGTAATTTGTGAACTAATGGCTTTTGAGTGAGCCAATTCAGATGTAAAACGAATAAGTTATGAGCCTGGGAAGTTCGTAGAAAAACCAAACTGTCAAAACCAACTGAGGCTCAGGGGTGGCGCCGCAGCGCCAACCCCAGTGTTAATGGCCGCGCCGCAGCGCCACGTCCGGGCTTCAGCCACGTTTAGTTGGTGCCACAGGGCCAGTGGTGTTCTAGAGTCTGGCGCCACAGCGTCGGTAGTGGGATTTTGTTGACTAAGTTAGTTTCCTAATTCCAATTGATTGTAAACCAATAATGGAACATGAATGTACGTAACGTACATGGTAAAGACTACTTTTAAATCACTTATTTAGTGATGATTTTAGGAATGTGAATGTTGTTAATAGAGATTAAACAAGAACATAAAGAGCAAGAAAGTAAATTGTGTTTAACATTGGTATTTTACCAATGATGATCGAGTTTCGGTTAATAAACGTAAGAACATTAACAAGCCGTAATGAAGTATAGTAAGTCGAATTGACATTATTAAGTGGAATAAATTCACTTAAGACATAGAAGAGAAAGAAGTTGGTTAAAATAATGAAGTTAGATTGTTTAGTAACTAATCTCAGTGTGCTATGTGAATATATCATGTAGATACTGTAACAAGCAAGAATTGTTGAATATTATATTCGAAGATGCTTGAAGGAAAGTTTTCTTAACACCTTGTCTAACCTTCGTGTTAGTCAAGTTTTCTATGGTTCATGTTCTGAATTGCATGAATTATTTTACGAAAGGGTCGATGCCAGTTTTAACTCGGCTAGACTATTATTAAGAGTTAGATTGATTTGTTTATAAGTCTTTCGATATAGAACTATTAACGTTATCATACGCCAAGAATTTGGTATGGATTCAAGGTAAGTTTGTATATAAACAAACAAATGTATTTTCATCGATTATTCGATGGGCACGTGAGGTTGCCAAAACGTAAACGTAAATACGTTTAACGGATGAGTATTGATCAACATAGAGTACTATAGGCTAATCATCTAGAAGTGCTCGTAAGAAAGAACGGATGTACGGCCTTAGTGCCAGAACGTCCTTTTCACGTATGAAAATGAAAAAAGTATGTTCATGGTCTTTCGACCGGTTCAGAATTCCTAAGCTATTATATATACTATGGAATTATTGTACGAAATGAGAAGTGCTAGTCAATGCTTCATAGTACTTCATAGCTATTTGTTCAGTTATAGAGGATAATCATATAATTCTTGATGTGGTATTTATATTATCCTTTATTAGACTTGCTGAGCTAGTTATGCTCACTTCTTGCTTGAATTATATGATTACAACTAAGGCCGAACGAACTGAGAGTTCTAGGAAAGATAAAGATAAAGCTAAGATGGATAGTTAGATATCCTGTAATAGACTAGTATGTGTGTATGTATTACACTTATGAACAATAAGGAATGTATTCGGTTTCAGAACCTAGGAATGAATTTTTTATGATTGTAATAAGAATGTAGTTAATACATTCATTTTGATGTCGTTTTAATGAAATGAATGTACAATTAGTAGTACCGTGTTGCACCATCTATCAGGTTGGAAGATACCCAGATTTGGGGGCGTCACAACTAAAATCCCATCTTTATCAATTATATGGCCGAGAAATTGTATACGTTCCATCCAAAATTCATATTTAGAGAATTTCGCGTACAACTTTTCTTTTCTTAGCGTCTCCAGCGTCAAACGTAAACGTTCCACATGTTCTTCTTGAGATTTGGAGTACACCAAAATATCATCGATAAATACCACCACAAACTTGTCTAGAAATGGTTTAAATACCCTGTTCATCAAATCCATGAACGTTGCAGGGGTGTTTGTCAAACCAAAAGACATCACCAAAAATTTGTAATGTCTATACCGAGTGCGGAATGCCCTCTTCGGTACATTCTCCTTCCTTACTTTTAATTGGTGATACCCACTTCTCAAATCTATTTTTGAGAAATATCTAGCACCCTTCAATTGATCAAACAAGTCATATATTCTTGGCAATGGATATTTATTCTTAATAGTGACTTTGTTTAATTCCCTATAATCAATGCAAAGACTCATTAACCCATCCTTCTTCTTCACGAATAACACCGGTGCTCCCCACGGTGATTTGCTTGGTTGAATATACTTCTTATCTAACAATTCTTGCAGTTGTACCATAAGTTCCTTCATCTCTATCGGAGCCATTCTGTACGGGGCCTTCGATATTGGAGCAGTTCCTGGTGCTAAGTCGATCACGAACTCAATCTCTCTGTCAGGCGAATGTCCTAACAAATCTTCCAAAAACACGTCTACAAAATCCCTAACCACTAGTATCTCCTCCAGTTTCACAACCTTCTTCTTTTGAGTATTGACTATGTAAGCTAGGTACCCTACACAGCCCTGACTCAATAACTTATTGGCCTGCATAATCGTCAGACACCTCGCTTGTCTAGGCGATTTGGTACCATAGAAAACTACCTTTTTACGGAGTCAAAAGGTTTGCACATTTCCTTTGGCAATTAATTATCGCTCCATTATTGAATAGCCAATCTGTCGACGTCGGGATTTTAATTATCCTTTTTCTATTCTTATCTTTTGGTGTTCTCATGTTAGGTGAGATTTATTTGAAAAAACAAGCTGTGAAAAGGTCCGACATTTATATGTCGACGATTGGACTATAAGAGTCGCCAGTTGATTTTTTAAATGGTTGTACACAACCGAGAAAAGGTTTACACATTGACCTAGCAATGTGACACTGCTTAACGGGTCTGTGAAACCGAGATTCGTTAGGGTCCGGGGACTTGGTTATGCGGAGGGAAGGTGTTAGGCACCCTCCGACATTCGTGTTGCCACGGTGACCGCCACTTTTAAATTAAATTGTTATATGAATGTGTGTGTGTGTGTGTGTGTGTGGATCAATGTGCAATTATCTGGAAGTAGTGCTATGCCTTGTTGCACCTATATACAAAGGGTTTGAATTTCTGTATAAAATTCAGTTTTAACAAGATATAGCAGTGATGTTTTGTAAAAAGAGGTTTTCATACCCTTTTGCTCAATAGTAATTGAGGCCTTTGATACTTCCATTTTATTAGGTGTTCGCCTTGATTGCTTTTATTTTCAAAATGCGAAGCATCTTCTAGAAAATAATATACATAGCAGTGTCGAACTCCTTGTGGGCATGAAAACCATTAAAGAAATTCGAATACCCTGAATAATTTACAAGCCGTGTATAGCTGAAAATATCTATCACGGGAACCGAATCTAGATTCATTAGACTGAATCTGTGATCATATGATTCCTATGCTCACATGATGTAGCAGTTTGTATATATATAGAGAGACATGATCAATCACCACGCAGAACCTCCATGGGGGATCATAAATGTAAATAAGGCCGTAAAAAACCAATCAAGCACCACGAAGCACCTCCATGGGGGATTGGAAAAGACAAATAAAGCAATAAAGTGATCAACCGCCTCGAAGGAAACTCCAAGCGGGACAAAATATAAATAAAGCTGTAAAAGGCCACGAAGTAAACTCCAGGCCAGACTGAAATGTAAATAAAGCGGTAAAAGGCCACGAAGTAAACTCTAGGCCAGACAGAAATGTATATATATATATATATATATATATGTTGTTGCTATCAAACTCTATATATATATATATATATATATATATATATATATATATATATATATATATAATATACAAAAAGAAATTAAAGCCACGGACCAAAGTACGGGCATACAAACGCAACGCGACTCTCAACGTGCAGAACTGTGTGAGCATAGTAGTGGAGAAAGGATTTAGAAAGTGTAAGAAGGCTTATAGTGGACTGCCAAAGAAGTCTTCAATGACTTTAAATGGATGAACACTCAGCTCCCGCCGGTAAAAATATAACAATATATAAGCTCACAAGTGTTTAAAATGAGAAAGCACTCAATTTAGGGTGTGTACATAGTAAATTGGACAAGGCTTCCTCGCCTTTTCTCTATGCAAAATGGCTATCCCAAACCCTCTATTTATAGAGAGGAGGAGCCGCAGGTGTACCTGCGGCAGCCGTAGATGCAGTTGCGGCTGCCCAGGGTGCCCCGGGTTTCGCGGGTTCCGCTGTCTCGAAGTACATGCACGCGCGCAACGTGTTATCTACTCGAACTTTCAGAAATTCAATCCAGGCATTCGATCGAGGTGTATAAGACCTTTTACGACATGCTATTGTTGAGAGCTACACAATGACATGGGATTAGAGGTTGTACAAAGTCAGGAAGATGGGACCATGCCCTTGGTCTTCAAGCTTCAAATTTTATTCGGTGTGCTGTCTTGTGCAGTAGTCACTCGGGATTGGAGCTCTTTGGTTCTTGTAGGACATGTCTGTGTAGAATGTATGTCTGAATGTTGAGACGATGCAATGTGGAATTGGGATGGAAAAATGATGATCCTGCCCCTCACCAGGGTTGCCTTTGGTTTGACCTGTTTTAGCGATCGTTGCTCAGGGTTATTTCTGAGATTCGACTATTGCAGGTGTTGACCGTCCTCAGGGTTATTTATGAGGTGTGCCTGACCTCCCAGGGTTATGTCCGGGCTTGGGGACTGAGTTCCTCGGGGTTATTGTAGAGTGTTGAAGCTGATAGCATAAGTGTGAAACAAGCATTTTCGGGGTTATCTTCGGAATTGCAACTGCATGCCTCGGGGTTGTCTCCAAGGTTGATACTATCTTTCTCGGTGTTATTTTCGGGGCTGAGACTGAGTATCTCGGGGTTATCTCCGAGATGAAACGATCTTCTCTGGTGTGATTTTCGGCGTTTGAACTGCATTCCTCGAGATTATTTCCGAGGTTGAAACTGAAACTCTCGGTGTTGTTTGTGACGCCCCCAAATTCAAATCCCACTTGGTCACTCGAATTCGGTTCATCAGGTTCTCATGGTAATACCATAATAACTAAAATCACACATTCACAACGGAAGATCTAATTTAGAATAATATACAATGATTTATTATAATTATTCTCCTAAGTCTCGCAACCTACAGTACTTAAAAGATTAAATAATAATATCGAATAAAGACTTATTAAGTAATCCTACTTAAGCTTAAACATAGTCTGAAGACAGTCTTAATACAACATATAAATTTTAACATAAAGGAATAAGCTAGTCGGTAGCCTTGCCCTTGCCCTTGTCTTTTCCAGAGACACTTCCCTGTTCCGCCTTAACTGAAAGGTTTTAAATAAGCAAGAGTGAGCACAAATTGCCCAGCAATTAATATACAACAATGGTAAAGAGTTTTATAACACGAGTTTGAAATATCGAAGTTGTAACAATCCAGAATTTTAAATTATAATTTTTAAATATTTATTAAATTATATAAATATTTTAATGGATGTGTTTATTGTTGAATAATTATTTGTTTAATTTGATTTGATTTGATTTGGTTAATTATTTGTTAAATAAATAATTAATGAGTGAAGGAAATTAATTATTACGAGATAGTAATCTAATTTAATTTAATAATTAAGTTAGAGAGTTTACAATGGTTAAATGAATTATTATATTATTGAATAAATTGTTATTAGAATTAATTAGATTAAGTATGAAAACTTAATTAAATAAAGTGTGACAAATAACTATATTATAAAGGAGTTTAATTTAGTTTTGCCAAACAAGGCTTAAATATATTAAGTCTTTAATTTTTAAAGAATTTTGCCAAACGGAGCCTTATGGCTTTTGAATTTTTGAATTTTGAATTATTAATAATATAAATTAAATAAAGTAAATAAATAAAATATAAATAATAAATAATAATTATGTAACTAATAATTTAATAAGATCATCAGTAGACGTCGGTTTTTAAAAACGTTTGTGCGTTGGTTTTATTTTTAGTTTACGTATAATCTATTTGGCTAAAGCCTAAGTAAGAAAAGAGAAGAAATATTGTCAGAGAAAAGAAAAGAAGAAAGGTTTCAGAGAGTTTTGAGAGACAATTGAGAGGAGAAACGTGTTGTGTATTTCAAGTATTCTAGAAAGAATTTTCTTAAGCAACAAAAGGTATTTTCCCTATAATCTTAATACTATATATTTATATATGTTTTACGTTCTCTGTGTTCTTGAAATTCACTCTCTGTGTATAAGGTTTTACAAAAATTGTGTGTAAACCATGTTTTTATAATGGATTATGATATTATGTGTATTTGTAATTGTAATTGATATAAATAGCATATATATATATATATATATATATATATATATATATATATATATATATGTATGTATGTATATAAGTATATAAGACTGTATGCTAATTACGTGTTAAGGAAAGGGAATTGGTTTTTATAGTAGAAATATATGCATGAACATGTTTTGTAAGATAACACAATTAGTATATGTTAATTGTGAAATTGAACTGTGATTATGTTAATTAGGTATGAAATAAACAGAACTTGGTTCACATGAATCAAATTAGTATTACAGTGTTCACTGTGTTAAACAACTGTCAATAATAGAGTTTTGGGTTTTAAAATAGTGCTTTTAAGGATTCAATTTTCTTAAATTATTGTATAAGTTGTGCTAAACTGGTATATGTATGCTTGGTAATATCTATGTGTGATTTATATAAGCTATATGTGTGAATTTTAGCTGCTAGAAACTGTTAATTAGACCGAAATTGGTCTTCGTGCTCGGTTCTGTAAGTTTCGGCGCCTCAGCACCAAAGTCAGAGCCGCAACCCAACAACGTGCACCGCAGCGCCGCTACCTGGCATAGTTCTCGCGCTGTAGCACCGGACCCGAGCCGCATCGCGGCCCATAGTGTAAACTTTGGCGCCGCGGCGCCAGTTTGCAGTAGGTCCAAGAATGACTTTTGTTTTGCACAAAAGTCTGTAATTGTTGATGTAATGCAATATGATAATTGTTAAACATGTAATTTTGTTATTGAGGTGTTATAGTACTATAAAGGAGCGTATAATTAACACTTAACGAGTGTTGTTGTTATCGTAATTGATATAATTTGATTATGTGATTAAGAATCAAACCCTACTTGATGTAGAGATATAGAGTGTTGGTAATGACTGAATATGTCATGATGACATGTATATAGGATAATTGTGATTCGAATTATTTTGGTTTAGCCTACAAGCAAGGCAAGTTCCTTACCCTATCTTGATTATGATTGCACAAGTTCTTTAAATCTATTGTTACATTGTGCAAGTTTATTGTATCTAACTTTTTTATGTTTATGCAAGTTCTCTAATTCAATCTCGAGTTATTATTTTTCAAGCACGTTAGTGGATAATTATTGTAGATGATTCCACATCTAGTATTATTTTTGAATATTCGCATTAATGCAAGCTTTTCTAACTCTACACTTTCGCTGAGCTAGTTCTATTATTGAATTGCACAAGTTTTTCTAAACCTAAACTTGTTATTTTAGCATGCAATAATCTTCATTCTGATGAACAAGTTTTATCGTTCAAGTTACTACTTATTATGCATGCTTAATTTTCAATTCTAAGATGTTAGCATTAGCTTAATGTTGTTCACAGCTATGTATGTTATATTATTCAATACTTATGTTGTTAGATTATTCCTAAAGCATAAACTTAGTATACAATGTTGATTCAATTATGGTTTATTCCGTAACATCGAGTTGTTACCTTTTTATTCAACTAATCCTTAGTTGATGACCGTTGAATTTCAAATTACCCTTAAAACGTATCCAAACAAAACTTACGTTGGTGCGGACTTGTACTCTAAATACTAAGATGAACAACCCTTTTATTAGGGGATAATTTACGCATAGCGTTGAAATGTTTATGCACAATACATTGTACGAAGGGTTGATCCCCCTAAGTACGAGGAGTCCCTATAGTCTTATGACTGTTAAAGTTTAAGTTGAAAGATTACTTATAAGTATGGACATAGTTCATGGTCTTATGACCCTCAGTTAAATATTTCATGATTCTAATTATCGTTGATAAAGGATTTTGTTCAGTTTCATTGTGCCTATTATTTGGCAGTGGTTGTAAAGTTTTATTCATTGTTGTTTCAAGTGAGCCTTGTTTGCTCACTCTTGCTTATATAACTATTACAGTTAAAGTTGAGAAGGTCAGTGTACCTAGCACAAGTAAAGGAAAAGGAAAGATGAACAAGTGTTGAAGACTTGTAACATGCTGATATTTTATCATCAGACTTTATTTGAATGATCGTAATAAAGTTATTTAAATTTTTCGCATTTGAATAATTGTATTTAAATGTTAGATAACCTGGGAGACTTTTATTAATGTAATCCTTTAATGGGAAGGTTTATTATTGAATTTTATTATGATTGGGTAGTTAGATATGAATGTTTTTATAAAGTGAACACCAAATCCTGAGGGAATGAAGTAATAGGATTTGGGGGTATCACAGAAGTATCGTTTCTAAGATAGTTTAAGGTTTCAGAAAATATCACGAATAATGAATATCAACAATTCATGAATCAAATCCTTGGAATAAGGACAATAATCCAATATAAATCAACAGATATGTATGACTTCAAAGGTTATCAAGGTATCCAACGAGATAAGCAATTTATACTAATCAGTTACTAAGGACTATTGAACATCTACTAGAATTACCAATATTAAACTAATAACCCATAAGAATCAATAACTATAGAGGATCAGTCTACAATACTCTAAGTCATGCATAACACCACTGTAATCAAACCACTCATGTGTTGGGGTTTCCAACAACATACACTCCCCTTACCATAAGGGTTGTTCAACTCAGTTTTCAAGATTTTTGCACCAACCAATTGGTTTGGATAGTTTATAAAAATGTATATAGTCTAGCCGAATCAATGACATAGACCCTTTCACTATATTCAAGGACAATACCAAGTTCAACATGAATAATAGTTTTCACAAGAGTTTAAACATAATAACTCAGTTAAACGAATAAGTAGGATAATTTGCATTCAAAGAGATAAGCTTACGATATCCATTAAATAAAGTAAAGCAAGGATTGAGGATACTTGCACAATGAAAAAGGATGGTTTAGATACTTGTCTCAAGCGTAGTTTACCAAAGTAAAGCTTAATATCAATCCAATGCACTATCATATCCTATTCATGTATAATCACATTAGTTATACAAGTTCAACATGTACAACTATTATCTTAATTTACTATCATACACAAGTGAAATTTATCAATGCTAACATATAGCGCTAGTCTTCTAGTCGCATAATCTTATACGTATGTCATCACATGAATATTAGTTTATAACATACTATGTCATAGTTGAAATCACAGTTTGACTTTAAAGTGGTAAACACTTATTCATCATAGGATCCTATCAACAACATGCTTATTAACACATGAATACTACACTGGACTTGTATTATAGATTAGAGTAACAACTTAGGCATTTATGAAACCATAGAACAACTACAAAATTCTGATCCTATTGCAGACTGGCGCGGCCGCACTGAATTTTAACTAAAGAGTGGTACGGCCGCGCTGCTCCTTGTTCAAACCAGAGCATGGCTGCTCCTGCAGAAGGTCAGTGCACACTCGGCTTGTACGTACATAAATAATTATGAAAAACACACATGTTAGTATGTGGATAACCAAGTTTTACCTCATATCATAACATTATTATAGGTCACCATCTATACTCATTTAATCAAAACTTTAAGTGTGAAATTCATAATTTTTCTTATGTTTGATCGTTGAACACATACTATATGCTCCATAGGTCTCAACAACTCATGTTTGCATTAGATTAGTCATGTAGTTCATGTCATGAAATTTTACACCATTTAGACTTGTCATATTCCCCTTTTATCATGCACATGTCTAGTTCGGCATCCATGGTAATTATATTTATATGCATGACCCACTTAATCATGACGTCGCACATACACAAGTTAAACCACACAAGCATGCTCACAAATCTTAACTCAAAGCATATATAGAGTTTATCAAGTTTGTTTTCAAAACTTTAAGTTTTCATTAGTAAAACTTCTTCAAGCATGTAAGGTAAGTTCACATATTGGTAAAGGTTGACAAGTTTATATTCCCCATGGATTTCATAATTCTGGATTTTGAGGAAGATAAGAACATCCCAATTATCCTAGGGAGACCTTTCTTGGCTACGGGTAGGACACTCATCGACGTACAAAAAGGTGAACTAACTATGAGGGTCCAAGATCAAGAAGTAAAGTTTAATGTTTTCAAGGCCATGAAATTCCCTACGTATGAAGAAGAGTGTTTCTTGATGGATATCATTGATCAGATAATCAACGAAGACATGGGTAAAAGTTTGGTTAACAATCCATTGGAAACGACATTATTGGGAGATGAAGAATTAGATGATCCAGAATTTATGGAATATTTGTAGATGCTAGACTCCCTGCCACGAGTTAGAAGATTCAAAGCACCATTTGAACCATTGCAAATGGAGGAAAGAGCCACAACAAGGATGAAACCATCATTGGAGGAGCCACCTACTATTGAACTTAAGCCACTCGCTAAACACCTCAGGTACATAAGAGCAATGTAATACTATAAACCGTAACGTATGTTAAACAATCTAAAGCACGATTAGATTGAGAAGAATGGTAAGATATATTAGTTACCTTACTTGATTATATACGACCTAATGTCGTATGTTATGTGATCATGTATTGTAGAATCCTTAAAGACACAAAGAGAATTTGTATTAACTGCAGAAGACGCTAAAGGCAAGTGTTCTAACCCGTGTTTATGTTCATTCTAGACAAGCTTCGTAAATTCATGTATCTTACGCATGAATTGATGTATGATGAAGTCGAAGCCAATTCCTTCGGCTAGACGTAAGATGTTTTATGGATTTCTTATAATCTATCGAACAATTGCCAAAGTTTTGCCAAGCTATTTTGGTAATGATTTCAAAGAAAGACTGAGTATGCATAAACAAATGTTTTGTCGTCAAATGACATGCACGTGATGTTGCCAAATCTTAAACGTACATACGTTTAAAGAAAGTAGTGTTATACAACATAGAGTACTATAGGCTGATCACCTAGACGTGCTTGTAAGATATATCAAACTTACGAACTTGGTGGCGAGTTGTCCTTTTCAAAGAAAGAATGAAATGCTCAAGGTGTTGGACCGAAATTGATGTTTTACTGAATGATATTCATTGCTAAACGTTTTAAAGAAAAGAGAAGTGCTATTTTGAATTATCGATAGTATTTCGTAATTATTATTTCATTTATTGAAGATATACGATCTATATGATTCAAGCTTCTTGTTTAAATGAAATTGTCATACTTGCTGAGCTAGTTAAGCTCACTCTTGCTTGAACCGTGTGAATACAGCTAAGACCGAACGGACAGAAGGATCCGGAAAAGATAAAGAGAAGGCTAAGGCTAACCAATAGGTTGCCTTTGTAATAGTATTGGTTGAATGTTGTTATTATTTTGATATTACGACAAGAACACATGTAATGGTTATAAAGAACTTGGGAATGGTAATATTATTTTGGAATATATATAAGACATATTCATTCTTTTGAGGCATTTCAATTGAGTGTATGTGTGAACTGTAGCACCGTGTAGCACCATATATCGGGTTAGAAGATACCTGGATTTGGGGGCATCACTGTAACAATCCAAGATTTTATTATTTGTAATTTAAAATATTTATTAAATTAAATAAATATTTTATTGAATATTTTATTGATGTGGTTGTTGTTAGTAAATATTTGTGAATTAAATTTATTAGATGATATTCTAATTTAATTTAATTTAATAGTTAGAGAGTTATAAGATAACATGAATGGTTATATTATTGTTTTAATTTAATAATAAAAGTGTTATATTAAGTTATTAAATAAAAATTATAATGATATTATAATTTTGTACTATTTGGATTAAGTGGAAAATTTATTTGGTATGTTGTAATTAGTTTATTTAACTAATGTTGGATGTGAAGATCTAAATAAATAATACGGGACTATAAACTATAGTATAAATGATTTATTAAAATAAATTAAAGTAGTTTAAATGGATTTGCCCAAACAAGACTTAAAGGTATTAAGTCTTTAATTTTTAAAATGTTTTTGCCAAACAAAGCCTTACGGCTTTTGAATTTTGAATTATAATTAAAATAAATCAAATAATAAATAAAATATATTTATAACTGATAAGCGTTAAGTTGTAACCGTTATTTTAATATACGTATTATGGCCCTATCAGTTTCTTTTATCTTTACGCATACTCTTAGTTTGACATACTGATACTAAGAAGAGAAAAGACCAGAGAAACTTGAGAGAGATTAGAGAGGAAGTTGAGAGAAAGTCTGAGAATTCCAAAATAATTTCTGAGTTTTAGCAAGGATTGTTTAAGCGATTGAAGGTATTTCCATAGTCATAATATTACATATGTATATATATGTGTTTTACGACATAAACCTTCAAGTTCTGTGAATTCATCGTTTTGAATTGTTGATATACAACTGATAACTTGTGATTATACGTGTTTGTGATGTTAGAGTTTGTATTTAGACAAGAATTTGTTTGCTAATTATGTTTAAAAAGGAAGAAAAGTATTTACAGTGAATGGTTTTACATATGGCTTATGAAAGTACCAAATTTGGTGGTTAATTTGTATACTAATCTGTGAATTGAGTCTTGAATATGTTAATTCGGTAAGAAACGAAGAGAATGTAGTTTGAATGAATTAATTTGGTGTAGATTTGTGATCATAGTGTGAATTTCTATGAAGGATGTCAAAAATAGAGTTTTTGTATAAAAACATGAAATTTAAGGATTTAAATTAGTTGAAGTTGCTGTTTAATTGTTCTAAGTTGATGAATATGTGAGGAATCATGTTTGTGTTAGTTCTATACCAATTGTATATGTTAAATTTACTGTTTTATGGGTGAAATTCGTGTTAGTTGGGCTAAAACGGAGTACTGTTACAGTCTGCGTAGTTTCTTTATGTGTACCAGCGTAGCTGCGCTGGTGTCAAGGCCAGAAACAGTGCAGCTGCGCCGGTCCCAGGCTTATGTATGGCGTAGCTGCGCCATACCCTGTTTAGAGACAATGAAGCCTGCTGCTTCTGCCAACTTTGGACACCATTGTAACTTAGTCTAATGACGTGTTAATGTGACAAACATGTAATGAAGAGGTTAAAACAGAATCATGTTATATGGTTAGTAATTCTAAAGTTATAAGATATTAGTAAGTTAAGAAAGCAATATGTTGTGATTTATTGAACACGTAAATTAGTAAATAAGTGTTTTAAATCAAATACTTATATTTCTGAAGTGTATGTGGAGTGAATGGAAACTTGTACTAAAGTAACAAGTTTAACTATGAATGAGTTTTAATTTGGAAGTCGATGTTAATATATCTAATAGATATTGTGATTCCAATAAAATGTGTAGGTGAACGTGAGTTGTAATTTATAGCTTACGCATGAGGCAAGTTTCTAAACCTTACCTCTTTACATTGAGCAAGTTCTTTTATCCTTAAACTTTAGTTGAGTAAGCTCTAACCCTAACGTTATTCGAGCAAGTTTTGAATTCTAATCATTGTTGAGCTATTCTAACTTATTTATAGTATAACAAGTTTTCTTAAGTTCTATTCTTTTATAACAAATGTAAATTCTTGAACTCAAATCTCTAACCGAGTTGTTCTGTTTCATTTACTTAACGCAAATCGAAATATTATTGTTATTTTGAGCAAGTTTCATTCTAAGCTTGTTGTTCCTTAGTACATGTTCATAACTTAATTTTTTTATCTCAAGATCATAGCCTTAGCTTATTGTTGTTCAAGCAAGGTTTATTGTTTTACTCAATACTTATGCTTTTTAGTTATTTCTAAGCATGAGTTTAATATATAGTTAGTTCACCTATGATTATTCATTGTTCCATATTATGTTATTATTGATCAACTGTAGTGTTATCAAACCTTATTGATTCAACTAATCTTTTAGTTGATGATCATTAAACTCTAAATTACTCTTGAAGCTTATCCAAACCAAACTTTCTTTGGTGCGGACTTGTACTCTAAAACTGAAAAGAACAACCCTATTATAGGGGATACGCGATGCGTGTAGATGTTTGTGCACAATACATGGTACGAAGGGCTGATCCCCCTAAGTACGTGAAGTCCCTACAGTATAACAATTTAGGTTAAAGTTGAAAGATTACTTGTAATCATGGATATAGTTTGTGGTCTTATGACCCTCAAATATATTTCATATTTTGATTCCTGTTTTTGGTTATCATTTAGAGAGTACTATTCAATTTAATGAGCGTATTCATTGGCAGTTATTATTCTCTTGTTGTTCATTGTTATATCTAGTGAGCATTTATTTTGCTCACTCTAGCATAAATATAATCATTGCAGCTAAGGTTGAGAAGGTCGATGAACCTACTACAAACAAAGGAAAAGGAAAAATGTACAAGTGATGAAGACTTGTAATTTATTGACTTTTAGGCTAATAGACTTTACTTAAATGATGTGATGTAATTAATTTTATTTTCGCACTTGATTTATGTTAAAGGTTAGATAACCTGAGAGACTTTTTGATTTAGTGATGTAACCCTTTAATGGGAGAATTTATGGTTTAAATGTTATCATATTTGGGCAGATAGTATGAATGTATGGAAAGTGAACACCAAGTCTTAGGGGAATGAAGTACCCAGATTTGGGGGTGTCACAAGTTGGTATCAAAACTTTAGGTTATGAACCTTAGGTGGGGAAAAGCCTTAGGAAGTAACCTTTGAAAAGATAGTGGTGATAAACTCTTATCGAGTTTTAAGAAAGAAATAATAAAACACTTACGTGCTTATGTGGTTGTAACCTATGTGCTCGTGAGTGTCGAGTAGTAATGATTAGTAATTGAAACTTAAAATTTTGTTGTTAGGATGGCTAATGTAGGAAAATCCTGTCAGACTAGGGAGGAAGGATCCCAGATGCCTAGAGAGGAAGAGCCTGAAGATATTCAGGTTGTTTGGGAACAACTACTGCCACGGGAAACATCTATGTTGGTCACAGTGGTTGAGCAGGAGGGTTTACCTGATGAGGATGATGAGATAGAGATGGACGAGGAGGACCTTGTTGAGCTGCCACAGTTGAATAAGGATGAGGAGGATGACGAGGAAGAGATTCCACTAAACTCGATCGTTGCCCGTATATACGATGAGGTATACATCCACAATGTGGAACTTCAGGATACCGTCGAGGAGTTGGGAGAGATAGTAGCTGAACAACAAACCTCAATGGCGCAGAAGGACAACGAGATCCAGTATCTAGATGAATGTCTAAGTAATGCCGAAGGGAAGCTTATCCACACTGAAGGAGCGAATGAACAAATGACATAGGAGATTACAAAGCTGAAGAACAAATTGAAAGAAGAATCTACTAAGAGGGCAAGAGCCGAAGACGCGTACGAGGAAGCTTATCCATGAGCCGGGATAGTAGAGAGAGAGGTACAAGTAAAGAAGATCAAGATGGAAGAGATGAATAGTGTTTTTAACACCGTGATCAATCGAGCTCAAGATCGGGTCATGTGTTACCCGATTCAGTTCGAGACGCTGCCATCATACATGTTAGACCATCGAACAATGTTCCGTATTATGGAAGAGGAGCGTCATAAGGCTATGCAGCATTTTAGGAGATCGTCATAAATGTAATTACTATGTGATTAGTGAATAAATAAGATGTGAATCCCGTGTAAGATATAACCCATGGGATATGATGGTGATGAAGTTATCCTGAAACTTTTGTAGTTTAGGAAAGTGATGTAGAAAGCAAGAATGCTATCATTATTATGTTTTTAAAATATTATGAATGAATAAAAGTTAGTATTTATTCAAGTTACTAAGTGTTATGTGGTAATTTTGTGATGTGCAAATTAAGTAAATAATACCTAGAAGATTGAGTAATAATCTAATGAGTATATTTTAATAGAAAATGCCACCAAAACGTCAACCATGACAGAGGACCCCTAAGGGATCTACCAATAACAATAATGTTGAGGCTAACCTAGTTCAGCAGTTAGTGACGTTACTGACGGGAGCATTGTAGAATCAACCACAGAATCAAGCTACTACTTTTAAGGATTTCAAGGCTGTTGGAACACCAGAATTCCGTGGGTCCATAAATCTAGTTGTGGCACAGACTTGGATCATGGAGATAGATAAAGTTTTCGATGTTGCTAGAGTAGTGAGAATCAGAAAATTGCTTTTGTAACGTTTATGTTGAAAGCAGAGGCTAGTTATTGGTGGAAAGCCAATAAAACTCGATGAGGTCAAGGGGTAACAACTAGGGATAGGTTTAAGGAGATATTTTTTGAGACTTATTTCCTAGAGGGTTCTAAGAATCAGATGGAGGTGCAGTTTCTAGAACTGAAATAGGGATCAATGACGGTATCAGCGTATGCCGCAAAATTTACGAATTGGAGAGATTTGCGCCATATCAAGACAACACAGATGAGCGCAAGGCTAAGAGGTTTGAGCAGGCACTGAAACCTTGGTTGTATAGTAGGGTCTCCATGTTTCAGTTGAAAATATTTACAGCAGTGCTGGAGAAGGAAATTCTCGTTGAACGTGGAGGCAAGGCTGTAACAAAGTACAATCAAGAATAGAGAAAGAAGAAGAGTGAGGGCGAAGCTAAGAGTGGTGGTGGTAGCGGTGGAAATGGTAACAATAACTTGAACATGAAGTGGAATGCAAATGTGGGAGCTAGAAATTAGCAGGGTAACCAGCAGAAGTATAAGTTTGACGCATGTGCAATATGCGGAAGGTTTCACACGGGTATGTGCTTAAGGCGGAAGCGTGTATGCTTTAACTGTGGCAAGGAGGGTCACATTGCCCCAAACTTCAATCAACCCAAGAAGAATGTTAGCTACACCTGCGGGTCAAAGGATCATTTTGCTCGCGAGTGCCCTAAGAAGAAAGCTGGAGAGATAACTGGAAATAAGGGAGGTAGTAGTGGAGGTACATTGACTATTGCAGGACCAACATCCCACAGCCAGAACCTTCAACATGACAGTGCAAGACGCGGTGCAATCAAAAGATGTCGTGTCAGGTATTATCCCAATCAATGATATAAATGCATATGTATTATTTGATTCGGGTGCTACTTGCTCATTTATATCTGATGAATTTGCTACGAAGTTAGAATTACCTAGTGAAGAGTTGAATTTTCCTTTACACATAGAAATTACGATTAGGGAGGTAATTCCTATTAAGTTCGTATACTAGAATTATAAGGTGAGTATTAAGGGAAATATTATAGCAGTAGATCTAATCCCGATAAAACTTTGAGAGTTTGATGTTATATTGGGAATGGATTGGCTATTCAATTATGGAGCGAAAATTGATTGCCAAAGGAAATGTGTAAACCTTATGACTCCATCAAAGGTAGCAAATCGCCTTGACAAGTGAGGTGTCTGATGATTATGCAGGCCAAGAAGTTACTGAGTCAGGGCTGTGTAGGGTACCTAGCTTACATAGTCGATACTCAAAAGAAGAAGGGTGTGAAACTAAAGGAGATACCACTGGTTTGGGATTTTGTAGACGTATTTCTGGAAGATTTTCCAGGACTTTCTCCTGATAGAGAGATCGAGTTCATGATCGACTTAGCGCCAAGAACTACTCCAATATCGAAGGCCCCGTACAGAATGGCTCCGGTAGAGATGAAGGAACTCATTGTACAAATACAAGAACTGTTAGATAATAAGTATATTCAACCAAGCGTATCACCGTGGGGAGCGCCGATGTTATTCGTGAAGAAGAAGGATGGGTCAATGCGTTTTTGCATTGATTATAGAGAATTAAACAAAGTCACTATTAAGAATAAATATCCATTGCCAAGAAAAGATGACTTGTTTGATTAATTGAAAGGTGCTAGATATTTCTCAAAAATAGATTTAAGAAGTGGGTATCACCAATTGAAAGTAAGGAAGGAGGATGTACCGAAGATGGCATTCCGCACTCGGTATGGACATTACAAATTTTTGGTGATGTCTTTTGGTTTGACAAACGCCCTTACAGCGTTCATGGATTTGATGAACAGGGTGTTTAAACCGTTTCTAGAAAATTTTATTGTGGTATTTATCAATGATATTTTGGTATACTCCAAATCTCAAGAAGAACACACGGAACATTTACGTTTGACACTGGAGACGCTACGAAAAGAAAAGTTGTACGCGAAACTCTCCAGATGTGAATTTTGGATGGAACATGCTCAATTTATCGACCATGTCATTGATAAAGATGGGATTTCAGTGGATCCATCAAAAGTCGAAGCTGTGATAAATTGGGAACATCCAAGAACTCCATCCGAGGTAAGAAGTTTCTTGGGACTGGCAGGTTATTATAGATGGTTTATTCAGGATTTTTCCAAGATTACCACTCCGTTGACAAGTTTGACGAGAAAAGCTGTAAAATTTGTTTAGACAAAAAAGTGGGAGGAGAGTTTTAAGGAATTATAGAAGAAACTCATTGTAGCACCTCTGTTTTCATTACCTGATAATACAGGAAACTTTGCGGTGTATAGTGATGCCTCACATAAAGGATTAGGTTGTGTCCTTATGCAGAACGGTAAAGTCATTATGTATGCATCAAGGCAGTTGAAGGACTACGAAAAAGGGTATCCGACTAATGATTTAGAGTTGGTTGTGGTGGTATTTTCTGTAAAGATATGGCGACACTCTCTCTATTGAGAGAAATGTGAGATATACACAGACTATAAGAGTCTGAAGTATATTTTCACACAGAAGGACCTGAACATGCGTCAAAGGAAAAGGATGGAAATAATAAAAGATTATGATTGCGAGATCTTTTATCATCCGGGTAAAGCAAACATGGTTGTAGATGCCTTGAGTAGGAAGGGTCGTGAGAAGTTAATGTTGTTAACCAACCAGGAGGAGCTCATTTCATCAATGGCAAGATTGGAGCTGGAAATAAAATTTCCAAAATAATCCGATGAACGACTATTCCAGTTAGAAACCAGTCTAACTTTGGTGGACAAGGTAAAGAATGCTAAACTACAAGATGAAGAATGCATAAAAATAAAGGAAATTATGATCGAGGGTAGTGAGATGAAGTACAAGGTTGATATCGAAGGAGTGTTAAGGATTGAGGGACGAATTTGGGCTCCAGCTATACCGAATATTAAAGAAGAAATTTTGATAGAAGCTCATAACTCAAAATATTCGATTCATCCGGGAAGTACGAAAACGTATCAAGATTTGCGTCGGCACTTTTGGTCACTAAATATGAAAAGAGACGTTGCAGAATGTGTTGCGAAATGCTTGACGTCTCAGATAGTAAAAGTAGAACATCAAAGGCCAACCAGATTACTTTAATCGTTGGAAATACCGGAATGGAAGTGGGAGCATATCACGATGGATTTTGTGGTAGGTCTTATAATGACTCAGAAAGGATACGATGTGATATGGGTGATAGTGGATAGATTAACGAAATCATCACACTTTTTTCCAATAAAGGTTAGATTTAATCTCGATCAGCTGGCAAAATTGTACGTCAAGGATATTGTCTCAAGACATGGAGTTCTAATATAAATTGTATCAGACAGAGATCCGAGATTCACATCAAACTTCTAGAAGAAACTACAAGAATGCATAGGAATACAACTGAAGATGAGTATGACATACCATCTGCAAACTGATGGTCAAAGCGAACGGACAATCTAGACGTTAGAAGATATGCTTAGAGCGTGCATCCTGGATTTCAAAGGAAACTGGGATGGTCATCTACCGTTGTTAGAATTTTCATACAACAATAGTTACCATGTAAGCATTGGCATGCCACAATACGAGGCATTGTACGGCAGGAAATGTAGAACTCCACTATGCCGGGATGAAATTGGTGAACGTCAACTATTAGGACCAGAACTGGTACAACAGACTGTAGAAGTTATCAAGCTAATCAGAGCAAGACTGGTAGCTGCGCAAGATAGACAGAAGAAGTATGCTGATCAACACAGACAAGATCGTAAATTTGACGTAGGAAATTTTGTTTTCCTAAAAGTTTCTCCTCGGAAGGGGAAAATTCATTTTGGAACGAAAGTAAAGCTAAGCTCAAGGTTTACTGGACCTTTCGAGATACTGTGAAGAGTGGGAGAGGTGACTTATGAGGTAGCTTTACCTCCAGAATTAGAACATGTTCACAATATTTTTCATGTTACGGTATTCCGACCGTATAAACCCGATTATAAACATGTAATCGAGTATGAACCGTTACAGTTCAACAAGGATTTATCTTATGAAGAGGTTTCTATCCAGATAGTCGACAAGAAAGAAAAAGTGCTCAAGAATAAGGTTATACCTACTGTGAAGGTGATATGGAGAAACCACAATGTCGAAGAGGCTACGTGGGAACTCGAAACTGAGATGATAAAGAATTACCCTGAGTTATTTATTTAGTCTGTGTCTTCGATTCTGGGGACAGAATCATTGTAAGGAGGGAAGAAGGTGACAAATGAATTGTTCGAATTGTGATTTTGGGGACATAATCCTTGTAAGGAGGGAAGGATGTAACAATCCAATATTTTATTATTTGTAATTTAAAATATTTTTTAAATTAAATAAGTATTTTATTAAATATTTTATTGATGTGGTTGTTGTTAGTAAATATTTGTGAATTACATTTATTAGATGATATTCTAATTTAATTTAATTTAATAGTTTGAGAGTTGTAAGATAACATGAATGGTTATATTATTGTTTTAATTTAATAATAAAAGTGGTATATTAAGTTATTAAATAAAAATTATAATGAGATTATAATTTTGTGATATTTGGATTAAGTGGAAAATTTATTTGGTATGTTGTAATTAGTTTATTTAACTAATGTGACACCCCCAAATCTAGGTACTTCATTCCGTTGAGATTTGGTGCACACTATTCATACATTTATACTAATTACCTAAATAAAACAACATTTGAACCAACAATCCTCCCTTTAAATAGGGTTTCATCACTAAATAAAAATCTTCCAGGTTGTCTAACTTTTAAACATCATTGAAATGCGGAAATAAAATTAATACATCACATCATTATTTAAAAGTCTATGAGCATAATCAATAAATAAACTTTACAAGTCTTCATCACTTGTGCATTTTTCCATTTCCTTAGCTATTTGAAGGCTCATCTACCTTCTCAACCTTAACTGCTATAAGACCCCAACTGTATGAATAAAGAATAATTTTCTCGAAATATATTTTTGAATATTATAGTGTGGATTTGATATAATGTTATAGTTGTTGAAAATATTTACAAATTTTTCAAAGTAAGCAAGTGGTTATATAATATTCGATTGGTCGGGAAATATTAGTTTTAATAGAGAATATTCGTACGACGACACAATCATTAGGGGACCCCGCAACAGAAGTATTGTCGTAGTTAGAAAATGACATATTTATCTTTTTATAAAAATAACGGTGGAGGTGTTATCGTTAAAACTGTTGAACTACCCGGTAGTAAAAATATAATAATACGTGTGGTTGCATAGTAGCACACTGCATTGATTATTGATTCTTACGTGAGAAGTCACTCAGTTATACTCAATTATTGCTACAGTAATTGTTGCATCATATCTCTCATATTATTGATTTAATTATTGTCATAGTATCATCTGTATATTATGATATATTATTAAATCAATAATTGAGATGACAAAGTTATTCATAATATTATTTGTAATATTAACAATGTATAGAAGTTCTGTCAAGGAGAGGTTTGGTCACCTAATTATGCGTCAATAAGGAGAAATCCTTATCGGAAAGCCCCCTCTTTCCTGGGAACGACCTGGTTGTTAAATATTATGAATTATAATATTAATGATGAATAAGTTCGTGTTGATTAAAGATGAAATTGATAGTTCCATTGTGTGGGAATAATTAGTGTTAGTAGAAATCGATATTTATTTCGATAATAATTGTTGTCTGGAGGTTATATTGACCAATCGGGTATCCGGGGCACTTTTCGTGTCGGAGTACTATTCACGGGTTATTATTCACGGGTTACTATTCACCCAGTTACTATTCACTCTAGTATTATTCACTCGGGTATTTGGGACACTTTTCGTGTCGGGATACTATTCACGGGATACTATTCACAAAGTACTATTCACGGGGTACTATTCACCCGAAAAATATATTTTTTTTCGGTCCAAATAATTTTTGTGTTCAATATTATTCCATGAGAAAATGTGATAATTTTTCAGACAGTTGGTTGAAATTATAATAGTAAATCAATATGGATCGTTGGTTTAAAGTTTTAATAGTAACTTGTCCCTTCGATTTTCCAAGAGTTAATTGCCCCTTCGCAAATAGTAGTTGTCTCTTCAATATTACCAAGAGTCATTTTGACCCTTCGTTAAGACCAAGAGCTACTTTCAGTTCTTCAATAAATAGAAGCTCATTCCTTCATTATTTCTTACGAATTCACTGAAACTCTAGAGAGAGAAACTATAGAGAGAAAGAAGAAAAGTATTATGCTACTTCACTACTCCAGTATTTAGTTTTTCTAAGGTAAGGGATATTATTTGTTGTATTCATAAGGGGTATTATTTTTTTCGTATTCATGAAGAGAGCTATTGTTATTCCATTCTTTATTATTATGTTGGAATAACATGTTTATGTGAAGTACCACATACATAGTGAAATTCTTCTGTTATTCCATTCTTTATTATTCTGTTGGAATAACCTGTCTGTACGGTCTATCTCATGCCTAGTGAATTCTGTTGATATTCTATTCTTTATTATTCTGTTGGAATATCCTGTATGTGTGAATTACGCATGACCTGGTTCCATTCATTATTATTCTATTGGAATATCCTGTCTGTCCGGATTACGCATGACCTGGTTCCATTCTTTATTATTCTGTTGGAATAACCTGTCTATGTGGATTAACACATGCATGGTGAATGATCCTTCGTATTCATTCCTTATTAAATTGTGGAAATGATCTGTCTACGTGGATTACCGCATGGCGGGCGAAAATCCATTTGCAGTTTCATATATTCTATTATACTCAGTTGGTTAAAGCTTTGGCTTATATACTCCATAAAATTAGTGGAATATCCTTGATATTTGTGCTTCATCCAGTATCTTTTCATGGAAATATTCTTCTAAGCATTCTTGAATTTTACTCTACAAAGAAGTATCATGTTGACAGTTTGGACGTTATTGGTTCCTGAATAAATTAATTTATAAATCTTTAAAATTTAATCTTGAACTTATTTTATTGAATTATTATGTCATTGTCATCATCCTCATGTTTATATTGTGATGAAAGTCATCTTTGGCTTACGTTCATAGATGGACTTGGTATGATTATGACCAGGGATTATTCGGTATAATCATGACCGTAATGTGACGAATGATGTGGTAAAAGTCCTCATTGGCCTTTAGTTCATTAGTGGACAGTTGTTGGTATGATTATGACCAAGGATTACTCGGTATAGTTATGACCATTGATGATTACATGAATGTCCTTGGCCGAGGAGCAGGGTGTAGGGTTTCGACACAGAAACGCACAGCGAAAATAGAAAAATTTAAAGCAATTTCGAAACCCTAAATAGGATCCATGCGAAAAATAATTAATTCAGTGGTTAGAAATTATACCAATTAAGAAAGCTAGAAAGGATGCGGTCGAATCTCTAACGCAATTCAAACGAACTGCGTCTATTCGGTATCCACACGAACGCTCCGCTGCAAACCGTCGTACGATCTGTAGTAAAAGGAACTGCAGCACTAGCCACCAATGATGAGGATTTTCAGAATTGTTTCTCTCTAGTCTCTCTATAAGAGCGGCTAGAGTTTTAGTTAATGAATAATTCTTAAATGGCTGCTACATATCATATATATAGCGAAAAAAAAAAATTAATCAAAACCTAATTTAATAAAATCCATATATATATATATATATATATATATATATATATATATATCTTAATTAAGTTTTACTTAATTAATATACCTATATATATAAATTATCCTATTAATTTAAATTCAAAATTTAAATCTTTACAATTTAAATTAATTACGTTATATGTGTGTGACCCTATATGTTATTATTACGTTGGCAATAATTTTAAATCATATTATAAAATTATAAACAGTGAGCGACATCTAGTAATGCATCACTACTACCCAGGTAATAGTATGATCGATGATTCGATGCAACCTTTTCGTGACCAATATTTCAATGCAATTTAATACTTTAAACCTTAATATCCAAGATTAAACACGAGTCATGGAATGTGTCATACTCTTCATAATTTAATCTGAGTTTTTCTTGATTAATGAGTAGACTATATGAAACAAATCACTATTTGAGCATGGCCATGCATTTCATAGTTCTACTAAATCAAGAGGCCTATGTATATCACCCCTAATATATAGGAGAGTTAAATTCTATCTAGATCACTCATATTCCTCACACGATTCATAATGTGCCCAATAATCACCTTTATAGTCCACCCTATTAATGGTGACCTTTGATGATAACAAAGTACATAAATTCTCGTGTAGTAATATAGTGATTTCAGGTCAGAGGACCATTACATCATTGTCACTATGAGAATCGCTAATGACACTTCGTATAATGCTCCACATAGAATTCTCATGGTGGGTCTGTCCAGTACATCGTTCTCTAACACGTACCTATGCATTGACTTAATATCTCATATATTTATGACCAATGAGATTTGGTCATCAGTCAATCCACATACTAGTCTCAATGCATCATTATTGTCCTATCAACAATGATACTCGACTAGGGATATTTAAGAGCAATGATACTAATTATCATTATATAATCTCATGTTCAAGTCACATACTTGAAACTATATAATTTGTATCAATATTCTAAAGAATTTTATTATGTTACTATTTATATAACATAGTAAATAAATCCATAATAAAATCATTCATTTATTCAATCAAATATAATATCAAAATGTTAAGCAATTATATCAAATAATTGACCTCTAGGGCATAAACTCTAACAATCTCCTACTTGCACTAGAGCCAATCACTCATGTATCTAATACCCATGGAACTAGTGTGACCGTCGTGCTTCTGCTGCGACAAAGCCTTGGTCAATGGATCTGCAACATTATCATCTGTTGGCACTCTTCCTATATGTACATCTCCTCTATCAATGATTTCACAGATGAGATGGTACCGCCTAAGTATATGCTTGGATCGTTGGTGAGATTTGGGTTCCTTAGCATTTGCAATGGCTCCATTATTATCACAGTATAGCTTAACCGGATCAACAATGGTTGGAACAACACCAAGTTTAGTGACGAACTTTTTAATCCATACAGCCTCCTTGGTCGCACTAGAAGTAGCAATATACTCAGCCTCTGTTGTAGAATCGGCTACTATCTCTTACTTCGAACTCTTCTAGCTAACAACACCACCATTAAGACAAAACACAAAACCTGACTGAGACTTATATTCATCATTGTCAGTATGGAAACTAGCATCTGTGTAACCCTTTACTGCCAGTTCGTCTTCACCTCCATATACCAAGAATGAATCCTTAGTCCTTTTTAGGTACTTAAGGATATTCTTGACTGTTGTCCAGTGATCCTCACCTGGATTCGACTGGTATCTGCTCGTCATGCTCAAAGCATACGAGACATCCGGACGAGTACATATCATTGCATACATGATAGATCCAATTGCCGAAGCATAAGGGATTTTTCTCATACGCTCATCATCATCTTGTGATTTAGGACATTGGGCCTTAGAGATCTTTACACCATGAGTTCTGGGTAAGTGTCCTCTTTTTGCCTCTTGCATGCTGAACCGTTTCAGCACTTTATCAATATATATACTTTGACTTAGGCCGAGCATTTTTTTCAATCTATCTCTATAGATCCTGATACCTAAAATGTAGGCAGCATCACCCAAATTTTTCATGGAGAAACATTTTCCTAACTATATTTTTACAGCCTGTAAGGAAGGAATGTCAATCCCAATAATTAATATGTCATCAACATATAATACTAGGAATACAATGTGACTCCCACTAACCTTCTTATATACACAAGGTTCATCTTCATTTTTTATAAAGCTAAACTCTTTGACTGCTTCATCAAATCGAAGATTCCAACTCCGAGAGGCTTGCTTTAATCCATAAATGGATCGCTGCAGTTTACATACCTTTCCAGCATTCTTTGGAGTGACAAAACCCTTAGATTGTGTCATGTACACATCCTCAAGGAGATTTTCGTTATGGAAAGCAATTTTGAAATCCATCTGCCAGATTTCGTAATCATAAAAAGCTGTAATAGCAAGTAAGATCCTGATGGATTTAACCATTGCCACTGGAGCGAAGGTTTCATCATAGTCAACACCTTGAATTTGTTTAAAACCTTTTGCTACCAGTCGGCCTTTATAGGTTTGTACATTACCATCCATGTCGGTTTTCTTCTTGAAAACCCACTTGCACCCGATTGGTTTTACCCCTTCGGGTGGATCAACCAGAGTCCATACTAGGTTAGTATACATGGAGTCCATCTCAGATTTCATGGCTTCAAGCCATTTCTCAGAATTTGGTCCATTCATAACTTCTTGGTAGGAAGCAGGGTCATCTTGATCTATGAGCATCACATCGCCGTTTTGAGTCACAAGATATCCATAATATCTCTCGGGCTCTTGGCGTTTCCTACCAGATCTATGAATGCCTTGTGTAATTTGAACAGGTTCACTTTCCACAATATCTTGTGGTTCCTGCTCACGTTCCAGCTCAGCTTCAATAATATTTTGTGGTTCTCGAATTTCTTTGAGTTCTACTTTCCTCCCACTGTTTCCTTTAGAGACAAATTCTCTTTCGAGAAAAATACCAGTTCGAGTAATAAACACTTTATTCTCAGAAGGTTTGTAGAAATAATACCCTTTTGTTTCCTTTGGGTATCCCACAAAATTACATTTGTCAGATTTGGGTTCGAGCTTGTCAGAATCCAGACGTTTTACAAATGCCTCGCAACCCCAAATCTTCATGAATGACATACTAGGACGTTTCCCAGTCCACATCTCATATGGTGTCTTCTGAACCGTCTTTGTAGGAACACGGTTAAGTGTGAATGCAGCTGTCTCTAGGGAATGACCCCAAAAGCTTATTGAAAGATCTGCATGACGCATCATTGATCGTACCATGTCCAACAAGGTTCCATTCCTCCTCTCAGATACACCAATCCATTGTGGTGTTCCAGGTGGAGTGAGCTGTGATACAATACCACACTAATTTAGAAGGTCATCAAAGTCTTGGCTTAAGTATTCACCTCCTTAATCGGATCGAAGGGTTTTTATGCTTTTACCAAATTGGTTTTGAACTTCATTCTTGATTTCCTTGAACTTTTCAAAGGATTCAGATTTGTGTCTCATAAGATACACATATCCATATCTACTGAAGTCGTCAGTAAATGTAATGAAGTAATAAAACCTACCTCTCGCTAACGAACTCATGGGTCCACATACATCACTATGTATAAGTCCCAATACATCACTAGCCCGTTCACTGTGTCTAGTGAAAGGGGCTTTAGTCATCTTGCCTAATAAACAAGACTCGCATTTCTCATATGATTCAAAATCAAATGAATCCAAAAACCCATCTTTATAGAGTTTGGATATGCGTTTCTCATTTATATGGTCGAAACGACAATGCCAGAGATATGTCAGATTTGAATCATTTGATTTAAATCATTTTGTATTTATGTTATAGATAGGCATTTTTAAATCAAGAATATAAAGACCATTAAACAATTGTGCAACACCATAGCATATATCATTTAAGTAAAACGAACAACAATTGTTCTTTATTATAAATGAAAAACCTTTCTTGTCCAAACAAGAAACATAATTAATGTTTTTGCTTATAGCAGGCACAAAATAACAATCTTCTAATTCTAAAACTAGCCTAGTGGGCAAAGATATATGATAAGTTCCTACGGCCAGTGCAGCAACTTTTGCTCCATTCCCAACTCGTAGGTCAACCTCTCCTTTCGCCAAAGTCCTACTCCTTCGAAGTTCCTGCACATTAACACAAATGTGAGAACCACATCCAGTATCCAATACCCATGATGTAGAAGTAGACAAGTTGACTTCTATAACATATATACCTGAATCAGAAGTCGCACTTCCTTTCCTTTTCTTTACATCTTCCAAATAAGCATGACAGTTCCTCTTCTAGTGTCCAGATTTTCCACAGAAGTGACACTCACCTTCTTTAGCCACCCCACCTTTAGGTTTTAAAGCCTGTTTGGTTTTGGAATTGGGTTTGGCAAAAGATTTAGATCCTATCTTCTTCTTGCCTTTCCAATTTTCCTTAGCATTCCCCTTTTGCACCATCATTATGGGAGCGGGTCCTGCCTTTTTCATGTTGTTCTTGGCAGTTCTTAACATGCTCAACAACTCAATAAGGGATTTCTCAATTTCATTCATAAGATAATTCATAACAAATTGAGAGTAGCTGCTATTCAAGGATTGCAAAACAAGATCAGTTTGGGCTTTCGGAGAGTTTGGTAAACCCAAACTATCAAGGTACTCAATATTCCTAATCATTTTCAGCACATGTGGACCAACTGGATCACGTTCACCCATCTTGCAGTGATACACCGCCTTGCTTGTAACATACCTCTCATGTCGAGCATGCCCTTCGAAAAATTTCTTGAGATGCTCGATCATCTCATAAGCATCCATCAACTCATGTTGCTTCTGAAGCTCAGCGTTCATGGTTGTTAATGTGACGCCCCCAAAATTAGGTATACATCACCCATCTTGGGTCGTCAAATACATGGTACAGAATACAAATATAACTTACTAATACAACTGTCGTGTACAATACGACAAAACATAATTGTGAGTTTGAATACAATTATTGTCTACTAGAGACTATACAAACTCAAAAGGAGTCCTCATTACAATTATTGTCACACTATTTAACAGAATAGTGAGGACTACTAATACTATCATCTGGTCCATCATTCCGTTTCCCGACTCGTCCCAGCTATATTCTCTTTTCCTGAAGAGAACAGTGAAAGAAAGGGTGAGCTCAACAAGCCCAGTAAGATATATTATGACTAAGATAATGCAGAATAAATTATCATTAGTCTTCAACAGTGTTAAACTGATAAAATATAACGAACATCAAGTTTTAACTGCAGCGGAACAATCAATCCATTAAAAGAGTCAAGTAGAAAATAAAATCTACTATCTTCTATAATTTAAAAGGTTTTTCAACACTGTTATTGCTGGGATTCAGCTTAATAAAATAATCCACATCATCGAATCACCCCTGCACTACGGCCAAGGATATTCGTGTATTCATTAATGGTCATGATCATGCCAACAACTGTCCATCAATGCACTACGGGCTAATGAGGACTTTTACCACATCATTTGTAACATTACGATCATGATTATACCGAATAATCCCTGGTCATAATCATACCAAGTCCATCTATGCACTACAAGCCACATATGACTTTCAACATTTTATAAACATGAGGATGATGATAATGATATAAGAATTTAATAAAACAAGTTTAAGAATTAATTTATCCAAGAATTAACAACGTCCAAATTGTCAACATAATACTGCTTTGTGGAGTAAAATTTAAGAATGCTTAGAAGAATATTTTCATGAAAAGATAATGGATGAAACGTAATTATCAAGAATATTCCACAAATTTCATGGAGTATAGAAGTTAAAACCTAACCAACTGAGTATAATAAAGAATGGAATAACAAAAGAAATCACCATGCATGCGATAGACCGCACAGACAGGTTATTCCAACAGAATAATAAGTAATGGAACCAGGTCCGGCGTAAAACGCACAGACAGGATATTCAAACAGAATAACAATAAAGACGGAACCATGTCCGGTGTAAAACACACAGACATGATGTTCCAACAGAATAATAATAAAGACGGAACCAATTCCGGTGTAAAACACACAGACAAGATGTTCCAACAGAATAATAATAAAGACGGAACCAGGTCTGGTGTAAAACACGCATACAAGATGTTCCAACAGAATAATAATAAAGACGGAACTAGGTCCGGTGTAAAACACACAGACAAGATGTTCCAACAGAATAATAGAAGAATGTCACCAAGTATAGGGTAGACCGCGTATACAGGTTATTCCAACAGAATAATAAGAAATGGAATAACTACAGTTCTCTTCATGAATAAGAAAGAATAACACCCCTTACCGTTTTAAAGAAGAACTGAAATAAGGAAGTAGTTAAGTAGCAAAATACTTTTCTTCTCTCTCTCTATAGTTTCTCTATATAGTTTCTCTCTCTAGAGTTCAGTGAATTCGTAAGAAATAATGAAGGAATGAGCTGCTATTTATAGAAAAATAGAATGCATAGTAACTAATCCATGAACGGTCCAGATTGATTACTTTAATCTGACGGTCCATATTTAAAGAAAACTCTTATAAATAAAATATAATATATTTTATTTATAGAATAACTTTAATAAAGTATTCTGTTTTATATAAAAAGATGTTTATGTTTTATTACGTTAATAATACGAATAAAACAAAACTTCATTATCACTAAATAATTCATATTATTAACTGACAATAATTGAATCAAACTGAGTGACTTCTCACATAAGCATTAATAATCAATACCGTGTGCTACTATGCAACCACACGTATTACTATACTTTTACTACCGAGTAGTTCAACAGTATCAATGGTAAAACTTCCGCCGTTATTTTTAATAAAATATTTTTGTCGTTTTCTCAATCCGACAATAATTCCGTTGTGGGGTCCACCAATGATTGTGCCGTTGTACGAATATTCTCTGTTAAAACGAATATTCCCCGACCAATCGAATATTATATAACAACATGCGTACTTTGCAAAATTTATAAATATTACCCACAACTATAACATTATATAAAATTAACTCCATAATATTCAAAAATAATATTTATAGAAAATTCATCTTTATTTATAAAAGTTGGGGTCTTACAACCTCCCATTCTTATGAAATTTCTCCCTCGAAATTAGGGTACGTACCTGGTCTGTCGAAGAGGTAACGATACCTTGACTTCATTTCATATTCTAACTCCTAAGTCATTTCATCAACATCGCGATTTCTCCACAAAACATTGACTTGAGGTATAACCTTGGAGCGTAGAATATGTTTCTTCTTATCCAAGATTTGAATAGGAACTTCTTCATACGTCAAATTCTCCGCTATTTCGTCCGGTTCTAACTCTAAATAATGTGGTTCGGCTCCTCCACATATTTACGTAACATGGATATGTGAAAAACGTTATGAACACGAGACATACTTGGCGGTAAAGCGAGTCTATAAGCCGCAGTTCCTACTCGATCGAGGATTAAAAATGGACCGATGGATCGAGGATTGAGCTTTCCTCTCTTTCCAAATCTCGTAACTCCTTTCCAAGGAGCAACACATAAGAACTCATGATCTCCTATATCAAATTCAACGTCCTTTCGATGAAGATCAGCATAACTCTTTTGTCGATCTTGTGAGGTTTTTATACGTTGTCGGATTGTTTGAATCTTTTCTGTAGTCATACGTACCAACTCCGGTCCCAACAACGTTGCTTCACCCACCTCATCCCAGCATACTGGAGAACGACACTTTTTTCCATACAACGCTTCGAATGGAGCCATGCCAATACTTGCTTGATAACTGTTGTTGTAGGAAAACTCCACCAATGATAAGAACTTGTCCCAACTTCCCTTGAAGTCAAGGACACAGAGTCTTAATAAATCTTCTAGAGTTTGAATAGTCCTCTCTAATTGACCATCCGTCAGAGGATGATATGCCGAACTAAATCGTAAATCCGTGCCCATAGCTTTTTGTAAGCTAACCCAAAATAGTGAAGTGCATCTTGGGTCTCGGTCAGAAACTATGGATACTGGCATACCATGCAGTCTTACAATCTCGTTTGTGTACATACGAGCAAGACGTTTAAGTGTATAAGTTTCTCGTATCGGTAAAAAATGAGCAGACTTGGTCAATCTATCAACAATGACCCAAATCGCATCAATACCTTGAGAAACCTTAGGAAGACCGGTAACGAAATCCATGGTAATGTGCTCCCACTTCCATTTTGAAATTTCAAGTGGTTGTAATGGACCTTTTGGTACTTGATGCTCCACCTTGACTCGTTGACAAGTTAGACACCTTGAGATAAACAGCGGTATCTCTCGCTTCATATTGCTCCACCAAAATGTATGACAAAGATCATGATACATTTTGGTACTCCCAGTATGGATTGCAAACAGTGTGTTGTGGGCCTCTATCATGATTTCATACTTTAAATCAGGGTCGTTAGGAACACAAAGTCTAGAGTTGACTCGAAGTATTCCTTCTTCATCGATTCTTGCTTCCGGCATAGCACCTTCTTGCACTTTTTTCCTCATACGCATCAGCTCCAGGTCTTAGCTTGAGCAGCTTTAACTTTATCGATTAAAGTCGGTTCTACTCGTATATTCGCCATCATCACATGGGTCCCTAGAGTCTTTAACTCTATCTCCATACTTTGCAAGTCACACAAAATGGGCCTTTGTGTTGACAATATCGCACTCGTACTTGCATATGATCTTCTACTCAATGTGTCAGCTACCACGTTCGCTTTTCCAGGATGGTATTGAATGGTGTGATCATAATCTTTCAACAGTTTAAGCCAACGTCATTGTCGCATGTTGAGTTCCTTTTGAGTGAAAAAATATTTGAGGCTTTTATGATCCGTAAAGATCTCCACCTTCTCCCCATACAAGTAATGTCTCCAAATTTTAAGTGCAAAGACAACAGCTGCTAACTCTAGATCATGAGTAGGATAATTTCTCTCATATTCCTTGAGTTGTCTTGATGCATAGGCTATGACTTTTCCATGTTGCATGAGAACGCATTCCAGCCCTTTGCTCAAAGCACCACTGTAGATGACAATCCCTCCGAGCGAGATGATATTGTTAGAACAGGTGCTGAAATGAGTCTCCTCTTGAGTTCTTGAAAACTCTTTTCACATTCTTCACTCCAACTGAACTTTGTATCTTTCCGAGTCAGCTGAGTTAGTGGAGTAACAATTCGAGAAAATCCTTCCACGAATCTCCGATAATAACCAGCTAAACCGAGAAAGCTACGTACTTCGGTTACTGATTTAGGTTGCTCCCAGCTTTGAATAGCTTCAATCTTTGTCGGATCAACAGATATTCCACGACTTGATACTACGTGCCCAAGGAATGCTACCTCCTCCAGCCAGAAACTCACATTTCTTCAACTTGGCATAAAACTTGTATTCACGAAGCTTTTGGAGTACCAGCCTCAAGTGTTGCTCATGATCTTCACGACTTTTGGAATAAATAAGGATGTCATCAATAAAGATGACCACAAAGTGATCCAAATATTCCTTGAATAACTGGTTCATCATATCCATGAAGGCAGCAGGAGCATTAGTCAATCCAAAGGACATGCCTAGGAATTCATAATGCCCGTACTAAGTTCTGAAAGCCGTCTTTGGAATATCCTCAGTTCTAACCTTCAGCTGATGATATCCAGAACGAAGATCGATCTTTGAAAAGAATTGTGCTCCTTGCAACTGGTCAAACAGGTCATCAATACGTGGCAATGGGTACCTATTTTTGATGGTGACATGATTCAACTCCCGATAATCAATACAAAGTCGCATACTTCCATCTTTCTTCTTCACAAATAGAACAGGAGCACCCCAAGGAGAAGTACTAGGACGAATAAAGCCAATGTCTAACAATTCCTTCAGTTGGATCTTTAACTCCTGAAGTTCAATAGGAGCCATTCGATATGGGGCTTTGGAAATAGGTTTTGTACCGGGTTCAAGGTCGATACAAAATTTAATTTCACGCTCTGGGGGTAGGCCAGGAAGTTCTTTAGGGAATACGTCAGGGAATTTATTAACAATAGAAATATCATTCAAAACTGACGTATTTTTGTTTAGATCCGTGACATGAGCTAAGAAAGCTTGACATCCTTTTTCAATAAACGAATAGCTTTATGGCTTGAGATGACAGCGATTGATTTTAATAGTTTGGTTGCTTGAATTCGCATAATAGGTCGATTAAGAATATGAAGGCTAACAACCTTACGAAAACAATCAATTTTTGCATGATGAGTAGTTTACCAATCAATCTCTAGAATCACGTCAAATGCAAGTATTTTTAATGAAATCAGATCGACAGGTAATGTGTGGGTACCAACTTGAACCAAACAAGACTTATAAACCGTGGATGTAGTGAAGGTTTCTCCCAATAGAGTTTCGACAGATAAGTCAAAGTCTAATTTTTCTAGAGTCAAATTTAATCGATGAGCGCAAGTAGGAAAAATAAAAGAATGGGTAGAATCAGTACCAAATAAAGTAAAGACTTCTTTAGAATTTATAATAAGCTTACCCGTGATGATCTCATTCAAGTTCCTTACTTTCTGGGAGGTCACAACAAACGCTCTCCCTTGCACTACCGGTTTTGGCTTTTCTGGGACGACCTTTGGTGCCTCCATCCTAGCTGAACTTATTTTTGGTAAACGACAAAATCGAGCTAAATGACATTCTCTTCCACAATTATAACATGCTTTAGACGGCATCACGCAGTTTGGACTGATGTGCCCCTCCCCTCCGCATTTGAAACATATGATAGGTGGTCGTTCTCCTTCCTTAACAACGGGTCCTGGTGCTGACGTCTTTCCATCATTGTTGAATCTCCTCTTCTTGAAATGACCATTCTTATTGTTTTGGCCCTGATTACCACCGAAGTGGTTATCATTTCTGGCCTGTTGATTCCCACCACGCTTGTTGTGACCGCTTCGATGACTGCTCTCACTGGTATTATCATTTTGTCGACTGCTCTCTTTAGGTTGCGTTGGCTCGTTATCGCGCTCCACTAACTGAGCCATATTCACAACATCTGAATACAAACACAGTTTATGAGAAATAAAATGTTGACGTAACTCAGGTTTCAAACCTCGCAAAAATATTCACGTCATTCGCTCTTCATTATCCAACAAGTGGGACGCAAACCGGGACAACTCAGTAAATTTAGCCTCATACTGCGACACGGTCATATTATTCTGATCCAATTTGATGAACTCCACCTCCTTCATGTGTCGAACACTTTCGGGAAAGTATTTGTCATTGAACAGCTCTTGAAACTTCTCCCAAGACATCTTCAGTGCGGCAGGTTGAGTACGCTTAATCGATTCCCACCAGTTATCTGCCTCTCCTCGCAACATAAAGGCGGCAAAGGGAACCTTTTGCTCCTCGGAGCATCCCAATACATCAAATATTTTGGTGATCTGCTTTATCCATGTTTCCACTATAAGTGGTTTTGGCTCTCCCTTAAACTCCGGTGGTCCCAGTTCCTTGAACTGTTTAGAGGTGACCGTCCGAGAGTTTTCAGTGTTTCCACCTATATTTTGAACAGGAGCCGCTCTCGCCTGCTGTTGCATGAACTGCATAAAGCTTCTGAACATTCCATCATTCATCATTTGGTCAGTATTGTTGTTTGCATGAGGATTGTTGCCTACCTGATGCACATTATTTCGATTATTGATATGTGGTGAATCAACAGTCGCCTGTGCTCTATTGCTATTCTCAACATTCTCAGATGCCATTTTCAGATACTGTCACAAAAAAAAAGTTAATTGATATGTCATATATTATCCTTATATTCTGACCAACCAATTAAATACCATGCAAATAAACTTAGGTAGGTCATACTAGCGAAGGAATTTCTCGTTTCTTCCCTCCTAGTTCTATTCTCACATCTTAGCCAGGGATCATATACCTAAGCTCTGATACCAACTGTGACGCCCCCAAAATTAGGTATACATCACCCATCTTTGGTCGTCAGATACATTGTACAGAATACAAATATAACTTACTAATACAACTGTCGTGTACAATACGACAAAACACAACTGTGAGTTTGAATACAATTATTGTCTACTAGAGACTATACAAACTCAAAAGGAGTCATCATTATAATTATTGTCACACTATTTAACAGAATAGTGAGGAATACTAATACTATCATCTGGTCCATCACTCTATTCCCCGACTCGTCCCAACTATATTCTCATTTCCTGAAGAGAACAGTGAAAGAAAGGGTGAGCTCAACTAGCCCAGTAAGAAATATTATGACTAAGATAATGCAGAATAAATTATCATTAGCCTTCAACAGTGTTAAACTGATAAAATATAACGAACATCAAGTTTAACTGCAGCGGAACAATCAATCCATTAAAAGAGTCAAGTAGAAAATAAAATCTACTATCTTCTATGATTTAAAAGGTTTTTCAACACTGTTATCGCTGGGACTCAGCTTACTAAAATAATCCACATCATCGAATCACCCCTGCACTACGGCTAAGGATATTCGTGTATTCATTAATGGTCATGATCATGCCAACAACTGTCCATCAATGCACTACGGGCCAATGAGGACTTTTACCACATCATTTATAATATTACGATCATGATTATACCGAATAATCCCTGTTCATAATCATACCAAGTCCATCTATGCACTACAGGCCACCGATGACTTTCAACATTTTATAAACATGAGGATGATGACAATGATATAAGAATTCAATAAAACAAGTTCAAGAATTAATTTATCCAAGAATTAACAACGTCCAAGAATTAATTTATACTGCTTTGTGCAGTAAAATTCAAGAATGCTTAGAAGAATATTTTCATGAAAAGATACTGGATGAAACACAATTATCAAGGATATTCCACAAATTTCGTGGAGTATAGAAGTCAAAACTTAACCAACTAGGTATAATAAAGAATGGAATAACAAAAGAAATCACCATGCATGCGATAGACCGCATGGCCAGGTTATTCCAACAGAATAATAAATAATGGAACCAGGTCCGGCGTAAAACGCACAGACAGGATATTCCAACAGAATAATAATAAAGACGAAACCAGGTCCGGTATAAAACACACAGACAGGATATTCCAACAGAATAATAATAAAGACAGAACCAGGTCCGATGTAAAACACACAGACAGGAAGTTCTAACAAAATAATAATAAAGACGGAACCAGGTCCGGTGTAAAACACACAGACAGAATGTTCCAACAGAATGATAATAAAGGCGGAACCAGGTCCGGTGTAAAACACACAGACAGGATGTTCCAACAGAATAATAGAAGAATGTCACCAAGTATAGGGTAGACCGTGTATACAGGTTATTCCAACAGAATAAGAAGAAATGAAATAACAACAGTTCTCTTCATGAATAAGAAAGAATGACACCCCTTACCGTTTTAAAGAAGAACTGAAATAAGGAAGTAGTTAAGTAGCAGAATACTTTTCTTCTCTCTCTCTATAGTTTCTCTCTATAGTTTCTCTCTCTAGAGTTCAGTGAATTCGTAAAAAATAATGAAGGAATGAGCTGCTATTTATAGAAAAATAGAATACATAGTAACTAATCCATGAGCGGTCCAGATTGATTACTTTAATCTGATGGTCCATATTTTAAGAAAAATCTTTTAAATAAAATATAATATATTCTATTTATAGAATAACTTTAATAAAATATTTTGTTTTATATAAAAAGATGTTTCTATTTTATTACGTTAATATTACGAATAAAACAAAACTTCATTATAGCTAAATAATTTATATTATTAACTGACAATAATTTAATCAAACTGAGTGACTTCTCACATAAGCATTAATAATCAATACCGTGTGCTACTATGCAACCACACGTATTACTGTACTTTTACTACCGAGTAGTTCAACAGTATCAATGGTAAAATTTTCGCCGTTATTTTTAATAAAATATTTTTGTCGTTTTCTCAATCCGACAATAATTTCGTTGTGGGGTCCACAAATGATTGTGCCGTTGTACGAATATTCCCTGTTAAAACGAATATTCCCCGACCAATCGAATATTATATAACAACTTGCGTACTTTGCAAAATTTATAAATATTACCCACAACTATAATATTATATCAAATTAACTCCATAATATTCAAAAATGATATTTATAGAAAATTCATCTTTATTTATAAAGTTAATTGGATATGATGTTATAGTTGTGGGTAATATTTATAAATTTTACAAAGTACGCAAGTTGTTATATAATATTCGATTGGTCACGGAATATTCGTTTTAACAGGGAATATTCGTACAACGGCACAATCATTGGTGGACCCCACAACGGAATAATTGTAGGATTGAGAAAACGATAAAAATATTTTATTAAAAATAACGGCGGAAGTTTTACCATTGATACTGTTGAACTACTCGGTAGTAAAAGTACAATAATACGTGTGGTTGCATAGTAGCACACGGTATTGATTATTAATGCTTATGTGAGAAGTCACTCAGTTTGATTCAATTATTGTCAATTAATAATATTAATTATTTAGCGATAATGAAGTTTTGTTTTATTCGTATTATTAACGTAATAAAACAGAAACATCTTTTTATATAAAACATAATACTTTATTAAAGTTATTCTATAAATAGAATATATTATATTTTATTTAAAAGATTTTTCTTTAAATATGGACTGTCAGATTAAAGTAATCAATCTAGACCGTTCATGGATTAGTTACTATGCATTCCATTTTTCTATAAATAGCAGCTCATTCCTTCATTATTTCTTACGAATTCACTAAACTCTAGAGAGAAAAACTATAGAGAGAAACTATAGAGAGAGAGAAGAAAAGTATTCTGCTACTTAACTATTTCCTTATTTCAGTTCTTCTTTAAAAGGTAAGGGGTGTTATTCTTTCTTATTCATGAAGAGAACTGTTGTTATTCCATTTCTTATTATTCTGTTGGAATAACCTGTATACGCGGTCTACCCTATACTTGGTGACATTCTTTTATTATTCTGTTAGAACATCATGTCTGTGTGTTTTACACCGGTTCCCTATTATTATTCTATTGGAACATCCTGTCTGTGTGTTTTACACCAGACCTGGTTCTGTCTTTATTATTATTCTGTTGGAACATCCTGTCTGTGTGTTTTACACCGGACCTGGTTCCGTCTTTATTATTATTTTGTTGGAACATCCTGTCTGTGTGTTTTACACCGGACCTGGTTCCGTCTTTATTATTATTCTGTTGGAATATCCTGTCTATGTGTTTTACGCCGGACCTGGTTCCATTATTTATTATTCTGTTGGAATAACCTGTCTGTGTGGTCTATCGCATGCATGGTGATTTATTTTGTTATTCCATTCTTTATTATACTCAGTTGGTTAAGTTTTGACTTCTATACTCCATGAAATTTGTGGAATATCCTTGATAATTGTGTTTCATCCAGTATCTTTTCATGAAAATATTCTTCTAAACATTCTTAAATTTTACTCCACAAAACAGTATAATGTTGACAATTTGGACGTTGTTAATTCTTGGATAAATCAATTCTTAAACTTGTTTTATTGAATTCTTATATCATTGTCATCATCCTCATGTTTATAAAATGTTGAAAGTCATCTATGGCCTATAGTGCATAGATGGACTTGGTATGATTATGACTAGGGATTATTCAGTATAATCATGACAGTAATGTTACAAATGATGTGGTAAAAGTCCTCATTGGCCCGTAGTGCATTGATGGACAGTTGTTGGCATGATCATGACCATTAATGAATATACGAATATCCTTGGCCGTAGTGCAGGGGTGATTCGATGATGTGGATTATTTTATTAAGCTGAGTCCCAGCGATAATAGTGTTGAAAAACCTTTTAAATCATAGAAGATAGTAGATTTTATTTTCTACTCGACTCTTTTAATGGATTGATTGTTCCGCTGCAGTTAAACTTGATGTTCGTTATATTTTATCAGTTTAACACTGTTGAAGGCTAATGATAATTTATTCTACATTATCTTAGTCATAATATTTCTTATTGGGCTAGTTGAGCTCACCCTTTCTTTCACTGTTCTCTTCAGGAAATGAGAATATAGCTGGGACGAGTCGGGGAACGGAGTGATGGACCAGATGATAGTATTAGTAGTCCTCACTATTCTGTTAAATAGTGTGACAATAATTGTAATGAGGACTCCTTTTGAGTTTGTATAGTCTTTAGTAGACAATAATTGTATTCAAACTCACAGTTATGTTTTGTCGTATTGTACACGATAGTTGTATTAGTAAGTTGTATTTGTATTCTGTACCATGTATCTAACGACCCAAGATGGGTGATGTATACCTAATTTTAGGGGCGTCACAGTTGGTATCAGAGCTTAGGGATATGATCCCTGGCTAAGATGTGAGAATAGAACTAGGAGGGGAGAGACGAGGAATTCTTTCTCTAGTATGACCTACCAAATTTTATTTGCATGGTATTTAATTGGTCGGTCAGAATATAAGGATAATATATGACATATCAATTAACTTTTGTTTTGTGGCAGTATCTGAAAATGGCATCCGAGAATGTTGAGAATAGCAATGGAGTACATGCGACTGTTGATTCACCACATATCAATAATCGGGATAATGTGCATCAGGAAGGCGACAATCCTCATGCAAACAACAATACTGACCAAATGATGAATGATGGAATGTTTAGAAGCTTTATGCAGTTCATGCAACAGCAGGCGAGAGCGGCTCCTATTCAAAATATAGGTGGAAACACTGAAAACTCTCGGACGGTCACCGCTAAACAGTTCAAGGAGCTGGGACCACCGGAGTTTAAGGGAGAGCCAAAACCACTTATAGCAGAAACATGGATAAAGCAGATCACCAATATATTTGATGTCTTGGGATGCTCCGAGGAGCAAAAGGTTCCCTTTGCCGCCTTTATGTTGCGAGGAGAGGCAGATTACTGGTGGGAATCGATTAAGCGTACTCAACCTGCCGCACTGAAGATGTCTTAGGAGAAGTTCCAAGAGCTATTAAATGACAAAAACTTTCCCGAAAGTGTTCGACACATGAAGGAGGTGGAGTTCATCAAATTGGAGCAGAATAATATGACCGTGTCGCAATATCAGGCTAAATTTGCTGAGTTGTCCTGGTTTACGTCCCACTTGGTGGATAATGAAGAGCGAACGACGCGAATGTTTTTGCGAGGTTTGAAACCTGAGATACATCAACATCTTATTTCTCATAAATTGTGTTTGTATTCAGATGTTGTGAATAGGGCTCAGTTAGTGAAGCGCGATAACGAGTCAACGCAACAAAAAGAGAGCAGTCGGTAAAATGATAATACCAGTGAGAGCAGTCATCGAAGTGGTGACAACAAGCGTGGTGGAAATCAACAGGCCAAAAATGGTAACCACTTCGGCGGTAATCAGGGCCAAAACAATAAGAATGGCAATTTCAAGAAGAGGAGATTCAACAATGATGGAAAGACGTCAGCACCAGCACTCGTTGTTAAGGAAGGAGAACGACCACCTATCATATGTTTCAAATGCGGAGGGGAGGGGCACATCAGTCCAAACTATGTGATGTCGTCTAAAGCATGTTATAATTGTGGAAGAGAAGGCCATTTAGCTCGATTTTGTCGTTTACCAAAAACAAGTTCAGCCAGGATGGAGGCACCAAAGGCCGTCCCAGAAAAGTCAAAACCGGTAGTGCAAGGGAGAGCGTTTGTTGTGACCTCCCATAAAGCAAGGAACCCGAATGAGGTCATCACGGGTAAGCTTATCATAAACTCTAACGAAGTCTATACTTTATTTGATACTAGTTCTACCCATTCTTTTATTTCTCCTACTTGCGCTCATCGATTAAATTTGACTCCGAAAAAATTAGACTTTGACTTATGTGTTAAAACTCCATTGGGAGAAACCTTCATTACATCCACGGTTTATAAGTCTTGTTTGGTTCAAGTTGGTACCCACACATTACCTGTCGATCTGATTTCATTAAAAATACTTGCATTTGACGTGATTCTAGGGATTGATTGGTTAACTACTCATCATGCAAAAATTGATTATTTTCGTAAGGTTGTTAGCTTTCATATTCCTAATCGACCTATTATGCGAATTCAAGCAACCAAACCATTAAAATCAATCGCTGTCATCTCAAGCCATAAAGCTATTCATTTATTAAAAAATGGATGTCAAGCTTTCTTTGCTCATGTCACGGATCTAAACAAAAATACGTCAGTTTTGAATGATATTTTTATTATTAATAAATTCCCTGACGTATTCCCTGAAGAACTTTCTGGCCTACCCCAGAGCGTGAAATTGAATTTTGTATCGACCTTGAACCCGGTACAAAACCCATTTCCAAAGCCCCATATCGAATGGCTCCTATTGAACTTCAGGAGTTAAAGATCGAACTGAAAGAATTGTTAGACATTGGATTTATTCGTCCTAGTACTTCTCCTTGGGGTACTCCTGTTCTATTCGTGAAGAAGAAAGATGGATGTATACGACTTTGTATTGATTATCGGGAGTTGAATCATGTCACCATCAAAAATAGGTACCCATTGCCACGTATTGATGACCTGTTTGACCAGTTGCAAGGAGCACAATTCTTTTCAAAGATCGATCTTCGTTCTGGATATCATCAGCTGAAGGTTAGAACTGAGGATATTCCAAAGACGACTTTCAGAACTCGGTACGGGCATTATGAATTCCTAGTCATGTCCTTTGGATTGACTAATGCTCCTGCTGCCTTCATGGATATGATGAACCGGGTATTCAAGGAATATTTGGATCACTTTGTGGTCGTCTTTATTGATGACATCCTTATTTATTCCAAAAGTCGTGAAGATCATGAGCAACACTTGAGGCTGGTACTCCAAAAGCTTCGTGAATACAAGCTTTATGCCAAGTTGAAGAAATGCGAGTTCTGGCTGGAGGAGGTAGCATTCCTTGGGCACGTAGTATCAAGTCGTGGAATATCTGTTGACCCGACAAAGATTGAAGCTATTCAAAGCTGGGAGCAACCTAAATCAGTAACCGAAGTACGTAGCTTTCTCGGTTTAGCTGGTTATTATCGGAGATTCGTGGAAGGATTTTCTCGAATCGCTACTCCATTAACTCAGCTGACTCGGAAAGATACAAAGTTCGGTTGGAGCGAAGAATGTGATAAGAGTTTTCAAGAACTCAAGAGGAGACTCATTTCAGCACCTGTTCTAACAATACCATCTGGCTCGGAGGGATTTGTCATCTACAGTGATGCTTCGAGCAAAGGGTTGGGATGCGTTCTCATGCAACATGGAAAAGTCATAGCCTATGCATCAAGACAACTCAAGGAATATGAGAGAAATTATCCTACTCATGATCTAGAGTTGGCAGCTGTTGTCTTTGCACTTAAAATTTGGAGGCATTACTTGTATGGGGAGAAGGTGGAGATCTTTACGGATCATAAAAGCCTTAAATATTTTTTCACTCAAAAGGAACTCAACATGCGACAACGACGTTGGCTTGAACTGTTGAAAGATTATGATCATACCATTCAATACCATCCTAAAAAAGCGAACGTGGTAGCTGACGCATTGAGTAGAAGATCATATGCAAGTACGAGTGCGATATTGTCAACACAAAGGCCCATTTTGTGTGACTTGCAAAGGATGGAGATAGAGTTAAAGACTCCAGGGACCCATGTGATGATGGCGAATATACGAGTAGAACCGACTTTAATCGATAAAGTTAAAGCTGCTCAAGCTACAGACCTGGAGCTGATGCGTATGAGGAAGAAATTGCAAGAAGGTGCTATGCCGGAAGCAAGAATCGATGAATAAGGAATACTTCGAGTTAACTCCAAACTTTGTGTTCCTAACAACCCTGATTTAAAATATGAAATCATGATAGAGGCGCACAACATACCGTTTGCAATCCATCGTGGGAGTACCAAAATGTATCATGATCTTCGTCATACATTTTGGTGGAGCAATATGAAGAGAGAGATAGCGTTGTTTATCTCAAGGTGTCTAACTTGTCAAGGAGTTAAGGCGGAGCATCAAGTACCAAAAGGTCCATTGCAACCACTTGAAATTCTAAAACATAAGTGGGAGCACATTACCATGGATTTCGTTACCGGCCTTTCTGAGGTTTCTCAAGGTATTTATATGATTTGGGTCATTGTTGATAGATTGACCAAGTCTGCTCATTTTTTACCGATATGAGAAACTTATACACTTGAACGTCTTGCTCGTATGTACATAAACGAGATTGTAAGACTGCATGGTATGCCAGTATCCATAGTTTCTGACCGAGACCCAAGATTCACTTCACGATTTTGGGTTAGCTTACAAAAATCTATGGGCACGGATTTACAATTTAGTTTGGCATATCAACCTCAGACGGACGGACAATCGGAGAGGACTATTCAAACTCTGGAAGATTTATTAAGACTCTGTGTCCTTGACTTCAAGGGAAGTTGGGACAAGTTCTTATCATTGGTGGAGTTTTCCTACAACAACAGTTATCAAGCAAGTATTGGCATGGTTCCATTCGAAGCGTTATATGGAAGAAAGTGTTGTTCTCCAGTATGCTGGGATGAGGTGGGTGAAGCAACGTTGTTGGGACCGGAGTTGGTACGTATGACTACAGAAAAGATTCAAACGATCCGACAACGTATAAAAACCTCACAAGATCGACAAAAGAGTTATGCTGATCTTCATCGAAAGGACATGGAATTTGATATAGGAGATCATGTGTTTTTACGTGTTGCTCCATGAAAAGGAGTTACGAGATTTGAAAAGAGAGGAAAGCTCAATTCAAGATTCATCGGTCCATTTTTAATCCTCGATCGAGTAGGAACTGTGGCTTATAGACTCGCTTTACCGCCAAGTATGTCTTGTGTTCATAACGTTTTTCACATATCTATGTTACGTAAATATGTGGAAGACCTGAACCACATTATTGAGTTAGAACCGGACGAAATAGCGGAGGATTTGACGTATGAAGAAGTTTCTGTTCAAATCTTGGATAAGAAGGAACATATTATACGCTCCAAGGTTATACCTCAAGTCAAAATTTTATGGAGAAATCACGATGTTGAGGAAATGACTTGGGAGTTAGAATCTGAAATGAAGTCAAGGTATCCTTACCTCTTCGACATACCAGGTACGTACCCTAATTTCGAGGGAAAAATTTCATAAGAAGGGGAGGTTGTAAAACCCCAACTTTTATAAATAAAGATGAATTTTTTATAAATATCATTTTTGAATATTATGGAGTTAATTTGATATAATATTATAGTTGTGGGTAATATTTATAAATTTTGCAAAGAACGCAAGTTGTTATATAATATTCGACTGGTCGGGGAATATTCGTACAACGACACAATCATTAGTGGACCCCACAACGGAATTATTGTCGGATTGAGAAAACGACAAAAATATTTTATTAAAAATAACGACGGAAGTTTTACCATTGATATTGTTGAACTACTCGGTAGTAAAAGCACAGTAATACGTGTGGTTGCATAGTAGCACACGGTATTGATTATTAATGCTTATGTGAGAAGTCACTCAGTTTGATTCAATTATTGTCAGTTAATAATATGAATTATTTAGCGATAATGAAGTTTTGTTTTATTCGTATTATTAACGTAATAAAACAGAAACATCTTTTTATATAAAACATAATACTTTATTAAAGTTATTCTATAAATAGAATATATTTTATTTTATTTAAAAGATTTTTCTTTAAATATGGACCGTCAGATTAAAGTAATCAATCTGGATCGTTCATGGATTAGTTACTATGCATTCTATTTTTCTATAAATAGCAGCTCATTCCTTCATTATTTCTTACGAATTTACTGAACTCTAGAGAGAGAAACTATAGAGAGAAACTACAGAGAGAGATGAAAAGTATTCTGATACTTAACTACTTCCTTATTTCAGTTCTTCTTTAAAACGGTAAGGGGTGTTATTCTTTCTTATTCATGAAGAGAATTGTTGTTATTCCATTTCTTATTATTCTGTTGGAATAACCTGTATACGCGGTCTACCCTATACTTGGTGACATTCTTCTATTATTCTGTTGGAACATCCTGTCTGTGTGTTTTACACCGGACCTAGTTCCGTCTTTATTATTATTCTGTTAGAACATCCTGTCTGTGTGTTTTACACCAGACCTGGTTCCGTCTTTGTTATTATTCTGTTGGAACATCCTGTCTGTGTGTTTTACACCGGACCTGGTTCCGTCTTTATTATTATTCTGTTGGAACATCCTATCTGTGTGTTTTACACCGGACCTTGTTCCGTCTTTATTATTATTCTGTTGGAATATCCTGTCTATGCATTTTATGCCAGACCTGGTTCCATTATTTATTATTCTGTTGGAATAACTAGTCTATCGAATGCATGGTGATTTATTTTGTTATTCCATTCTCTATTATATTTAGTTGGTTAAGTTTTGACTTCTATACTCCATGAAATTTGTGGAATATCCTTGATAATTGTGTTTCATCCAGTATCTTTTCATGAAAATATTCTTCTAAGCATTCTTGAATTTTACTCCACAAAGCAGTATCATGTTGACAATTTGGACGTTGTTAATTCTTGGATAAATTAATTCTTGAACTTGTTTTATTGAATTCTTATACCATTGTTATCATCCTCATGTTTATAAAATGTTGAAAGTCATCTGTGGCCTGTAGTGCATAGATGGACTAGGTATGATTATGATCAGGGATTGCTCGGTATAATTATGACCGTAATGTTACAAATGATGTGGTAAAAGTCCTCATAGGCCCGTAGTGCATTGATGGACAATTGTTGGCATGATCATGACCATTAATGAATACACAAATATCCTTAGCCGTAGTGCAGGGTGATTCGATGATGTGGATTATTTTATTAAGCTGAGTCCTAGCGATAACAGTGTTGAAAAACCTTTTAAATCATAGAAGATAGTAGATTTTAATTTCTACTTGACTCTTTTAATGAATTGATTGTTCCGCTGCAGTTAAACTAGATGTTCGTTATATTTTATCTGTGACAGCCCGAGAATTTTGAATATTTTTAAAATTTTTGTTTATTGATTTAAGGTTCAAAATTAACCTAGACAGAAAAAAATAGTGTATGCATTTGATATTTTTAGGATGGAATTTTAAGGATTTCAAAATTCTGTGAATAATTTAGGTCAATTATTCAGGATTAAGGAAATACGTAAATATGTTCTGTGTATATGTGTACAGTATGTGGTTAAGGGTCAAGGGTTGACCAGATAATTGATATCTGTAACAAATCCTATGTATATATTAAGAACGTCAACGTTCAGTTAGAAAACTCTAGCGAATTACAAGAAACCCTAAAACCGGTTCTGGAAACCCTAATTTTAGTTTCGGGAATCCAAAACCCTAATTCGGTGCATGAAACCCTAATCTGGGAATTTAAATGATTATTATATTGCACAAGTGTTATTAATTATAATATTAATTAGGATAACGCTTAATTAATTAGCAAACCCTAATGACACATTTTGAAAACTCTAATTACGGATTTGAAACCCTAATTTGTAAATAGGGAAAAACCTAAGTGTTAATTAAATAGTTTTAATGTTAATTAGGATATATTAATTCTAATTTTCAAGTTAAGTAATTAGAAAACCCTAATCTAATTACGAAAATCTAATTTCTAAATTAGAAAATTATTTTCTATTAGAAACCCTAATTAGTGGTTTATAAACCCTAATGACCATTTTGACCCTAATCGCTAAATTAGCGATTTTAATTAGGAAATACTAATCCTAATTAGCAAATTTTAAATTGTGATTAAGAAATTTTAGTATAATTAGAAAATTCTAATTATAATTTAGAAATATTAATTTTCTAGTTTTTAAAACATAAATTGGAAATTTTAGTATATTAAATTTGTAAACCCTAAGGGTTTTAAACTCTAAACTTTAAATACTTCAAACCCTAAACCCTAACCAAACCCTAAACCCTAAGGATTTGGCAATTGTCCAAAATGCCCTTAAATTAAATGGGAAAAGACTAAAATACCCTTTGTTGTATAATTGAAGGTTACTTGTCAATCTTGCCAAGATGTGAGTTAGCCACCCACTCTAACCACTCCACATGCTCAATATCAAACACATCAGCTGAATTCAGCAGATTGTAGCATTGGATCATGTCATTTAAATAGATTAAGAGTGAGAAAAATGGTTACTTACATTTCCATTTTTCTCCAAGCATTTCTCTCTCTAAAATCCGAAAATGGGGAATGGGAGAGAGTAAAATACAAAGCTAAGATCATGTTTTAGCAGGCCTAGATCAGATCACAAGGTCAGAATCAAGATCAAAGCTCAAAAAGTGGTAAAAACCCTAATTTTTAAAATCCTTTGATTTGATGTTAAAAGTTGAAATTGGTTGGTGAAAGTTGTGTAATAGGGTGTCTTTAAGTGATCTGGGTTGTAAAATCCAAGATCCATAACATCAAAGTGAACGAAATAGCATTTTTCAAAAATCTGTAAATCTGGAAAAATGAGGTCTGACAGTCCAATGTCAGGTCTCACAGATCCTGTTTTGTTAGTTGTTTTTGTGTTTTACGAGTTTCTACTTGTTCTATTTTATAAGGTCCTGGATCTGGAACTTGAATCAAGTCCAGATCAGGTGTAGATCGAGTGTTATTGTTGGTCAAATAGCGTTGACCGGTCACAAAAGTTTGTTTCTGGGCAAACTCAGAATTTCAGAATGTTCTGACAAGCGTTTGCAGGCTCAAGATCTTGCAGTAGTTTGATAGTTAGGTCAAGTTAGTATGTTTTTGATATACCCTGACATGAAGACTACGTGTTAAATGCCTTATATCACCAAGATCCAGAACACAATAGTAGAGAATCGTGGTCAAACAATCGTTGACCACCAGCCTCTTGATGAAATCTGGGAAACCCAGATTTCTCATGAACAGATCCGAACCCCTACTTTGACCATGCCAGATCGTGATCATAGGATGTTGTTAGGTTGTATTAGTGTTATGGTCGTGTACCCTGACATCACTACTATAATATGAAACCAATATGTCACCCAAACAAGTTGCATGATGCAAGTTATGACGATCTAAACCTAGTATCCTCAACTGTTCTTCATTTTCTGGAAAACCCAGAAATGAAGAACAGTGTTGTCAGAAAGTTTGATTACTTAGATCTCTCTGTGATTATATGTTTTGATCATTGTCTTTGCTTATAATTGTAGTATTACAGTTGTTCTAAAATATAAAAGTAATTACAAGCCCAGAAATCAAGTGTAGCACGGATTAAATTTCGGTCAAACTAGCATACTCGTGGTCTGACGATGAAGCTCAAGAACAGGCCAAGAACACCTATAGCGACGGGTCTGTCGCTATAGGGCTCTTTAGTGACAGTTTTATTTTCTATTTTTCAGAAATTATTTAAAAAATTGATAAAAATAGTTTTTAATTGTTAAAAATACATAATAAATTCTGAAAAATTATTTTAAAGTCCGAAAAATAGTTTTTAATTATTTTGAGTATATTTCATAAATATTTAATATTTTTGGTATATAAATGGTATTTAATGTATTTAATTATAATATTAAATAAATTATTTAAAAATGGTTTTAATTCATGAAAAATCATGAAAAATTATATTATGGTATTAGAAAATATTTTAAGTTATTTTCAGTAACTTTTAATATTTTGTGATGAAATTCATTAATTAATTAATATTAATGATAATTAGTTTATTTAATAAATATATTAAATACATTAAGGAAAAATAGAATAAATGATTTAAAAATCATATAAAAATAATTTAAGGGTTAGAAAAATATTTTAAGTTATAAAATATAACTTTTGATATTTTATCATGAAAAATATTAATATTTTAATATTAATAGCAATTATTGGATAATGAATTTAAGTGTTTAAAAATCATATTTAAATAATTTTAAGGTATTAAAAATACTTTGAAATATTATAAGTATATTATAATATTATGTGATGTATTTCATTAATATTTGTTAATAAATAAATATTAATGACAAAGAAATTATGTGGTATTTATTTCATTTAAATACGTTTTTAATGATTTAAAATTTATGATAAATGGTAATAATTATTTAAAAATTATTACGAGCTTACGAAAAATATTTCGACTGAAAATAAAATTATCTGAGATAATTGTTAAGTGTTTAGGCAGAGTTTAATTGAACTTAAACTCGATAAAGGTCCGACTAGACCGCCGGGATGTTAGAATTGTGTCGGTTTCAACTCGGACTTAAATAGTCTGGCTTGATTCTAAGTTTTATGTGCTGAATAGATCTGATAGGGTTATGTGCTATGTGTTTAGGTTATTCTATGTATGTCTTTATATATAATAGTACTATATTGTGATGAAATTATTCTAATATTGGAGATCTATATTACTAATATTAGGTCTTCGGATAAAGCGCTATAAATTACGTTGCAGTAATCAACGGTTCAGACAAGTTTGTTTTACTTAACTCTACTAAAGAGTTATTTCATTCATATAAGCTTATGGTTAATCATTGATGGTTACCATAAATTGTACTCTGTACATATTGCATGTATAAGTCAGGTATGAAAGGTTGATCACCTTCATTACCCTTCGGTTCAGAAATATTTGTTCAGGTTATATGTTTGTTCAGTCATAAACTTGTTCCTGCTAGTTTACAATTATATTGTTGAATTATAGCCAGCTTATTATTCAAACTCTTCAATCATGATATATCATTATATTGTTGTACTTAAACTTGCTGGGCAGCTTTCATGCTCACCCTTGCTATATCATGATAAAACATTGCAGATTAAGGCGAATGCGTCGGATACAATGAAAGGTTAAAGACAGTTCCAGCGTTAGGATATGTGTGCAGCTAAATTGTATAAGTATTGTATGTTAATAATGCTATATGTTAGAAAGTTATGAAATGTGTATTAAGTTAATGTTACTCGACCTTGGGGAATAGTGAGTATATGTATTGTACAAACAATTTATGTTTATATCTTCCGCAAATAGTAATAGTTGTAAAGAATGATCGAATCGGATCCGAGGTGATTTAGGACCTGGATTTGGGGCCCTCACAGTTGGTATCAGAGGTGTTGGTTATGAAGCTTATATAGGAATACCTGAGATTAATAACCGCAGTGATTAGGATAAGATCTAACTCACATAGAGTTAGTTGGTCGGTAGGATTCAAAGATGAATCTCGGCGAGCTATAAGATACAGAGTTCCCTAACTCTGATAATAAAGTGAACAGTAGTGATGAATAGATCAAGTCTAAAAGACTAAAAGTGTAGTGATAGAAGATCGTAAAACAAAACGATCAAAACATAGAAATAAATCGTAATATATACGATAAGATCACCCCGTGATCTGATAAGGTGATAACAGGAAGAAGAGTCAATCTAATGATTGAAAAGTTACAGCAAAGTTTGCTGTGTGGCAGTTGTAATATGAAAACTCATAAAAGAGTTATGGATTATGAATACGGATTAAATGAAATTCATATTAAGAAGGGTGTTAAGATTAGGTGGGAATTTCAATTGAGGACTAATGTCAGCAGCTAAGTTGTATGATTCTTTGCATGGGCAGGGAATTTGTACTTGGTTTTAGAATCACTTAGCTTCCTGATCGATATAGTGGTTAGGTTGACCAATTCTTTGTATGTGCGGGGAATTGTGCGCTTAGCTTCCTATATTGATTAGTGGTCAAGTTTGGTTTGACGACCACTTAGTTTCTGATACTGATAATCATTGAAATGTTGTGTCGCGCTATTTGCTATATGCATGTTGAGAGGGTGATTCTTTTCTCGTGTGTATAAAAGATAGATAGGTCATAGATAGAGGATATAAGGTTAAGTACGAGTTCTTAAAACTCATACTTATGTGACATTCTTGACTCATAGTTATATGAAATGTTTATGAACCCCTCAGCGAACGGACGCCAAAGGTCTAACTAGGACAAGTTCTTAAACTCATATGATTGTGGCAAGTAAATGAACTCATAAGTGTGCTGTGACGAACTGGGTATAGTTGTGTGTAAATAGAATATTGAGGATAATAGGAACATATAGATTGTTAAGAAAATGATTACTAGTGAAGAAATAAGTTTTCCAAAACTCCTAGCTATGCTAGACTTCAAAATTTTGACATCAAGCTAAATACGCACTATGTGCCTTTAAAATAAAATATGTAGACTCGTAATCATTTTTGAAACGGTTTAAAGTATAGTCTATGCTACTTATTTCAGGTAGACGCAAATGATTTGAAATATCAAAATTTATTTTATTATCACTCATGTACCATGTAACCTGGTGCAGAGATGATAAAAATTTGATGGAGTTGTAAATACAGGAATACTTAGTGTGAATGTGATCTAAAATCGTTGTTCCACTATTGTATGATGTGTTATGACAAAGTCATACAATGACGACATCATGACGTCATTCTCGAAAATGTTTTCAAAAGTTTAATTTGCCAACAGGGTTTGGCTACACCTAAATAATTCGATTGAATTGAATTATTGATATGGGTCTATGATATTCGATTCAGATAGACTAAAGTTTATGAAAACTCTAAGTGTTCATTGAAAGAAATTTCCCGAACCAAATTGTTTTGGTGCGGAATCCTATGATAAGTCTGAGGTGAACAACCCTGAAAATGGGGACATACTAATTGGATAAAATATTCCAATCTAAGAACGCATATAGTCGTTCTGATTACTAAGGTACAATAGATTGATCATCTAAAGTACCCGCATCAGCAGTTTACCTTCTTTGTGATTGTAAACATAATGTTAACCTTTGTATGGGGTAGAATACCTTTTTCTTCATTGAAATAGATAGCAGTTAGTAATACCTATAAACCTCAGTAGTTCATGGTTTATATGACCCCTCAGCACAATTTGAAAATATTAACTCTGGTCAGAGATGTATTAGATAGCATGTGATGGTGTATGGTATATGATGTATGTTATAAGGTGTAGGGTAAATTTCGGGGATGAAATTTTTAGAAGAAAGGGTGAATGTGACAACCCGAGAATTTTGAATATTTTTAAAATTTTTATTTATTGATTTAAGGTTCAAAATTAGAACCTATACAGAAAAATAGTGTATGCGTTTGATATTTTTAGGATGGAATTTTGAGGATTTCAAAATTCTGTGAATAATTTAGGTGAATTATTCAGGATTAAGGACATACGTAAATATGTTCTGTGTATATGTGTACAGTATGTGGTTAAGGGTCAAAGGTTGACCAGATAATTGATATCTGTAACAAACCCTAGGTATATATTAAGAACGTCAACGTTCGGTTAGAAAACTCTACCGAAATACAAGAAATCCTAAAATCGGTTCTAGAAATCCTAATTTCAGTTCCGGGAATTCAAAACCTTAATTCGGTGCATGAAACCCTAATCTGGGAATTTAAATGATTATTATATTGCATAAGTGTTATTAATTATAATATTAATTAGGGTAACGCTTAATTAATTAGCAAACCCTAATGACACATTTTAAAAACTCTAATTACGGATTTGAAACCCTAATTTGTAAATAGGGAAAAACCTAAGTGTTAATTAAATAGTTTTAATGTTAATTATGGTATATTAATTCTAATTTTCAAGTTAAGTAATTAGAAAACCCTAATCTGATTACGAAAATCTAATTTCTAAATTAGAAAATTATTTTTCTATTAGAAATCCTAATTAGTGGTTTATAAACCATAATGACCATTTTGACCCTAATTGCTAAATTAGCGATTTTAATTAGAAAATACTAATCCTAATTAGCGAAATTTAAATTGTGATTAAGAAATTTTAGTATAATTAGAAAATTCTAATTATAATTTAGAAATATTAATTTTCTAGTTTTTAAAACATAAATTGGAAATTTTAGTATATTAAATTTGTAAACCCTAAGGGTTTTAGACCCTACACTTTAAATACTTCAAACCCTAAACCTTAACCAAACCCTAACCCTTAAGGGTTCAGCAATTGTCCAAAATGCCCTTAAATTAAATGGGAAAAGACTAAAATACCCTTTGTTGTATAATTGAAGGTTACTCGTCAATCTTTCCAAGATGTGAGTTAGCCACACACTCTAACCACTCCATATGCTCAATATCAAACACATCAGCTGAATTCAGCAGATTGTAGCATTGGATCATGTCATTTAAATAGATTAAGAGTGAGAAAAATGGTTACTTACATTTCCATTTTTCTCCAAGCACTTCTCTCTCTAAAATCCAAAAATGGGGAATGGGAGAGAGTAAAATACAAAGCTAAGATCATGTTTTAGCAGGCCTACATTAGATCACAAGGTCAGAATCAAGATCTAAGCTCAAAAAGTGGTAAAAACCCTATTTTTTAAAATCCTTTGATTTGATGTTAAAAGTTGAATTTGGTTCGTGAAAGTTGTGTAATAGGGTGTCTTTAAGTGATCTGGGTTATAAAATCCAAGATCCATAACATCAAAGTGCACGAAATAGCATTTTTCAAAAATCTGGAAATCTGGAAAAATGAGGTCTGACAGTCCAATGTCAGGTCTCATAGATTCTGTTTTGTTAGTTGTTTTTGTGTTTTACGAGTTTCTACTTGTTCTATGTTATAAGGTCTTGGAACTGGAACTTGAATCAAGTCCAGATCAAGTGTAGATCGAGTGTTATTGTTGGTCAAATAGCGTTGACCGATCACAAAAGTTTGTTTCTGGGCAAACCCAGAATTTTAGAATGTTCTGACAAGCGTTTGCAGGCTCAAGATCTTGTAGTAGTTTGATAGTTAGGTCAAGTTAGTATGTTTTTGATATACCCTGACATGAAGACTACGTGTTAAATGCTTTATATCACCAAGATCCAGAACATAATAGTAGAGAATCGTGGTCAAACAATCGTTGACCCCCAGCCTCTTGATGAAATCTGGGAAACCCAGATTTCTCATGAACAGATCCGAACCCCTACTTTGACCATGCCATATCGTGATCATATGATGTTGTTAGGTTGTATTAGTGTTATGGTCGTGTACCCTGACATCACTACTATAATATGAAACCAATATGTCACCCAAACAAGTTGCACGATGCAAGTTATGACGATCTAAAATTAGTATCCTCAACTGTTCTTCATTTTCTGGAAAACCCAGAAATGAAGAACAGTGTTGTCAGAAAGTTTGATTACTTAGATCTCTCTGTGATTATATGTTTTGATCATTATCTTTGCTTATAATTGTAGTATTATAGTTGTTCTAAAACATAAAAGTAATTACAAGCTCAGAAATCAAGTGTACCGCGGATTAAATTTCGGTTAAACTAGCATACTCGGTGTCTGACGATGAAGCTCAAGAACGGGCCAAGAACACCTATAGCGGCGGGTCTGTCGCTATAGGGCTCTTTAGTGACAGTTTTATTTTCTATTTTCCGGAAATTATTTAAAAAATTGATAAAAATAGTTTTTAATTATTAGAAATACATAATAAATTCTGAAAAATTATTTTAAAGTTCGAAAAATAGTTTTTAATTATTTTGAGTATATTTCATAAATATTTAATATTTTTGGAATATAAATGGTATTTAATTTATTTAATTATAATATTAAATAAATTATTTAAAAATAGTTTTAATTCATGAAAAATCATGAAAAATTATATTATGGTATTAGAAAAATATTTTAAGTTATTTTTAGTAACTTTTAATATTTTGTGATGAAATTCATTAATTAATTAATATTAATGATAATTAGTTTATTTAATAAATATATTAAATAAATTAAAAAAAAATAGAATAAATGATTTAAAAATCATATAAAAATGATTTAGGAGTTAGAAAAATATTTTAAGTTATAAAATATAACTTTTGATATTTTATCATGAAAAATATTAATATTTTAATATTAATAGCAATTATTGGATAATGGATTTAAGTGTTTAAATATTATATTTAAATGATTTTAAGGTATTAAAAATACTTTGAAATATTATAAATATATTATAATATTATGTGATGTATTTCATTAATATTTGTTAATAAATAAATATTAATGAAAAAGAAATTATGTGGTATTTAATTCATTTAAATACGTTTTTAATGATTTAAAATTTATGATAAATGGTAATAATTATTACGAGCTTACGAAAAATATTTCGACTGAAAATAAAATTATCTGAGATAATTGTTAAGTGTTTAGGCAGAGTTTAATTGAACTTAAACTCGATAAAAGTCCTACTAGACCGTCGGGATGTTAGAATTGTGTCGGTTTCAACTCGGACTTAAATAGTCTGACTTGATACTAAGTTTTTTGTGCTGAATAGATCTGATAGGGTTATGTGCTATGTGTTTAGGTTATTCTATGTATGTCTTTATATATAATAGTATTATATTGTGATGATATTATCCTAATATTGGAGATCTATATTACTAATATTAGGTCTTCAGATAAAGCGCTATAAATTACGTTGCGGTAATCAACGGTTCAGGCAAGTTTGTTTTAATTAACTCTACTAAAGAGTTGTTTCATTCATATAAGCTTATGGTTAATCATTGCTGGTTACTATGAATTGTACTCTGTACATATTGCATGTATAAGTCAGGTATGAAAGGCTGATCACCTTCATTACCCTTCGATTCAGAAATATTTGTTCAGGTTATATACTTGTTCAGTCATAAACTTGTTCATGTTAGTTCACAATTATATTGTTGAATTATAGCTAGCTTATTATTCAAACTCTTCAATCATGATATATCGTTATATTGTTGTACTTAAACTTGCTGGGCAACTTTCATGCTCACCCTTGCTATATCATGATAAAATATTGCAGATTAAGGCGAATGCGGCGGATACAAGGAAAGGTTAAAGACAGTTCCATCGTTAGGATATGTGTATAACTAAATTGTATAAGTATTGTATGTTAATAATGTTATATGTTAGAAAGTTATGAAATGTGTATTAAGTTAAGGTTACTCGACCCTGAGGAATAGTGAGTATATGTATTGTATAAACAATTTATGTTTATATCTTCCGCAAATAGTAATAGTTGTATAAAATGATCGAACCGGATCCGAGGTGATTTAGGACCTGGATTCGGGGCCCTCACATTATCAGTTTAACACTGTTGAAGGCTAATGATAATTTATTCTGCATTATCTTAGTCATAATATTTCTTACTGGGCTAGTTGAGCTCACCCTTTTTTTCACTGTTCTCTTCAGGAAATGAGAATATAGCTGGAACGAGTCGGGGAACAGAGTGATGGACCAGATGATAGTATTAGTAGTCCTCACTATTCTGTTAAATAGTGTGACAATAATTATAATGAGGACTCCTTTTGAGTTTGTATAGTCTCTAGTATACAATAATTCTATTCAAACTCACAGTTATGTTTTGTCGTATTGTACACGACAGTTGTATTAGTAAGTTATATTTATATTCTGTACCATGTATCTGACGACCCAAGATGGGTGATGTATACCTAATTTTGGGGGTGTCACAGTTGGTATCAGAGCTTAGGGATATGATCCCTGGCTAAGATGTGAGAATAGAACTAGGAGGGGAGAGACGGGGAATTCCTTCGCTAGTATGACCTACCTAAGTTTATTTGCATGATATTTAATTAGTCGGTCAGAATATAAGGATAATATATGACATATCAATTAACTTTTGTTTTGTGGCAGTATCTGAAAATGGCATCCGAGAATGTTGAGAATAGCAATGGAGTACATGCGACTGTTGATTCACCACATATCAATAATCGGGATAATGTGCATCAGGAAGGCGACAATCCTCATGCAAACAACAATACTGACCAAATGATGAATGATGGAATGTTTAGAAGCTTTATGCAGTTCATGCAACAGCAGGCGAGAGCGGCTCCTATTCAAAATATAGGTGGAAACACTGAAAACTCTCGGACGGTCACCGCTAAACAGTTCAAGGAGCTGGGACCACCGGAGTTTAACGGAGAGCCAAAATCACTTATAGCAAAAACATGGATAAAGCAGATCACCAAGATATTTGATGTCTTGGGATGCTCCGAGGAGCAAAAGGTTCCCTTTGCCGCCTTTATGTTGCAAAGAGAGGCAGATTACTGGTGGGAATCGATTAAGCGTACTCAACCTGCCGTACTGAAGATGTCTTGGGAGAAGTTCCAAGAGTTGTTCAATGACAAATACTTTCCCGAAAGTGTTCGACACATGAAAGAGGTAGAGTTCATCAAATTGGAGCAGAATAATATGACCATGTCGCAGTATGAGGCTAAATTTGTTGAGTTGTCCCGGTTTGCGTCCCACTTAGTGGATAATGAAGAGCAAATGACGCGAATGTTTTTGCGAGGTTTGAAACCTGAGATACGTCAACATCTTATTTCTCATAAATTGTGTTTGTATTCAGATGTTGTGAATAGGGCTCAGTTAGTGGAGCGCGATAACGAGTTAATATAAGCAAAAGAGAGCAGTCGGCAAAATAATAATACCAGTGAGAGCAGTCATCGAAGCGGTAACAACAAGCATGGTGGGAATCAACAGGCCAGAAATGGTAACCACTTCGGTGGTAATCAGGGCCAAAACAATAAGAATGGTCATTTCAAGAAAAGGAGATTCAACAATGATGGAAAGACGTCAGCACTAGCACCCGTTGTTAAGGAAGGAGAACGACCACCTATCATATGTTTCAAATGCGGAGGGGAGGGGCACATCAGTCCAAACTGAGTGATGTCATCTAATGCATGTTATAATTGTGGAAGAGAAGGTCATTTAGCTCGATTTTGTCGTTTACCAAAAACAAGTTTAGCCAGGATGGAGGCACCAAAGGCCGTCCCAAAAAAGTCAAAACCTGTAGTGCAAGGGAGAGCGTTTGTTGTGACCTCCCATAAAGCAAGGAACCCGAATGAGGTCATCACGGGTAAGCTTATCATAAACTCTAATGAAGTCTATACTTTATTTGATACTGGTTTTACCCATTCTTTTATTTCTCCTACTTGTGCTCATCGATTAAATTTGACTCCGAAAAAATTAGACTTTGACTTATCTGTTGAAACTCTGTTGGGAGAAACCTTCATTACATCCACGGTTTATAAGTCTTGTTTGGTTCAAGTTGGTACCCACACATTACCTGTCGATCTGATTTCATTAAAAATACTTGCATTTGACGTGATTCTAGGGATTGATTGGTTAATTGCTCATCATGCAAAAATTAATTGTTTTCGTAAGGTGGTTAGCTTTCATATTCCTAATCGACCTATTATGCGAATTCAAGCAACCAAACCACTAAAATCAATCGCTGTCATCTCAAGCCATAAAGCTATTCGTTTGTTAAAAAACAGATATCAAGCTTTCTTAGCTCATGTCATGGATCTAAACAAAAATATGTCAGTTTTGAATGATATTTCTATTGTTAATAAATTCCCTGACGTATTCCCTGAAGAACTTCCTGGCCTACCCCCAGCGCGTGAAATTGAATTTTGTATCGACCTTGAACCCGGTACAAAACCCATTTCCAAAGCCCCATATCGAATGGCTCCTATTGAACATCAGGAGTTAAAGATCCAACTGCAGGAATTGTTAGACATTGGCTTTATTCGTCCTAGTACTTTTCATTGGGGTGCTTCTGTTCTATTCGTGAAGAATAAAGATTGAAGTATGAGACTTTGTATTGATTATCGGGAGTTGAATCATGTCACCATCAAAAACAGGTACCCATTGCCACGTATTGATGACCTGTTTGACCAGTTGTAAGGAGTACAATTCTTTTCAAAGATCGATCTTCGTTCTAGATATCATCAGCTGAAGGTTAGAACTGAGGATATTCCAGAGACGACTTTCAGAACTCGGTACGGACATTATGAATTCATAGTCATGTCCTTTGGATTGACTAATGCTCCTGCTGCCTTTATGGATGATGATGAACCGGGTATTCAAGGAATATTTGGATCACTTTGTGGTCGTCTTTATTGATGACATCCTTATTTATTCCAAAAGTCGTGAAGATCATGAGCAACACTTGAGGCTGGTACTCCAAAAGCTTCGTGAATACAATCTTTATGCCAAGTTAAAGAAATGCGAGTTCTGGCTAGAGGAGGTAGCATTCATTGGGCACGTAGTATCAAGTCGTGGAATATCTGTTGACCCGGCAAAGATTGAAGCTATTCAAAGCAGGGAGCAACCTAAATCAGTAACCGCAGTACGTAGCTTTCTCAGTTTAGCTGGTTATTATCGGAGATTCGTGGAAGGATTTTCTCGAATTACTACTCCACTAACTCAGCTCACTCGGAAAGATACAAAGTTCGGTTGGAGCGAAGAATGTGATAAGAGTTTTCAAGAACTCAAGAGGAGACTCATTTCAGCACCTATTCTAACAATACCATATGGCTCGGAGGGATTTGTCATCTACAGTGATGCTTCGAGCAAAGGGTTGGGATGCGTTCTCATGCAACATGGAAAAGTCATAGCCTATGCATCAAGATAACTCAAGAAATATGAGAGGTCTATCTCATATTCCTTGAGTTGCTTGATGCATAGGCTATGACTTTTCCATGTTGCATGAGAACGCATCCCAACCCTTTCCTCGAAGCATCACTGTAGATGACAAATCCCTCCGAGCCAGATGGTATTGTTAGAATAGGTGCTGAAATGAGTCTCCTCTTGAGTTCTTGAAAACTCTTATCGCATTCTTCGCTCCAACCGAACTTTGTATCTTTCCAAGTCAGCTGAGTTAGTGGAGTAGAAATTTGAGAAAATCCTTCCACGAATCTTCGATAATAACCAGCTAAACCAAGAAAGCTACGTACTTCAGTTACTGATTTAGGTTGCTCCCAGCTTTGAATAGCTTCAATCTTTGCCGGGTCAACAGATATTTCACGACTTGATACTACGTTCCCAAGGAATGCTACCTCCTCTAGCCAGAACTCGCATTTGTTCAACTTGGCATAAAGCTTGTATTCACGAAGCTTTTGGAGTACCAGCCTCAAGTTTTGCTCATGATCTTCACGACTTTTGGAATAAATAAGGATGTCATCAATAAAGACGACCACAAAGTGATCCAAATATTCCTTGAATACCCGGTTCATCATATTCATGAAGGCAGCAGGAGCATTAGTCAATCCAAAGGACATGACTAAGAATTCATAATGCCCGTACTGAGTTCTGAATGCCGTCTTTGGAATATCCTCAGTTCTAACCTTCAGCTGATGATATCCAGAACGAAGATCGATCTTTAAAAAGAATTGTGCTCCTTGCAACTGGTCAAACAGGTCATCAATACGTGACAATGGGTACCTGTTTTTGATGGTGACATGATTTAACTCCCGATAATCAATACAAAGTCGCATACTTCCATCTTTCTTCTTCATGAATAGAACAGGAGCATCCCAAGGAGAAGTACTAGGACGAATAAAGCCAATGTCTAACAATTCCTGCAGTTAGATCTTTAACTCCTGAAGTTCAATAGGAGCCATTCGATATGGGGCTTTGGAAATGGGTTTTGTATCTGGTTCAAGGTCGATACAAAATTCAATTTCACGCTCTGGGGGTAGGCCAGGAAGTTCTTCAGGGAATACGTCAGGGAATTTATTAACAATAGAAATATCATTCAAAACTGACGTATTTTTGTTTATATCCATGACATGAGCTAAGAAAGCTTGACATCCGTTTTTCAATAAACGAATAGCTTTATGGCTTGAGATGACAGCGATTGATTTTAATGGTTCGGTTGCTTGAATTCGCATAATAGGTCGATTAGGAATATGAAAGCTAACCACCTTACGAAAACAATCAATTTTTACATGATGAGTAGTTAACCAATCAATCCCTAGAATCACGTCAAATGCAAGTATTTTTAATGAAATCAGATCGACAGGTAATGTGTGGGTACCAACTTGAATCAACTTGAATCAAACCGTGGATGTAATGAAGGTTTTTCCCAATGGAGTTTCAACAGATAAGTCAAAGTCTAATTTTTCTGGAGTCAAATTTAATCGACGAGCGCAAGTAGGAGAAATAAAAGAATAGGTAGAACCGGTATCAAATAAAGTATAGACTTCGTTAGAGTTTATGATAAGCTTACCCGTGATGACCTCATTCGGGTTCCTTGCTTTTTGGGAGGTCACAGCAAACGCTCTCCCTTGCACTACCGGTTTTGACTTTTCTGGGACGGCCTTTGGTGCCTCCATCCTGGTTGAACTTGTTTTTGGTAAACGACAAAATCGAGCTAAATGACCTTCTCTTCCACAATTATAACATCATTTAGACGGCATCACATAGTTTGGATTGATGTGCCCCTTCCCTCCGCATTTGAAACATATGATAGGTGGTCGTTCTCCTTCCTTAACAACGGGTGCTGGTGCTGACGTCTTTCCATCATTGTTGAATCTCCTCTTCTTGAAATGACCATTCTTATTGTTTTGGCCCTGATTACCACCGAAGTGGTTACCTTTTCTGGCCTGTTGATTCCCACCACACTTGTTGTCATCGCTTCGATGGCTGCTCTCACTTGTATTATAATTTTGCCGACTGGTCTCTTTTAGTTGCGTTGACTCGTTATCGCGCTCCACTAACTGAGCCCTATTCACAACATCTGTATACAAATACAGTTTATGAGAAATAAGATGTTGACGTATCTCAAGTTTCAAACCTCGCAAAAACATTCGCGTCATTCGCTCTTTATTATCCACCAAGTGGGACGCAAACCGGGACAACTCAGCAAATTTAGCCTCATACTGCGACACGATCATATTATTCTGCTCCAATTTGATGAACTCCACCTCCTTCATGTGTCGAACACTTTTGGGAAAGTATTTGTCATTGAACAGCTCTTGGAACTTCTCCCAAGACATCTTCAGTGCGGCAGGTTGAGTATGCTTAATCGATTCCCACCAATAATCTGCCTCTCCTCGCAACATAAAGGCGGCAAAGGGAACCTTTTGCTCCTCGGAGCATCCCAAGACATCAAATATCTTGGTGATCTGCTTTATTCATATTTCCGCTATAAGTGGTTTTGGCTCTCCCTTAAACTCCGGTGGTCCCAGCTCCTTGAACTGTTTAGCGGTGACCGTCTGAGAGTTTTCAGTGTTTCCACCTACATTTTGAACAGGAACCGCTCTCGCCTGCTGTTGCATGAACTGCATAAAGCTTCTGAACATTCCATCATTCATCATTTGGTCAGTATTGTTGTTTGCATAAGGATTGTCGCCTTCCTGATCCACATTATCCCGATTATCGATATGTGGTGAATCAACAGTCGCATGTGCTCTATTGCTATTCTCAACATTTTCGGATGCCATTTTCAGATACTGCCACAAAATAAAAGTTATTTGATATGTCATATATTATCCTTATATTCTGACCGACCAATTAAATACCATGCAAATAAACTTAGGTAGGTCATACTAACGAAGGAATTCCCCGTCTCTTCCCTCCTAGTTCTATTCTCACATCATAGCCAAGGATTATATCCCTAAGCTCTGATACCAACTGTGACGCCCCCAAAATTAGGTATACATCACCCATCTTGGGTCGTCAGATACATGATACAGAATACAAATATAACTTTCTAATATAACTGTCATGTACAATACGACAAAACATAACTGTGAGTTTGCATACAAATATTGTCTACTAGAGACTATACAAACTCAAAAGGAGTCCTCATTACAATTATTGCTACATTATTTAGCAGAATAGTGAGGACTACTAATACTATAATCTGGTCATCACTTCGTTCCCCGACTCGTCCCAGCTATATTCTCATTTCCTGAAGAGAACAGTGAAAGAAAGGGTGAGCTCAACTAGCCCTGTAAGAAATATTATGACTAAAATAATGCATAATAAATTATCATTAGCCTTCTACAGTATTAAACTGATAAAATATAACGAACATCAAGTTTAACTACAGCGGAACAATCAATCCATTAAAAGAGTAAAGTAAAAAATAAAATCTACTATTTTTCAACACTGTTATCGCTGGGACTCAGCTTAATAAAATAATCCACATCATCGAATCACCCCTGCACTACATTACGGTCATGATTATACCGAATAATCCCTGGTCATAATCATACCAAGTCCATCTATGCACTACAGGCCACAGATGACTTTCAACATTTTATAAACATGAGGATGATGACAATGATATAAGAATTAAATAAAACAAGTTCAAGAATTAATTTATCCAAGAATTAACAACGTCCAAATTGTCAACATGATACTGCTTTGTGGAGTAAAATTCAAGAATGCTTAGAAGAATATTTTCATGAAAAGATACTGGATGAAACGCAATTATCAAGGATATTCCATAAATTTTATGGAGTATAGAAGTCAAAACTTAACCAACTGAGTATAATAAAGAATGGAATAACAAAAAAAATCACCATGCATGTGATAGACCGCACAGACATGTTATTCCAATAGAATAATAAATAATGGAACCAGGTCCGGTGTAAAACACACAGACAGGATGTTTCAACAGAATAATAATAAAGACGGAACCAGGTCTGGTGTAAAACACACAGACAGGATGTTCCAACAGAATAATAATAAAGACGGAGCCAGGTCCGGTGTAAAACACACAGACAGGATGTTCCAATAGAATAATAAAAGAATGTCACCAAGTATAGGGTAGGCTGCGTATACAGGTTATTTTAACAGAATAATAAGAAATAGAATAACAACAGTTCTCTTTATGAATAAGAAAGAATAACACCCATACCGTTTTAAAGAAGAACTGAAATAAGGAAGTAGTTAAGTAGCAGAATACTTTTCTTCTCTATCTCTATAGTTTCTCTCTAAAGTTTCTATCTCTAGAGTTCAGTGAATTCGTAAGAAATAATGAAGGAATGAGCTGCTATTTATAGAAAAATAGAGTGCATAGTAACTAATCCATGAATGGTCCAGATTGATTACTTTAATCTGACGGTCCATATTTAAGGAAAAATCTTTTAAATAAAATATAATATATTATAAAATAACTTTAATAAAGTATTCTGTTTTATATAAATCTGTTTTATTACGTTAATAATACGAATAAAACAAAACTTCATTATCGCTAAATAATTCATATTATTAACTGATAATAATTGAATCAAACTGAGTGACTTCTCACATAAGCATTAATAATCAATACCGTGTGCTACTATGCAACCACACGTATTACTGTACTTTTACTATCGAGTAGTTCAACAGTATCAATGGTAAAACTTCCGCCGTTATTTTTAATAAAATATTTTTGTCGTTTTCTCAATCCGACAATAATTCTGTTGTGGGGTCCACTAATGACTGTGCCATTGTACGAATACCAACTGTGACGCTCCCAAAATTAGGTATACAACACCCATATTGGGTCGTCAGATACATGGTACAGAATACAAATACAACTTACTAATACAACCATCGTGTACAATACGACAAAAAATAACTGTGAGTTTGAATACAATAATTGTATACTAGAAACTATACAAACTCAAAAGGAGTCCTCATTACAATCATTGTCACACTATTTAACAGAATAGTGAGGACTACTAATACTATCATCTGGTCCATCACTCCGTTCCCCGACTCGTCCCAGCTATATTCTCATTTCCTGAAGAGAACAATGAAAGAAAGGGTGAGCTTAACAAGAATAGTAAGAAATATTATGACTAAGATAATGCAGAATAAATTATCATTAGCCTTCAACAGTGTTAAACTGATAAAATATAACGAACATCAAGTTTAACTGCAGCGGAACAATCAATCCATTAAAAGAGTCAAGTAGAAAATAAAATCTATTATCTTCTATGATTTAAAAGGTTTTTCAACACTTTATTCGCTGGGACTCAGCTTAATAAAATAATCCACATCATCGAATCACCCATACACTACGGCCGAGTATATTCGTGTATTCATTAATGGTCATGATCATGACAACAGCTGTCCATCAATGCACTACGGGCCAATGAAGACTTTTACCACATCATTTGTAACATTACGGTCATGATTATACCGAATAATCCCTGGTCATAATCATACCAAGTCCATCTACGCACTACAGGCCACAGATGACTTTCAACATTTTATAAACATGAGGATGATGCCAATGATATAAGAATTCAATAAAACAAATTCAAAATTAATTTATCTAAGAATTAACAACGTCCAAATTGTCAACATGATACTGCTTTGTGGAGTAAAATTCAAGAATACTTAGAAGAACATTTTCATAAAAAGATACTGGATGAAACGCAATTATCAAGGATATTCCATAAAATTTAGTGAGTATAGAAGTCAAAAATTAACCGACTGAGTATAATAAAGAATGGAATAAAAAAGAAATCACCATGCATGCGATAGACCGCACAAACAGGTTATTCCAACAGAATAACAAATAATGGAACCAGGTCCGGCGTAAAACGCACAGACAGGATATTCCAACAGAATAATAATAAAGACGGAACCAGGTCCGGTGTAAAACACACAGACAGGATGTTCCAACAGAATAATAATAAAGACGGAACCAGGTCTGGTGTAAAACACACAGACAAGATGTTCCAACAGAATAATAATAAAGACGGAACCAGATCTGGTGTAAAACACAAGACAGGATGTTCCAACAAAATAATAATAAAGACGAAACCAGGTCCGGTGTAAAACACACAGACAGGATGTTCCAATAGAATAATAGAAGAATGTCACCAAGTATAGGGTAGACCGCGTATACAGATTATTCCAACAGAATAATAAGAAATGGAATAACAACAGTTCTCTTCATGAATAAGAAAGAATAACACCCCTTACCATTTTAAATAAGTACTGAAATAATGAAGTAGTTAAGTAGCAGAATACTTTTCTTCTCTCTCTCTCTATAGTTTCTCTCTCTAGAGTTCAGTGAATTCGTAAGAAATAATGAAGGAATGAGCTTCTATTTATAGAAAAATGGAATGCATAGTAACTAATCTATGAACGCTCCAGATTGATTACTTTAATCTGACGGTCCATATTTAAAGAAAAATCTTTTAAATAAAATATAATATATTCTATTTATAGAATAACTCTAATAAAGTATTCAATTTTATATAAAAACATGTTTCTGTTTTATTACGTTAATAATACGAATAAAACAAAACTTCATTATCGCTAAATAATTCATATTATTAACTGATAATAATTGAATCAAACTGAGTGATTTCTTACATAAGCATTAATAATCAATACCGTGTGCTACTATGTAACCACATGTATTACTGTACTTTTACTATCGAGTAGTTCAACAGTATCAATGGTAAAACTTTCGCCGTTATTTTTAATAAAATATTTTTGTCGTTTTCTCAATCCGACAATAATTACGTTGTGGGGTCCACCAATGATTGTGCCGTTGTACGAATACCAACTGTGACGCTCCTAAAATAAGGTATATATCACCCATCTTGGGTCGTCAGATACATGGTACAGAATACAAATACAACTTACTAATACAACTGTCGTGTACAATACGACAAAAAATAACTGTAAGTTTGAATACAATTATTGTCTACTAGAAACTATACAAACTCAAAAGAAGTCCTCATTACAATTATTGTCACACTATTTAACAGAATAGTGAGGACTACTAATACTATCATCTGGTCCATCATTCAGTTCTCCGACTCGTCCCAGCTATATTCTCATTTTCTGAAGAGAACAGTGAAAGAAAGGGTGAGCTCAACTAGCCTAGTAAGAAATATTATGACTAAGATAATACAAAATAAATTATCATTAGCCTTCACCAGTGTTAAACTGATAAAATATAACGAACATCAAGTTTAACTGTAGCGGAAGAATAAATCCATTAAAAGAGTCAGATAGAAAATAAAATATACTATCTTCTATGATTTAAAAGGTTTTTCAACACTGTTATCGCCGGGACTCAACTTAATAAAATAATCCACATCATCGAATCACCCCTGCACTATGGCCAAGGATATTCATGTATTCATTAATGGTCATGATCATGCCAACAACTGTCCATCAATGCACTACGGGCCAGAGGACTTTTACCACATCATTTGTAACATTACGGTCATGATTATACCGAATAGTCCCTGGTCATAATCATACCAAGTCCATCTATGCACTACAGGCCACATATGACTTTCAACATTTTATAAACATGAGGATGATGACAATGATATAAGAATTCAATAAAACAAGTTCAAGAATTAATTTATCCAAGAATTAACAACGTCCAAATTGTCAACATGATAATGCTTTGTGGAGTAAAATTCAAGAATGCTTAGAAGAATATTTTCATAAAAAAGTTACTGGATGAAACCCAATTATCAAGGATATTCCACAAAATTTAGGGAGTATAGAAGTCAAAAATTAACCAACTGAGTATAATAAAGAATGGAATAACAAAAGAAATCACCATGCATGCGATAGACCACACAGACAGGTTATTCCAACAGAATAATAAATAATGGAAACAGGTCCGGTGTAAAAAACACAGACAGGATATTCCAACAGAATAATAATAAAGACGGAACCAATTTCGGTGTAAAACACACAGACAAGATGTTCCAACAGAATAATAATAAAGACGGAACCAGGTTCGGTGTAAAACACACAGACAGGATGTTCCAACAGAATAATAATAAAGACGGAACCAGGTCTGGTGTAAAACACACAGACAGGATGTTCCAACAGAATAATAATAAAGACGAAACCAAATCTGGTGTAAAACACACAGATAGGATGTTCCAATAGAATAATAGAAGAATGTCACCAAGTATAGGGTAGACCGCGTATATAGATTATTCCAACAGAATAATAAGAAATGGAATAACAACAGTTCTCTTCATGAATAAGAAAGAATAACACCCCTTACCATTTTAAAGAAGAACTAAAATAAGGATGTAGTTAAGTAGCAGAATACTTTTCTTCTCTCTCTCTATAGTTTCTCTCTATAGTTTCTCTCTCTAGAGTTCAGTGAATTCGTAAGAAATAATGAAGGAATGAGCTGCTATTTATAGAAAAATAGAATGCATAGTAACTAATCTATGAACGGTCCAGATTGATTACTTTAATATGACGGTCCATATTTAAAGAAAAATCTTTTAAATAAAATATAATATATTCTATTTATAGAATAACTCTAATAAAGTATTCTTTTTTTATATAAAAAGATGTTTCTGTTTTATTACGTTAATAATACGAATAAAACAAAACTTCATTATCGCTAAATAATTCATATTATTAACTGATAATAATTGAATCAAACTGAGTGACTTCTCACATAAGCATTAATAATCAATACCGTGTGCTACTATGCAACCACACGTATTACTGTACTTTTACTACCGAGTAGTTCAACAGTATCAATGGTAAAACTTTCGCCATTATTTTTAATAAAATATTTTTGTCGTTTTCTCAATCCGACAATAATTCCGTTGTGGGGTCCACCAATGATTGTGCAGTTGTACGAATATTCCCTATTAAAACGAATATTCCCCGACCAATCGAATATTATATAACAACTTGTGTACTTTGCAAAATTTATAAATATTACCCACAACTATAAAATTATATCAAATTAACTCCATAATATTCAAAAATGATATTTATAGAAAATTCATCTTTATTTATAAAAGTTGGGGTCTTACAACCTCCCTTTCTTATGAAATTTCGCCCTCAAAATTAGGGTACGTACCTGGTATGTCGAAGAGGTAAGGATACCTTGACTTCATTTCAGATTCTAACTTCCAAATTATTTCCTCAATATCGTGATTTCTCCACAAAACTTTGACTTGAGGTATAACCTTGGAGCGTAGAATATGTTCCTTCTTATCCAAGATTTGAACAGGAACTTCTTCATACGTCAAATCCTCCGCTATTTCATCCGGTTATAACTCAATAATGTGGTTCAGGTCTTCCACATATTTACGTAACATGGATATGTGAAAAACGTTATGAACACGAGACATACTTGGCGGTAAAGCGAGTCTATAAACCACAGTTCCTACTCGATCGAGGATTAAAAATGGACCGATGAATCGAGGATTGAGCTTTCCTCTCTTTCTAAATCTCATAACTCCTTTCCATGGAGCAACACGTAAGAACACATGATCTCCTATATCAAATTCCACGTCCTTTCGATGAAGATCAGCATAACTCTTTTGTCGATCTTATGAGGTTTTTATACGTTATCGGATCGTTTGAATCTTTTCTGTAGTATTACGTACCAACTCCGGTCCCAACAATGTTGCTTCTCCCACCTCATCCCAGCATACTAGAGAACGACACTTTCTTCCATACAACGCTTCGAATGGAGCCATGTCAATACTTGCTTGATAATTGTTGTTGTAGGAAAACTCCACCAATGATAAGAACTTGTCCCAACTTCCCTTGAAGTCAAGGACACAGAGTCTTAATAAATCTTTCAGAGTTTGAATAGTTCTCTCTGATTGTCCGTTCGTCTGAGGATGATATGCCGAACTAAATCGTAAATCCGTGCCCATAGCTTTTTCTAAGCTAACCCAAAATCGTGAAGTGAATCTTGGGTCTCGGTCAGAAACTATGGATACTGGCATACCATACAGTCTTACAATCTCGTTTATGTATATACGAGCAAGACGTTCAAGTGTATAAGTTTCTCGTATTGATAAAAAATGAGCAGACTTGGTCAATCTATCAACAATGACCCAAATCGCATCAATACCTTGAGAAACCTTAGGAAGACCGGTAATAAAATCCATGGTAATGTGCTCCCACTTCTATTTTGGAATTTCAAGTGGTTGCAATGGACCTTTTGGTACTTGATGCTCCGCCTTGACTCGTTGACAAGTTAGACATCTTGAGATAAACAGCGCTATCTCTCGCTTCATATTGCTCTACCAAAATGTATGACGAAGATCATGATACATTTTGGTACTCCCAGGATGGACTGCAAACGGTGTGTTGTGCGCTTCTATCATGATTTCATACTTTAAATCAGGGTCGTTAGGAACACAAAGTCTGGAGTTGACTCGAAATATTCCTTCTTCATCGATTCTTGCTTCCGGCATAGCACCTTCTTGCACTTTCTTCCTCATACGCATCAGCTCCAGGTATGTAGCTTGAGCAGCTTTAACTTTATCGATTAAAGTCGGTTCTACTCGTATATTCGCCATCATCACATGGGTCCCTGGAGTCTTTAACTCTATCTCCATCCTTTGTAAGTCATACAAAATGGGCCTTTGTGTTGACAATATCGCACTCGTACTTGCATATGATCTTCTACTCAATGCGTCAGCTACCACGTTCGCTTTTCCAGGATGGTATTGAATGGTATGATCATAATCTTTCAACAGTTCAAGCCAACGTCGTTATCGCATGTTGAGTTCCTTTTGAGTGAAAAAATATTTGAGGCTTTTATGATCCGTAAAGATCTCCACCTTCTCCCCATACAAGTAATGCCTCCAAATTTTAAGTGCAAAGACAACAGCTGCCAACTCTAGATCATGAGTAGGATAATTCCTCTCATATTACTTGAGTTGTCTTGATGCATAGGCTATGACTTTTCCATGTTGCATGAGAACGTATCCCAACCCTTTGCTCGAAGCATCACTATGGATGACAAATCCCTCCGAGCCAGATGGTATCGTTAGAACAGGTGCTGAAATGAGTCTCCTCTTGAGTTCTTGAAAACTCTTATCACATTCTTCGCTCCAACCAAACTTTGTATCTTTCCGAGTCAGCTGAGTTAGGGGAGTAGCAATTCGAGAAAAGCCTTCCACGAATCTCCGATAATAACCAGCTAAATCGAGAAAGCTACGTACTTCGGTTACTGATTTAGGTTGCTCCCAGCTTTGAATAGCTTCAATCTTTGTCGGGTCAACAGATATTCCACGACTTGATACTACGTGCCCAAGGAATGCTACCTCCTCCAGCCAGAACTCGCATTTCTTCAACTTGGCATAAAGCTTATATTCACGAAGCTTTTGGAGAACCAGCCTCAAGTGTTGCTCATGATCTTCACGACTTTTGGAATAAATAAGGAAGTCATCAATAAAGACGACCACAAAGTGATCCAAATATTCCTTGAATACCCGGTTCATCATATCCATGAAGGCAGCAGGAGCATTAGTCAATCCAAAGGACATGACTAGGAATTCATAATGCCCGTACCAAGTTCTGAAAGCCGTCTTTGGAATTTCCTCAGTTCTAACCTTCAGCTGATGATATCCAGAACGAAGATCGATCTTTAAAAAGAATTGTGCTCCTTGCAACTGGTCAAACATGTCATCAATATGTGGTAATGGGTACCTATTTTTGATGGTGACATGATTCAACTCCCGATAATCAATACAAAGTCGCATACTCCCATCTTTCTTCTTCACGAATAGAACAGGAGCACCCCAAGGAGAAGTACTAGGACGAATAAAGCCAATGTCTAACAATTCCTGCAGTTGGATCTTTAACTCCTGAAGTTCAATAGGAGCCATTCGATATGGGGCTTTGGAAATGGGTTTTGTATCTGGTTCAAGGTCGATACAAAATTCAATTTCACGCTCTGGGGGTAGGCCAGGAAGTTCTTCAGGGAATACATCAGGGAATTTATTAACAATAGAAATATCATTTAAAACTAACGTATTTTTGTTTGGATCCGTGACATGAGCTAAGAAAGCTTGACATCCGTTTTTTAATAAACGAATAGCTTTATGGCTTGAGATGACAGCGATTGATTTTAATGGTTTGGTTGCTTGAATTCGCATAATAGGTCGATTAGGAATATGAAAGCTAACAATCTTACGAAAATAATCAATTTTTGCATGATGAGTAGTTAACCCATCAATCCCTAGAATCACGTCAAATGCAAGTATTTTTAATGAAATCAGATTGACAGGAAATGTGTGGGTACCAACTTTAACCAAATAAGACTTATAAACCGTGGATGTAATGAAGGTTTCTCCCAATGGAGTTTCAATAGATAAGTCAAAGTCTAATTTTTCTGGAGTCAATTTAATCGATGAGCGCAAGTAGGAGAAATAAAAGAATGGGTAGAACCGGTATCAAAGAAAGTATAGACTTCGTTAGAGTTTATGATAAGCTTACCCGTGATGACCTCATTCGGGTTCCTTGCTTTCTGGGAGGTCACAACAAACGCTCTCCCCTGTACTACCGGTTTGACTTTTCTGGGACGGCCTTTGGTGCCTCCATCCTGGCTGAACTTATTTTTGGTAAACGACAAAATCGAGCTAAATGACCTTCTCTTCCACAATTATAACATGCTTTAGATGGCATCACGCAGTTTGGACTGATGTGCCCCTCCACTCCGCATTTGTAACATATGATAGGTGGTCGTTCTCCTTCCTTAACAACGGGTGCTGGTGCTGACATCTTTCCATCATTGTTGAATCTCCTCTTCTTGAAATGACCATTCTTATTATTTTGGCCCTGATTACCACCGAAGTGGTTACCATTTCTGGCCTGTTGATTCCCACCACGCTTGTTGTCACCGCTTCGATGACTGCTCTAACTGGTATTATCATTTTGCCGACTACTCTCTTTTGGTTGCGTTGACTCATTATCGCGCTCCACTAACTGAGCCCTATTCACAACATCTGAATACAAACACAGTTTATGAGAAATAAGATGTTGACGTATCTCAGGTTTCAAACCTCGGAAAAATATTCGCGTCATTCGCTCTTCATTATCCACCAAGTGGGATGCAAACCGAAACAACTCAGCAAATTTAGCCTCATACAACGACACGGTCATATTATTCTGCTCCAATTTGATGAACTCCACCTCCTTCATGTGTCGAATACTTTCGGGAAAGTTATTGTCATTGAACGGCACTTGGAACTTATCCCAAGACATCTTCAGTGCGGCAGGTTGAGTACGCCTAATCGATTCCCACCAGTAATCTGCCTCTCCTCGCAACATAGAGGCGGCAAAGGGAACCTTTTGCTCCTGATACCAACTGTGACGCCCCAAAAATTAGGTATACATCACTCATCTTGGGTCGTCAGATACATGGTACAGAATACAAATACAAATTACTAATACAATTGTCGTGTACAATACGACAAAACATAAATGTGAGTTTGAATACAATTATTGTCTACTAGAGACTATACAAACTCAAAAGGAGCCCTCATTACAATTATTGTCACACTATTTAACAGAATAGTGAGGACTACTAATACTATCGTCTGGTCCATCACTCCGTTCCCCGACTCGTCCCAGCTATATTCTCATTTACTGAAGAGAACAGTGAAAGAAAGGGTGAGCTCAACTAGCCCAGCAAAAAATATTATGACTAAGATAATGCAGAATAAATTATCATTAGCCTTCAACAGTGTTAAACTGATAAAATATAACGAACATCAAGTTTAGCTGCAGCGGAACAATCAATCCATTAAAAGAGTCAAGTAGAAAATAAAATCTACTATCTTCTATGATTTAAAAAGTTTTTCAACACTGTTATTGCTGGGACTCAGCTTCATAAAATAATCCACATCATCGAATCACCCATGCACTACAACCAAGGATATTCGTGTATTCATTAATGGTCATGATCATGCCAACAACTTTCCATCAATGCACTACGGTCTAATGAGGACTTTTACCACATCATTTGTAACATTACGGTCATGATTATACCGAATAATCCCTGTTCATAATCATGCCAAGTCCATCTATGCACTACAGGCCACAGATGACTTTTAATATTTTATAAACATGAGGATGATGACAATGATATAAGAATTCAATAAAACAAGTTCAAGAATTAATTTATCCAAGAATTAACAACGTCCAAATTGCCAACATGATACTACTTTATGGAGTAATATTCAAGAATGCTTAGAAGAATATTTTCATGCAAAGATACTGGATGAAACGAAATTATCAAGGATATTCCACAAATTTCATGGAGTATTGAAGTCAAAACTTAACCAACTGAGTATAATAAAGAATGGAATAACAAAAGAAATCACCATGCATGCGATAGACCGCACAGACAGGTTATTCCAACAGAATAATAAATAACGGAACCAGGTCCGGCGTAAAATGCATAGACAGGATATTCCAACAGAATAATAATAAAGACGGAACCAGGTCTGGTGTAAAGCACACAGACAGGATGTTCCAACAGAATAATAATAAAGACGGAACCAGGTCCGGTGTAAAATAAACATACAAGATGTTCCAACAGAATAATAATAAAGACGGAACCAGGTCTGGTGTAAAACATACAGACATGATGTTCCAACAGAATAATAATAAAGACGGAACCTGGTCCGGTGTAAAACACACAGACAGGATGTTACAACAGAATAATAGAAAAATGTCACCAAGTATAGGGTAGACCGCGTATATAGGTTATTCCAACAGAATAATAAGAAATGGAATAACAACAGTTCTCTTCATGAATAAGAAAAAATAACACCCCTTACCGTTTTAAAGAAGAACTGAAATAAGGAAGTAGTTAAGTAGCAGAATACTTTTCTTCTCTCTCTCTATAGTTTCTCTCTATAGTTTCTCTCTCTAGAGTTTAGTAAATTCGTAAGAAATAATGAAGGAATGAGCTGCTATTTATAGAAAAATGGAATGCATAGTAACTAATCCATGAACGGTCCAGATTGATTACTTTAATCTGACGGTCCATATTTAAAGAAAAATCTTTTAAATAAAATATAATATATTCTATTTATAGAATAACTTTAATAAAGTATTCTATTTTATATAAAAAGATGTTTCTGTTTTATTACGTTAATAGTACGAATAAAACAAAACTTCATTATCACTAAATAATTCATATTATTAACTGATAATAATTGAATCAAACTTAGTGACTTCACATATAAGCATTAATAATCAATACCGTGTGCTACTATGCAACCATACGTATTACTGTACTTTTACTACCGAGTAGTTCAACAGTATCAATGGTAAAACTTTCGCGGTTATTTTTAATAAAATATTTTTGTCGTTTTCTCATTCCGACAATAATTCCGTTGTGGGGTCCAGCAATAATTGTGTCGTTGTACGAATATTTCTTGTTAAAACGAATATTCCCCGACCAATCGAATATTATATAACAACTTGCGTACTTTGCAAAATTTATAAATATTACCCATAACTATAACATTATATCAAGTTAACTCCATAATATTCAAAAATGATATTTATAGAAAATTCATCTTTATTTATAAAAGTTGGGGTCTTACAGCTAACATGAGACAACTCACGTTTAGAGCATCATCTTGATGCTTCTTGTAAGCATTATGCTCCGCACGTATTGCAGTGACAGCTGGTGCTGCAAGAATGGGCCCATTAAGGACATATAGCTTGCGCTCTTGTTTGAGGACAATCCTCAAGTTCCTATGCCAGTCAAGGAAATTAATTCCACTTAGCTTGTCCTTCTCAAGGACTGATCGTAGTGAAAGACTACTTGTGTTGTTGTTGTTTGCCATTGATATCTACAATTTATAAGTGCAAAAATAATAAGTCAAATTGCAGAGTTGATATTATGTAATTGATAATAGTACATTCAAAATATACCTCCCACTATTTTATTCAAATTAATAGCCCTCACCATTAATTCGAAAAGCATTTTCTATTAAATCTTTCTAGTGAGCCAAGATCCATATTTCATTACGCCTTAAGTTAGCTTTGGCTAATCTCTTAAGACATAATTATTTAGGTAGACAACCCTTTGTCAATTATATCATATATAACTCTTGGATAGTTTGGTAAACAACATTTGTTTCTAGTCCATCTAATGGTACCCACCAAACTCCATGCCTCTAAGTCCATAATCCTATTGAGATAACTTAGTTAAGTCGGGCCCAATGATTTTAACAGTTTGGATATCACAATTATCCTATCGCATCTTACCTAGATAAATAGGGTACTTTGCTTTGGCAAACCTACATCCATTGATCAAGGTCTTGATGAGTGTTATTCATTGGAAGGCATCTGATTTAGACTTAATAATTTATTGAGGGATTTTATAAATTAATTTAGATCTCACCAATTTTAATCTTATTAAGCATGCACAGTATTTATCATATTATATCGCATACAAGCATAAATAAAGTGCAAAATTAAATGTGTCACAGTTATGGCCCAATCCACTGTCAATCTCTTCAGGCTAATGAAAGATTGAAGGTCAATCTAAGGTGGTAAAAGATCTCAAAAATAGTAGCTTCCTTGGATCTTCCACATGCATGTGCCTCCTCTCCATCATCATCTTTCCATCGTGTTCTCTATCTTGTCATCTTCATCGATTACAGATTATTACATGACATAAAGAAACCTCGAGTTACATTCGAGGGAATTTAGATGAGAAGAGAATATTAGATCAGAATTTATAGAAAGGCACGACATGCAAGCCGTATTTCAAAAATAAAAACCAGTAACCTATGGGTCAAAAGGCCATAACTGTGCACCATGCATATCACAACAAGCACATAACATTTTAAATATAATTAAAGAAAAATATGTATAACATATTGGGGTTACGACCATCGTGCGCTACGACGGGGGGGGGGGGGGGGTCTCCCCCCTGGCGGTGGTCTCGCTGAAACAGTTTCAGAATCATATATTTTAATCCACCAAAACACCCATAATAACTATACACCCAGTACATATCATATATGTCAAGTTTTAATTAATCATATTAACCCAAATCTTCATGCTTCTAATCTAATTAGAACAAAAGTTGTATACTGTTATTACGCCATTTAAGATACAATTAACAGAACATAATATACATGTATATCTATTACTGATATTCATAATACCAGAATATGCCTACAAACAGAATATCATATACTCAATTTCAGATCAAAAAAATTGTATCATCATATATCATATATATCAAAAACACTATAATCAATTTCAGATCGGTAAAATTGTAACATCACATATCATATATATCAAAAATAATAAAACACCTAATCTGAATTAATCGTTTCGCAAGTAGCTCTGATACCACTGTAGGGTTTTGACACAAAAACGCACAACGAAAATAGAACAATTTAAAGCAATTTCGAAACCCTAAACAGGATCCATGCGAAAAGTAATTAATTCAGTGACTATAAATTATACCGATTAGGAAAGCTAGAAATGATGCGATCGAATCTCTAATGCAATTCAAACGAACTGTGTCTCTACGATATCCACACGAATGCTCCGCTGCGAACCGTTGTACAATCTGCAGTAAAAGGAACTGTGGTACTAGCCACCAAGGATGAGGATTTTTAAAACAATTTCTCTCTAGTCTCACTCTAAGAGCGGCTAGGATTTTAGTTAATGAATAATTCTTAAATGGCTGCTACATATCGTATATATAGCGGAAAAAAAAAGAATTAATCAAAACCTAATTTAATAAAATCCGAGTTTATATATATATATATATATATATATATATATATATATATATATATATATATATATATATATATATCTTAATTAAGTCTTAATTAATATACCTATATATATAAATTATCCTATTAATTTAAATTCGAAATTTAAATACTATCAATCATATTGACATATTTAAATCTTTACAATTTAAATTAATTCCCTTTTAATTACGTTCTATTTGTGTGACCCTATAGGTTATTATTACGTTGGTAATAATTTTAAATCATATTATAAAATTATAAACAGTGAGCGGCATCTAGTAATGCATCACTGCTACCTAAGTAATAATAAGATCGATGATTCGACGCAACCTTTTCGTGACCAATGTTTCAAAGCAATTTAATTCTTTTAACCTTAATATCTAAGATTAAACTAAAGTCATGGAATGTGTTATACTCTTCATAATTTAATCTGAGTTTTTCTTGATCAATGAGTAGACTATATAAAACAAATCAGTATTTGAGCATGGCTATGCATTTCATAGTTCTACTCAATCAAGAGGCCTATGGATATCACCCCTAATATATAGGAGGGTTAATTTCCATCTAGATCACTCATATTGCTTACACGATTCATAATGTGTCCAATAATCACCTTTATAGTCCACCCTATTAAAGTTGACCTTTGATGATATCAAAGTACATAAATTCTCGTGTACTAATATAGTAATTTCAGGTCGGAGGACCATTACATCATTGTCACTATGAGAATTGCTATTGACACTTCGCATAATGCTCCACATAGAATTCTCATGGTGGGCCTGTCCAGTACATCGTTCTCTAACACATACCTATGCATGGACTTAATATCTCATATATTTATGACCAATGAGATTTGGTCATCAGTCAATCCACATACTAGTCTCAATGCATCATTATTGTCCTATCAACAATGATACTCGATTAGGGACATTTAAGAGCAATGATACTAATTGTAATTATATAATCTCATGTTCAAGTCACATACTTAAAACTGTATAATTTGTATCACTATTCTAAGGAATTTTATTATGTTACTATTTATATATCATAGTAAATAAATCCATAATAAAATCATTCATTTATTCAATCAAATATAATATCAAAATGTTCAGCAATTATATCAAATAATTGGCCTCTAGGGCATAAACTCTAACACATGGATGATTCGATTTTATTTATTAAGCTGAGTCTCAGCGATAAAGTTGGTGAAAAACTTTTTAAATCATAGAAGATAGTAGATTTTATACTTTACTTGACTCTTCTAATGGATTGCTTATTCCGCTGCAGTTTTTGATCTAAAACTTGTTGTCTATTATATTCTATCAGTTGTTATACTGTTGAAGGCTAATGATAACTTATTCTGCATTATCTTAGTCACAATATTTCTTACTGGGCTAGTTGAGCTCACCCTTTTGCTTTTATTGTTTTCTTCAGTAAATGAGAACGTAGCTGGGACTAGTCGGAGAATAGAGTGATGGTCCTAGATGGTGCATTAGCAGTCCTCACTATTATGTGAAATAGTGTGATAATAAATGTAATGAGGACTCCATTGAGTGTGTATATTGTCTAGATGACAATATTTGTATTAAAACTCACAGCCTATGTTTTGTCGTATTTTACACGACTGTTGTATAATTAGTTTGTATTTGTATTCAGTACCTTGTATCTGGCGACCCAATATTGGTGATGTATACCTATTTTGGGGGCGTCACAGTTGCAATGAATGTATAAATAGGCAAGAGTTAGCAAAACAAATGCTCACTAGATATAGCAATGAATATAATAACTGCCAATGAATAGACTCATCAATACTGAATAGTATTCTATCAATAATAACCAACGACTGGAATCAAAATATGGAATATATAAAACTGAGGGTCATAAGACCACGAACTATGTCCACAGTTGCAAGTAATATTTCAACTTTAACTTTAACAGTCATAAGACTATAAGGACTCCTCGTACTTAGGGGGATCAGCCCTTCGTACAATGTATTGTGCACAAACATTTCAATGCTAAGCGTAAATTTCCCCTAATAATAGGGTTGTTCATCTCAGTATTCAGAGTATAAGTTCGCACCAAATAAAGTTTGGTTTGCATAAGCTTTTAAGGGTAATTTGAAGTTTAACGATATTCAACTAGAGGACTAATTGAATCAATAGCGTTTGATAACACAACAGTCGATTAATAGTAACATGATATGAAAAAAGGAATAAGTGTAAGCGAACTAACTATACCTTGAACTCATGCTTAGAAATAACCACAAAGCATAAGTATTGAATGACAATAAATGTTTCTTAAATAAAATTAAGCTAGGACTATGAATTATTGAACATACATTAAGTAATAGCAAGCTGAAACAAGGATTGCTCATTATGAGAATATCTTGTGTCAAATAATTGAACTAAGATAATTCAACATTAGAAATTAGAATTTAAGAAAATTGCATTCTTTGTACGTGAAGGACAATAAAGAAACTTGTCTAACAATAAAAAAGTTAGAATCGTCAATAAATATTGGAATTCAAACTTGTTCGAGTAAAATAAGGTCATAGCTAGCTTGTTCAAATCATGATTAAGACTACAAGAGTTCGCTTAATGAAAATTTAAAATATGAAACTTGATTAGTATAAATGTAAAGTTAGAAAGCTTGCTCAATGTGAAAAGAGAAGTTTAGAAACTTTCCTCGAGCGTAAGCTATAATATTAAACTCACGTTCACCTACACATTGGTTTAGAACCACATTATCTATTAGATATACTAACATACCACAACATATACATTTCTAGCTAAACTTATCATCTTAGCACAAGTCTTATGCTACCATATATATATTTGAGAATTCCCGAGTGTTAACATCACAACACCTACCTAACATTCATTGAATATACTAAGTTATCACATAATGCATTCGTAACCTACTAATCACCTTTACAACTTTGAATTCATAATCTATATAACATAACTCTGTTTTAGCTATCATTATTCTAAGTTAAATTGAACGCCCAAAGTCTGCATAATTAACAGACTTCACTGCCTGTGGCAGGATACTGGTGCGGCCGTGCCAATTTTATACTGGGTGGCAGCGCGCCCGTGCCAAGAGATAGCGCATCACGCACAGATTCCAGTTTTTTCAGGACAGAGCTACGACACTTTTCTTAAGCCAACTAATACGAATTTCACCCACCAAACAGTGATAATAACATGTAAAAATGGTATAGAACTATAACAAACATATTTGTGAACATATTCCACCAATTAAAACAATTTAACAACAATTTAACCTAGGTTAATTTCTCAAATTCTATGTTTTTTTTCATATAAAACTCAATTTCTTAATATTCATCCCAAAAATCATCACTATGAATTCAATACTTGGCCAAATCACTCCATTCAAATTACGCTATGCTCGTTTCTTAATGAACTAACATCATCAAGCTTCAATTTACAATTTCACATGCTAATTGGCCATTACAATTGATACTTTTAATAGACATATGAAAATACATATACTGACATTATTTTCTTTTACTGTCAAACGAAATTGGCATGAAATTTCTTGTTCTAAACATAACTCTAGCATCATAAACATGTATCATCACAAATACCAAGTATATAACCATAGTTCATAAATTTTGATTTCACAGAACACCAACAGACTATGTCGTGTGTGTGTGTGTGTGTGTATATATATATATATATATATATATATATATATATATGAAGGTTAGATAAATTACCTTAAAATAGTTTGAAATCCTTGCTAACTATTGTAATCCTTGCTAAAATCTCTAGAAATTTCTTAAGTTTCCTCGCAATTCTCTCAACTCAATGTAATCTCTAGGCTAGCAAATAGAACGCGTAAAACCAATTGATAAACAACGTAAGAAATAAAATTGATAACCCTTAGTAATACTAATTGCTATTTTAGTTACTAACGTATATAACATAAATATAATATATTTATTATTTTAATTTATTTTATTTATTTTAATTAAATTCAAAATTAGAAATCCCAAAAGTCATAAAGCTTGTTTGGCGAAACCCTTTAAATTTTAAAGAATTAATATATTTAAGCCTTGTTTGACAAAAACTAAATTAAACCCTTTTTAATTTATTTTAATAAACACTTTAGTTTATAATTTATAATCACATATTATTTATTTGGATTTCTATATCCAACATTAACCCATTAAATTAATCACATAAATTAATTATACACCACATTTTAATTAACTATACCCTTTACACAAATAAGATAAAATTATAATTTTATTTAATAATTAATATACCATTTATATTATTAAAATCATCACAACAATATAACCTCTCATGTTATATTACACTCTCTAAATTATAAACTAATTTAATTTAGAATATTATCTAATAATTTAGATTCATTAATATTTATTAACAATCATCATATCGATAAAATATTTATTCCATCAATTTCAACAATAGATAAATCAAATAAATATTTATATTATTCAATAAATATTTAATATTACAATTTGAAATTCTGGATCGTTACATCCTTCCCTCCTTGTAAGGATTTTGACCCCAGAATCACAATTCAAACAATCAAATCGTCACATTCTTTCCTTCTTACAAAGATTATGTTCCCAGAATTGAAGACACAGACTAAACAAATAATTTAGGGTAATTCTTCATCATTTCAGCTTCGAGTTCCCACGTAGCCTCTTCGACGTTGTGGTTCCTCCATATCACCTTCACAGAAGGTATCACTTTATTCCTGAGCACGTGTTCTTTCCTGTCTACTATCTGGATAGGAATCTCTTCTTATGATAAATCTTTACTGAACTGTAACGGTTCATACTCGATCACATGCTTATAATCGGGTTTATATGGTTGCAACACCGACACATGGAAAACGTTGTGCACGTGTTCTAGTTCTGGAGGTAAAGCTACCTCATAAGCTACTTCTCCCACTTTTCGTAGCATTTCGAAAGGTCCAATAAACCTTGGGCTGAGCTTTTCTTTCTTGCCAAAACGAATTTTCCCCTTCTAAGGAGAAACTTTTAGGAATACAAAATTTCCTGCTTCAAATTCACGATTCTGCCTGTGTTGATTAGCATACTTTTTCTGTTGATCTTGAGCAGCTACCAATCTTGCTTTGATGAGTTGAATAACTTCAGTGGTTTGCTGTACCAGTTCTGGGCCTAACAGTTGACGTTCACCAACTACATCCTAGCATAGTGGAGTTTTGCACTTCCTACCGTATAATGCTTCGTACGGTGGCATACCAATACTTGTGTGGTAACTGTTGTTATATACAAATTCCACCAACAGTAGATGATCATCACAGTTTCCTTTGAAATCTATAATGCACACTCTAAGCATATCTTCTAGCGTCTGGATTGTTCGTTCGCTTTGCCCATCGGTTTACGGATGATTTGCTGTACTCATGTTCAGTTGCGTTCCCATGCATTCTTGAAGTCTCTTCCAAAAATTGGACGTGAACCTTGGATCTCTATCTAATACAATTGACACTAGAACTCCATGTCTTGAGACGATCTCTTTAACGTATAGTTTCGCCAACTGATCAAGATTAAATCTAATCTTTATTGGTAAAAAGTGTACAGATTTTGTCAATCTATCCACTATCACCCATATCGCATCGTATCCTTTCTGAGTCGTTGGAAGACCTACCACAAAATCCATTATGATGTGCTCCCACTTCCATTCCGGTATTTCCAACGGTTGAAGTAATCCGCTTAGTCGTTGATGCTCTTCCTTCACTCTCTAACATGTCAAGCACTTTGCAACGTATTCTACAACATCTCTTTTCATATTTGGCCACCAAAAGTGTCGCCGCAAATCTTGATACATTTTCGTACTTCTCAGATGAATCGAATATCTTGAGTTATGCGCTTTCGTCAAAATTTCTTCTTTAATATCCTGTACTGCTGGAACCCAAATTCGTCCCTCGAATCTTAGCATTCCTTCAGTATCAACTTTATACTTAACTTCTTTACCTTTGACCACGATTTCGTTCATTTTTCTTCATTATTCATCCTGTAATTGTGCGTTCTTCACCTTGTCCACCAAAGTTGGATCAGCTTTTATCTGGTACAATTTTTCATTGGTCTCTTTGGGAAATTTTATTTCCAACTCTAGCCTTATCATTGCTGAAATGAGCTCCTCCTTATCGGTTAACAACATCAACTTCTCTCGGCCTTTCCTACTCAAGGCATCCGCAACCACATTAGCTTTGTCCGGATGATAAAAGATCTCATAATCGTAATCCTTTATCAATTCCATCCATCTCCTTTGCCGCATGTTCAGGTCCTTGTTTGTGAAGATATACTTCAGACTCTTATGGTTTGTGTAGATTTCACATTTCTCTCCGTAGATATAGTGTCTCCATATCTTCAATTCAAACACAACTACCGCCAACTCTAAATCATGAGTCGGATACCCTTTCTCGTAGTCTTTCAGTTGCCTTGATGCATACGCAATGACTTTGTCGTTCTGCATAAGGACACAACCTAATCCTTTGTGTGAAGCATCACTACACAACATAAAGTTTCCTGTATTATCTGGTAATGACAACACAGGTGCCACACTTAACTTCTTTTTTAGTTCTTGAAAACTTTCCTCACACTTTTTTGTCCAAACACATTTTATAGATTTTCTCGTCAAATTTGTCAACGGATTAGCAATCTTGGAAAAATCTTGAATAAATCGCCTGTAATATCCTGCCAATCTCAAGAAACTTCTTACTTTTGATGGAGTTCTTGGTTGTTCCCAATTTATCACCGCTTTAACTTTTGATGGATCTACGAAAATCCCATCCTTATCAATTACATGTTTAAGAAATTGTACACGTTCCAGCCAAAACTCGCATTTAGAGAATTTCGCGTACAACTTTTCTTTCCTTAATGTCTCCAGCGTCAGACGTACGTGTTCCACGTGTTCCTCTTGAGTTTTAGAGTACACCAGGATATCATCGATGAACACCACCGCAAACTTGTCTAAAAATGGTTTAAACACCATGTTCATCAAATCTATGAACGCTGCATGGGCGTTTGTTAAACCAAAAGACATCACCAAAAATTCGTAATGTCCATACTGAGTTCGGAATGCCGTCTTCGGTACATCCTCCTTTCTTACTTTCAGTTGGTGATACCCACTTCTCAAATCTATTTTCGAGAAATATCTAGCACCCTTCAATTGATCAAACAAGTCATCTATTCTTGGTAATGGATATTTGTTTTTAATAGTGACCTTGTTTAATTCTCTATAATCAATGCAAAGATGCATTAACTCATCCTTCTTTTTAACGAATAACACCGTTACTCCCCACGGTGATAGGCTCGGTTGAATGTACTTCTTATCCAACAACTCTTGCAATTGTACCATCAATTCCTTCATTTCCACTGGATCCATTCTGTACGGGGCCTTCGATATTGGAGCGGTTCCTGGCGCTAAGTCGATCACATACTCGATTTCTCTGTTAGGCGGAAGTCCTGGAAAATCCTCCAGAAATACGTCCACGAATTCCCTAACCACTGATATTTCCTCCAGTTTCACACCCTTCTCCTTTTGAGTAACAACGATGTAGGCTAAATATCCTACACAGCCTTGACTCAACAACATTTTGGCTTACATCATCGTCAGACATCTCATTTGTCTAGGCGACTTGCTACCATGAAAAACTACTGTAACAACCCGATATTTTCTATATAAAAAAAAATCAGAAATTTTGCGTATAATTTTTTTTTAAAGATGAGGAATTATACAAGATAATGTGTATATGTAATTATGTGATAAATAAAAATATATGTATTACATGAATATTTACAAATAATTTTATCTTAGAATTATTGATTATTATTAAGTATATTCTTATAATAATTAATATGGTAGAAAGGTTTTTATTAATTATTTTCCATAAAAATATAATCATATATTATTTAAATAATATATGAAGTGATTTTTAAGAATAATAATAATAATTATTTTAGTATATGAATTTTTGTACAAATTATTAAGTTAATTATTTTACCTTAATTATTAAGGTTAAATATGAAGAATAAATCAGATATGGAATCCAAACCGTAATTTTGGATTTTTATCAAGGAATGAGAATAATAATATAATAATATTATATTTTGATTTTTCAGTGCTATAAATATGTACTGTATGTACGTATTGATGATGGTTGGTCAATTATGGTGTTTAATGTCAAAACCCTAGTTTTACTGGGGGAAACCATAATTTTAAAAGCAATTGCGAGTTTAAGACTGTAATATAATTGTGTTATATGATTTATGTTGTATAATGATTTGATTAATTAGGTAAACCCTAATTAAAATCTAGAAACCCTAAATAATATTTACAAAACCCTAATTTGGAACTCAAATTAGAGTTCAAGATTGATTGGTAATTGTGTTAATGTGATGTACAGTTGATTTTAATTGTTAATTAGGGAAAACCTAATTAGTAATTTAAAACCCTAATGACTAAAACCCTAATAATAAACCCTAATTGTGATTTGGTAACCCTAATTATAAAAAATTGTAAACCCTAATTATTATAATTAGTAGGGTTAATTATAATTAGTGATTACAACCCTAATGTTGTTGTATAATGTATTTAGAAACCTAACCTAATTAAGAAAACCTTAATTTTGTAATTTTTAGAAATTAATTTTTTGAAACTAAAATTTTATATTTTTCAAAACCTAATTGCTAAATCTTGTAAAGGCTATGTACTAAACCTTAGGGTCAAACCCTAAGGGTTGCCAAATGCCCAAAATGCCATTAAATTTTCAAGTGAAAAGACTAAAATGCTTTTCTAGCATTATTTAAGGTAACTTGTAGAATTTGGTCTAGAAGGAGTTGTTGGCCAACCCTAATGTAGCATGTGACTAACTTTCCAGCAGATCAACCTCATATCTCAGCATAATACATTGCATATAAGTGTTTATATAATGATCAAAGAGAGAGAGAAAGTCACATTTTTGCTCATTTTGCTCAAACATCCAACCAATCCTCTCTCTCACTAAAACCAACGAAATTTGGTAGCGTATCAGTCACATAATGAAGCCCCACTAACACCATAACAAAATCAGAAGCTCAGAATCAGAAGATCAAAGTGAGGTATAAAAACTAACACTAGAAAATTTGATCTTGATCCACTAGTTAGATGTTATGATTGAGTGTTAAAATATGTTGGTTATAGTATATAATGATGATCTGGGTTGCTAGATGTTAGATCCATAACATCTAGAGGCTCGGATATGAAGATTTCAAAAATCTAGAAAATTTATTCTTGGTGGTCTGACAACGAATGTCAGACCTTATATCTCTATGATCTTTAATGTGTTTTGTGTTTTAGAAGTTTATAGTTGTAGTCTGTTATGTGCTATTGGATCTGGAGCAAGAATAAGGCTTATATCGAGTCCAGATTGCAAGTTATTTAAGGTTAAAAGGCGTTGACCGGCCATAACCGGACGTTTCTGGGTAACCCAGAAATAGCCTAGAAACGACCTGACCACGCTTTTGACCGGCTAGATCTTTCAGTGTGTTGTTGGTTTGTTGTTTGTGTTGCATCTAGGTTGTAGTCTTGTATATGAACTCCATGTTTATGCCTTATAATATTCTAATCATCAAACTGTGTGATTATAGAGGATGGTCAAACTAGGCCAAACGATCATGGAAGCTGTTTTTTGGGTAACCCAGAAAACGCTTGATCATGTCGTCTGACATGGTTTGACCAGTATGAATCTGCTTGATCTGTTGTTATTTTAGTGATCTACTGTGATATAACCCTTCCTTGTCATGCTGGCTACATACTGAATTCATTACATCACATAAAGATTACACGGATCATAAGTAGTGGAAGCCCAAAAGTGCATGCTCGAACTGTTCTTCATTGCTGGGCAACCCATAAATGAAGAACATCCTCTGACACCACTTTTGGAGGCTCAGATCTCTTTGGTTATATGTGTTATGAACTTGTTTGTTGTTGATTATTGTAGTCCTGCACTAACACTTTAAGATCTGACCACAAGAATGCCTTGAATCATCATATATTAAGATTAATAGCTGGTCAAAGTAGCCATCTCGAAATTGTGTATGATTTTCTGGGTTTGCATGAAGAACGCGAAGAACACCTACATCGACGGTTCTGTCGCTATAGGTGGTCTTTATTAACAGTTTCTATATAAAAATTATATTTTTTTAAATAATTATAGAAAATTAGTTTTTAATTATTAAAAATACAAAATAAATTATTTTAAATTATTTTAAATTCTAAAAATTAGTTTTTAATTATTTTGAATATATTTCATAAATATTTAATATTTTTGGAATATTAAAGGTATTTAATTTATTTAATTATAATATTAAATAAATTATTTAAAAATAATTTTAATACTTGAAAAATTATTTAAAATTATATTATGATATAAGAAAATATTTTAAGTTATTTTTAATGACTTTTAATATTTTGTGATAAATTTCATTAATCAATTAATATTAATGATAATTAAGTTATTTACTAAATGAATTAAATAAATTAATTAAAAATTAATTTATTATATTTAAAATCATTTTAAATAATAATAAGGTATTTAAGAATATTTTAAGTTATAAAATATAACTTTATATATTTAAAGATAAATTTCATTAATTAATTATTATTAATGATATTAAGGTTATTTAATAATTATATTAAATAAATTAGTTTAAAAATAATTTTATTATTATAAAGATAATTTTAAATAAAAATAAAGTGTTTAAAGATATTTTAAGTTATAAAATATAACTTTTAATATTTAAAGGATAATTTCAGTAATAATTTAATATTAATGATATTAAATTTATTTAATAATAAATAGTTTAAAAATGTTTTTATTAATTTAAAAATAATTTAAAAAGGATATAAATGAATTAAAAATATTTTAAGTTATGATTAATGACTTTTAATATTTTGTTAAATAATACATTAATGCTTTAATATTAATGGTACTTGTTTAAAAATGATTTTTAAATGTTTTAAAAAATCATTTAAGGGTAATATTAATACATTAAAAATATTTTGAGTTATTATAAATAACTTTAATATTTTGGCAATAGTTTCATTAATAGTTTAATATTAATTAAATATTATGATAATAGAATTTTTTAATATGTAAATCATTTAAAAATGATTCTAGTATTTGAAAATTCATGATAAATTATAATAAATGTTTAAAAATTATTATAAGTCATTTAAAAATAACATGACTGATACTTGGAGATATTGAGTTACAGAATAGAGTCTTAGACTCGATAATTACCTGATAAAGTCGTCGGTACACCGACATATTTTAGAAGTTGATCTGGACTTAGATAATTTGATTTGATAAGTGTTTATTTGTGATTCAATGGTTGTTAAACATATGTGATAATGTGATTAGGTAATGTGCTGACTGCAATAAGCAGTGATATGTGATATAATATGTTATTCTAATCAGTAAAATGATCTTATTACTGATAGGTGTTATATAAAAGATAAAACTAAGTTACAAATTGTAAGCAGCGTACCAGGCAAGTATCTTACCTTTGCATTTTCTTTATGCAGTGAACATTAGTAAGAATGTTTCTAAATTATATTATTATTGTACAGATTATTAACCCTATATTATATACGCTCATTGCTTATCAACATGTTAGTATATGGTAATTCAGATATATATTCTGTTCGTTAATTTCTATAAATAGTTATACAAGTGCCCCACTTGGATAATCATTGTATTTAATCACATATTGATACACCTTTGTCAATTACCCGTATATATATACATATATATATATATATATATATATATTGAATTATAAATTATTATTGAACAGATAAAACCTTTGATTTGGAACCCAAACAAGTATGAACATCCCTACACGGGAAAAATTTTATGCGCCCAAGATGGACAGAGTGAACGATACCCTCGTTCTTGTATGTAGTATTGATCAATGCAGGGTACAACGGGCTGATCACCCCCGTGCCCGTAAGTTATGATGATTTGCAGATTAATTTCTGTTTAACCTTTTCGAAAATGAAAACAATGTTCATATTATGTCAACTTAACCCTAGTTATAATCATTACGTAGTTTCAAAAATATGATAGAGAGTTGTTATGTTATTATTATCGGTTCAGATTACTTCACAACTATTGACTTGTTGTAGAAGGGTAGTACAAAAAAAATATTTAAATTCTTTCAGCTTATATATATATATATATATATATATATATATATATATTAATACTTGTTGGGCACTCAAATGGTCATCCTTGCTTAATTTAAATATTTTCAACTAAGTGTGAAGAACCAGAAGGCTCGTGTAGAAACAAAGAAAAAGGAAAGCTAACCAAATAAGATTTGTGGTAGTTTATGTAATAGTTTGATATTATTAAGACAATGATATATATTATCTATCATGTTATGTAAGAAATGCATTAAAGGTTACGTACTTAGGAGCTAGACTCTGATAATTATGTAAATTATGTTTTACATTTATATTATTGTTATTATTATTAGTATTATTCCGCTCATAGAAATGGTATCGTGAAGCACCGAGTTCGGGTTTTAAGTATCCAGATTTGGGGGCTTTACATGTCGGTATCAGAGCTTAGGGTTAAAAACCTTAGGTGGGCTAGACCTTAGGCTATAACCTTAGAACAGAGGGAAACGTTGAAAATATAAATAACTCATATAGAGTTTAAAAAGGAGATGAATTGAATAAATTCATCGTCAAACAAAATAAAAGATAACTTATATAAAACTATTAATTGCTATATGTATATACTATAAGCTAATTAGGATAATTTATATGTGTAGATGTCTGGTGCAAAAGGCTTTTTTATATGCTTATAGCATGAAGAAGGATCAAACACATACACCTGAGCTAATATCGAAGCCAATAGCTGAAATAGAGGCTCACGATGAAAACAACTCAGATGAGGTGGTTATTGTAGAAAATGTAATACCAGATCCGGAGATGGTGGAGCTGACAGATAGTGATTCAGACACTAAAGTTAAAGCTGATGAAGCATCAACGGAGGTGCAGGATCTGAGGAACAAAGTTTCTTCTCTAGACAGGCTGTAGGAAATAGAAAAGTTGTTAAATAGTCAGTTGCGTCAAGCGTTAATAGAAACAACGGAAGAACAAAATAAACTTAAAATCCAAATTGATCAGATGGGAGCCACAAGCAACACATCGTGTGCAGCTCCGAGCAAGAAGGGAAAAAGAAAGATAGAAGACCAGGACTTAGGAAAATTCGACAAGAAGAAAGGAAAAAGAATATGTTATCTTTGCGGTTATGAAGGACATACTACTCTGTATTGTCCTGACTACAAACCAGGAGCATGTTTTATATGTGGAATGGAAGATCATCAGGCGAAAGGTTGTCTAAGGAAAAAGGTGTAATAAATAGGTAGTATAGGTTCTGTTGTGTAGGTATGTTTAATGTAATAAGTGTGTTTAGTATGTTTATGTAATGTAATATTCTAAAACTTTTGTAATAACCAAGTTTGTAAATCCCGACTTTTGTGGTCACAAAGGGATACCTGATGTTTAAAGCATTATCTGCTATGCTATGTAAAATATTCACTAAATGAATATGAATCTAAGTTTGAGAAATGAAACAAGTTTAACATACTCATCTTATGTGATAAGGTTTAGAATGTAAGTTAAATTTATGATTTTATTTAATCAGATAATGCCGCCAAGACATCGAACTCGAAATCAAAGGGCAGAAGAATCTGTCAACAACGTTGAGGGACAACAACAAGCAGACCCGATACAAAACTTTGCAAATATGATAGCTCAGGCTATGCAACAGGGAATACCAGTCACAGGGAACCAGCAAGACAATCACTTGGAAAATTTTAAAGATTCTAAGGTTGTAGGACTGCCAGAATTCAAAGGTATAACTGACCCTGTTGAGGCCCAAACTTGGATCAAAGAGATTAAAAAAGCATTCATGATAGCTAGGGTAGCTGAGGGGCAGAAGACCGCTTTTGCCACATATATGATGAAGGGTGAGGCAAATTTTTGGTGGGAAGCGAATCAGGCGAGAGCTGGAGAAGGTGTAGTTACATGGGATAGGTTCAAAACACTATTTTTCGAAAAATATTTTTCACCTAGTATGCAGGCTAGGATGTAGGTAAAATTTTTAGAATTGAAGAAGGAGAATATGACGGTGTCCAAATATGCCGCCAAATTTAATGAGTTAGCTAGGTTTGCCCCGCATCAAGTTGATACGAATGCTAGAAAAGCGAGAAGGCTTGAGCTGGGATTAAAACCCTGGCTCTATAATAAGGTGGCAGTGTTACAGATCCCTACATTTGCAGCACTCATGGAGAAAGCGATTATAGCTGAGGAGGGAAGTGAGGCCATGAGCCTCTACAACAAGGAGAGGAAGAATAAGGGTAATACTGAAGGAGCTGGGAAGGTAGGAATTAATAGTGGGAGTAGGAGTGGAGATGGGAAGAGGAAGGTGAACAACTTTGGAAGTGTGCAGGTAAAACAAGAAGGTGCGAAGAAGCAGATGGTGCCGTGTAAGACATGTGGGAAGAACCACTCTAGGGAGTGTTTGAAGGGAAAATTTGTTTGCTATAAGTGCGGGCAAGAGGGTCATATCTCTCCCAACTGCCCCAATCCTAGGATGAATAGCGGGTGTTTTCTGTGCGGATCGACTAAGCACAAAGTGAAAGATTGTCCGAAGAGGAGGGCGGAAACAGGAAGTGTGAACATGGGCACTGGCAGTGGGACTTTAGCAACCACGGGACCTACGTCATCGAGCAAGCCAACAAAATCAACAGCAAGGGTCTACAACATGACTGTCCAGGATACGGTAGCAGCTGGTAATGGAACTCCAGGTATTATTTGTACAACTTTTATTTTATTATAAACATTATTTTCCTATATATAGTGAATTATTTTATAAAGAAAATTTGAGGGAGGAATTTGAGTTCTTTTAGAAATCTAATTTCTGTTTAATCAGAAAGACAAGCTTTATGTGAATAGTTAAAGACCAGTTCGATCAAATTATGATCGAGATCTACTTGCAATGATTGTGTATGCTATGTAACCCTGTATGTATGAGTTTTAAAACGGTGATTCCGGGGACGGAATCTTTATAAGGGAGGGTGAATGTAACAACCCGATATTTTCTATATAAATAAATCAGAAATTTTGCGTATAATTTTTTTTAAAAGATGAGGATTTGTACAAGATAATGTGTATATGTAATTATGTGATAAATAAAAATATATTTATTACATGAATATTTACAAATAATTTTATTTTAGAATTATTGATTATTATTAAGTACATTCTTATAATAATTAATATGGTAGAAAGGTTTTTATTAATTATTTTCCATAAAAATATAATCATATATTATTTAAATAATATATGGAGTGATTTTTAAGAATAATTATAATAATTAATTTATTATATGAATTTTTGTACAGTTTATTAAGTTAATTATTTTACCTTAATTATTAAGATTAAATACGAAGAATAAATCAGATATGGAATCCAAACCCTAATTTTGGATTTTTATCAAGGCATGAGAATAATAATATAATAATATCATATTCTGATTTTTTTAGTGCTATAAATATGTACTGTATGTACGTATTGATGATGGTTGGTCAATTATTGTGTTTAATGTCAAAACCCTAGCTTTACTAGGGGGAAACCATAATTTGAAAAGCAATTGTGAGTTTAAGACTGTAATATAATTGTGTTATATGATTTATATTATATAATGATTTGATTAATTAGGTAAACCCTAATTAAAATCTAGAAACCCTAAATAATGTTTAGAAAACCCTAATTATAAAATCCTAATTTTTGAAATCTAGAAACCCTAAATAATGTTTACAAAACCCTAATTTGGAACTCAAATTAGAGTTCAAGATTGATTCGTAATTGTGTTAATGTGATGCACAGTAGATTTTAATTGTTAATTAGGGAAAACCTAATTAGTAATTTAAAACCCTAATGACTATAACCCTAACAATAAACCCTAATTGTGATTTGATAACCCTAATTACCAAAAATTGTAAACCTTAATTATTATAATTAGTAGGGTTAATTATAATTAGTGATTACGACCCTAATGTTGTTGTATAATGTATTTAGAAACCTAACCTAATTAAGAAAACCTTAATTTTGTAATTTTTAGAAATTAAGTTTTTGAAACTAAAATTTTATATTTTTCAAAACCTAATTGCTAAATCTTGTAAATGCTATGTACTAAACCCTAAGGGTTAAACCCTAAGGGTAGCCAATTGCCCAAAATGGCATTAAATTTTCAAGTGAAAAGACTAAAATGCCCTTCTAGCATTATTTAAGGTAACTTGTAGAATTTGGTCTAGAAGGAGTTGTTGGCCAACCCTAGTGTAGCATGTGACTAACTTTCCAGCAGATCAGCCTCATATCTCATTATAATACATTGCATCTAAGTGTTTATATAATGATCAAAGAGAGAGAGAAAGTCATATTTTTACTAATTTTGCTCAAACATCCAACCAATCCTCTCTCTCACTGAAACCAACGAAATTTGGTAGCATATCAGTCACATAATAAAGCCCCACTAACACCATAACAAAATCAGAAGCTCATAATCAGAAGATCAAAGTGAGGTATAAAAATTAACCCTAGAAATTTTGATCTTGATCCAAATGTTAGATGTTATGATTGAGTGTTAAAATATGTTGGTTATCGTATATATTGATGATCTGGGTTGCTAGATGTTAGATCCATAACATCTAGAGGCTCAGATTTGAAGATTTCAAAAATCTGGAAATTTTATTCTTGGTGGTCTGACAACGAATGTCAGACCTTATATCTTTGTGATCTTTAATGTGTTTTGTGTTTTAGAATTTGATAATTGTAGTCTGTTATGTGCTATTGGATCTGGAGCAAGCATAAGGCTTATATCGAGGCGTTGACCGGCCATGACCGGGCGTTTCTGGGTAACCTAGAAACAGCCGAGAAACGACCTGACCACGCATTTGACCGGCTAGATCTTGCAGTGTGTTGTTGGTTTGTTGCTTGTGTTGCATCTAGGTTGTAGTCTTGTATATGAACTCCATGTTTATGCCTTATAATATCCTAATCATCAAACTGTGTGATTATAGAGGACGGTCAAACCAGGCCAAACGATCATGGAAGCTGTTTTCTGGGTAACCCAGAAAATGCTTAACCATGTCGTCTGACATGGTTTGACCAGTATGAATCTGCTTGATCTGTTGTTATTTTAGTGATCTACTGTGATATAACCCTTCCTTGTCATGCTGGCTACATACTGAATTCATTACATAACATAAAGATTACACGGATCATAAGTAGTGGAAGCCCAAAAGTGCATGCTCGAACTGTTCTTCATTGCTGGGCAACCCATAAATGAAGAACATCATCTGACACCACTTTTGGAGGCTCAGATCTCCTTGGTTATATGTGTTATGAACTTGTTTGTTGTTGATTATTATAGTCCTGCACTAACACTTTAAGATCTGACCACAAGAATGCCTTGAATCATCATAGATTAAGATTAATAGATGGTCAAAGTAGCCATCTCGAAACTGTGTATGATTTTCTGGGTTTGCATGAAGAACGCGAAGAACACCTACAGCGACGGTTCTGTCGCTATAGGTGGTCTTTAGTGACAGTTTCTAAAAAAATTTATATTTTTATTAAATAATTATAGAAAACTAGTTTTTTATTATTAAAAATACAAAATAAATTATTAAAAATTATTTTAAATTCTGAAAATTAGTTTTTAATTATTTTGAATATATTTCATAAATATTTAATATTTTTTGAATATTAAAGGTATTTAATTTATTTAATTATAATATTAAATAAATTATTTAAAAATGATCTTAATACTTGAAAAATCATTTAAAATTATTTTATGATATAAGAAAAATATTTTTAAGTTATTTTTAATGACTTTTAATATTTTGTGATAAATTTCATTAATAAATTAATATTAATGGTAATTAAGTTATTTACTAAATGAATTAAATTAATTAATTAAAAATAATTATAGTTTATTAAAAATCATTTTAAATAATAATAAGGTATTTAAGAATATTTTAAGTTATAAAATATAACTGTTAATATTTAAAGATAAATTTCATTAATTAATTATTATTAATGATATTAAGGTTATTTAATAATTATATTAAATAAATTAGTTTTAAAATGATTTTATTATTATAATAATTATTTTAAATAAAAATAAAGTGTTTAAATATATTTTAAGTTACAAAATATAACTTTTAATATTTAAATGATAATTTCATTAACAATTTAATATTAATGATTATTAATTTATTATTAATGATATTAAATTTCTTTAATAATAAATAGTTTAAAAATGGTTTTATTGATTTAAAAATCATTTAAAAAGGATATAAATGAATTAAAAATATTTTAAGTTTTAATTAATGACTTTTTATATTTTGTTAAATAATTCATTAATGCTTTAATATTAATGGTAATTATTTTAAAAAATAATTTTTAAATATTTTAAAAAATCATTTAAGGGTAATATTAATACTTTAAAAATATTTTGAGTTATTATAAATAACTTTAATATTTTGGTAATAGTTTAATTAATAGTTTAATATTAATTAAATATTATGATAATAGAATTGTTTAATATTTAAATCATTTAAAAATGATTCAAGTGTTTGAAAATTTATGATAAATTATAATAAATGTTTAAAAATTATTATAAGTCATTTAAAAATAATATGACTGATACTTGAAGATATTGAGTTACAGAATAGAGTCCTAAACTCGATAACTACCCGATAAAGCCGTCGGTACACTGACATGTTTCAGAAATTGATCTGGACTTAGATAATTTGATTTAATAAGTGTTTATTTGTGATTCAATGGTTGTTAAACATATATGATAATGTGATTAGGTAATGTGTTGACTGCAATAAGCAGTACTATGTGTTATAATATGTTATTCTAATCAGTGAAATGATCTTATTACTGATAGGTGTTATATAAAAGATAAAACTAAGTTGTAAATTGTAAGCAGCGTACCAGGCAAGTATCTTACCATTGCATTTTCTTTATGCAATGGACATGAGTAAAAATATTTCTAAATTATATTATTATTGTACAGATTATTAACCCTATATTATATACGCTCATTGCTTATCAACATGTTAGTATACGGTAATTCAGATATATATCCTGTTCGTTAATTTCTATAAATAGTTATACAAGTGTCTCCACTTGGATAATCATTGTATTTAATCACATGTTGATACAACTTTGTCAATTACCCGTATATATATATATATATATATATATATATATATATATATATATATATATATATATATATATATATATTGAAGTATAAATTATTGTTGAACAAGATAAAACATTTGATTTGGAACCCAGACAAGTATGAACATTCCTATACAGAAAAACTTTTATGCGCCCAATGCGGACAGAGTGAACGATACCCTTGTTCTTGCATGTAGTATTGATCAATGCAGGGTACAACGGGCTGATCACCCCCGTGCCTGTAAGTTATGACGATTTGTAGATGAATTTCTGTTTAACCTTTTCGAAAATAAAAATAATGTTCATAGTATGTCACCTTAACCCTAGTTATAGTCATTACGTAGTTTCAAAAATTTGATAGAGAGTTGTTATGTTATTATTATCGGTTCAGATTACTTCACAACTATTGACTTGTTGTAGAAGGGTAGTACAAAGAAAATATTAAAATTATTTCAGCTTATATATATAATTATTAATACTTGCTAGGCACTCACATGCTCATCTTTGCTTAATTTAAATGTTTTCAGCTAAGTGTGAAGAACTAGAAGGCTCATACAGAAACAAAGAAAAAGGAAAACTAACCAAATAAGATTTGTGGTAGTTTATATAATAGTTTGATATTGTTAAGACAATGATATATATTATCTATCATGCTATGCAAGAAATGTATTAAAGGTTACGTACTTGGGAGCTAGACTCTGATAATTATGTAAATTATGTTTGACATTTATATTATTGTAATTATTATTAGTATTATTCTGCTCATAGAAATGGTATTGTGAAGCACCGAGTTCGGGTTATAAGTATCCAGATTTGGGGGCTGTATGACTACCTTTGACGGGGTCATAAGGTTTACACACTTCTTTTGGCAATCAATTATCGCTCCATAATTGAATAACCAATTCATTCCCAAAATAACATCGAATTCTCCGAGTTTTATCGGGATTAAATCTACTTCCATGACATTCCCTTTAATGTTCACCCTACAGTTCTTGTATACCAACGTAACAGGAATTACTTCCCTATTCGCAATTTCTATGTTCAAAGGGAAATTCAACTCTTCACTAGATATTTCTAACCTCTTAGCAAATTCATCAGATATAAACGAGCAAGTAGCACCCGAATCAAATAATACATATGCATTTATATCATTGATTGGGATAATACTTGCTTTTGAATGCACTGCATCCTGCACCGTCATGCTAAAGGTTCTTGTTGTGGGCTTATTTGTTGACGTCAGTCCAGCAATAGGCAGCGTACCTCCACTAGCATTTCCCATGCTTCCATTAGCCTCACCAGATTTCTTCTTATGGCATTCACGAGTAAAGTGATCCTTGGACCCACACGTGAAGCAAATGTTCTTCTTAGGTTGATTGCAATTTGGGGCGATGTGACCCTCCTGGCCACAGTTGAAGCATACTCGTTTTCCCATTAAGCACACACCCTTGTGAAACTTTCTGCACGTAGCACATGCTTCGAACTTCTTCTTTTGTTGGCTTCCTTGCTGATTTCCAGGTCCAACACTTGCATTCCACCTCCTCTTTAAATTGTTGTTGTTTCCACCGTTACTACCTCCACTATTTTTCACTTCACCTTCATTCTTCTTCTTCCTTTGCTTTTGGTTGTGTTTTGTTACAGCCTCGCCTCCACTCTCAGCGAGAATTGCTTTCTCCATTACCGCTGCAAACATCTTCACCTGGAACAGGGAGACCCTACTGTACAACCAAAGCTTCAGTCCCTGTTCAAACCTCTTCACCTTGCATTCGTTCGTACTGACTTTATATGGCACAAACCTCACCAACTCGTTGAATTTAGCGGCATACTCAGATACCGACATCGTTCCCTGCTTCAGTTCCAAAAATTGCACTTCTAGCTGACTCTTCGAACTCTCTTGGAAATAGGTCTCAAAAAATATCTCCTTAAACCTATCCCAGGTCATAATCCCTTTACCCCCTCGGGTTTTATTGGCTTGCCACCAATAACTCGCCTCTACTTTCAACATGAATGTTGCAAAAGTAGTCTTTTGGTTATCCTCTACCCTAGCAACATCAAAAACTTTCTGTATTTCTATGATCCAAGTCTATGCTTCAACCGGATTCATGTATCCACGAAATTTTGGTGGTCCAATCGCCTTGAAATCCTTAAACATTGTACCTTGGTTCTGAGGTTGATTCTGCAAAGCACCCGTCAGTAGCGTCACCAGCTGTTGAACTGGGTTACCTTCCACATCGTTATTGTTGGTTTCCTCGGTATTTTTCTGTCGTGGTGGTTGACGTCTTGGAGGCATCTTCTGTTAAAAATACACTCATTATATTATTTCTCAACTCTATTAAGAAATGTCTACTTAACTTGTCCCCACAAAAGAAATAATCACATATCACATAACACTTTGGAATAAAATAAAATAATAGTTTTTATTCATTCATTATCTCAGCTATTTACATTACTTTCCTGAACTATAACAGTTTCAGGACAACATCATCATCATCTATCCCATTGGTTATATCATACCCGGGATTTATAATTTATTTACTTCCTAATCACATATCAGGTACATTCTATACGATGTCCAATGAAGATACTCCGTAGCCTTTTGACGTTCTTCTTCCATAATCCGGAACATTGTTCGACGATCTAACACGTACGATGGCAGAGTCTCGAACTAAATAGGATAACCCATGACCTGATCTTGAGCTCGGCTAATCACAGTGTTGAACACGTTATTCATCTACTCCATCTTCATCCTCTTTGCTTGTGCGTCTCTTCCTGCTATCCCGGCTCGTTGATAAGCTTCCTCGTATGCGTCTTCGGCTCTTGCCCTCTTAGTCGATTCCTCCCTCAACTTGTTCTTCAGCTCTGCAATCTCCATTGTCATTCGTTCATTCTCTTCTTTGGTGTGAACCAGCTTCTCTATAACATTATTCAAACGTTCCTCTCGATCCTGGATCTCGTCGTCCTTTTGTGCCATCAAAGTCTGCTGCTCAGCTACTACCTCTTGCAACTCCTCGACGGTATCCTGAAGTTCCAAATTGTGGTCGTAGACTTCATCGTACATACGAGCAACTATCGAGTTAATTGGAAGTCCTTCCTCCTCGTCCTCCTCATCTGACGGTGGCAGCTCAACAGGGTCCTCCTCATCCGTCTCTATCTCATCATCCTCATCTTCAACCACTGTGACCAACGAAATTGCTTCCCATGGCAGTAGCTGTTCCCACACCACCTGAATATCTCGAGGCTTCTCCTCTCTACATTGACTAGGTCCTCCTATACTAGCCATCCTGTCAACCAAGATTTTAAGCTTTAATTATTAATCATTACTACTCGACACTCCCGAGCACATAAGTTGTAAACACATAAACACGTAAGTGTTTTATTACTTTTCCCTTAAAACTCGGTAAGAGTTATCACCACTATCTTTTCAAAGGTTACTTTCTAAGGCTTTTCTCCCACCTAAGGTTCATAACCTATAGCTTTGATACCAACCTGTGACACCCCCAAATCTAGGTACTTCATTCCCTCGAGATTTGGTGCTCACTATTCATACATTTATACTAATTACCCAAATAAAACAACATTTAAACCAATAATCCTCCCTTTATATAGGGTTTCATCACTAAATAAAAATCTTCCCAGGTTGTCTAACCTTTAAACATCATTTAAATGCGGAAATAAAATTATTATATCACATCATTATTTAAAAGTTTATGAGCATAATCAATAAATAAACTTTACAAGTCTTCATCACTTGTACATTTTTCCCTTTCCTTTGCTAGTTGAAGGCATCTACCTTCTCAACCTTAGCTGCAATGCGTGTATAAATAGGCAAGAATGAGCAAAACAAATGCTCACTAGATATAACAATGAGTCAACAAGAATATAATAACTGCCAATGAATTGACTCATCAATATTGAATAGTACTCTATCAATAATAACCAACGATTGGAATCAAAATATGGAATATATAAAACTGAGGGTCATAAGACCACGAACTATGTCCACAGTTGCAAGTAATCTTTCAACTTCAACTTTAACAGTCATAAGACTATAAAGACTCCTCGTACTTAGGGGGATCAGCCCTTCGTACAATGTATTGTGCACAAATATTTCAACGCTAAGCGTAAATTTCCCCTAATAATAGGGTTGTTCATCTCAGTATTTAGAGTACAGGTTCGCACCAAAGAAAGTTTGGTTTGTATAAGCTTTCAAGGGTAATTCGAAGTTTAACGATATTCAACTAGAGGACTAATTTAAAACCCTAATGACTATAACCCTAACAATAAACCCTAATTATGATTTGATAACCCTAATTACCAAAAATTGTAAACCTTAATTATTATAATTAGTAGGGTTAATTATAATTAGTGATTACGACCCTAATGTTGTTATATAATGTATTTAGAAACCTAACCTAATTAAGAAAACCTTAATTTTGTAATTTTTAGAAATTAAGTTTTTGAAACTAAAATTTTATATTTTTCAAAACCTAATTGCTAAATCTTGTAAATGCTATGTACTAAACCCTAAGGGTTAAACCCTAAGGGTAGCCAGTTGCCCAAAATGGCATTAAATTTTCAAGTGAAAAGACTAAAATGCCCTTCTAGCATTATTTAAGGTAACTTGTAGAATTTGGTCTAGAAGGAGTTGTTGGCCAACCCTAGTGTAGCATGTGACTAACTTTCCAGCAGATCAGCCTCATATCTCATTATAATACATTGCATCTAAGTGTTTATATAATGATCAAAGAGAGAGAGAAAGTCATATTTTTACTAATTTTGCTCAAACATCCAACCAATCCTCTCTCTCACTGAAACCAACGAAATTTGGTAGCATATCAGTCACATAATAAAGCCCCACTAACACCATAACAAAATCAGAAGCTCATAATCAGAAGATCAAAGTGAGGTATAAAAATTAACCCTAGAAATTTTGATCTTGATCCAAATGTTAGATGTTATGATTGAGTGTTAAAATATGTTGGTTATCGTATATATTGATGATCTGGGTTGCTAGATGTTAGATCCATAACATCTAGAGGCTCAGATTTGAAGATTTCAAAAATCTGGAAATTTTATTCTTGGTGGTCTGACAACGAATGTCAGACCTTATATCTTTGTGATCTTTAATGTGTTTTGTGTTTTAGAATTTGATAATTGTAGTCTGTTATGTGCTATTGGATCTGGAGCAAGCATAAGGCTTATATCGAGGCGTTGACCGGCCATGACCGGGCGTTTCTGGGTAACCTAGAAACAGCCGAGAAACGACCTGACCACGCATTTGACCGGCTAGATCTTGCAGTGTGTTGTTGGTTTGTTGCTTGTGTTGCATCTAGGTTGTAGTCTTGTATATGAACTCCATGTTTATGCCTTATAATATCCTAATCATCAAACTGTGTGATTATAGAGGACGGTCAAACCAGGCCAAACGATCATGGAAGCTGTTTTCTGGGTAACCCAAAAAATGCTTAACCATGTCGTCTGACATGGTTTGACCAGTATGAATCTGCTTGATCTGTTGTTATTTTAGTGATCTACTGTGATATAACCCTTCCTTGTCATGCTGGCTACATACTGAATTCATTACATAACATAAAGATTACACGGATCATAAGTAGTGGAAGCCCAAAAGTGCATGCTCGAACTGTTCTTCATTGCTGGGCAACCCATAAATGAAGAACATCATCTGACACCACTTTTGGAGGCTCAGATCTCCTTGGTTATATGTGTTATGAACTTGTTTGTTGTTGATTATTATAGTCCTGCACTAACACTTTAAGATCTGACCACAAGAATGCCTTGAATCATCATAGATTATTAATAGATGGTCAAAGTAGCCATCTCGAAACTGTGTATGATTTTCTGGGTTTGCATGAAGAACGCGAAGAACACCTACAGCGACGGTTCTGTCGCTATAGGTGGTCTTTAGTGACAGTTTCTAAAAAAAATTATATTTTTATTAAATAATTATAGAAAACTAGTTTTTTATTATTAAAAATACAAAATAAATTATTAAAAATTATTTTAAATTCTGAAAATTAGTTTTTAATTATTTTGAATATATTTCATAAATATTTAATATTTTTTGAATATTAAAGGTATTTAATTTATTTAATTATAATATTAAATAAATTATTTAAAAATGATCTTAATACTTGAAAAATCATTTAAAATTATTTTATGATATAAGAAAAATATTTTAAGTTATTTTTAATGACTTTTAATATTTTGTGATAAATTTCATTAATAAATTAATATTAATGGTAATTAAGTTATTTACTAAATGAATTAAATTAATTAATTAAAAATAATTATAGTTTATTAAAAATCATTTTAAATAATAATAAGGTATTTAAGAATATTTTAAGTTATAAAATATAACTGTTAATATTTAAAGATAAATTTCATTAATTAATTATTATTAATGATATTAAGGTTATTTAATAATTATATTAAATAAATTAGTTTTAAAATGATTTTATTATTATAAAAATTATTTTAAATAAAAATAAAGTGTTTAAATATATTTTAAGTTACAAAATATAACTTTTAATATTTAAATGATAATTTCATTAACAATTTAATATTAATGATTATTAATTTATTATTAATGATATTAAATTTCTTTAATAATAAATAGTTTAAAAATGGTTTTATTGATTTAAAAATCATTTAAAAAGGATATAAATGAATTAAAAATATTTTAAGTTTTAATTAATGACTTTTTATATTTTGTTAAATAATTCATTAATGCTTTAATATTAATGGTAATTATTTTAAAAAATAATTTTTAAATATTTTAAAAAATCATTTAAGGGTAATATTAATACTTTAAAAATATTTTGAGTTATTATAAATAACTTTAATATTTTGGTAATAGTTTAATTAATAGTTTAATATTAATTAAATATTATGATAATAGAATTGTTTAATATTTAAATCATTTAAAAATGATTCAAGTGTTTGAAAATTTATGATAAATTATAATAAATGTTTAAAAATTATTATAAGTCATTTAAAAATAATATGACTGATACTTGAAGATATTGAGTTACAGAATAGAGTCCTAAACTCGATAACTACCCGATAAAGCCGTCGGTACACTGACATGTTTCAGAAATTGATCTGGACTTAGATAATTTGATTTAATAAGTGTTTATTTGTGATTCAATGGTTGTTAAACATATATGATAATGTGATTAGGTAATGTGTTGACTGCAATAAGCAGTACTATGTGTTATAATATGTTATTCTAATCAGTGAAATGATCTTATTACTGATAGGTGTTATATAAAAGATAAAACTAAGTTGTAAATTGTAAGCAGCGTACCAGGCAAGTATCTTACCATTGCATTTTCTTTATGCAATGGACATGAGTAAAAATATTTCTAAATTATATTATTATTGTACAGACTATTAACCCTATATTATATACGCTCATTGCTTATCAACATGTTAGTATACGGTAATTCAGATATATATCATGTTCGTTAATTTCTATAAATAGTTATACAAGTGTCTCCACTTGGATAATCATTGTATTTAATCACATGTTGATACAACTTTGTCAATTACCCGTATATATATATATATATATATATATATATATATATATATATATATATATTGAAGTATAAATTATTGTTGAACAAGATAAAACATTTGATTTGGAACCCAGACAAGTATGAACATTCCTATACAGAAAAACTTTTATGCGCCCAATGCGGACAGAGTGAACGATACCCTTGTTCTTGCATGTAGTATTGATCAATGCAGGGTACAACGGGCTGATCACCCCCGTGCCTGTAAGTTTATGACGGTTTGTAGATGAATTTCTGTTTAACCTTTTCGAAAATAAAAATAATGTTCATAGTATGTCACCTTAACCCTAGTTATAGTCATTACGTAGTTTCAAAAATTTGATAGAGAGTTGTTATGTTATTATTATCGGTTCAGATTACTTCACAACTATTGACTTGTTGTAGAAGGGTAGTACAAAGAAAATATTAAAATTATTTCAGCTTATATATATAATTATTAATACTTGCTAGGCACTCAAATGCTCATCTTTGCTTAATTTAAATGTTTTCAGCTAGGTGTGAAGAACTAGAAGGCTCATACAGAAACAAAGAAAAAGGAAAACTAACCAAATAAGATTTGTGGTAGTTTATATAATAGTTTGATATTGTTAAGACAATGATATATATTATCTATCATGCTATGCAAGAAATGTATTAAAGGTTACGTACTTGGGAGCTAGACTCTGATAATTATGTAAATTATGTTTGACATTTATATTATTGTAATTATTATTGGTATTATTCTGCTCATAGAAATGGTATTGTGAAGCACCGAGTTCGGGTTTTAAGTATCCAGATTTGGGAGCTGTATAACTACCTTTGACGGGGTCATAAGGTTTACACACTTCTTTTGGCAATCAATTATCGCTCCATAATTGAATAACCAATTCATTCCCAAAATAACATCGAATTCTCCGAGTTTTATCGGGATTAAATCTACTTCCATGACATTCCCTTTAATGTTCACCCTCGTCCTCCTCATCTGACTGTGGCAGCTCAACAGGGTCCTCCTCATCCGTCTCTATCTCATCATCCTCATCTTCAACCACTGTGACCAACGAAATTGCTTCCCATGGCAGTAGCTGTTCCCACACCACCTGAATATCTCGAGGCTTCTCCTCTCTACATTGACTAGGTCCTCCTATACTAGCCATCCTGTCAACCAAGATTTTAAGCTTTAATTATTAATCATTACTACTCGACACTCCCGAGCACATAAGTTGTAAACACATAAGCACGTAAGTGTTTTATTACTTTTCCCTTAAAACTCGGTAAGAGTTATCACCACTATCTTTTCAAAGGTTACTTTCTAAGGCTTTTCTCCCACCTAAGGTTCATAACCTATAGCTTTGATACCAACCTGTGACACTCCCAAATCTAGGTACTTCATTCCCTCGAGATTTGGTGCTCACTATTCATACATTTATACTAATTACCCAAATAAAACAACATTTAAACCAATAATCCTCCCTTTATATAGGGTTTCATCACTAAATAAAAATCTTCCCAGGTTGTCTAACCTTTAAACATCATTTAAATGCGGAAATAAAATTATTATATCACATCATTATTTAAAAGTTTATGAGCATAATCAATAAATAAACTTTACAAGTCTTCATCACTTGTACATTTTTCCCTTTCCTTTGCTAGTTGAAGGCATCTACCTTCTCAACCTTAGCTGCAATGCGTGTATAAATAGGCAAGAATGAGCAAAACAAATGCTCACTAGATATAGCAATGAGTCAACAAGAATATAATAACTGCCAATGAATTGACTCATCAATATTGAATAGTACTCTATCAATAATAACCAACGATTGGAATCAAAATATGGAATATATAAAACTGAGGGTCATAAGACCACGAACTATGTCCACAGTTGCAAGTAATCTTTCAACTTCAACTTTAACAGTCATAAGACTATAAAGACTCCTCGTACTTAGGGGGATCAGCCCTTCGTACAATGTATTGTGCACAAATATTTCAACGCTAAGCGTAAATTTCCCCTAATAATAGGGTTGTTCATCTCAGTATTTAGAGTACAGGTTCGCACCAAAGAAAGTTTGGTTTGTATAAGCTTTCAAGGGTAATTCGAAGTTTAACGATATTCAACTAGAGGACTAATTTAAAACCCTAATGACTATAACCCTAACAATAAACCCTAATTATGATTTGATAACCCTAATTACCAAAAATTGTAAACCTTAATTATTATAATTAGTAAGGTTAATTATAATTAGTGATTACGACCCTAATGTTGTTGTATAATGTATTTAGAAACCTAACCTAATTAAGAAAACCTTAATTTTGTAATTTTTAGAAATTAAGTTTTTGAAACTAAAATTTTATATTTTTCAAAACCTAATTGCTAAATCTTGTAAATGCTATGTACTAAACCCTAAGGGTTAAACCCTAAGGGTAGCCAATTGCCCAAAATGGCATTAAATTTCAAGTGAAAAGACTAAAATGCCCTTCTAGCATTATTTAAGGTAACTTGTAGAATTTGGTCTAGAAGGAGTTGTTGGCCAACCCTAGTGTAGCATGTGACTAACTTTCCAACAGATCAGCCTCATATCTCATTATAATACATTGCATCTAAGTGTTTATATAATGATCAAAGAGAGAGAGAAAGTCATATTTTTACTAATTTTGCTCAAACATCCAACCAATCCTCTCTCTCACTGAAACCAACGAAATTTGGTAGCATATCAGTCACATAATAAAGCCCCACTAACACCATAACAAAATCAGAAGCTCATAATCAGAAGATCAAAGTGAGGTATAAAAATTAACCCTAGAAATTTTGATCTTGATCCAAATGTTAGATGTTATGATTGAGTGTTAAAATATGTTGGTTATCGTATATATTGATGATCTGGGTTGCTAGATGTTAGATCCATAACATCTAGAGGCTCAGATTTGAAGATTTCAAAAATCTGGAAATTTTATTCTTGGTGGTCTGACAACGAATGTCAGACCTTATATCTTTGTGATCTTTAATGTGTTTTGTGTTTTAGAATTTGATAATTGTAGTCTGTTATGTGCTATTGGATCTGGAGCAAGCATAAGGCTTATATCGAGGCGTTGACCGGCCATGACCGGGCGTTTCTGGGTAACCTAGAAACAGCCGAGAAACGACCTGACCACGCATTTGACCGGCTAGATCTTGCAGTGTGTTGTTGGTTTGTTGCTTGTGTTGCATCTAGGTTGTAGTCTTGTATATGAACTCCATGTTTATGCCTTATAATATCCTAATCATCAAACTGTGTGATTATAGAGGACGGTCAAACCAGGCCAAACGATCATGGAAGCTGTTTTCTGGGTAACCCATAAAATGCTTAACCATGTCGTCTGACATGGTTTGACCAGTATGAATCTGCTTGATCTGTTGTTATTTTAGTGATCTACTGTGATATAACCCTTCCTTGTCATGCTGGCTACATACTGAATTCATTACATAACATAAAGATTACACGGATCATAAGTAGTGGAAGCCCAAAAGTGCATGCTCGAACTGTTCTTCATTGCTGGGCAACCCATAAATGAAGAACATCATCTGACACCACTTTTGGAGGCTTAGATCTCCTTGGTTATATGTGTCATGAACTTGTTTGTTGTTGATTATTATAGTCCTGCACTAACACTTTAAGATCTGACCACAAGAATGCCTTGAATCATCATAGATTAAGATTAATAGATGGTCAAAGTAGCCATCTCGAAACTGTGTATGATTTTCTGGGTTTGCATGAAGAACGCGAAGAACACCTACAGCGACGGTTCTGTCGCTATAGGTGGTCTTTAGTGACAGTTTCTAAAAAAAATTATATTTTTATTAAATAATTATAGAAAACTAGTTTTTTATTATTAAAAATACAAAATAAATTATTAAAAATTATTTTAAATTCTGAAAATTAGTTTTTAATTATTTTGAATATATTTCATAAATATTTAATATTTTTTGAATATTAAAGGTATTTAATTTATTTAATTATAATATTAAATAAATTATTTAAAAATGATCTTAATACTTGAAAAATCATTTAAAATTATTTTATGATATAAGAAAAATATTTTTAAGTTATTTTTAATGACTTTTAATATTTTGTGATAAATTTCATTAATAAATTAATATTAATGGTAATTAAGTTATTTAATAAATGAATTAAATTAATTAATTAAAAATAATTATAGTTTATTAAAAATCATTTTAAATAATAATAAGGTATTTAAGAATATTTTAAGTTATAAAATATAACTGTTAATATTTAAAGATAAATTTCATTAATTAATTATTATTAATGATATTAAGGTTATTTAATAATTATATTAAATAAATTAGTTTTAAAATGATTTTATTATTATAAAAATTATTTTAAATAAAAATAAAGTGTTTAAATATATTTTAAGTTACAAAATATAACTTTTAATATTTAAATGATAATTTCATTAACAATTTAATATTAATGATTATTAATTTATTATTAATGATATTAAATTTCTTTAATAATAAATAGTTTAAAAATGGTTTTATTGATTTAAAAATCATTTAAAAAGGATATAAATGAATTAAAAATATTTTAAGTTTTAATTAATGACTTTTTATATTTTGTTAAATAATTCATTAATGCTTTAATATTAATGGTAATTATTTTAAAAAATAATTTTTAAATATTTTAAAAAATCATTTAAGGGTAATATTAATACTTTAAAAATATTTTGAGTTATTATAAATAACTTTAATATTTTGGTAATAGTTTAATTAATAGTTTAATATTAATTAAATATTATGATAATAGAATTGTTTAATATTTAAATCATTTAAAAATGATTCAAGTGTTTGAAAATTTATGATAAATTATAATAAATGTTTAAAAATTATTATAAGTCATTTAAAAATAATATGACTGATACTTGAAGATATTGAGTTACAGAATAGAGTCCTAAACTCGATAACTACCCGATAAAGCCGTCGGTACACTGACATGTTTCAGAAATTGATCTGGACTTAGATAATTTGATTTAATAAGTGTTTATTTGTGATTCAATGGTTGTTAAACATATATGATAATGTGATTAGGTAATGTGTTGACTGCAATAAGCAGTACTATGTGTTATAATATGTTATTCTAATCAGTGAAATGATCTTATTACTGATAGGTGTTATATAAAAGATAAAACTAAGTTGTAAATTGTAAGCAGCGTACCAGGCAAGTATCTTACCATTGCATTTTCTTTATGCAATGGACATGAGTAAAAATATTTCTAAATTATATTATAATTGTACAGATTATTAACCCTATATTATATACGCTCATTGCTTATCAACATGTTAGTATACGGTAATTCAGATATATATCATGTTCGTTAATTTCTATAAATAGTTATACAAGTGTCTCCACTTGGATAATCATTGTATTTAATCACATGTTGATACAACTTTGTCAATTACCCGTATATATATATATATATATATATATATATATATATATATATATATATATATATATATATTGAAGTATAAATTATTGTTGAACAAGATAAAACATTTGATTTGGAACCCAGACAAGTATGAACATTCCTATACAGAAAAACTTTTATGCGCCCAATGCGGACAGAGTGAACGATACCCTTGTTCTTGCATGTAGTATTGATCAATGCAGGGTACAACGGGCTGATCACCCCCGTGCCTGTAAGTTTATGACGGTTTGTAGATGAATTTCTGTTTAACCTTTTCGAAAATAAAAATAATGTTCATAGTATGTCACCTTAACCCTAGTTATAGTCATTACGTAGTTTCAAAAATTTGATAGAGAGTTGTTATGTTATTATTATCGGTTCAGATTACTTCACAACTATTGACTTGTTGTAGAAGGGTAGTACAAAGAAAATATTAAAATTATTTCAGCTTATATATATAATTATTAATACTTGCTAGGCACTCAAATGCTCATCTTTGCTTAATTTAAATGTTTTCAGCTAGGTGTGAAGAACTAGAAGGCTCATACAGAAACAAAGAAAAAGGAAAACTAACCAAATAAGATTTGTGGTAGTTTATATAATAGTTTGATATTGTTAAGACAATGATATATATTATCTATCATGCTATGCAAGAAATGTATTAAAGGTTACGTACTTGGGAGCTAGACTCTGATAATTATGTAAATTATGTTTGACATTTATATTATTGTAATTATTATTAGTATTATTCTGCTCATAGAAATGGTATTGTGAAGCACCGAGTTCGGGTTTTAAGTATCCAGATTTGGGGGCTGTATAACTACCTTTGACGGGGTCATAAGGTTTACACACTTCTTTTGGCAATCAATTATCGCTCCATAATTGAATAACCAATTCATTCCCAAAATAACATCGAATTCTCCGAGTTTTATCGGGATTAAATCTACTTCCATGACATTCCCTTTAATGTTCACCCTACAGTTCTTGTATACCAACGTAACAGGAATTACTTCCCTATTCGCAATTTCTATGTTCAAAGGGAAATTCAACTCTTCACTAGATATTTCTAACCTCTTAGCAAATTCATCAGATATAAACGAGCAAGTAGCACCCGAATCAAATAATACATATGCATTTATATCATTGATTGGGATAATACCTGCTTTTGAATGCACTGCATCCTGCACCGTCATGCTAAAGGTTCTTGTTGTGGGCTTATTTGTTGACGTCAGTCCAGCAATAGGCAGCGTACCTCCACTAGCATTTCCCATGCTTCCATTAGCCTCACCAGATTTCTTCTTATGGCATTCACGAGTAAAGTGATCCTTGGACCCGCACGTGAAGCAAATGTTCTTCTTAGGTTGATTGCAATTTGGGGCGATGTGACCCTCCTGGCCACAGTTGAAGCATACTCGTTTTCCCATTAAGCACACACCCTTGTGAAACTTTCTGCACGTAGCACATGCTTCGAACTTCTTCTTTTGTTGGCTTCCTTGCTGATTTCCAGGTCCAACACTTGCATTCCACCTCCTCTTTAAATTGTTGTTGTTTCCACCGTTACTACCTCCACTATTTTTCACTTCACCTTCATTCTTCTTCTTCCTTTGCTTTTGGTTGTGTTTTGTTACAGCCTCGCCTCCACTCTCAGCGAGAATTGCTTTCTCCATTACCGCTGCAAACATCTTCACCTGGAACAGGGAGACCCTACTGTACAACCAAAGCTTCAGTCCCTGTTCAAACCTCTTCACCTTGCATTCGTTCGTACTGACTTGATATGGCACAAACCTCACCAACTCGTTGAAATTAGCGGCATACTCAGATACCGACATCGTTCCCTGCTTCAGTTCCAAAAATTGCACTTCTAGCTGACTCTTCGAACTCTCTTGGAAATAGGTCTCAAAAAATATCTCCTTAAACCTATCCCAGGTCATAATCCCTTTACCCCCTCGGGTTTTATTGGCTTGCCACCAATAACTCGCCTCTACTTTCAACATGAATGTTGCAAAAGTAGTCTTTTGGTTATCCTCTACCCTAGCAACATCAAAAACTTTCTGTATTTCTATGATCCAAGTCTATGCTTCAACCGGATTCATGTATCCACGAAATTTTGGTGGTCCAATCGCCTTGAAATCCTTAAACATTGTACCTTGGTTCTGAGGTTGATTCTGCAAAGCACCCGTCAGTAGCGTCACCAGCTGTTGAACTGGGTTACCTTCCACATCGTTATTGTTGGTTTCCTCGGTATTTTTCTGTCGTGGTGGTTGACGTCTTGGAGGCATCTTCTGTTAAAAATACACTCATTATATTATTTCTCAACTCTATTAAGAAATGTCTACTTAACTTGTCCCCACAAAAGAAATAATCACATATCACATAACACTTTGGAATAAAATAAAATAATAGTTTTTATTCATTCATTATCTCAGCTATTTACATTACTTTCCTGAACTATAACAGTTTCAGGACAACATCATCATCATCTATCCCATTGGTTATATCATACCCGGGATTTATAATTTATTTACTTCCTAATCACATATCAGGTACATTCTATACGATGTCCAATGAAGATACTCCGTAGCCTTTTGACGTTCTTCTTCCATAATCCGGAACATTGTTCGACGATCTAACACGTACGATGGCAGAGTCTCGAACTAAATAGGATAACCCATGACCTGATCTTGAGCTCGGCTAATCACAGTGTTGAACACGTTATTCATCTACTCCATCTTCATCCTCTTTGCTTGTGCGTCTCTTCCTGCTATCCCGGCTCGTTGATAAGCTTCCTCGTATGCGTCTTCGGCTCTTGCCCTCTTAGTCGATTCCTCCCTCAACTTGTTCTTCAGCTCTGCAATCTCCATTGTCATTCGTTCATTCTCTTCTTTGGTGTGAACCAGCTTCTCTATAACATTATTCAAACGTTCCTCTCGATCCTGGATCTCGTCGTCCTTCTGTGCCATCAAAGTCTGCTGCTCAGCTACTACCTCTTGCAACTCCTCGACGGTATCCTGAAGTTCCAAATTGCGGTCGTAGACTTCATCGTATATACGAGCAACAATCGAGTTAATTGGAAGTCCTTCCTCCTCGTCCTCCTCATCTGACTGTGGCAGCTCAACAGGGTCCTCCTCATCCGTCTCTATCTCATCATCCTCATCTTCAACCACTGTGACCAACGAAATTGCTTCCCATGGCAGTAGCTGTTCCCACACCACCTGAATATCTCGAGGCTTCTCCTCTCTACATTGACTAGGTCCTCCTATACTAGCCATCCTGTCAACCAAGATTTTAAGCTTTAATTATTAATCATTACTACTCGACACTCCCGAGCACATAAGTTGTAAACACATAAGCACGTAAGTGTTTTATTACTTTTCCCTTAAAACTCGGTAAGAGTTATCACCACTATCTTTTCAAAGGTTACTTTCTAAGGCTTTTCTCCCACCTAAGGTTCATAACCTATAGCTTTGATACCAACCTGTGACACCCCCAAATCTAGGTACTTCATTCCCTCGAGATTTGGTGCTCACTATTCATACATTTATACTAATTACCCAAATAAAACAACATTTAAACCAATAATCCTCCCTTTATATAGGGTTTCATCACTAAATAAAAATCTTCCCAGGTTGTCTAACCTTTAAACATCATTTAAATGCGGAAATAAAATTATTATATCACATCATTATTTAAAAGTTTATGAGCATAATCAATAAATAAACTTTACAAGTCTTCATCACTTGTACATTTTTCCCTTTCCTTTGCTAGTTGAAGGCATCTACCTTCTCAACCTTAGCTGCAATGCGTGTATAAATAGGCAAGAATGAGCAAAACAAATGCTCACTAGATATAGCAATGAGTCAACAAGAATATAATAACTGCCAATGAATTGACTCATCAATATTGAATAGTACTCTATCAATAATAACCAACGATTGGAATCAAAATATGGAATATATAAAACTGAGGGTCATAAGACCACGAACTATGTCCACAGTTGCAAGTAATCTTTCAACTTCAACTTTAACAGTCATAAGACTATAAAGACTCCTCGTACTTAGGGGATCAGCCCTTCGTACAATGTATTGTGCACAAATATTTCAATGCTAAGCGTAAATTTCCCCTAATAATAGGGTTGTTCATCTCAGTATTTAGAGTACAGGTTCGCACCAAAGAAAGTTTGGTTTGTATAAGCTTTCAAGGGTAATTCGAAGTTTAACGATATTCAACTAGAGGACTAATTTAAAACCCTAATGACTATAACCCTAACAATAAACCCTAATTATGATTTGATAACCCTAATTACCAAAAATTGTAAACCTTAATTATTATAATTAGTAGGGTTAATTATAATTAGTGATTACGACCCTAATGTTGTTGTATAATGTATTTAGAAACCTAACCTAATTAAGAAAACCTTAATTTTGTAAATTTTAGAAATTAAGTTTTTGAAACTAAAATTTTATATTTTTCAAAACCTAATTGCTAAATCTTGTAAATGCTATGTACTAAACCCTAAGGGTTAAACCCTAAGGGTAGCCAATTGCCCAAAATGGCATTAAATTTTCAAGTGAAAAGACTAAAATGCCCTTCTAGCATTATTTAAGGTAACTTGTAGAATTTGGTCTAGAAAGAGTTGTTGGCCAACCCTAGTGTAGCATGTGACTAACTTTCCAGCAGATCAGCCTCATATCTCATTATAATACATTGCATCTAAGTGTTTATATAATGATCAAAGAGAGAGAGAAAGTCATATTTTTACTAATTTTGCTCAAACATCCAACCAATCCTCTCTCTTACTGAAACCAACGAAATTTGGTAGCATATCAGTCACATAATAAAGCCCCACTAACACCATAACAAAATCAGAAGCTCATAATCAGAAGATCAAAGTGAGGTATAAAAATTAACCCTAGAAATTTTGATCTTGATCCAAATGTTAGATGTTATGATTGAGTGTTAAAATATGTTGGTTATCGTATATATTGATGATCTGGGTTGCTAGATGTTAGATCCATAACATCTAGAGGCTCAGATTTGAAGATTTCAAAAATCTGGAAATTTTATTCTTGGTGGTCTGACAACGAATGTCAGACCTTATATCTTTGTGATCTTTAATGTGTTTTGTGTTTTAGAATTTGATAATTGTAGTCTGTTATGTGCTATTGGATCTGGAGCAAGCATAAGGCTTATATCGAGGCGTTGACCGGCCATGACCGGGCGTTTCTGGGTAACCTAGAAACAGCCGAGAAACGACCTGACCACGCATTTGACCGGCTAGATCTTGCAGTGTGTTGTTGGTTTGTTGCTTGTGTTGCATCTAGGTTGTAGTCTTGTATATGAACTCCATGTTTATGCCTTATAATATCCTAATCATCAAACTATGTGATTATAGAGGACGGTCAAACTAGGCCAAACGATCATGGAAGCTGTTTTCTGGGTAACCCAGAAAATGCTTAACCATGTCGTCTGACATGGTTTGACCAGTATGAATCTGCTTGATCTGTTGTTATTTTAGTGATCTACTGTGATATAACCCTTCCTTGTCATGCTGGCTACATACTGAATTCATTACATAACATAAAGATTACACGGATCATAAGTAGTGGAAGCCCAAAAGTGCATGCTCGAACTGTTCTTCATTGCTGGGCAACCCATAAATGAAGAACATCATCTGACACCACTTTTGGAGGCTCAGATCTCCTTGGTTATATGTGTTATGAACTTGTTTGTTGTTGATTATTATAGTCCTGCACTAACACTTTAAGATCTGACCACAAGAATGCCTTGAATCATCATAGATTAAGATTAATAGATGGTCAAAGTAGCCATCTCGAAACTGTGTATGATTTTCTGGGTTTGCATGAAGAACGCGAAGAACACCTACAGCGACGGTTCTGTCGCTATAGGTGGTCTTTAGTGACAGTTTCTAAAAAAATTTATATTTTTATTAAATAATTATAGAAAACTAGTTTTTTATTATTAAAAATACAAAATAAATTATTAAAAATTATTTTAAATTCTGAAAATTAGTTTTTAATTATTTTGAATATATTTCATAAATATTTAATATTTTTTGAATATTAAAGGTATTTAATTTATTTAATTATAATATTAAATAAATTATTTAAAAATGATCTTAATACTTGAAAAATCATTTAAAATTATTTTATGATATAAGAAAAATATTTTTAAGTTATTTTTAATGACTTTTAATATTTTGTGATAAATTTCATTAATAAATTAATATTAATGGTAATTAAGTTATTTACTAAATGAATTAAATTAATTAATTAAAAATAATTATAGTTTATTAAAAAATCATTTTAAATAATAATAAGGTATTTAAGAATATTTTAAGTTATAAAATATAACTGTTAATATTTAAAGATAAATTTCATTAATTAATTATTATTAATGATATTAAGGTTATTTAATAATTATATTAAATAAATTAGTTTTAAAATGATTTTATTATTATAAAAATTATTTTAAATAAAAATAAAGTGTTTAAATATATTTTAAGTTACAAAATATAACTTTTAATATTTAAATGATAATTTCATTAACAATTTAATATTAATGATTATTAATTTATTATTAATGATATTAAATTTTTTTAATAATAAATAGTTTAAAAATGGTTTTATTGATTTAAAAATCATTTAAAAAGGATATAAATGAATTAAAAATATTTTAAGTTTTAATTAATGACTTTTTATATTTTGTTAAATAATTCATTAATGCTTTAATATTAATGGTAATTATTTTAAAAAATAATTTTTAAATATTTTAAAAAATCATTTAAGGGTAATATTAATACTTTAAAAATATTTTGAGTTATTATAAATAACTTTAATATTTTGGTAATAGTTTAATTAATAGTTTAATATTAATTAAATATTATGATAATAGAATTGTTTAATATTTAAATCATTTAAAAATGATTCAAGTGTTTGAAAATTTATGATAAATTATAATAAATGTTTAAAAATTATTATAAGTCATTTAAAAATAATATGACTGATACTTGAAGATATTGAGTTACAGAATAGAGTCCTAAACTCGATAACTACCCGATAAAGCCGTCGGTACACTGACATATTTCAGAAATTGATCTGGACTTAGATAATTTGATTTAATAAGTGTTTATTTGTGATTCAATGGTTGTTAAACATATATGATAATGTGATTAGGTAATGTGTTGACTGCAATAAGCAGTACTATGTGTTATAATATGTTATTCTAATCAATGAAATGATCTTATTACTGATAGGTGTTATATAAAAGATAAAACTAAGTTGTAAATTGTAAGCAGCGTACCAGGCAAGTATCTTACCATTGCATTTTCTTTATGCAATGGACATGAGTAAAAATATTTCTAAATTATATTATTATTGTACAGATTATTAACCCTATATTATATACGCTCATTGCTTATCAACATGTTAGTATACGGTAATTCAGATATATATTCTGTTCGTTAATTTCTATAAATAGTTATACAAGTGTCTCCACTTGGATAATCATTGTATTTAATCACATGTTGATACAACTTTGTCAATTACCCGTATATATATATATATATATATATATATATATATATATATTGAAGTATAAATTATTGTTGAACAAGATAAAACATTTGATTTGGAACCCAGACAAGTATGAACATTCCTATACAGAAAAACTTTTATGCGCCCAATGCGGACAGAGTGAACGATACCCTTGTTCTTGCATGTAGTATTGATCAATGCAGGGTACAACGGGCTGATCACCCCCGTGCCTGTAAGTTATGACGGTTTGTAGATGAATTTCTGTTTAACCTTTTCGAAAATAAAAATAATGTTCATAGTATGTCACCTTAACCCTAGTTATAGTCATTACGTAGTTTCAAAAATTTGATAGAGAGTTGTTATGTTATTATTATCGGTTCAGATTACTTCACAACTATTGACTTGTTGTAGAAGGGTAGTACAAAGAAAATATTAAAATTATTTCATCTTATATATATAATTATTAATACTTGCTGGGCACTCAAATGCTCATCTTTGCTTAATTTAAATGTTTTCAGCTAAGTGTGAAGAACTAGAAGGCTCATACAGAAACAAAGAAAAAGGAAAACTAACCAAATAAGATTTGTGGTAGTTTATATAATAGTTTGATATTGTTAAGACAATGATATATATTATCTATCATGCTATGCAAGAAATGTATTAAAGGTTACGTACTTGGGAGCTAGACTCTGATAATTATGTAAATTATGTTTGACATTTATATTATTGTGATTATTATTAGTATTATTCTGCTCATAGAAATGGTATTGTGAAGCACCGAGTTCGGGTTTTAAGTATCCAGATTTGGGGGCTGTATAACTACCTTTGACGGGGTCATAAGGTTTACACACTTCTTTTGGCAATCAATTATCGCTCCATAATTGAATAACCAATTCATTCCCAAAATAACATCGAATTCTCCGAGTTTTATCGGGATTAAATCTACTTCCATGACATTCCCTTTAATGTTCACCCTACAGTTCTTGTATACCAACGTAATAGGAATTACTTCCCTATTCGCAATTTCTATGTTCAAAGGGAAATTCAACTCTTCACTAGATATTTCTAACCTCTTAGCAAATTCATCAGATATAAACGAGCAAGTAGCACCCGAATCAAATAATACATATGCATTTATATCATTGATTGGGATAATACCTGCTTTTGAATGCACTGCATCCTGCACCGTCATGCTAAAGGTTCTTGTTGTGGGCTTATTTGTTGACGTCAGTCCAGTAATAGGCAGCGTACCTCCACTAGCATTTCCCATGCTTCCATTAGCCTCACCAGATTTCTTCTTATGGCATTCACGAGTAAAGTGATCCTTGGACCCGCACGTGAAGCAAATGTTCTTCTTAGGTTGATTGTAATTTGGGGCGATGTGACCCTCCTGGCCACAGTTGAAGCATACTCGTTTTCCCATCAAGCACACACCCTTGTGAAACTTTATGCACGTAGCACATGCTTCGAACTTCTTCTTTTGTTGGCTTCCTTGCTGATTTCCAGGTCCAACACTTGCATTCCACCTTCTCTTTAAATTGTTGTTGTTTCCACCGTTACTACCTCCACTAATTTTCACTTCACCTTCATTCTTCTTCTTCATTTGCTCTTGGTTGTGTTTTGTTACAGCCTCGCCTCCACTCTCAGCGAGAATTGCTTTCTCCATTACCGCTGCAAACATCATCACCTGGAACAGGGAGACCCTACTGTACAACCAAAGCTTCAGTCCCTGTTCAAACCTCTTCACCTTGCGTTCGTTCGTATTGACTTGATATGGCACAAACCTCACCAACTCGTTGAATTTAGCGGCATACTCAGATACCGACATCGTTCCCTGCTTCAGTTCCAAAAATTGCACTTCTAGCTGACTCTTCGAACTCTTTGGGAAATAGGTCTCAAAAAATATCTCCTTAAACCTATCCCAGGTCATAATCCCTTTACCCCCTCGGGTTTTATTGGTTTGCCACCAATAACTTGCCTCTACTTTCAACATGAATGTTGCAAAAGTAGTCTTCTGGTTATCCTCTACCCTAGCAACATCAAAAACTTTCTGTATTTCTATGATCCAAGTCTATGCTTCAATCGGATTCATGTATCCACGAAATTTTGGTGGTCCAATCGCCTTGAAATCCTTAAACATTGTACCTTGGTTCTGAGGTTGATTCTGCAAAGCACCCGTCAGTAGCGTCACCAGCTGTTGAACTGGGTTACCTTCCACATCGTTATTGTTGGTTTCCTCGGTATTTTTCTGTCGTGGTGGTTGACGTCTTGGAGGCATCTTCTGTTAAAAATACACTCATTATATTATTTCTCAACTCTATTAAGAAATGTCTACTTAACTTGTCCCCACAAAAGAAATAATCACATATCACATAACACTTTGGAATAAAATAAAATAATAGTTTTTATTCATTCATTATCTCAGCTATTTACATTACTTTCCTGAACTATAACAGTTTCAGGACAACATCATCATCATCTATCCCATTAGTTATATCATACCCGGGATTTATAATTTATTTACTTCCTAATCACATATCAGGTACATTCTATACGATGTCCTACGAAGATACTCCGTAGCCTTTTGACGTTCTTCTTCCATAATCCGGAACATTGTTTGACGATCTAACACGTACGATGGCAGAGTCTCGAACTAAATAGGATAACCCATGACCTGATCTTGAGCTCGACTAATCACAGTGTTGAACACGTTATTCATCTACTCCATCTTCATCCTCTTTGCTTGTGCGTCTCTTCCTGCTATCCCGGCTCGTTGATAAGCTTCCTCGTATGCGTCTTCGGCTCTTGCCCTCTTAGTCGATTCCTCCCTCAACTTGTTCTTTAGCTCTGCAATCTCCATTGTCATTCGTTCATTCTCTTCTTTGGTGTGAACCAGCTTCTCTATAACATTATTCAAACGTTCCTCTCGATCCTGGATCTCGTCGTCCTTCTGTGCCATCAAAGTCTGCTGCTCAGCTACTACCTCTTGCAACTCCTCGACGGTATCCTGAAGTTCCAAATTGTGGTCGTAGACTTCATCGTACATACGAGCAACTATCGAGTTAATTGGAAGTCCTTCCTCCTCGTCCTCCTCATCTGACGGTGGCAGCTCAACAGGGTCCTCCTCATCCGTCTCTATCTCATCATCCTCATCTTCAACCACTGTGACCAACGAAATTGCTTCCCATGGCAGTAGCTGTTCCCACACCACCTGAATATCTCGAGGCTTCTCCTCTCTACCTTGACTAGGTCCTCCTATACTAGCCATCCTGTCAACCAAGATTTTAAGCTTTAATTATTAATCATTACTACTCGACACTCCCGAGCACATAAGTTGTAAACACATAAGCACGTAAGTGTTTTATTACTTTTCCCTTAAAACTCGGTAAGAGTTATCACCACTATCTTTTCAAAGGTTACTTTCTAAGGCTTTTCTCCCACCTAAGGTTCATAACCTATAGCTTTGATACCAACCTGTGACACCCCCAAATCTAGGTACTTCATTCCCTCGAGATTTGGTGCTCACTATTCATACATTTATACTAATTACCCAAATAAAACAACATTTAAAACCAATAATCCTCCCTTTATATAGGGTTTCATCACTAAATAAAAATCTTCCCAGGTTGTCTAACCTTTAAACATCATTTAAATGCGGAAATAAAATTATTATATCACATCATTATTTAAAAGTTTATGAGCATAATCAATAAATAAACTTTACAAGTCTTCATCACTTGTACATTTTTCCCTTTCCTTTGCTAGTTGAAGGCATCTACCTTCTCAACCTTAGCTGCAATGCGTGTATAAATAGGCAAGAATGAGCAAAACAAATGCTCACTAGATATAGCAATGAGTCAACAAGAATATAATAACTGCCAATGAATTGACTCATCAATATTGAATAGTACTCTATCAATAATAACCAACGATTGGAATCAAAATATGGAATATATAAAACTGAGGGTCATAAGACCACGAACTATGTCCACAGTTGCAAGTAATCTTTCAACTTCAACTTTAATAGTCATAAGACTATAAAGACTCCTCGTACTTAGGGGGATCAGCCCTTCGTACAATGTATTGTGCACAAACATTTCAACACTAAGCGTAAATTTCCCCTAATAATAGGGTTGTTCATCTCAGTATTTAGAGTACAGGTCCGCACCAAAGAAAGTTTGGTTTGCATAAGCTTTCAAGGGTAATTCGAAGTTTAACGATATTCAACTAGAGGAGTAATTGAATCACTAGCGTTTGATAACACAACAGTCGATTAATAGTAATATGATATGAAACAAGGAATAAGTGTAAGCGAACTAACTATACCTTGAACTCATGCTTAGAAACAACCGCAAAGCATAAGTATTGAATGACAATAAATCTTGCTTGAATAAAATTAAGCTAGGACTATGAATTATTGAACATACATTAAGTAATCGCAAGCTGAAAATAAAGCTTGCTCACTATGAGAATAACTTGTGTCAAATAATTGAACTAAGATAATTCAACATTAGAAATTAGAATTTAAGAAAATTGCATTTTTTGTACATGAAAGACAATAAAGACACTTGTCTAACAATAAACAAGTTAGAACACATCAATAAATATTGGAATTCAAACTTGTTGGAGTAAAATAAGGTCATAGCTAGCTTGTTCAAATCATGATTAAGACTACAAGAGTTCACTTAATGAAAATTTAAAATAAGAAACTTGATTGGTGTAAATGTAAAGTTAGAAAGCTTGCTCAATGTAAAAATAGAAATTTAGAAACTTGCCTCGAGCGTTGGTTTAGAACCACATTATATATTAGATATGCTAACGTACCACATCATATACATTTCTAGCTAAACTTATCATCTTAACACAAGTCTTATGCTACCATATATATATATATATATATATATATATATATATATATATATATATATATATATATATATATATCAGAATTCCCAAGTATTAACATCACAACACCTATCTCACATTCATTGAATAAACTAAGTTATCAAATAATGCGTTCATAACCTACTAATCACCTTTACAACTTTGAATTCATAATCCATATAACATAACTCTATTTTAGCTATCACTAATCTAAGTTAAATTGAATGCCCAAAGTCTGTATAATTAAAAGACTTCACTGTCTGTGGCAGGGTACTGGCGCGGCCGCGCCAGTTTTATACTGGGTGGCAGCCCGCCCGCGCTAAGAGATAGTGCGCCCGCGCCACGCACAGACTCTAGTTTTTTCTGGATAGAGCTATGACACTTTTCTTAAGTCAACTAACATGAATTTCACCCACCAAAGAGTGATAAAACATGTAAAAATGTTATAGAACTATCACAAACATATTTGTGAACATATTCCACCAATTAAAATAATTTAAGCTAGGTTAATTTCTCAAATTCTATGTTTTTTCATATAAAACTCAATTTCTTAATATTCATCCCAAAAATTATCACTGTGAATTCAATACTTGGCCAAATCACCCCATTCAAATTATGTTATGCCTGTTTTTTAATGAACTAACATCATCAAACTTCAATTTACAATTTCACATGCTAATTGGCCCCTACAATTGATACTTTTCATGGACATATGAAAATACATATACTGACATTATTTTCTTTTATTGTCAAACGAAATTAGCATGAAATTTCTTGTTCTAAACATAACTCTAGCATCATAAACATGTATCATCACAATTACCAAGTATATAACCATAGTTCATAAATTTTGATTTCACAGAACACCAATACACTATGTCGTCCATTCATATATATATATATATATATATATATATATATATATATATATATATATATCAAGGTTAGATAAATTACCTTAAAATAGTTTGAAATCATTTCTAACTTTTGTAATCCTTGCTAAAATATCTGGAAATTGCTTAATTTTCCTCACAATTCTCTCAACTCAATGTAATCTCTAGGCTAGCAAATAGAACGCGTTAAACCAACTAATAAACAACGTAAGAAATAAAACTGATAACCCTTAATAATACTAATTGCTATTTCAGTTACTAACGTATATAACATAAATATAATATATTTATTATTTTGATTTATTTTATTTATTTTAATTAAATTCAAAATTAGAAATCCCAAAAGCCATAAGGCTTATTTGGCAAAACCCTTTAAATTTTAAAGAATTAATATATTTAAGCCTTGTTTGGCAAAAACTAAATTAAACCTGTGACAACCCCAAAATAGGTCCATTCCATCCAACCCATTCTGAGTCGTCAAATACATGGTACAGAAAACAACTACCACTTTATTACAACAATTGTCGTGCAAAATACAACAACACATATGCTGTGAGTTTGGATACAAATATATACCAAATGTGACTCATGTTCCAATCGTGGACATCACCTCACAATGACACCTTACATAAAGGTATAGTCAAAAACTGTTTTAGAAATTAGAATCTTTGGGAAGTGCTTAAGGAAACCTTCGTACATGGAAGGCCACGCATCTAGGTTATGATAGATATCATATGGCCACAGAATTATCCTTGGTTGACCCAATAGACCCCAAAGAAAAACGAGAAGATTACTATCATATTCTTCCCAATGGTGAGTCTTCTCTTGACTTATCATTATCTCCACTGTCTCTAATTGAGAATTATACTTCAAACAAACACCAAGATTATATAGGTAGTGCCCATAGATATACTCAGCAAGTGGATGAGCACAACCCTGTCTTATGATGACACGAGGTTGTATGTCATTAGACATCTTGTATGATAGTGACAAAACACCCTTCCAACGTTGGGTTCGCCTCACCCTATTTTCTTCACCAAATATAACTACTAAATGATGACCACCGTTCTATTCCCTTGTTACCCCCGCTCGACCCAGCTACACTCTTATTACCTGAAAGGAATTGTGAAGCAAAAGGGTGAGCACAACTAGCTCAGTAAAGAATATCATGACTAAAGATAATTCAATTATCAATAGCCTTCATCAACAATAAATCAGAGATTTAGAACATATGGTAAATGATAAAATTTCAACCATAGTTGCAGCGGAACGAGCAATCCATTAGAAGAGTCAAATAGACTATAAAGTCTATTATCTTCTCCATGTTAAAAATCCACCAATAATATTTTATCCATGTAACATCACTCAACAGTTCCTTTCCACAATCATATGAATAACTCATAATCATAATTGTGACTATAAATTTTTCTTCGCACCCAGGACGAAGAATATTTTCATCACCTGTCTTTACCTGAAACATCAAAGATCATGGTTTTACCAAATCACAGTTCCTGTTTATAATCATACTAACAAATCCATCTTTGCACTACGGGCCAAAGATATTCATCAACAAACCATTTTTGCACTACGGGCCAAAGATATTCAACAACAGTTCATCTTTGCACTACAGGCCAAAGATATTCAACAACAGTTCATCTTTGCACTACAGGACAAAGATATTCATCAACAGGCCATCTTTGCACTACATGCCAAAGATATTCATCAACAATTCATATTTGCACTACAGGCCAAATATATTCATATCTCAAAGAAATATATAATCATTTCAGAATTTATATAAACAATAATTATAACCATGTTGATCAATTCACCTTTGCACTTAAGCTTAAGATATTCAATTATAAATTCAATGGTCATGATCATACCAGTCACAATTCAACTTTGCACTACAGGCCAAAGAGAACCCTAGTCATGATCATACCAATAATCTATCCATCTTTACACTCCAGTGAAAGAGAATTTCAACATCAGGGTTATAAAAATGTTATATATGATGATAAAAATAATATGATCAACATATAGTTTTAATCTCAAGAGTAATATTCGTAACTCATGAATAGTAAATCGTGAATAGTAATCCCAACACAAAAGATAGAAATTCTACAATAAAATCCATACCAATATTTTGGTATAATGATATTGAAAGAATAACATTACTTAAATTTATAAACAATTTATTTTAATTGTTTACACTTTACTAATTAATGCATTTAATCATCATAAAATGCCAACTCTTACAATTTCATCATCAATAACCAAAACCCTCATCAAAAATCTGCATATATCTCATATAGGATTCTCATGCCATAAAATCCTATTTTCCAATTTTCTTTCTTCAAAAAACATATTTAATTCATTTACTCATAACTAGACCATTTTTATGAAAAATACCAAATCATTTCCAAAAATATTTCTTTTCTGGGATTTAGCATAATATAGTCCCATAGTGAACATATATTTTTCTCAGAATTTTTAAAAGTCATTTACTATTTTTCATATGGCCAAAATAGCCAAATATTTAGACATTTATCAAAAATTGTACTTTTGTCTAAAAATTCTGAAATTTACAGAGTATACTTCTATCATATACATGTACTCCCAATAAAAATTTCATCAATTTTGGAGTTAACCACAAGGGATTATAAGCTGTTACTTTTAAAATAGTCTTTTCTCATAAAATTCATAACTCTCAATCTATACATCCAAAAATCACCATTTTTGGACACAATCAAGAAAACTCATCAAAATATCATTTCAAATTTTTCCAGAATTTTTGAATATCAGAAAAATTACGAAACTGAAAATCATAACAACCCTTAAAATCCCTTAATATCCCTTACAATCCCTTACAATCCCTTACTATCCCTTACCTCAAAATAGCAGCACTTCAGACCGGATATCAGATATAAAGCTGAAGGAAACTTGCACTGATGAATAGCAACTCACCAAGTATCTAAATACTCACAAAATATTCTTCATAATATAGAGAGAGAAAGAGAGAAAGCTTATGTTTCTGGTGTGATTTTCAATTCTAACTTAGCCCTCTATTTATAGGAAAATTTTGGTAGGTTTGACCTGCAACCTGATGGCTTTACCTGCTACTATTCTCACCCACCACATTTGAAATATAATTCAGCACATTTCTTCACCAACCACAAGTGGGGTCCACCAATTCTAGAATTTTCCACCAAAAATGATTTATAACCTGATTTCCGAATCAGCCACCTCGTAAAAGTCATAAAAAATCATACGTTCATTTTTAACGGTTCAAAATTTATGGACATATACTCAACTTATATATGTATAACATATCCAAAAATTACCACGATCCAACGGTCGGATTAAAAATTATAACCCCCGCAAAATATCTCAAAAACCCTGATTTTTAATACCTCCATTCCGACAAAAATACGGATAAAAATCTCAACATTAACTCCTTCATTTTTAACCACAAAAATATATCCCTCGTTTATATCCACATAAAATAAATATTTCCTTATCATATGAATCAATAATTAATTATTCACAAATAATATTACAGAATCACATTTATGACAACCAGGCCGTTCCCAGGAAAGAGGGGCTTTCCAATAAGGATTTTTCCTTACTGGCGCGCAATTAGATGACCAAACCTCTCCTTAGACAGAACTTTCTAGACATTGCCAATAATGCTATCTAATAATACTATTCAAATAATATGAATTATTGATCTGATAATGGGAAATACTGTGCAGCAACAATTATTGAACAACAATAATATAAAATTTCAACGTAGCAATTATTGAATCAATAAAGTAAAATATTGAACAGTAATTACTGTAACAATTATTGAGTAGTGCCTTCTTACGTAAGAATCAATAATTTCAAAAATACTATGCAATACCGTGTGCTACTGTGCAATAACGCGTATTACTATATTTTAACCACCGGGTATTCCAACAGTGTTAACGGTAACAACTACGCCGTTATTTGTAAAAACTCAAATTTGTCGTTTTCTTCACCCGACAGTTATTCTGTTATGGGGCCCACAAATAGCTACGTCGTCGTACGAATATTCCCCGACAGAAAGAATATTCCACGACCAAACGAATATTCTCCGACAACAATGATTATTTTATAACCACTTGCTTAAAAAAAAATTCATATTTCACTCATAACTTTAAACTTTTATCAATTTAACCATTTACTGAATAGTAATTATAAGAAAAATTGAATACTTTTATTTCATAAAATTCGGGGTCTTACAAAACCCTTTTTAATTTATTTTAATAAACAGTTTAGTTTATAATTTATAATCACATATTATTTATTTAGATTTCCATATCCAACATTAACCCATTAAATTATTCACATAAATTAATTATACACCACATTTTAATTAAATATACCCTTTACACAAATAACATAAAATTATAATTTTATTTAATAATTAATATACCATTTAAATTATTAAAATCATCACAACAATATAACCTCTCATGTTATATTACACTCTCTAAATTATAAACTAATTTAATTTAGAATATTATCTAATAATTTAGATTCATTAATATTTATTAACAATCATCATATCGATAAAATATGTATTCCATCAATTTCAACAATAGACAAATCAAATAAATATTTATATTATTTAATAAATATTTAATATTACAATTTAAAATTCCGGATCGTTACAACTAATGTTGGATGTTGAGATATAAATAAATAATATGGGACTATAAACTATAAATTAAATAATTTATTAAAATAAATTAAAGTAGTTTAAATGGATTTGCCCAAACAAGGCTTAAAGGTATTAAGTCTTTAATTTTTAAAATGTTTTTGCCAAACAAAGCCTTATGGGTTTTGAATTTTAAATTTTGAATTATAATTAAAATAATTAAAATAAGAAATAAAATATATTTATAACTGATGAGCGTTAAGTTGTAACCGTTGTTTTAATATACGTATTATGGCCCTATCAGTTTCTTTTATCTTTACGCATATTGGTAGTTTGACATACTGATACTATGAAGAGAAAAGAGCCGAGAAACTTGAGAGAGATTAGAGAGAGAGAGAGTTAAGAGAAAGTCTGAGAATTCCAAAACAATTTCTGGGTTTTAGCAAGGATTGTTCAAGCGATTGAAGGTATTTCCATAGTCTTAATATTATATATGGATATATATGTGTTTTACGGCATAAACCTTCAAGTTATGTGAATTCATCTTTTTGAATTATTGATATACAACTGATAACTTGTGATTATATGTGTTTGTGATGTTAGAGTTTGTATTTACACAAGAATTTTTATGCTAATTATGTTTAAGAAGGAAGAAAAGTATTTGCAGTGAATGTATTTTCATATGGCTTATGAAAGTACCAAATTTAGTGGTTAATTTATATACTAATATGTGAATTAAGTCTTGAATATGTTAATTCGGTAAGAAACGAAGAAAACGTTTAAATGAATTAATTTGGTGTAGAATTGTGATCACAGTGTGAATTTCTATGAAGGATGTCAAAAAATAGAGTTTCTGTATAAAAACATGAAATATAAGGATTTAAATTAGTTGAAGTTGTTGTTTAATTATTCTAAGTTAATGAATATGTGAGGAATCATGTTTGTGTTAGTTCTATACCAATTGCATATGCTAAATTTACTGTTTTGTGGGTGAAATTCGTGTTAGTTGGGCTAAAACGGAGTACTATTACAGTCTGCGTAGTTTCTGTCCGTGCACCAGCGCAGCTGTGCTAGTGTCAAGGCCAGTAACGGTGCAGCTGTGCCGGTCCCAGGATTATGTATGGCGCAGCTGCGCCATACCCTGTTCAGAGACAATGAAGTCTACTACTTCTGCAGACTTTGGACACCATTGTAACTCAGTCTAATAATGTGTTTGTGACAACCCCAAAATAGGTCCATTCCATCCAACCCATTCTGAGTCGTCAAATACATGGTACAGAAAACAACTACCACTTTATTACAACAATTGTCGTGCAAAATACAACAACACATATGCTGTGAGTTTGGATACAAATATATACCAAATGTGACTCATGTTCCAATCGTGGACATCACCTCACAATGACACCTTACATAAAGGTATAGTCAAAAACTGTTTTAGAAATTAGAATCTTTGGGAAGTGCTTAAGGAAACCTTCGTACATGGAAGGCCACGCATCTAGGTTATGATAGATATCATATGGCCACAGAATTATCCTTGGTTGACCCAATAGACCCCAAAGAAAAACGAGAAGATTACTATCATATTCTTCCCAATGGTGAGTCTTCTCTTGACTTATCATTATCTCCACTGTCTCTAATTGAGAATTATACTTCAAACAAACACCAAGATTATATAGGTAGTGCCCATAGATATACTCAGCAAGTGGATGAGCACAACCCTGTCTTATGATGACACGAGGTTGTATGTCATTAGACATCTTGTATGATAGTGACAAAACACCCTTCCAACGTTGGGTTCGCCTCACCCTATTTTCTTCACCAAATATAACTACTAAATGATGACCACCGTTCTATTCTCTTGTTACCCCCGCTCGACCCAGCTACACTCTTATTACCTGAAAGGAATTGTGAAGCAAAAGGGTGAGCACAACTAGCTCAGTAAAGAATATCATGACTAAAGATAATTCAATTATCAATAGCCTTCATCAACAATAAATCAGAGATTTAGAACATATGGTAAATGATAAAAATTTCAACCATAGTTGCAGCGGAACGAGCAATCCATTAGAAGAGTCAAATAGACTATAAAGTCTATTATCTTCTCCATGTTAAAAATCCACCAATAATATTTTATCCATGTAACATCACTCAACAGTTCCTTTCCACAATCATATGAATAACTCATAATCATAATTGTGACTATAAATTTTTCTTCGCACCCAGGACGAAGAATATTTTCATCACCTGTCTTTACCTGAAACATCAAAGATCATGGTTATACCAAATCACAGTTCCTGTTTATAATCATACTAACAAATCCATCTTTGCACTACGGGCCAAAGATATTCATCAACAAACCATCTTTGCACTACGGGCCAAAGATATTCAACAACAGTTCATCTTTGCACTACAGGCCAAAGATATTCAACAACAGTTCATCTTTGCACTACAGGACAAAGATATTCATCAACAGGCCGTCTTTGCACTACATGCCAAAGATATTCATCAACAATTCATATTTGCACTACAGGCCAAATATATTCATATCTCAAAGAAATATATAATCATTTCAGAATTTATATAAACAATAATTATAACCATGTTGATCAATTCACCTTTGCACTTAAGCTTAAGATATTCAATTATAAATTCAATGGTCATGATCATACCAGTCACAATTCAACTTTGCACTACAGGCCAAAGAGAACCCTAGTCATGATCATACCAATAATCTATCCATCTTTACACTCCAGTGAAAGAGAATTTCAACATCAGGGTTATAAAAATGTTATATATGATGATAAAAATAATATGATCAACATATAGTTTTAATCTCAAGAGTAATATTCGTAACTCATGAATAGTAACCCCGACACAAAAGATAGAAATTCTACAATAAAATTCATACCAATATTTCGGTATAATGATATTGAAAGAATAACATTACTTAAATTTATAAACAATTTATTTTAATTGTTTACACTTTACTAATTAATGCATTTAATCATCATAAAATGCCAACTCTTACAATTTCATCATCAATAACCAAAACCCTCATCAAAAATCTGCATATACCTCATATAGGATTCTCAAGCCATAAAATCCTATTTTCCAATTTTCTTTCTTCACAAAACATATTTAATTCATTTACTCATAACTAGACTATTTTCATGAAAAATACCAAATCAGTTCCAAAAATATTTCTTTTTTGGGATTTAGCATAATATAGTCCCATAGTGAACATATATTTTTCTCAGAATTTTTAAAAGTCATTTACTATTTTTCATATGGCCAAAATAGCCGAATATTTAGACATTTATCAAAAATTGTACTTTTGTCTAAAAATTCTGAAATTTACAGAGTATACTTCTATCATATACATGTACTCCCAATAAAAATTTCATCAATTTTGGAGTTAACCACAAGGAATTATAAGCTGTTACTTTTAAAATAGTCTTTTCTCATAAAATTCATAACTCTCAATCTATACATCCAAAAATCACCATTTTTGGACACAATCAATAAAACTCATCAAAATATCATTTCAAATTTTTCCAGAATTTTTGAAGATCAGAAAAATTACGAAACTGAAAATCATAACAACCCTTAAAATCCCTTAATATCCCTTACTATCCCTTACCTCAAAAGAGCAGCACTTCAGACCGGATATCAGATATAAAGCTGAAGGAAACTTGCACTGATGAATAGCAACTCACCAAGTATCTAAATACTCACAAAATATTCTTCATAATATAGAGAGAGAAAGAGAGAAAGCTTATGTTTCTGGTGTGATTTTCAATTCTAACTTAGCCCTCTATTTATAGGAAAATTTTGGTAGGTTTGACCTGCAACCTGATGGCTTTACCTGCTACTATTCTCACCCACCACATTTGAAATATAATTCAGCACATTTCTTCACCAACCACAAGTGGGGCCCACCAATTCTAGAATTTTCCACCAAAAATGATTTATAACCTGATTTCCGAATCAGCCACCTCTTAAAATTCATAAAAAATCATACGTTCATTTTTAACGGTTCAAAATTTATGGACATATACTCAACTTATATATGTATAACATATCCAAAAATTACCACGATCCAACGGTCGGATTAAAAATTATAACCCCCGCAAAATATCTCAAAAACCCTGATTTTTAATACCTCCATTCCGACAAAAATACGGATAAAAATCTCAACATTAACTCCTTCATTTTTAACCACAAAAATATATCCCTCGTTTATATCCACATAAAATAAATATTTCCTTATCATATGAATCAATAATTAATTATTCACAAATAATATTACAGAATCACATTTATGACAACCAGGCCGTTCCCAGGAAAGAGGGGGCTTTCCAATAAGGATTTCTCCTTACTGGCGCGCAATTAGATGACCAAACCTCTCCTTAGACAGAACTTTCTAGACATTGCCAATAATGCTATCTAATAATACTATTCAAATAATATGAATTATTGATCTGATAATGGGAAATACTGTGCAGCAACAATTATTGAACAACAATAATATAAAATTTCAACGTAGCAATTATTGAATCAATAAAGTAAAATATTGAACATTAATTACTGTAACAATTATTGAGTAGTGCCTTCTTACGTAAGAATCAATAATTTCAAAAATACTATGCAATACCGTGTGCTACTGTGCAATAACGCGTATTACTATATTTTAACCACCGGTATTCCAACAGTGTTAACGGTAACAACTACGCCGTTATTTGTAAAAACTCAAATTTGTCGTTTTCTTCACCCGACAGTTATTCTGTTATGGGGCCCACAAATAGCTGCGTCGTCGTACGAATATTCCCCGACAGAAAGAATATTCCACGACCAAACGAATATTCTCCGACAACAATGATTATTTTATAACCACTTGCTTAAAAAAAAATTCATATTTCACTCATAACTTTAAACTTTTATCAATTTAACCATTTACTAAATAGTAATTATAAGAAAAATTGAATACTTTTATTTCATAAAATTCGGGGTCTTACAATCTCCCCTCCTTATGAAATTTCGTCCCCGAAATTTACGTACCTGGTATTTCAAAGAGTTGAGAATACCTTCCTTTCATTTCAAATTCCATCTTCTCTGTCATCATAATTTCTCCATTGCTCATCTCCTGTATTTCAAATAACATTCTAGAATACAGCTTCAAAACAAGTGTTAATTTAACAAATTAACATATCACATAATATCCCGATATTATGACTGACCAACAAATAAGCTTAGGTAGGACACACTAGCGAAGGATTTACTCATCTCTCCACTCCTAGTTGTATTCCCCGATCTCCGCCAGAGATCATATCCCCAAGCTCTGATACCACCTGTGACAACCCCAAAATAGGTCCATTCCATCCAACTCATTCTGAGTCGTCAAATACATGGTACAGAAAACAACTACCACTTTATTACAACAATTGTCGTGCAAAATACAACAACAAAAATTACAAAACTGAAAATCATAACAACCCTTAAAATCCATTACTATCCCTTACTATCCCTTACTATCCCTTACCTCAAAAGAGCAGTACTTCTGATCGGTATAAGGCTGAAGGAAACTTGCACTGATGAATAGCAACTCACCAAGTATCTAAATACTCACAAAATACACTCAATAATCTAGAGAGAGAAAGAGAGAAAGCTTATGTTTTTGGTGTGATTTTCAATTCTAACTTAGCCCTCTATTTATAGGAAAATTTTGGTAGGTTTGACCTGCAACCTGATGGTTTTACCTGCTACTATTCCCACCCACCACATTTGAAATATAATTCAGCACATTTCTTCACCAACCACAAGTGGGGCCCACCAATTCTAGAATTTTCCACCAAAATGATAAACTCCGAAAATTCAACAATTTCTGAACCAGTCATCTCGTAAAATTCATAACAAATCATACGTTCATTTTTAACGGTTCAAAATTTGTGGACATATACTCAACTTATATATGTACAACATATCCAAAAATTACCATGATCCAACGGTCGGATTAAAAATTATAACCCCCGCAAAATATCTCAAAAATCCTGATTTTTAATACCTCCATTCCGACAAAAAATACGGATAAAAATCTCAACATTAACTCCTTCATTTTTTAACCACAAAAATATATCCCTCATTTATATCCACATAAAATAAATATTTTCTTATCATATGAATCAATAATTAATTATTCACAAATAATATTACAGAATCACATTTATGACAACCAGGCCGTTCCCAGAAAAGAGGGGGCTTTCCAATAAGGATTTCTCCTTACTGGCGCGCAATTAGATGACCAAACCTCTCCTTAGACAGAACTTTCTAGACATTGCCAATAATGCTATCTAATAATACTATTCAAATAATATGAATTATTGATCTGATAATGAGAAATACTGTGCAGCAACAATTATTGAACAACAACAATATAAAATTTCAACGTAGCAATTATTGAATCAATAAAATAAAATATTGAACAGTAATTACTGTAACAATTATTGAGTAGTGCCTTCTTACGTAAGAATCAATAATTTTAAAAATACTGTGCAATACCGTGTGCTACTGTGCAATAACGCGTATTACTGTATTTTAACCACCGGGTATTCCAACAGTGTTAACAGTAACAACTACGCCGTTATTTGTAAAAGCTCAAATTTGTCGTTTTCTTCACCCGACAGTTATTCTGTTATGGGGCCCACAAATGGCTGCGCCGTCGTACGAATATTCCCCGACAGAAAGAATATTCCACGACCAAACGAATATTCCCCGACAACAATGATTATTTTATAATCACTTGCTTATTTTGAAAAAAATCATATTTCACTCATAACTTTAAACTTTTATCAATTTAACCATTTACTGAATAGTAATTATAAGAAAAATTGAATACTTTTATTTCATAAAATTCGGGGTCTTACAAAGGTACCTTACATTGGACATCATCATGTATCAGCACCTCACAAAGGTACCTTACATAAAGGTACAGTCAAAAATTGTTTTAGAAACTAGAATCTTTGGGAAGTGCTCAAGGAAACCTTCGTACATGGGAGGCCATGCGTCTAGGTTATGATAGATATCATATGGCCACAGAATTATCCTTGGTTGACCCAATAGACCCCAAAGAAAAACGAGAAGATTACTATCATATTCTTCCCAATGGTGAGTCTTCTCTTGACTTATCATTATCTCCACTGTATCTAACTGAGAATTATACTTCAAACAAACACCAAGATTATATAGATAGTGCTTGTAGATATACTCGGCAAGCGGATGTGCACAATCATGTCTTATGATGACACGAGGTTGTATGTCGTTAGACATCTTGTATTATAGTGGCAAAACACCCTTCTAACGTTGGGTTCGCCTCACCCTATTTTCTTCACCAAATATAACTACTAAATGATGACCACCGTTCTATTCCCTTGTTACCCCCGCTCGACCCAGCTACACTCTTATTACCTGAAAGGAATTGTGAAGCAAAAGGGTGAGCACAACTAGCTCAGTAAAGAATATCATGACTAAAGATAATTCAATTATCAATAGCCTTCATCAACAATAAATCAGAGATTTAGAACATATGGTAAATGATAAAAATTTCAACCATAGTTGCAGCGGAACGAGCAATCCATTAGAAGAGTCAAATAGACTATAAAGTCTATTATCTTCTCCATGTTAAAAATCCACCAATAATATTTTATCCATGTAACATCACTCAACAGTTCCTTTCCACAATCATATGAATAACTCATAATCATAATTGTGACTATAAATTTTTCTTCGCACCCAGGACGAAGAATATTTTCATCACCTGTCTTTACCTGAAACATCAAAGATCATGGTTATACCAAATCACAGTTCCTGTTTATAATCATACTAACAAATCCATCTTTGCACTACGGGCCAAAGATATTCATCAACAAACCATCTTTGCACTACGGGCCAAAGATATTCAACAACAGTTCATCTTTGCACTACCGGCCAAAGATATTCAACAACAGTTCATCTTTGCACTACAGGACAAAGATATTCATCAACAGGCCGTCTTTGCACTACATGCCAAAGATATTCATCAACAATTCATATTTGCACTACAGGCCAAATATATTCATATCTCAAAGAAATATATAATCATTTCAGAATTTATATAAACAATAATTATAACCATGTTGATCAATTCACCTTTGCACTTAAGCTTAAGATATTCAATTATAAATTCAATGGTCATGATCATACCAGTCACAATTCAACTTTGCACTACAGGCCAAAGAGAACCCTAGTCATGATCATACCAATAATCTATCCATCTTTACACTCCAGTGAAAGAGAATTTCAACATCAGGGTTATAAAAATGTTATATATGATGATAAAAATAATATGATCAACATATAGTTTTAATCTCAAGAGTAATATTCGTAACTCATGAATAGTAACCCCGACACAAAAGATAGAAATTCTACAATAAAATTCATACCAATATTTCGGTATAATGATATTGAAAGAATAACATTACTTAAATTTATAAACAATTTATTTTAATTGTTTACACTTTACTAATTAATGCATTTAATCATCATAAAATGCCAACTCTTACAATTTCATCATCAATAACCAAAACCCTCATCAAAAATCTGCATATACCTCATATAGGATTCTCAAGCCATAAAATCCTATTTTTCAATTTTCTTTCTTCACAAAACATATTTAATTCATTTACTCATAACTAGACTATTTTCATGAAAAATACCAAATCAGTTCCAAAAATATTTCTTTTCTGGGATTTAGCATAATATAGTCCCATAGTGAACATATATTTTTCTCAGAATTTTTAAAAGTCATTTACTATTTTTCATATGGCCAAAATAGCCGAATATTTAGACATTTATCAAAAATTGTACTTTTGTCTAAAAATTCTGAAATTTACAGAGTATACTTCTATCATATACATGTACTCCCAATAAAAATTTCATCAATTTTGGAGTTAACCACAAGGAATTATAAGCTGTTACTTTTAAAATAGTCTTTTCTCATAAAATTCATAACTCTCAATCTATACATCCAAAAATCACCATTTTTGGACACAATCAATAAAACTCATCAAAATATCATTTCAAATTTTTCCAGAATTTTTGAAGATCAAAAAAATTACGAAACTGAAAATCATAACAACCCTTAAAATCCCTTAATATCCCTTACTATCCCTTACCTCAAAATAGCAGCACTTCAGACCGGATATCAGATATAAAGCTGAAGGAAACTTGCACTGATGAATAGCAACTCACCAAGTATCTAAATACTCACAAAATATTCTTCATAATATAGAGAGAGAAAGAGAGAAAGCTTATGTTTCTGGTGTGATTTTCAATTCTAACTTAGCCCTCTATTTATAGGAAAATTTTGGTAGGTTTGACCTGCAACCTGATGGCTTTACCTGCTACTATTCTCACCCACCACATTTGAAATATAATTCAGCACATTTCTTCACCAACCACAAGTGGGGCCCACCAATTCTAGAATTTTCCACCAAAAATGATTTATAACCTAATTTCCGAATCAGCCACCTCTTAAAATTCATAAAAAATCATACGTTCATTTTTAACGGTTCAAAATTTATGGACATATACTCAACTTATATATGTATAACATATCCAAAAATTACCACGATCCAACGGTCGGATTAAAAATTATAACCCCCGCAAAATATCTCAAAAACCCTGATTTTTAATACCTCCATTCCGACAAAAATACGGATAAAAATCTCAACATTAACTCCTTCATTTTTAACCACAAAAATATATCCCTCGTTTATATCCACATAAAATAAATATTTCCTTATCATATGAATCAATAATTAATTATTCACAAATAATATTACAGAATCACATTTATGACAACCAGGCCGTTCCCAGGAAAGAGGGGGCTTTCCAATAAGGATTTCTCCTTACTGGCGCGCAATTAGATGACCAAACCTCTCCTTAGACAGAACTTTCTAGACATTGCCAATAATGCTATCTAATAATACTATTCAAATAATATGAATTATTGATCTGATAATGGGAAATACTGTGCAGCAACAATTATTGAACAACAATAATATAAAATTTCAACGTAGCAATTATTGAATCAATAAAGTAAAATATTGAACAGTAATTACTGTAACAATTATTGAGTAGTGCCTTCTTACGTAAGAATCAATAATTTCAAAAATACTATGCAATACCGTGTGCTACTGTGCAATAACGCGTATTACTATATTTTAACCACCGGGTATTCCAACAGTGTTAACGGTAACAACTACGCCGTTATTTGTAAAAACTCAAATTTGTCATTTTCTTCACCCGACAGTTATTCTGTTATGGGGCCCACAAATAGCTGCGTCGTCGTACGAATATTCCCCGACAGAAAGAATATTCCACGACCAAACGAATATTCTCCGACAACAATGATTATTTTATAACCACTTGCTTAAAAAAAAATTCATATTTCACTCATAACTTTAAACTTTTATCAATTTAACCATTTACTGAATAGTAATTATAAGAAAAATTGAATACTTTTATTTCATAAAATTCGGGGTCTTACAGTGTTAATGTGACAAACATGTAATGAAGAGGTTGAAACAGAATCGTGTCATGCGGTTAGTAATTCTAAAGTTATTAGAGATTAGTAAGTAATGAAAGCGATATGTTGTGATTTATTGAACACATGAATTAGTAAATAAGTATTTTAAATCAAATACTGAGATTTCTAAAGTGTATATGGAGTACTAAATGGAAACTTGTACTAAAGTAACAAGTTTAACTATGAATGAGTTTTAATTTGGAAGTGGATGTTAGTATATCTAATAGATATTGTGATTCCAATAAAATGTGTAGGCAAACGTGAGTTGTAGTTTATAGCTTACGCACGAGGCAAGTTTCTTAACCTTACCTCTTTACATTGAGCAAGTTCTTTTATCCTTAAACTTTATTCGAGCAAGTTTTGAATTCTTATCATTGTTGAGCTATTCTAACTTGTTTATAGTTAAGCAAGTTTTCTTAAGTTCTATTCTTTTATGATAAATATAAATTCTTGAACTCAAATCTATAACCGAGTTGTTCTATTTCATTTACGTAACGCAAATCAAAATATTATTGTTATTTTGAGCAAGTTTCATTCTAAGCTTGTTATTCCTTAGTACATGTTCATAACTTAATTCTTTTATCTCAAGATCATAGCCTTAGCTTAATATTGTTCAAGCAAGGTTTATTATTTTATTCAATACTTATGCTTTTTAGTTATTTCTAAGCATGAGTTTAATATATAGTTAGTTCACCTATAATTATTCATTGTTCCATATTATGTTATTATTGATCAACCGTAGTGTTATCAAACCTTATTGATTCAACTAATCCTTTAGTTGATGGTCGTTAAACTCTAAATTATCCTTGAAGCTTATTCAAACCAAACTTTCTTTGGTGCGTACTTATACTCTAAAATTGAGAAGAATAACCCTATTATAGGGGATACGCGATGCGTTTAGATGTTTGTGTACAATACATGGTACGAAGGGTTGATCCCCCTAAGTACATGAAGTCCCTACAACATAATTGTTTAGGTTAAAGCTGAAAGATTACTTGTAACCATAGACATAGTTCGTGGTCTTATGACCCTCAGATATATTTCATATTTTGATTCTGATTTTTGGTTATCATTGATAGAGTACTATTCAATTTTGATGAGCCTATTCATTGGCAGTTATTATTCTCTTGTTGTTCGTTGCTATATCTAGTGAGCATTTGTTTTGCTCACTCTTGCATAAATATAATCATTGCAGCTAAGGTTGAGAAGGTCGATGAACCTACTACAAACAAAGAAGAAGGAAAAATGTACAAGTGATGAAGACTTGTAATTTATTGGCTTTTATATTAATATACTTTACTTAAATGATGTGATGTAACTATTTTTATTTCCGCACTTGATTTATGTTAAAGGTTAGATAACCTGGGAGATTTTTTGATTTAATGATGTAACCCTTTAATGGGAGGATTTATGGTTTAAATGTTATCATATTTGGGTAGATATTATGAATGTATAGAAAGTGATCACCAAGTCTTAGGGGAATGAAGTACCCAGATTTGGGGGTGTCACAGTCATAATCCGGGTGTGAAAATAGACCGAATTTTGGGGCGTGACATTATGGTATCAAAGCTGATAGGGTATAAACCTTAGGTATGAGTACCTAAGACTATAATCGTAGAGAGAATGGTACGAAGATCGTTGAGTTAAACGATTAAGGAAGAAGATCACCACGTGATCATATTGAATCGTAATAACAGATGTTCTGTTAACCGATGGATGATTTATAGCTAATGCTATAAATGAATGGTACTATGAAGTAGTACGGGAATAAGAACTCAGATTAAGTTGTAAAGGACAGTATACGAATTAAAGAAAATTCCTATTAAGTAAAGAGAAAATAAGAAGTTCTAAGATTTCGGTTGAGGACTCGTGTGATAGCTGAGTTGTATAAACCTTTGCTATGGGCAGAGGTTTGTGCTTTGGTGTAACAACTTCTTAGGTTATTACAGTGATAATCATTGGAATAGTATGGCGTGCTATCAATATGTATATGATGAGATGGTGAATCTTTTCTCATGTATATATTTGATTGGTAGAGAATAACAAGATAGGTGTTCTTGAAACTCATACTTATGAAAAGTTTGTGACTCATAGTTATATGCTATGTTTATGAGCCCTGAGCATATGGATAGTCCTTGATTTATTCTTAGATTATATATTGCGAACATAAGTTCTTAAACACATATGGTTGTGGAAAGTTCCTAAACACATAAAGTGTGGTAAGTTGATGGACTATACTAAGGTATAGGGATGTTTAGACTGAAAACGAAGTACTTTTAGTATGCTTAGCATTGAAGGTGCTAGAGAAGATTAAGTATTGTCGCAAGTAAGACAATGAAGGAAGATTGAGAAAAGGATATTCCAAGTCATCTAGCTATTCTAGATTTCGAAGTTTATTGAAATCGTGCTTATATGTGCGCATTTTGAAAAGGAACGAACTAGTTAAACTTTTGGAACCAATGGATTTTAAAAAAACTATTCTTGGTATGTCTATGCTAATTTTTTTAGCTAGACGGAAGTTGATTTTAAATATCAAAATGAATTTTATATCATCAATGCATTTGATGCAAAGATGGTAAAAGGATGGAATTATTAATGCAATTAAACCTAGTGTTGGATTTGATCTTATGATCAACAACCTGCTATGGTATGATGTATAATGACGAAGTCATAAACTGACGAAGTCCTCGGCGTACTGTGAAAAGTACGGTATCATGACGTCATGATACATTTTTGTCGACGTCGGGATTTTTATTTGTCCCTTTTTTGTTCTTGTTCTTTTGTGTTCTCATGTTAGGTGGGATTTGTTTGAAAAAATAAGTTGTGAAAATGTTCGACATGTATATGTCGACGATTTAACTGTACGAGTCGCCAGTTGGTTTTTTAAATGGTTGTACAAACACAACCGAGAAAAGGTTTGCACATTGACCCAGTGATGTGACACTACTAAACGGGTCTGTGAAACCGATGTAACGCCCTAGAAAATCGAATATGTTGTAAGTACTTTTATAATGAATAAAATAATATTATTTGTTATTATTATGTGTTAGTAAGATGAATGTCATTCTATAACCTAGAAACATCGGAACGTCATAGTGTTTTAACTACGTGAAGGAATTAAAGTATTTTAATTTCCAAGATGAAAATAAAAACTTTCCGATAAATTTTTTGAAAAATACTATTCATCGTTTTTCGCTTGGAAATTGTTTTTGAACTTTTGAGAAATATTTAACGTTATAATATCGAGGTGATATGGATTATGTAATAATAATTCAAGTATGGAAAACGTAATATTTTGCATGTGGGCTTAATTTGAGAACGATAAGAAAATCAAGTGTTAAGAATTTATTGTAATGATGGTATGATACATATGTATTGTGCGAGGTAGAGTATACGAGTATGATACGAAGTATTATATGAGTATATGGGAATGATAGTATTCCGTATATTATGAACTAGTACACGAGTTAGAATACGAGAATTATACGTATAGTATATGTGATAAGGTTTTTAATTAAATAACATGGACTAGTAGGATTGTGTAAACAATTGAATAGTCCAATAAACATTAAGGTGTAAGCCCAAGTGGTGGTTAATGTGAAGCCCAATGCAAGTTAATGCAAGCCCAAAAATAAGTTAAGAAATTTAAAACCTAATCTCGTGTAATGATCCATTGGGTAATTAGGACCCATGGGGTAACCCATGGGTGAACTTGGTGACCAATAACTTTGTGTGGTGGACAAGAATGTTGAGTGGTTAGCAAGATTACTTAGGGGTTAAGTAGTGAATAGTAAGGAGGTTTGTTAAGGAGGTGGGATAGCCTAATGACTATTATACCCTAACTTAGCAAGCCTATAAATAAAGGAGGTGCTTGTTCATTATTTACTTGTTCAATTTCATCCAAGCAAAATAACTTATTGGTTAGAGAGAATAAGCACTTTTAAGCTAAACATCCTTTGTTATATTTTCAAGAAGAAAGAAGCTAGTCATCAAAGGTAATGATCTTGTGATCTTATATCTTCCATCTCTACTATTGTAGGGTGATAAGAGAAGTGTAACTTAATGAACATGTATGCTAAGAACACGTAAGAAATGGATGATCAATGGATTTAAGCCGTATAAATCATGAATAAGTAATTTGAACATAAATAAGTTATGAACTTATGATGATCATACATGAACTTGTAACATATTTACATGAATGAAGTTAATATGTTAATGAGATGTAAGAATGTTGGTTAAAAGACTTAAATCAATAATAAGTCATAAGGAAGGAAATCTTGTAATTTATAATTGTTAAGTTATAAATTTATGAAGAATAAGCCATAACCTAAATTAAAAACAAGTTGTTATAATATGTAGGTTGAGATGTGTAGTTAATGAATTGAATCCATTTGGAATGATGAACAAATCGTTAGTAACGAAGTTTTACCAGAATTCACACGATTGGACGATGAGCGTCGAAATCGTGAAATTCTCATAATGGAAGTCGGATTTTATGTTTTAACTCAGAAACGTTGGTTTTCAATGGAGATAAGTCGTATTTTGTATTATAGAGTTGCGGACTCGAAAATGACCAGATTCTGACTTAGAACAAAAAAACGAGCGTTGAATGTTCACGAACGTTTATCGTTTTCGTTAAAAATGGAATAATAGGTGAATTTTTAGTTAACAAAGTCAAATAGATAAAATTCTTGCATGAACACGTAGAGTATGTAATTTGTGAACCATAGGCTCTTGAACGAGCCAATTTGGACTTATAACGAAGAAGTTACGAGCTCGGGAATCTCACAAAGTCAAAAATATGTCAAAATTTTATGAGGAACAGAGTCCGCGCCGCAACGCTACTCAAGGCATAAAAGCCCGCGCCGCAGCGCGAGGCTGGACTATAGTGCATTGTTAGTTGATGCCGCAACGCGACATAGAGAGCTGGGACTCCTGCCACAGCGCCGAGTCCGGGCAATGCACATTATTAACTCACGCCGCGACGTGACACAGAGGAGGAATGCTGGCGCCGCAGTGCCAGCCTTAAGGATTTCATAGAAGGGAAAAATTACAAGTAAAGAAAGAAAGTGAAATGATTAGTAATGAAGTAAAGCTTAATTATATCGAAGTAAAGCCTTATTAAACCTTAAGTTTGACAACTAAAGGTTAAAGATAATCAAACGAACATGAACGTAATGACAGTGTAAGTTATAACGGCAAGCCGGAACCAATAATAACAAATCTAATATGTAATTAGATTGAGAAGAAGGGTCAGATTCTTTAGGAACCATGTATGTTATTTATGACCTAATATGTTATATGATGTTATCATCTACTGTAGAGTCTTAAAGACTTAAAGTGCACGTGTTATAACCGTAGCAGACGCTAAAGGCAAGTGTTCTAACCCTTGTTCTAGTTCAATCTGGACATGCTTTGTGATTTATGTATTCTTGCGCATGCGTTAATGTTTGATAAAGTCAATGCCAATTCTTCCGGCTAGACTTACGATATGTTGGATTTCTTATAATCTATCTAAGTATTGACCATGATTTACCAAACTAATATTGGTGTGGTTTTCAAATGAAGAATGAGTATGCTAAAATGTTTTGTCGTCGAACGACAAGTGTTGGTCGGAATACCGATCACTAAACACGCGCAAGTATACGCGGTCTAACAAGTAACACAGTAATAAGGAGAGTGTCGTACCCATGAGGAACTATGACTAATTTTTACCAAGTACCGATTGTTTATCGCTAAAGTCTTATTCGAACAACACTAAATAGAAGGGTGATTAATCTAATTATACTACTTAACAAAGCAAGTAAATGGATAACGAAAGGAAATCTCAGGAATTATAAGCTCAGGTCACAACTTCACCCCCACACAGACATTCTGTCAAACACCTGGCGTGTTATGTTTCATCAAACTAGCTACCCTTTCTCTCTTTGGTCTTAATGGTCACGACAATTTGTCGACCGAGAACACATAGGTGCCTATGCACCTCTGTCGAGGTATGCACAAACATATCCTCTCCAGATCCACCCAAAAGGGAATAGAACAGAAAAGAACGTCCAAGCTAGATGTAATCCTACATATGTCTATGCGAATTAATCGTAACAAGGATTTAAGCATAAGTTCTCAATAAGGTCGCACGTGGCGCATAGAGATATGTCTATTCTATGCACAACTTATGCAGTCGAAACCCACAATCACATGCTAATATAATTAGGTGTACATCTACAATTCTTCTGTCGATATCATGCAGATTACCAAAATCATCACTAATGTCTTAGCGAGAATCATAAAGCACATATATATTAGTCCAAATCATATGGTGCCAACCAAAGAGATAAAGACAGTCAATTCAAATAACAAAAGGATCCATTATAACCTTAGAGCCAATATTTAGTTCATAGTTAATAAACCAAATACAAGTAGCAAATAAGGCAACATTTATAGAATACAAAATTAGAGGAAATAAATGTATAGAAGAAACTTTGTCAAAGCCCCTTCAACACAAACGAATTCTGCTCAAATCAAGCTTTTCAATCCGTGCCGCTCGTTGCTCTTGTGCTCCAAAGAAAATACAAACTTCTCCCTATTCTACCTAATCTATATTTACATACATCAACTGAGAGAAAGAAAGAGAAATTTCAAAAGAAAACTAACCTAAGCTAATCTATGTGATAGACATTCGAGAGAGAGAAATACAGAACTGCTTCTGTTATATATCTCCTTCCTTCCTTCGCTAGGTCAAACCAAGGCCCTGGTTGTCTGGGAACTAAACCTGGCACCGCGGCGTGGCCAAATAAGTTGTGGTTGGCACTGCAGTGCCATGTCATTAATAAGGAGACCAGAGCTCGCGCTGCAGCGCGAGACCAAGAAGGAACAGTGGCGCCGCGACGCGAAGATGATGTCAGCAAGGGCTAGAGAGTGGTGTTGCGGCGCGACCATTAAGCCTGGCGTTGGCGCCGTGGCGCGAGTGCGAGGAAAATGCCCGTTTTGCCCTGGAAAAGCACTATAAAGCTCTGCAATACATCAGTTAAGCACAAAAACACTATAATCATACAAAACTATAAAAAATCTACGAATTTAGGCAATTACTTAAGTCATTAAGTATCCGATTCACGGGTATAAATCTCACTCATCAAATACCCTTAAACTTAAGTCTTTGCTTGTCCTCGAGTAAACTAACTAACACAACACTAATAAAAAATAATACTCACGCAAAAGAAAACTAAAACAATATAGTAGTATCATGGCTTCAAAGCTCGATCATAGCCATTCCCAAAGAATAGGGCAAACATAGAGATGAATAAGGGTTCATTCAAATTCAAGCATAAGACTGTATTCGATCCATTCTATTTGTGTGTGTGGAGACTAACCGTTATAACTAATCATAACTCGAATAAGCTCGCACAGTCGATTGCTAAAACTAATGAGCAAACTCCAGAACTTAAACATTCAACAGGCATTAAGAATAAGACGCAAAAGTAGGAAAAGATCAAAAGACTCTAGCATGACGACAGTAAAATCAGACTTGGACAGTACTTAATTACATCATGCTATTCAGAACTACCCATGAATGAGCTTTTGATCAGTGACTCCCAAGCCAGACGACTTTAGGGCACTAGGTGTAGAACACCCCTATGAATCTAATAACTCGAGCAGTAAAGGCCACGTAATCAACATAAGCCAATTAAGAGTTTACAACACAAACGAAGATTATTAAGCGAGTGCATTTTATGCCACATCTCGATATCGGTCCTGCGTTTATGAGCGAGTGCGTTTTACGCTCCATCTCGACTCACCGCAAAACTTTCAATATAAACTCTTCTTTTCTATTTTTATTCAGTTTTCATTAATTTTTTTTTATATGTCAACATGCTTGAATTCAAGATCCAAAACTGTATAAATGTCTAAGTCTTTTATTACCTTGTACAAATGAAAGTTTATAAGAGGGAACAAATTTTCAAAGCAATAAACACGCGAACTAAATTCGAAAAAATAACTAGTTAAAAATAGTTGGTCGGTGCGTGCTAAGAAGGGCGGATCAATAACAGTCTAAACTTATCAATTGAACAACCCCTAGCTCATACATGCTTGACACGACTCTAAGAGATAGGCATAGATACTTGACGCTAGTCATCAGCCACAATAAAAATAATAATAACTATAATACCCTTGCTAAATAGCAGCTCAAAATAGGGTAAAAAGGCCATTCAAATGGCACAAGCATCTAACCTATATAAGCCCCAAAAAGATGGCTATAAACCACAATCATGCTGATAATAATCAAAGCATTAACTAATAAAATGAAAACCAAAAACAGTTCATGGCATAATAATAAAAATCCAAACATAATCCTGCAGTTCAAAATGACTGCACCACAATACTGAAATAAAACATAATAAAGTCTAATGTATGCAATCCTAACATGGCAGTAGAGAAGTAAAATAGATAATAGCTAAAAGCACCCCCAAACTTGAGGTGAGCAATGCCCTCATTGCTAAACATAAAGCAATTGATACAAGAGGGCTTCCCTGAAGTGGCTCACTCAGCAGTGGTCTCGTCCTCGTCAGCCTCGGCGGGCGGTGATGGGGGAGGGTAGGGTGGGAAGACAGGCAGATCTGGAAACTGGTATGGCGTGAACTCAGCATTCTCACCACAATAGTCGGTGTGGATGCTCTGCATGGTGTTCACCAACTCATTCTGGTACTGCATAGCTATCTCCTGTCTCTGAGCCACTACAACTATGTGCCTCCTCTACCTCTTAGCCTAGGCGTCCTGTTTCTGATGTAGCAGAGTGAGGGACGCCATAATATCAGTCAATAGCCCCTGTCTAGCTGGGCCTGCACCTGAAGTTTGTCCCTACTCTGGCTCTGTAGTAGGGGGTGGCGCTATAGGTAGCCCGTAGCCTCCGTCTCAGACATAAGACTCTGCCCCGTCCCACACAATGAAACGGGAGATCGTCTGGTGGTCTATGACTGCAATGAGAGGCACGACTATCTCCTCTGGCCCCAACTGAATGCATGCCTGCTTGCACAGTCGAGTGATCAACGATGGATGTGGAAGCCCCGAAGCCACTGTGCTCTTGATTGCCTTAATGATTGACTCGTGTATAAGGACCCCGACGTCCACGTTAAGGCCCGTGACAATAGCAAATAGGAGGATCGCCCTATCTTTGGTCACATCACTAAGGTGCCGGGTAGGAATCATATTACCACAGATGAAGCTGAACCACGCCTTCCCATAGCGACTGAGCGCTGAAGACGGGAAACTGGTCTTTTCACCCGTGTAGTTGTTCTTTTTCCATGAAGTCCCTGGCTTCCAAAGCCTCCTGATAATATCCTCTAAGTCGTAGCTGCGGAGCCCCGGCTGCATATAATAATTACCTGCATAGTTGGGCGTGACAAATAGTGCAATGATGGCCTCACTACCAAACGCCACTAGCTTTCCCATAACTTGGACAACCACGTCACCTTCGGCATTGGCGTTGGCATAGAACTCTCGAACCACTGATACACTAGCTGACCCGGGTGGTTTTGGGAAACAAATCCATTGGCGACCCGAAATCATGGCCAACAACTCGCCATCCACTTTGTTAGGCCTCAACCCCCATTCTGGAATCAGATTTCTCGTAGCAAAGGAGCTCTTGTATCGTTTCCAAGCCTCCTCGCTCAAAAATTTGGCTCCATCCCAAGCCGCTGGTGGTGCCGCGGACGATGATCCTCCCATGCTAAGGTGTTATCGCTTTTGTACCATTTCAAAATTTTAATTGGCTTGATGCAGAAACAGTCCCTCAGCACTGCCGAAATTCCCCCAAACTTAGGCCAAATAAACCCAGAGCAGTAGCAATGCCAAATCAGACCCAAATCAATCAACTTTTCTCTCAGGCAATTCGTCGAACACCTTGTGTGCATTCTTCAAACCCAACTTGGATAACCTTTGTTTTTAATTGCTCAATCCAGATTTTTGGCAGAGGAAATCACACCAATACACACAAGAAGAACAACACAATCCCAAGAATTGAAATCAAAGTAGACTTTACAAAAAATCCCCAATTACCTTGAGTGAGAAACCTTAGTTTAAGAATTACGTGGCCAATTCTGTCAAGCAATTGATGGCTCTTGGATTGTTGAAGTATTCCAAATTGATAAAAGCTCTCTGGATTGTGCTCGATAGAGGGTGGGGGTTTGTTGGGGATAAGGGACTTTTGAGGTTTTTGATGGTTGGGGCGATATCTGTCGAGTTGTGCCGAAAAGAGGGAGAGAAGTGACACAATTGCTGCCAAAAACTGAACTTAAAAACCGAAATCTTGCTGTCGGCGCCGCGGTGCAAGTTGTCCTTTGTTACTCGGCGCTGCGGCGCGAGTTAACAGTAGGTGAGGCAGACATTGGCACCGCGACGCGAGTGAGACTTTGTTATTCGGCGTTGCGGCGCGGATGAGAGAGGTTGGGCAATAAAGACGTGGCGCTGGGGCGCGAAGATGGTGCCGCGGCGTGAAACCCAGTGTATATAGTGGCGCCGCGGCACGAGATGCCAATTTCTGTAATTTTTCTAACTGCTATCTGCACATGCTAAGGCAAGAACAACAAACTATACTATAGAGCAAATATGTATTATTCCAAATAATATAATAATTAACTACACAGTAAAATAGATATGGGTAAAGGAAAACAGATAAAATGATGGGGGTGCCTCCCCACCAAGCGCTTGTTTTAAAGTCGTCGGCTTGACTATACCGACGCCGTTCAATCCGGCTCATAAGCAAAAATGACCTTTTCATGCCGCCTATTAGTCAATTCTTTTGGATTCTTGACAGACATGGATGATTGGTCATCCTCGTTCTCCTCATCCATCCAGTCATCACTAGGCACAAAGAATCACTCGCCACTGGAATTATCCACCAATTTGCCTATTTTATTAAGTTGAAAACGTTCTTTGTGCGCTATTGGGCCCTCATGGATGTCCGCAGTTGGGAGCGTGGTTTCAGATTGAAGATCAGTATGGACTATAGAAGCACTGATTATCCTCGTGTTTCCAACTTCAGACTCCACCGGTTGGCCAGCATGCACTATGACGTCCCCCTCCACAATTATGCGAGACTCAATGCATTTTCCTTGCGTATCCACCATGCAAAACTCTACTACTTCATCGTCGAGATCAATTACGACCGGGAGATTGCCTTGCTGTGGATTTGTGATGGCATTGACGAGTTGCCCCAATTGCTTCTCAAGGCTATAAAATGCGGCTTCTTGGCTTGCCATCCGAACCTCATTTCTCTGAATAAAGTTGGTAAGAAGCTCCTCAAGCCGGTTCTCTTCTTTTCGTGTTGAGGTCTCATAAAAGCTCTCATTGGATTGAGACGTCAACTCATAATGCGACAGAGACTGATAGTCAAACTGAGAGGCATGATTCGGCTCATAATATTTCTCTTGACTGTAGTCCCATGAGTTTGGATAACCCTGGCAGTTTGGATGATAGGAGATCAATTCAAAGTCAGCTCATTCCTGACAGTAGGCGTTCTTAGTGGACTGACACTCAAGATTGTCAGAAAACCTCAAGGCATTTGCAATTTGAAGTTGTAATCTCTCGAGTCCTTCTTCCAAGCTTGGTTGTGTTATCCTCTCATAAGGCCATTGATAACATTGATCGTCCATAATTTGTAGACTTAAAAACAAAAAGAAAGGAAGATCAAACAAATAAAAGAAATAATTATATACAAGTTCAAAGTGAGACTAAATTGATTTAAATCAATATTGGATAATATCAGAATAATAGTTCCCCGGCAACGGCACCAAAAACTTGTTTGTCGAAATATCGATTACAAAACACGTGCAAGTATACGTGGTCTAACAAGTAATACAGTGATAAGGAGTGTCGTACCCATGAGAAACTATGACTATTATTTACCAAGTACCGATTGTTTATCGCTAAAGTCTTATTTGAACAGCACTAAATGGAAGGGTGATTAATCTAATTATACTACTTAACAAAGAAAGTAAATGGATAACGAAAGGAAATCTAAGGAATTACAAGCTAAGGTCACAACTTCACCCCCACACAGTCATTCTGTCGAACACCTGGCGTGTTATGTTTCATCAAACTAGCTACCCTTTCTCTCTTTGGTCTTAATTGTCACGATAATTTGTCGACCGAGAACACATAGGTACCTATGCACCTCTGTCGAGCTATGTACAAACATATCCTCTCCAGATCCACCCAAAAGGGAATAGAACTGAAAAGAATGTCCAAGCTAGATGCAATCCTACATATGTCTATGCGAATTAATCGTAACAAGGATTTAAGCATAAGTTCTCAATAAGGTCGCATGTGGCGCACAGAGATAAGTCTATTCTATGCATAACTTATGCAGTCTAAACCTAGAATAACATGCTAATATAATTAGGTGTACATCTATAATTCTTCTGTCGATATCATGCAGATTACCAAAATCATCACTAATGTCTTAGCGAGAATCATAAAGCACAAATATATTAGTCCAAATCATATGGTGCCAACCAAAGAGATAAAGACAGTCAATTCAAATAACAAAAGGATCCATTATAACCTTAGAGCCAATATTTAGTTCATAGTTAATAAACCAAATACAAGTAGCAAATAAGGCAACATTTATAGAATACAAAATTAGAGGAAATAAATGGATAGAAGAAACTTTGTCAAAGCCCCTTCAACACAAACGAATTCTGCTCAAATCAAGCTTTCCAATCCGTGCCGCTCGTTGCTCTTGTGCTCCGAAGAAAATACAAACTTCTCCCAATTCTACCTAATCTATATTTACAAACATCAACTAAAAGACAGAAAGAGAAATTTCAAAAGAAAACTAACCTAAGCTAATCTATGTAATAGACATTCGAGAGAGAGAAATGCAGAGCTGCTTCTGTTATATATCTCCTTCCTTCCTTCGCTAGGTTAAACCAAGGTTCTGGTTGTCTGGGAACCGGACCTGGCGCCGCGGCGCGGCCAAATAAGTTGTGGTTGGTGCTGCAGCGCCATATCATTAATAAGGTGACCGGAGCTCGTGCTGGAACGCAAGACCAAGAAGGAACAGTGGCGCCGCGGTGCGAAGATGATGTCAGCAAGGGCTAGGGAGTGGCGCTGCGGCGTGGCCATTAAGCCTGACGTTGGTGCCGCGACGCGAGTGCGAGGAAAATGCCCGTTTTGCCCCTTTTAGCTAGAAAAGCACTGTAAAGCTCTGCAATACATCAGTTAAGCACAAAAACACTATAATCATACAAAACTATATAAAATCTACGAATTCAGGTAATTACTTAAGTCATTAAGTATCCAATTTGCGGGTATAAATCCCACTCATCAACAGGCACGTGAGGTTGTCACAACTTAAATGTATATACGTTTAATAAATGTAGTGTTGATCAACGTAGAGTACTACAGTCTGATCACCTAGACATGCTCGTAAGCTATGCCGGACTTACGGACTTGGTGCTAGGATGTCCTTTTCAAAGTACTTATGAAATTCTCATTGTCTTGGATAGGAATTGATGTTTTACTGAATATTATTATTGAAAAACGTTTTGAATGAAAAGAAGTGCTATTTTGACATATCGATAGTACTTCATAACTATTGTTTAGTTATTAAAGATATATGATTCCTATGTTTTAAGCATGCTATTTTACTAGAATTGTTGTACTTGATGAACTAGTTAGGCTCACTCTTGTTTGAACTATATAAATGTAGCTAAGATCGAACGGACAGACGGATCCGACAAGGATAAAGGGAAAGCTAAGGCGAACCCATAGATTACTTATGTAATAGTATAGGTTTGTAATGATAATATTTGATATCATGACAAGGACAAATGTAACAGCTAAAGAACATGGGGGAATGTTAATATTATTTTGAATATATATAAGACATATTCATTCTTTTGAGGCATTTCAATTGAATGTTTGTGTGAACTGTAGCACCGTGTAGCACCATCTGTCAGGTTGGAAGATACCCGGATTTGGGGGCATCACAGGTTAGTATCAAAGCATTAGGTTATAAAACTTAAGGGGGGATTTAAACCTTAAGTCATAACCTTAAGAAAAGTCAAAGAAAAAACAGATAGAAATTAACCTTATAAAAATGCATTATATATGTTATGTGTTTTTATTATTCTACTAACGTGTACTAATCAAATTTATTTGTGTTGTTGTAGATGTCAGGAGAAAATAGAGATGTACAGGTAGTTAGTGAAGGATCAGTTAATCAGATAGAGGTCATACTAAACCCTCTAGCAGCAGAGCCTGAGATAGTAGTGGTTGAGTCTGAAGACTCAGAGAGCCTAGACCTTATGTCCGTGTTTAACGGCATGCTAGAAGAAGAGGTGGAGGTAGTGTCCTTCAACCCTGTAGCAATAGCAGCAGAGACGGCTCCGAGGGAGTCAATGATGTCACTCTTTGTATCAGTGTTGGATAGAAACATCCATTACTGTCAGGAGGTTAAGGAGCTGAAAGTAGAGCTCCAGGCTGTCTTAGAGGATAAGACAGACGTGGAGTCTACGTGGGAGCAGGAGCACGATGAGAGAGTTTTGGCCAAGGATAATGCCCATGAGCTAAAACAGGAGATCTTTGAGCTCGGGGGGGAGCTAAAGATCAAAAAGAAGAAGATAGGGAGAATGTCCTATATCCGTAGGAGTTCTCATGCGGACTTCCAGCAGCAGGTAGCTGGCTATCCCATAGAGGCAGGGCAGACGCGACATACTATCAGTCGTGATATTATTGTCGGTCTTGCCAAGGCAAATTTTGATAATGCCTTAAGGCAGATGTAATCTATTAGTAGATAGAGTAGTTTAGATATATAAATACTGTGCATCTAGTAGTGACGTAAAATCATTTTTTGTATAACAAAGGGTAGTCTTTTGTAAATCCTAATTTTTAAAAAGCAATTGCGGGAAAGTAATGTAATCAGCTTAGGCTGTATAATGTAAGCGATGTAGTATTATACTACAATGAATGAATATAAGCCTTTTTCGAAAAATATTGAGTAATGAATGTTTAAGTTATTGTTTAAATTGTGAATAATAACTAAATAACACGAAATGATTAATAGCGAAATGTGTTGTGTGTAAAGCAAAATGCCGCCAAGAAGAGTACCACACAATCAAGGAGCTAACGTAAATCAACCGGAGGGAGGTCCGGTTGACCCCATGCAGGAGTTGTAAATCTTTTAACAGTAGTGTTTAATAGAACTGGGGCAAACAACCCGATAAATCCTGGTGTAGTGCGAGCTACTACGTTTAAGGATTTCAAGAGCGTGAGTCCGCCAAAGTTCAAAGGAACTATAGACACTATCGAAGCCCAAACGTGGGTGAAAGAAATCGAGAAGGAATTTGTCATAACAAATATTGACGAGGGCCAGAAGGTTGCCTTTGCAACCTATATGATGAAAGGAGAGGCCAACTTTTGGTGGGAGGCCAATCAGGCTAGAGCCGAGATCGAGAATCTAACGTGGGTGAGGTTCAAGGAGATATTCTTCGAGAACTAATTTCCCACGAGCATGTAGGGAAGGATGGATATGTGTTTTCTCGATTTGAAACAAGGGGACATGATGGTTCTTCAATACGCCGCCAAGTTTAAAGAACTGGCAAGGTTTGCTCCACACCAAGTGGACACTGAGGTTTGGAAGGCACGACGGTTCGAGCAGGGCTTGAAACCCTGGCTCTATAACTGCATATCGGTGTTCCAAAGTACTTCCTTTGGGACTATTTTAGAGAAGGCGATAATCGCCGAAGGTGGTAGCGAGGCGTTGAGCTAGTACCACAAGGATAAGAAGAATAAGGGGAAAATGGATGGGGGAATTAAGACTGAAGGTGCCAGCGGGAGTGGCGAGGGTCAGAAACAAAAAGTATTTAAATATGGAAATACCAGAGTGAAGCAAGGAGACCCGAAAAGAAGGATGGAGGCCTGCAAGGCTTGTGGGAAGACTCACTTAGGAGTCTGTCTCAAGAGGAAGGCCATATGTTACAATTGTGGATAGGAGGGGCACATTGCGCCTAACTGTCTAAGTCCGAAGAAGAACCATGGATGCTTTGTTTGTGGGTCAACTGACCACATGGCAAAGAACTACCCGAGGAAGGGGACAGAGGGGAGCAAGGGCACCAATAGAGATAAGTTAGCTATTGGTGGTCCAGCACAGTCGGGTAGGCCGATGGCCCGTACCTGTAATATGACTGTCCAAGATGCTATGGCCTCAAGAGACGTAGTCACATGTATTATTTCGATCAACGACCAAAATGCCTACGTGTTGTTTGACTCGGGTGCTACTTGTTCGTTTATCGCATGTGATTTTGCTAGACGATTAGGATTACTTTCCAAAAAGTTTCCTATACTTTTAAACATTAAGGTAGTAAACGAAGAAATAATTCCTGTTGAAGATATTCATAGGAGTTGTTGCGTAGACATACGGGTTTGTAAATTATTGGTAGATTTGATACCGATAAAGCTAGGAGAATTTGACGTAATTTTCAGAATGGATTGGTTAGTTAACCATGGGACAATTATAGATTGTCAGAATAAATGCGTAAATATTAAAACGTTAAAACAACCTCATGTAATATTTTACGGTAATAAATCGTCGGGACGTTCGTGTTATCTTACCATGACACAAACTAGAAAACTGTTAAGGAATGGGTGTGTAGGTTATCTGTGCCATGTTGTTGATACCCAAAGAGTGGGAGTGACCATGGAATAAATACCTATAGTGAGTGAATTCATGGATGTATTTCCAAGTGAATTGTCGGGTCTTCTGCAAGATAGGGAGACCAAGTTTGTAATAGACATTGTGCCAGGAGCAACACTAGTTTCCAGGACACTGTATCGTATGGCGTCAGTGGCGATGAAGGAATTGATGGTGCAGTTACAAGAACTGTTAGACAAAAAGTACATTCAACCGAGTGTTTCACTATGGGGAGCACCGGTGCTATTTGTCAAGAAGAAGGTTGGATCGTTAAGACTTTTTATCGACTACAGAGAGTTGAGCAAGTTAACGATAAAGAATAAGTACCCATTGCCCAGGATCGATGATCTTTTTGATCGGTTGAAGGGGGTAAAGTATTTTTCTAAAATAAATTTAAGGACGGGGTATCATCAGCTAAAGGTTAAAAATGAAGACGTACCGAAGACAGCGTTCAGGACTCGTTATGGTCATTACGAATTTCTGGTGATGTCATTTGGGTTGACTAATGCACCAGCTGCATTTATGGATATGATGAACAGGGTGTTCAAATAATATTTGGACAAGTTCGTCGTGGTGTTTATTGATGATATTCTAGTCTATTCTAAGACGCCAGAAGATCATGCTGAACACCTAAGAATAGTGTTGGAAACACAAAGAAAGGAGAAGTTGTATAAAAAAATTCACGAAGTGTGAATTTTGGTTAGAGATGGTACAATTTTTAGGTCATGTCATTGACCATGAGGGGATTTCAGTAGATCCAACAAAGGTTAAAGCCATGATGAATTGGGAACAACCGAAAACGCCGGGTGAGGTACGAAGTTTCCTAGGGTTAGCGGGATACTATCGGAGATTCGTCCATGATTTTTCGACGATAGCTACTCCGTTGACTAACTTGACAAGAAAGATGGTGAAATACGCGTGGACTGAGAAGTACAAGGATAATTTTCAGAAACTGAAGAAGAGGTTAAGTGAAGTGCCTATTTTGTCATTACTCGATGACACAAGAAATTTTGTAGTTTATAGTGATGCTTAGCATAGAGGACTTGGTTGCGTGCTCATGCAGTATGACAAGGTTATTGTGTATGCATCAAGGTAGTTGAATGATTATGATAAAGTTTACCCTACTCATGATCTGGAACTGGCCACAGTAGTGTTTGCCTTAGAGATATGTCGACATTATCTTTATGGAGAAAAATGTGAGATATACACGGACCATAAGAGTATAAAAATATATCTTCACATAGAAGGAGTTGAATATGAGACAGTGGAAATGATTGGAGTTGATAAAGGATTACGACTGTGAAATCCTGTATCACCTTGGAAAAGCCAATGTAGTTGTCGATGCCTTAAATAGAAAGGGTCGGGAGAAGTTGTCTATGTTAACTGCTCAAACTGAGTTAATAACAGAGATGGCTATGATGGAGTTAGAGGTGAAGTTGTCGAGTAAAGCGGGACAGAGACTGTTTGCGATGGAGATGCAATCTACCATCGTAGAGAGAGTCAAGGAAGTGCAGCTCAAAACTGATGAGTGTGACCAGATAAAGAAGCGGTTAACCAATGAAAAAGATATTAAGTACAGTCTTGATAATGAGTGATTATTAAGATTTGAAGGAAGAATTTGGGTTCCAAATGAGATAGAATTAAAGGAGCAAGTTTTACAAGAAGCTCAGAGTTCGAGGTACTCGATTAATCCCGGTAGCACTAAGATGTATCAAGACATTCGACAGAGTTTTTGGTGGCCGAATATGAAGAGAGAGATAGCCGAGTATGTGAGTAGGTGCTTGACTTGTCAGAAAGTTAAGGATGAACATCAACGACCAAGTGGCTTATTACAGTCATTGGAGATTACGGAGTGGAAGTGGGAGAATATCATGATGAACTTTGCGATGGGACTTCCGACTACTCAGAAGGGTTATGATGCTATTTGGGTAATAGTGGACCGGTAGACAAAGTCGGCTCACTTCTTGCCAATTAGAATTAAGTATAACTTAGACCAGTTAGCTAAACTTTATGTTATAGAAGTTATTTCTAGACATGAAGTACCAGTTTCAATTGTGTTAGATCGTGACCCACGATTCACGTCGAACTTTTGAAGGAGTCTGCAAGAACAGTTTGGGACGCAGCTAAAGTTGAGTACGGCATATCATCCACAAACCGATGGACAGAGCGTGAGGACAATTCAGACATTAGAAGATATGTTGAGATCCTGAGTCATGGATTTTAAGGGTAGTTGGGATGATCATCTACCATTAGTAGAGTTTGCATATAATAACAGTTATCATGCAAGCATAGGTATGCCGCCTTATGAAGCCTTGTACAGAAGAAAATGTAGAACACCATTGTATTGGGATGAAGTGGGAGAATGCTGAATGCTAGGACCAAAATTGGTGTACTAAACAGCGGATATAGTGAAGCTAATAAGAATGCGATTGGTAGACGCTCAAGACAGACAAAGGAAGTTTACAGATTTTCATCGAGTAAATAGGGAGTTTGAGGTAGGCTCGTATGTATTTCCTAAGGTATCTCCCTAGAAAGGAAAGATACGCTTTGGAAAGAAGGGAAAGTTAAGTCCCAGGATTATAGGACCTTTTGAAGTTTTAGAAAGGGTGGGAGGGGTAGCTTACATGATAGCATTACCTCCAGACCTAGAACAAAAACATAACGTGTTTCACGTATCGGTATTTCGTCCCTATAAGCTTGATTACAAACATGTAATAGAGTATGAACCGATTCATATGAAGAAGGACTTAACAAATGAGGAGATGCTGATCCAAATCATCGGTCGAAAAGAGCAAGTTCTACGAAACTAAGTTATACCTTCGGTAAAGGTGTTATCGAAGAACAACGATGTCGAAGAAGCAACGTGGGAATTAGAAGAAAAGATGAACAAGAATTACCCTTGTAACGCCCCGAAATCCGGTCTACCTTCAGACCCGGACTCCGTGCTTCACTGTCATACTTCTTACCAATCATACATCATTATATACTAAAATATAATAACATATATTCTAAAATCCCAGGTTCTATAACCACAAAATCTCTTTCATTACAAATAATGTTAATTACATTATTCTTTACATCTTTCACGAGTGACTTTCATCCGCCACAAAGGATTCATAACTGTTCATTAAACTAGTCTATAGTTTAATTCTATCATTCTATATTACAAGTCTTCACTTGCTCTACACGCACATTCATATAATGAATGGCACTTCGTCTGAATACCGCTCAGCTTGATCTTTACGGGATCCTTAAGTTCTTTCTAACATCGTTCGCTGAAAATGTTTTTCAATTAAAGCAAGTGTGAGCATTCAATTTCCCAGTAAGTCATAACAGTTGAACAAACAACTTCAAGAGTGTAAACATTCCTCAGAACTTCAATAACTGAACAAAGGTTATTAAGCAGCTTGAATAATAGGAATAGTCTTGATTTCTATCATTTTAAAACATTAGTCACAGGCACTTTGAAATACTTTCATTCTCTACTTTCTTTCATGCACAATCTTTCTGGCTAGAATCAATAGCACAGACTTAACAATAACGGTTCATGTATAAACCGAACATACTTGTATTGAACAGTTCAATCACAAAACAGTTCATCTCATAAAAACACCGAAATGCTCACATTGTGGCTCAAGGCCTCATACATACTACCATCTTGTACAAATATCGCACATTCACACATAAACAGAACTTCTCAAGTTCAACATCTGAGAAGTTTTAGAAACTAGCATTCATTTAAAATATGAATGAAGTTAGGAAACTTGCCTTACGCACAGCTACAGCTTACGCTGAACTGCTTATTCCCATTCCTATGTAGCACATAAGAAAATAACACGTACACCAATTAGTCATATACTTGACTTACGCATTGGTTTACTTAACTTTACTTCTTAAGGTTCGCGCTATTGTAATTTAAGTTTACGCGACTAACTTTCTTTACTACCGGTTTACGGCTTCATGACATTCGGAGATGTCTTACTCAACACGTTCATCCTCTTTGATGATTCACATTCTTATCTTCTTCTTATACTTCTCTTAGGATTCAGTACACATCGCCTCTCTGCTAGTAGTCCATATGGTACTCTGAGTGGTTTCCCACAAACAACCAACAAACAAGTTCCCGTCTCATCTACACTGCCCACAAAGTGAGTTAGATCGGTTGCCGGTTTTGTATATACCTTCGCTCTATGAAGGAATTGTTTAGCCCAGCTCCCATATGTCAACCATCAAAGGTTACGATTGTACTACAACCTAACTTACCTTAACTAACCCAAACCATTAAACTATAATGTTCGTTAAGTCAACTTCTTAGTCCTTATGGCTTTCTGGCAACTAAATGCCATACATCAGGATTCATTCTTTATCGTATAAGTCATACAATCTTTTGTATACTCGGAACGATCATTCAATGTCAATAATATGAGACCATAGCGTTAAACATTTCATATGAACTTATTCATATCTTACAACGTCCGGTTCCCTCAACTCGGAACATTGTCCAAGTTATACTTATTAACTCGGCTTCTTAACGTTATACGTTATTATCTCCAATTTAGTTTCTTCACCGCTCACAGGTTTAAATCAATAGTCTTCACTATCATACGGTCAAACCATACACGGGGTGTATGTTCTACCCGTTTAATATATGCGTACACCCAACCTTCACGTCGGTTAAAGTGTTCAACGTTTACATTTCAATCTAACATTCTCATCCGACTTATATCGGACTTTCATTACTCTTATTACCATTTGCTATGGCTTTCTTGATACCATTCGTATCTTACTTACTATCTTCGTCAACGTCTAAGTCATACAACTAGGGTATACTTAGCACGTTCGTCAAACGCGAATATGATTCACGAGGATCGTTTACGTATTCAACGTTCACGTTGCTCATCTCTTAATCTGTCATTCAACCTTTACTTAAGGTTTCAATCGCTTTCATCGTTATCCCTCTCATGAACCCCATGTTCATTATAATTCCTTAAATGTCGAAGTCATACCGTTCGTTGTAAGCTAAGACCGACCGTTCATTGTAACTACGTTGCGTTCATAGCGTCTCTACGCTTCACATTCATCTCTCAATGCCATGTCATAACATCGAAATGTTATACATCACCCTCGTCAACCAACGTTTAAGGAATCACAACCCCTCACATTCGTTTATCGCGACTACGGTCCCCGGATATCGGTTCCGTAACCCGCATCTACATTCTTTGTCTTTTATTCTCGTTGAATCTTTTCATTCAACCTTTCCTAAAGGTTTAAAACACTTGACTAAGTGTTACATTACGTGAACTATATGTTCATACTTCTTTCTTGCACATCCCCCGAGAAATTGAGCAGTTAAAATATTATTTCTGGGTATTGCACTGCACTGGCGCTGCGGCGCCGTGCCTCGCCTTTCTTCTCGCGCTGCGGCGCCACTCTCCAGATGTGTATGGTCGAGCTTGCGCTGCGGCGCCCCTTCTCGTGTTGTGGCGCCCCTTCTCGCGCTGCGGCGCCAAGACAAAAACCTAAAAAATTTTTCTAAGTGTTAAGTCAAGTTTGAGATGCTTACTTTACGATCTCATAACTTCTTCGTTATAACTCGGAACGAGGTCATTCCAAAGCCATTCTCTTCCTTATCTTACGTACTTTAATATGCCTCAGGTAGAACTTCATTCAGAATCCATTAACATGCCATTCAATTGGCTTAATATTAACCCTTCGTTCATTTTACGCTTTTAACGTTCTTCGTTCGTTCGTCCGTAATTCGGTTATCCGAACTCGGAATTCGTTCGTTCTTGAGTCCACGACTCACGTTTTATACGTTCTCTTACATTCTTATGAAACCCTACACGTTCGGGTTCATTTACTAACTTTCAAATTCTCGTTCGTCTTTTACGAAATTTCGCCATAACTTCGTTATATCTCCGTTTAAATCCGTTCTTCATGAACGTTTCTAACGCTCATAACCAAGCAAGAAGCAACTAACTTATACGCAATGGTTTTAAACTTGTCCATCAACAACGTTTACACTACGATGGTTTTAAATTTGTCCATCAACAACGTTCTATGCGTTCTTCGAGTGTTCTTCGCGTTCTTCATTTTTAATCGATATTTTGGATTACGATTTCACTTTTTCTTGGAATTTGATGTTATAGAACACCATTCCTTACTTAATTCACCTACTCGTTCATAATATTCATTCGGATCGCTCAAAATCCTCACGAATCTTATACTTGCTTAAGAAATTTATAAACTAAATTTCTTATTTCTCATTTCTTACTTTCTCATGATTTCAACCATATGAAATCATTACTAACATCTTTTACTCCTTATTCTCATTAGGTTATGTTTTAAACATATTAAACTTAAAGAAAATAGTAGAAGAAACTAGGGTTCGGATTACCGTTCTTCTTTATTTCTCTTCCGTTAGACAAAGCCGGCGATTCGCGAGCTTTTCTATTTCACGACCACTTTGGATCCGAGCCTTCATGCTCATGCTCTTCCTTATCCTCTCCCAACCGAGCTCTCTCTCTCCCTCAAGTTCTAGGATTTTCAAAATCCTAGAAAATGAAAGTTAAGCTTTCTATTTATAGAATTTCCAAGCAAAGGGCATTTTGGTCATTTCCCCTCCACCTCCTTACTATTCCACACTTGGCAACCAAGTTTACTTGGCCACCACCCTTACTTGGTGGCCAAGTGGCCGGCCCACATGCCCATGGGTCACCCCATGGGTTACCCCAATGGTTTTTACCCATCCGTTTACCCATCGGTTCGATCCGCGGTTTCTTTTCTTGGTTTGGGCCTTAACCCTAATTCTTATTGGGCCTAACTTGGGCTTAACTTCACAAATCATTGGGCTTGACATAATCCAAGTCCAATTGGATTCTACAAAAGTCTATGAACACAAAGTCCATTAAGACTAATTGTATTATGCGCATTCCATTCTCGTATGCTCATATTCTCTTCGTATATTGTTCGTACGATATTCGTATTATACGTCGTACTAATCTTCGTAATATACTCGTATAATAACTGGTATCATACTCGTATTTCTCACGCATAATAACCCTAATTATTATACACGATCATAACATTCTCCGAACTCACATTCCCTAACCCTTAGGTTTTGAGTCCGCAGGCGAAAACTTCGTTTTTGCCATAACTGAAATATTATTGAATATTCCATCACGTCTTAAGATTTTACACAATCAAAAACTTCTCGTAATTTCAAAATAAATCTCCGAGCAGAAACGGGTGAATAGTGCCTATTTCGTCTTTTTCCCCGAAAATATTTTATTCCCGAAAAACTTTTATTTTCGTCTTGAAAATTCTTACTCGTTCATTCTAGCTCGTAGCCAGAATCCTCCCGATTTATAATCATTCTAGGTTATAGAACGATTAATGAACACATAGCACAAAATAGTATTAATAAAAATTCATTTTATTAATAACTAATTCTTTAACTTAAATTCTTGACAATCCGATTTTCCGGGTTGTCACATTCTTCCCTCCTTCAAAGAATTTCGTCCTCGAAATTTTAGCTTACCCTTCTCCTCAACTTCTCTTCAAAGAAGTTCTTATCTTTCCATCATTCCTAACCTCCATAACCTATCAAGAATCATGAAGCGAAAGGAATAACTAGGAATATAAAGATTCCTTTAAAACATTTCATTCTTTTGCTGAGGGGTCAAATTGACCATGAACTCTTACAAGGTTAAACAGCCTCTCGCCGTAAACCTTTCTTACACGGTAAGTTTACAATCACAAAGAAGGTAAACTACCTCTTTCATACGTTGGTGATCAGCCTAACGTATAACCCCATTTCAGGGTATGTTCATCTCAGACTTAGTACCAAAAATTTGGATATTTCTTGAAACATTCGTCTAGTCAACTCGCTTGACATCGACTACTTCTTTAAATTCTTTTCAAAACGTTTCATGATGTCGTGATACCGTACACTTCACAGTACGTTGAGGACTTCGTCAGTTTATGACTTCGTCATTTGTACATCATACCATAGCAGGTTATTGATCCTCTGATCAAATTCCATACCAGGTTTAATTGCATTAACAACTCCATCTTTTTACCATCCTTGCATCAAATGCACTGATGATATAAAATTCATTTTGATATTTTAAATCAATTTCTGTCTAGCCGAAACAATTGGCATAGACATAAAAAGCATAGCTCTTTTAAAATCCATTGGTTCCAAAAAGTTGAACCAATTCTTTTCTTTTTCAAAATGTACAATTCAGCACGATTTGAATAAACTTCGAAATCTAGCATAGCTAGAGGATTTGGAATATCCTATTCTTCATCTTCCTTCATTGTCTTTCTGCGACAATACTTAAACTTCTCTAGCACCTTCAATGCTAACTCTACTGAAAATACTTCGTTTTTAGTCTAAACATTCCTATACCTTAGTACAGTTCATCAACTTACCACACATTATGAGTTCAGGAACTTTCCACAATAATATGAGTTTAAGAACATCCAGACAGACCTTTGGCGTCCATTTGCTGAAACATTCGAAAACATACCATATTATTATGAGTCACGAACTTACCATAAGTATGAGTTTCAAGAACTCGCACCTACCTTATCGTTCTATAGCTATCAAGTATATACATGAGAAAAGATTCACCTTCTCGTCATATACATCTTAATAGCGCGACCAATTCCAATGATTATCACTGTAATAAACTGAGCAGTTGTTACACCAAGCACAAACCTCTACCCATACAAAGGTTCATACAACTCAGCCATCACATGAGTCCTCAATTGAAATCTTACAATTTCTAACTTCCTTTCTACTTAATACGAATTTTTCTTTAATTCGTATACTACCATTTACAACTCAATCTGAGTTCTTTTTCCCGTACTACTTCGTAGTACCATTCATTCATAGCATTAGCAATAAATTATTCATCGTTTAATAGCTCATCTGTTACTACGATTTACTATGATCACGTGGTGATCTTCTTATCATTCTCTCTACGATTATAGTCTTAGGTACTCTTACCTAAGATTTATAACCTATCAGCTCTGATACCAACCTGTAACGCCCCAAAATCTGGTCTACCTTCAGACCCGGACTCCGTGCATCACTGTCATACTTCTTACCAATCATACATCATTATATACTAAAATATAATAACATATATTCTAAAATCCCAGGTTCTATAACCACAAAACCTCTTTCATTACAAATAATGATAATTACATTATTCTTTACATCTTTCACGAGTGACTTTCATCCGCCACAAAGGATTCATAACTGTTCATTAAACTAGTCTATAGTTTAATTCTATCATTCTATATTACAAGTCTTCACTTGATCTTCATGCACATTCATATAATGAATGGCACTTCGTCTGAATACCGCTCAGCTTGATCTTTACGGGATCCTTAAGTTCTTTCTAACATCGTTCGCTGAAAATGTTTTTCATTTAAAGCATGTGTGAGCATTCAATTTCCCAGCAAGTCATAACAGTTGAACAAATAACTTTAAGAGTGGAAACATTCTTCAGAACTTCAATAACCGAACAAAGGTTATGAAGCAGCTTGAATAATAGGAATAGTCTTGATTCCTATCATTTTAAAACATTAGTCACAGGCACTTTGAAATACTTTCATTCTCTACTTTCTTTCATGCACAATCGGTCTGGCTAGAATCAATAGCACAAACTTAACAATAACGGTTCATGTATAAACCGGACATACTTGTATTGAACAGTTTGATCACAAAACAGTTCATCTCATAAAAACACCGAAGTGCTCACATTGTGGCTCAAGGCCTCATACATACTACCATCTTGTACAAATATCGCACATTCACACATAAACAGAACTTCTCAAGTTCAACATCTAAGAAGTTTTAGAAACTAGCATTCATTTAAAATATGAATGAAGTTAGGAAACTTGCCTTACGCACAGCTACAGCTTACGCTGAACTGCTTATTCCCATTCCTATGTAACACATAAGAAAATAACACGTACACCAATTAGTCATATACTTGACTTACACATTGGTTTACTTAACTTTACTTCTTAAGGTTCGCGCTATTGTAATTTAAGTTTACGCGACTAACTTTCTTTACTACCGGTTTACGGCTTCATGACATTCGGAGATGTCTTACTCAACACGTTCATCCTCTTTGATGATTCACATTCTTATCTTCTTCTTATACTTTTCTTAGGACTCAGTACACATCGCCTCTCTGCTAGTAGTCCATATGGTACTCTGAGTGGTTTCCCACAAACAACCAACAAATAAGTTCCCGTCTCATCTACACTGCCCCCACAGTGAGTTAGATCGGTTGCTAGTTTTGTATATACCTTCGCTCTATGAAGGAATTGTTTAGCCCAGCTCCCATATGTCAACCATCAAAGGTTACGATTGAACTACAACCTAACTTACCTTAACTTACCCGAACCATTAAACTATAATGTTCGTTAAGTCAACTTCTTAGTCCTTATGGCTTTCTGGCAACTAAATGCCATACCTCAGGATTCATTCTTTATCGTCTAAGTCATACAATCTTTTGTATACTCGAAACGATCATTCAATGTCAAAACTACGAGACCATAGCGTTAAACATTTCATATGAACTTATTCATATCTTACAACGTCCGGTTCCCTTAACTCGGAACATTGTCCAAGTTATACTTATTAACTCGACTTCTTAACGTTATACGTTATTATCTCCAATTTAGTTTCTTCACCGCTCACAGGTTTAAATCAATAGTCTTCACTATCATACGGTCAAACCATACACGGGGTGTATGTTCTACCCGTTTAATATATGCGTACACCCAACCTTCACGTCGGTTAAAGTGTTCAACATTTACATTTCAATCTAACATTCTCATCCGACTTATATCGGACTTTCATTACTCTTATTACCGTTCGCTACGGCTTTCTTGATACCATTCGTATCTTACTTACTATCTTCGTCTAAGTCATACAACTAGGGTATACTTAGCACGTTCGTCAAACGCGAATACGATTCACGAGGATCGTTTACGTATTCAACGTTCACGTTGCCCGTCTCTTAATCTGTCATTCAACCTTTACTTAAGGTTTCAATCGCTTTCATCGTTATCCCTCTCATGAACCCCATGTTCATTATAATTCCTTAAATGTCGAAGTCATACCGTTCGTTGTATGCTAAGACCGACCGTTCATTGTAACTACGTTGCGTTCATAGCGTCTATACGCTTCACATTCATCTCTCAATGCCATGTCATAACATCGAAATGTTATACATCACCCTCGTCAACCAACGTCTAAGGAATCACAACCATAGCAATCCCTCACATTCGTTTATCGCGACTACGGTCCCCGGATATCGGTTCCGTAACCCGCATCTACATTCTTTGTCTTTTATTCTCGTTGAATCTTTTCATTCAACCTTTCCTAAAGGTTTAAAACACTTGACTAAGTGTTACATTACGTGAACTATATGTTCATACTTCTTTCTTGCACATCCCCCGAGAAATTGAGCAGTTAAAATATTATTTCTGGGTATTGCACTGCACTGGCGCTGCGGCGCCGTGCCTCGCCTTTCTTCTCGCGCTGCGGCGCCACTCTCCAGAAGTGTATGGCCGAGCTTACGCTGCGGCACCCCTTCTCGCGCTGCGGTGCCCCTTCTCACGCTGCGGCGCCCGTTCTCGCGCTGCGGCGCCAAGACAAAAACCAAATTTTTTTTTCTAAGTGTTAAGTCAAGTTTGAGATGCTTACTTTACGATCTCATAACTTCTTCGTTATAACTCGGAATGAGGTCATTCCAAAGCCATTCTCTTCCTTATCTTACGTACTTTAATATGCCTCGGCCAGAACTTCATTCTAAATCCGTTAACATGCCATTCAATTGGCTTAATCTTAATCCTTCGTTCATTTTACGCTTTTAACGTTCTTCGTTCGTTCGTCCGTAATTCGGTTATCCGAACTCGGAATTCGTTCGTTCTTGAGTCCACGACTCACGTTTTATACGTTATCTTACATTCTTATGAAACCCTACACGTTCTGTTTCATTTACTAACTTTCAAATTCTCGTTCGTCTTTTACGAAATTTCGCCATAACTTCGTTATAGCTCCGTTTAAATCCGTCCTTCATGAACGTTTCTAACGCTCCTAACCAAGCAAGAAGCAACTAACTTATACACAATGGTTTTAAACTTGTCCATCAACAACGTTTACACTACGATGGTTTTAAATTTGTCCATCAACAACGTTCTACGCATTCTTCGCGTGTTCTTCGCGTTCTTCATTTTTAATCGATATTTTGGATTACGATTTCACTTTTTCTTGGAATTTGATGTTATAGAACACCATTCCTTACTTAATTCACCTACTCGTTCATAATATTCATTCGGATCGCTCAAAATCCTCACGAATCTTATACTTGCTTAAGAAATTTATAAACTAAATTTCTTATTTCTCATTTCTTACTTTCTCATGATTTCAACCATATGAAATCATTACTAACATCTTTTACTCCTTATTCTCATTAGGTTATGTTTTAAACATATTAAACTTAAAGAAAATAGTAGAAGAAACTAGGGTTCGGATTACCGTTCTTCTTTATTTCTCTTCCGTTAGACAAAGCCGGCGATTCGCGAGCTTTTCTATTTCACGACCACTTTGGATCCGAGCCTTCATGCTCATGCTCTTCCTTCTCCTCTCCCAACCGAGCTCTCTCTCTCCCTCAAGTTCTAGGATTTTCAAAATCCTAGAAAATGAAAGTTAAGCTTTCTATTTATAGAATTTCCAAGTAAAGGGCATTTTGGTCATTTTCCCTCCACCTCCTTACTATTCCACACTTGGCAACCAAGTTTACTTGGCCACCACCCTTATTTGGTGGCCAAGTGGCCGACCCACATGCCCATGGGTCACCCCATGGGTTACCCCAATGGTTTTTACCCATCCGTTTACCCATCAGTTCGATCCGCGGTTTCTTTTCTTGGTTTGGGCCTTAACCCTAATTCTTATTGGGCCTAACTTGGGCTTAACTTCACAAATCATTGGGCTTGACATAATCCAAGTCCAATTGGATTCTACAAAAGTCTATGAACACAAAGTCCATTAAGACTAATCGTATTCTACGAATTCCATTCTCGTATGCTCGTATTCTCTTCGTATATTGTCCGTACGATATTCGTATTATACGTCGTACTAATCTTCGTAATATACTCGTACAATAACTCGTATCATACTCGTATTTCTCACGCATAATAACCCTAATTATTATACGCGATCATAACATTCTCGAAACTCACATTCCCTAACCCTTAGGTTTTGAGTCCGCAGACGAAAACTTCGTTTTTGCCATAACTGAAATATTATTGAATATTCCATCACGTCTTAAGATTTTACGCAATCAAAAACTTCTCGGAATTTCAAAATAAATCTCCGAGCAGAAACGGGTGAATAGTGCCTATTTCGTCTTTTTCCCCGAAAATATTTTATTCCCGGAAAATTTTTATTTTCGTCTTGAAAATTCTTACTCGTTCATTCTAGCTCGTAGCCAGAATCTTCCCGATTTATAATCATTCTAGGTTATAGAACGATTAATGAACACATAGCACAGAATAGTATTAATAAAAATTCATTTTATTAATAACTAATTCTTTAACTTAAATTCTTGACAATCCGATTTCCCGGGTTGTCACAACCCTCATTTGTTTGTGTAATTTTTTTTAGCGAGATTCTGGAGACAGAATCCTTATAAGGGGGAGATAGTGTAACGCCCCAGAAAATCGAACCTTTTGTAAATACTTTTATAATGAATAAAAAAATATTATTTGTTATTATTATGTGTTAGTAAGATGAATATCGTTCTATAACCCAGAAACATCGGAGCGTCGTAGTATTTTAACTACGTGAAGGAATTAAAGTGTTTGAATTTCCAAGACAAAAATAAAAGCTTTTCGAAAATTTTTATGAAAAACACTATTCATCGTTTTTCGCTCGGGAATTATTTTTGAACTTTCGAGAAATACGTAACGTTATAATATCGATGTGAGATGGATTATGTAATAATAATTCAAGTATGGAAAACACAATATTTCGCATGCGGACTTAATTTGAGAACGTTAGGAAAATCAAGTGTTAAGAATTTATTGTAATGATGGTATGATAATATGTATTGTGTGAGGTAGAGTATACGAGTATGATACGAAATATTATATCAGTATATGGGAATGATGGTATTCTGTATATTATGAACTAGTATACAAGTTAGAATACAAGAATTATACGTATAGTATATGTGATAATGTTTTTAATTAAATAACATGGACTAGTAGGATTGTGTATACTATTGAATAGTTCAATGAACATTAATGTAACAACCCGATATTTTCTATATAAATAAATAAGAAATTTTGCGTATAATTTTTTTTATATATTTTAAGGATGAGGATTTGTACAAGATAATGTGTATATGTAATTATGTGGTAAATAAAAATATATTTATTACATAAATATTTACAAATAAATTTATTTTAGAATTATTAATTTTTATAAAGTATATTCTTATAATAATTAATTTATAGTAGAAATATTTTTATTAATTATTTTTCATGAAAATATAATCATATATTATTTAAATAATATATGGAGTGATTTTTAGAATAAATATAATAATTATTTTATTATATGAGTTTTAGTACAGGTTATTAAGTTAATTATTTTACCTTAATTATTAAGGTTAAATATGAAGAATAAATCAGATATGGAATCCAAATCCTAATTTTGGATTTTTGTCAAGGTATGAGAATAATAATATAATATTAATTATATATTGATTTTTCAGTGCTATAAATATGTACTGTATGTACGTATTGATGATGATTTGTCAATTATGGTGTTTAATTTCAAAACCCTAGTAATAATGTTAAACCCAAATTTTACTGGGGAAAACCCTAATTGAAAAATCAACTGTGAGTTTAAGACTGTTATATAACTGTGTTATATGTTTTATGTTGTGTATTAAGTGATTACTTAGGTAAACCCTAATTAAAATTCTAGAAACCCTAAATAAATTTTTTGAAAACCCTAATTATTTAAAAATCCTAAATTTTAATTAGTAAGTTCTAATTAAAATTTTATTGAACTTTAAACTTAAATGTTTAAACCCTATAAATTATTTGGAAAACACTACTACAAAACAGTAAATAGACAACGCGAAAAAAACGTTGTGGTTTCAGTCAGAAAAACGTCGTGGTTAAGGGTGTCATCTATTTGACATCCTTACATAATGTTTTTAAAACGTTGTAGTTAAGCACAATACATAACGTTTTTTAGGGAAAAAACGTTGTAGATTTGTTTTCAAAAAATTAGCATATGCTTAAAAACGTTGTAGAAGGTATGATTCCACAACGTTTTTTGGATAAAAATGTTGTTGTTTAGTATATCAGACAATGTTTTTAACCAATTTATACAATATTTTTAAAATGTTGTAGATAAAGAAAAAAAAAAGGTTGTGGTTCACCTATATTACCAATGCACTTGCAATATGCTAATCCCATGATATATAGCTAAAAGGTCTAAATCTTCATTTAAATTTAAAGCCAAAATGTATCAACCATTCAAAATACATCCCAATAATACCATTCGTTTACAGTACCAAATCATCCAATCCAACTAAAGTATCATATCCATCAATTATAATGATAAATGATACCCCAAAGAACAGTATAGTTTGTGTCATTGATATGGTCAATGTGTATCAAAGTTAAACTACCTCAGCAGCTAAGCATATAGCAAGTCCTTCCTCTTGATTCTCAAAGTCATTTGAATTATCAGTAATTTCTAGAGAATTATTTCTGCAAGTTTCATCCCTCTGTTCAGTCACCTTCGCGTACAATACAATTGAATGCATGATTGGAATGAAAGACTTGGACATACAATTCTGCATATACAAATGATGGCATTACAATACAAGAAGTAAGAAACTGCAAAAAGTTGTATTTTCTTATGTATTGCAATAAATCCCAGCTCCCAAGTGATACTTGCCTTGTGATTCACTGAGAGTGATGGATAATGCTTAAAGAATACAGATAGGCATTGTTTCAACCTAGTCAAGTAAACAAGATTTAGTTATCTTCTTCTTTTTTTCATAGTCAAAAGTTAATAAGATTCACAAAAAAGCAATCCACCTCTATAATTCTGTAGGTTCACTACAAAAGCCTCGGTTCATGAGCTTCTCAACGATCAGGAACTTCAAATAGCTGAAGACATTCCTAATGCATAATAAGATAGTTAAGTAAGAGTTTAAGTGAGTAATAAGAGGGCATAAAATATCCTCATGCCCAAATTGTTTGCTAGCAGTAATAAGAGGGCATAAAATATCCTCCTGCCCAAATTGAGTAGCTTGAAAGTTGAGAGAACTAGAATTTCTCTTCTGAATGGAAAACCTTGAGTATGAGGAAGTCACTGATTTTTTGAGGCACTTGCAAGATCAAAAGAGCATTTTGGACATTTAGCAAGAAAAAACAAAAGAGCATTTTAGCATTTTGGACATTTAGCAAGAAAAAACAAAAGAGCATTTCCTTCACTACTGTAGTCTCGACACAAAGAGATGAGTGTAGTCTCGACACTGAAAAATTAATGTTGCATAGATGTTGACTTAGCTCATTGACATATGCATGTGACATAATATCCATTTCTAGATAATGTCATATATATGTTGCAGATACCATTGTAAAAGGACACAAGAATACAGTGTGATGACCTCAATTCATCAGTGTACGCATATCCAGTTAATGAACACCTAAAAAAGAAACATAAAAGTTCAATTAGAGCATCTACTTGAACATTTAAGTCATTCACCTTGAAGGTTTCATTTGTATTTCCTATAACAAGGCAAGTTGGAAAAGGCAAAACTAGAAAAGCTAAAAATATAGTATATGGCACAACACACAGCATGCAGAAATAGTGAATTCTAAACACATACTTGTCCCAAATAGCTTACGTTGTTCACATGCCAACCTCCTTTTAACAGATAAAGTGGCATTTTTACTTTCAATGGCTAAACCAAGCTGCATTTCAGTTCCCTGAAGATGTCATTCAGCAAACAGTCAACATTTGTTAAGATGCTTTATTCTAAAACTAGAAGCACTAACTTAATCATTTAGCCAGAGGAAGGGGTATACATTTGTCTAATTGTGAATTTCAGTTACTGTTAAACCTTTTCATAGGGGTTCATAAATTAAAAATTAAGGAGATATTAGAGATTGTGGTGGCTTATAGGGACGTGAGAATCTCTGGCGTTGTGCTTGGCATCAGTGGCGGAGAAGACGGTGTAAACAAGCACAAAGCTTATAATAAACCAGATAAGTCACAAACTGATAAAAGATTGCCTATGAACAAATCAAAATACAAAAATTTACAACAAATGTAGTCATGGCCCTAGCTTCCCAGAAGAAGTAACTGGTAAAGCAAAGCTTATAATAAACCAAGCACAAGCAAGAGGATAAAAAAATTTCCTATTACCGTGTAAGTCATAAGTTGGAATGAAAAACACTAATAACAATTGGGAAGCTTAGTAGTAGACATTCTTACTCAGCAGAAAAGAGGATCAGTTTTGTAAAGAACTGTTTCAAGTCATCCACTGAATCACATTTGAATGTGATCAATCACATTTCAAGTCACCAAAAATAGGACAAGTAAAAAGGAGTAACAACGTATGATACCTTTAAAAATCATGACGTATTGGATTCACAAAATCTTAAAAAAAACCATGTCAAAAGTATATCCAGAACTTTAGTAATTTCCTTGCATCTAATCATTTACTGCACATCACCAAAAAAATATAATTGAAACTGTAAAAAAAATAACAAGCAATAGTAATCCTGTTAATTTATAGCTGAAAAGTGGGGAAATACAATTGAACTTTGTCAACAACAAAAAAGGAAGAATTACAGTTTCATGCCCTAAGAGTCCACACACCTTTAGAGAGATATTATCATCAAATGCAGTATAACTTTCCTTCAGACCTTCTAGCTAACAAACCACCAGAAATTTCAATCATTCAATTAAAATTAAATTAACTGATAATCTAGAACTGTAATGTTGAACCTAAAGTCTTGAAAGAAAAATTGAAAGTAAAAAATACCTTAAGTAGCTGTAAAGTTTTAGGGATTACTCCAAACCCTTTCCAAGAATATCGGTTCTTGGTCTTCTTTGCAAGAACCTGATTCATAGTAACAAGCTTAGAATTCGACCTAAAATTCTCAAATTATAAAAAACTAAGGAGAAAAGGGGTAATAAGAGATCTTACACCAATGCTTTCCAAGACATTAACGATGTCATATATCTGGCGTCTCTCCACACCTGCAACCACACAAGTTTAATAGGCGCCATTTCCCCCCTCTACAGGTGTAATTCTGGCGAGAACTTAACGATTTTCATCAACTGTACCATCAAACAGCTTCGGCCCTGAGTAAAGAGAGATGTAGTATTATTTTTCTATTTTTGCTAACAGACAATAAATAAATATGGGCTTTGGCTTAGGCACTGCAGACTGCTTAACAACGAAGAATGGGAGCAGGAATCGCAGAGAGGTCAGCCATAGCAAAAACCCTAGAATTTTTTCTGACCGAACCAGACCAGACAAGACCAGCAAATCAAAGGTATTTTCTGATCTTCTCTAGCTCGAATCGAAACATCTCCGACTGGTACGTGCCTCCTCAGCCGATGGCCACAATGGTAGCGTTTGGATCGTAGGAGAGCACCCGCTTCGTAGAGAAAGAAAGTATAGAGACAGGAGAGAGATCCGTGATTTAATTTCAAATTCTCAACTCCGTGTTTTTATTTTTTACTCCGTGTTTTTTTATATAGATAAGGTTTTTGTTTAAAAACGTTATCTATTTAAAATCAAAATTTGCCCTTATGAAATACATAACGCTTTTTCATATGTATCTACAACGCTTTGTTAAAAAACGTTGTAAAAAAAATATCACAACGTTTTTTATAAAAACATCATCTTTTAAGTGTTATCTATTTACTGTTTTGTAGTAGTGAAACCTTAAGGTTTAAGATCTATTGAGTTTAACCTAGATTCAAGTGTCATGGACAAGAATACCCTTAAAATGTTTTGCTAGTTTACTAAAATACCCTTTTGAATTTATTTTAATAGATTTCTTGCAAATCTTCCCATATCTTGAAAAGTCATCACTCTAGATTTATAGCACATGTCTAAAAATCATTCAAGCTTATCCACTTTGACACCTTGCATGTTAGATACATTGAATCTAAGTCATATAAATAGATTAAGAGAGAGAAAATGTCACTTGCTAGCTCATTTGTTCACAATAACCATCCAAAACCCTCTCTCTCTCTAAAACCTACAAAATCCTTTACTAAATTCAGTCACAAGACCAGCCCCACGATCACCTTGAACAGATTCAGAAGCTAGAATCAAAACTTGTTCATATAAGGTATAAACCTAATTTGAAAAATCTGATCTTAGTTGCTATGTTAGATGTTATGTTTGAGTGTTAGAATATGTTGTTAGCAGCGTCTATTGTTGATCTGGGTTGCTAGATGTTTGATCTATAACATCTAGAGGCTTGAATTTGAAGATTTACAAAATCTGGAAAAATAAAATTTTGTTGTCTGACAACGAATGTCAGGCCTTCTAGATCTTCTTCTGTGTTTAGTTTTTGTGTTTTTAAGCTTTGATCTTGTACTATGCCATGAGATCTTTGATCTGAAACTAGAATCAGAGTCAGATCATAAGCTGATTGAAAGTTATTAGTGCTCAAACCATGTTGACCGACATTGACCGAACGTTTCGGGTAACCCAGAACGTGCCCAGAAAGTCTGACAGCATGTTCATGCATTTAGATCTTGCTTATTTTTACGTGTTAGACTATGTTATTGTGGTAACGTTGTTGTCTAAAGTGTAGGCTACATGACCATGCCTCTAGAATCTTTATATCCTTCTCTGAATCAAAGTAATCAGTGGTCAAAGTGGTGTGGACGAAACTGCCGGATGAAGTTTCTGGGTAACCCAGAAACCTTCATAAGCAGTTTCTGACCACTACTTTGACCGGTCCATATTGGGTTGATGTGTTAATGTTATGTTGATGTTTTGTGATAGATCTATAGTACTACATGTGGTCTAGAACCTGAAAGCCTTAAATCACTTAAACATCAACAGGATATCAAGTTGTGGAAGCCCAAAGATGCATACTCGAACTGTTCTTCATTTATGGGCAACCCAGAAATGAAGAATAGCCTCTGACAGCTACTTTAGGCTCTTTTATATTCTATGTTATGCATGTTATTACTTTGGTTGTTGTTGGATCGTATAGTGTTGCACGTGTACTACAACCTCCAGTCAGTAGATTGTCCAGAAACGATAAAATCAGTGTTTAATACTTGGTCAAAGTAGGTCACCCGAAACTGTGCTATGAATGTTCTTGAGAGCTCAAGAACACCTAAGGCGACGCTTTCTGTCGCTAAAGGCTATAGCGACAGAGTTAATAATTTTATTTAATTTATTTTACAAAAATCATTTAAAAATAGAAATTAATTATAAAAAATTCCAAAAATAGTTTTAAAATTTATTTTAAGTTATAAAAATTAACTTTTAATAATTTGACATATTTTTTATAAATATTGATAATTATTTGGATATTATTTATATTTTATTTATTTAATAAATGCATTAAATAAATTGATTAAAAATAATTTTGTTATGTTAAAAATCATTTTAAATAATAATAAGGTATTTAAAATTTTTTTAAGTTATAAAATATAACTTTCAATATTTAAAGATAAATTTCATTAATTAATTATTATTAATGACATTAAGGTTATTTAATAATAATATTAAATAAATTAGTTTAAAAATGATTTTAATATTATAAAAATTATTTTAAATGAAAATAAAGTGTCTAAAGATATTTTAAGTTATAAAATGTTACTTTTTATATTTAAAGGATAATTTTATTAATAATTTAATATTAATGATAATAATTTAACATTAATGATATTAAATTTATTTAGTAATTATATTAAATAAATAGTTTAAAAATAGTTTTATTAATTTAAAAATCATTTAAAAGGGGATATAAATGAATTAAAAATATTTTAAGTTATACTTAATGACTTTTAATATTTGGATAAATAAAACATTAATACTTTAATATTAATGGTAATTATTTAAGAATGATTTTAAATATTTTAAAAATCATTTCAAAGTAATATTAATAGTTTAAAAATATTCTAAGTTATTATAAATAACTTTAATATTTTGGAAATGATTTCATTAATAGTTTAATATTAATTAAATACTAATAATAATAAGATTGTTTAAAATTTAAATCATTTAATAATGATTTCGATGTTTGAAAATTCATGATAAATTATAATAAATGTTTTAAAATTATTATAAGTCATTTAAAAATAATATGACTGATACTAAATTATAGGACAAAGTCTTAGACTCAATAATTACCCGATAAAGCAGTCGGTACACTGGCATGGTTCAGAAATTGATCTGGACTAGATAATGTGATTAGATAAGTGATTATTTGTGATTCAATGGTTATTAAACATATGTGACAATGTGATTAGGGTATGTGCTGACTACAATAAACAGTGTTATGAGTTATAGTATATTTTTCTAATCGAACGAATGATTTGATTAATGATAGGTCGTGCTATAAACGATAAAACTAAATTGTGAACTGTAAGCAGCGCATCAAGCAAGTATCTTACCATTACATTTTCTTTATGCAATGGACATGAGTAAGAATATTTATGAATTATATTATTACTGTACAGATTATTAACCTTATATTATATATGCTCAATGATTATCAACATGTTAGTATATGGTAATTCAGATATATTTATTCTGTTCGTTAATTTCTATAAATGGTTATACAAGTGTCCCCACTTGAATAATCATTGTATTTAATCACATGTTGATATACCTTTGTCAATTACCCGTATATGTATATGTTGAATTATAGATTATTGTTGAACAAGATAAAACCTTTGATTTGGAACCCAGACAAGTATGAACATCCCTACACGGGAAAACTTTTATGCGCCCAAGGCGGACAGAGTGAACGACACCCTCGTTCTTGCATGTAGTATTGATCAATGCAGGGTACAACGGGCTGATCACCCTCGTGCCCGTATGTTATGACAGTTTACAGATGAAGTTCTATTTAACCTATTCGAAAATTGAAAATAATGTTTATAGTATGTCACCTTAACCCTATATATAGTCATTACGTAGTTTCAAAAATTTGAAAGAGGATTGTTATGTTATTATGATCATTGGTACAGATTACTTCACAACTATTGAATCGTTGTAGAAGGGTAGTATAAAGAAAATATTTAAATTCATTCAGCTTATATATATAACTGCTATTACTTGTTGGGCACTCAAATGCTCATCTTTGCTTAATTTAAATATTTTCAGCTAAGTGTGAAGAACTAGAGAGCTCATGCAGAAACAAAGGAAAAGGAAAGCTAACCAAATAAGATTTGTGGTAGTTTATGTATTAGTTTGATATTATTAAGACAAGTATGATATTAATTATCTATCATGGGTTGTAATGAATGTATTAATGGTTACATACTTGAGAGCTAGACTCTGATAATCATGTAAATTAAGTTGACTTTTATATTATTGTTATTATTATTAGTATTATTCCGCTTATAGAAATGGTATCGTGAAGTACCGAGTTTGGGTTTAAAGTACCTGGATTTGGGGGCGTCACAGAATGGTATCAGAGCTTAGGGTTAAAAATCTTAGGTGGGATAGACCTTAGGCCATAACCTTAGAACAGAGGGAAACGTTAAAAATATAAATAACTCATATAGAGTTTAAAAGGAGGTGAATTGAATAAAGTCATCGTCAAAAAAAATAAAAGATAACTTATATAAAACTCTTATTTGTTGTATGTATATACTATATGCTAATCAGGATAATTTATATGTGTAGATGTCTGGTGGAAAAGGCTTGTTATATGCATATAACATGAAGAAGAATCAAACCCATACACCCGAGCTGATATCGAACTCAATAGCTAAAATAGAGGCTCACAATGAAGACAACTCAGAAAAGGTGGTGATTGCAGAAAACGTAATATAAGATCCGGAGATGGTGGAGCTGACAGATAGCGATTCAGACACTAAAGTTAAAGCTAATCAAGCATCAACGGAGGTACAGGATCTAAGGAACAAGATTTCTTCTCTGGAAAGGTTGTGGGAAATAGAAAAGCTATTGAATAGTCAGTTGCGTCAATCGTTAATAGAAACAATGGAAGAACAAGATAAGCTTAAAATCTAAATTGATCAGATGGGAGCATCAAACAACACATCATGTGCAGCTCCGAGCAAGAAGGGGAAAAGAAAGATAGAAGATCATGACTTTGAAAAATTCGGTAACAACCAAGAGGACGCTAACAAAATAGAAAAGTGTACAAACTGTGACAAGAAACATGAAGGCGTAGGCAGGAAAGGGAGAAAGATATGTTACATTTGCGGACATGAGGGACATACCTCTCATCATTGTCCCGACTTTAAGTTAGGAGCATGTTTTATCTGTGGGATGGAAGGTCATCGAGCGAACGGTTGTCCAAGGAAAAGACTTAGTAAATAGGTAGTATAGGTCCTATTGTGTAGGTGTATTTAATGTAATATGTGTGTTTAGTATGTCTGTGTAATGTAATATTCTAAGAACTTTTGTGCAAGTAGTAGAAGCGAATCTCGACTTTTGTAGTCACAAAGGGATAGCTAATGTTTAAAGTATTATGTGATATGCTATGTAAAATATTCGTTAAATGAATATGAAGCTATGTTTAATAAATGAAACAAGTTTAAAATATTAAACTTATATGATAAGGTTTCGAATGTAAGTTAAATTTATGATTTTATTTAATCAGATAATGCCGTCAAGACGTCGAACTCGAAATCAAAGGGTAGAAGAATCTGTCAATAACGTTGAGGGACAACAAGAAGCAGACCCGATGCAGAACTTTTCAAACATGATAGCTCAGGCTATATAACAAGGAATTCCAGCCGCAGGGAACCAGCCAGACAACCGCTTTACAAACTTTAAAGATTTTAAAGTTGTGGGACCGCCGAAATTCAAAGGTATCACTGACCCTGTTGAAGCCCAAACTTGGGTTAAGGAAATTGAGAAGGCGTTCGTAATAGCTAGGATAACTGAAGGGCAGAAAACTGCTTTTTTCACCTACATGATGAAGGGTGAGGAAAACTTTTAGTGGGAAGCAAATCAGGCAAGGGCAGGAGAAGGTGTAGTCACATGGGATAGATTTAAAACTTTGTTTTTTAAAAATTATTTTCACATAGTATGCAGGCGAGGATGGAGGTTAAATTTTTAGAATTGAAGAAGGAGAATATGACAGTGTCAGAATACGCCGCCAAATTTAATGAGTAAGCTAGGTTTGCCCCGCATCAAGTCGATACGGAGGCTATGAAAGCTAGAAAGTTTGAGCTTGGATTGAAACACTGGCTCTATAACAAGGTGGCAGTGTTGCAGATCCCTACATTTCATTTACAGCACTCATGGAGACTGCGGTTATTACTGAGGAGGGAAGTGAGGCCATAAGCCTTTACAACAAGGAGAGAAAGAATAAGGGTAAAACCGAAGGAGCTGGGAAAGTAGGAATTAATAGTGGGAATAGGGGTGATAGTAGCAAGAGGAAGGTGAGCAATTTTGAAAGTGTGCAGGTGAAGCAAGAAGGTATGAAGAAACAGACTGTGCCGCGTAAGACTTGTGGAAAGAACCACTCTAGAGAATGTTTGAAGGGAAAGTTCGTGTGCTACAAGTGCGGGCAACAAGGCCATATCTCTCCCAACTGCCCCAATCCTAGGATGAATAATGGATGTTTTCTGTGCGGATCGACAGAACACAGGGTGAAGGATTGTCCGAAGAGGATGGTGGAGGTAGGTAGTGTGAACACTGGCACTGGCAGCGGGACTTTGGCAATCACGGGACCTACATCATCTAGCAAGCCAACAAAATCTACTGCAAGGGTCTACAATATGACAGTCCAGGATACGACAACAGCCAGTACTGAAACTCCAAGTATTATTCGTATAACTTTTATTTTCTTATATACATGATTTTTGTAAGACCCCGAATTTTATGAAATAAAAGTATTCAATTTTTCTTATAATTACTATTCAGTAAATGGTTAAATTGATAAAAGTTTAAAGTTATGAGTGAAATAAGATTTTTTTTCAAAATAAGCAAGTGGTTATAAAATAATCATTGTTGTCGGGGAATATTCGTTTGGTCGTGGAATATTCTTTCTGTCGGGGAATATTCGTACGACGGCGCAGCCATTTGTGGGCCCCATAACAGAATAACTGTCGGGTGAAGAAAACGACAAATTTGAGTTTTTACAAATAACGGCGTAGTTGTTACCGTTAACACTGTTGGAATACCCGGTGGTTAAATTACAGTAATACGCGTTATTGCATAGTAGCACACGGTATTACATAGTATTTTTGAAATTATTGATTCTTACGTAAGAAGGCACTACTCAATAATTGTTACAGTAATTACTGTTCAATATTTTATTTTATTGATTCAATAATTGCTACGTTGAAATTTTGTATTATTGTTGTTCAATAATTGTTGCTGCACAGTATTTTCCTTTATCAGATCAATAATTTATATTATTTGAATAGTATTATTAGATAGCATTATTGGCAATGTCTAGAAAGTTCTGTCTAAGGAGAGGTTTGGTCATCTAATTGCGCGCCAGTAAGGAGAAATTCTTATTGGAAAGCCCCCTCATTCTTGGGAACGGCCTGGTTGTCATAAATGTGATTCTGTAATATTATTTGTGAATAATTAATTATTGATTCATGTGATAAGAAAATATTTATTTTATGGGGATATAAATGAGGGATATATTTTTGTGGTTAAAAAATGAAGGAGTTAATGTTGAGATTTTTATCCGTATTTTTGTCGGAATGGAGGTATTAAAAATCAAGGTTTTTTAGATATTTTGCGGGGGTTATAATTTTTAATCCGACCGTTGGATCGTGGTAATTTTTGGATATGTTATACATATATAAGTTGAGTATATGCCCACAAATTTTGAACCGTTAAAAATGAACGTATGATTTGTTATGAATTTTACGAGATGACTGGTTCAGAAATTGTTGAATTTTTGGAGTTTATCATTTTGGTGGAAAATTCTAGAATTGGTGGGCCCCACTTGTGGTTGGTGAAGAAATGTGCTGAATTATATTTCAAATGTGGTGGGTGGGAATAGTAGCAGGTAAAGCCATCAGGTTGCAGGTCAAACCTACCAAAATTTTCCTATAAATAGAAGGCTAAGTTAGAATTGAAAATCACACCAGAAACATAAGCTTTCTCTCTTTCTCTCTCTATATTATGAAGCATATTTTGTGAGTATTTAGATACTTTGAGAGTTGCTATTCAGTGCAAGTTTTCTTCAGCATCATATTCGATATCCAGTCAGAAGTACTGCTCTTTTGAGGTAGGGGATTGTAAGGGATAGTAAGGGATTGTAAGGGATAGTAAGGGATTTTAAGGGTTGTTATGTTTTTCAGTTTCGTAATTTTTCTGAACTTCAAAAATTCTGGAAAAATTTGAAATGATATTTTGATGAGTTTTATTGATTGTGTCCAAAAATGGTTATTTTTGGATGTATAGATTGAGAGTTATGAATTTTATGAGAAAAGACTATTTTAAAAGTAACTGCTTATAATTTCTTGTGGTTAACTCCAAAATTGATGAAATTTTTATTGGGAGTACATGTATATGATGGAAGTATACTCTGTTAATTTCAGAATTTTTGGACAAAAGTATAATTTTTGATAAATGTCTAAATATTCGGCTGTTTTGGCCATATGAAAAATAGTAAATGACTTTTAAAAATTCTGAGAAAAATATATGTTCACTATGGGACTATATTATGCTAAATTCCAGAAAAGAAATATTTTTGGAACTGATTTGGTATTTTTCATGAAAATGATCTAGTTATGAGTAAATGAATTAAATATGTTTTGTGAAGAAAGAAAATTGGAAAATAGGATTTTATGGCTTGAGAATCCTATATGAGGTATATGCAGATTTTTGATGAGGATTTTTGGTTATTGGTGATGAAATCTTATGAGTTTGGCATTTTAGAATGATTAAATGATTTATTTAGTAAAGTGTAAACAATTAAAATAAATTGTTTATAAATTTAAGTAATGTTATTCTTTCAATATCATTATACCAAAATATTGGTATGTATTTTATTGTGAAATTTCTATCTTTTGTGTCGGGGTTACTATTCATGAGTTACTATTCACGAGTTACTATTCACGATAAAAATTGGTTTCTTTTTCTGACCAAATTATAGTTGAGTTATGAATATTACTCTTGAGATTAAAACTATGTATTGATTATATTGATTTTATTATCATATATAACATTTTTATAACCCTGATGTTAAAATTCTCTTTCACTAGAGTGTAAAGATGGGTAGATTATTGGTATGATCATGACTAGGGTTCTCTTTGGCCTGTAGTGCAAATTGAATTGTGACTGGTATGATCATGACCATTGAATTTATAAGTGAATATCTTTAGCTTAAGTGCAAAGGTGAATTGATCAACATGGTTATAATTATTGTTTATATAAATTCTGAAATGATTATATATTTCTTTGAGATATTAATATATTTGGCATGTAGTGCAAATATGAATTGTTGAGGAATATCTTTGGCCTGTAGTGCAAAGATGAATTGTAGATGAATATCTTTGGCCCGTAGTGCAAAGATGACCTGTTGTTGAATATCTTTGGCCAGTAATGCAAAGATGAACGGTTGAGGAATATCTTTGGCCTGTAGTGCAAAGATGAATTGTAGATGAATATCTTTGGCCTGTAGTGCAAAGATGGTCTGTTGATGAATATCTTTGGCCCGTAGTGCAAAGATAAACTGTTGTTGAATATCTTTGGTCGTAGTGCAAAGATGGATTTATTAGTATGATTATGAACAGGAACTGTGATTTGGTATAACCATGATCTTTGATGTTTCAGGTAAAAACATGTGATGAAAATATTCTTCGTCCTGGGTGCGAAGAAAAATTTAGAATCACAATTATGATTATGAGTTATTCATATGATTGTGGAAAGGAACTGTTGATTGATGTTACAGGGATAAAACATTGTTGATGGATTTTTAACATGGAGAAGATAATAGACTTTATAGTCTATTTGACTCTTCTAATGGATTGCTCGTTCCGCTGCAACTATGGTTGAAATTTTTATCATTTACCATATGTTCTAAATCTCTGATTTATTGTTGATGAAGGCTATTGATAATTGAATTATCTTTAGTCATGATATTCTTTACTGAGCTAGTTGTGCTCACCCTTTTGCTTCACAATTCCTTTCAGGTAATAAGAGTGTAGCTGGGTCGAGCGGGGGTAACAAGGGAATAGAACGGTGGTCATCATTTAGTAGTTATATTTGGTGAAGAAAATAGGGTGAGGCGAACCCAACGTTGGAAGGGTGTTTTGTCACTATCATACAAGATGTCTAATGACATACAACCTCGTGTCATCATAAGACAGGGTTGTGCTCATCCACTTGCTGAGTATATCTATGGGCACTACCTATATAATCTTGGTGTTTGTTTGAAGTATAATTCTCAATTAGAGACAGTAGAGATAATGATAAGTCAAGAGAAGACTCACCATTGGGAAGAATATGATAGTAATCTTCTCGTTTTTCTTTGGGGTCTATTGGGTCAACCAAGGATAATTCTGTGGCCATATGATATCTATCATAACCTAGATGCGTGGCCTCCCATGTACGAAGGTTTCCTTGAGCACTTCCCAAAGATTCTAATTTCTAAAACAGTTTTTGACTATACCTTTATGTAAGGTGTTATTGTGAGGTGATGTCCACGGTTGGAACATGAGTCACATTTGGTATATATTTGTATCCAAACTCACAGCATATGTGTTGTTGTATTTTGCACGACAATTGTTGTAATAAAGTTGTAGTTGTTTTCTGTACTATGTATTTGACGACTCAGAATGGGTTGGGTGGAATGAACCTATTTTGGGGTCGTTACAGGTGGTATCAGAGCTTAGGGATATGATCTCTGGCGGAGATCGGGGAATATAACTAGGAGGGGAGAGATGAGTAAATCCTTCGCTAGTGTGTCCTACCTAAGCTTATTTGTTGGTCAGTCATAATATCGAGATATTATGTGATATGTTAATTTGTTCAATTAACCCTTGTTTTGAAGCTGTATTCTAGAAAGATATCTGAAATACAGGAGATGAGCAATGGAGAAATCATGATGATAAGGAAGATGGAATCTGAAATGAAAGCAAGGTATTCTCAACTCTTTGAAATATCAGGTACGTAAATTTCGGGGACGAAATTTCATAAGGAGGGGAGATTGTAAGACCCCGAATTTTATGAAATAAAAGTATTCAATTTTTCTTATAATTACTATTCAGTAAATGGTTAAATTGATAAAAGTTTAAAGTTATGAGTGAAATAAGATTTTTTTTCAAAATAAGCAAGTGGTTATAAAATAATCATTGTTGTCGGGGAATATTCGTTTGGTCGTGGAATATTCTTTCTGTCGGGGAATATTCGTACGACGGCGCAGCCATTTGTGGGCCCCATAACAGAATAACTGTCGGGTGAAGAAAACGACAAATTTGAGTTTTTACAAATAACGGCGTAGTTGTTACCGTTAACACTGTTGGAATACCCGGTGGTTAAAATACAGTAATACGCGTTATTGCACAGTAGCACACGGTATTGCATAGTATTTTTGAAATTATTGATTCTTACGTAAGAAGGCACTACTCAATAATTGTTACAGTAATTACTGTTCAATATTTTATTTTATTGATTCAATAATTGCTACGTTGAAATTTTATATTATTGTTGTTCAATAATTGTTGCTGCACAGTATTTTCCTTTATCAGATCAATAATTCATATTATTTGAATAGTATTATTAGATAGCATTATTGGCAATGTCTAGAAAGTTCTGTCTAAGGAGAGGTTTGGTCATCTAATTGCGCGCCAGTAAGGAGAAATTCTTATTGGAAAGCCCCCTCTTTCCTGGGAACGGCCTGGTTGTCATAAATGTGATTCTGTAATATTATTTGTGAATAATTAATTATTGATTCATATGATAAGAAAATATTTATTTTATGTGGATATAAATGAGGGATATATTTTTGTGGTTAAAAAATGAAGGAGTTAATGTTGAGATTTTTATCCGTATTTTTGTCGGAATGGAGGTATTAAAAATCAGGGTTTTTGAGATATTTTGCGGGGGTTATAATTTTTAATCCGACCGTTGGATCGTGGTAATTTTTGGATATGTTATACATATATAAGTTGAGTATATGCCCACAAATTTTGAACCGTTAAAAATGAACGTATGATTTGTTATGAATTTTACGAGATGACTGGTTCAGAAATTGTTGAATTTTTGGAGTTTATCATTTTGGTGGAAAATTCTAGAATTGGTGGGCCCCACTTGTGGTTGGTGAAGAAATGTGCTGAATTATATTTCAAATGTGGTGGGTGGGAATAGTAGTAGGTAAAGCCATCAGGTTGCAGGTCAAACCTACCAAAATTTTCCTATAAATAGAAGGCTAAGTTAGAATTGAAAATCACACCAGAAACATAAGCTTTCTCTCTTTCTCTCTCTATATTATGAAGCATATTTTGTGAGTATTTAGATACTTTGAGAGTTGCTATTCAGTGCAAGTTTTCTTCAGCATCATATTCGATATCCAGTCAGAAGTACTGCTCTTTTGAGGTAAGGGATTGTAAGGGATAGTAAGGGATTGTAAGGGATAGTAAGGGATTTTAAGGGTTGTTATGTTTTTCAGTTTCGTAATTTTTCTGAACTTCAAAAATTCTGGAAAAATTTGAAATGATATTTTGATGAGTTTTATTGATTGTGTCCAAAAATGGTGATTTTTGGATGTATAGATTGAGAGTTATGAATTTTATGAGAAAAGACTATTTTAAAAGTAACTGCTTATAATTTCTTGTGGTTAACTCCAAAATTGATGAAATTTTTATTGGGAGTACATGTATATGATAGAAGTATACTCTGTAAATTTCAGAATTTTTGGACAAAAGTATAATTTTTGATAAATGTCTAAATATTCGGCTATTTTGGCCATATGAAAAATAGTAAATGACTTTTAAAAATTCTGAGAAAAATATATGTTCACTATGGGACTATATTATGCTAAATTCCAGAAAAGAAATATTTTTGGAACTGATTTGGTATTTTTCATGAAAATGGTCTAGTTATGAGTAAATGAATTAAATATGTTTTGTGAAGAAAGAAAATTGGAAAATAGGATTTTATGGCTTGAGAATCCTATATGAGGTATATGCAGATTTTTGATGAGGGTTTTGGTTATTGATGATGAAATCTTATGAGTTTGGCATTTTATGATGATTAAATGCATTAATTAGTAAAGTGTAAACAATTAAAATAAATTGTTTATAAATTTAAGTAATGTTATTCTTTCAATATCATTATACCGAAATATTGGTATGTATTTTATTGTGAAATTTTTATCTTTTGTGTCGGGGTTACTATTCATGAGTTACTATTCACGAGTTACTATTCACGATAAAAATTGGTTTCTTTTTCTGACCAAATTATAGTTGAGTTATGAATATTACTCTTGAGATTAAAACTATGTATTGATTATATTGATTTTATTATCATATATAACATTTTTATAACCCTGATGTTGAAATTCTCTTTCACTGGAGTGTAAAGATGGGTAGATTATTGGTATGATCATGACTAGGGTTCTCTTTGGCCTGTAGTGCAAAGTTGAATTGTGACTGGTATGATCATGACCATTGAATTTATAATTGAATATCTTTAGCTTAAGTGCAAAGGTGAATTGATCAACATGGTTATAATTATTGTTTATATAAATTCTGAAATGATTATATATTTCTTTGAGATATGAATATATTTGGCCTGTAGTGCAAATATGAATTGTTGATGAATATCTTTGGCCTGTAGTGCAAAGATGAATTGTAGATGAATATCTTTGGCCCGTAGTGCAAAGATGACCTGTTGTTGAATATCTTTGGCCAGTATGCAAAGATGAACGGTTGAGAATATCTTTGGCCTGTAGTGCAAAGATGAATTGTAGATGAATATCTTTGGCCTGTAGTGCAAAGATGGTCTGTTGATGAATATCTTTGGCCCGTAGTGCAAAGATAAACTGTTGTTGAATATCTTTGGTCGTAGTGCAAAGATGGATTTATTAGTATGATTATGAACAGGAACTGTGATTTGGTATAACCATGATCTTTGATGTTTCAGGTAAAGACAGGTGATGAAAATATTCTTCGTCCTGGGTGCGAAGAAAAATTTAGAATCACAATTATGATTATGAGTTATTCATATGATTGTGGAAAGGAACTGTTGATTGATGTTACAGGGATAAAACATTGTTGGTGGATTTTTAACATGGAGAAGATAATAGACTTTATAGTCTATTTGACTCTTCTAATGGATTGCTCGTTCCGCTGCAACTATGGTTGAAATTTTTATCATTTACCATATGTTCTAAATCTCTGATTTATTGTTGATGAAGGCTATTGATAATTGAATTATCTTTAGTCATGATATTCTTTACTGAGCTAGTTGTGCTCACCCTTTTGCTTCACAATTCCTTTCAGGTAATAAGAGTGTAGCTGGGTCGAGCGGGGGTAACAAGGGAATAGAACGGTGGTCATCATTTAGTAGTTATATTTGGTGAAGAAAATAGGGTGAGGCGAACCCAACGTTGGAAGGGTGTTTTGTCACTATCATACAAGATGTCTAATGACATACAACCTCGTGTCATCATAAGACAGGGTTGTGCTCATCCACTTGCTGAGTATATCTATGGGCACTACCTATATAATCTTGGTGTTTGTTTGAAGTATAATTCTCAATTAGAGACAGTAGAGATAATGATAAGTCAAGAGAAGACTCACCATTGGGAAGAATATGATAGTAATCTTCTCGTTTTTCTTTGGGGTCTATTGGGTCAACCAAGGATAATTCTGTGGCCATATGATATCTATCATAACCTAGATGCGTGGCCTCCCATGTACGAAGGTTTCCTTGAGCACTTCCCAAAGATTCTAATTTCTAAAACAGTTTTTGACTATACCTTTATGTAAGGTGTTATTGTGAGGTGATGTCCACGGTTGGAACATGAGTCACATTTGGTATATATTTGTATCCAAACTCACAGCATATGTGTTGTTGTATTTTGCACGACAATTGTTGTAATAAAGTTGTAGTTGTTTTCTGTACCATGTATTTGACGACTCAGAATGGGTTGGGTGGAATGGACCTATTTTGGGGTCGTTACAGGTGGTATCAGAGCTTAGGGATATGATCTCTGGCGGAGATCGGGGAATATAACTAGGAGGGGAGAGATGAGTAAATCCTTCGCTAGTGTGTCCTACCTAAGCTTATTTGTTGGTCAGTCATAATATCGAGATATTATGTGATATGTTAATTTGTTCAATTAACCCTTGTTTTGAAGCTGTATTCTAGAATGATATCTGAAATACAGGAGATGAGCAATGGAGAAATCATGATGATAAGGAAGATGGAATCTGAAATGAAAGCAAGGTATTCTCAACTCTTTGAAATACCAGGTACGTAAATTTCGGGGACGAAATTTCATAAGGAGGGGAGATTGTAAGACCCCGAATTTTATGAAATAAAAGTATTCAATTTTTCTTATAATTACTATTCAGTAAATGGTTAAATTGATAAAAGTTTAAAGTTATGAGTGAAATATGATTTTTTTTCAAAATAAGCAAGTGGTTATAAAATAATCATTGTTGTCGGGGAATATTCGTTTGGTCGTGGAATATTCTTTCTGTCGGGGAATATTCGTACGACGGCGCAGCCATTTGTGGGCCCCATAACAGAATAACTGTCGGGTGAAGAAAACGACAAATTTGAGTTTTTACAAATAACGGCGTAGTTGTTACCGTTAACACTGTTGGAATACCCGGTGGTTAAAATACAGTAATACGCGTTATTGCACAGTAGCACACGGTATTGCATAGTATTTTTGAAATTATTGATTCTTACGTAAGAAGGCACTACTCAATAATTGTTACAGTAATTACTGTTCAATATTTTATTTTATTGATTCAATAATTGCTACGTTGAAATTTTGTATTATTGTTGTTCAATAATTGTTGCTGCACAGTATTTTCCTTTATCAGATCAATAATTCATATTATTTGAATAGTATTATTAGATAGCATTATTGGCAATGTCTAGAAAGTTCTGTCTAAGGAGAGGTTTGGTCATCTAATTGCGCGCCAGTAAGGAGAAATTCTTATTGGAAAGCCCCCTCTTTCCTGGGAACGGCCTGGTTGTCATAAATGTGATTCTGTAATATTATTTGTGAATAATTAATTATTGATTCATATGATAAGAAAATATTTATTTTATGTGGATATAAATGAGGGATATATTTTTGTGGTTAAAAAATGAAGGAGTTAATGTTGAGATTTTTATCCGTATTTTTGTCGGAATGGAGGTATTAAAAATCAAGGTTTTTTAGATATTTTGCGGGGGTTATAATTTTTAATCCGACCGTTGGATCGTGGTAATTTTTGGATATGTTATACATATATAAGTTGAGTATATGCCCACAAATTTTGAACCGTTAAAAATGAACGTATGATTTGTTATGAATTTTACGAGATGACTGGTTCAGAAATTGTTGAATTTTTGGAGTTTATCATTTTGGTGGAAAATTCTAGAATTGGTGGGCCCCACTTGTGGTTGGTGAAGAAATGTGCTGAATTATATTTCAAATGTGGTGGGTGGGAATAGTAGCAGGTAAAGCCATCAGGTTGCAGGTCAAACCTACCAAAATTTTCCTATAAATAGAAGGCTAAGTTAGAATTGAAAATCACACCAGAAACATAAGCTTTCTCTCTTTCTCTCTCTATATTATGAAGCATATTTTGTGAGTATTTAGATACTTTGAGAGTTGCTATTCAGTGCAAGTTTTCTTCAGCATCATATTCGATATCCAGTCAGAAGTACTGCTCTTTTGAGGTAAGGGATTGTAAGGGATAGTAAGGGATTGTAAGGGACAGTAAGGGATTTTAAGGGTTGTTATGTTTTTCAGTTTCGTAATTTTTCTGAACTTCAAAAATTCTGGAAAAATTTGAAATGATATTTTGATGAGTTTTATTGATTGTGTCCAAAAATGGTGATTTTTGGATATATAGATTGAGAGTTATGAATTTTATGAGAAAAGACTATTTTAAAAGTAACTGCTTATAATTTCTTGTGGTTAACTCCAAAATTGATGAAATTTTTATTGGGAGTACATGTATATGATGGAAGTATACTCTGTTAATTTCAGAATTTTTGGACAAAAGTATAATTTTTGATAAATGTCTAAATATTCGGCTGTTTTGGCCATATGAAAAATAGTAAATGACTTTTAAAAATTCTGAGAAAAATATATGTTCACTATGGGACTATATTATGCTAAATTCCAGAAAAGAAATATTTTTGGAACTGATTTGGTATTTTTCATGAAAATGATCTAGTTATGAGTAAATGAATTAAATATGTTTTGTAAAGAAAGAAAATTGGAAAATAGGATTTTATGGCTTGAGAATCCTATATGAGGTATATGCAGATTTTTGATGAGGGTTTTGGTTATTGGTGATGAAATCTTATGAGTTTGGCATTTTAAAATGATTAAATGCATTATTTAGTAAAGTGTAAACAATTAAAATAAATTGTTTATAAATTTAAGTAATGTTATTCTTTCAATATCATTATACCGAAATATTGGTATGTATTTTATTGTGAAATTTCTATCTTTTGTGTCGGGGTTACTATTCATGAGTTACTATTCACGAGTTACTATTCACGATAAAAATTGGTTTCTTTTTCTGACCAAATTATAGTTGAGTTATGAATATTACTCTTGAGATTAAAACTATGTATTGATTATATTGATTTTATTATCATATATAACATTTTTATAACCCTGATGTTGAAATTCTCTTTCACTAGAGTGTAAAGATGGGTAGATTATTGGTATGATCATGACTAGGGTTCTCTTTGGCCTGTAGTGCAAAGTTGAATTGTGACTGGTATGATCATGACCATTGAATTTATAAGTGAATATCTTTAGCTTAAGTGCAAAGGTGAATTGATCAACATGGTTATAATTATTGTTTATATAAATTCTGAAATGATTATATATTTCTTTGAGATATTAATATATTTGGCATGTAGTGCAATTATGAATTGTTGAGGAATATCTTTGGCCTGTAGTGCAAAGATAAATTGTAGATGAATATCTTTGGCCCGTAGTGCAAAGATGACCTGTTGTTGAATATCTTTGGCCAGTAATGCAAAGATGAACGGTTGAGGAATATCTTTGGCCTGTAGTGCAAAGATGAATTGTAGATGAATATCTTTGGCCTGTAGTGCAAAGATGGTCTGTTGATGAATATCTTTGGCCCGTAGTGCAAAGATAAACTGTTGTTGAATATCTTTGGTCGTAGTGCAAAGATGGATTTATTAGTATGATTATGAACAGGAACTGTGATTTGGTATAACCATGATCTTTGATGTTTCAGGTAAAGACATGTGATGAAAATATTCTTCGTCCTGGGTGCGAAGAAAAATTTAGAATCACAATTATGATTATGAGTTATTCATATGATTGTGGAAAGGAACTGTTGATTGATGTTACAGGGATAAAACATTGTTGATGGATTTTTAACATGGAGAAGATAATAGACTTTATAGTCTATTTGACTCTTCTAATGGATTGCTCGTTCCGCTGCAACTATGGTTGAAATTTTTATCATTTACCATATGTTCTAAATCTCTGATTTATTGTTGATGAAGGCTATTGATAATTGAATTATCTTTAGTCATGATATTCTTTACTGAGCTAGTTGTGCTCACCCTTTTGCTTCACAATTCCTTTCAGGTAATAAGAGTGTAGCTGGGTCGAGCGGGGGTAACAAGGGAATAGAACGGTGGTCATCATTTAGTAGTTATATTTGGTGAAGAAAATAGGATGAGGCGAACCCAACGTTGGAAGGGTGTTTTGTCACTATCATACAAGATGTCTAATGACATACAACCTCCTGTCATCATAAGACAGGGTTGTGCTCATCCACTTGCTGAGTATATCTATGGGCACTACCTATATAATCTTGGTGTTTGTTTGAAGTATAATTCTCAATTAGAGACAGTAGAGATAATGATATGTCAAGAGAAGACTCACCATTGGGAAGAATATGATAGTAATCTTCTTGTTTTTCTTTGGGGTCTATTGGGTCAACCAAGGATAATTCTGTGGCCATATGATATCTATCATAACCTAGATGCGTGGCCTCCCATGTACGAAGGTTTCCTTGAGCACTTCCCAAAGATTCTAATTTCTAAAACAGTTTTTGACTATACCTTTATGTAAGGTGTTATTGTGAGGTGATGTCCACAGTTGGAACATGAGTCACATTTGGTATATATTTGTATCCAAACTCACAGCATATGTGTTGTTGTATTTTGCACGACAATTGTTGTAATAAAGTTGTAGTTGTTTTCTGTACTATGTATTTGACGACTCAGAATGGGTTGGGTGGAATGAACCTATTTTGGGGTTGTCACAATTTTCATATATATAGTAAATTATTTCTAAAGAAATTTTGAGGGAGGAATTTGAGTTCTTTTAGAAATCAAATTTCCGTTTAATTAGAAAGACAAGCTTTATGCGAATAGTTAAAGATCAGTTCGATCAAATTATGATCGAGATCTACTTGCACTGATTGTGCGTGTTGTGTACCCTGGTATGTATAGGTTTTAAAATGGTGATTCCAAGGACGGAATCTTTATAAGGGAGGGTGAATGTAACAACCCGATATTTTCTATATAAATAAATAAGAAATTTTGCGTATAAATTTTTTTTATATATTTTAAGGATGAGGATTTGTACAAGATAATGTGTATATGTAATTATGTGATAAATAAAAATATATTTATTACATAAATATTTACAAATAAATTTATTTTAGAATTATTGATCTTTATAAAGTATATTCTTATAACAATTAATTTATAGTAGAAATATTTTTATTAATTATTTTTCACGAAAATATAATCATATATTATTTAAATAATATATGGAGTGATTTTCAGAATAAATATAATAATTATTTTATTATAGGAGTTTTAGTACATATTATTAAGTTAATTATTTTATCTTAATTATTAAGGTTAAATATGAAGAATAAATCAGATATGGAATTCAAACCCTAATTTTGAATTTTTGTCAAGGTATGAGAATAATAATATAATATTAATTATATTTTGATTTTTCAGTGCTATAAATATGTACTGTATGTACGTATTGATGATGATTGGTCAATTATAGTGTTTAATTTCAAAACCCTAGTAATAATGTTAAACCCGAATTTTACTAGGGGGAAACCCTAATTGGAAAATCAACTGTGAGTTTAAGATTGTTATATAACTGTGTTATATGTTTTATGTTGTGTATTAAGTGATTAATTAGGTAAACCCTAATTAAAATTCTAGAAACCCTAAATAAATTTTTTTGAAAACCCTAATTATTTAAAAACCCCAAATTTTAATTATTAAGTTCTAATTAAAATTTTATTGAACTTTAAACTTAAATTTTTAAACCCTATAAATTATTTGGGAAACCTTAAGGTTTAAGATCTATTGATTTTAACCTAGATTCAAGTGTCATGGACAAGAATACCCTTAAAATGTTTTGTTAGTTTACTAAAATACCCTTTTAAATTTATTTTAATAGATTTCTTGCAGATCTTCCCATATCTTGCAAAGTCATCACTCTAGATTTATAGCACATGCCTAAAAATTATTCAAGCTTATCCACTTTGACACCTTGCATGTTAGATACATTGAATCTAAGTCATATAAATAGATTATGAGAGAGAAAATGTCACTTGCTAGCTCATTTGTTCACAATAACCATCCAAGACCCTCTCTCTCTAAAACCTACAAAATCCTTTACAAAATTCAGTCACTAGACCAGCCCCACGATCACCTTGAACAGATTCAGAAGCTAGAATTAAAACTTGTTCATATAAGGTATAAACCTAATTTGAAAAATCTGATCTTAGTTGCTATGTTAGATGTTATGTTTTAGTGTTAAAATATGTTGTTAGTAGTGTCTATTGTCGATCTGGGTTGCTAGATGTTAGATCCATAACATCTAGAGGCTCGGATTTGAAGATTTACAAAATTTGGAAAAATAAAATTTTGTTGTCTGACAACGAATGTCAGGCCTTGTGTGTTTAGTTTTTGTGTATTTAAGCTTTGATCTTGTAGTATGCCATGAGATCTTTGATCTGAAACTGGAATCAGAGTTAGATCATAAGCTGATTGAAAGTTATTAGTGCTCAAACCACGTTGACCGGCATTGACCGAACGTTTCTGGGTAACCCAGAACGTGCCCAGAAAGTCTGACAGCATGTTCATGCATTTAGATCTTGCTTATTTTTAAGTGTTATACACTGTTATTGTGGTAATGTTGTTGTCTGAAGTGTAGGGTACATGACCATGTCTCTAGAATCTTTATATCCTTCTCTGAATCAAAGTAATCAGTGGTCAAAGTGGTGTGGACGAATGTAACGCCCCCAAAATAGGTCCATTCCATCCAACCTATTCTGAGTCGCCAAATACATGGTACAGAAAACAACTACAACTTTATTACAACAATTGTCGTGCAAAATACGACAACACATATGCTGTGAGTTTGGATACAAATATATACCAAATGTGGCTCATGTTCCAACCGTGGACAGCACCTCACAATAACACCTTACATAAAGGTATAGTCAAAAATTGTTTTAGAAATTAGAATCTTTGGGAAGTGCTTAAGGAAACCTTCGTACATGGGAGGCCATGCTTCTAGGTTATGATAGACATCATATGGCCACAGAATTATCCTTGGTTGACCCAATAGAGCCCAAAGAAAAATGAGAAGATTACTATCATATTCTTCCCAATGGCGAGTCTTCTCTTGACATATCATTATCTCCACTGTCTCTAATTGAGAATTATACTTCAAACAAATATCAAGATTATATAGGTAGTGCTCGTAAATATACTCAGCAAGTGGATGAGCACATCCCTGTCTTATGATGACACGAGATTGTATATCATTAGACATCTTATATGATAGTGGTAAAACACCATTCCAACGTTGGGTTCGCCTCACCCTAGATGATTCACCAAATATAACTATTAAATGATGACCACCGTTCTATTCTCCTGTTACCCCCGCTCGACCCAGCTACACTCTTATTACCTGAAAGGAATTGTGAAACAGAAGGGTGAGCACAACTAGCTCAGTAAAGAATATCATGACTAAAGATAATTAAATTATCAATAGCCTTCAACAGAATTAAATCAGAGATTTAGAACATATGGTAGATGATAAAAATTTTCAACCATAGTTGCAGCGGAACGAGCAATCCATTAGAAGAGTCAAATAGACTACAAAGTCTATTATCTTCTCCATGTTAAAAGTCCACCAACAATGTTTTATCCCTGTAACATTAATCAACAATTCCTGTCCACATCACATGTATAACTCATAATCATAATTATAGTTCTAAATTCCTCTTCTCATTTAGAACGAAGATAATTTTCATCACTTGTCTTTACCTGAAACATCAAAGATCATGATTATACCAAATCACAGTTCATGTTCATAATCATACTAATAATTTCATCTTTGCACTACGGGCCAAAGATATTCATCAACAACTCATCTTTGCACTACAGGCCAAAGATATTCATTAACAACTCATCTTTGCACTATAGGCCAAAGATATTCCTCAATAGTTCATATTTGCACTACAAGCCAAATATATTATTATCTCAAAGAAATATATAATCATTTCAGAATTTATATAACCAATAATTATAACCATGTTGATCATTTCACCTTTGCACTTAAGCTAAAGATATTCAATTATAAATTCAATGGTCATGATCATACCAGTCAACAATTCAACTTTGCACTACTGGCCAAAGAGAACCCATAGTCATGATCGTACCAAAAATCTATCCATCTTTACACTCAAGTCAAAGAGAAATATCATCATTAGGGTTATAAAAATGTTATATATGATAATAAAAAATAATATGATCAACATATAGTTTTAATCTCAAGAGTAATATTCATAAATCAACTATTATTTGGTTAGAAAAAGAAACCAATTTTGTCATGAATAGTAACTCGTGAAGAGTAACCCATTAATAGTAACTCGTGAATAGTAACTCGTGAATAGTAACTCATGAATAGTAACTCGTGGATAGTAACTCATGAATAGTAACTCGTGAATAGTAACTCGTGAATACTAACTCATGAATAATAACTCGTGAATAGTAACTCATGAATAGTAACTCGTGAATAGTAACTCATGAATAGTAACTCATGAATAGTAATTCTGACATAAAAAGTTCCAAATTTGATAAAAAGTTCAGATCAATACTTCGGCATAATGATATTGAAGAAAATAATATCATTTAACAAGAAATAACATCCCTTACTATCCCTTACAATCCCGTACTATCCTTTACAATCCCTTACCTCAAAAGAGCAGTACTCCTGACTGGAATAACGCTGAACGAACTTGCACCGTATAGCAACACTCAAGATATCAAAATACTCACAAGAATACACTCGATAATATAGAGAGAGAAATAGAGAGAAAACTTCAGTTTCTGGTGTGATTTTCAATTCTAACCTAAGCACCCTATTTATAGGAAAATGCTTAGAACACCAAAGCAGAAAATTGAATATAATAATAATATATTTAACAAATTTTCCTTAGCCCACCTTGACCATCTGAATTCAGCCATAACACATGTTAATGATGTCCACAAAATACAAAAAAAACGTTTTTCTAAACAAAAATAATTAAAACTTCCAAAAATCAATTATTTCATAACTTCAGAACTTCAATAATTCATAATAAATAGCCCTTTTATCAGAAAATTCGAATCTCGTGAGTTTTTATAGGAAATTCAATTCTCTACAAACTTTGCAGAAGAAAGTTTTTCCAAATTCCAAACAGAAATTGACCGAAATCCACAAACAGGTGATTTTACAGTCAATAATAAATTTTCGGTCAAGAATTGTGTCCACCAACACACAAAATATGTGTTAATCATTTAATGCCACAAAAATATTCTTCCTCCTCATATACTCATATATTCCACATTCATTGTAAAAATACCACCATCAATATATTATTAAAATAATATATTTAAATGAATTATTTTATCAGAAAAAGATAAAATATTAATTTTCAACAATTGTCACATTAAAAATTTTCTCCATCTATATCCACATAAAATCAATATTTTCCTCATCATATAAATCAATAATTAATTATACACAAATAATATTACAGAACCACAGTACTGGCAACCAGGCCGTTTCCAGGAAAGAGGCTTTCCAATAAGGATTTCTCCTTACTGGCGCGCAATTAGATGACCAAACCTCTCCTTAGACAGAACTTTCTAGACATTGCCAATAATGTTATCTAATAATATTATTCAGATAATATGAATTATTGTTCCGATAATAGAAAATACTGTGTAGTGACAATTATTGAAACAACAGTAATATAAAATATTAACGCAGCGATTATTGAATCAATAAAATAAAATACTGAAAAGTTATTACTGTAACCATTATTAAGTAGTGCCTTCTTACGTAAGAATCAATAATTGGTGCAATACCGTGTGCTACGCGTATTACCGTGTTTTAACCACCGGGTATTCCAACAGTATTAACGGTAACAACTACGCCGTTATTTATAAATAACTTATTTTTGTCGTTTTCTTCATCCAATCACTTTCTGTTATGGGGCCCACACAAGGCTGCGCCGTCGTACGAATATTCTCCGACAGTAAGAATATTCCATGACCAAGCGAATATTCCCCGACAACAATGAATATTTTATAACCACTTGCTTATTTAAAATATTTGCGCATTTTACCCATAACTAACCACATTAATCAAATTAACCCTTACTATTTCAGAATAATAAATAGAGGAAATTAAATATCGTTTATTAATAATTTGGGGTCTTACAACCTCCCCTCCTTATGAAATTTCGTCCTCGAAATTGACATACGTACCTGGTATTTCAAAGAGTTGAGAATACCTTGCTTTCATTTCGGATTCCATCTTCCCTGTCATCATGATTTCTCCATTGCTCATCTCCTGTATTTCAGATATCATTCTAGAATACAGCTTCAAAACAAGGGTTAATTAAACAAATTAACATATCACATAATATCCCGATATTATGACTGACCATCAAATAAGCTTAGGTAGGACACACTAGCGAAGGATTTACTCGTCTCTTCCCTCCTAGTTATATTCCCCGATCTCCGCCAGAGATCATATCCCTAAGCTCTGATACCAAATGTAACGACCCCAAAATAGGTCCATTCCATCCAACCTATTCTGAGTCGCCAAATACATGGTACAGAAAACAACTACAACTTTATTACAACAATTGTCGTGCAAAATACGACAACACATATGCTGTGAGTTTGGATACAAATATATACCAAATGTGACTCATGTTCCAACCGTGGACAGCACCTCACAATAACACCTTACATAAAGGTATAGTCAAAAACTGTTTTAGAAATTAGAATCTTTGGGAAGTGCTTAAGGAAACCTTCGTACATGGGAGGCCATGCTTCTAGGTTATGATAGACATCATATGGCCACAGAATTATCCTTGGTTGACCCAATAGAGCCCAAAGAAAAATGAGAAGATTACTATCATATTCTTCCCAATGGCGAGTCTTCTCTTGACATATCATTATCTCCACTGTCTCTAATTGAGAATTATACTTCAAACAAATATCAAGATTATATAGGTAGTGCTCGTAAATATACTCAGCAAGTGGATGAGCACATCCCTGTCTTATGATGACACGAGATTGTATATCATTAGATATCTTATATGATAGTGGTAAAACACCATTCCAACGTTGGGTTCGCCTCACCCTAGATGATTCACCAAATATAACTACTAAATGATGACCACCGTTCTATTCTCCTGTTACCCCCGCTCGACCCAGCTGCACTCTTATTACCTGAAAGGAATTGTGAAACAGAAGGGTGAGCACAACTAGCTCAGTAAAGAATATCATGACTAAAGATAATTAAATTATCAATAGCCTTCAACAGAATTAAATCAGAGATTTAGAACATATGGTAGATGATAAAAATTTTCAACCATAGTTGCAGCGGAACGAGCAATCCATTAGAAGAGTCAAATAGACTACAAAGTCTATTATCTTCTCCATGTTAAAAGTCCACCAACAATGTTTTATCCCTGTAACATTAATCAACAATTCCTGTCCACATCATATGTATAACTCATAATCATAATTATAGTTCTAAATTCCTCTTCTCATTTAGAACGAAGATAATTTTCATCACTTGTCTTTACCTGAAACATCAAAGATCATGATTATACCAAATCACAGTTCATGTTCATAATCATACTAATAATTTCATCTTTGCACTACGGGCCAAAGATATTCATCAACAACTCATCTTTGCACTACAGGCCAAAGATATTCATTAACAACTCATCTTTGCACTATAGGCCAAAGATATTCCTCAATAGTTCATATTTGCACTACAAGCCAAATATATTATTATCTCAAAGAAATATATAATCATTTCAGAATTTATATAACCAATAATTATAACCATGTTGATCATTTCACCTTTGCACTTAAGCTAAAGATATTCAATTATAAATTCAATGGTCATGATCATACCAGTCAACAATTCAACTTTGCACTACTGGCCAAAGAGAACCCATAGTCATGATCGTACCAAAAATCTATCCATCTTTACACTCAAGTCAAAGAGAAATATCATCATTAGGGTTATAAAAATGTTATATATGATAATAAAAAATAATATGATCAACATATAGTTTTAATCTCAAGAGTAATATTCATAAATCAACTATAATTTGGTTAGAAAAAGAAACCAATTTTGTCATGAATAGTAACTCGTGAATAGTAACCCATTAATAGTAACTCGTGAATAGTAACTCGTGAATAGTAACTCATGAATAGTAACTCGTGAATAGTAACTCATGAATAGTAACTCGTGAATAGTAACTCGTGAATACTAACTCATGAATAATAACTCGTGAATAGTAACTCATGAATAGTAACTCGTGAATAGTAACTCATGAATAGTAACTCATGAATAGTAATTCCGACATGAAAAGTTCTAAATTTGATAAAAAGTTCAGATCAATACTTCGGCACAATGATATTGAAGAAAATAATATCATTTAAGAAGAAATAACATCCCTTACTATCCCTTACAATCCCGTACTATCCCTTACAATTCCCGACCTCAAAAGAGCAGTACTCCTGACTGGAATAACGCTGAACGAACTTGTACCGTATAGCAACACTCAAGATATCAAAATACTCACAAGAATAGACTCGATAATATAGAGAGAGAAATAGAGAGAAAACTTCAGTTTCTGGTGTGATTTTTAATTCTAACCTAAGCACCCTATTTATAGGAAAATGCTTAGAACACCAAAGCAGAAAATTGAATATAATAATAATATATTTAACAAATTTTCCTTAGCCCACCTTGACCATCTGAATTCAGCCATAACATATGTTAATGATGTCCACAAAATACAAAAAAAAAACGTTTTTCTAAACAAAAATAATTAAAACTTCCAAAAATCAATTATTTCAGAACTTCAGAACTTCAATAATTCATAATAAATAGCCCTTTTATCAGAAAATTTGAATCTCACGAGTTTTTATAGGAAATTCAATTCTCTACAACTTTTCAGAAGAAAGTTTTTCCAAATTCCAAACAGAAATTGACCGAAATCCACAAACGGGCGATTTTACAGTCAATAATAAATTTTCGGTCAAGAATTGTGTCCACCAAGACACAAAATATGTGTTAATCATTTAATGCCACAAAAATATTCTTCCTCCTCATATACTCATATATTCCACATTCATTGTAAAAATACCACCATCAATATATTATTAAAATAATATATTTAAATGAATTATTTTATCAGAAAAAGATAAAATATTAATTTTCAACAATTGTCACATTAAAAATTTTCTCCATCTATATCCACATAAAATCAATATTTTCCTCATCATATAAATCAATAATTAATTATACACAAATAATAATACAGAACCACAGTACTGGCAACCAGGCCGTTCCCAAGAAAGAGGGGGCTTTCCAATAAGGATTTCTCCTTACTGGCGCGCAATTAGATGACCAAACCTCTCCTTAGACAGAACTTTCTAGACATTGCCAATAATGTTATCTAATAATATTATTCAGATAATATGAATTATTGTTCCGATTATAGAAAATACTGTGTAGTGACAATTATTGAAACAACAGTAATATAAAATAATAACGCAGCAATTATTGAATCAATAAAACAAAATACTGAACAGTAATTACTGTAACCATTATTAAGTAGTGCCTTCTTACGTAAGAATCAATAATGGGTGCAATACCGTGTGCTACGCGTATTACCGTGTTTTAACCACCGGGTATTCCAACAGTATTAACGGTAACAACTACGCCGTTATTTATAAACAACTTATTTTTGTCGTTTTCTTCATCCAATCGCTTTCTGTTATGGGGCCCACACAAGGCTGCGCCGTCGTACGAATATTCTCTGACAGTAAGAATATTCCATGACCAAGCGAATATTCCCCGACAACAATAAATATTTTATAACCACTTGCTTATTTAAAATATTTGCGCATTTTACCCATAACTAACCACATTAATCAAATTAACCCTTACTATTTCAGAATAATAAATAGAGGAAATTAAATTTCATTTATTAATAATTTGGGGTCTTACAACGAAACTGCCGGATGAAGTTTCTGGGTAACCCAAAAACCTTCATAAGCAGTTTCTGACCACTACTTTGACCGGTCCATATTGGGTTAATGTGTTAATGTTATGTTGATGTTTTGTGATAGATCTATAGTACTACATGTGGTCTAGAACCTGAAAGCCTTAAATCAATTAAACATCAACAGGATATCAAGTTGTGGAAGCCCAAAGATGCATACTCGAACTGTTCTTCATTTCTGGGCAACCCAAAAATGAAAAACAGCCTCTAACAACTACTTTAGGCTATTATATCTTCTATGTTGTGCATGTTATGACTTTGGTTGTTGTTGGATCGTATAGTGTTGCATGTGTACTACAACCTCCAGTCAGTAGATTGCCCAGAAACGATAAGATCAGTGTTTAATACTTGGTCAAAGTAGGTCACCCGAAACTGTGCTATGAATGTTCTTGAGAGCTCAAGAACACCTAAGGCGACGCTTTCTGTCGCTAAAGGCTATAGCGACAGAGTTAATAATTTTATTTAATTTATTTTACAAAAATCATTTAAAAATAGAAATTAATTATAAAAAATTCCAAAAATAGTTTTAAAAATTATGTTAAGTTATAAAAATTAACTTTTAATAATTTGACATATTTTTCATAAATATTAATAATTATTTGGATATTATTTATATTTTATTTATTTAATAAATGCATTAAATAAATTGATTAAAAATGATTTTGTTATGTTAAAAATCATTTTAAATAATATTAAGGTATTTAAAAATATTTTAAGTTATAAAATATAACTTTCACTATTTAAAGATAAATTTCATTAATTGATTATTATTAATGATATTAAGGTTATTTAATAATAATATTAAATAAATTAGTTTAAAAATGATTTTAATATTATAAAAATTATTTTAAATGAAAATAAAGTGTTTAAATATATTTTAAGTTATAAAATATAAACTTTAATATTTAAAGGATAATTTTATTAATAATTTAATATTAATGATATTAATTTAACATTAATGATATTAAATTTATTTAGTAATTATATTAAATAAATAGTTTAAAAATAGTTTTATTAATTTAAAAATCATTTAAAAGGGGATATATATGAATTAAAAATATTTTAAGTTATACTTAATGACTTTTAATATTTGGACAAATAAAATATTAATACTTTAATATTAATGGTAATTATTTAAGAATGATTTTAAATGTTTTAAAAATTATTTAAGGGTAATATTAATACTTTAAAAATATTCTAAGTTATTATAAATAACTTTAATATTTTGGAAATGATTTCATTAATAGTTTAATATTAATTAAATATTAATGATAATAAGATTGTTTAATATTTAAATTATTTAATAATGATTTTGATGTTTGAAAATTCATGATAAATTATAATAAATATTTTAAAATTATTATAAGTCATTTAAAAATAATATGACTGATACTAAGTTATAGGACAGAGTCTTAGACTCGATAATTACCCGATAAACCCATCAGTACACCGACATGTTTCAAAAATTGATCTGGACTTAGATAATGTGAATAGATAAGTGATTATTTGTGATTCAATGGTTATTAAACATATGTGCCAATGTGATTAGGGTATGTGCTGACTGCAATAAGCAGTGTTATGTGTTATAGTATATTGTTCTAATCGAACGAATGATCTGATTAATGATAGGTCGTGCTATAAACGATAAAACTAAATTGTGAACTGTAAGCAGCGCATCAGGCAAGTATCTTACCTTTGTATTTTCTTTATGCAATGGACATGAGTAAGAATATTTATGAATTATATTATTACTGTACAGATTATTAACCTTATATTATATATGCTCAATGATTATCAACATGTTAGTATATGGTAATTTAGATATATATATATATATATATATATATATATATATATATATATATATATATATATATATATATATATATATATTCTGTTCATTAATTTCTATAAATGGTTATACAAGTGTCCCCACTTGAATAATCATTGTATTTAATCACATGTTGATATACCTTTGTTAATTACCCATATATGTATATGTTGAATTATAGATTATTGTTGAACAAGATAAAACCTTTGATTTGGAACCCAGACAAGTATGAACATCCCTACACGGGAAAAGTTTTATGCGCCTAAGGCGGACAGAGTGAACGATACCCTCGTTCTTGCATGTAGTATTGATCAATGCAGGGTACAACAGACTGATCACCCCCGTGCCCGTAAGTTATGACGGTTTACAGATGAAGTTCTGTTCAACCTATTAAAAAATTAAAAACAATATTCATAGTTTGTCACCTTAACCCTATATATAGTCATTACATAGTTTCAAAAATTTGAAAGAGGATTGTTATGTTATTATTATCATTGGTACAGATTACTTCATAACTATTGAATCGTTGTAGAAGGGTAGTATAAAGAAAATATTTAAATTCTTTCAGCTTATATATATAACTGCTATTACTTGCTGGGCACTTAAATGCTCATCCTTGCTTAATTTAAATGTTTTCAGCTACGTGTGAAGAACCAGAGAGCTCATGCAAAAACAAAGGAAAAGAAAAGCTAACCAAATAAGATTAGTGGTAGTTTATGTATTAGTTTAATATTATTAAGACAAGTATGATATTAATTATCTATCATGGGTTGTAATGAATGTATTAAAGGTTGCGTACTTAGGAGCTATACTCTGATAATCATGTAAATTATGTTGACTTTTATATTATTGTTATTATTATTAGTATTATTCCGCTCATAGAAATGGTATCGTGAAGCACCGAGTTCGGGTTTTAAGTACCTGGATTTGGGGGTGTCACAATTAAGGTGCAAGCCCAAGTGGTGGTTAATGTGAATGTGACGCCCCCAAATCCGGGTATCTTCCAACCCGATATTTGCTGCTACACGGTACTACCATTCACACATACATTCAATTGAAAAGCCTCAATAGAACGAATATGTCTTCTATATAATCAAAATAATATTAACATTTCACTAGATTCTCTATAACCAATACATTTGTTCTTGTCATAATATCAAATATATTACAATCATTCACCCTATACTATTACATAAGTATTCTACGGGTTCGTCTTCACCTTGCCCTTATCCTTGCTGGAGCCTTCGGTCCATTCGATCTTAGCTGTGTTCATATGGTTCAAGCAAAGGTGAGCATGACTAGCTCAGCAAGTAAAACATTTTTAAAAAACAACATGCTTGAAACATTGGAATCGTATATCTTCAATAACTAAACAATAATAACGAAGTACTATAGATAATTCAAAAAAGCACTTCTTTTCTTTCAAAACGTTTTACAACAACAATATTCAGTAAAACATCAATTTCGGTCCAAGACCTTGAGCATTTCATAAGTTCTTTTGAAAAGGACATCCCGACACTAAGTCCGTAAGTCTAACATTACTTACGAGCACGTCTAGGTGATCAGCTTATAGTACTCTATGTTGATCATCACTACATTCATTAAACGTATGTACGTTTAAGTTGTGGCAACCTCACGTGCCTATCGTTTGACGACAAAACATTTTAGCATACTCAGTCTTCGTTTGAAAACCACACCAATATAACTTGGTAAACATTGACCATGCTTTGATAGAAACATAATATAAGTCTAGCCTAAAGAATTGGCTTTGACTTCATCATACAATACTTCATGTGTAAGAATACATGATGTACAAAGCTTGTCCAGATTGAACTGGAACAAGGGTTAGAATACTTGCCTTCAATGTCTGCTACAGTTATAACACGTTCTTATTTAAGTCTTTAAGTCTCTATAGTAAATGATAACATCACATAACATATTAAGTCATGAATGAACATACATGGTTTCTAATGAATCTTGCCCTTCTTCTCAATCTAATTATAACTTAGATTTATTATTATTGGTTCCAGCTTTTCGTTACATCGATCTTACCTTCACATTACGTCCATGTTTGATTACTTATCTTCAACCTTTAGGCAACATAATTAAGGTTTAACAATACCTTACAATGCTTCATTAAGTTCCGTAGTTCATTACTAATGAGTTACCATTCATGCAATACTTGTAAACTTTATTCTCTGTCGAAACCCTAGGGCTTGTAAACTTTCTTCTCTTATCTCCCCACAATGATAGAGACAGAAGATTATTAGATCCGAAGTTCATTACCTTTGATGACTAACTTCTTCTTCTTGGAAACCTAGGAAAGGATGTTTTGACTTAAAAGTGATTATTCTCTCTAACCAATAAGTTTCTTTGTATTGGAAGTTGTTAGTGTTTTGAACAAGTGATAAATGACTAGCAATCTCCTTCTATTTATAGGAAAGCCAAAGTGAGGGCATAATGGACATTAGAACATCCCACCTCCTTAACTAACCTCCTTACTATTCATTTCTTAATACCTAAGTTTACTTGCTAAGCACAACTTTTGCTTGGTCATTACACTTGTTTCTTGGTCACCACAACAAATCCTTGGTCACAAAGTTCACCCATGGGTTGCCCCATGGATCCTAATTGGTTAATGGATCATTACTTTGGACTTACTTTAATGTCAAAGCTTATTCTTCTTGGGCTTGAATTAAGTTACTTTGGGCTTCATATAAACTAACACTTGGCTTAATTCTTGATACATCTTGGGCTTGTCCCTTAATTCTCATTGGACTTGTACTTCATACAATATCCACCATTCCATTCATTTTGTCTTTAATACTTAACGTTCTTAATTTAAGTCCGTATGCAAAATATTATGTTTTCCATACTTAGATTATTATTACATAATCCATCTCACTTTGATATTATAACGTTACGTATTCTTCGAAAGTTCAACAATAATTCCCGAGCGGAAATCGATGAATAGTATTTTTTAGAAAATTTCTCGAAAATCTTTTATTTTTTGTCTTGGAAATTAAAACACTTCAATTCTCTCACGTAGTTAAAATACTACGACGTTCTGACGTTTTTAGGTTATAGAACGACATTCATCTTACTAACACATAATAATAATAAATAATATTATTCTATTCATTATTAAAAGTGTTTACAAAAGGTTCGATTTCTGGGGCGCTACACTCTCTCCCCCTTATAAGGATTCTGTCCCCAGAATCTCGCTTTATATAAAAAAAATTACACAAACAATTGAGGGTAATTCTTTTTCATCTTTTCTTCCAATTCCCACGTTGCTTCTTCGGTATCGTCGTTCTTCCATATCACCTTTCACGGACAGTATGATTTTGTTCCGCAGAACTTGTTCCTTTCTATCGATGATTTGAATCGGCGTCTCTTCGTACGTTAAGTCCTTCTCGATATGAATTGGTTCATACTCGATTACATGTTTATAATCTGGCTTATAAGGACACAATATCGATACGTGAAACACGTTATGTATTCGTTCTAGGTCTGGAGGTAATGCTATCATATAAGCTACCTCACCTACCCATTTTAACACTTCAAAAGGTCCTATAAACCTCGGACTTAACTTTTCTTTCTTTCCAAAGCGTATCTTTCCTTTCTAGGAGATACCTTTAAAAACACGTAAGAGCCTACTTCAAACTCCCTATTTTCTCGATGTGAATCTATAAATTTCTTATGTCTGTCTTGAGCTGCTATTAGGTGCATTTGTATCAGTTTAACAATGTTCGATGTTTGCTGCACCAATTCAGGTCCTAGCATTTGGCGTTCTCCCACTTCGTCCCAATATAAGGGTGTTCTGCACTTCCTTCCGTACAAATATTAGTAAGGCGGCATACCTATGCTTGCATGATAACTATTGTTATACGCAAACTCTACTAATGGTAGATGATCATTCCAACTACCCTTGAAATCCATGACGCAAGATCTCAACATATCTTCTAATGTCTAAATTGTTATCTCACTCTATCCATCAGTGTGTGGATGATATGCCGTACTCAGCTTCAACTGCGTTCCCAACTGCTCTTATAGACTTCTCCAAAAGTTCGACGTGAACCGTGGATCATGATCTGACACAATCGATACTGGTGCTCCATGTCTGGAAATTATTTCCTTTACATAAAATCTTGTTAACTGGTCTAAGTTATATTTGACCCTATTTGGCAAAAAAGTGAGCCGACTTTGTTAACCGGTCCACTATTACCCAAATCGCACCATACCCTTTTGTTGTAGTCGAAAGTCCCACCGAAAAGTCCATCATGATATGCTCCCACTTCCACTCCAGAATCTCCAATAACTGTAGCAAGTCACTTGGTCGTTGATGTTCGGCCTTAACTTTCTGGCAAGTGAAGCATCTACTCACATACTCAGCTATTTCTCTCTTCATGTTCAGCCACCAAAAACTCTATCGAAGGTCTTGATACATCTTAGTACTACCAGGATGAATAGAAAACATCGAAGTATGAGCCTCTTGTAATACCTTCTCCTTTAATTCTGTCTCATCCGGAACCCAAATTCTACCTTCAAATCTTAATAACCCCTTGTTATCAAGACTGTATTTATTATCTCTTACGTTGGTTAGCCGATCCTTTACCTGGTCACACTCATCAGTTTTGAGCTGCACCTCATTGACTCTTTATACAATGGTAGATTGAATCTCTGACGCAAACAATATCTTTTCTAATTCTCTTGGCAACTTCACTTCTATTTCCATCCTAGCCATCTCTGTTATTAACTCAATTTAAGCCGTTAACATAGACAATATCTCCCGACCCTTCCTACTTAAGGCATCGGCAACTACATTGGCTTTTCTAGGGTGATACAGTGTAACGCCACCAAATCCGGGTATCTTCCAACCCGACAGATGGTGCTATACTATACAACATTTATACATTCATCCAATTGAATAGTCTCAAAGAACGAATATAACTTCTATATATTAAAGTAATATTTACAACTTCCCAGGTTCTATACCCATTACAAAGGTTCTTTGTTATAATATCAATTACATTACAACAATAGACCTATACTATTACAAGACAGCTTAACAATCTGCCTTAGCTTTTCCTTTATCCCTTTTTGATCCTTCGGGACGTTCAACCTTAGCTGCATTCATATGGTTCAAGCAAGAGTGAGCATGGCCAGCTCAGCAAGTATAACAATTCAATAACAACATGCTTGACACATACGAATCGTATATCTTCAATAACTGAACAATAGTTATGAAGTACTATTGATAATTCAAAATAGCACTTCATATTTTCTTTCAAAAATGTTTTACAATAACAACAATATTTTGTAAAACATCCACTCTGGTCAAAGACCTTGAGTATTCATTCTTTATTGAAAAAAAGACAACCCGTAACGAATTCCGTAAGCCTGATATTACGTACGAGCACTTCTAGGTGATCAGCTTATTGTACTCTATGTTGATCAACACTACATCCATTAAACGTATGTACGTTTAATCATTTGGCAACCTCACGTGCCTATCATTTTACCGACAAAACTTTTGTTTAAAATTTCAGTCTTCTTTTGAAAACCATATCAAGTAGTTGACAAAAGACAACAACATTTGATAATACAAGAGTAGATTATCAAGTTTAGCCAAAAAGATTAGCTTTAACCTCAACATAGCTCAATCCATGCGAAAGAATACATGAATCTTAAACTTGTTCAGATTGAACTGAAACAAGAGTTAGAATACTTGCCTTTAGCATCCGCTACCGTATATTAACTTTATGTTTAAGTCTTTCAAGTCCCTACAGCACATTATCACATAATGCCTTACATTAGGTCACATATAATCAAGTATGTATACGACTATATCTTACCTTTCTTCTCAATCTAATTGTGTATTAGATTCAGTTACTATTCATTTCGGTTTATCGTTATCATTGCGTTTACGTTTGACTAGGTTATATTAACCTTTACATTACATTCCTTAAGGTTTTAACAAAGTTTAACAATGTTACATTACCTTCCTTAAATTATGTTTAATGTTAACTCAATTAACTTCTCTCCTTTGTATTTTAAAACATTTATTGCTGTCTTTGTTCTGAGACTGGCGCTGCGGCGCCATCTTTATGCCTTCCTATCGCGCTGCGGCGCGAGCCTTAAGCCTCTCTGACCCGGACTTGGCGTTGCGGCGCGAGTCCGTGTGTAATGTGCCGCGCTGCGGCGCCACTCTCCAATAGCTTATGACACTGTACCTGGCGCTGCAGCGCGGGTTAAATGCCTTAGGTTGGCGCCGCGGCGCCAACTCTGTGCATCAGATACCAAATTCAGTTTGTGAACTTTGTGAACTTCCCGGACTCATAACTTCTTCGTTATTGCTCCGAATTAGCTCGTTCAAAAGCCTACGGTTCACAAATTACATAACCTATATGATCATTCAAGAATTTTATCTATTTAAATTCATTTGCTAAAAATGAACCAATTCATTTTTAGCGTAAACGATAAACGTTCGTGAACGTTCAACGCTCGTTTCTTTGTTCTAAGTCGAAATCCGGTCATTTTCGAGTCCACAACTCTTAAATGCCAAATAAGACTTGTCTCCATTGGAAAACAACGGTTTCGTAATCCAACCTAAAATTTAACTTCCATTCCGAGATTTTTTTACGAATTCGACGATTATCGTCAAATCGCACAAATTTCGGCAATTCTTCATTCTTACGATTTGTTCTACATTACAAATGAACTTCATTCATTATGTGAACATCTTGACATACTTGATACAACCACTTATTATCATTGTTGGATTTTTTGGACTTATTCTTCATGAGTTTATGACTACTTATAACTCAATTGTTCATAACTTATGATAATTAGAGTCTTTTAATCATCATACTTATATGTTTTCAACATATAGCTTCATTTATGTATACGTAATACATATTCGTACAAGTTCTTTACTTTCATTTTACTAACCTTATTACAATTTCTTATGTTCATACTTAATATTCCATGTTAACTCATCATAAGTTTATAACTTATATAAGTTCAAATGACTTATTACCAACTTATGTGGCTTAAGTTTATTACTTAATCATACATGCTTCTTAATCCCACTTTTCTTATCATCCTATCATGTTAGAGATAGAAGATAATTGGAGAAGAAATCTTACTTTTGTTGTCTTGGTAAGGTAGCTTGCTTCTTCTTCTTACTTTTGGAATGACTTATTGCTAGCTTATTCTCTCTAACACTTAAGCACTTTGGGAGTTGTTAGTTTTTTTGAATCAACCAACAAATGGCTTACAAGCCTTCTATATTTATAGACTTAGCAAAGTTAGGGTTGTTTTGTCAATAAAACATCCCGCCTCCTTTAAGCCACCTCCTTACTATTCATTACTTGGCTATTACTTCTAATTCTTGGTCAATACACATACTTGTTCATCACACATACTTGACCACCACACATTCTTGATCCCCACTTATCTTGGTCATCACATCACTTGGTCACCACACATTAACCATATTAATATGGTTTTGCCCCATGGGTCATTTAACTCATGGATTCTAGCTTAGGCTTGGATTAATTAATCCTTTGGGCTTTGTATTAATAAACACTAGCTTGTTCATTAATCAATTATTAGGCCTCTCTCTTTAATCTACTTGGACTTATATTAATTCAATCAATCATCCAAGTCCATTAATTATCTCATAATACATACACATATAGTTTATGTATTATTTTCGTATTTCAATTCTTATAGAATTTATATACCGTATTTCATCCTTCATATAAACTCGTATAAGACCTCGTATTATACTCATTTACATTACTTTGTACAATACACAAAGTATAATACACCATTACTCATTCCTTAACATTTCGCTTTACTTAATATTCACAAATTAAGTCCACAAGCGAAATATCGTTTTTCCCATAACTAGATTATTATCACATAATCCATCTTACCTTGATATTCCATCATTACGTATTTCTCGATATCTCAAAATTATATCCCGAGCACATACCGATGAATAGTATTTTTCAGAAAATTTCTCAGAAAATTTTTATTTTCGTCTTGAAAATTCAAACACTTTAATTCATCCACGTAGCTCAAATACTACGACATTCCAACGTCACTAGGTTATATAATGACAACCATCTTGATAACACATAGGATAAGATTTTATTATTATTTAAATTAATAAAATCATTTTACAATAAGATCCGAATTTTTCGGTCGTTACATTCTTTCTCTCTTATAAAGATTCTGTCCTCAGAATCTCGTCTTACTTTAATCAAATAGATGTGGAAAATTTTTCTTCATCTTTTCTTCTAGTTCCCACGTTACTTCTTAAGCATCATGGTTCCTCCATAATACCTTCACTGATGGTATTACCTTGTTCCTCAGAACTTGTTCCTTTCTATCAATGATTTGCATCGGCAACTCTTCATAAGTTAAGTCTTTCTCGATATGAATTGGCTCATACTTGATTACATGCTTATAGTCCGGCTTATATGGTCGTAATATAGATACGTGAAACACGTTATGTATCTGCTCTAGGGCTGGAGGTAATGCTATCATATAAGCTACCTCTCCGACCCGTTTTAACACCTCAAAAGGTCCTATAAACCTTGGACTTAACTTTCCTTTCTTTCCAAAGCGTATCTTTCCTTTCCAGGGAGATACCTTTAGAAATACATACGAACCCACCTCAAACTCTCGACTTTGTTTATGTGAGTCCGCATACTTTTTCTGTCTATCCTGAGCCGTGACAAGACGCATCCGAATTAACTTTACTACCTCCGCTGTTTGCTGCACCAATTCTGGTCCTAGCATGTGACACCCCAAATCAGGGTACTTCGATTCCACGGGATTTGGTGTTCACTGTACAAGCATCATCTATCTATCTACCCATAAATAATATCAAACCATACAATAGATAGAATAAAACTTCTTACAACATTCGAATAATAATAATAATACAATCCCAGGTTACTCTAACCTTAAAACATCTGTGCGGAATTCTAAACAAATAAGTCTTAAACAACAACATAAGTCTTAAACATAAATACATCATCAATTAAAATAATAAGTCTTCATCACTTGCTAACTTTGCCCTTGCCTTTACTAGTGGAGGGTTCATCGCGTCTTTCATTCTTAACTGCAATGTTATTAATAAGCAAGAGTGAGCACAAATGCCCACAAGTATAATAATGAAATAACATTATAATAACATGTGAATAAATCAAAGACATCTGAATAAAAGCTCAACTTTTGAATCGAGAATGAATAACAAGAATCAAAAGAATTCTGAGGGTCATAAGACCTTGAACTATGTCCTAGGTTAACAAGAAATATACTTGAAATCTTTAACAGTCATAAGACTATGGACCTTCTTCTCGTACTTAGGGGGATCAGCCCTTAGTACCATACTGTGCACAATATCTTAACGCTAAAGCGTAATTAATCCCCTATACAGGGTTGTTCATCTCAGTTTGACATTCGAGTCCGCACCAAAAGAAGTTTGGTTTGGATAATTCATCAAGGGTTCTGAAATTTAGAACGCTCATCAACTAAGGACTAGCTGAATCAACAAGGTTCACTAGTCTAAAAAGTTTGACAATAATGATATTCAATATGATTAATAATCTCAAGAAATATACAATAGAACAATTATTGTATAACTGAATCATGCTTTGAAAGATAATCAATCTTTAATATAATACTCGAACTTGAATAATAGTTTAAATTTAGGAAAATTTGCTCAATGTAAAAGATAGAGTTAAGAAACTTGCCTCGTGCGTAGATTACACTTTAACTAAGCACGTTATTTGAATTAAATCCTACATACCATTCATATACACAATACCGGTTAATCATAAATTAACTAATCGATATAAACTCATTCTCGTTGTCTACTTTAATTATTGACTATACTTAATCACTTTATCACATTTACTGCCACATAATACCACTTCATGAATAATAATCTAATTATGAAATCAATAATTTAATCCACATGTAATTATGTTATTTACATGTTATACAACTATTTTATCATCACATTATTTTTCTAACATGTTTACATGTTCATTACAATAATCCACTAACACATTGTTAGACCTAAACATTTTTTTTTTAAAAATTGCATTTCTGAATTTTTTTTTTTGGAGAGTGGCGCTGCGGCGCCACTATTGAACTAAGGATTCGCGCTGCGGCGCCGTGGCGCTGCGGCTGGACTTCGGGCGCTGCGGCGTGGTGGCGCTGCGGCGCGGGGCTTAAAGCATTGGACTGGCACCGCGGCGCGGCAAGCCAGAAAAAGTTCTGCAATTCGCGAAAATTACAGAACACAGCCAAAAATTTCAATTTTAAATATTACAACACGAATTCAATCATACCCATATGTTATAATTCATTTATAATCATAACCCAACATATATAAAGTGATTTTAACCATTTAAAACACTTAATCACAGAATTAAATCATGTAAAATTGGACTGTTCTTGATGTTCTTGAAGTTTTTGAACAAAACACATAATGTAGCCATACGAATTCGTTATAAGGCCAAATCCGTTTGTTTAAAGCTTGATCTCTTCATATTAACATGCTCAAAAATATAAGGGTATAAAATTTAGGGATAATATACGATCATTACACAAAATATCACGTATAAGGCCATATGGCCATATCACGTACTCTGTTTATTTTGAACTAACAAGTCATCAGATTACTACATGTTTTCATGAACTTAATGATATGAAATCATGTAATATATATATAAAACACATATATTCACATATATTCACATAAACCTTACAAATTCCCATCATAAGGGCTTTACAGTACTTGAAAACCAATTGCATAAAAACTTAAATACGTAAAAGTAAAATTGGGTTTGGAGAATTATTCAGAGCGTAGTGTGTAATGTTAAACAATGAATTGTAACTCTTCTCAAACTTTTCTTCAATCACACACTCAAAACTCTTAATTTCTCCCTGAATTCTCTCTGTGATGCTTATCAGACTAAAGCAATAATGAAAATGAAAAGAATAAAAAAAAGACGTATGAATAAATAAAAGATCAAACTGACGCGCATCATGGTCAGTTGCCCATAATGGGTTAACTGGCCATAACTCCTCTAAGGCCACGGTTGGCTTGCAACTAGGCTCCAAAACTCTTTATTTTAATAACCCTTTTATTATATAGTTTAATAAATGTCACACTCTTATAAGATAAATCTAATATTTTATTTAATTTACTTTAAATAAAATATAATAATTTCTCATAAATTCACGTAGTCACAATATTAATTATCTCTTTAATAAATAATAATAATTTATTAAATCTCTAATTAATAATTAAATTAATTAAAGTAACATCATGCTTAATTAAATTATTTCATTTAATTCAATAAGCTCACATAATCACATACTTGAATAATAAAATTCTCTACATTAATTTAATAAATGTAACACATATAATTAAATTAATCTACCACAATTGCATCGATTGATTATTTAATCTAATAATTAAATCATAAAAAAAATATTTATTTAATTCAATAAATATTTAAAATAAATTACAAAATTCTCGTTCGTCACATCTTTCCCCCCTTAAAAGGATTCTGTCCCCAGAATCACGACTCAGTAATTTCTACTCGTTACAATCTCCCCCCTTACAAAGATTCTGTCCCCAGAATCGCATACACATAATTAAGTAAATAAATGAGGGTAATTCTTCAACATATTCTCTTCGAGTTCCCATGTAGCTTCTTCAGCGTTGTGGTTCCTCCAAATTACCTTAACAGAAGGTATAACTTTATTTCTGAGAACTTGTTCTTTTCGGTCGACAATTTGGACAGGATTTTCTTCATAAGATAAGTCTTTCTCAAAATGCAGGGGTTCGTATTCAATTACATTCTTGTAATCAGGTTTGTAAGGTCGTAACACAGAAACATGGAAGACGTGGATATTCTCGAGTGCTGGAGGTAAGGCTACCTCGTACGCAACTTCTCCAATTCTTCGCAGTACCTCAAATGGTCCAATAAATCTTGGGCTCAATTTTCCTTTCTTTCCGAACCTGATCTTTCCCTTCCAAGGAGAGACCTTCAAGAAAACATAACTACCTGGTTCAAACTCGATATTTTTACGATGTGGATCAGCGTATTTCTTCTATCGATCTTGAGCTGCTACCAGACGTGCTCGGATCACTTTGACTATTTCTGCCGTCTGCTGTACCAATTCTGGCCCTAACAATTGTCTTTCGCCAACTTCATCCCAATAAAGCGGAGTTCTGCACTTTCTGCCGTATAACGCTTCGTAAGGTGGCATACCAATACTAGCGTGGTAACTGTTGTTGTAGCCGAACTCTACTAACGGTAGGTGATCATCCTAATTTCCTTTGAAGTCCATTACACAGGCTCGTAACATATCTTCCAGTGTTTGAATCGTTCGTTCGCTCTGTCCGTCTGTTTGAGGGTGGTAAGCTGTACTCATTCGCAGTTGTGTACCCATGCATTCCTGAAGACGTTTCCAGAAATTTGATGTGAAGCGCGGATCCCTATCGGAAACAATAGACACCGGCACTCCGTGCCTCGAAACAATCTCTTTCACATATAATATTGGCAACTGATCTAAGTTAAATCTGATTTTGATAGGAAGGAAGTGCGCGGATTTCGTCAGTCGGTCAACGATAACCCATACTGCGTCGTAGCCTTTCTGAGTCGTCGGAAGGCCAACCACGAAGTCCATCGTAATATGTTCCCATTTCCATTCTGGGATCTCCAATGGTTGTAGCAATCCACTCGGTCTCTGATGTTCTGCTTTAACTTTCTGACATGTCAGGCATTTGGCAACACATTCTGCAACATCACGTTTCAAATTCGGCCACCAAAAATGTTATCGAAGATCTTGGTACATTTTTGTACTACCAGGGTGAATCGAATATCTTGAACTATGAGCCTCACTCAAAATTTCTTCCTTAATTTCTTGTACTGGCGGAACCCAAATTCTGCTGAAGCTGAGCCTTCTTCACTCTATCTAATAGAGTTGTACCAGATTGCATCTGAAATAGCTTCTCATCAATCTCTATAGGATACTTCACTTCTAACTCCAGTTTCTCCATATCTGCAATTAACTCCTGCTGAGCAGTCAACATCATCAATTTCTCACGACCCTTTCTACTTAAGGCGTCGGCAACCACATTAGCCTTACCCGGATGGTATAAAATCTCACAGTCATAATCCTTGATTAATTCCGACCATCTTCTTTGACGCATATTCAAATCTTTCTATGTAAAAATATATTTCAGACTCTTGTGGTCCGTATATATTTCACACTTCTCCCCGTATAGATAGTGCCTCCAAATTTTCAAAGAAAAAACAACTGCAGCTAACTCCAAATCATGGGTTGGGTAACCCTTCTCGTAATCCTTCAACTGCCGTGATGCATATGCAATGACTTTGCCGTTTTGCATCAGCACACAACCAAGTCCTTTATGCGACGCATCGCTAAAAACAATAAAATTTCCTGTATCATCTGGAAGAGATAACACAGGCGCTGAACTCAACGTCTTCTTTAATTCTTGAAAACTCTCCTCACACTTCTCCGTCCAAACAAATTTCACAACTTTTCGAGTTAAATTCGTTAACGGAGTTGCGATTTTAGAAAAATCTTGTATGAATCTTCTATAATACCCTGCTAATCCAAGAAAACTTCTTACTTCTGATGGCGTTCTCGGCTGATCCCAGTTAATCACAGCTTCTACTTTGGATGGATCTACCAAAATTCCATCTTTATCGATTACGTGACCAAGAAATTGTACTCTCTCGATCCAGAATTCGCATTTCGAAAATTTAGCATACAACTTCTCCCTTCTCAATACTTCTAACGTTAACCTCAAGTGTTCTTCATGTTCCTCTTTGATTTTGGAATATACCAAAATGTTGTCTATAAATACCACCACGAATTTGTCCAAAAACGGCTTGAATACACCATTCATTAATCCCATAAATGCTGCAGGAGCATTCGTAAGACCAAACGACATTACTAAAATCTCATAATGACCATATCGCGTTCAGAACGCTGTTTTCGGTACATCCTCTGGCCTCACCTTCAGTTGGTGATAACCACTCCTCAAGTCAATCTTGGAAAAGTATTTTGCTCCCTTCAATTGATCAAACAGATCATCGATCCTCGGTAATGGATATCTGTTCTTAATCGTGACCTTATTTAATTCTCTGTAGTCAATGCAGAGCCTCATCGATTCGTCCTTCTTTTTCACGAACAACACCGGCGCTCCCCACGGCGATACGCTCGGTTGAATGTACTTTTTGTCCAACAATTCTTGTAGTTGTACCATTAATTCCTTCATCTCTACTGGCGCCATTCGGTATGGTGCCTTCGATATTGGAGCAGTTCCGGGCGCCAAATCAATCACAAAGTCTACTTCTCTATCTGGTGGAAGTCCTGTATCTCCTCTACCTTCGGGTTCTCTTTTCGACTGTCGACTATGTAAGCTAAATATCCTACACAGCCTTGTCTTAATAACTTCCTGGCCTGCAACATCGTCAAATAACTCGCTTGTCTAGGCGACTTGCTACCATAAAACACAACCTTTGACGGAGTCATAAGGTTAATACGCTTCTTTTGGCAGTCAATTACAACCCCATAATTGGATAGCCAATCCATACCCAATATAACGTCGAATTCCCCCAATCGAATAGGGATAAGATCTACATTCATGATATTACCCTTAATATCCACCCTACAGCTCTTAAACACGTACTTAACAGGGATTATTTCTCTATTCGCAATTTCTATGATCATGGGATATTCCAATTCATCCTTAAGCAAATCTAAACTATTAGCAAAGTCATCGGATATAAAGGAACAAGTAGCACCCGAATCAAACAAAACATAAGCATTAATTTCATTGATCGGAATGATACCTGACACCACATCACGAGACTGGATTGCATCCTGCACCGTCATATTGAAAGTTCTGGCGGTTGGTCGGTTTGTTGCAGGTGGTCCGGTGATGGTTAAGGTATTTCCACTGCTATTTCCCCGGTTTCCTCCTTGTCCTGATCCTCCCGATCCCTTCTTGGGACAGTCTCTTGCTAAATGATCTTTCGAACCACAGTTAAAACAAGCACCCTTCTTTGGGTTTGGACAATTTGGTGCTATGTGGCCTTCCTGACCACAATTGTAGCACACTCTCTTTCCCTTCAAATAAACTCCTAGATGTGCCTTGCCGCAAGTCGGACATGCTTCTATCTTCTTTTTCTGCCCTCTGTGTTGACTTCCAGCTGTCGAGTTATCCGTCCACTTCCTCTTCTGATTATTATTATTCCCAGTATTACTTCTACCTGTCTTGTTATTTCCTTCATTCTCACTCTTTTTCTTTTTCTGTTCTTGGCTGTACTTAGTCACTGCATCACTTCCTCCTTCCGCGAGAATGGCCTTTTCCAAAACTCCCGCAAACGTGTTAAGTTGAAACATTGATACCTTGCTGTATACCCAAGGCTTCAGTCCTTGTTTGAATCGTCTGGCTTTCCTCTCGTCAGTGTGTACTTGATACGGGGCAAACCTTGCCAACTCATCGAATTTAGCCGCGTTTTCAGGCACGCTCATGTTTCCCTATTTCAGTTCCAGAAATTGCACCTCCATCTGATTCTGCGAACTAGCTGGAAAATACATTTCGAAAAACATCTCTTTGAATCTCTCCCACGTAATCACACCTTCACCTCCTCGCATCTTGTTTTCCTACCACCAGTAGCTAGCCTCAGACTTCAGCATAAATGTCGCAAAAACGGTCTTCTGATCTTCTCGAACCCTAGCAATGTCGAAAACCTTCTCCATTTCCATCACCAACGTTTAAGCCTCGATCGGGTTTCTGGAACCTTTGAACTCTGGCGGTCCCACCGCCTTAAAATCTTTAAACGTTGTGCTAGGTAAAGCTTGTGGTTGATTATTCATGACTCCAGTTAGTAAATTAACTAGCTATTGAACTGGATTAACGTTGGCATTATTGTTATTATTGGTTGACCCTTCTTGAGCTGGTTGACGTTGTTGTCTTCTCCTTGGCGGCTTTTTTCTGTTAAATAAACGTTTATTAGAACTTTATTTATTTCTCTACATAGTTAAGACTTTACTCAACAATTTAACATATCACTTAACACATCATCTCAAACAACTTGATATCTTTTCATTCAAATAAAAAGTTTTAACATTAAACTATAGCATACTGCTATTTACATCATCTATCCTGGAATAAAGAATCCACAGGATTTAAAACATTCAAATATTAACATATTCCTTAGTTCATAAACACATCAGAATTTACATAAAACTATATAAGTCTTTCACATAAATAAACAGATTCTATTCCTGTCTTCCAAGGTGCTCAATAGCCTTGCCACGCTCCTCATTCATGATACGAGACATCGTCCTGCGATCCAACATATATGATGGAAGTCCTTCAAACTGGATGGGGTACCTTAACACTCGCTCTTGAACCTCATCCATCGCATGATTAAGTGTGGCGTACGTGTCTTCAAGCTTATCCTTCTTTGCACGACTATCATTTTCTGCACGATCTGCTCGATGTGATTCTCTTACCCATCCTTCCTCTGCTATTTTCAGTCTTCTGGAGGTTTCTTTCAGTTCTTTCTTCAGCTTCTCTATCTCCTCAGTCTTATCTTCGGTTTGACCCTTCTCATGAACCAGATCCCACTCCACGTTTCCTAAACGTATATGAAGGGTCACAATCTCTCTATTCTTCTCCTCTAAAGTAGACTGCTGAACAGTCGCTCGCTCAGTCAATTTTTGAACCTCATCTTGTAACTCCACGTTACGATCATATAATGTGTCATACATCTCAGCATCAACAGTGTACCGTGGTAACTCCTCTTCTTCTTCCTCCTCATCAAACTCCTCCTCAGGATCCTCCTCAGGATCAATCTCAGGTTCATGCTCCTGACCAACAACGGTGATCAATGGAGATGAAACCCTCTGCACCAGCTGCTCCCTAACGACATGAATGTCTCGGGGCTCCTCCTCAGTCGGTCCTACAAGTACACGAGATCCCTCCTCAGTAGGTACTATAGGTAAATGGGGTCCCTCCTCAGCTTGACTAGCTTCTCCAACATCCGACATCCTGACAACCAAAATTTTAAGTTTTAGTTACTAATCCGTGCTAGCGAACACATACATTAACACATAGACACATAATATATTTTATTATCTTCAATGAATTACCAAAAATTCATTTCTTAAAACTCGATAAGAGTTTTCCTTTACTATCTTCTTTCTATAAGGTTACTACCTAAGGTTGTTCCCCCACCTAAGGTTCATAACCTACAGCTCTGATACCAACTTGTGACACCCCAAATCCGGGTACTTCGATTCCACGGGATTTGGTGTTCACTATACAAGCATCATCTATCTATCTACCCATAAATAATATCAAACCATACAATAGATAGAATAAAACTTCTTACAACATTCGAATAATAATAATAATACAATCCCAGGTTACTCTAACCTTAAAACATCTATGCGGAATTCTAAACAAATAAGTCTTAAATAACAACATAAGTCTTAAACATAAATACATCATCAATTAAAATAATAAGTCTTCATCACTTGCTAACTTTGCCCTTGCCTTTACTAGTGGAGGGTTCATCGCTTCTTTCATTCTTAACTGCAATGTTATTAATAAGCAAGAGTGAGCACAAATGCCCACAAGTATAATAATGAAATAACATTATAATACCATGCGAATAAATCAAAGACATCTGAATAAAAGCTCAACTTTTGAATCGAGAATGAATAACAAGAATCAAAAGAATTTTGAGGGTCATAAGACCTTGAACTATGTCCTAGGTTAACAAGAAATATACTTGAAACCTTTAACAGTCATAAGACTATGGACATTCTTCTCGTACTTAGGGGGATCAGCCCTTAGTACCATACTGTGCACAATATCTTAACGCTAAAGCGTAATTAATCCCCTATACAGGGTTGTTCATCTCAGTTTGACATTCGAGTCCGCACCAAAAGAAGTTTGGTTTGGATAATTCATCAAGGGTTCTGAAATTTAGAATGCTCATCAACTAAGGACTAACTGAATCAGTAAGGTTCACTAGTCTAAAAAGTTTGACAATAATGATATTCAATATGATTAATAATCTCAAGAAATATACAATAGAACAATTATTGTATAACTGAATCATGCTTTGAAAGATAATCAATCTTTAATATAATACTCGAACTTGAATAATAGTTTAAATTTAGGAAAATTTGCTCAATGTAAAAGATAGAGTTAAGAAACTTGCCTCGTGCGTAGATTACACTTTAACTAAGCACGCTATTTGAATTAAATCCTGCATATCATTCATATACACAATACCGGTTAATCATAAATTAACTAATCGATATAAACTCATTCTCGTTGTCTACTTTAATTATTGACTATACTTAATCACTTTATCACATTTACTGCCACATAATACCACTTCATGAATAATAATCTAATTATGAAATCAATAATTTAATCCACATGTAATTATGTTATTTACATGTTATACAACTATTTTATCATCACATTATTCTTCTAACATGTTTACATGTTCATTACAATAATCCACTAACACATTGTTAGACTTAAACATTTTTTTTTTAAAAATTGCATTTCTGAATATTTTTTTTTGGAGAGTGGCGATGCGGCGCCACTATTGAACTAAGGATTCGCGCTGCGGCTGGACTTCGGGCGCTACGGCGTGGTGGCGCTGCGGCGCGGGGCTTAAAGCATTGGACTGGCGCCGCGGTGCGGCAAGCCAGAAACAGTTATGCAATTCGCGAAAATTACAGAACACAGCCAAAAATTTCAATTTTAAATATTACAACACGAATTCAATCATACCCATATGTTATAATTCATGTATAATCATAACCCAACATATATAAAGTGATTTTAACCATTTAAAACACTTAATGACAGAATTAAATCATGTAAAATTGGACTGTTCTTGATGTTCTTGAAGTTTTTGAACAAAACACATAATTTAGCCATATGAATTCGTTATAAGGCCAAATCCGTTCGTTTAAAGCTTGATCTCTTCATATTAACATGCTCAAAAATATAAGGGTATAAAATTTAGGGATAATATACGATCATTACACAAAATATCACGTATAAGGCCATATGGCTATATCACGTACTCTGTTTATTTTGAAATAACAAGTCATCAGATTACTACATGTTTTCATGAACTTAATGATATGAAATCATGTAATATATATATATATATAACACATATATTCACATATATTCACATAAACCTTACAAATTCCCATCATAAGGGCTTTACAGTACTTGAAAACCAATTGCATAAAAACTTAAATACGTACCTAGCGCTGCGGCGCGGGTTAAATACCTTGGGTTGGCGCCGCGGCGCCAACTATGTGCATCAGATGCCAAATTCAGTTTGTGAACTTTGTGAACTTCTCGGACGCATAACTTGTTCGTTATAGCTCCGAATTGGCTCGTTCAAAAGCCTGCGGTTCACAAATTACATAATCTACATGATCATTCAAGAATTTTATCTATTTAAATTCATTTGCTCAAAATTCACCTATTGGTTTATTTTTAGCGTAAACGATAAACGTTCGTGAACGTTCAACGCTCGTTTCTTCGTTCTAAGTCGGAATCCGGTCATTTTTGAGTCCACAACTCTTAAATGCCAAATAAGACTTGTCTCCATTGGAAAACAATGATTTCGTAATCCAACCTAAAATTTGACTTCCATTCCGAGATTTTTTTACGAATTCGACGATTATCGTCAAATCGCACAAATTCCGGCAATTCTTCATTCTTACGATTTGTTCAACATTACAAATGAACTTCATTCATTATGTGAACATCTTGACATACTTGATACAACCACTTATTATCATTGTTGGATTTTTTGGACTTATTCTTCTTGAGTTTATGACTACTTATAACTCAATTGTTCATAACTTATGATAATTAGAGTCTTTTAATCACCATACTTATATGTTTTCAACAAATAGCTTCATTTATGTATACATAATACATATTCATACAAGTTCTTTACTTTCATTTTACTAACCTTATTACAATTTCTTATGTTCATACTTAATATTCCATGTTAACTCATCATAAGTTTATAACTTATATAAGTTTAAATGACTTATTACCAACTTATGTGGCTTAAGTTTATTACTTAATTATACATGTTTCTTAATCCCACTTTTCTTATCATCCTATCATGTTAGAGATAGAAGATAATTGGAGAAGAAATCTTACTTTTGTTGTCTTGGTAAGGTAGCTTGCTTCTTTTCTTATCATCCTATCGTGCTATGAATGCTCATGAATGTTAAACGAAAGCGTAATGGGACGTTGAATAGTGAATTCATCGTTAACAGATTTAAAAATTACTTTTGTTCAGATGAAATCGAATTATATGAGATATGTAAGATAATGGCTTTTTAACGAGCCAATTTCGACTTATAACGACCAAGTTACGAGTCCGAAAAGAATCAAATTGGAAAAATTTGAAATTTCTTAAGGGTTAGGGGTCGGCACCGCAGCACTGCCCAAGTCTAGAGAACTCACGCCGTAGCGCCTGGGTGAGGGGAGTGGACATTGTAGAGTCGCACCGTAGCGCCACTCATAAGCATGAGTCTCGCGCCGCAGCACAGAGACAATGGATCAGGTACTGTGTAGTGGCGCCGCAGCGCCACTGTTATACTTGAGGTTGGCGCCGCAGTGCCTGTAAGGGAGAATTGTTGACCAAGTTGATAGTGAACCCAATGGCTTGCAAGATAAGTATGGGACATGCATATACTTAATGAACAATATAAGACTATTCCTAAATCACATATATAGTGATGACTTTAGGAATTTAATGTTATTTAATGGGTAATTGAACGAAGAACATAAAGTGTAAGAAGTTAAACCGTAATCAATTATGATGATACTTAACCAATGATTGGTAAGTATTTGTTTAATGACATAAGAACGTTAATAAGCCGTAAGGAAGGATGATTAACTCGAAACGAGTTGTATTAATGAAATATATTCGGTTAAGTTATGAAGAGAAAGAAGTTGGTAAAAATAATGTGATTAAATTGTTTGGTAGTTAATTTCAGTGTGCTATGTGAATATATCTTGTAGATACAGTAAAGACCAAGAATTATTGAATATTTATTTGAAGACGCTTGAAGGCAAGTTTTCTTAACGCTTGTCTACCCTTTGTGTTAGCCAAGTTTTATGTGATTCATGTTATGAGATGCATGAATTATTTTACGAAAGGGTTGATGCCAGTTTTACCTCGGCTAGACTAATCTTGAAGAGTTGATTGATTTATTTACAAATCTTTCGATATAAAATTGATAACACTATCCTACGCCAATTGTTTGGTACGGATTCAAAGGTAAGCCTGAATATGACTAAACAAATGTATTTTACATTGATTATTCGATGGGCATGCGAGTTTGCCAAAACTTAAACATAAATACGTTTAATGGATGAGTGTTTATCAACATAGAGTACTACAGGCTGATCACCTAGATTTGCTCATAAGATATATCGGACTTACGGACATAGTACCGAGTTGTCCTTTTTATGAATGGAAATCAAAGAGAATGTTCATGGTCTTTTGTCCTACTCAAAATTTCTAAGTCACTATATGTACTTCGAAATTTTTTTATGAGATGAGAAGTGTTATTCAATGTTTCATAGCACTTCATAAATACTTGTTCAGTTATTGAAGAATAATCATATAATTCTCGACGTGGTATTTATATTATACATTATTAGACTTACTGAGCTAGTTATGCTGACTCCTTGCTTGAATTATATGATTGCAGCTAAGGCCGAACAAACTGAGGGTTCTAGTAAAGATAAAGGAAAAGTGAAGATGAATAATTAGTTTATCTTGTAATAGACTAGTATGTTTGTATGTATTATATTATGGTAAGCAAAGAATGTATTGGTTAATAGAACCTGGGAAAGGATTTATTACTATTGTAATAAGAATGTAGTAAATACAATCATTTTGACATGGTTTCCATGAAATGAATGTATAGTGTGGGGTACCGTGTAGCACCATCTGTCAGGTTGGAAGATACCCGGATTTGGGGGCGACAAAGGTTGGTATCAAAGCATTAGGTTATAAAACTTAAGGGGGGAAGAACCTTAGGCAAATAACCTCGTTGGTAAGTGAGAAGTTAGAAGCGAATGAACTCTAGTAGAATGAATTAATTAAGTATTGAGGAAACTCAGTACCGAAAGATTTAAAAGATGAAAATTAACCCTAATTAAATAAAATGTGATTTGTGCTTATACTATTGTGTATTATGTACTAATTAACATGTTATGTGTGATTGTAGATGTCCATCGATAGCTTTATGTTTAGGGATATGTTGGTCGATGTGGATGAGGAGATGGAGGTAGCATCGTTTAATACGGTGGTACCTGTACTAGAGCCAACACCTCCAGAGGCAATGAAGGCATTGTATCTGGCAGTGCTTGATTGGAATGTGCAACTGCGCATTATTGTGCAGAACCAGAAGGAGGATATTTGTGATCTCCAGAAAGCTAAGGAATCTGCAGAAGTAGATTTTAAGAAAGATCGTGATGAGAAGGTGCTCATGAAGGATAAGGCGAGGGATTTTAAGAATGAGGCCGATGAACTTCGTAAAGAACTAGGAGAGACGAATCATAAGATAGCACGGATGTCTTACATCCATGAGAGTGCTCATAAGGATTTTAAGCTGAAAGTTACTTGTTATTCCATTGAGTCAGGACAAACCCGTCATACGATTAGTCGGGATATTGTGTCGATTCTTGCGAATGAGAAGCAAGAGGATGTTGTTATGCATTATTAGAAGTCTATAGCGGTAAATATGTGTGTAGTGACGTAAAGCCCTCTCTTGTAAAACTAAAGGGTAGTCCTTTTGTAAATCCCAACTACTGTGAAATTAAATTTCGGGATAGAAATGTGATAGCTTTTGGCTATGGAAATGAATTGTAAATGGTTTCAAACTATAAAATAGCATATGAATATAATGAAGTTTTTATTTAATGTGCTTTGTATGGTATGACTTGTTGTTTGACGAGCAATAACTAAGTAAGTAAATAAATAATAACGAAACTTTATTTATTTAATCAAAAAATGCCGCCAAGAGGGAGACAACGTAATTAGGAGGCTGAGTCCCATAATGATAACCAAGGGGGTCAGAACAACCCTATGTAAGGGTTCGTTAATTTATTAATGGCAACATTTAACCAAACTGGGGGTAGAGCACCCGCAGTACCTAGGGTAGCCAGAACAACTACCTTTAAAGAATTTAAAAGTGTAGGTCTGCCGAAGTTCAAGGGAACCACGGACCCAATAGAGGCCCAGACACGGGTGAAGGAAATTGAGAAGGCATTTGTTATTACAAAAGTAGGGGAGGCACAAAAGACCTCTTTCGTGACCTATATGATGAAGGGAGAAGCCAACTTCTGGTGGGAGGCTCACCAGGGTGGGGCTAGGACATATGCGGTAACGTGGGAACAGTTCACGAAGGTTTTCTTCGAGAACTATTTCCCTACAAGCATGCAGGGAAGAATGGAGATTAAGATCTGTAACGACTGAGAAATTCGGATGTATTGTAAAATAATTTTATTTAATTAAATAATGAATAAAATTATTTTAAATGTTATTATTACGTGTTAGTAAGATGAATCTTGTTCTATAACCTAGATATGTCGGAACGTCGTACTATTTTGGCTGCGTGAAGGAATTAAAGTGTTTGAATTTCCAAGACTAAAATATAAGTTTTTCGAGAAATTTTCTGAAAAACACTATTCATCAATTTCTTCTCGGGAATTATTTTTGAACTTCCGAGAAATACGTAATGATAGAATATCAAGGGAAGATGGATTATGTAATAATAATTCATGTATGGAAAACACAGTTTTTCTCCTGTGGACTTAGTTCGAGAACGTTAGTGAAAGTAAAGCGTTAATGAATAAACGATGATCGTGTGATACGTATGTATTGTACGAGGTATTGAATATATGTATGATATGAAGTATCATACGAGTATGCATGAATAATGGTATGTCGTATATAATAAATTAGTATAGGAGTTAGAATACCAGAAGAATACGTGTATAATACGTTATAAGGCTTTAAGCCAAAGGTATTGGACTTGTAGGATTGTATACGAATTATACAAGCCCAAGTGTAAGAATGGATAGGTCCAATGCGAAGTAATGTTAAAACCCAAAGGTTTGTTAATATAAGCTCAAAGCATAAGTTAAGTTAATTAAACTTAAAGCCCAAATTAAAAATTGAACCCGTGGATCAAACCAATGGGTAAGAATGACCCATGTGGACCCCATGGATCACATGGCACATCTTGGTAACCAAGTAAAGTGGTTTTACTTGGTGACCAAGAGATGAATAGTAAAGAGGTGGTTTAAGGAGGTGGAATAAGAATGTGGAAGGGATTAAAGACCATTAAGCCCTCACTTTGGATTTCCTATATAATAGAAGCTTTCTAGTTCATTTCGTACTTGTTAGATTTCCACCAGCATAATAAGTGTTTATTTGTTTGAGAGAAAAAGCTAGAAAAGCTAGACTTTGTTAATCCAAGTAGAAAAGAAGAAGAACCAAGTGATCTTCAAGGGTAAGAATCCTATATCATTAATCTTCCATCTCTTCAATTGTAGTTTGATAGAAAAGTGTTGATTAGTGGAGTATGTATGCTAAGAAGTGATGAGAATGACTAATCAAAGGACTTAAGCCTTAATAAGCCATGAATAAGCAATTTATACTTTATAAGTTATAAATTCATGAAGAACAAGTAAGAACTTATCATGTATATGATGTAATGAAATATGTTAGTTAAGGTGTTACTATGATGGAATGAATCCTTTTGAAGCGATGAACAAATCTTAAGTAACAAAGTTTTGGCAGAATTCACGAGTTTAGACGATAATCGTCGAAATCGTGAAATTCTCGGAATGAAAGTCAAATTTTGATATTGAAGTTAGAAACATTAGTTTTCGATGGAGAATAGTCTTATTTGACATTCTAGAGTTGCAAACTCAAAAATGACCAAATTCTGACTTAGGACGAAGAAACGAGCGTTGAACGTTCACGAACGCTTATCGTTTTCGGTAAAAATGAACTCAAAGGTGAGTATCAAGTTAAAGGATTCAAAAATGTAAAATTATTGCATGAACACGTAGAGTATGTGATTTGTGAGTTAATGGCTTTTGAACGATCCAATTTGGACTTACAATGATTAAATTTGGAGTCCGGGAAGTTTGCGAAGTAGGAAAAACTGTCAAAGTATCTGGTGCATAGAGCTGGTGCCATAGCACCAGCCCAAGGATAAATAGGTGGCATTGCAGCACCGACCCATGCCCATAACCTATTGGAGTTTCGCACTGTAGCGCGGCCTTTTGAACTAGAGTTGGCTTCGTAGCGCGAAGACTGGGTAAAAGTCACTAGAGAGTGGCGCTGCAGCGTGGGTCTTGTGTATGAAGCTAGCACCGCATCACCTGCACTAGGGTTTTCTTAGTAATGAAGGCTTATGAATATAGAAAGAAGTTGGTTATTTAGTAATGAACTAAAACCTAAAATGACATTGTTAAAAATGTTTAAACCTTAAGCAATACACTAAAGGTTGGAAATAACTTACTCGATTGCGAACGTAAGAACGATGTAAATCATAAAGGTAAACTGAAACCAATGATAAATAATCTAAGGCATGATTAGATTGAGAAGAATGGTAAGATACATTAGGAACCATGTATGCTTATTCATGACCTAATGTAGTATGTTATGTTATCATGTATTGTAGAGACTCTAAAAACTCAAAAGGGAAATTGTAATAATAGTAGCAGACACTAAAGGTAAGTGTTCTAACCCTTGTTTATGTTCAATCTGGACAAGCTTTGTGATTCATGTATCTTACGCATGAATTGATGTATGACGAAGTTGAAGCCAATTCTTTCGACTAGACTTAAGATGTTTTGGATTTCTTATAATCCATTGAACTGTTCATAAGTTTTGCCAAACTATTTTGTTGTGATTTTCAAAAGAAGACCGAGTATGCATAAACAAATGTCTTGTCGTCAAGCAACAAGCACGTGAAGTTGCCAAACCTTAAACGTACATACGTTTAAAGAAAGTAGTGTTGTACAACATAGAGTATTATAGGCTAATCACCTAGATGTGCTCGTAAGTAATGCCGGACTTACAAACTTGGTGCTGGGTTGTCCTTTTCAAAGAAAGTATGAACTACTCAATGTCTTGGACCGGAATTAATGTTTTATTTAATGTTATTCATTATGAAATGTTTTAAAGATAAAGAAGTGCTATTTTGAATTATCAATAGTACTTCGTAACTATTGTTTAATTATGGAAGATAAACGATTCCAACGTTTCAAGCATGCTGTTTATTGAAATTGTCATACTTACTGAGCTAGTTATGCTCACTCTTGCTTGAACCATATGAATGCAGCTAAGACCGAACGGACCGAAGGAGCCGATAAAGATAAAGGGAAGGCTAAGGCGAGCCTACATATTGCTTTTGTAATAGTATAGGTTGAATGTTGATATTATTTGATATTACGACAAGACAAATGTCATGGTTGTAAAGAAATTGGGGAATGTTCATATCGTTTTGCAATATATAGAAGACATATTCATTCTGTTGAGGCATTTTGATTGAATGTATGTGTGAATGGTAGTACCATATAGCACCATCTGTCGGGTTGGAAGATACCCAAATTTGGAGGCATCACAGGTTGGTATCAAAGCCTTAGGTTATAAAACTTAAGGGGGAAAAGAACCTTAAGTCATAATCTTAAGAAAAGTTAAAGAAGTAAAAGATGAAATTAACCCTAAAAATGCATTAAATGTTATATGTGTTTTTATTATTCTACTGATGCGTTCTAATTAAACTAAATTGTTTTGTTGTAGATGTCAGGAGAAAACAAAATGTATAGGGATATACATGTAGTAAGTGAGGAGTCGGTGAATTAAATAGAGATCTTACTAAACCCTATAGTAGAAGAGCCAGAAGTGGTGATAGTTGAGTCTGGAGACTCGGAGAACCTAGACCACATGTCTTTATTTGATGGCATGTCTGAAGAGGAGATGTAGGTGGTGTCATTTAACACCATAGCACCTGAAGAAGAGATGACTCAGAAAGTCAATGAAAGCCTTGTTTATGACAGTATTGGATAGAAACATCCAGTATTGTAAGGAGGTAAAGGAGCTGAAAGAGGAACTCCATGTTATTTTAGAGGATAAGACTAGTATGGAGTCGATGTGGGAGGAGGAGCACGATGAACGAGTTTCGGCAAAGGACAAGGTCCTTGAGCTGAAACACAAAGTTTTTTAGCTCAGGCAGGAGCTAAAGACCAAGAAGCAGAAGATTGGGAGAATGTCCTATATACATCGAAGTTCTCATGCGGATGTTTAGCAGCAAGTAGCTGGGTATCCGATAGAAGTAGGGCAGACTCGGCATACTATCAGCCAAGATATTATCACCAGTCTTGCCAACGCAAATTTTGAGAATGTCATAAGGCAGATGTAATCTAGTTAGTAACTAGAGTAGAGTTAGATATGAAAATATGATTTATCTAGTAATGATGTAAAACCCTCTTTTGTATATCAAAGGGTAGTCTTTTGTAAATCTCAATTTTTGGAAAGCAATCACGGGATAGTAATGTAATTAGCTTAGGCTGTGTAATGTGAACAATGTAGTATTATACTACAAGAAGTAAATCAATATAAGCCTTTTTATGGAACATATTGTGTAATGAGTTGAAGTTATTGTTTAAATCATGAATAATAACTAATTAATGAGAAGAAAGTAATAATGATGTGTTGTTTATCTTAACAGCAAATTGCTTCCAAGAAGGAGACAACGAAATCAAGAGGCTAATGTTAATCAACTGGAGGGAGGTCTGGTTAACCCAATGCAAGAGTTCGTTAACTTGTCAACGACCGCTTTTAATAGAAAGGGGGCTAATATACTCGTAAATCCTGGAGTAGTACGGGCTACTACTTTTAAGGATTTCAATAGTGTCGGTCCGCCGGAGTTCAAAGGAACTACGGACCCCATAGAAGCCCAAACTTGGGTAAAAGAAATTGAGAAGGCATATGCAATTGCAAATGTCGAAGATGGTCAACAGATTGCTTTTGCAACCTATATGATGAAGGGTGAGGCCGAAATTTGGTAGGAGGCTAACTAGGCTAGGGCTGGTATAGAGAACCTAACGTGGGTATGGTTCAAGGAGATTTTCTTCAAGAACTACGTTCCCACGAGAATGTAGGGAAGAATGGAGATGAGATTTCTGGAATTTAAACAAGGGGAGATGACGGTTCCCCAATATGCTGCCAAGTTCAATGAACCAGCGAGGTTTGCTCCACACCAAGTGGACACAGAGGTAAGAAAGGCTAGGAGGTTTGAGCAGGGCTTGAAACCCTGGCTCTATAGCCAAATATCGGTGTTCCAAAGTACTTCTTTTGGGACCATACTAGAAAAGGCAATAATTGCCGAAGGTGGGAATGAGGCTCTAAGCCAGCACCACAAGGATAAGAAGAATAAGAATAAAGTAGATGGGGGAGTAAAGACTGAGGGAGCCAGCAGAAGTGGCGATGGTCAGAAGAAGAAGGGATTTAACTCTGCAAATACTGGAGTGAAGCAAGGAGATCCAAATAGGAGGATGGAGACGTGCAAGACCTGTGGGAAGACTCACTTAGGAGTCTGTCTCAAGGGGAAGGCAGTATGTTACAACTATGGACAGGAGGGGCATATTTTTCCTAATTTTCCAAGTCCAAAGAAGAACCATGGATGCTTTGTATGTGGATCAACTGACCACATAGCGAAGAACTGCCCAAAGAAGGGGACGGACGGGAATAAGGGCGCTAATAGCAGTAAGTTAGCTATTGGTGGTCTAGCGTAGACGGGTAGGCCGATGGCTTGTACCTTTAACATAACGGTCCATGATGCGGTGGCATCAAGGGACGTAGTTGCAGGTATTATCCCGATCAACGAAATAAATGCTTATGTGCTGTTTGATTCGGGTGCTACTTGTTCGTTCATAGCATGTGATTTTGCTAGACGATTAGGATTACTTCCTGAAAAGTTTCTTATACCTTTGAATATTAATGCTAAATATGACTTAACTCCATTGTAAAGAAATTATTCTGTGATCAAACAGAAAATTTGACTTCTATTCCGAGAATTTTACGAATTCGACGATCGTCGTCCAATCGTGAAATTTTCGGCAAATCTTCATTCTTACGATTTGTTCAACATTACAAATAAACTTCATTCATCATGTGAACATCTCCCCATACATAATACAATAAGTTATTTTCATTGTTGGACTTTAACTCCTTATAAGCTTATAACTTATCAAATTATAAACTACTTAAGATTGGATTATTCATGACTTATGACAATTAGAGTTTCTTAATCATCATATTTTACATGTGCTTCACATATAACTTTACTTAGGTATACATAATACATATGATCATATAACTTCTTTTACCTTCATAACAATTCTCTTTTAATAAACTTCTTATAAGTTCATATTATTTTCTCATAAGTTATAACTTATGTTAGCTTAAATGACTTATTGCCAACTTAATTAGCTTAAGTTCATTACTTACTCATTTATGTTTCTTAATCCAACTTTTCTTATCATCATATCATAGTAGAGATAGAATATAATTGGAGAAGAAGTCTTACTCTTTGTTGTCTTGGTAAGTAGCTTGCTTATTCTTCTTGGCTTATGGAAGTGACTTATTGTAGCTTATTGTCTCTAACACTTAAGCACTTTGAGAGGTCTAGATTATTTGAACAACCAACAAATGCTTGTAAGTCTTCTCTATTTATAGCACTTGCAAAGTTAGGGTAGTTTGGTCTTTAAAACATCCCATCTCCTTAAGCCACCTCCTTACTATTCATTACTTGCTAACCACTCTCTTATCCTTTGATTGGTCATTACTCATTTAACTTGGTCATTACTCTTAAGTCTTGGTCATCACATATTAACCATATTGATATGGTTTGCCCCATGGGTCAACCAATCCATGGATTCTAATTTGGACTTGGATTAATTAAATCATTGGGCTTTGTATTAACAAACCACTAGTTGATTCCTTAATTAATAATTGGGCCTCTCCCTTTAATTCCCTTGGACTTATATTAATTTCTCAACAATCTTTCTAAGTCCATTAACATTTCATAATACATATAGTTTATGTATTATTTTCGTATTCTAGTTCATATAGAATTTATATACGATAATTCACCCTTCATACAACCTCGTATAATACTTCGTATTATACTCATTTCCATTTCTTTGTACAATACATAAGTATCATATCATTATTACATATTCATTACTATTTCACATTCCTTAATGTTTATAAATTAAGTCCACAAGCGAAATATCATTTTTTCCATAACTAGATTTTTACTACATAATCCATCTCACCTTATTATTCCATCATTACGTATTTCTCGGAAATCCAAAATTATACCCCGAGCCAATACCGATGAATAGTATTTTTTGGAAAATTTCTCGGAAAATATTTATTTTCGTCTTGGAAATTCAAACACTTTAATTCATCCATGTAGCTCAAATAATACGACATTCCAACGTCACTAGGTTATATAACGACAACCATCTTGATAACACATAGAATAAGATTTTATTATTATTTAATTTAATAAAATCATTTTATAATAAGATCCGAATTTCTCGGTCATTATAAAGGCTAAGGCGAACTCGTAGATTACTTATGTAGTATTATAAGTTTGTAATGATAATATTTGATATTATGACCAGGACATATGTAATGGTTATAAAGAACCTGGGAATGTTAATATTATTTTTAATATATATAAGACATATTCGTTCTTTTAAGGCTTTTCAATTGAATGTTTGTGTGAACTGTAGTACCGTGTAGCACCATCTGTCGGGTTGGAAGATACCCAGATTTGGGGGTTTCATAGGCTGGTATCAGAGCCTTATGTTATAAAACTTAAGGGGGGATTTAAACCTTAAGTCATAACCTTAAGAAATGTCAAAGAAATAAAAGATGTAAATTAACCTTATAAAACTGCATTATATATGTTATGTGTTTTTATTATTCTACTGATGTTTACTAATCAAACTTATTATGTTATTGTAGATGTCAGGAGAAAATAGAGATGTACAGGTAGTTAGCGAAGGGTCGGTTAATCAGCTAGAGATCATACCGAATTCCATAGCAGCAGAGCCAGAAGTAGTGGCGGTTGAGTCTGGCGACTCAGAGAGCCTAGACTATATGTCCGTGTTTGACGGCATGTTGAAGGAAGAGGTGGGGGCAGTATCCTTCAACCCAATAGCAATATCAGCGGAGATGGCTCTGGGGAGTCAATGATCTAACTTTTTATGTCAGTATTGGAAAGAAACATTCGTTACTGCCAGGAGGTTAAGGAGCTGAAAGCAGAGCTCCAGGCTGTCTTAGAAGATAAGACAGACGTGGAGTCTATGTGGGAGCAGTAGCATGATGAGAGAGTTTTGGCCAAGGACAATGTCCATGAACTGAAACAGAAGGTCTTTGAGCTCAAGGGGGAGCTAAAGACCAAAAATCATAAGATAGGGAGAATGTCTTATATTCATAGGAGTTCTCATGCGGACTTCCAACAGCAAGTAGCTGGTTATCCCATAGAGGCAGGGCAGACGCGACATACTATCAGCTGTGATATTATTGCCGATCTTGCCAAGGCATATGTAATCTATTAGTAGATAGAGTAGTTTAGATATGTAATTATTGTGTATATAGTAGTGACGTAAAACCCTCTTTTGTATAACAAATGGTAGTCTTTTGTAAATCCCAATTTTTGGAAAGAAATTGTGGAAAAGTAATGTAATCAGCTTAAGCTGTGTAATGTAACCGATGTAGTATTATACTAAAATGAATGAATCAATATAACCCTTTTTCGGAACATATTGAGCAATGGATGTTTAAGTTATTGTTTAATTCGAACAATAACTAACTAACAGGAAATGATTAATAACAAAATGTTTTATTTGTTGTAACAGCAAAATGCCGCCAAGTAGAGTACCACGTAATCAAGGCGCTAACGTAAATCAACCAGAGGGAGGTCAGATTAACCCCATGCAGAATTTTGTAAATCTCTTAACAACAACATTTAATAGAACTGGGGCTAACATCCCCGTAAATCCTGGTGTAGTACGAGCTACTACGTTTAAGAATTTTAAAAGTGTGGGTCTGCCAGAGTTCAAAAGGAACTACAGACCCTATTGAGGCCCAAACGTGGGTGAAGGAAATTGAGAAGGCATTTGTCATTGCAAATATTGAAGAGGCCCAGAAGGTTGCCTTTGCAACCTCCATGATGAAGGTAGAGGCCAACTTTTGGTGGGAGGCCAATCAGGCTAGGGCAGGGATAGAGGTTCTAACATGGGTGAGGTTTAAGAAGATTTTCTTCGAGAACTACTTTCCCATGAGCTTGAAGGGGAGGATAGAGATGCGGTTTCTATAATTGAAATAAGGGGACATGACGGTTCCCCAATACGTCGCAAAGTTTAATGAACTGGCGAGATTCGCTCCACACCAAGTGGACACCGAGGTGAGGAAGGCGCGACGGCTCGAGCAGGGCTTGAAACCCTGGCTCTATAACCGTATTTTTGTGTTCTAAAGTACTTTGTTTGAGACCATTTTAGAAAAGGCGATAATCGCCGAAGGTGGTAGCGAGGTGTTGAGCCAATACCACAAAGATAAGAAGAGTAAGGGAATGGTGGACGGGGGAGTAAAGATCGAAGGAGCCAGCGGAAGTGGCGAGGGACAGAAGAGGAAAACGTTCAGCTATGGGAATACCGGAGTGAAACTAGGAGACTTGAAGAGGAGGATGGAGGCCTGCAAGACCTGTGGGAAGACTCACTTAGGAGTCTGTCTCAAGGGGAAGGCCGTATGCTATAATTGTGGACATAATGGGCACATTGCGCCTAACTGTACAAGTCCAAAGAAGAACCACGGATGCTTTATGTGTGGGTCAACTGAGCACATGGCAAAGAACTGTTCGAAGAAGGGGACGGACGGGAATAAGGGCGCCAATAGTGGTAAGTTAACTATTGGTGGTCCAGCGCAGTCGGGTAGGCCGATGGCCCATACCTTTAATATGACCGTTCAAGATGCGATGGCATCGGGGGACGTAGTCGCACGTATTATTCTGATCAACGACCTAAATGCATACGTACTGTTTGACTCGGGTGCTACTTGTTCGTTTATCGCATGTGATTTTGCCAGACGGTTAGGATTACTTCCTGAAAAGTTGTCAATACCTTTAAATATTAAGGTAGCAAACGAAGAGATAATTCCTGTTGAGGATATTCATAGGAGTTGTTGCGTAGACATACGGGGTTATAAATTATCGGTAGATTTGTTACCGATAAAGTTAGGAGAATTCGACGTAATTCTCGGAATGGATTGATTATTTAACCATGGGGTAATTATAGTTTGTCAAAAGAAATGCGTAAATATTAAAACGTTAAAACATCCTCAGATAATATTTTACGGTAATAAATCACCGGGACGTTCGTGTTGTCTTACGATGACACAAACTATGAAACTATTAAGGAAGGGGTGTGTAGGTGATCTATGTCATGTTGTTGATACCCAGAGAGTGGGAGCGACCATAGAACAAATACCTATAGTGAGAGAATTTATGGATGTATTTCCAAGTGAGTTGTCGGGTTTTCCACCGAACAGGGAGACTGAGTTATTTGTTATTATTATGTGTTAGTAAGATGAATGTCGTTCTACAACCTAAAAATGTTGGACCATCGTAGTATTTTAACTATGTGAATCAATTAAAGTGTTTGAATTTTTCGGATGAAAATAAAAGCTTTTCGAGAAATTTTCCGAAAAATAATATTCATCGTTTTCCACTCGGGAATTATTTTTGAACTTCTGAGAAATACGTAACGTTATAATATCGAGGTGAGATGGATTATGTAATAATAATTCAAGTATGGAAAACACAATATTTCGCATGTGGACTTAATTTGAGAACGTTAAAAGATTAAAGACAAAAGGAAATGGACTTGTGGATTATGTAGAATGTATATGACCAATAGGAATTGGATGTGCAAGCCCAAGTAATTGTTAATATGAAACCCATAGCAATTTAAAGTAAGCTCAAAAGATTATGCTAACCAAATTAAACCTAAGCCCATGTAATGATCCAATAAGTAAAACTAGATCCATGGGGCAACACATGGGCGAACTTGGAGACCAAGACCTTTATGTGGTGGCCAAGTATTTGATGTAGGGAGCAAGTAGACTTGGGAGCTAAGGAAGGAATAATAAGGAGGTTATTAAAGGAGGTGAAATATCTTAATGACCTAATTGCCCTAACTTTGGAAGCTCTATAAATACCAAGCCTTTGTGCTCATTAGTTGTTTGTTTATTTCATCCAAGCTAAACAACTTAAGTGTTAGAGAGAATAAGCACTTTTAAAGCTTAACTTCCATTTTTAGATTTCAAGAAGAGGAAGACTAGTCATCAAAGGTAATAATCTTATGATCCTATATCTTCCATCTCTACCATTGTAGGGTGATAAGAAAAGTGTAACTGAATGAACATGTATGTTAAGAATCCATAAAAGATTGGATGAAAAATGGACTTAAGCCATATAAATCTTGAATAAGTAACTTGAGCCTCATTAAGTTATGAACTTATGAAGAATAACTATGAACTTGTCATATGATTTCCTTAAGAAGTGGGTATGATTTATCATGAGTTATGAGAAATGAATGTATATGTAATTTATACTAAATAAGTTATAAGCTCACAAATAACACATAATGACTTAAACATGATAATAAGTTGTTAAAATATGTATGTTAAGATGTCTAGATAATGAATTGAATTTATTTGGAATGATGAACAAATCCCAAATAATGAAATTGTCAAAATTCACGCTATTGGACGATAATTGTCGAAGTCGTGAAATTCTCGGAACAAAAGTCGAATTTTATGTTTGGACTCGAAAAAGTTGGTTTTCGATGGAGACAATTCGTATTTGGCATTATAGAGTTGCAGACTCGAAAATGACCAGATTCCGACTTAGAACGAAGAAATGAGCGTTGAACGTTCACGAACGTTTATCGTTTTCGTTAAAAAATGGACTAATAGGTGAATTTTTAGCTGACAAAGTCAAATAGGTAAAATTTTTATATAAACACGTAGAGCATATAATTTGTGAATTGTAGGCTCTTGAACGAACCAATCTGGACTTATAACAAAGAAGTTACGAGCCCGGGAGTTTCACAAAATTTTAATTCTGTAAAAATTTGTTGGTGCACGGAGCTGGCTCCGCGGCGCCAGTCCAAGGCATAAAAGTCGGCGCCGTAGCACGAGGCTGAAGCATGAGGTACTTTTAGTTGGCGCCGCAGTGCGGCAATAACAAAAGACACTCGCGCCACAGCGCCGAGTCCGGGTTTTCTAGCACTGGTTCATGGCGCCGCAGCGTGGCACAGAGAGGGATTGATGGCACCGCAGCGCCAGTCCAAGGGTTTGCATAGAGAGAGAGGATTACTTATGAAGATAAAAAGAAAGAAAACCTAATAAACATGAAGTAACATTGGTAATACATTGTTAAACCTCAAGTATGATCACTTAGGGTTGAAGTAAGTCAATTGTATGTGAAAATAATAACAATGTAACGAAAAGCCGGAACCAATAATAAACAAATCTAAGTTATAATTAGAATTAGAAGAAGGGTAAGATTCTTTAGGAACCATGTATGTTATTCATGACCTAAAGTGTTATGTAATGTTATCATCTACTATAAAGACTTAAGGACTTAAAGTGCACGTGTTATATCTGTAAGCAGACGGTAAAGGCAAGTACTGTAACCCTTATTTCAGTTCAAGCTGGACAAACTTTGTGATTCATGTATTCTTATGCATGAACTAATGTCTGATGAAGTCAAAGCCAATTCTTTTGGCTAGACTTACAATATGTTGGATTTCTCATAATCTTTCAAAGTATTGTCAATGATTTACCAAACTAATATTTGTGTGGTTTTTCAAAAGGAGACTAAGTATGCCAAAAATATTTTATCGTCAAACGATAGGCACGTGAGGTTGTCATAACTTAAACGTATACACGTTTAATGAATGTAGTGTTGATCAACATAGAGTACTATAGGCTGATCACCTAGACGTGCTCGTAAGCTATGCCGGACTTACGGACTTCGTGTCGGGATGTCCTTTTCAAAGACCTTGTGAAATGCTAATGGTCTTGGACCGGAATTGATGGTTTACTGAATATTGTCATTGTAAAAAGTTTTGAACGAAAAGAAGTGTTATTTTGAATTGTCAAAACTACTTCATAACTATTTTTCAGTTATCAAAGATATAAGATTCCTATGTTTCGAGTATGCTAGTTTTATTAGAATTATTATACTTGCTGAGCTAGTTAGGCTCACTCTTGCTTGAACCATATGAATGCAGCTAAGATCGAACGGACGGATGGATCCGGCAAGGATAAAGGGAAGGCTAAGGCGAACCCGTAGATTACTTATGCAGTAGTATAAGTTTGTAATGATAATATTTGATATTATGACCAGGACAAATGCAATGGTCATAAAGAACCTGGGGCATGTTAATAATATTTTGAATATATATAAGACATATTCGTTATTTTAAGGCTTTTTAATTGAATGTTTGTGTGAACTGTAGCACCGTGTAGCACTATCTTTCGGGTTGGAAGATACTTTGATTTTGGGGCGTCACAAAAGTGCCTATTCAAATCATTGATAGAAAGGAACAAGTTTTGTGGAACAAAGTTATACATTCGGTAAAGGTGTTATAGAAGAACCACGATGCCGAAGAAGCAATGTGGGAACTTGAAAAAAAAGATAAAGAAGAATTACCCTCAGTTATTTGTTTAACGTAAGATGATATTCTGGGGACATAATCCTTATAAGGGGGAAGGATGTAACGACCGAGAAATTCAGATTTATTGTAAAATAATTTTATTTAATTACATAATGAATAAAATTATTTTAAATGTTATTATTACATGTTAGTAAGATGAATTTTGTTCTATAACCTACATATGTCGGAACGTCGTAGTATTTTGGCTACGTGAAGGAATTAAAGTGTTTGAATTTCCAAGACTAAAATAAAACTTTTTCGAAAATTTTTCTGAAAAACACTATTTACTGATTTCTTCTCAGGAATTATTTTTGAACTTTCGATAAATACATAATGATTGAATATCAAGAGAAGATGGATTATGTAATAATAATTCATGTATGGCAAATGCAGTTTTTCGCCTGCGGACTTAGTTCGAGAACGTTAGTGAAAGTAAAGCGTTAATGAATAAACGATGATCGTGTGATACGTATGTATTATACAAGGTATTGAATATATGCATGATATAAAGTATCATACAAGTATGTATGAATAATGGTATGTCGTATATTACGAATGAGTATACGAGTTAGGATACGAGAAGAATACATATATAATACGTTATAAGGATTTAAGTCAAAGGTATTGGACTTGTGGGATTGTATTGTAATTATGCAAGCCCGAGTGTAAGAATGGATAGGTCCAATGTGAAGTAATGTTAAAGCCCAAAGGTTTGTTAATACAAGCCCAAAGCATAAGTTAAGTTAATTAAACTTAAAGCCCAAATTAAAAATCGGATCCGTGGATCAATCTAATGGGTAAGAATGACCCATGGGGCAACCCATGTGGGCCCCATGAATCACATGGCACATCTTGGTGACCAAGTAAAGTGATTTTACTTGGTGACCTATAGATGAATAGTAAGGAGGCAGTTTAAGGAGGTGGATTAAGAAGGTGGAAGGGATTAAAGACCATTAATCCCTCACTTTGGATTTCCTATATAATAGAAGCTTGCTAGTTCATTTCTCACTTCTTAGATATCCGCCAACATAATAAGTGATTATTTGTTAGAGAGAAAAAGCTAAAAAAGCTAGACTTTGTCAATCCAAGTAGAAAAGAAGAAGAACCAAGTGATCTTCAAGGGTAAGAATCCTATATCATTAATCTTCCATCTCTTCAATTATAGTTTGATAGAGAAGTGTTGATTAGTGGAGTATGTATGCTGAGAAGTGATGAGAATGACTAATCAAAGGACTTAAGCCTTAATAAGCCATGAATAAGCAAATTATACTTTATAAGTTATAAATTCATGAAGAACAAGTAAGAACTTATCATGTATATGATGTAATGAAATATGTTGGTTAAGATGTTAGTATGATGGAATGAATCCTTTTTAAACGATGAACAAATCTTAAGTAATGAAGTTTTGGCGGAATACTGAAGAAAATAGGGGAAGTTGCGTTTTTGAAGGTATCTCCTTGGAAGGGGAAGATAAGATTTGCGAAGAAAGGTAAACTGAGTCCAAGGTTTATTGGACCGTTCGAAATACTGAAGAAAATAGGGGAAGTGGCGTACGAGGTAGCTCAATCTCCTGAACTGGAACATATTCACAATGTTTTTCATGTGTCAGTGTTGCGTCTGTATAAGGCAGATTACAAGCATGTGATATCCTACGAGCCGATTCAAGTCGAGAAGGACTTATCTTACGAGGAGGTTGCTATAGAAATTTTGGATAGGAAAGAGCAAAAATTAAGAAATAAGGTTATACATTCTTTCAAAGTCCTCTGGAGGAACCACAACGCTGAGGAAGCTACGTGGAAACTCGTGGAAAAGATGAGGAAAGAGTTTCCAAATCTTTTTGAGTAACCTTAAATGAAATTCCGGGGACGGAATTCTTATAAGGAGAGGAGAATGTAATAGCCAAGAATTCTTAGTCACTTTGCAAATAGATAGATTAATTAAATATTAAAGATATCGAAAACTTGGTGTTACGTGTGGAATGATTAGAAAGTAATATAATTATGTGGCTTGTAACTATGGCTATGTGTTTATTTATTTGATAGAAAGAATTTGAAAATGAAAGGTTTCATAACCTAATTAAACATTAGGTATGAAAATTTAAATAACCAAAGGGTTATGGTGTGGGAGAGTATAATATTTAAAAGTATACTAATTTAAGAGATATATTTTACTATCTCAAGTTATTAATTTTTATAACTTAATTTGAGCAAGTCTAATTGGGTTATAAAATTTATTGTACAAGAGTAATGATTTAAATTCCAAATGTATGGAATGGAAACCCTAATTAAATAAGTAGGGTAGGATAAATTGGAAAGACATTGGAATATGTTAATTTTTCAATGGCCCAAAGAATTAAATTTAAAGTCCAATAGATTATTTATTGAAAGCCCAAAACATCTAATATAATGGCCCAACTTGTAGCCCAATTGAAGAGGGTACTTTAGACATTGTGTATAATAGATATTTCAATAAAAACAAAAGAAAAACTTGGAGATTGGGAGGCCATACGGCCGGCCAAGCAAGGAGAGGAAAAGGGGGATAGATCTAATTATTACATGCTCCACATCTTCCAAAAGATATTAACTTATTTAGCTAGGTGTCATTTTGTTTATGGAGCCACCATGCTAGTAAGTAATCTTGAAATAATTAAGAGGGAGAGAGAGAGCAAGAAGGTGGGAGAAATGTATACAGATACATATCTTATATCTATACAATATTCTCCAACAAAAATCTAATCTCTTTTTCTTTCTTCTTTTACTTTACTTCATTTATCTTACTTTCACAAAGCTAAAACATAAGAGAGAGAGAGAGAGAGAGAGAGAGAGAGAGAAATTTGGTGGAGAGGAGGAGAGAAATTGGAAGGAGATCCACCATTGATTCACCCAGAGTTTATCTTCTACTTTGGAAGAGAAAGAAAGTGTGCTAAAAAATCAAGGTGAAAACTAAACTAGTTTATTCTTTTTATTTTGTTTAATTTTGGAGATTTAAAGTTTATGATATTTAGGTTTAAAACCCTCTATCTACATGTTTTATATGTTTTCATGTATGGTTATAACATATTTGAGTGCTAGAAATTGAATCAAAATGATATAAGAGAAACTAGTTTTGTTTTGTTAGAAAACTCTAGTTTTTTAACTTCCTTTGATCGACAACCATTTTTGATCTACACCTTTTTTTTGTGATCCGTCAAAAAGGGGTGCTAGATATATAAGTTAACTACTAAATCCAAGTGGTAGCACTCAAAAATGTTGAATATACAAGTTGTAGCAACTGTTTTAGGAAAAACAGTTTTGTCTTTAGAAAGAAAAACAAACTATTTTTGGACAGTCAATGCTTGGGGCATTTTCGTTATTTTTCTAACATTTAAAAATTCTAGAAAAATTTGGAATGATAATATGATGAGTTATCTCTCAAACCCAAGTGGAATCACCGAAAAAGGAGTTGTAAATTTTCGTATGGACTGATTTTAGCAAAGTAGGTAAAAGCCAAAAATCTTGAAAACAAACTGCCCAAGATTTTACAAGGGCAGTTTCGGCCAATTAATTTATGGAAAAAATTCCGGCATTTTGGGAGATAAAAATATATGACATAAAGTAGCTCATGTCCAAAAATGAGCTCATTCTGACTTAAAATGACCAAGTTATGACCATTTCAATATTTGGATTTTTCGGACAAAAATCGCTATAACTGGAGTTCTATAACTCCAATGGCCTCGAAATTTAAACTGGAGGGTCACGTTAACATGTATAAGATTATGCCAAGAGATGGAAAATTTTGGAGTTGAGCCACGCACTAAAAATGATTTTTCAAAAGTACTAAAAGAAATTGAAAAATTACGAAAAAAAAATTTTTTGTGTATGAAATACATGTATATAAGTATGACCAAAAGATAGAAAAATAATAACTTGATTTGGTATTTTCATAAAGGAGATATGGAATCCAGCTGGTTGGATTAAAAAATAGTTGAATCCAGTTTGCTGGATTGAAGGATTTGAAATCTAGGCTTGCTGGATTGAAGGATTTAGAATCAAGGATTGCTGGATTGAAAGTTTATTGAATCCAGTTTGTTAGATTAGTCAATCCAGATGGTTGGATTGTATGTTTGTATAATCTAGACTATGATGTTAGTATTCAGCTTACTAGATTATAAGGAAGAACTAATAAAAGGAAACATTAAGTGTTAAATCATAAGGTAGATGAAAAAGTAATTAAAATATTGTCAAAGAATGATAATAATAAAGATATTTTTGGGGAATTGATTATGTGGTTAAGTGTTAAGTAAATTGCTTATAGAATAACTATATTATGATATAAAGTATTATATGCTGATTGTAAGATCAATCTTAACAATGATAGGTCATTACAATAAAGAGATTAAATTAAATTGTGTAGCAGTAGATCACAGTCGAGGCAAGTTCTCTAACTCAAACATGAGTTATTACTTTCAAAACATGTTAGTGACTAATTATTGTTGATTATTCACATCTATATTGATTATTGATACTCCCACTCGGTGAAATTAAATTCTTGTTATATTAGTATTGAATTGTGAATTAGTTAAAGTTCTTTTATTCATGAACTGTTTAAGATATGGATCTATGCTTATTGTATCAGCTAGATCAAGTATGTTTAAATTTGTTAAATCAAATATGTTGTTAAAAGTTGTTCTTCACCAATTGACTTGGTAAGGACTCAAGACTAAGAAAAAGAACAATTTGATTAAAGCATTATTGAAAAACAATTATTGCTCGTACATTAAGTGTTTGTGCATAATACACCGGATATGAAAGGCTGATCCCTTGATTACCAAAACTTATTAAAAGGACCAGTTTAAATATTGACAACCTTAGCATATGTTCATGGTCACTATAACCACTCAGCATCTGTTGTTCAACTATTCGAATATTCAGTTATCAAGACTTAATTCATTTTTCTTTCACAATTAATTTCTATTGTTGAACATTGAACAATAAATTTCTTTCTAATCATGATATATCTTCTTCGTACTTAAACTTGTTAAGCAAATTTGTTTTCTTACCCTTGCTATATCATGACATTAATTTCAGCCATGCCAGAGACGTCCAAGAGGGACAAAGGCAAAGGAAAAGTGCAGAAATAGATAAGGAGAATGTTTATGTATTATATTATATTATGTACATTGGTAATGTAAACATTTTGTGTTACTAAGGTAACCTAATTAAGGTATGTATAAGTTAAGGTTAATTGACCTTGGGATAATGTTGAAAGATTTTATTATAATGAACAATGTATGTTTATTATTCCGTAATAGTGTATAGAATGCTTATGATGATGATGGATTGTGAGAACCAAACCCGGGATTTGACAACTCGGATTTGGGGACATCACAAGGCAAACGTAGTAGCCGACGCGTTAAGTACGAAGGGTAGAGAAAAGCTATCAATGTTAACGACTCAGAATGAGTTAATAACAAAGATGGCAAGAATGGAGTTAGAAGTTAAATTACCGATTGAAGCAGTAGAGATGTTATTCACAATGGAGACTCAGCCCATGAAAGTGGAATGAGTTAAGGAAGTACAACTAAGTAAAGAGAAGTGCGAGCTAATGAAGAAGAGAATGGAGGATGAAGAGGAGACTAAATATAACCTTGTTTTGAAGGAAGAATTTGAGTTCCAGATAATACCTAGTTAAAAAGAAGAGATAATAAGATAGGCCCATAGTTGGAGGTTATCGATACATCTAGGTAGTACTTGGATGTATCAGGACCTTCAGAGATAGCAGAATATGTTAGTAAGTGCTTAACTTGTCAGAAAGTTAAGACTGAACACCAATGATCGAATGGATTATTATAATCATTAGAGATTCCAAAGTGAAAAGGTAAGATATGTTTTGGAAAGAAAGGGGAGTTAAATCCAAGGGTCTTAGAACCTTTTGAAATTTTAAGAAGAGTATGAGAGGTAGCTTATGAAGTAGCCTTACCTCCAGAGATTGAACGAATACATAATGTATTTCAAGTACCACTATTGTGTCCTTATAAGCCGAACTACAAGCACGTAATAGAATATGAATCTATTCATGTAGAAAAAGACTTAACATATGAAGAACTTCCAATTCAGATTGTTGATAGGAAGGAACAAGTCTTGGGAAATAAGATAATACCTTCGGTGAAGGTAGATTGGAGGGACCACAATGCCGAAGAAGCAAAGTGGGAACTTGAGAGTAAAATGAAGGAAAATTCTCCTCATTTGTTATGTAATGGTAGCGAGATTCTGGGGACAAAATCCTTATAATGGGGGAAGGATGTAACGCCCGAGAAAAATCGAATTTATGTGATTTAAATTGTTATTTGATTATTTGAATTAAATGAATTTAATTATTTATTTATGTGAGTAAGTTGGTTATAGGTCGTTCTATGACCTAGAATGTGCGGATGTGGTAAGGATTCTGGCTATGTGCTATGATTAATTATTATGAATTTACAAGACGAAAATGAAAGTTTTCTGAGAAGTTTCCGTAAAAATACTATTCATCCGTTTCGGCTCGGAGATTAAGTTTGAATTTCTGAGAAACGCGTAATGATAGAATTATAAGATGTAATGGAATAACCAATAATATTTATGTGACACCCCCAAATCTGGGTACTTCATTCCCACAAGACTCCCAAATTTGGGTACTTCATTCCCATAAGATTTGGTGTTCACTATCCAAAACCATTACATCTAACTACCCATCATAAAGGATAAAGACATAATTTAAATAACTTAAACAATAGTCTTTCCCATTAAAGGGTTACATCTCATAAACAATCCTAGGTAATCTAACATTAAATTATTACATAAGTTTGCGAAATACATCATAAAAGAAAATAAGTCTTATAACATCATGCATTTAAATAAATTCTAAATAATTCTTCATCACTTGGACATCTTGCCCTTTCCTTTGCTAATAGATGGCTCATCAAATTTCTCAGCTTTAGTTGTCGTGTTAAATGCAAGAGTGAGCAAACAATTACTCACTGATATAAAGAGTAGTATTAACAACATGAGAATGAACAACGAATGCTGAACAATAATGAACTTGTTCTATGAATCAAAAATAGAAAACAAGTTTGAACTTTAATATCTGAGGGTCCTAAGACCACGAACTATGTCTTCGATAGTTAGGTATTATTACCTTAACCTTAACAGTCATTAGACTATACAGACCCTTCTTAACGTACTTAGGGGGATCAGCCCTTTATACCATGTATTGTGCACAAACATCTAAATGTTACACGTACAAAATCCCCTATGTTAGGGTTGTTCGTCTCAGTATGAATTTAGAATTTTCGCACTAAACAAAGTTTAGTTTGGAACTAGCTTATCAGTGTTTCTAGAATTTTAGAATATTTATTCAATTTCCATCAATAAAGGTTTAATACAAAAATGTATAACTGAACAAGGTTATCAAAGTCAAAGATCGGATATCAACAATACATAATTGAATAAATATGATATACATGCAAAGTGCTATATGCATAAGTGTTAGAACAATCTCATTTGAATCGACGTATTAGAACAATATAAGCTTTGTATAATAATTAGGAAAGTGAAACTCACTCGATGTAACAAATTAGGCTACAAGAGCTTGTATAAACATACTCAAGATAAACTAGGCTTGCTCATTTTACAAAAAAATTTTGAAACTTGTACAATAATGATTTAGTAATGGGAACTTGCATTAAATATGAAAAGAATGAAGTTAGAAAGCTTGCTCAATGCAAAGAGTTAAGGTTTAGAAATATGCACAATTATTATAAGAGTAGAGTTAAAAAACTTGCCTTGTATGTAAGCTACACAAATATAATAATGTACGCCAATTACCCTACACATATCATTGAAACCGCAATACTAATTAGTTATATTAACATCAATTTCATTAGTTTTTCATTTTAATCAAGTCTATAATCTTTAACTTAAGACTTGATTATACTACCCATTCACGTACATGAAACTGAATTCTCACTACATTATAGTACACAACATGGTGGTCATAGAACAACACTAATTCAAATGACATCACATTACAAACTGTCACAACTTACTAAATTATAATCCATAGTTCCGGCATTGTGATTACAATACATTACCACGTCTTGTAACATGTTTTAGGTCCTTTCTAAATCATTAAAGTAAGTTAGGTTAACAATTTCCAAGCTATGTTGTTAATAGTTCAATTTTGGGTTTGATTGACCACTGGCGCGACCGTGCTATGGTTAGCTTAGAGTCTGGCACTCCCGCACCAAGAGGCAGTGCGCCTGCACTCGGCACTAGAAACAGTTTTGCAGAAACTCGAACACAATCTTTGTTCAAGGCCAAAAATCCCAATTCCACAAAAATTCATGAAACCTAGCAACTAGAACTTTGTAATAACATCACAAAACATGCTATTCACCATTCCAACTACATAAACATTATATATATAAAATTTTGAGGAATCAAAACCCCCAATTTCCAAATTTCTTCACTTTTTACATATTTAGCGAAATCGATCGGCACAAATTCATTTCTTAACCAATTGACATGATTTAAACTACGCCGCTTTCGTTTCTTAACATATTAACATATTATAATATTAAATAATAGATTATAACGCATGTTAAGATGAAATTTTGTACTTTCTAAGATTAATTAAACAACATAAACACTGTTATATGTTTTCTTCCTATAAACCCAAATTCACGTGTTTAGAAATCAAATAATACTCATATATGATGTAACGCCCTAAAATCCGGTCTATCTTCACACTCGAATTATGTACGTCATGAGTACATCATTCATCCAACATACATCATTATATACTGAAATATAATGACATACACTCTCAAATCCCAGGTTCTGGAAACCTTATAACCTTTGTCATTAGAAATAATGATAATACATTATTCATTTTATCTTACAAGAGTGACTTTTATCCGTCACCAAGGATACATAACAGTTTATTAAGCTAGTCTATAATTCAATTTCGTCTTTCTATATTACAAGTCTTCACTTGATCTTCTCGCTCATTTACATTTTGAATGGCACTTCATCTGGATACTGTCAGCTTGATCTTTACGGGATCCTTAAGTGCTTCTAACCTCATCCGCTGAAAATGTTTTTCATTTAAAGCAAGTGTGAGCATTCAATTGCCCAGCAAGTCATAACAGTTGAACACACAACTTCAAGAGTTTAAACATTTCTTCAGAACTTCGATAACCGAACAAATGTTATAAAGCAATTGAATAATTGGAATAGTCCTGATTCCTATCATCTTAAAATATCTGTCATTTTTATTTTGAAATACTTTCATTCCTCTACCTTTTTCATACACATCCTGTCTAGCTAGAATCAATAGCACAGACTTAACAATAATGGTTCATGTATAAACAGAGCATACTTGTATTGAACAGTCAATCATAGAACAGTTCATATCATATAAACACCGAAGTGTTCAAATTATGGCACAAGGCCTCATGCATACTACCACCTCATACATACATCGCACATATGCACATAGACAAAACTTCTCAAGTTTGACATCTGAGAAGTTTAAGAAAAACTAGCATTCATTTAAAATATGAATGAAGTTAGGAAACTTGCCTTACGCACAGCTACAGCTTACGTTGAACTGCTCACTCCAATTCCTATATAACACATAAGGAGAAAACATAAACACCAATTGTTATATATTGAACTTACGCATTGGTTTACTTAACTTTAGTTCTTAGTGTAAGACCCCAACTTTTATAAATAAAGATGAATTTTCTATAAATATCATTTTTGAATATTATGGAGTTAATTTGATATAATATTATAGTTGTGGCTAATATTTATAAATTTTGCAAAGTACGCAAGTTGTTATATAATATTCGATTGGTCCGGGAATATTCGTTTTAACAGGGAATATTCGTACAACGACACAATCATTGGTGGACCCCACAACAGAATTATTGTCGGATTGAGAAAATGACAAAAATATTTTATTAAAAATAACGGCGGAAGTTTTACCATTGATACTGTTGAACTACTCGGTAGTAAAAGTACAATAATATGTATGGTTGCATAGTAGCACACGGTATTGATTATTAATGCTTATGTGAGAAGTCACTCAGTTTGATTCAATTATTGTCAGTTAATAATATGAATTATTTAGTGATAATGAAGTTTTGTTTTATTCGTATTATTAACGTAATAAAACAGAAACATTTTTTATATAAAACAGAATATTTTATTAAAGTTATTCTATAAATAAAATATATTTTATTTTATTTAAAAGATTTTTCTTTAAATATGGACCGTCAGATTAAAATAATCAATCTAGACCGTTCATAGATTAGTTACTATGCATTCCAGTTTTCTATAAATAGCAGCTCATTCATTCATTATTTCTTACGAATTCACTGAACTCTATAGAGAGAAACTATAAAGAGAGAGAGAAGAAAAGTATTCTGCTACTTAACTACTTCCTTATTTCAGTTCTTCTTTAAAACGGTAAGGGGTGTTATTCTTTCTTATTCATGAAGAGAACTGTTGTTATTCCATTTCTTATTATTCTGTTGGAATAACCTGTATACGCGGTCTACCCTATACTTGGTGACATTCTTCTATTATTTTGTTGGAACATCCTGTCTGTGTGTTTTACACCGGACCTGGTTTCGTCTTTATTATTATTCTGTTGGAACATCCTGTCTGTGTGTTTTACACCAGACCTGGTTCCTTCTTTATTATTATTCTGTTGGAACATCCTGTCTGCGTGTTTTACACCGGACCTGGTTCCGTCTTTATTATTATTCTGTTGGAACATCATGTCTGTGTGTTTTACACTGGACTTGGTTCCATCTTTATTATTATTCTGTTAGAATATCCTGTCTGTGTGTTTTACGCCGGACCTGGTTCCATTATTTATTATTCTATTGGAATAACCTGTCTGTGCGGTCTATCGCATGCATGGTGATTTCTTTTGTTATTTCATTCTTTATTATACTCAGTTGGTTAAGTTTTGACTTCTATACTCCATGAAATTTGTGAAATATTCTTGATAATTGTGTTTCATCCAGTATCTTTTCATGAAAACATTCTTCTAAGCATTCTTAAATTTTACTCCACAAAGCAGTATCATGTTGACAATTTGGACGTTGTTAATTCTTGGATAAATTAATTCTTGAACTTGTTTTATTGAATTCTTATATCATTGTCATCATCCTCATGTTTATAAAATGTTAAAAGTCATCTGTGGCCTGTAGTGCATAGATGGACTTGGTATGATTATGACCAGGGATTATTCGGTATAATCATGACCATAATGTCACAAATGATGTGATAAAAGTCCTCATTAGCCCGTAGTGCATTGATGGACAGTTGTTGGCATGATCATGACCATTAATGAATACACGAATATCCTTGGCCGTAGTGCAGGGGTGATTCGATGATGTGGATTATTTTATTAAGTTGAGTCCCAGCGATAACAGTGTTGAAAAACCTTTTAAATCATAGAAGATAGTAGATTTTATTTTCTACTTGACTCTTTTAATGGATTGCTTGTTCCGCTGCAGTTAAACTTGATGTTCGTTATATTTTATCAGTTTAACACTGTTGAAGGCTAATGATAATTTATTCTGCATTATCTTAGTCATAATATTTCTTACTGGGCTAGCTGGGACGAGTCGGGAAACGGAGTGATGGACCAGATGATAGTATTAGTAGTCCTCACTATTCTGTTAAATAGTGTGACAATAATTGTAATGAGGACTACTTTTGAGTTTGTATAGTCTCTAGTAGACAATAATTGTATTCAAACTCACAGTTATGTTTTGTCGTATTGTACACGACAGTTGTATTAGTAAGTTGTATTTGTATTCTGTACCATGTATCTGACGACCCAAGATGGGTGATGTATACCTAATTTTTGGGGCGTCACAGTTGGTATCAAATCTTAGGGATATGATCCCTGGCTAATATGTAAGAATAGAACTAGTAGGGGAGAGACAGATAATTCCTTCGCTAGTATGACCTACCTAAGTTTATCTGCATGATATTTAATTGGTCGGTCAGAATATAAAGATAATATATGACATATCAATTAACTTTTATTTTATGGCAGCATCTGAAAATGGCATCCGAGAATGTTGAGAATAGCAATGGAGCACAGGCGACTGTTGATTCACCACATATGAATAATCGGGATAATGTGCATCAGGAAGGTGACAATCCTCATGCAAACAACAATACTGACCAAATGATGAATGATGGAATGTTCAGAAGCTTTATGCAGTTCATGCAATAGTAGGCGAGAGCGGCTCCTGTTCAAAATATAGGTGGAAACACTAAAAACTCTCGGACGGACACCGTTAAACAGTTCAAGGAGCTGGGACCAACGGAGTTTAAGGGCGAGCCAAAACCACTTATAGCGGAAACATGGATAAAGCAGATCATCAAGATATTTGATGTCTTGGGATGCTCCGAGGAGCAAAAGGTTCCCTTTGCCGCCTTTATGTTGCGAGGAGAGGTAGATTACTGGTGGAAATCGATTAAGCGTACTCAACCTGCCGCACTGAAGATGTCTTGGGAGAAGTTCCAAGAGCTGTTCAATGACAAATACTTTCTCGAAAGTGTTCGACACATTAAGGAGGGAAGTTCATCAAATTGGAGCAGAATAATATGACCGTGTCGCAGTATGAGGCTAAATTTGCTGAGTTGTCCCGGTTTGCGTCCCACTTGGTGGATAATGAAGAGCGAATGACGCGAATGTTTTTGCGAGGTTTGAAACCTGAGATACGTCATCATATTATTTCTCATAAACTGTGTTTGTATTCAGATGTTGTGAATAGGGCTCAGTTAGTGGAGCGCAATAACGAGTCAACGCAACCAAAAGAGAGCAGTCGACAAAATGATAATACTAGTGAGAGCAGTCATCGAAGCGGTGACAACAAGCGTGGTGGGAATCAACAGGCCAAAAATGGTAACCACTTCGGTGGTAATCAGGGCCAAAACAATAAGAATGGTCATTTCAAGAAGAGGAGATTCAACACTGATGGAAAGACGTCAGCACCAGCACTCGTTGTTAAGGAAGGAGAACGACCACCTATCATATGTTTCAAATGCGGAGGGGAGGGGCACATCAGTCCAAACTGCGTGATGCCGTCTAAAGCATGTTATAATTATGGAAGAGAGGGTCATTTAGCTCGATTTTATCGTTTACCAAAAACAAGTTCAGTCAGGATGGAGGCACCAAAGGCCGTCCCAGAAAAGTCAAAACCGGTAGTGCAAGAGAGAGAGCTTGTTGTGACCTCCCAGAAAGCAAGGAACCCGAATGAGGTCATCACGGGTAAGCTTATCATAAACTCTAACGAAGTCTATACTTTATTTGATAGCGGTTCTACCCATTCTTTTATTTCTCCTACTTGCGCTCATCGATTAAATTTGACTCCGGAGAAATTAGACTTCGACTTATCTGTTGAAATTCCATTGGGAGAAACCTTCATTACATCCACGGTTTATAAGTCTTGTTTGGTTCAAGTTGGTATCCACACATTACCTGTCGATCTGATTTCATTAAAAATACTTGCATTTGACGTGATTCTAGGGATTGATTGGTTAACTACTCATCATGCAAAAATTGATTATTTTCGTAAGGTTGTTAGCTTTCATATTCCTAATCGACCTATTATGCGAATTCAAGCAACCAAACCATTAAAATCAATCACTGTCATCTCAAGCCACAAAGCTATTCGTTTATTGAAAAACGGATGTCAAGCTTTTTTAGCTCATGTCACGGATCTAAACAAAAATACGTTAGTTTTGAATGATATTTCTATTGTTAATAAATTCCCTGACGTATTCCCTGAAGAACTTCCTGGCCTACCCCAGAGCGTGAAATTAAATTTTGTATCGACCTTGAACCCAGTACAAAATCCATTACCAAAGCCCCATATCGAATGGCTCATATTGAACTTCAGGAGTTAAAGATCCAACTGCAGGAATTGTTAGACATTGGCTTTATTCGTCCTAGTACTTCTCCTTGGGGTGCTCCTGTTCTATTCGTGAAGAAGAAAGATGGAAGTATGCGACTTTGTATTGATTATCGGGAGTTGAATCATGTCACCATCAAAAACAGGTACCCATTACCATGTATTGATGACCTGTTTGACCAGTTGCAAGGAGCACAATTCTTTTTAAAGATCGATCTTCATTCTAGATATCATCAGCTGAAGGTTAGAACTGAGGATATTCCAAAGACGGCTTTCAGAACTCGGTACGGGCATTATGAATTCCTAGTCATGTCCTTTGGATTGACTAATGCTTCTGCTGCCTTCATGGATATGATGAACCGGGTATTCAAGGAATATTTGGATCACTTTGTGGTCGTCTTTATTGATGACATCCTTATTTATTCCAAAAGTCGTGAAGATCATGAGCAACACTTGAGGCTGGTACTCCAAAAGCTTCGTGAATACAAGCTTTATGCCAAGTTGAAGAAATGCGAGTTCTGGCTGGAGGAGGTAGCATTCCTTGGGCACGTAGTATCAAGTCGTGGAATATCTGTTGACCCGGCAAAGATTGAAGCTATTCAAAGCTGGGAGCAACCTAAATCAGTAACCGAAGTACGTAGCTTTCTCGGTATAGCTGTTATTATCGGAGATTTGTGGAAGGATTTTCTCGAATCGCTACTCCACTAACTCAGCTGACTCGGAAAGATACAAAGTTCGGTTGGAGCGAAGAATGTGATAAGAGTTTTCAAGAACTCAAGAGGAGACTCATTTCAGCACCTGTTCTAACAATACCATCTGGCTCAGAGGGATTTGTCATCTACAGTGATGCTTCGAGCAAAGGGTTGGGATGCGTTCTCATGCAACATGGAAAAGTCATAGCCTATGCATCAAGACAACTTAAGGAATATAAGAGGAATTATCCTACTCATGATCTAGAGTTGGCAGCTGTTGTCTTTGCACTTAAAATTTGGAGGCATTACTTGTATGGGGAGAAGGTGGAGATCTTTACGGATCATAAAAGCCTTAAATATTTTTTCACTCAAAAGGAACTCAACATGCGACAACGACGTTGGCTTGAACTGTTGAAAGATTATGATCATACCATTCAATACCATCCTGGAAAAGCGAACGTGGTAGCTGACACATTGAGTAGAAGATCATATGCAAGTACGAGTGCGATATTGTCAACACAAAGGCCCATTTTGTGTGACTTGTAAAGGATGGAGATAGAGTTAAAGACTCCAGGGACCCATGTGATGATGGCGAATATACGAGTAGAACCGACTTTAATCGATAAAGTTAAAGCTGCTCAAGCTACAGACCTGGAGCTGATGCGTATAAGGAAGAAAGTGCAAGAAGGTGCTATGCCGGAAGCAAGAATCGATGAAGAAGGAATACTTCGAGTCAACTCCAGACTTTGTGTTCCTAACGACCCTGATTTAAAGTATGAAATCATGATGGAGGCGCACAACACACCGTTTGCAATCCATCTTGGGAGTACCAAAATGTATCATGATCTTTGTCTTACATTTTGGTGGAGCAATATGAAGCGAGAGATAGCGCTATTTATCTCAAGGTGTCTAACTTATCAACGAGTCAAGGCGGAGCATCAAGTACCAAAAGGTCCATTACAACCACTTGAAATTCCAAAATGGAAGTGGGAGCACATTACCATGGATTTCGTTACCGGTCTTCCCAAGGTTTCTCAAGGCATAGATGTGATTTGGGTTATTGTTGATAGATTGACCAAGTCGGCTCATTTCTTACCTATACGAGAAACTTATACATTCGAACGTCTTACTCGTATGTACATAAACGAGATTATAAGATTGCATGGTATGCCAGTATCCATAGTTTTTGATTGAGACCCAAGATTCACTTCACGATTTTGGGTTAGTTTGTAGAATGCTATGGGCACAAATTTATGATTTAGCTCGGCATATCATCCTTAGACGAATGGGCAGTCGGAGAGGACTATTCAAACTATTAAAGATCTATTAAGACTCTATGTCCTTGACTTCAAGGGAAGTTGGGACAAGTTTTTATCATTGGTGGAGTTTTTCTACAACAACAGTTATCAAGCATGTATTGGCATGGCTCCATTCGAAGCGTTGTATGGAAGAAAGTGTCGTTGTCCAGTATGCTGGGATGAGGAGGTGAAGCAACGTTGTTGCGACCGGAGTTGGTACGTATGACTATACAAAAGATTCAAACGATCCGATAACGTATAAAAACCTCACAAGATCGACAAAAGAGTTATATTGATCTTCATCGAAAGGACGTGGAATTTGATATAGGAGATCATGTGTTCTTACGTGTTGCTCCATGGAAAGGAGTTAGGAGATTTGGAAAGAGAGGAAAGCTCAATCCTCGATTCATCGGTCCATTTTAATCCTCGATCGAGTAGCAACTGTGGCTTATAGACTCGCTTTACCGCCAAGTATGTCTCGTGTTCATAACGTTTTTCACATATCCATGTTACGTAAATATGTGGAAGACCCGAACCACATTATTGAGTTAGAACCGGACGAAATAGCGGAGGATTTGATGTATGAAGAAGTTCCTGTTCAAATCTTGGATAAGAAGGAACATATTCTACGCTCCAAGGTTATACATCAAGTCAAAGTTTTGAGGAGAAATCACGATGTTGAGGAAATGACTTAGAAGTTAGAATATGAAATGAAGTCAAGGTATCCTTACCTCTTCAACATACCAGGTACGTACCCTAATTTTGAGGGCGAAATTTCATAAGAAGGGGAGGTTGTAAGACCCCAACTTTTATAAATAAAGATGAATTTTCTATAAATATCATTTTTGAATATTATGAAGTTAATTTGATATAATGTTATAGTTGTGGGTAATATTTATAAATTTTGCAAAGTACGCAAGTTGTTATATAATATTCGATTGGTTGGGAAATATTCATTTTAACAGGGAATATTCGTACATCGGCACAATCATTGGTGGACCCCACAACGGAATTATTGTCGGATTGAGAAAATGACAAAAATATTTTATTAAAAATAACGGCGGAAGTTTTACCATTGATACTGTTGAACTACTCGGTAGCAAAAGTACATTAATACGTATGGTTGCATAGTAGCACACGATATTGATTATTAATGATTTTGTGAGAAGTCACTCAGTTTGATTCAATTATTGTCAGTTAATAATATGAATTATTTAGTGATAATGAAGTTTTGTTTTATTCGTATTATTAACGTAATAAAACAGAAATATCTTTTTATATAAAACAGAATACTTTATTAAAGTTATTCTATAAATAGAATATATTATAGTTTATTTAAAAGATTTTTCTTTAAATATGGACCGTCAGATTAAAGTAATCAATATGGACCGTTCATGGATTAGTTACTGTGCATTCTATTTTTCTATAAATAGCAGCTCATTCCTTCATTATTTCTTACGAATTCACCGAACTCTAGAGAGAGAAACTATAGACAGAAACTATAGAGAGAGAAGAAGAAAAGTATTCTGCTACTTAACTACTTCCTTATTTCAGTTCTTCTTTAAAATGGTAAGGGGTGTTATTCTTTCTTATTCATGAAGAGAACTGTTGTTATTCCATTTCTTATTATTCTGTTGGAAGAACCTGTAACGCGGTCTACCCTATACTTGGTGACATTCTTCTATTATTCTGTTGGAACATCTTGTCTGTGTGTTTTACGCCGGACCTGGTTCCGTCTTTATTATTATTCTGTTGGAACATCATGTCTGTGTGTTTTACATCGGACCTAGTTCTGTCTTTATTATTATTCTGTTGGAACATCCTGTCTGTGTGTTTTACACCGGACCTGGTTCCGTCTTTATTATTATTCTGTTAGAACATCATGTCTGTGTGTTTTACACCGGACCTGGTTCCGTCTTTATTATTATTATGTTGGAATATCCTGTCTGTGTGTTTTACGCCAACCTGGTTCCATTATTTATTATTCTGTTGGAATAACCTGTCTGTGCAGTCTATCGCATGCATGGTGATTTCTTTTGTTATTCCATTCTTTATTATGCTCAGTTGGTTAAGTTTTGACTTCTATACTCTATGAAATTTGTGGAATATCCTTGATAATTGCGTTTCATCCAGTATCTTTTCATGAAAATATTCTTCTAAGCATTCTTGAATTTTACTCCACAAAGCAGTATCATGTTGACAATTTGGACGTTGTTAATTCTTGTATAAATTAATTCTTGAACTTGTTTTATTGAATTCTTATATCATTGTCATCATCCTTATGTTTATAAAATGTTGAAAGTCATCTGTGGCCTGTAGTGCATAGATGAACTTGGTATGATTATGACCAAGGATTATTCGGTATAATCATGACCGTAATGTTACAAATGATGTGGTAAAAGTCCTCATTGGCCCGTAGTGCATTGATGGACAGTTGTTGGCATGATCATGACCATTAATGAATACACGAATATCCTTGGCCGTAGTGCAGGGGTGATTGGATGATGTGGATTATTTTATTAAGTTGAGTCCCAGCGATAACAGTGTTGAAAAAGCTTTTAAATCATAGAAGATATTATATTTTATTTTCTACTTGACTCTTTTAATGGATTGCTTGTTCCACTGCAGTTAAACTTGATGTTCGTTATATTTTATCAGTTTAACACTGTTGAAGGCTAATGATAATTTATTCTGCATTATCTTAGTCATAATATTTCTTACTGGGCTAGTTGAGCTCACCCTTTCTTTCACTGTTCTCTTCAGGAAATGAGAATATAGCTGGGACGAGTCGAGGAACGGATTGATGGACCAGATGTTAATATTAATAGTCCTCACTATTCTGTTAAATAGCGTGACAATAATTGTAATGAGGACTCCTTTTGAGTTTGTATAGTCTCTAGTAGACAATAATTGTATTCAAACTCACAGTTATGTTTTGTCGTATTGTACACGACAGTTGTATTAGTAAGTTTTATTTGTATTCTGTACCATGTATCTGACGACCCAAGATGGGTGATGTATACCTAATTTTGGGGACGTCACACTTAGGGTTCGCGTTCTTGCAATATAAGTTTACGCAACTAACTTCCTTTACCAGTTTACGACTTTATGACATACGGAGATGTCTTACTCAAAACTTTAATCATCTTGGATGATTTATATTCTTATCTTTTTCTTATAACTTTTCTAGGACTCAGCACACATAGCTTCTCTGCTAGTAGTCCATATGGTACTCTGAGTGGTTTTCCACAAACAACCAACAAACAAGTTCCCGTCTCATCTACACTGCCATCACAGTGAGTTAGATTGGTTGCCAGTTTTGTATATACCTTCGCTCTCTGAAGGAATTGTTTAGCACAACTCCCATATGTCAACCATCAAAGGTTACGATTGTACCACAACCTAAACTTATCTTAACTTATTCAAACCATTAAACTTAATGTTCGTTAAATCAATTTCTTATTCCTTACGACTTTCTGGCAACTAAATGTCATACCTTAGAATTCATTCCTTATTCGACTCACATTCGGATTTCATTAATCTTATTACCGTTCATTATGGCTTTCTTGATAATCCATATCTTATTTAATACTTTTGTTATCCCTTAGATGAACCCCATGTTCATTACTCGTTCTTAGTGTCGAAGCCATACCGATCATTGTATGCTAAGACCGATCGTCCATCGCAACAATATTGCGTTCACAGCATCTATACGCTTCACACTTATCTCTCATTTTCATGACATAACATCGAAATGTTATTCATTACCCTCGTCACTCAACGTCTAATGAATCACAATCATAGCAATCCCTCACATTCGTTTATCGCGACTACGATCCCCGGACATCGATTACGTAACCCGCGCCTACAATCTTTGTCTTTTAATCTTGTTTAATCTTTCCGTTCAATCTTTACTACAGGTTTAATTCACTAGATTAAGTGTTACATTATTTAAACGTTATGTTCTTTATCTTCCCTTACGTTCCCCCTAGAGTTGAGCAATTAAAAGCTCTTCTCTGGCTTTTCCTTCACATCGGCGCTTTGGTGTCACTCTCTCCTTTATCTCTCACGCCATGGCGTGAGACTTCAATCCCTGACTCCCGGTCTGGCACGGGTACACCACTCTACATGGCATGGCTGGCACAACGGCGCCAAGCCCTAGTTCTTGAAAATTTTTCTAAGTCTAGAATCAAGTTTGAGACGCGTACTTTCCAATCTCATAACTTCTTCGTTATAACGCGGAATGAGGTCGTTCTAAAGCCATTCTCTTTCTTATCTTACGTACTTCAATACCCCTTAGACAAAATTTCATTCTTAATCTATTAACGTGCCATTCGATTGGCTTGATCTCCACCCTTCGTTCATTTTTATGTGTTTAGTGTTCTTCGCTCGTTCGTCCGTAATTTGGTCATCCGGACTCAGAACTCGTTCGTTCTTGAGTCCACAACTCGCATTTTCTATGTTCACTTGCTTCCTTATGAAACCCTACACGTTCGGGTTTATTTACTAACTTTCTAATTCTCGTTTGTCTTTTACAAAATTTTTGCCATAACTTCGTTATACTAAAGTTTTAATCCGTTCTTCATTAACGTTTCTACCGTTCCTAACCAAGCAATAAGCAACTAACTTATACATGATGGTTTTAAACTTGTCCATCAATAACAATTATACTACGACGGTTTTAAATTTGTCCATCAACAATGTTCTTCGTGTTCTTCGCGTGTTCTTCGTGTTCTTCGTTCGTTCTTCATTTTAATTGATATTTTGGATTATGATTTCACTTTTTAATATAATTTGATGTTATAGAACACCATTCCTCACTTATTTCGCCTACTTATTCATATAATCCACTCGGATCATTCTAATTCATTACGAATCTTATACTTCCTTAAAAAATTTATAAAATAAACTTCTAATTCTTATTTCTTCATTTTCTTATAATTTCAACCATATGAAATCATCTCTAACCTTATCTACTTATTATCTTTATTAAGTTATGTTTTTAAACATAAAAACTTAAAGAAAATTTAAAAGAAACTAGGTTTCGGGTTACCGTTCTTCTTTAATCTTCCCTTGTCGGACAAAGTTTGTACACGGGCTAGCATTTCCTCCTTCTCCTCCTCCCATCTCTCTCTCTCTCTCTCTCTCAAGTGTCTTAGGATTTTCAAAATCTGAAAACAATGAAATGAGCTTCCTATTTATAGAAAACCAAAGTTAGGGGTAGTTTAGTCATTTCACCCCCCCTTAACCTCCTTACTATTCCAAACTTAGCTACCAAGTTTACTTAGCCACCAAGTTTACTTAGCCTCCATACTTACTTAACCATTAAGTCTTCTTAGCTATTAAGTTTGCTTAGCCCTTAAGTTTACTTAGCCCTTTACTTATAAGCACTTTACTTAGCCATTAAGCATAAGCACTTTACTTAGCTATTAAGTTTACTTAGCTATTACTTAACTTATCCCTTACTAAGCCTTTAAGACTAAATCGTATTCTACGCATCTCATTCTCGTATTCTCTTCGTATATAGTTCGTACGATATTCGTATTATACGTCGTAATAATCTTTGTACTATACTCGTATAATAACTAGTATTACACTCATATTTCTCACGCATAATAACCCTAATAATTATACGAGATCATTAAATTCTCAAAAATTTCTTTTCCTAACCCTTAGGTTTTAAGTCCGTATGCGAAAACTTCGTTTTTGCCATAACTAAAATATTATTGAATATTCCATCACGTCTCAAAATTTTACGTAATCATTAATTTCTCATAATTTCAAAATACATCTCTGAGCAGAAACTGATGAATAGTGTCTTTTTCGTCTTTTTTCCCGAAAATATTTTTGTTCCCGAAAATTTTTATTTTCGTCTTGAAAATTCTTACTCGTTCAATCTAGCTCATAGCCAGAATACTCCCAACTTATAATCATCCTAGGTTATAGAACGATTAATAAACACATAGCACATAATATTATTAATAAAAATTAGTTTTTTAAATAACTAATTCTTTAAACCTAAATTCTGGACAATCCGGATTCTCCGGGTTGTCACATATGATGACAACAGATTCTATAATACAACCCTCATCGTATACATAACGTTTGAACAACAAATCAACAAAATCAATTTACAGAGAACTTAGATAAAAACTAAAACTTGGAAATTTTGGAATTAATTATACCTTAATCCTCTTGATTTTAGGCTAGCACAAGATGGTGAATCTCTTCTTTCTCTCGGCAAACTCATAGAGATTACTCTCTCAATTTCTCACTCTCAATACTTTGCAATTCTCTCTTCCTCTGTTATCTAGTAAGCCTTAGAAAAAATATAAGACGCGTTGAAATATACTAACTCCCACTTCCCCACTAACGTCAGGTAAGAACCCAACAGGTAGCGTCAGTTGAATAAGCCAAAGGCCACAAGGTCTTGTTTGGCTAACCAAAAATTTCCCAAACAAAATTATTTAAATAATCTTATATAATATAGTTACTTTGTGTCACACCTTAATTTAATTAATTTAAATAACTTTAGCTTAATAACTTATAATAATAATAATAAAAACCTTATTATCATTATACTTATAATTAATAAATAATTATATATCTAATTTAATTAATAAAATAGAAACATCACTTTATTTAATTTATCAATTTCCTTTAAATTAAATAATTCATTTAATTTAATTATTTTCTTACATATTAAGCAATTAATTTAATTTAACTATTTCCTGAAATTAAATCCATTAAATAAAATTATTATTACTCAATTTAATTAAAATTAATCAATTTAGTTACTAAATTAATTCACCACAATTCATTAATTATTTATTTTCCTCAATAAATAAATTATTTAAAATATTTATTTAATTCAATAAATATTTAAATTAAATCACAAATTTCTCGATCGTTACATCCTTCCCTCCTTAAAAGGATTTTGTCCCCAAAATCACAACTCAAAAATTTATTCGTTACATTCTTCCCTCCTTAACAAGATTTTGTCCCCAGAATTGCTATACAAAGTCAAGCAAACAACTTAGGATAATTCTTCATTATAACGCTTTCAAGTTCTCACGTAGCTTCCTCAGTATTGTGGTTCCTCCAGATTACCTTAACAGAAGGTATCACCTTATTCGTCAGTATTTTCTCTTTTCTGTCAATAATTTGAACATGGACTTCCTCATATGACAAATCTTTCTCAAACTGTAAAGGCTCATATTCTATTACATGTTTATAACCAGGCTTATATGGCCTCAATACCGAGACATGGAAAATATTATGAACATGCTCCAACTCTAGAGGTAAAGCTACCTCGTATGCCACTTTACCTACTCGTCGAAGCACTTCAAAAGGTCCTATAAACCTGGGCCTTAATTTCCCTTTCTTTCCAAACTGAATTTTCCCCTTCCAAGGGGATACTTTCAAAAAAACATAACTACCGATATCGAATTATCTATTTTGTCGATGTTGATCGGCATATTTCTTCTGTCTATCCTGTGTAGCTATCAATCTTGCTCGAATCACTATGATGATCTCGACAGTCTGTTGTACCAATTCTGGACCCAATATTTGAAATTCACCTACCTCATCCCAGCATAACGGAGTTTTGTATCTCCTTTCATATAACGGTTCATAAGGTGGTATGCCAATACTCGCATGATAGCTATTATTGTAGGCAAATTCTACCAATGATAGATGCTCATCCCAATTTCCCTTGAAATCTATAATACATGCTATGAGCATAACTTCTAGTGTTTGGATGGTTCTCTCACTTTGTCTGTCGGTTTGAGGATGGTACGCTGTGCTCATTTTTAGTTGTGTTCCCAAACATTCTTGTAAACATTTCCAGAAATTAGATGTGAAATGCGGATCTCTGTCTGATACAATGGACATAGGTACACCGTGTCTTGAAACAATTTCCTTCACATATAGTTTTGCTAACCGATCCAGGTTAAATCTAATTTTGATTGGTAAGTAGTGTGCCAACTTCGTCAATCGATCGACAATCACCCAAATGGCATCGTAACCTTATTGGGTCAGTGGAAGACCTACCAAAAAATCCATTGCTATATGCTCCCATTTCCATTCCAGTATCTCCAACGGTTGCAATAGTCCGCTTGGCCTTTGATGTTTAGTTTTAACTTTCTGACACGTTAAGCACTTCGCCACGCACTCAGCCACATCCTTTTTCATATTTGGTCACCAAAAATGATGTCTAAGATCCTGGTACATCTTTGTACTTCCAAGGTGAATCGAATATCTTGAATTGTGAGCTTCACTCAGAATTTCCTCTTTAAGTTCCGGTACTGGCAGAACCCAAATTCTCCCTTCGAATCGAAGTAACCCTTCTGAATCGATTTTGAATTTGTTCTCCTCACCTTCAGATATCTTCTATTTTATCTTTTCGCAGTCTTCATCCTGAAGTTGTGCATTTTTCACCTTATCCACCAACGTTGAACTGTTTCCCACCTGGAATAATTTTTCATCGGATTCTGTTGGATATCTAATTTCTGACTCCATCTTTGTCATTTCCAACACTAGCTTCTCCTGAGTAGTCAACATCATTAACTTCTCCCATCTCTTTCTACTTAAGGCATCAGCAACAACATTCGCATTTCCGGGATGATAGGAAATCTTGCAGTCATAGTCTTTGATCAGCTCCAACCATCTTCTTTGCCTCATATTCAAATCTTTCTGTGTGAAGATATACTTTAGACTTTTATGGTCAGTATATATCTCACACCTCTCTCCATAAAGATAATGTCTCCAAATCTTTAGGTAAAACACCACCGCAACCAACTCTAAGTCATGAGTCGGATACCTCTTCTCGTAATCTTTTAATTGACGTGATGCATACGCAATAACTCTGCCATTCTGCATAAGCACACAACCTAGTCCTTTATGCGATGCATCACTATACACCACAAAATTTCCTGTATCATTAGGCAATGACAACACAGGTGTCGAACTCAACCTTTTCTTCAATTCATGAAAACTTTCCTCACACTTCTCCGTCCAAATAAACTTAACTGCCTTCCTGGTTAAATTCGTCAACAGGGTCGCGATCTTGGAAAAATCTTGAATAAAACGCCTATATTAACCTGCCAATCCTAAGAAACTCCTTACTTCTGACAGTGTCTTTGGCTGATCCCAGTGTATCACAACCTCAACTTTTGATGGATCTACCGAAATTCTGTCCTTATCAATAATGTGGCCGAGAAACTTTACATGTTCCAACCAAAACTCACATTTTGAGAACTTAGCGTACAACTTCTCTTTTCTTAATGTCTCCAACGTCATTCTTAAGTGTTCAACATGTTCCTCCTTGGTCTTGGAATATACCAGTATATCATCAATAAACACCACCACAAATTTGTCTAAAAATGGTTTAAACACCCTGTTCATCAAATCCGTGAATGCTACAGGTGCATTGATTAAACCAAATGATCATATCGAGTTCTGAATGTCGTCTTAGGTACATCCTCTGCCTCACCTTCAACTGACGATAACCACTTCTCACGTCTATCTTTGAGAAATATCTCGCTCCCTTCAACTGATCGAACAGGTCGTCAATTCTAGGTAATGGATACTTATTTTTAATCGTGACCTTATTCAATTCTCGGTAATCAATGTAGAACCACATCGATCCGTCTTTCTTCTTAACAAACAACACCGACGCTCCCCAAGGAGAAACACTCGGCTGAATATACTTCTTGTCTAGCAATTCTTGCAATTGCACCATCAACTCTTTCATTTCTACCGGGGCCATTCTATATGGTGCTTTAGATATCGGGGTCGTTCCTGGTACTAAATCAATCACGAACTAGACTTGTCGATCTGGCGGAAGACCCGGCAAATTGTCTAGAAATACGTCTGCAAAATCTCTTATGATCGGTATCTCTTCTAACTTCGCACTCTTCTTCTGTGTATCAACTATGTAGGCTAAGTATCCTACACATCCTTGTCTCAACAACTTCTTGGCTTGCATCACCGTCATATAACTTGCTTGTCGAGGTGACTTACTGCTATAGAACACTACCTTTGATGGAGTCATAAGGTTAACACACTTCCTTTGGCAATCAATTACTGCTCCATAATTGAATAACCAATCTATTCCCAATATAACATCAAATTCACCAAGTCTAATTGGTATCAAATCTACCATCATCTCTTGACCTTTTATATCCACTCTACAATTCTTATATATAAATCTAACAGGAATCACTTCCCTATTCGTAATCTCTATACTTAAGGGAAATTCTAATTCTTCTTGAGGCAAATCTAAGTTCTGAGCAAATTCATCGGTTATAAATGAACAAGTAGCACCCGAATCAAATAGTACATAAGCATTAATACCATTAATCGGAATGATACCTGACACCACATCGTTAGACTGTACAGCATCCTGAACGGTCATATTGAAAGTCCTTGCAGTAGGTCAGCTTGACTGTGCTGATCCAGTAATAGTCAATGCACCACCACCGTTGTTGTTTCCTTTTCCACCACTTGCACTTCCCGCTGGCTTCTTACGGCAATCACGAGCCATTTGATCCTTGGAACCGCAGGTATAACATGCTCCTCTCTTCAGACTAAAATAGTTCGGTGCAATGTGTCCCTCCTGACCACAGTTGAAACACACCCGCTTTCCCTTCAAACATACCCCAGTATGGTTCTTTCCCCACGTCACACAAGCTTCAAACTTTGTCTTCCTCCAGCCTTATTTTCATTCTCATTCTTCCTCTTTTTCTGTTCTTGATTGTGCTTGGTCGAGGCATCGCTTCCACCTTCAGCGATAATTGCCTTTTCCAAAATAGCAGCAAATGTATTCAGCTGGAACATTGAAACCTTTCTATAAAGCAAGGGTTTCAATCCTTGTTCGAACCTGCTCGCTTTACGCTCGTCGGTATTGACTTGATATGTGGCAAACCTTTCCAACTCGTTAAAATTAGCAGCATATTCTGGCACCATCAGCGTTCCTTGCTTTAACTCTAAAAATGGCACTTCCAATTGATTCCGAGAACTCGTTGGAAAGTACATTTCAAAGAACATCTCCTTAAATCTATCCCACGCTGTCACTCCTTGTCCCCCACGAACCTTATTTGCCTGCCACCAGTAGCTAGCTTCAGACTTCAGCATGAATGTTGCGAACGCGGTCTTCTGATCTTCGTTAACTCTAGCAACGTCGAACACCTTTTCTATTTCCATAATCCAGGTTTGGGCTTCCACTGGATTCATAGACCCTTGAAACTCTGGCGGTCCTACCTCTTTGAATTCTTTAAAGGTCGTGACTTGAGCTTGCGGTTGATTCGCAAGCGTACCCGTCAACAAGGTTACCAACTGCTAAACCGCGTTAGCATTGACCTTGTTATTATTATTAGTAGACCCCTCAGGAGGTGGTTGTTGGCATGGTTGTCTTCTTCTAGGAGGCATTCTCTATTAAAATATATGCTTATTAGTTCATTACTCAACTTCTTGGGTATTTGAAGTTTAACTTAAACATTCCAAAATGAAAGCTATAACACATAACATTTCAAATAAACTTTTATTCATTCATAAAGTTTTAAAACATATTAAAGATAACATATCTGCTATAAACATCAACTTTGCTGAACTAGACAAGCTTCAGGATTACATTCTCATATCATCCTCTATCCATCTCAAATAAGGGATTCACAGTTTATTATTCACATAATTAACCACATATTATTATCACTCTTATTCTATTTAGGCATATTAAGACGTCGTAAGGCTTCTCGACATTCCTCCTCCATAATACGATACGTTGTTCTACGATCCATCACGAACCACGGCGAGTCCTCAAACTGAGGTGGGTAATAATAGACTAGATCCTGGGCCCTATCAATCGCAAAATTAAAAGCATAATCCATCTCATTCATCTTGGCTTTCTTCACTTCGACCTTAGCCTCAGCACGGTCTGCACGATGAGTTGCCTTCATCCAAGCATCCTCTGCTCTTGCACGCTTAGTTGATTCCTCTTTGAAGTCATCTTTTAATTTCTCCATGTTAGTCTTCATCTTCTCGTTCACTGCCAACAAATCTTCATGCTGACCTTTCGTTTGCACAAAGTCCCACTCCGTGTTTCCAAGGCGTGCGTCAAGTTCCAGAATCTCCGCATCCTTCTGCTCCATCGTAGCATGATACATCTCAACTAACTCCTTGAGTTCCTCAACATTATCCTGCAACTCTATGTTCCGATCATAACATCTCAGCTGATATGGAGTTTGGTGGAAACTCCACAGGATTCTCTTCCTCCTCTATCTCCTCAGAACTATCCTCCTCGGGATCGAACACAGACTCATCCTCCTGAATCAACTATTCCCGCACAGCGTGAATATCCTAGGGTTCATCATCTCTAGGTACCGGAGGTATCACCTCCCTAGCTGGACTGGATCCTCTTCGTTAGACATCCTGACAACAAAATATTTTAAGTTTAACTTAACATTATCGATACTCGCGAGCACATAAGTTATTAACACATAACACATAATGTCTTTTATTGTTTAATTTCAATGGATGCCTTAATCCATTTCCTTAAAACCCGATAAGAGTTAAGCACCACTATGTTTTCTGACTTCTTAAAGGTTACTTCCTAAGGTTTCCCCACCTAAGGTTCATAACCTAAAACTTTGATACCAACCTGTGACACCCCCAAATCTGGGTACTTCATTCCCACAAGATTTTGGTGTTCACTATCTAAAACCATTACATCTAACTACCCATCATAAAAAATAAAGACATAATTTAAATAACTTAAACAATAGTCTTTCCCATTAAATGGTTACATCTCATAAACAATCCCAAGTAATCTAACCTTAAACTATTACATCAGTTTGCGGAATACATCATAAAAGAAAACAAGTCTTATAACATCATTCATTTAAATAAATTCTAAATAATTCTTCATCACTTGGACACCTTGCCCTTTCCTTTGCTAGTAGATGGCTCATCAACTTTCTTAGCTTTAGCTGCAGTGTTAAATGCAAGAGTGAGCAAACAATTTCTCACTGATATAAAGAGTATAAATAACAGCATGAGAATGAACAACGAATGCTGAACAATAATGAACTTGTTCTATGAATTAAAAATAGAAAACAAGTTTGGACTTTAATATCCGAGGGTCTTAAGACCACGAACTATGTCTTCGATATTTAGGTATTATTACCTTAACAGTCATTAGACTATACAGACTCTTCTTAGGAGGATCAGCCTTTCGTACCATGTATTGTGCACAAACATCTAAACGTTACACGTACAAAATCCCCTATGTTGGGGTTATTCGTCTCAATATGAATTTAGAATTTTCGCACTAAAGAAAGTTTAATTTGGAACTAGCTTATCAGTGTTTCTAAAATTTTAGAACACTTATTCAATTTTCATCAATAAAGGTTTAATACAAAAATGTATAACTGAAGAAGGCTATCAAAGTCAAAGATCGGATATCAACAATATATAATTGAATAAACATGATATACATGCAAAGTGTTGTATCCAAAAGAGTTAGAACAATCTCATTTGAATCGATGTATTAGATCAATATAAGCTTTGTATAACAATTAGGAAAGTGAAACTCACTTGATGTAACGAATTAGGTTACAAGAGCTTGTACAAACATACTCAAGATAAACTAGGCTTGCTCACTTTACAAAGAATTTTAGAAACTTGTACAATAATGATTTAGTAATGGGAACTTGCATTCAAGATAAAAAGAATAAAGTTAGAAAGCTTGCTCAATGCAAAGAATTAAGGTTTAGAAACTTGCACAATTATTATAAGTGTAGAGTTAAAGAACTTGCCTTGTATGTAAGCTACACAAATATAATAATGTTCGTCAATTACCCTACACATATCATTGGAACCACAATACTAATTAGTTATATTAACATCAATTTCATTAGTTTTTCATGTTAATCAAGTATATAATCTTTAACTTAAGACTTGATTATTCTACCCATTCACGTACATGAAACTGAATTCTCACTACATCATAGTACACAACATGGTGGTCGTAGAACAACACTAATTTAAATGACATTACATTACAAACTATCACAACATACTAAATCATAATCTATAGTTTCGGCATTGTGATTACAATACATTACCACGTCTTGTAACATATTTTAGGTCCTTTACAAATCATAAAATAAGTTAGGTTAACAATTTTCAAGCTATGTTGTTAACAGTTCAATTCTGGGTCTAATTGACCACTGGCGCGACCGCGCCATGGTTAGCTTAGAGTCTGGCGTGCCCGCACGGCAACGCGCCCGCGCCAAGAGGCAGCGCGCCCGCGCTCGGCACCAGAAACAGTTTTGCAAAAACTAGAGCACAATATTTATTTAACGCCAAAAATCCCAATTCCACAAAAATTCATGAAGCCTAGCAACTAAAACTATGTAATAACATCATAAAAGATGTTATTCACCATTCCAACTACATAAACATTATATATATACAATTTTGAAGAATCAAAACCCCCAGTTTCCAAATTTCTTCATTTTTTATATATTTAGCGAAATCGATCCCCACGAATTCGTTTCTTAACCAATTGGCATGATTTACACTACGCCGTTTTCGTTTCTTAACATATTAACATATTCTAATATCAAATAACAGATTATAACACATATTGAGCATGAAATTTTGTACTTTCTAAGACATATCAAACTACATAAACACTGTTATATGTTTTCTTCCTATAAACCCAAATTCACGTGTTTGGAAATCAAATAATACTCACATATGATGACAACATATTCTACAATACAACCCTCATCATATACATAACGTTTGAACAACAAATCCACAAAATCAATTTGCAGAGAACTTTGATAAAAACTAAAATTTGGAAATTTAAGAATGAATTATACCTTAATCCTCTTGATTATAGGCTAGCACAAGATGGTGAATCTCTTCTTTCTCTCGGCAAACTCACAGAGATTACTCTGTCAATTTTTCACTCTCAATACTCTGTAATTCTCTATTCCTCTGTTATCTAGTAAGCCTTAGAAAAAATATAAGACGCGTTGAAATATACTAACTTCCACTTCCCCACTAACGTCAGGTAAGAACCCAACAGGTAGCGGCAGTTGAATAAGCCACAGGCCACGAGGCCTTGTTTGGCTAACCAACAATTTTCCAAACTAAATTATTTAAATAATCTTATATTATATAGTTACTTTATGTCACATCTTAATTTAATTAATTTAAATAACTTTAGCTTAATAACTTATAATAATAATAAAAACCTTATTATCATCATACTTATAATTAATAAATAATTATATATCTAATTTAATTAATAAATTAGAAACATCACTTTATTTAATTTATCAATTTCCTTTAAATTAAACAATTCATTTAATTTAATTATTTTCTTACATATTAAGCAATTGATTTAATTTAATTATTTCCTTAAATTAAATCCATTAGATAAAATTATCATTACTCAATTTAGTTAACATTAATCAATTTAGTTACTAAATTAATTCACCATAATTCATTAATTATTTATTTTCCTCAATAAATAAATTATTTAAAATATTTATTTAATTCAATAAATATTTAAATTAAATCACAAATTTCTCGATCGTTACAATTTTAGTTATGACAAACAAAGTTTTTGCCTACGGACATAAAACCTAAGGGTTGAGAAAAGTGAGTTCCGAGAATTTAATGGCTACGTATAATGATTAGGGTTATTATACATGAAAAATACGAGTACGATACTAGTTATTATATGAGTATAGTACGAAGATTATTATGATGTATAATACGAATATCGTACAAATATTATACAAAGAGAATACGAGAATTGTACGAGTAAAATACGATTAGTTCTTAATGAACTCTAGTAAGTGGACTTTGTCATTTTCAATTGGACTTGGATTATGTCAAGCCCAATATGATATTATGTCATGCCCAAAGTTATGTTAAGGCAAGCCCAAGATAGGCCCAATATGATTTAATGTTAAGGCCCAAATTAAGAAAATAAACTGTGGATCAAACTGATGGGTCACCGAATGGGTAAAACCCAAGGGGAGACCCATGGACCATGTGGGCTGGCCACTTGGTGGCCAAGTAAAGTGCATTTACTTGGTGGCTAAGTAAATGGATTGTAAGGAGGTTAATAGTCAGAAGGTGGATTTAATGACCAAATTTCCCTCCATTAGGTTTTCCTATATAAGAGAAGCTAGGTTGGTTCATTTTATTATTTCACCAACTCTAGATAAATATAGTGAGAGAGAGAGAGAGAAGTCTATAACAAGTAATCAAGAGGAGTTAAGAGAAAAGTATACATGCTTTATTCAAGAACGCAAAGAACGTAAGGTAATATTTCGTAAACGTTAGTTTTCGATCCTTTTCTATTTCTTTTTCATAGAAAAGTATGAATTGGTGGAGCATATCTCTTATGGAGTAATAAGGATGGCTATTAGTGTATTAAAACATTGATAAGCCATGAACAAGTAAGAATCATAAGCGTTTAAGAAATTTTACGTGAAAAAAACTGAAAAGCGTTTAATTAGTTGTTGATGGACAAATTGAAAATCATCATAGGTTATGTGCATCTTTTTTGGTTAGGATGTAGATAATGAATCAATGGAGTTGTTCCATTTGATTTGGCGTAGAAAACTCGAGTAACGAAGTTATGGCGAAATTTACGGGATCAGGCGTTGAACATTGAAAATGTAGAATTTTCGGAATAGTAGTCGAAAGTTGTCGTTTAACTCAGAAACCTTGGTTTTCAATGGCATAACGAAGAACAACATATTTAAGAGTCGTAGACTCAAGAATCGTCGAAATCTGACTTGAAATGAAGAAAATGAGCTATGAACGCTCATGAATGTTAAACGAACGAGTAATGGGACGTTGAATAGTGAATTCATCGTTAACAGATTTAAAAATTACTTTTGTTCGGTTGAGATCTGTAGTGATCGAGAAATTTATTATTTAATATAAATATTTATTGAATTAAATAGATATTTTAAATAATTTATTTATTGAGGAAAATAAATACTTGATGAATTTTGGTGAATTAATTTAGTAACTAAATTGATTTAATGTTAATTAAATTGAATAATGTTAATTTTATTTGAAAGATTTAATTTAGGAAAATAATTAAATTAAATCAATTGTTTAATAGTTAAGAAAATAATTAAATTAAATAATATGTTGTTTTGATCTAATTTATTAAATTAGATATGTAAAGATTTATTAAGTATATTACAGTGGGAATTATAATTATTATAATTATAAGTATGAGTTAATTAAATTAATTTAAATGTTACATGTATGACAAGTGACACCATATAATAAAAATAATATTAAATTAATCTAGTTTGGGGGAATTAGTGTGACACCAAACAAGGCCTTGAGGCCTTTGGTCTAATTTAACTGACGTCTCTTGGGTTTGTGACCTGACTTACGTGGGAGAGTGGTTAGTTTATATTTTATTTCACGTATTTTGTCTAAGGCTAAACACAGAGAGTTTGGAGAGGGAGAAAACACTGTGATTTTGAGTTTCTGATATTGCTAAGAGAGAAGGGTTTGGAAAAGGATTTCTACCATCTTTTTCATCATACAATCAAATGAATAAGGTATAAACTATTCCCATTGTAACTTTTAGTTTTGGTAGTGTATATATGTATATATATATATATATATATATATATATATATATATATATATATATATATATATATATATCTTTTCTGACTTGCAGGGTAATTGAATACTCACACTTGATTTAAATAAAAATATTTTTAGCGAACGATGTTAGAAAGAACTTAAGGATCCCGTAAAGATTAAGCTGACTGGTATCCAAACGAAGTTCCATTTAGTTTGTGAATGTGCGTAAAGATCAAGCAAAGAATAGTAACGTAGAATAGTTTAATGAACTGTTATGTATCCTTGGTGGCGAATAAAAGTCACTCTTGTAAGGTGTAAAGAATAATGTAATTATCATTATTTGTAATGAATGAAGTTTTAAGGTACTAGAACCTGGGATTTGAGAATGTATGTTGTTATATTTAACTATATAATGATGTATGTTTGATAAGAGATTGAATCGTGACGTACGTAATCTGGGTGTGAAAATAGACTGGATTTCGGGGCGTTACATTATGGTATCAGAGCTGATAGGTTATAAACCATAGGTATGAGTATAGAAGACTATAATCGTAGAGATAATGTAAGAAGATCGTTAAGTTAAACGATTAAGGAAGAAGATCACCACGTGATCATATTGAATCATAATAACAGATGTTCTGTTAAACGATGGTTGATTTATAGCTAATGCTATAAATGAATGGTACTATGAAGTAGTACGGGAAGAAGAACTCAGATTGAGTGGTAAGGATAGTATACGAATTAAAGAAAATTCGCATTAAATAAAGAGAAAGTAAGAAGTTCTAAGATTTCGATTGAGGACTAATGTGACAGTTGAGTTGTATAAACCTTTGTTATGGGAAGAGGTTTGTGCTTTGGTGTAACAACTGCTTAGCTTATTACAGTGATAATCATTGGAATAGTATGTCGCGCTATCAATATGTATATGATGAAAATGTAAATCTTTTCTCATGTATATATTTAATAGGTAAAGAATGATAAGATAGGTGCGAGTTCTTGAAACTTATACTTATGAAAAGTTTGTGACTCATAGTTATATGCTATGTTTCTGAGCCCTAAGCATATGGATAGTCCTTGATTTGTTCTTGGATTATATATTGCGAAGATGAGTTCTTAAACATATGTGGTTGTGGAAAGTTCCTAAACACATAAAGTGTGGTAAGTTGATGGACTACACTAAGGTATACGGATGTTTAGACTAAAAATGAAGTATTTTCAGTATGCTTAGCATTGAAGGTGCTAGAGAAGATTAAGTATTGTCGCAAGTAAGACAATGAAGGAAGATGGATAAAAGGGTATTCCAAGTCATCTAGCTATTCTAGATTTCAAAGTTTATTGAAATCGTGCTTATATGTGCGTGTTTTAAAAAGGAAATAATTGGTTCAACTTTTGGAACCAATAGATTTTAAAAGAACTATTCTTGGTATGTCTATGCTAATTGTTTCGCCTAGACAGAAGTTGATATGAAATATCAAAATGAATTTTATATCATCAATGCATTTAATGCAGAGATGGTAAAAGGATGGAGTTATTAATGCAATTAATCCTAATGTTGGATTTGATCTTATGATCAATAACCCGCTATGGTATGATGTATAATGACGAAGTAATAAACTGACGAAGTCCTCAACGTACTGTGAAAAGTATGATATCATGACATCATGAAACATTTTGATGTATTGTGAAAGAATTTAAAGAAGTAATCAATGTCAATTGATTTGACTAGACGAATGTTTCAAGTTGATGTCCAATTTATTGGTATGGTCTAAGCTATTTGATTTGGCTAAGACAACTGGTATGTTATGTTTAAAAGAAAATCGAGCTTTCTTTGACGAAGTTATGCCAAGCCAAATTGTTTTGGTGCGGAATCTGATGAATGAGTCTGAGGTAAACATACCCCAAAATAGGGTTATACGATGGGTTAATCACCTACGCATGGAAGAGGTAGTTTACTTTCTTTGTGATTATAAATTGACCGTGAAAGAAGGGTTTTACGGCGAAATGTTGTTCAACCTAATAAGAGTTCATGGTCGATTTGACCCCTTATCAAAAGTATGGAATGTTTTAAAGGAATCTTTATGTTCCTCATTTTTCCTTCTACTTCATGATTCTTGATAAGTTATGAAGATTAGGGAATGTTTGAAAGATAAGAACTTCTTTGAAGAGAAGTTAAGAAGAAAAGAAAGCTAAAATTTTGAGGACGAAATTCAGTGAAGAAGGGGAGAACGTGAGGAACCGAGTATGGGTGTGGGTTTAAGAAATTCCGAGGATGAAACTTTTATAAGGGGAAAGTGTGACAACCCGAGTAAAATCGGATTTTCCAGAAATTTATGTTTAAAGAATTAGTTATCAATTAAATGAATTTTTATTAATAATATTATGTGCTATGTGTTTATTAATCGTTCTAGAACTTAGGATGATTATAAGTCGGGAGGATTCTGGCTACGAGCTAGACTGAACGAGTAAGAATTTTCAAGGCGAAAATAAAATATTTCCGGAAATAAAAATATTTTTGAAATAAAAATATTTTCGAAGAAAAAGACGAAATATGCACTATTCACCCGACGAAACCTAAGGGTTAGGGTTTGAATAACCCAGGCCTTTTAGAGAGTTCAGTATGTTAAAATGACATTCCGTCAAAAGATTTGACGATAATATATCGTGAAAAGTTAAGTAAGCCGATAAAAGTTTTTCTCGAAAAACGTGTAAAAATTGGACAAAATAAAAATAACGAAAAGTATTGCTATATACTTTTCATTCGTTTAACTACGTTAGGGGAAAACGTGAATGAAAACGCTTAGCATAAAAAAGTGTTTTTCAATTTTTCAGAGTTCTGAAGAATGCGTAAAAGTTAATCTGTAGAGGAAAGACGAAATATCCAAAAATATTTGGATTTCGATAATCGCAATTTTTAAACTTGTCGGACGAATTCCGCAAGACGAAAGCACAAAGCTTCCAAGGGAAGCTTCATGAATAGTAAGGAGGTTAACTAAGGTGGTGGGAATAGTGACTTGAGGGGGAAATAACTATTTTGCCCCTAGCCTTGGTTTTCTATATAAGAGAAGCTTAAGCTCATTTGTTGGGGAATGAAAAATTCTCCAACATTTGAGAGAGAGAGAGAGAGAGAGAGAGTTCGGATGAAGACGAAGATGAAGAGGAAGAGGAAGAGGAAGAGGAAAAGCTAGCTCGCGAGCAAACTTTGTCCAACGGAAGAGGATTAAAGAAGAAAGGTAATTCAAAACCTAACTTCTAAATAATTTTCTCTAAGTTGTCTATGTTTAAAATATAGCTTAATGAGAATAGGAAGTAAAATATGATAAGAATGATTTCATATGGTTGAAATCATGAAGAAATGAATAAATAAGAATTAGAAGTTTATTTTATAAATTTCTTCAGGAAATATAAGATTCGTAATTAATTTAAGTGATCCGAATGAATCATATGAATGATTCGGTGAAAGAAGTAACGAATGATGTTCTATGACATCAAATTCCAAGAAAAAGTAAAATTGTAATCAAAATATCGATTAATAATGAAGAACGAACTAAGAACGCGAAGAACAAGAGATGAACACGAAGAACGTTGTTGATGGACAAATTTCAAACCATTGTAGTATAACTTGTTGTTGATGGACAAGTTTAAAACCATCGCGTATAAGTTAGTTGTTTATTGCTTGGTTAGGAACGGTAGAAACGTTCATGAAGAATGGATTAAACTTAGCTATAACGAAGTTCTGGTGAAAATTATGTAAAAGATGAACGAGAAGTAGAAAGTATGTAAATGAACCCGAATGTGCAGGGTTTCATAAGAATGTAAGATAACGTAGAAAATGTGAATCGTGGACTCAAGAATGAATGAGTTCCGAGTTCGGATGACCGGATTACGGACGAACGAAGGAAGAACGTTAATAACGTAAAATGAACGAAGGATGGAGATTAAGCCAATTGAATGGCATGTTAATGGATTCAGAATAACTTTTTGTCTGAGGGAAATTGATGTATGTAAGATAAGGAAGAGAATGGCTTTGGAACGACCTCGTTCCAAGTTATAGCGAAGAAGTTATGAGATTTCGAAGTAAGCGTCTCAAACAATTTCCAAGACTTGGAAAAATTTTGGAGATTTTAAGCAAAAACTTGTTGGGTAGAATCTAATTATGCACAACACGCAAGTATACGTGGTCAACAAGTAATAAAGTGATAAGTTGAGTATCGTTCCCACAGAGAATTATTTAACAAAAATCACTAAGTACTAACCCATAACCAACTCAATCTTATTTAAATGAATGCATTTCAAATTATATAAATTAAACTACTCTTAAATTCCACTAGTTAAATTAAGATAATGGAGATTTAAGATCACAACTTCACTTATTGCTGCATTTAAGTTAACAAACTTCTCATCAATTATTCTCTATCCTAAATTGTTAATCAAGAACACTAAAGCAGATAAAATCACCTCTCGATGCATAATACCCATATTAACGGCAATCCATATTTAAGATAGAAATCAGTTAAACACCTTAATCAACTAACCCAATATATCTCTATGTGAATTACAATTGAAGAAGGTTGAAGAATAAGTTCTCTATCCGATTACATGCGGTGTCAAGCATATCTCTACCTTAACACTCATCAAGTTTAAGCTACTAACAAAATCTTGAACACATACTATCATGATAAGATCTAAATCAATACTTCATGTCTCGAGTTCATATAGAATATTACAGTAAATGATGACCAATCAATTAAACAATTAAGTCCAAATCACAATAGATAATCCTCACAATAGAACATAATAATTGATAGCGAAGCATATTAAAATAAACTACACAATAAGATCCATTGTAATCTCAAACAAAGAATTAGTTCATTAAATTAAAACTAAGAATCCACACTTGAAATAACATAAAAAGATAAAATAAGAGTAGAGTAAAGAATAAATCTGTTGTCAGCAAATCTCCATCTTCCTCAAGCTCCTGCTCTTGATCTTCAATGGTCTTCAAGTTGCTTCAATCTCTAAATCTAATTAGAACTAGTATTTTGATCTAATTTACTCTAATCTAATCTAATGGAATCTTATTTCTCCTATAATCTCCCCTCTAATCCTTGTTATTCCCCTCCTTTTACAAGCCTTTTTACATGTCTCTAAGTCCTCTTAGAATTCCTTGAGTCAATTGGATCGAAACAATCCTTCCTGAACTCAAATTTGGCCAAAAAACGTCTTTTGTATGCGTACCCCCGCCCCGGCGGGGGTCCTTACTGTCTAGCAGCTGTTATGCCCGCCCCGACAGGGGTTTTACTAAGGAAAAGCCCGCCCCGGCGGGCTTCATTTTCTATCACAACGTCCTCTGGTAAAACGGCCATAACTTCTGATCCGGGAGGAGTTAGGGGGTCTGCCACCTATCAAATCGAAGATATCGACGAGCTCTACAACTTTCATTATTTGAGGATTGAGAAATTCTGGTCGGATGAAGGTTGAAATTGAGCTGGAAGTGACTGCTATTTAAATGACCACCCAAAACCATGACGTTCGACGTCCGTTGGTACAATGATCATAACTCTTGCATCCGAACTCCGATTAGAATAATTCAAGATGTTCCAGAAAGTTACTAAGATGCTCTACAATGTAAGCCAAGTTCCAAGCCAAAAACATGAAATAAACATGAAAGCCTAAATGATGTCCGATTTGTTTTTCTTTGAATTTTCTTACCAATAGTCGCTCACACTGCTCCCAAATGTATAACCTACAAAATGAACACAAAATGCATTAAAAGTAACTAAGACACATGAATATAAGCAACTAATTCAAGTAAAAGATACCGAATAAGTGGATATAAAATCCACTTATCAAATACCCCCAAACTTAAACCGTTGCTTGTCCCCAAGAAACACAACATAATGCAATGCAGTGCAATGAAATGCAACTAATCTATATGCCTAAGAACTTGGACAACAATTCCTCCAACCTTAAATTATCTGTCTCAGCTTTGGAATACATGTATTGAGGACCATGAGATGAAGTGGTGATGAGTTGTTCCATATGGTGCTGAAAATTGTGGCTCGATATTTCTTGACTCATCATCCTTTCCTCTTGGTTTGCTATAACCTTTAACAGTAATTCCTCCAACTTTAACTTTTCTTCTTTTAATGAAGGTTGATATGAGAATTACGGCGTGTATGTTGGATTTGGAGTAGAGTATCGGTCTTGATAGTTGTAGCTATATGAAGAATCCGAGTGATACCCCCAAACTTGATGATAATTAGCATGTGTATAATCGTTGAGGTATGCACCACCATGTTGTCCCCGCCCCAAAACTAACGGTGCATCGATGACTCGGATGATTACCAGCACAATAATTGCAAGTAACTACTAACCTTCGATTACGTTGGGCTGCGACAACGTCCAACTTCCTCTAAAGTATTTCAAGCTGCGCTGATAATGCAGAAAATGCATTGAGACCATCAATCCCCGCTTCCCTTGGTTGAGTCATGTTTGTGTATGGCCATTGATACGCAAAGTCATCCATGGTACCTGAAAAGAGAGAAATATAGTAAGAGAATTAAAAATAAAATTAAAAATGTTTAAATTAAAACTAATTTGATTGAAATTAATATTGGTAAAAAATATTAAACTAATTCCCCAGCAACGGCGCCAAAAACTTGCTGGGTAGAATCTAATTACACAAAACACGCAAGTATACGTGGTCAACAAGTAATAAAGTGATAAGTCGAGTATCGTTCCCACAGAGAATTATTTAACAAAAATCAACAAGTACAAACCTGTAACCAACTCAATCTTATTTAAATGAATGAATTTCAAATTATATAAATTAAACTACTCTTAAATTCCACTAGTTAAATTAAGATAACGGAGATTTAAGATCACAACTTCACTTATTGCTGCATTTAAGTTAACACACTTCTCATCAATTATTCTCTATCCTGAATTGTTAATCAAGAACACTAAAGCAGATAAAATCACCTCTCGATGCATAATACCCATATTAATGCCAATCCACAATTAAGACAGAAATCCGTTAAACACCTTAATCAACTAACCCATTATATCTCTATGTGAATTACAATTGAAGAAGGTTGAAGAATAAGTTCTCTATCCGATTACATGCGGTGTCAAGCATATCTCTACCTTAACACTCATCAAGTTCAAGCTAGTAACAAAATCCTGAACACATGCTATCATGATAAGAACTAAATCAATACTTCATCTCTCGAGTTCATATAGATTATCACGGTAATTGATGGCCAATCAATTAAACAATTAAGTCCAGATCACGATAGACAATCCTCACAATAGAACATAATAATTGATAGCGAAACATATTAAAATAGACTACACAATAAGATCCATTGTAATCTCAAAAAAAAATTATTTCATTAAATTAAAACTAAGAATCCACACTTAAAATAACATAAAAAGATAAAAATAAGAGTAGAGTAAAGAATAAATCTGTTGTCAGTAAATCTCCATCTTCCTCAAGCTCTTGCTCTTGATCTTCAATGGTCTTCAACTTGCTTCAATCTCCAAATCTAATTAGAACTATTGTTTTGATCTAACTTACTCTAATCTAATCTAATGGAATCGTATTTCTCCTCTAATATCCCCTCTAATCCTTGTTATTCCCCTCCTTTCATAAGCCTTTTTACACGTCTTTAAGTCCTCCTAGAAGTCCTTGAGTCAATTGGATCAAAACAACCTTCCCAAACTCAAATTTGGCCAAAAAAATGTCTTTTCTACACATACCCCCGGCCTGTCGGGGGTCCTTACTATCTAGAAGATGCTATGCCCCCCCCCCCGGCGGGGGTTTTACTATGGAAAAGCCCGCCCCGGCGGGCTTCATTCTCTGTCACAGAATCCTCTGATAAAACGGCCATAACTTTTGATCCGGGACGAGTTACGGGGCATGTTACCTATCAAATCGAAGATATCCACGAGCTCTACAGCTTTCATTATTTGAGGATTGAGAAATTCTAGTCGGATGAAGGTTGAAATTGAGCTGGAAATGACTGTTATTTAAATGACCACCCAAAACCATGACGTTCGACGTCCGTTGGTACAACGATCATAACTCTTGCATCCGAACTCTGATTAGAATAATTCAAGATGTTCCAGAAAGCTACTAAGATGCTCTACAATGTAAGCCAAGTTCCAAGCCAAAAACATGAAATAAACATGAAAGCCCAAACGATGTCCGATTTGTTTTTCTTTGCATTTTCTTACCAATAGTCGCTCACACCGCTCCTAAACATATAACCTACAAAATGAACATAAAATGCATGAAAAGTAACTAAGACACATGAATATAAGCAACTAATTCAAGTAAAAGATTCCGGATAAGTGGATATAAAATCTACTTATCAAATACCCCCAAACTTAAACTGTTGTTTATCCCCAAGCAACACAACATAATGCAATGAAATGCAACTAATCTATATGCCTACGAACTTGGACCACAATTCCTCCAACCTTAAATTATCTGTCTCAACTTTGGAATACATGTATTGAGGACCATGAGTTGAAGTGGTGATGAGTTGTTCCATATGATGCTGAAAATTGTGGCTCGATATTTCTTGACTCATCATCCTTTCCTCTTGGTTTGCTATGACCTTTAATAGTAATTCCTCTAACTTTGACTTTTCTTCTTTTAATGGAGGTTGATATGAGAATTCCGGCGTGTATGTTGGATTTGGAGTAGAGTCTTGGTCTTGATAGTTGTAGCTCTATGAAGAATCTGGGTGATACCCCCAAACTTGATGATAATTAACATATGTATAATCGTTGAGGTAAGCACGACCATGTTGTCCCCGCCCAAAACTAACGGTGCATCGATGACTCGGATGATTACCAGCACACTAATTGCAAGTAATTGCTATCCTAAGATTACGTTGGGTTGCGACAACGTCCAACTTCCTCGAAAGTATCTCAAGCTACGCTGATAATGCAGAAAATGCATTGAGACCATCAATCCCCGCTTCCTTTGGTTGAGTCATGTTTGTGTATGGCCATTGATACGCAAAGTCATCCATGGTACCTGAAAAGAGAGAAATATAGGAAGAGAATTAAAAATAAAATTAAAAATATTTAAATTAAGACTAATTTGATTGAAATTAATATTGGTAAAAAATATTAAACTAATTCCCCAACAACGGCGCTAAAAACTTGTTAGGTAGAATCTAATTACCCACAACACGCAAGTATATGTGGTCAACAAGTAATAAAGTGATAAGTTGAGTATCGTTCCCACAGAGAATTATTTAACAAAAATAACCAAGTACTAACCCGTAACAAACTCAATCTTATTTAAACGAATGAATTTTAAATTATATAAATTAAACTACTCTTAAATTCCACTAGTTAAATTAAGATAACAGATATTTAAGATCACAACTTCACTTATTGCTGCATTTAAGTTAACAAACTTCTCATCAATTATTCTCTATCCTAAATTGTTAATCAAGAACACTAAAGCAGATAAAATCACCTCTCGATGCATAATACCCATATTAACGTCAATCCACAATTAAGACATAAATCCGTTAAACACCTTAATCAACTAACCCACTATATCTCTATGTGAATTTCAATTGAAGAAGGTTGAAGAATAAGTTCTCTATCCGATTACATGTGGTGTCAAGCATATCTCTACCTTAACACTCATCAAGTTTAAGCTACTAACAAAATCCTGAACACATGCTATCATGATAAGAACTAAATCAATACTTCATCTCTCGAGTTCATATAGATTATCACGGTAATTGATGGCCAATCAATTAAATAATTAAGTCCAAATCACAATAGACAATCCTCGCAATACAACATAATAATTGACAGCGAAGAATTTTAAAATAAACTACACAATAAGATCCATTGTAATCTCAAACAAAGAATTAGTTCATTAAATTAAAACTAAGAATCCACACTTGAAATAACTTAAAAAGATAAAAATAAGAGTAGAGTAAAGAATAAATCTGTTGTCAGCAAATCTCCATCTTCTTCAAGCTCTTACTCTTGATCTTCAATGGTCTTCAAGTTGCTTCAATCTCCAAATCTAATTAGAACTAGTGTTTTGATCTAATTTACTCTAATCTAATCTAATGAAATCTTATTTATCCTCTAATCTCCCCTCTAATCCTTGTTATTCCCCTCCTTTTATAAGCATTTTTACATGTCTTTAAGTCCTCTTAGAAGTCCTTGACTTAATTGGATCAAAACAATCCTTCCCGAACTCAAATTTGGCTAAAAAACGTCTTTTCTACGCGTACCCCCGCCCCGGCGGGGATCCTTACTGTCTAGCGGCTGCTATGCCCGCCCCGGCGGGGTTTTACTAAGGAAAAGCCCACCCCGGCGGGCTTCATTTTCTGCCACAGCGTCCTCTGGTAAAACGGCCATAACTTTTGATCCGGGAGGAGTTACGGGACCTGACACCTATCAAATCGAAGATATCGACGTACTCTACAACTTTCATTATTTGAGGATTAAGAAATTCTGGTCAGATGAAGGTTAAAATTGAGCTGGAAGTGAATGCTATTTAAATGACCACCCAAAACCAAGACGTTCGACGTCCGTTGGTACAATGATCATAACTCTTGCGTCCGAACTCCGATTAGAATAATTCAAGATGTTCAAGAAAGCTACTAAGATGATCTACAATGTAAGCCAAGTTCCAAGCCAAAAACATGAAATGAACATGAAAGCTCAAACGATGTTCGATTTGTTTTTCTTTGCATTTTCTTACCAATAGTTGCTCACACCGCTCCCAAACGTATAACCTACAAAATGAACAGAAAATGCATGAAAAGTAACTAAGACACATGAATATAACCAACTAATTCAAGTAAAAGATACCGGATAAGTGGACATAAAATCCACTTATCAACGCCGCAGCTGTGACACCCCGAATCCTGGTCCTTTGACCCCGATCCAGTCATCACGATAAAATACAAACATCCACCTCTAAACAATATACGATAACTAAAATACAGAATATAATAAACATACATCATTCATTCAAAAGGTGTTAGTAGTCCCAAGATTCGATAACCTTAATAAAGTCTTACAAACATACCCTATAATAGTAATTAGGGTTCATATTACATAACAGTAATTTAAACTAGGCATAACATAATGTCTACTCCTGGCAACTATTCTACATCTTTCCTTTACTATTGTCCTTTCCTGAGGTCTCGGGCTTAGCTACAAAATAATTCATGATATAGCAAGGATGAGCAACAAGTTTGCTCAACAAGTTTAAATACAACTATAAGGATATATCATGATGAATAGAAAAATATCTGACAATAAATTCAATAATATGAATATTTGAAGGATTCAACAATATGAATATTAGAAGCAAAGATAATGATTTGCTTTTAGAATAACTGATAGTCGAGTATACTTTGAACTATAACACTCCAATAGAATCAATAGCTGATTGACCCTTTGGTTACTGGCTACAAAATAAGTACTTGAGGGGATCAGCCTCACGTACACCACGTGTATGCATAACATTTAAATCTGCTCTCTTTGTATCTTATATTAGATACCTAGGGTACTCTCCTATCAAAAAGGGGTGTTATTTGGGTTTAAGAATCATTACCATCAAATTGTTTGGATAGCTTTTAGAAAACTTCATACACTTGTCTGACCGAACAAAGGTTCAGACTCTATCTGACACAATTCAAGAATTATAGGACTTTAAATGATGTACAAGTCCAAGACTGTACGAACTCAAGTGCACTAAGTGTGAATATCAATAATATCGATGTGGAATAATTGTAAGGTAATTAAACCACTTAATAGCATACTTAGAAAAAAATTTCAAGCTTAAATGAATAACTTTCAATTCAACAATAACCTGCTCAATGCAATATATGGAGGATAAGAAACTTTCACAAAACTCAAAGTTGTGTAAGTTTGGAAACTTGCAACATAATAAAAATAGTGTTCGAATACTTGATCAAGTAAAAGAGTAAGAATTAAGGAACTTGCACAACCAAAGAGTGAAGTTTAAGGAACTTGCTTAATATTAATTTGAGTAAGGTTAGGAACTTGCCTGTTTGCTCAGCTACAATTTAAATCTAGCTTTAATTAACTTGTGTTGAAATGACCTAACATTAACAAGTCGGTATTTTCAATTAATATGTGTAAACTAATATGAGTCTACACTTACAAGAATCAAATCATCACATAGCATGCTTCTTAACATATTACATAACATATTGGTTATATAATATAAGCTAAAGTAGTCATATAAGCATTCCTTGAATCATCAGATCAAAAACAAAATCTATTCATGACTGCAAGATGGCGCAGCTGCGCTTGGTCTAAACTTAGGGACGGCGCAGCTGCGCTGTCCCCTGGCCAGACCAGGTTTGAGGTTTGCACTTCCTATTATCAATCCAAATTTAACATACCCCTATACTTATACATTAATATACATACATGCTAGAGGTCTTTACAAAAATGTATAACCATTCTTGAGTTTACTTTTAGTTTGTGACTTTCCATAGAATTCAAGCATAAAGGGTCATGTAATTATTGTGCCTTATAACTTGATCATAGGTTTACCTAGGGAGGTCACTCAATCAGTTCACACACATGCTCGTGGTGTTCATATTGTTTGTTAACAACTAACATTGTTTAACACTTCAAATCATGCTCTAAACTCATGTTCGGTTTAGTTATCATCATTCTTAATACATATAAATCATGTCTACGAGTATTATAGCCACAACATGACATCTTACTTCTTTATAATCTATATATACATGTGATGCAACTAAATTTTTGAGAACATGTTCAAGGTTGCCTTTGAAATCACTTTATCATGAATGAGGAAAGATAGCACATATAAGACAACTTCAAAACCCTTATCATCAATAACTAAGTCATGTTAACTTCTTTTCAAGATCAGAAACTTCTCCTTGTAGCATTTATGTTCATTAGCTTTAACATAACAAGCTTTTCGTTTAAAATATTCTCTAACACAAAGCTAACAAGTTAATCATGATAAAGACACTATACATCATATATCATGCTCATTTAGTTTTGAAATCAGTCATGCATATGAGCCACTAAGTTCAGAACTTGTGAACGTAAGTTTTCCTTAAAGTTTATTTCAGAAACCTTAAGTTTTGTTACAAACTTCCTTACTAAATGAAGTTAATTACTTCATACCACATAAGAAAGCTTTACACCTCATGTTATACTCCTTTTTAAGTATATATCTAAGTCATAACATCAAGTTAGCAACACGTAGCACAACCAAAAATCAAAAACTGATTCTAGGTAGAGCGCAGCTGCGCTACACCCTAGTTCAAATAAGGCGCAGCTGCGCCATGCTTGCACCAGAGGCAGTAACATGCTCTGTTCTATAGAGCATCAAACTTCAACATTCCTCCTTGATTTAAACATGCTTAATACGATCATTTAAGTGTTCATATATGTAAGCATTCTTCTTAAACACATTATAGCATGCTAATTCACAATGATTAACAGAGAATTTCAAGTAATTCCAAAGAATTTGACAAACCTAACTAAGAACAAAAGCTTAGGATTTTATACCTCTTTGAGCTTAATAAACTTAGTTTCTTTCTTCTAGGATTGCTAGCCTCTTCTTTAGACAACACACACTCAAATTCAATTTCTCAGAACTTCTACAGGCAAAAAAAATCAACGTAAACTTTGAAAATTGGGCTACTATTTATAGAAGAACTTGGGACTGGAAATTAGCTTTGCCTGAAAGGTGGAGAATGGAATGTAAAAGGAGAATACACTGGTTCTCAAGGGGTTGCTCAACCACCCACCATCAACTACTTTCCTAGCCAATGATCAAGACTCGGAAGTTACGTTTTTAGTTTTTAGGCCATTGTTCAGGTACTATTGTGACTCTCAATTTGGGACAAGAGCAAATATCAGCAATAAGCAGGGTTTGGTTACTATAATTCCCAAAATGTAATTTTAATGTACAATCGTTAACATATTAGGAAAATTAGGGATTATTTATGTATTCACATCATGTAATCCATGTACATTAAATGCACGTAATTAAATAACACAGTTAGGTATTATTATCCATGTATCTACATAATTATATTTTACTATTCACATAACCACATAATAACATTATTTAATATTATCTATCCAGTGTACACACATAATTTCTTTCCCAATTTTAGGAATACACAGATATATAATTATTTCTGTATTAAAATCACTTATGATTTTATTGCACTACTTGATACTTCATATCATTAGAATGTATTCTTATCATATGATTTTATTCATGTCACACTTTATATTAATCTTCCATTTCATTTCTACAGTAAAACTAATTTTCTCCAGACTGGTCACTAGCGTAGATGCGCCATTTTGTACTGCTGGGAGGGTGCAGCTGCGCCGGTCCCTGGCAGTGCCAAAATGGGTTAGCTTTAAGCCAGTTTCAATTTCTATCACTGTAACGACCGAGAAATTCGGATTTTATTGTAAAATGATTTTATTAATTTAAATAATAATAAAATCTTATCCTATGTGTTATCAAGATGGTTGTCGTTATATAACCTAGTGACGTTGGAATGTCGTAGTATTTGAGCTACGTGGATGAATTAAAGTGTTTGAATTTCCAAGAAGAAAATAAAAGTTTTTCGAGAAATTTTCTGAAAAATACTATTCATCGGTATTTGCTCGGGATATAATTTTGAATTTCCGAGAAATACGTAATGATGGAATAATAAGGTGAGACAGATTATGTAATAAAAATCTAGTTATGGAAAAAACGATATTTCGCTTGTGGACTTAATTTATAAACGTTAAGGAAGGCGAAATAGTAATGAATATGTAATAATGGTATGATACTTATGTATTGTACAAAGAAATGGAAATGAGTATAATACAAAGTATTATACGAGTTGGTATAAAGAATGAAATATCGTATATAAATTCTATATGAATTAGAATACAAGAATAATGCATAAACTATAAGTATATGTACTAAAGTAATGTTAATGGACTTGGAAAGATTGTTGGGAATTAATATAAGTCCAAGGGAATTAAAGGGAGAGACCCAATTATTAATTAAGGAATCAACTAGTGGGTTGTTCATACAAAAGCCCAAGGATTTAATTAATCCAAGCCCAAATTAGAATATATGAATTGGTTGACCCATGGGGCAAAACCATATTAATATGGTAAATGTGTGATGACCAAGATAAGTGGTGACCAAGAATGTGTGGTGACCAAGTGAGGTGGTGATCAAGTAAGTGTGATGATCAAGTAGGAGTATTGACCAAGACTTTTAATTAATGACCAAGTGTAGGATTAAAGTTGTGCTAGCCAAGTAATGAATAGTAAGGAGGTGGGATATTTTAAAGACTAAAATGTCCTAACTTTGGGAAGTCTATAAATAGAAGAGCTTGCAAGTCATTTTTTTGGTTGTTCAAATAATCCAAAGTGCTTAAGTGTTAGAGAGAATAAGCTACACATAAGTCATTCCATAAGTAAGAAGAAGGAGCAAGCTACTTTACCAAGACTTCAAAGAGTAAGACTCTTTCCAATTATCTTCTATCTCTATCATGATAGGTTGATAAGAAAAGTTGGATTAAGAAACATAAATGAGTAATTAATGAACTTAAGCCAATTAAGTTGGCAATAAGTCATTTAAGCTAACATAAGTTATAAACTTATGTGAAGATAATATGAACTTATAAGGAGTTTATTAAGAGAATTGATATGAAGTTAAAGGAATTTATAGGATCATGTGTATCATGTATACCTAAGTTGAGTTATATGTTGAGAACATATAAGAAATGATGTTTAAGAAACTTAAATTATCATAAGTCATTAACAATGAAATCTTAATTAGTTTATAAATTGACAAGTTATAAGCTCATGAAGAATAAGTTAAAATCCAACAATGAACATAAGTATGTTGAGATGTTCACATGAAGAATATACTTCACTTGTAATGTTGAACAAATCATGAGAAGGAAGATTTGCCGGAAATTGCACGATTGGACGACAATCGTCGAATTTGTAAAATTCTCGGAATGGAAGTCAAATTTTGTGTTTGATCACGGAATTGTTGCTTTACAATGGAGTTAAGTCATATTTGGCATTTAAGAGTTGCGGACTCGAAAATGACCGGATTTCGACTTAGAACGAAGAAATGAGCGTTGAACGGTCACGAACGTTTATCGTTTTCGTTAAAAATGAACCAATAGGGGAATTTTTAGCAAACAAAGTTAAATAGATAAAATTCTTAGATGATCATATAGATTACATAATTTGTAAACCGTAGGCTTTTGAACGAGCCAATTCAGACTTATAACGAAGAAGTTATGCGTCCGGGAAGTTCGCAAAATTTCAAAACTACAATTTTTTTTTCTGGTGCACAGAGTTGGCGCCGCGGCTCCAACCCCAGGCAAATGACCGGCGCCCCAGCATCATGCACAGTGCAAGACCTTCTGGAGAGTGGCGCCGCAGTGCGGCCCATTACATAAGGACTCGCACCCCAGTGCCAAGTCCGAGACATGCTAGAATAGGGCTCGCGCCGCAGCGCGAGATGTAAGTATAGGACCGGCGCCGCAGCGCTAGTCTCAGAACAAGGATGATCAAGAATATTCTAAGTAAAAAGAAAGGAAATGGAAATAAACACAAACTTAAGGAAGGTAATGTAACATTGTTTAAACTTTGTTAAACCTTAAGGAATATAATGTAAAGGTTAAGATATCGTAGTCAAGGATAAATGCAATGGTAATGATAAATCGGAACGAATAGTAACTGAATCTAATACACAATTAGATTGAGAAGAAAGGTAAGATATATTCATATACATACTTGATTATATGTGACCTAATGTAAGGCATTATGTGATCATGTACTGTAGGGACTTGAAAGACTTAAACATAAAGTTAATACACGGTAGCAAACGCTAAAGGCAAGTATTATAACTCTTGTTTCAGTTCAATATGAACAAGTTTAAGATTCATGTATTCTTTCGCATGGATTGAGGTATGTTGAGGTTAACGCCATTCCCATTGGCTAAACTTGATAATCTACTCTTGTATTATCAAATGTTGATGTCTTTTGTCAACTACTTGATATGGTTTTCAAAAGAAGCCTGAAATGTTAAACAAATGTTTTGTCGGTAAAACGACAGGCACGTGAGGTTGCCAAATGATTAAACGTACATAAGTTTAATGGATGTAGTGTTGATCAACATAGAGTACAATAGGCTGATCACCTAGAAGTGCTCGTAAGTAATATCGGGCTTACGGAACTCGTTCCGGGTTGTCCTTTTCAATAAAGAATGAATACTCGAGGTCTTTGACCGGAGTGAATGTTTTACTAAATATTGTTGTTATTATGAAACATTTTAAAAGAGAAGATGAAGTGCTATTTTGAATTATCAATAATACTTCATAACTATTGTTCAGTTATTGAAGATATATGATTCATACGTGTCAAGCATGTTGTTATTGCATTGTTATATTTGTTGAGCTAGCCATGCTCACCCTTGCTTGTAATATATGAATGCAGCTAAGACTAAGCGTCCCGAAGGATCAAAAAGGGATAAAGGAAAAGCTAAGGCATATTGTTAAGCTGTCTTGTAATAGTATAGGTCTATTGTTATAATGTAACTGATATTATGACACAGAACCTTTGTAATGGGTATAGAACCTGGGAAATTATAAATATTACTTTAATATATATATAGAAGTTATATTCATTCTTTGAGACTATTCAATTGGATGAATGTATAAATGTTGTACAGTATAGCACCATCTGTCGGGTTAGAAGATACCCGGATTTGGGGGCACTACAAGTTAGTATTAGAGCCTAGGTTATAGAACTTAAGGGGAAAAATAGAACCTTAAGAAAGAATAAAGAAGTAAAAGATGGAAAGTAACTCTATAAAAATGCATTATATTATGTTATGTGTTTCTATTATTTCATTGACATGTACTAATCAAACTATATTGTTTTATTGTAGATGTCAGGAGAAAATGATATGTATAGAGATATACATGTAGTGAGCGAGGATTCGGTTAATCGGGTAGAGATACTACCAAATCCTGTAGCCGTAGAACCAGAAGTGGTGACAATTGAGTCCGGAGACTCAGACGATTTAGACTATATGTCTATATTTGATGGCATGATAGAGGAGGAGGTGGACGTGATGTCCTTTGATCAGGTTCCACCTACGGAGGAATTGTCTGCGGGAGAATTAATGAAGGCATTGTTTATGTCAGTATTGGATAGAAATATCCATTACTGCCAAGAGGTTAAGGAGTTGAAAGAGGAACTCCAAGCTGTCCGGGAGGACAAGACTAGTATGGAAGGAATGTGGAAAGAGGAGCACGATGATAGAATCCTAGCTATGGACAAGGTCCGAGAATTGAAAGAAGAAGTCTTTGAGCTCAAACAGGAGCTAAAGACTAAACAGTGGAAGTTGGAGAGGATGTCCTATATACATAGGAGTTCCCATGTAGATTTCTAGCAGCAGTTAGCTGGATATCAGATAGAAGCAGGACAGACCCGTCATACCATCAGTAGAGATGTTGTTATCGGTTTGGCCAGAGCAGACTTTGAGAATGCCTTACGGCAGATGTAATCTAGCAATAGCTGGAGTAGCTTAGATATGTAAATATTATATATCTAGTAGTGACGTAAAACCCTCTTTTATATAAACAAAGGGTAGTCTTTTATAAATCCTAATTTTTGAAGTAATTGCGGGATGGTAATGTAATCAGCTAAGGCTAAGTAATGTAAACAATGTAGTGTTATACTACAAGTTATGAATCAATATAAGTCTTTTCTTGGAAAATAGTAAGTAATGAGTATGAGTTATTGTTTTATTATAAATAATAACAAACCAACAAGAATAAAGTAATAATGATGTGTTGTTTTCTTAACAGCAAAATGCCGCCAAGAAGGAGACAACGAAATCAAGACGCTAATGTTAACCAACCGGAGGGTGGTCCGGTTAATCCAATGCAGGAGTTCGTTAATCTTTTAACGGATGTATTTAATAGAACGGGGGCTAATATACCTGTGATTCCTGGAGTATTACGAGCTACTACTTTTAAGGACTTTAAAAGTGTAGGTCCACCGGAGTTCAAGGGAACTACAGACCCTATAGAAGCCCAAACTTGGGTAAAAGAAATCGAGAAAGCATTTGTAATAGCAAATGTTGAGGAGGGTCAAAAGGTTAGTTTTGCAACCTATTTGATGAAAGGAGAGGCCAACTTCTGGTGGGAGGCAAACCAGGCTAGGGCCGATATAGGAAATCTAACGTGGGAAAGGTTTAAGGAGATTTTCTTTGAGAACTATTTTCCCACGAGTATGCAAGGAAGGATGGAAATGAGGTTTCTTAAATTGAAACAAGGGGATATGACAGTTTTCCAGTATGCTGCCAAGTTTAATGAACTGACACGATTCGCTCCACATCAAGTGGACACTGAAGTGAGAAAGGCTAGAAGGTTTGAGCAAGGCTTGAAACCCTGGCTCTATAGCCGAATCTCGGTGTTTCAAAGTACTTCCTTTGGAACCATACTAGAAAAGGCAATCATTGCCGAAGGTGGGAATGAGGCTCTTAGCCAGTACCACAAGGATAAGAAAAACAAGGGCAAGGGTGATGGAGGATCCAAGACCGAGGGAGCCAGTGCAAGTGGCAACGGTCAAAAGAGGAAGGGCTTTAATTCTGGAAATGCCGGAGTAAAACAAGGGGATTCTAAGAGAAGGATGGAGGCCTGTAAAACCTGTGGGAAGACTCACTTAGGAGTCTGTCTCAAAGAAAAGGCAGTATGTTATAATTGTGGACATGAAGGGCACATTTCGCCTAACTGTCTAAATCCAAAGAAAAATCACGGATGCTTTGTATGTGGATCAATTAACCACATAGCAAAGAACTGCCCGAATAAAGGGACGAAAGGAAATAAGGGAACTAATAGCGGTAAGTTAGCTATTAGTGGTCCAACTCAGATGGGGAAATCAATGGCCCGCACTTTTAATATGATGGTCCAAGATGCGGTGGCATCAGGGGATGTAGTTGCAGGTATTATTCTGATCAATAACATAAATGCATACATGCTTTTTGATTCGGGTGCTACTTGTTCATTTATAGCATGTGATTTTGCTAGACGACTAGAATTATTTTCCAAAAAATTACATATACCTTTGAACATTAAGGTAGCAAATGAGGAGATAATTCCTGTTGAAAATATTCATAGGAGTTGTTTCGTAGAGGTAAGGGGTTGTAAGTTATCGGTAGATTTAATACCGATAAAGTTAGGAGAATTCGACGTAATTCTCGGAATGTATTGGTTAATTAATCATAGAGCAATTATAGATTGCCAAAAGAAATGTGTGAGAATCAATTCGTTGAAGCAACCTTCTGTAGTATTTTACGGTAGTAAGTTGCCGGGACGTCCGTGTTGCCTTATGATGACACAAACTAGAAAATTATTAAGGAAGGGTTGTGTAGGTTACCTATGCCATGTTGTGGATACCCAAAGAGTGGGAGCAACCATGGAACAAAAACCTATAGTAAATGAGTTCATGGATGTATTTCCAAGTGAGTTACCGGGGTTACCGCCGAATAGGGAAATCGAATTTGTGATAGATGTTGTGCCAGGAGCGGCACCAGTCTCAAGGGCACCATATCGTATGGCGCCTGTGGAAATGAAAGAACTAATGGTTCAGTTACAAGAACTATTGGATAGAAAGTACATTCAACCAAGTGTTTCTCCGTGGGGGGGCACCAGTGTTATTTGTCAAGAAGAAAGACGAATCGTTAAGGCTTTGTATCGACTATCGGGAGTTGAACAAGTTAACGATAAAGAATAAATACCCATTGCCCAGGATCGATGATCTCTTTGATCAATTAAAAGGGGCAAAGTATTTTTCTAAAATAAATTTACGGACGGGGTATCATCAGTTGAAAGTTAGGAAGGAAGATGTACCAAAAACGGCATTCAGGACTCGTTATGGTCATTACGAGTTTCTAGTAATGTCATTTGGGTTGACAAATGCACCAGCTGCATTTATGGATATGATGAACAGAGTGTTCAAACCATATTTGGACCAGTTCGTCGTTGTGTTTATCGATGATATTCTAGTCTATTCTAAGACGCCAGAAGATCATGTTGAACACTTAAGATTAGTGTTGGAAACACTAAGGAAGGAGAAGTTATATGCGAAATTCACCAAATGTGAATTTTGACTGGAAAAGGTGCAATTTTTAGGTCATGTCATTGACCAAGAGGGGATTTCAGTAGATCCAGCGAAGGTAGAAGCAGTGATGAATTGAGAACAGCCGAAAATGCCGACTGAGGTGCAGAGTTTCCTAGGGTTAGCAGGGTACTATCGAAGATTTATCCAAGATTTTTCGAAGATAGCTACCCCGTTGACAAGTTTAACAAGAAAGACAGTGAAATACATATGGACGGATAAATGTGAAGACGGTTTTCAAGAACTGAAGAAAAGATTAAGTGAAGCGCCTGTTTTGTCCTTGCCGATGACACAGGAAATTTTGTAGTATATAGTGATGCTTCGCATAGAGGACTTGGTTGTGTGCTTATGCAGCATGGCAAAGTCATTGCGTATGCGTCACGACAGTTGAAGGATTATGGGAAAGTTTATCCTACTCATGATCTGGAACTGGCCGCGGTAGTATTTGCCCTAAAGATATGGAGACATTATCTTTATGGGGAAAAATGTGAGATATATACGGACCATAGAAGTCTAAAGTATATCTTCACTCAGAAGGAGTTGAATATGAGACAAAGGAGATGGTTGGAGTTGATAAAGGATTATGATTATGAAATCATGTATCACCCTGGAAAAGCCAATATAGTTGCCAACGCCTTAAGTAGGAAGGGTCGGGAAAATTTGTCTATGTTAACGGCTCAAAATGAGTTAATAACAGAGATGGCTAGGATGGAATTAGAAGTAAAGTTGCCAATTGAGGCGGATCAGAGACTGTTTGCAATGGAGATGAAGTCTACCATCGTAGAAAGAGTCAAGGAAGTACAACTCACGACAGATAAGTGTAATCAAATGAAGAAGCGGTTATCCGAGAAGGAAGATGCTAAGTATAATCTTGATAAGGAAGGATTATTAAGATTTGAGGGAAGAATTTGGGTTCCGAATGAGACGAAATTAAAGGAGCAAGTGTTGCAAGAAGCTCATAATTTGAGGTACTCGATACATCTTGGTAGCACTAAGATGTATCAAGACCTTCGACAGAGTTTTTGGTGGCCGAATATGAAGAGAGAAATAGCAAAGTATGTGAGTAGGTGCTTGACTTGTCAAAAAGTTAAGGCTGAACATCAATGACCCAGTGGCTTATTACAGTCATTGGAGATTCCAGAATGGAAGTGGGAGCATATCATGATGGACTTCGTGGTGGGACTTCCGACAACGCAAAAATGGTACGATTCGATTTGGGTAATGGTGGACCGGTTGACGAAGTCGGCTCACTTTTTTCCAATAAGAGTCAAGTATAACTTGGACCAATTAGCTAAACTTTATGTTAAGGAAATCATTTCTAGACATGGAGTACCGGTATCGATTGTGTCAGATCGTGATCCACGATTCACATCGAACTTTTGGAGGAGTTTGCAAGAGCAGTTGGGAACACAGCTGAAGTTAATCACGGCTTATCATCCTCAGACTGATGGGCAGAGCGAGAGAACAATTCAGACGCTAGAAGACATGTTGAGGTCTTGCGTCATGGATTTCAAGGGTAGTTGGGATGATCACCTACCACTAGTAAAGTTTGCGTATAACAATAGTTATCATGCAAGCATAGGTATGCCGCCGTACGAAGCTTTGTATGGAAGAAAATGTAGAACACCTTTGTGTTGGGATGAGGTGGGAGAACGTCGTATGCTAGGATCAGAATTGGTGCAGCAGATAGCGGAGGTGGTAAAGTTAATTCGGATACGTCTCGTCACAGCTCAGGACAGACAAAAAAAGTATGCGGACTCACATAGACTAAGTCGAGAGTTTGAAGTGGGTTCGTATGTGTTTCTAAAAGTATCTCCCTGGAAAGGAAAGATACGTTTTGGAAAGAAAGGAAAGTTAAGTCCAAGGTTTATAGGACCTTTTGAGGTGTTAAAACGGGTGGGAGAGGTAGCATATATGATTGCATTACCTCCAGACCTAGAGCGGATACATAACGTGTTTCACGTATCTGTATTACGTCCATATAAGCTGGACTAGAAGCATGTAATCGAGTATGAGCCAATTCATATCGAGAAAGATTTAACATATGAAGAGTTGCCGATGCAAATCATTGATAGAAAGGAACAAGTTCTGAGGAACAAGGTAATACCATCAGTGAAGGTATTATGGAGGAACCACGATGCTGAAGAAGTAACGTGGGAACTAGAAGAAAAGATGAAGAAAAATTTTTCATATCTATTTGATTAAAGTAAGACGAGATTCTGGGGACAGAATCTTTATAAGGGGGGAAGAATGTAACGACCGAGAAATTCGGATCTTATTGTAAAATGATTTTATTAATTTAAATAATAATAAAATCTTATCCTATGTGTTATCAAGATGGTTGTCGTTATATAACCTAGTGACGTTGGAATGTCGTAGTATTTGAGCTACGTGGATGAATTAAAGTGTTTGAATTTCCAAGACGAAAATAAAAGATTTCCGAGAAATTTTCTAAAAAATACTATTCATCGGTATTTGCTCGGGATATAACTTTGGATTTCCGAGAAATACGTAATGATGGAATAATAAGGTGAGACAGATTATGTAATAAAAATCTAGTTATGGAAAAAATGATATTTCGCTTGTGGACTTAATTTATAAACGTTAAGGAAGGCGAAATAGTAATGAATATGTAATAATGGTATGATACTTATGTATTGTACAAAGAAATGGAAATGAGTATAATACAAAGTATTATACGAGTTGGTATGAAGAATTAAATATTGTATATAAATTCTATATGAATTAGAATACAAGAATAATGCATAAACTATAAGTATATGTACTAAAGTAATGTTAATGGACTTGGAAAGATTGTTGAGAATTAATATAAGTCCAAGGGAATTAAAGGGAGAGGCCCAATCATTAATTAAGGAATCAACTAGTGGGTTGTTCATACAAAGCCCAAGGATTTAATTAATCCAAGCCCAAATTAGAATCCATGAATTGGTTGACCCATGGGGAAAAACCATATTAATATGGTAAATGTGTGATGACCAAGATAAGTGGTGACCAAGAATGTGTGGTGACCAAGTGAGGTGGTGATCAAGTAAGTGTGATGATCAAGTAGGAGTATTGACCAAGACTTTTAATTAATGACCAAGTGTAGGATTAAAGTTGTGCTAGCCAAGTAATGAATAGTAAGGAGGTGGGATGTTTTAAAGACTAAAATGCCCTAACTTTGGAAAGTCTATAAATAGAAGAGCTTTCAAGTCATTTTGTTGGTTGTTCAAATAATCCAAAGTGCTTAAGTGTTAGAGAGAATAAGCTACACATAAGTCATTCCATAAGTAAGAAGAAGGAGCAAGCTACTTTACCAAGACTTCAAAGAGTAAGACTTCTTTCCAATTATCTTCTATCTCTATCATGATAGGTTGATAAGAAAAGTTGGATTAAGAAACATAAATGAGTAAGTAATGAACTTAAGCCAATTAAGTTGGCAATAAGTCATTTAAGCTAACATAAGTTATAAACTTAGGTGAAGATAATATGAACTTATAAGGAGTTTATTAAAAGAATTGATATGAAGATAAAGGAATTTATAGGATCATGTGTATCATGTATACCTAAGTTGAGTTATATGTTGAGAACATATAAGAAATGATGTTTAAGAAACTTAAATTGTCATAAGTCATTAACAATGAAATCTAAATTAGTTTATAAATTGACAAGTTATAAGCTCATGAAGAATAAGTTAAAATCCAACAATGAACATAAGTATGTTGAGATGTTCACATAAAGAATAGACTTCACTTGTAATGTTGAACAAATCATAAGAAGGAAGATTTGCCGGAAATTGCACGATTGGACGACAATCGTTGATTTCGTAAAATTCTCGGAATGGAAGTCAAATTTTGTGTTTGATCACGGAATTATTGCTTTACAATGGAGTTAAGTCATATTTGGCATTTAAGAGTTGCGGACTCGAAAATGACCGGATTCTGACTTAGAACGAAGAAACGAACGTTGAACGTTCACGAGCGTTGAACGTTCACGAACGTTTATCATTTTCGTTAAAAATGAACCAATAGGGGAATTTTTAGCAAACAAAGTTAAATAGATAAAATTCTTGGATGATCATATAGATTACGTAATTTGTGAACCGTAGGCTTTTGAACGAGCCAATTCAGACTTATAACGAAGAAGTTATGCGTCCGGGAAGTTCGTAAAATTTCAAAACTGTAATTTTTTTTCTGGTGCACAGAGTTGGCGCCGCGGCGCCAACCCCAGGGAAATGACCGGCGCCCCAGCACCATGCATAGTTCAAGACCTTCTGGAGAGTGGCGCCGCAGCGTGGCCCATTACATAAGGAATCGCGCCCCAGCGCCAAGTCCGAGACATGCTAGAATAGGGCTCGCGCCGCAGCGCGAGATGTAAGTATAGGACCGGCGCCGCAGCGCCAGTCTCAGAACAAGGATGATCAAGAATGTTCTAAGTACAAAGAAAGGAAATGGAAATAAACACAAACTTAAAGAAGGTAATGTAACATTGTTTAAACTTTGTTAAACCTTAAGGAATGTAATGTAAAGGTTAAGATAGCCTAGTCAAGGATAAATGCAATGGTAATGATAAACCGGAACGAATAGTAACTGAATCTAATACACAATTAGATTGACAAGAAAGGTAAGATATAGTCGTATACATACTTGATTATATGTGACCTAATGTAAGACATTATGTGATCATGTACTGTAGGGACTTGAAAGACTTAAACATAAAGTTAATACACGGTAGCAAACACCAAAGGCAAGTATTCTAACTCTTGTTTCAGTTCAATATGAACAAGTTTAAGATTCATGTATTCTTTCGCATGGATTGAGGTATGTTGAGGTTAACGCCAATCCCTTTGGCTAAACTTGATAATCTACTCTTGTATTATTAAATATTGCTATCTTTTGTCAACTACTTGATATGGTTTTCAAAAGAAGACTGAAATGTTAAACAAATGTTTTGTCGGTAAAACGACAGGCACGTGAGGTTGCCAAATGATTAAATGTATATACGTTTAATGGATGTAGTGTTGATCAACATAGAGTACAATAGGTTAATCACCTAGAAGTGCTCGTAAGTAATATCGGGCTTACAGAACTCGTTCCGGGTTGTCCTTTTTAATAAAGAATGAATACTCGAGGTATTTGACCGGAGTGAATGTTTTACTAAATATTATTGTTATTGTGAAACATTTTAAAAGATAAGATGAAGTGCTATTTTGAATTATCAATAGTACTTCATAACTATTGTTCATTTATTGAAGATATACGATTTATACGTGTCAAGCATGTTGTTATTGCATTGTTATATTTGCTGAGCTAGCCATGCTCACCCTTGCTTGAAACATATGAATGCAGCTAAGACTGAGCATCCCGAAGGATCAAAAAGGGAGAAAGGAAAAGCTAAGGCAGATTGTTAAGCTGTCTTGTAATAGTATAGGTCTATTGTTATAATGTAACTGATATTATGACACAGAACCTTTGTAATGGGTATAGAACCTGGAAAATTGTAAATATTACTTTAATATATATAGAAGTTATATTCGTTCTTTGAGACTATTCAATTGGATGAATGTATAAATGTTGTACAGTATAGCACCATCTGTCGGGTTGGAAGATACCCGGATTTGGGGGCGCTACAATCATCACAAAAGTTCTATATGATATAATTTAACTTTTATAGTGGTGATATACCCATAATTGAAATGAATCAATATGTTCAAATCCTATCACTATATTCAAATAGATTGAATATTTAATCATTAAGAATCCTATCAATTCTTTGATATCAACCTCTTAGGGTTAGTCTACTGATCTAAATAACTATTAGTGACTCCCTTTAATCATTTCATAAATTCACATACCCACATAAGGTTTAAATAGGCTCACAAAACTAACTCACACAAATTAAATCACATATTTATTTAATAAGGAGTTTAAAATTCACGGTCATTACATCCCTCCCCCTTATAAAAATTCTGTCCTCGGAATTGTAAAAATAAGGTTACTTAAATAAAAATGGATAATTCACTCTCATTCTCTCTTTTAGTTCCCACATAGCTTCTTCGACTACGTGATTCCTCCAAAGAATCTTAATGGAATGGATTATTTTATTCCTTAGCTTTTGTTCTTTCCTATCTAGTATCTGGACAGGAACTTCCTCGTACGATAAGTCTTTCTCGACTTGGATTGGTTCATAGGAGATAACGTGCTTGTAGTATGATTTATACGGCCGTAATACTGACACGTGAAACACGTTGTGAACGTACTCAAGTTTAGGAGGTAACGCTACCTCATACACCACCTCATACGCCACTTCATCGACTCGCCTCAGAATCTTGAACGGTCCTATGAACCTATGGCTCAATTTGCCCTTCTTCTCAAAATGAATCTTCCCTTTCCAGGGAGATACTTTTAGGAATGCATAGCTTCCTAATTCAAAATCTTTCTTCTTGCGATGTAAGTCGGTATATTTCTTCTGGCGATCTTGAGCTGCTACTAGTCGGGCTCTTATTACCTTGATGATTTACACCGTCTGTTGTACCAACTCTGGTCCCAACAGTAGATGTTCTCCAACTTTGTCCCAGCATAAGGGCGTTCTACATTTTCTCCCATACAGTGCTTCGTACGGCGGTATTTCAATACTTTCGTGATAACTATTATTATACGCGAACTCTACTAATGGAAGGTGATCATCCCAACTACCCTTGAAGTCCATCACACAAGCTCGGAGCATGTCTTCAAGTGTTTGAATCGTTCTTTCGCTTTGCCCATCGGTCTGCAGATGATACGATGTACTCATTCGTAGTTGTGTCCCCATTCTTTCTTAAAGACTCTTCCAGAAGTTTGACGTGAATCACAGATCTCTATCTGATATAATAGATATCGGCACCCCATGCCTCGAGATAATTACCTTGACATACAATTTGGCTAATTGGTTCAAACTATACTTAATCTTAATCGGCAAAAAGTGAGCTAAGACGATCTACAATCACCTATATGGCATCGTGCCCTTTCTGCGTTGTCGAAAGTCCCACCACAAAGTCCATTGTGATGTGCTCCCATTTCCATTCTGGAATCTCTAATGGTTAATAACCCGCTTGGTCGTTGGTGCTCTGCCTTGACCCTCTAACAAGTTAGACATTTACTTACGCATTCCGCAACCTCTCTCTTCATATTTGGCCACCAGAAGTGGTGACATAAATCCTGGTACATCTTCGTGCTTCGTGGGTGTACCGAATATCTCGTACTGTGCGCTTCTTGCAAAATCTCTTCTCTCAGTTCTGGTACTAACGATACCCAAATTCATCCTTCAAATCTTAGCAGTCCAGTGCTATCAATCTTAAATTTCAATTCATCACCTTCAGTCATTCGCTCCTTGATGTTATTGCAATCTTCGTCCTTCTCTTGTGCCACTTTAACCTTATCCAATAAAGTCGGGCTCGTTGTCACTGTAAATAATTATTCGTTGATCTCCATCGGATACTTAATCTCCAAGTCTAGTCGTTCAAAATCTTTCACCAATTCTTCTTGAATGATTAACTTTAGTAACTTCTCTCTACCTTTTCTGCTAAAGGCATCTGCCACTACATTTGCTTTGTCTGGATGGTACAGAATCTCACAATCATAATCTTTGATCAATTCTAGCCATCAGCGCTGGCTCATGTTTAACTCTTTCTGTGTGAAGATATACTTCAGACTCTTGTGATTCATATATATTTCACACTTCTCGCCATACAAATAATGCCTCTAAATCTTCAAGGCAAAAACTACCGCTGCTAACTCCAGGTCATAAGTCGGATATCCCTTCTCATAATCTTTCAGCTGACGTGAAGCGTACGCAATGACCCGGTCATGTTGCATCAATACACACCCAATTCCCTTATGTGATGCATCACTATACACTATAAACCCTCCTGTGTTGTCCGGTAAGGCCAACACAGGTTCTTGACTTAGCCTCTTCTTCAATTATAGGAAACTTTCTTCACACTTCTTCGTCCAAACAAACTTAATTGCCTTTCTAGTAAGATTGGTCAACAGTGATGCTAATTTCGAAAAATCCTGAATAAATCTTCGATAGTATCCTGCCAATCCTAAGAAACTCCTGATTTCAGTCGGCGTCTTTGGCTGCTCCCAATTGATAACGGCTTCTACCTTCGCTAGATCCACCGAAACACCATCCTTGTCGATAATGTTCCCCAAAAACTGCACTCTCTGCAACCAAAACTCACACTTGGAGAATTTTGCATACACCTTATCCCTCCTTAATGTCTCCAACACTATCTGAAGATGCTCGGCATTTTCTTCCTCCGTCTCTGAATATACTAGAATGTCATCGATGAATACGACAACAAACTTATCCAAATATGGTTTGAACACTCTGTTCATCAAATCCATAACTGCTGCTGGGGCGTTTGTCAATATAAATGACATTACCAGAAACTCAAAGTGTCCATACTGAGTTCTGAATGTCGTCTGTGGAATGTCCTCCGGCCACACTTTTAGTTGGTGATAACTGGTCCTCAAGTAGATCTTTGAAAAGTACTTCGCCCCCTTCAACTGATCAAACAAATCGTCTATCCTGGGCAATGGGTACTTGTTCTTAATGGTGACCTTGTTCAACTCTCGGTAGTCGATACAAAGTCTTAGCGATCCATCTTTCTTCTTTATGAATAAAACTGGTGTTCCCCATGGTGATACGCTCGGTCGAATGTATCCCTTATCCAACAACTCTTGTAATTGAGTCATTAGTTCTTTCATCTCTATCGGTGCTATACAATACGGCGCTTTGTATACCGGTGAAGTCCCTGGTGCCAAATCAATAACAAACTAAATCTCTCTATCTGGTGGCAATCCCATAATCTCATCTGGGAAGACATCAACAAAATCCCTTACAATAGGTATCTGACTCAGTTCGCCCTTGTGACACCCCCAAATCCGAGTACTTCATTCTCTCAGGATTCGGTGTTCACTTGATAAAAACATTCATTTCTAACTACCCAATTATAATAAAATTGAATAATAAAACTGCCCATATAGAATTACATTAATAAAAAAATTTCCTAGGTTATCTAACCTTTACATACAATCATTCAAATGCGGAAAATTTTATTCAAACTTCACTACAATCATTCAAAATAAGGTCTGATAATAAACTATCAACATATTACAAGTCTTAAATACTTGTTCATCTTTCCCTTTCCTTTACGGGTGCTAGGTACGTCAACCTTCTTAACTTTAGCTGTAATATTTATGTAAGCAAGAGTGAACAAACAAAGCTCACCTGAAATGATAATGAATAAAATATTTACAACATTTGTCAAATAATAGGCTCAATAGAACTGAACAATATGTTCTATTAGCATTCGAAAATATTTAACTGAGGGTCTAATGACCACGAACCATGTCCACAGTTATAAGTACTCTTTAAACTTAACCTTTAACAGACATAAAACTATAAGGACTCCACGTACTTAGGGGGAACAACCCTTTGTACAATGTATTGTGCACAAACATTTCAACGCTAAGCGTAAACCCCTAGCAATAGGGTTGTTCATCTAAGTATTTAGAATACAAGTTCGCATCAAAGTAAGTTTGGTTTTGGATACATTTCAAGGTAATTTAGAATTCAATGGTCATCAACTAAGGATTAGTTGAATGAAAGGTAATAACATTATGCTATGGAATAATCATAACTGAATTGACACTGTAAATTAAAGTCATGCTTTAGGAATAATCTAATAGCATATGTATTTGAATAATACAACATACCTTGCTTTGAACAACATTAAGCTAAGGTTAAAATCACAGAATTGAATATTAAGCAGGCATAATAAGTAATAACTTGAACGATAAACTTGTTCATCAGATTAAAGATACTTGCATGGCAAAATAACAAGTTTAGGTTTAGAAAAACTTGCACAACATAATAATAGAACTAGCTCGACGAAAGTGTTGAGTTAAGAAAAACTTGCATAATTGTAATCAAACTAGAAACAATAACTTGTTCAACGAAACAAGTTGACAACAAGAATAACTTGTTCAATATAATCGAGATAAGTTAAGTACACTTACACAATGAAAATAAACTTGCACAATTAGGTTTAGAAGTCTTGTTCAATTAAAGTAATTTACTCAACACAAGTGTAGAGTTAGGAAACTTACAAACATCATAATTAAACTAGCTCAACGAAAATATGGAGATATAAAACTTTCTTTGCTTGTAGGCTAAATCGATATAATCCGAATCACAATTATCATATATACATGTCAGCATGACATAATCAGTTATTATTAACACTCTATATTTCTACATCATATATGCTTTGATTCTAAATCACATAATCAAATTCTATCAATCAAGAATAATAACAACACTCGTTAATTGGTAACTCCATGCTCACTCATAGTACTATAATACTACAATAACAGAAACACATGTTTAACATTCAGCATATAGCATTACATTAACAATTAATTACAGACTTTTGTGCAAGACAAAAGTCGTTTCTGAACTTTCCGCTAAGTGGCACTGCGGCGCCACATTGTGAACTGTGGGCCGCGCTGCGGCGTGGAAAGCGGCGCTTCGGCGCGAGAACTGTGACACCCCCAAATTCGGGTTACCTGACCCCCGAGTTTGGTGTTCACGATCCACAATATAATATCATCTAACTACCCATTCATATAGAAATAGTAATACATATGTCATTAACAGAGATTGTTAATACATTAGTCCTAAGTCCGCTAACCTTAACAATTATAAACATACCCGTCAAATATATAAAAAGGGTTTATAAACATAACATAATACATAATGTTATTCATAACTATTCCAGCATTTTGCCTTTTCCTTTGTTCTTTTTGAACCCGCTGGCCTCTTCTTCCCTAGCTAAAATGTTTTGTTTAGCAAGGGTGAGCAACAATTTTCCCCCACAAGTTAAGACATACGATAAATGTATAAGAATAAATAACAAGTCTTCTCGTATTCTGTGCAACAATAATCTGATAATAAAAGAGTATAACGCTTTTAAGGTTTTCTATGATATTCTAATGAATAATCAATAATTAATTCTACGAAATAGCAAAGTGGAATGTTTTCCAAATTTATGCTGAGCGATCCGTTGGATCTTGAACTTCTCTTCTCGAGTAACTATCAAAGATTTGACTTTAATATACCCAGGTGTATCAGATAACCATAAAGATTAAATCATACCCCTCTACAAGTACTTAGAGCCAGCCAACTCCTTGTACCCTATATTATGCATAATATTTAAGTCGCACGCAATGATCGAATATACGATAAAAAATGTTCCCATTTTATAAAAGGTTGTTCTTCTCAGTCTTAGAATCAAGATTTGATTTAACAACGAAATTCAATGATTTCAATATCTTATCACTTCTCTACTCTTCTCTTCTCAAACCTATCAAGTTTTAACAATTGTTCATCTAGCCAAAATAATTAGCTAAGACATTTCTCAACATAATTTGACATTAAACAAGAATTATCTGTACTGTAAATATTAGCCTCTACAGATATGAATATCCAACAACAGTAATTCTATGAATATATATTTTTTGAATTAGTAATTTAATTTGAATTATTAAACATGAACTAACTGCAAATAATCAATACTAAATTCTTGGATGTGGTCTAATTAACAATAATTAACCACTATAATAATTGAATGAATATAACTCAAGGTTGAGTTAGGAAACTTTCCTCTTCCACTGTTTACAGTTACACAATAAACTTATATGCGTTTTAAAAACCTATAATCAATAATATCGGTCTCACAATTAGCACAATAATTCATAACACACAACACTGTAATTTACAGTCAATCTTCTCCTATACACATTACCACATAACCACATCAGTGTTTATACCCTATATAAACACTTAACAAATCTAACTAGTTCAGTCTGGTTGGACTTCGATCTCATCTCGGTGTTCTGGTCACCCTATCCGATAATTAACACATTTATTGTCAATCAAATTCGGTCTCTAAGCTTCAATATTATTTTAGATAATTCAAATATCATTTATAATATTTTTCGGAAGCTTTTAATAATTTATAAGAACTTATTATAATTTATAATAATTTTTCAAACACTTAAATCATTTTTGAATGATTTAATTATCCAATAATTGTAACGCCCCCAAATTCAGGTACTTAAAACCCGAACTCAGTGCTTTACGATTCCATTTCTATGAGCGGAATAATACTAATAATAACAACAATAATATAAATATCAAACTTAATTTATATTTATCAGAGTCTAATCCCAAGTACGAAACATTTACTATAATTCTTTACATGATTGATAATACATATCATTGTCTTAATACAGTTTAACTATTACAAAAGATTCCATTAAACATATTCTGTTTGCTTTCTTTTTCACATGTTCTTGGCCGAACCTTCTGGCATTTCACACTTAGCTGAAAATATTTAAATTAAGCAAGGGTGAGCATTTGAGTGCCCAGCAAGTAATAACAATTATAAATATAATTAGCTGAAAGAATTAAATATTTTCTTTATACATCACTTCTACAACCAATTAATAGTTGTGAAGTAAACTGAACCGATAATCATAACATAACAATTCTATATCAAATTTTTGAAACTACGTATTACCTATATATGGGGTTTAGTTGACATACTATGAGCATTGTTTTCAACTTTCTAATAGGTTTAGCAGAACTTCATCCGCAAATCGTCATAACTTACGGGCGCGAGGGTGTACATCTCATGGGCCCTGTATTGATCAGTACTACATTACAAGAACGATGTGATCGTTCACTCTGTCCGCCTTGGGCGCATAAAAGATTTCCCTTGATCGGGATGTTCATACTAGTCTGGAATCTGAACCAAAACAATTTGATTGGATACAAATAAGTTTTATCATATGCAACGATATTTTTAAATCTGTGTCTTGCTGGTCAAATAGCTTAGACGACTTATATATATATATATATATATATATATATATATATATATATATATATATATATATATATATATATATATCAACATGTGTTTAAATACAATAATTATCCAAGTGAGGACACTTGTATAACCATATGTCGAAATTAACGAACAGAATATATATAGGAGTTATATAATATAATGTCATGTTGATAAACAATGATCAGATATAATATATACAATAATAAAGTTAATAATCTAGTACAATAATAATATAATTCTGAAACTTCTTACTCATGTCCATTGCATAAAAGAAATGCAAAGGTAAGATATTTGCATGGTCTGCTGCTTACAATATGCAACTTAGTTTTATCTTTTATATCACAACCTATCATTCATAAAATCTTTTTACTGATTAGAATAACATACTATAACACATAGCACTGCTTATTGCAGTCAGCACGTAACCTAATCACATTGTCACACATATTCAACAGTCATTGAATCACAAACAAACACATATACAGACAACTTATACTAGTCCAGATCAATTTCTGAAATATATCGGTGTACCGACGACTTTATCGAGTAATCATCGAGTCTAAGACTTTATCTTACAGTTCAATATCTGTATGTATCGGTCATATTAGTTTTAAATGACTTATAATAATTTTTAAACATTTATTATAATAAGTCATGAATTTTCAAACACCAGAATCATAATTAACTGATTTAAATATTAAACAATTCTATTATCATTAATATTAAACTATTAATGAAACTATTGCCAAAATATTAAAGTTATTTATAATAACTAAAAATATTTTTAAAGTATTAATATTACCCTTAAATGATTTTTAAAAGAATTAAAATCATTTTTAAATAATTTTGATTAATATTAAAGTATTAATGTATTATTTATCAAAATATTAAAAGTCATTAATTATAACTTAAAATATTTTTAATTCATTTATATCCTTTTTAAATAATTTTTAAAGTAATAAAACCATTTTAAAACTATTTATTTAATATAATTATTAAATAATTCTAATATCATTTAATATTAAATTATTAATAAAATTTTCCTTTAAATATCAAAAGTTATAATTTATAACTTAAAATATCTTTAAACACTTTATTTTCATTTAAAATGATTTTTCTAACATAAAAATTATTTTTAAACTAATTTATTTAATATAAGTATTAAATAAATCTAATATCATTAATATTAAAATATTAATATTTTTCATAACAAAATATCAAAAGTTATATTTTATAACTTAAAATATTTTTATAACCTTTATATAAATTTTATATAATCTTTAAAACATTAATTCTATTTTTCATCATTTATTTAATACATTTATTAAATAACTTAAATATCATTAATATTAATTTATTAATGAAATTTCATCACAAAAAATTAAAAGTTATCAAAAAATAACTTAAATTATTTTCTTATACCATAATATAATTTTAAATATTTTTTCGTGTATTAAAATTATTTTTAAATAATTTATTTAATATTATAATTAAATAAATTAAATACTTTTAATATTCCATAAATATTAAATATTTTTGAAATATATTCAAAATAATTAAAAACTAATTTTTGGATTTTAAAATAATATTTAATAATTTATTTTATATTTTTAATAATTAAAAACTAATTTTTCTATTTATTTAATAAAAATAATGAATTTTAGAAATATACTGTCGCTAAAGGACCCTATAGCGACGAAACTGTCGCTATAAGTGTTCTTGAGCTGCCCAGAAATTCATAGACAGTTATCAAGGTACTGGGTTTGACCAAGCTTTAATCTTTGCTCGAAGTGTTTCTAGGAAAGTTATTGATTGAATATTGTAGTTCTAGTGTAACACTTCATGATACAACAACAATCATGACCATACTACATAAAACGAAGGAGATCTGGGCTTCAGAAAATCTTGTCAGAGGTTGTTCATCATTTCTGGGTTTTTCACAAATGAAGAACAGTCCGAGTTGACCACTTATGATCTTCATAACTTGCAACACATGAACTGTATATGTGATCATAAGGTTTCAGTTTGTAAACAACATGTAAGGGTAGAGATAAAAAACATAAAACCAAGAAAACAACAACACGGTCGCTAGATATTTCTGAGCCACACTATGTCAGAAAGGACATTCATTCGGTTTCTGGAAATTCCAGAAACTTAAAAATCTGATCGAGAATGCTACTTTGACCATCAGTTACTTTCAATATCTTGTTTATCCAAGAGATCTAGGAGCATGAATCTGTAGAACACATAACCAAAAATAACCCCGATACACTAACAACATCAAAACATCAAACAAACGCAAGATCTGGGCCCATGAACTTGTTGTCAGACACTGATGAACAAGTTCTGGGTTTCCTAGAAAATGCAAAGTCATGATCGGTCAAAGCAGTTTGACCTTCCATAACTTGCAATCTAAATATGATATAAGTATGGTTTTAATTCCAGATCAAAGTCCTCCTAGTATACTACAAATACAAAACATAAAACACCCAAAATCATTAACAACCAAAGATTTAAAGGGCCTGACATTTGGTTGTCAGACTCATTTTAAAAATTTTCCAGATTTTCAAAATCATCAATTTCGAGAACTTTGATGTTATGGATCTGGTATTTAACAACCCAGATCACTAAAGAACATCTTATAACACAACATTAAACCACAAACAGCAAGATCTAACATCAGATCATAAAAAGTTTAAATTCTAGGGTTTATACCTTTATGCTTTGATTCATGATTCTGGGCTTATAGATCTGTTATGGTGATAGTGGGACTTGAATTTGGGACTGGTATAGTTTTAATTATTGTGGGTTTGAAGAGAGAGAGAGAGAGAGAGAGAGAGAGAGAGAGAGAGTTGCTTGAGCATATGATGAACAAATGGCTAAAATAATGGACTTTTCTCTCTCTTGCTCCTTATATAATTCTTGGATACAATGGATTTGGCTGGGATTTGTTGCTGATCAGTTGGTATTCGTCACATGGGGTGGTTGGATTTGGTCACCAACTCACCTAAGGTCAAAACCTACATGTTAGCTTCAATTATGCAAGAGGGGCAAATTGGTCTTTTTGCTTTTATTTTTAATGGCAATCTTGTAAACATGGCAAACCCTTAGAGTTTGACCCTTAGGGTTTAATCCTAAGGTTAGCACAAAATTGTAGGATTTCTAGTTTAGGGTTTGTAAAATAAAAATTTTAGTTTCTAAAAATACAAAATTAAAGTTTCTTAATTAATTAGGTTTTTAATCACTTAGTACTTTGCTAATTAGGTTAAGATCTACTAATTAGCATTAAACTTTTCAATTTAGCCATTAGGATTTACGATTTACAATTTAGGGTTTATAATTTAAATAATAGGTTTTCTAGAAATTACTATTTCTATATATTAATTAGGGTTTACCTAATAAATATAAAATTAAATAATACACACATAAATCATATAACGCTGTTATGTAATAGCCTTGAACTCATAATTGAGTTTAAAATTAGGGTTTCCAAAATAATAATTAGGCTTATAAATTTGTAATTAGGGTGTTTAGTTAATTAAGTTTCCTAAATAATAATTAGGGTTTTCCTAATTAACTTTAAATTCTATATTACGCCATAAATCACATCACCCAATCATTACACAGTCTTGGATCTCCCATTCGAGTTTCACAGTAGGGTTAGACAAATTAATATTAGGGTTTAGTCATGATGCATTATAATTGCCCATCCATTATCGGTCCGCATATACACTACATATTTATGGCACTGAAATAAAAATAATATTTATAATAAAAATCATTAATCACATAACATATTTACTAAACAGATTTTAAAATCTCATTTAACTTCAAAACTAGAGTTTATCAATAACATTGGGGTTTTGCAGGTTACAATAAAACTGCTCCCCATATTAACCTTATACACATAACATACATATTTATAGCACTGAAAAATTAAAATATAATTAATATTATATTATTATTCTCATTACTTGATTAAAAACAAAAATTAAGATTTGGATTCCATATCTGATTTATCTGTCATATATAACATTATTAATTAAGTTAAATAATTAGCTCAATTAATTCTTAAATAAATTCATATAATAAAATAGTTATTATAATAATTCTATAATCATTTCATATATTATTTAAATAATATATAATCATATTTTCATGAAAAATAATTAATAAAACATTTCTACTATAACATTAATTATTATAAGAATATAATTTATAATAATCAATAATTCTAGAATAAAATTATTTGTAAACATTCATGTAATAAATATATTTTATATTTATCACATAAATCCATACACATTACCTGTCACATATTCTCCATATTTATTTTAATAAATATATAAAAAAATTATACGCAAAATTTCAGATTTAATTATATAGAAAATATCGGGTTATTATAATAATCTTATCATCATTAATATTTAATAATATAAAAATATTAATGTTATACTTGTCAAAATATTAAAATTATTATTAATAACATAAAATATTTTTAAATCATCCATATTCTACTTAAATGATTTTTAAATTAATTAAAATTATTTTTAAACCATCACCATTAATATTTAAATATTAATGAAATTATCATCAAAATATTAATAGTCATTAATTTTAACTTAAAATATTTTAAAATCATTTTTCTCATTTTTAAATGATTTTTAAATCAATAAAATCATTTTTAATTCATTTATTTAATAAATAAATCTAATGTCATTAATATTAATTTATTAATGAGAATTCTCTAAAAATATAGAAAATTATATTTTATAATCTAAAATATTTTCCAACACTTTATTCTCATTTAAAATAATTTTGAAATCAATAAAATAATTTTTAACTTATTTATTTAATTTAATAATTAAATAAAACTAATATCATTAATATTAATTTATTAATGAAAATTCTTCAAAAATATTAAAAGTTTAATTTATAATTCAAAATATTTATAAATACATTTTTCTTATTTAAAATAATTTTTCATAATATTAAATCATTTTTCTCTAATTTATTTAATATACTAATTAAATAAATTAAATATCATTTTTATTCAAATAATTAATATTATTAATGAAAAATATCCCAAATAATTAAAAGTTTTTTTTCAGAATTTAAAATGATTTTTAAAACCATTTTTGGTAATTTTTATAATTTATTTCTAATTTTTAAATAATTTCCAAAAATTTAGAAATTAAAAATAATTAAACCGTCGTTGTAGGCCTTTAGCGACACTTAGCGTCGCTGTTGGTGTTCTTGAGCTCAAGAACACTGACAGCTTCGTATTCAAGGTACTCGGTTTGACCAACCTTATTTATCAATCCATGTATGTTCTGGACTTTCTAGGACACTACTTTGGTATGTGTTTATAACACTACAATTATCAACTAACATCTTGGTCATACAACAATCAAACAAATAGATCCAGAGTCTGAAAGTCTTTGTCAGATCACATCTAGGTTTTCTGGGTAACCTAGAAACCTATACAGTGTAGACTAGACACTTTCAAGTCCACTTTTCACAAGGTTCTGGTCTTGATTCAAGTCATCTTAAGGTTCAGAAATATAGTCCTTATGTCAAGGAACATCATTACAACAACAGATCTGTTTAGTAACAACAGAATCATAAGTTATAAGACGGTCAAAGGCTGTCAAAAATTTTGTTCAAACTGTTTCTGGAAATTCCCAGAAAATGCATCTGTGATCAAATGGTCTATTTTGACCATTCATTACAACCATCTTATGTGTTGTTTAAGAGATCTACCAGCATGTATATAGAGTCCACATAACCAGCTACAAATATGTTACAAAAACAAAAACAAACATCACAAAATCGGACAGATCTGGAAGCTTGAAATCATTGTCAGACATTGAAAGCTATTTCTTGGTTACCCAAATTTATACTCGGTCATGGTCGGTTAACCGACTTTGATCGTTAATAACTTACGATCTAGACATCTAATCACTCTGATTCCACTTGCAGATTAAAGACCACATGACAAGCTACATATACTAATTTTAAAACAACAAAAATCATAAATGAACAAGAATCTGTGGCACCTGACATTGGCTTGTTAGACCACAAAATTTGTTCTTGCACAGTTTTGGAAAAACTCGATTTTAAAGCACTTTGATGCTATGGATCCATGATGGATCAACATAGATCAACATAAAACATCATCTAACACTGATTTAAACACACAAACACATAATTTTTCTTAGCATGCAAGATCAAATGGTGAGTTAGGGTTTATACCTCTTAGCTAAATCTTTGATCCTTAGCTTTCCAATCTGACCTAAGGTGTTCTAGAGAGTTAAAATGTGACTGATACACTAGTCTAACTCGTGACTTTAGAGAGAGGAGTTGGTGAGAGCTTGAGAGCAATTGACTTAGTTTTTATGAACTTTCTCTCTACAAAATCAATTTATAATCACTTAGATGCAATGTATAATCTGATTGTTGTCCATTAGAGGTTGATTTGCTGGATTTATAGGTCATGCAAAGTCAATATAGTGGTTCACCAACTCTAAATTTGGAAGGATTTACAAGTTATCTAATAAAAATATACTAAAAGGGTAATTTGGACATTCTCCTTATATTTTTAATGGTATACATGACATTTTCCAAACCCTTAGCGTTTAACCCTTAGCTAGGTTTTACAACACTAGTTTCTAAAACTAATTAGGGTTTAAATTAAAATAAAATTTCTAAATTACAATAAGGGTTTGTAAAATATAAATAAAAATAACAAAAATATAATTAGGGTTTTATAATTATATTTAAGTTTAATAAACACCTTAGAATTGCCAATTAGGATTATGGTTTTCTAATTTAGGGTTTAAGATTCCCGGATTTTAAATTAGGGTTTCCCGGCATACAGTTAAGGTTTCTAACTGCGTGTTAGGGTTTTTAATCCTGAGATTAGCATTTCTAATCTCTTATTAGGGTTTATAAATTTTAAACCTTATCTGATCAATCATTACTCAAAAATTCTATACAGTACAAACATGTACTCATTAATATAATTATTTTAATTATATTTTGTATCGAATCCCAATCCAGAAATTAGGGTTAAGGTTTTTTAAGCTGTCAAGCACAACTCTATTCTAATTTACCAGTCAATACATAAATTGACCTATTCTCGAAACTCGTATCACATATACACAGTGCAATATTAACAGTCAATATTAATATTAAATAAAAAAAATTATTTGTAAAATTCAGATTATTTGAAATCCCGGGTTATCACATTCACCCCTCCTTAAAAGGATTCCGTCCTCATAGTCAGTTTTGAAAAATCTTGATTTCGTGCATCTTAATGTTATGGATCCATGATACAACAACCCAGATCACTTACAGACACCTTATAACACATCTTTAAACAACAAAACATATAATCTAACATAAGATCTAAAGATTTCAAATTTTGAAGGTTTATACCTTTCTAGCTTGATCTTTGATTTCTGAATTTGTGATCTGATCTTGGTGAGTTATAAACTGATCATGGCTCGTCTTACCTCACTCTCTCACTCTAACTCCCGAATTTCTAGATAGAGAAGGCCTTGGAGAAAAATGAAATGTCAAATGGCTTTCTCTCTCTTTAATCTTATAATATCTTTGATTCAATGCATCTAAGTTGCAAGGTGGCACTTGATCTAATCTTTTTAAGATTTAGGGCACATGGGAATAACATTAGGGTGATGACTCACCAAGATTGGCCTTATCTTTTGCTTAAGGGCATTTTGGTCATTTCCTCTTAATTTTAATTCTAAAATGGTCATTTGATCAAACTCTTAGGGTTTAGGGTTTGGGTTTAGGGTTTGAACTCTTTAGGATTTAGGGTTTAACCCTAAACTTGCAATTTAATTTCTAAGATTTCCGAATTTCGGTTTTAAAACTAGAAAATTAATATTTCTAAACTATAATTAGAATTTTCTAATTATATTAAAATTTCTTAATCATAACTTTAATCTTTCTAATTAGAAATAATATTTCCTAATTAAAATCGCTAATTTAGCAATTAGGGTCGTAATTGGTCATTTAGGATTTTAAACCCAGAATTTGGTTTTCTAATAGAAAATTAATTTTCTATTTTAGAAATTTGATTTCGTAATTAGATTAGGGTTTGCTAATTACTTAAGCTTTACCCTAAATAATCTTATAATTATTTACACTTACGCCATTAAGTTCCCAATTTAGGGTTTCATATACCGAATTAGGGTTTCGAATTCTTGGAACTGAAGATAGGGTTTCCAGAACCGGTTTTTAGGGTTTCTTGCTAATCGCTTGGGTTTTCTAACCGAACATTGACGTTCTTAATATATACCTAGGGATTTTCATAGATATCATTTATCTGGTCAACCCTTGACCCTTAACCACATACTGTACATATATACACAGAACATAATCACGTATTTCCTTAATCCTGAATAATTCCCCTAAATCCTTCACTGAATTTTGAAATCCTCAAAATTCCTTCTTAAAAATCTCAAACGCATACACTTATTTTCTGTCTAGGTTCTAATTTTGAACCTTAAAGCAATTAATAAAAATTTAAAAAAATATTCAAAATTCTCGGGTTGTCACAGGCGCTGTGGCGCAAAGTGTGGCGCTGCGGAGCTGACTTCGGCACTGCGGCGAGGGTTGCTGGACTGCGGCTCTGACTTTGGCGCTGAGGCGCCGAAATTCACAGAACCGAGCACGAAGACCAATTTCGGTCTGAATAACAGTTTCTAACAGTTAATTACCCACATATAACTTATGTAAATTACATCTAACTTCACCAAGCGTACGTATATTAATTTAAAACTACTAAACAACAAATATTAGAAGACTAAATCTTTGAAAACACTGTTTTACAAACCAAAATTCCATTATCGTTGTATGACAAAGTTTAACACTGTAATTCCTATTATACATGACTTTGATTCAGTCTAACTACTTTCTCTGTAATTCTTAACAACCAAATTAAAAATATTCACAGTTTAATTTTTAAAATTAGCTAACAACAAATTACTAATTTGATCTTCTTACAAACCATACTCATGAATATATTCATTGTCATCTTGTTTAAACACTAGTTCTAACATCATGAACCTATATAATCACCATAGTTCAGCTAGATAACAACAAGTACAGAAATTTTGTAAAAACTTTATATATAGTGAAGTTGAAGAACACAAACTTTAGGAATCATGAAGTAAAACAAATATACGTACATACATAAAGCTTATAGAAATATACCTTTTGGTTGCTTAAGAAATTCTTGCTAATCACGAATAATAGTTAGAAGAAGTCAGAACTTGCTTTGAAAATCACACACTTTCTCTGTAACATTCCAGAATTTTTAATTATAATATTAAATATTTATTGAGTTATATAAATATTTGTTTAATTGATTTGATTTTATTTGGTTAATTATTTCTTAAATAAATAATTAATGAGTTAAGGAAAATATTATTATATTGATATTTCAATTTGATGGTCAATTATTTGTAGTGAGTTATGTGATTAAATGATTTATTTAATTAATTGTTATTTAAATTAAATAAATTAAGTACGAAAGTTTGATTAAATATAGTGTAACAAATAACTAAAGTATAAGGAGTTATTAAAATAAATTAAAGTAGTTTTAATCTAGTTTTACCCAAACAATGCTTAAGGATATAAACTCTTTAATTTGAAATGATTTTCCAAACAAAGCCTTATGGCTTTTGGATTTTTAATGTTTGAATTTGTAAATAATATAAATAAAATAAATTAAATAATAAGTATATATATATATATATATATATATATATATATATATATATATATATATATATATAACTTATACGTTTATTTTGTAACGGATATTCTAATAAGTGTGCATATAATGGATGGCCATCAGTTTGTCTTTACGTATTGTAATAGTTAACCTATATTGCCACTAAGAGGAGAAGTTTTCAGAGAACTTGAGAGAGGATAGAGAGAGTATTGGAGAAAAACCTAAGAATTTCAAGGCAATTTCAGTTGTTAGCAAGAATTGTTTAAGCATAAGAAGGTATTTCTCTTTGATTTTTATATTTTATGTATATAATTGTATATATGAGTTTTACGGCAATAATATACTATGTGAATTTCATATGTTTAGTGTGACGCCCCCAAATCCGGGTTACCTGATCCCCGAGTTTGGTGCTCACGATCTACAATATAATAACATTTAACTACCCATTTAAATATAAATAGGAATACATAACTCATTAACATATGTTGTTAATACATAAGTCCAGGTCCACTAACCTTAACATTACAGAAATACCCCTTAGATATACAAAAAGGGTTTACAATACAATACAACATAATAATATTGTTTATTATAACTAATTTATTACTATGCATTTTCCCTTGTTCTTCTTCACCGCACCTTCTGCAACTTCGTCCCTAGCTGAAAAGTTTTATTTAGCAAGGGTGAGCAACAAGTTTGCCCCACAAGTTAAGAGATACAATAAAGATATATGAATCAATATCAAACCTTCTCACATTCTACGCAACAATAATTCGATAATGAAAGAGTACAACGCTTTCAAGGTTTTCTACAATATTCAAATGAATAATCATGAATTATATTCTATGAAATAGCAAAGTGAAATATTTTCCAGATTTATACTGAGTGATCCATTTGATCTTGAACTTCTCTTCTCGAGTAACTATCAAAGTTATACATTGATATACTCAGGTGTATCAGATAACCATAGAGATTAAATCATACCCCTCTGCAAGTATATGAAGTGATCAGCTTTATTATACCCTGTGAGACCCCAGATTTTATGAATAAAAATTTAATTTTCTCGAAATATTATATTTAATTTGATATAATAGTTGTGAATAATATCTATAAATTTTGCAAAGTACGCAAGTTGTTATATAATATTCAATTAGTCGGGGAATATTCGTTTTAACAGGGAATATCCGTACGACGACAGAATCATTGGTGGACCCCACAATAGAATTATTGTCAGATTAAGAAAACAACAAAAATATTTTATTAAAAATAACGACGGAAGTTTTACCGTTAATACTGTTGAACTACACGGTAGTAAAAGTACAGTAATACGCGTTGTGATTCCCCCAAAATAGGAACACATAACCTATTCTGAGTCGCCAAATACATGGTATAAAATTCAAATACAACTTAATTATACAACAATCGTGTAAAATACGACTAAACACATGTTGTGAGTTTTAATACAAATATTTTCATATAGACAGTATACAAACTCAATGGGGTCCTAATTATATTTTTTATCACATTATTATATAGAATAGTGAGGACTATTAATGCTATCATCTGGTCTATCACTCCGTTCCCCGACTCGTCCCAACTATATTCTCATTTCCTGAAGAGAACAGTGAAAGAAAGGGTGAGCTCAACTAGCCTAGTAAGAAATATTATGACTAAGATAATGCAGAATAAATTGTCATTAGCCTTAAACAGTGTTAAACTGATACAATATAACAAACATCAAGTTTAAGTACAGCGGAACAAGTAACCCATTAGAAGAGTCAAGTAGAGAATAAAATCTACTATCTTCTATGATTTAAAAGGTTTTTCATGACTTTTATCGCTGGGACTCAGCTTAATAAATAAACCACATCATCGAATCATCCCTGCACTACGGCCAAGGATATTCTTTAGTATCACAACCACAATTATCCATGCACTGCGGGCCAAGAATATTTGTGTATTCATTAATGGTCATGATCATGCCAACCACTGTCCATCAATGCACTATGGCCAATGAGGACTTTTACCACATCATTTGTAACATTACGGTCATGATTATACCGAATAATCCCTGATCATAATCATACCAAGTCCATCTATGCACTACAGGACATAGATGGCTTTCAACATAATATAAACATGAGGATGATGACAATGATATAAGAATTCAATAAAACAAGTTCAAGAATTAATTTATCCAGGAACCAATAATGTCCAAATTATTAACATGATACTGCTTTGTGGAGTAAAATTCAAGAATGCTCGGAAGAATACTTTCATGAAAAGATACTGGATGAAGCGCAAATATCAAGGATATTCCACTAATTTCGTGGAGTATAAAAGTCAAAACTTTAACCAACTGAATATAATAAAGAATGGAATAACAAAAGAAATTACCATGCATGCGATAGAACGCACAGATAGGTTATTCCAACAGGAAAATAAATAATGGAACTAGGTCATGCATAAACGCACCGACAGGATATTCCGATAGAATAATAAATAATGGAACCAGGTTCGGCGTAAACGCACAGACATGATATTCCGATAGAATAATAAATAATGGAACCAGGTCCGGCGTAAAACACAGACAGGATATTCTGATAGAATAATAAATAATGTAATAACAGAAGAATTTCACCAAGTATAGGGTAGCCCGCGTATACAGGTTATTCCAACAGAATAATAAAAAATGGAATAACAGAAGTTCTCTTCATGAATAAGAAAGAAAAAATACCCTTTACGAGTACAATAAATAATATCCCTTACCGTAAAAGAAACTTGATATCGGAGTAGTGAAGTAGCAGAATACTTTTCTTCTTTCTCTCTATAGTTTCTCTCTTTAGAGTTTCAGTGAATTCATAAGAAAATAATGAAGGAATGAGCTTCTATTTATAGAAAAATGGACAGCATAGTAACTAACTCATGAACGGTCTAGATTGATTTACTTTAATTTGACGGTCCATATTTAAAGCAAAATCTTTTAAATAAAATATAATATATTCTATATATAATCTAATAAAATGAATAACTTTATAAAATATTTTACTATGCAAATACTATGCATGCACTATGCAAACACTATGCATAATAAAATATAATATATTCTAATTATTGTCTAATAAAATAGATAATTTTATAAAAGTATTCTGTTTTATATAAAAAGATTTTACTATTAGCCTAATAAAACGAATAACTTTATAAAAGTATTCTGTTTTATATAAAACGCTTTTCTGTTTTATTACATTAATAATACCAATAAAACAAAACTGAGTGACTTATCACGTAAGCATCAATAATCAATACCGTGTGCTACTATGCAACCATGCGTATTACTGTACTTTTACTACCGAGTAGTTCAATAGTATTAATGGTAAAACTTCCGTCGTTATTTTCATAAAGTATTTTTGTCGTTTTCTAAATCCGACAATAATTTCGTTGTGAGGTCCACCAATAATTGTGTCGTCGTATAAATATTCACTGTTAAATTGAATAATCCCTGACCAATCGAATATTATATAGCAACTTGCGTACTTTGCAAAATTTATAAATATTACCCACAACTATAACATCATATCAATTTCACTCCATAATATTCAAAAATGATATTTATAGAAAATTCATCTTTATTTATAAAAGTTGGGGTCTTACAACCTCCCATTCTTATGAAATTTCTCCCTCGAAATTAGGGTACGAACCTGGTATATCGAAGAGGTAAGGATACCTTTACTTCATTTCAAATTCTAACTCCCAGGTCATTTCCTCAACATCGTGGTTTCTCCACAAAACTTTGACTTGAAGTATAACCTTGGAGCGTAGAATATGTTCCTTCTTATCTAAGATTTGAACAGGAACCTCTTCATATGTTAAATCTTCTGCTATTTCGTCCGATTCTAACTCAATAATGTGGTTCGGGTCTTCCACATATTTACATAACATGAATATGTGAAAAATATTACGAACACGAGACATACTTGGCGGTAAAGCGAGTCTATAGGCCACAGTTCTTACTCGATCGAGGATTAAAAATGGGCCAATGAATCGAGGATTGAGCTTTTCTCTCCTCCCAAATCTCATAACTCCTTTGCACGGAGCAACTCGTAACAACACATGATCTCCTATATCAAATTCCACGTCCTTTCGATGAAGATCAGCATAACTCTTTTGTCGATCTTTTTAGGTTTTTTTACGTTGCCAGATCGTTTGAATCTTTTTCGTAGTCATACGTACTAACTCCGGTCCCAACAATGTTGCTTCACCCACCTCATCCCAATATACTGGAGAACGACACTTTCTTCCATACAATGCCTCGAATAGAGCCATGCCAATACTTGATTGATAACTGTTGTTGTAGAAAAACTCCACCAATGGTAAGAACTTATCCCAACTTCCCTTGAAGTCAAGAACACAGAGTCTTAATAAATCTTCAAGAGTTTGAATAGTCCTCTCTGATTATCCGTCTGTCTGGGGATGATATGCCGAACTAAATCATAAATCCGTGCCCATAGCTTTTTACAAACTAACCCAAAATCGTTAAGTGAATCTTGTGTCTCGATCAAAAACTATGGATATTGGCATACCATGCAGTCTTACAATCTCGTTTATGTACATACGAGCGAGACGTTCAAGTGTATAAGTTTCTCATATTTGTAAGAAATGAGCAGACTTGGTCAATCTATCAACAATGACCCAAATTGCATTAATACCTTGAGAAGCCTTGGGAAGACCAGTAACGAAATCCATGGTAATGTGCTCTCACTTCCATTCTGGAATTTCAAGTGGTTGTAATGGACCTTTTGGTACTTGATGCTCTACTTTGACTCGTTGACAAGTTAGACACCTTGAGATAAACAACGCTATCTCTCTCTTCATATTGCTCCACCAAAATGTATGACAAAGATCACGATACATTTTGGTACTCCCAGGATGGATTGTAAATGGTGTGTTGTGCGCCTCCATCAAGATTTCATACTTTAAATCAGGGTCGTTAGGAACACAAAGTCTGGAGTTGACTCGAAGTATTCCTTCTTCATCGATTCTTGCTTCCGGCATAGCACCTTCTTGCATTTTCTTCCTCATATGCATCAGCTCCTGGTCTGTAGCTTGAACAGCTTTAACTTTATCAATTAAAGTCGATTCTACTCGTATATTCGCCATCATCACATGGGCCCCTAGAGTCTTTAACTCTATCTCCATCCTTTGCAAGTCACATAAAATGAGTCTTTGCTGTAAGACCCCAACTTTTATAAATAAAGAAGAATTTTCTATAAATATTATTTTTGAATATTATGGAGTTAATTTGATATAATGTTATAGTTGTGGGTAATATTTATAAATTTTGCAAAGTACGCAAGTTGTTATATAATATTCGATTGGTCGGGGAATATTCGTTTTAACAGGGAATATTCGTACAACGACACAATCATTGGTGGACCCCACAACGGAATTATTGTCGGATTGAGAAAACGACAAAAATATTTTATTAAAAATAACGGCGGAAATTTTACCATTGTTACTGTTGAACTACTCGGTAGTAAAAGTACAGTAATATGTGTGGTTACATAGTGGCACACAGTATTGATTATTAATGCTTATGTGAGAAGTCACTCAGTTTGATTCAATTATTGTCAGTTAATAATATGAATTATTTAGCGATAATGACGTTTTGTTTTATTCGTATTATTAACGTAATAAAACAGAACCATCTTTTTATATAAAACAGAATACTTTATTAAAGTTATTCTATAAATAGAATATATTATATTTTATTTAAAAGATTTTTCTTTAAATATGGACCGTCAGATTAAAGTAATCAATCTGGACCGTTCATGGATTAGTTACTATGCATTCTATTTTTCTATAAATAGCAGCTCATTCCTTCATTATTTCTTACGAATTCACTGAACTCTAGAGAGAGAAACTATAGAGAGAAACTATAGAGAGAGAGAAGAAGAGTATTCTGCTACTTAACTACTTCCTTATTTCAGCTCGTCTTTAAAACGGTAAGGGGTGTTATTCTTTCTTATTCATGAAGAGAACTGTTGTTATTCCATTTCTTATTATTCTGTTGGAATAACCTGTATACGTGGTCTACCCTATACTTGGTGACATTCTTCTATTATTCTGTTGGAACATCCTGTCTGTGTGTTTTACACCGGACCTGGTTCCGTTTTTATTATTATTCTGTTGGAACATCCTGTCTGTGTGTTTTACACCGGACCTGGTTCCGTTTTTATTATTATTCTGTTGGAACATCCTGTCTATGTGTTTTACACCGGAACTGGTTCCATTATTTATTATTCTGTCGGAATATCCTGTCTGTGTGTTTTACACCGGACCTGGTTCCATTATTTATTATTCTGTCGGAATATCCTGTCTGTGCGTTTACGCCGGACCTGGTTCCATTATTTATTATTCTGTTGGAATAACCTGTTTGTGCGGTCTATCGCATGCATGGTGATTTCTTTTGTTATCCATTCTTTATTGTACTCAATTGGTTAAGTTTTGACTTCTATACTCCATGAAATTTGTGGAATATCCTTGATAATTGCGTTTCATCCAGTATCTTTTCATGAAAATATTCTTCTAAGTATTCTTGAATTTTACTCCACAAAGCAGTATCATGTTGACAATTTGGACGTTGTTAATTCTTGGATAAATTAATTCTTGAACTTGTTTTATTGAATTCTTATATCATTGTCATCATCCTCATGTTTATAAAATGTTGAAAGTCATCTGTGGCCTGTAGTGCATAGATGGACTTGGTATGATTATGACCAGGGATTATTCGGTATAATCATGACCGTAATGTTACAAATGATGTGGTAAAAGTCCTCATTGGCCTGTAGTGCATTGATGGACAGTTGTTGGCATGATCATGACCATTAATGAATATACGAATATCCTTGGCCGTAGTGCAGGGGTGATTCGATGATGTGAATTATTTTATTAAGCTGAGTCTCAGCGATCACAGTGTTGGAAAATTTTTTAAATCATAAAAGATAGTAGAGTTTATTTTCAAATTGACTCTTTTAATGGATTGCTTGTTCCGCTGCAGTTAAACTTGATGTCTATTATATTTTATCAGTTTAACATTGTTGAAGGCTAATGATAATTTATTCTGCATTATCTTAGTCATAATATTTCTTACTGGGCTAGTTGAGCTCACCCTTTCTTTCACTGTTCTCTTCAGGAAATGAGAACGTAGCTGGGGCAAGTCGGGGAACGGAGTGATGGTCCGAATGATAGTATTAGTTAGTAGTCCTCACTATTCTATGTAATGGTGTGTTAATAAATGTAATGAGGACTCCTTTTGAGTATGAATACTCTCTAGAAGATAATATTTGTATTCAAACTCACAGTTTATGTTTTGTCGTATTGTACACGACAGTTGTATTAGTAAGTTGTATTTGTATTTTGTACTATGTATCTGACGACCCAAGATGGGTGATGTATACCTAATTTTGGGGGCGTCACAGTTGGTATCAGAGCTTAGGGATATGATCCCTGGCTAAGATGTGAGAATAGAACTAGGAGGGGAGAGACGGGGAATTCCTTCGCTAGTATGACCTACCTAAGTTTATTTGCATGGTATTTAATTGGTCGGTCATAATATAAGGATAATATATGACATATCAATTAACTTTTATTTTGTGACAGTATCTGAAAATGGCATCTGAGAATGTTGAGAATAGCAATGGAGCACAGACGATTATTGATTCACCACATATCAATAATCAGGATAATGTTCATCAGGAAGGTGACAATCCTCATGCAAACAACAACACTGACCAGATGATGAATGATGGAATGTTCAGAGGTTTTATGCAATTCATGCAACAACAGGTGAAAGCGGCTCCTGTCCACAACGTAGGTGGAAATACTGGAAACTCTCAGGCGGTCACCGCTAAACAGTTTAAGGAGCTGGGACCACCGGAGTTTAAGGGAGAACCCAAACCACTTGTAGCTGAAACATGGATAAAGCAGATCACCAAGATATTTGATGTCTTGGGTTGCTCCGAGGAGCAAAAGGTTCCCTTTGCCGCCTTTATGTTGCGAGGAGAGGCAGATTACTGGTGGGAATCGATAAAGCGTACTCAACCTGCCGCACTGAAGATGTCTTGGGAGAAGTTCCAAGAGCTGTTTAACGACAAATACTTTCCCGAGAGTATTCGTCACATGAAGGAGGTGGAGTTCATCAAATTGGAGCAGAATAATATGACCGTGTCGCAGTACGAGGCAAAATTTGCGGAGTTATCCCGGTTTGCGTCCCACCTGGTGGATAATGAAGAAAGAATGACGCGGATGTTTTTAAGAGGTTTGAAGCCGGAGATACGTCAACATCTTATTTCTCATAAATTGTGTTTGTATTCAGATGTTGTAAATAGGGCTCAGTTGGTGGAGCGCGATAACGAGACAACGCAACCAAAAGAGAGCAGCCGGCAAAATGATAATACCAGTGAAAGCAGTCATCGAAGCGGTGACAACAAGCGTGGAGGGAATCAACAGGCCAGAAATGGTAACCACTTCGGTGGTAATCAGGGCCAAAATAATAAGAATGGGCATTTCAAGAAGAGGAGATTCAACAATGATGGAAAGACGTCAGCACCAGCACCTGTCGTTAAGGAAGGAGAACGACCACCTATCATATGTTTCAAATGCGGAGGGGAGGGGCACATCAGTCCAAACTGCGCGATGCCGTCCAAAGCATGTTATAATTGTGGAAGAGAAGGTCATTTAGTCCGATTTTGTCGTTTACCGAAGACAAATTCAGCTAGGATGGAGGCACCAAAGGCCGTCCCAGAAAAGTCAAAACCGGTTGTGCAAGGGAGAGCGTTTGTTGTGAACTCCCAGAAAGCAAGGAACCCGAATGAGGTCATCACGGGTAAGCTTATCATAAACTCTAACGAAGTCTATACTTTATTTGATACCGGTTCTACCCATTCTTTTATTTCTCCTACTTGCGCTCATCGATTAAATTTGATTCCGGAGAAATTAGACTTTGACTTAGCAGTTGAAACTCCATTGGGAGAAACCTTCATTACATCCACGGTTTATAAGTCTTGTTTGGTTCAAGTTGGTACCCACACATTACCTGTCGATCTTATTTCATTAAAAATACTTGCATTTGACGTGATTCTAGGGATTGATTGGTTAACTACTCATCATGCAAAAATTGATTGTTTTCGTAAGGTTGTTAGCTTTCATATTCCTAATCGACCTATTATGCGAATTCAAGCAACCAAACCATTAAAATCAATCGCTGTCATCTCAAGCCATAAAGCTATTCGTTTATTGAAAAACGGATGTCAAGCTTTCTTAGCTCATGTCACAGATCTAAACAAAAATACGTCAGCTTTGAATGATATTTCTGTTGTTAATAAATTTCCTGACGTATTTCCCGAAGAACTTCCTGGCCTACCCCCAGAGCGTGAAATTGAATTTTGTATCGACCTTGAACCCGGTACAAAACCCATTTCCAAAGCCCCATATCGAATGGCTCCTATTGAACTTCAGGAGTTAAAGACCCAACTGCAGGAATTGTTAGACATTGGTTTTATTCGTCCTAGTACTTCTCCTTGGGGTGCTCCTGTTCTGTTCGTGAAGAAGAAAGATGGGAGTATGCGACTTTGTATTGATTATCGGGAGTTGAATCATGTCACCATCAAAAATAGGTACCCATTGCCACGTATTGATGACCTGTTTGACCAGTTGCAAGGAGCACAATTCTTTTCAAAGATCGATCTTCGTTCTGGATATCATCAGCTGAAGGTTAGAACTGAGGATATTCCAAAGACAGTTTTCAGAACTCGGTATGGGCATTATGAATTCTTAGTTATGTCTTTTGGATTGACTAATGCTCCTGCTGCCTTCATGGATATGATGAACAGGGTATTTAAGAAATATTTGGATCACTTTGTGGTCGTCTTTATCGATGACATCCTTGTTTATTCCAAAAGCCGTGAAGATCATGAGCAACACTTGAGGCTGGTACTCCAAAAGCTTCGTGAATACAAACTTTATGCCAAGTTGAAGAAATGCGAGTTCTGGCTGGAAGAGGTAGCATTCCTTGGGCACGTAGTATCAAGTCGTGGAATATCTGTTGACCCGACAAAGATTAAAGCTATTCAAAGCTGGGAGCAACCTAAATCAGTAACCGAAGTACGTAGCTTTCTCGGTTTAGCTGGTTATTATCGGAGATTCGTGGAAGGATTTTCTCGAATCGCTACTCCATTAACTCAGCTGACTCGGAAAGATACAAAGTTCGGTTGGAGCGAAGAATGTGAGCAGAGTTTTCAAGAACTCAAGAGGAGACTCATTTCAGCACCTGTTCTAACAATACCATCTGGCTCGGAGGGATTTGTCATCTACAGTGATGCTTCGAGCAAAGGGTTGGGATGCGTTCTCATGCAACATGGAAAAGTCATAGCCTATGCATCAAGACAACTCAAGGAATATGAGAGGAATTATCCTACTCATGATCTAGAGTTGGCAGCTGTTGTCTTTGCACTTAAAATTTGGAGGCATTACTTGTATGGGGAGAAGGTGGAGATCTTTACGGATCATAAAAGCCTCAAATATTTCTTCACTCAAAAGGAACTCAACATGCGACAACGACGTTGGCTTGAACTGTTGAAAGATTATGATCATACCATTCAATATCATCCTGGAAAAGCGAACGTGGTAGCTGACGCATTGAGTAGAAGATCATATGCAAGTACGAGTGCGATATTGTCAACACAAAGACCCATTTTGTGTGATTTGCAAAGGATGGAGATAGAGTTAAAGACTCCAGGGACCCATGTGATGATGGCGAATATACGAGTAGAACCGACTTTAATCAATAAAGTTAAAGCTGCTCAAGCTACAGACCTGGAGCTGATGCGTATGAGAAAGAAAGTGCAAGAAGGTGCTATGCCGGAAGCAAGAATCGATGAAGAAGGAATACTTCGAGTCAACTCCAGACGTTGTGTTCCTAACAACCCTGATTTAAAGTATGAAATCATGATGGAGGCGCACAACACACCGTTTGCAATCCATCCTGGAAGTACCAAAATGTATCATGATCTTCGTCATACATTTTGGTGGAGCAATATGAAGAGAGAGATAGCGTTGTTTATCTCAAGGTGTCTAACTTGTCAACGAGTCAAAGCGGAGCATCAAGTACCAAAAGGTCCATTGCAACCACTTGAAATTCCAGAATGGAAGTGGGAGCACATTACCATGGATTTCGTTACCGGTCTTCCAAGAGTTTCTCAAGGTATTGATGCGATTTGGGTCATTGTTGATAGATTGACCAAGTCTGCTCATTTCTTACCGATACGAGAAACTTATACACTTGAACGTCTTGCTCGTATGTACATAAACGAGATTGTAAGACTGCATGGTATGCCAGTATCCATAGTTTCTGATCGAGACCAAATATTCACTTCACGATTTTGGGTTAGTTTACAAAAAGCTATGGGCACGGAGTTACGATTTAGTTCAGCATATCATCCTCAGACGGACGGACAATCAGAGAGGACTATTCAAACTCTTGAAGATCTATTAAGACTCTGTGTCTTTGACTTCAAGGGAAGTTGGGACAAGTTCTTACCATTGGTGGAGTTTTCCTACAACAACAGTTATCAAGCAAGTATTGGCATGGCTCCATTCGAAGCATTGTATGGAAGAAAATGTCGTTCTCCAGTATGCTGGGATGAGGTGGGTGAAGCAACGTTGTTGGGACCGGAGTTGGTACGTATGACTACAGAAAAGATTCAAACGATCCGACAACGTATAAAAACCTCACAAGATCGACAAAAGAGTTATGCTGATCTTCATCGAAAGGACGTGGAATTTGATGTAGGAGATCATGTGTTCTTACGTGTTGCTCCATGGAAAGGAGTTACGAGATTTGGAAAGAGAGGAAAGCTCAATCCTCGATTCATCGGTCCATTTTTAATCCTCGATCGAGTAGGAACTGTGGCTTATAGACTCGCTTTACCGCCAAGTATGTCTCGTGTTCATAACGTTTTTCACATATCCATGTTACGCAAATATGTGGAAGACCCGAACCACATTATTGAGTTAGAACCGGACGAAATAGCGGAAGATTTGACGTATGAAGAAGTTCCTGTTCAAATCTTGGATAAGAAGGAACATATTCTACGCTCCAAGGTTATACCTCAAGTCAAAGTTTTGTGGAGAAACCACGATGTTGAGGAAATGACTTGGGAGTTAGAATCTGAAATGAAATCAAGGTATCCTTACCTCTTCGACATACCAGGTACGTACCCTAATTTCGAGGGCGAAATTTCATAAGAAGGGGAGGTTGTAAGACCCCAACTTTTATAAATAAAGAAGAATTTTCTATAAATATCATTTTTGAATATTATGGAGTTAATTTGATATAATGTTATAGTTGTGGGTAATATTTATAAATTTTGCAAAGTACGCAAGTTGTTATATAATATTCGATTGGTCGGGGAATATTCGTTTTAACAGGGAATATTCGTACAACGACACAATCATTGGTGGACCCCACAACGGAATTATTGTCGGATTGAGAAAACGACAAAAATATTTTATTAAAAATAACGGCGGAAATTTTACCATTGTTACTGTTGAACTACTCGGTAGTAAAAGTACAGTAATATGTGTGGTTGCATAGTAGCACACGGTATTGATTATTAATGCTTATGTGAGAAGTCACTCAGTTTGATTCAATTATTGTCAGTTAATAATATGAATTATTTAGCGATAATGACGTTTTGTTTTATTCGTATTATTAACGTAATAAAACAGAAACATCTTTTTATATAAAACAGAATACTTTATTAAAGTTATTCTATAAATAGAATATATTATATTTTATTTAAAATATTTTTCTTTAAATATGGACCGTTCATGGATTAGTTACTATGCATTCTATTTTTCTATAAATATCAGCTCATTCCTTCATTATTTCTTACGAATTCACTGAACTCTAGAGAGAGAAACTATAGAGAGAAACTATAGAGAGAGAGAAGAAGAGTATTCTGCTACTTAACTACTTCCTTATTTCAGCTCGTCTTTAAAACGGTAAGGGGTGTTATTCTTTCTTATTCATGAAGAGAACTGTTGTTATTCCATTTCTTATTATTCTGTTGGAATAACCTATATACGTGGTCTACCCTATACTTGGTGACATTCTTCTATTATTCTGTTGGAACATCCTGTCTATGTGTTTTACACCGGACCTGGTTCCGTTTTTATTATTATTCTGTTGGAACATCCTGTTTGTGTGTTTTACACCGGACCTGGTTCCGTTTTTATTATTATTCTGTTGGAACATCCTGTCTGTGTGTTTTACACCGGACCTGGTTCCATTATTTATTATTCTGTCGGAATATCCTGTCTGTGTGTTTTACACCGGACCTGGTTCCATTATTTATTATTCTGTCGGAATATCCTGTAATAACCAAGAATTTCTGTGATATATTGTAGATGAGTATTACCTAATCAATAATATTTTATGGATGACGACATGATTATGTGGTTAGTATGATATAATGTTTAAAGAAAGTCTCGCTAATAAGTTATATAAGTTAATGAACTAATTTAAGTATTTTAATAATCTAGGAAATAGATTTAAGAGGTTAAACCCTAAGTAAGTACTCAATAAACTTGAATAAGACAAGTCTAATTGGGTTATGTAAGTTAATTAACATTATTGATTGATGTGAATGTGTAAATATCAATAATAATGAGTAATAGTTCATGAGATAATAGGGTTAATATTACTAAGGATGGCTAGTGGTTTAAATAAGCCCAATAATTATTTAAGCCTTGGACATGTAGATAATTTGATTATTAAGCTAGACCACTATTAAATTTAATGGGCAAGTATGCTAGTAGCACAATTATTTAAGAGTGGAGGCCCAAGTTCATAGTATTTAGTAAGTCAAACTAGTTAATTAAAAGTCCAATAGGTTATTTATGGAAAGCCCAAAACAATTTTTTTTATGGCCCAACTTGTAGCCCAATTGATGAGGGTACTTTAGACATTTTGTATGCTAGATTTTTCCATAAAAGCAAAAGCAAGATTTGTGGATAAGAAGGCCACTTGGCCGGCCAAGAAAGGAGAGAATAAAGGGGATGGATGTAATTATTTTTTGCTACACATCATCCAAAAGATAATTACTTAATTAACTAGGTGTCATGTTGTTTATGGAGCCACCATACTAGTAACTTATCTTGTAATAATTAGAGGGAGAGAGATAGCAAAAAGGTGGGGAAAATGTGTATAGATACATATCTTATATCTATACAAGATTATCCAACAAAAAGCTAATCTCTTTTTATTTCTACTTTTATTCTACTTTATCTTATTTTCTCTTAAACTAGCTAAGCAAAAGCATAAGAGAGAGAGAGAGAGAGAGAGAGAGAAGTTCGGTGGGGAAGAGGAGAGAAAGAGGAAGGAAATTCACCATTGATGCACCCAAAGTTTATCTCTTACTTTGGAAGAAAAAGAAAGTGTGCCCAAAAATCAAGGTGAAAACTAATCTAGCTTATTCTTTTTATTTTGGTTGATTTTGGTTATCTAAGGTTTATGATCTAGAGGTCTAAAACCCTCTATCTACATGTTTTATATAGTTTCATGTATGGATCTAACATATTTGAGTGTTAGAAAGTGAATCAAAAGGATAGAAAAGAAACTAGTTTTGTTTTGTAAGAAAACTCTAGTTTTTTTCACATCCTTTGATCGACTACCGTTTTTGATCTACACCTTCTTTTTGTGATCCGTCAAAGAGGGGTGCTAGATGTGTAAGTTAACTACTAAACCCAAGTGGTAGCATTCAAAAATGTTGAATACACAAGTGGTAGCAACTGTTTTAGCAAAAACAGTTTGGTCTTTTGAAAGAAAAATAAACTGTTTTTGGTCAGTCAAAGCAAGGGGTATTTTCGTCATTTTTCTGGTATTTAAAAATTCTGGAAAAATTTGGGAGAGTAATATGATGAGTTATCTTTCAAACCCAAGTGGAATCACCTAAAAAGGAGTTGTAGATTTCCGTATGGACTGAATTTAGCAAAGTAGGTAAAATCTAAAAATTTCAAAACGGGGTCTGCCCAAAATTTTGAAAGGGCAATTTCGGCCACTTAAAATATGAAATAAATTCCGGCCTTTTGGGACATGAAAATATATGTCATAAAGTAGCTCCTGTCCAAAAATGAGCTCATTCCGACTTAAAATGACCAAGTTATGATCATTTCAATATTTAGGTTTTTCGGACGAAAATCGCTATAACCGGAGTTCTATAACTCAGATAGCCACGAAATTTAAACTGGAGGGTCACGTTAACATGTATGAGATTATGCCAAGAGATGGGAATTTCTAGAGTTGAGCATGATGGGGCTAATTTCTTAAGCCACGCACTAAAAATGATTTTTGAAAAATAGTAAAAGAAATTGAAAAATTACGGAAAAATACTTTTTGTGTATGAAATACATGTATATAAGTATGGCCAAAGGATAGAAAAATAATAAGTTGATTTGGTATTTTCGTAAAAGAGATATGGAAACCAGCTTGCTGGATTGGAAAAAATGTTGAATCCAGTTTGCTGGATTGAAAGGTTTAGAATCCAGTTTGATGGATTGAAGGATTTAGAATCCAGTCTTGCTGGATTGGAAGTTTGTTGAATTCGGTTTGCTGAATTAGTCAATCCAGGCGGCTGGATTGCATGTTTGTATAATCTAGACTATGATGTTAGTATTCATCTTACTAGATTATAAAGAAGAGACTAATAAAAGGAAAGATTAAGCGTTAAATCATAAGAAATATGACAAAGTAAATAATATATTATCAAAGAATGTTTTCAGATAATTGATTATGTGGATAAGTAAATTGCTGATAGAGTAATTGTATTATAATATAAAGTATGATATGCTGATTGTAAGATCAATCTTAACAATGATAGGTCTTTACAATAAAGAGATTAAATTAAATTGTGTAGCAGTAGATCGCAGTCAAGGCAAGTTCTCTAACTCAAACTTGAGTTATTCTTTTAAAAGCATGTTAGTGAATAATTATTGTGTATTATTCACATCCATATTGATTATTGATGCTCGCACTCAGTGCAATTAAATTCCTATTCTATTATTATTGAACTGTGAATTAGTTAAAGTTCTTTTATTCATGCACTGTTTAAGATATGGATCTATGCTCATTGTATCGGCTAGATCAAACATGTTTAAATTTGTTAAATCAAATATGTTGTTAAAAGCTTTTCTTCACCAATTGATTTGGTAAGGACTCAAGACTGAGAAAAAGAACAATTTGATTAAAGCATTATTGAAAAACAATTATTGCTCGTAAATAAAGTGTTTATGCATAATACACCGGGTATGAAAGGTTGATCCCCTTGATTACCAAAACTTATTAAAAGGACCAGTTTAAATGCTGACAACCTTAGCATATGTTCATGGTCATTATGACCACTCAGTATCTGTTATCCGAATATTCAGTTATCAAGACTTAATTCTTGTTCTTTCGCAATTAATTTCTATTGTTGAACATTGAACGATAAATTTCTTACTAATCATGATATATCTTCTTTGTACTTAAACTTGCTAAGCAAATTAGTTGCTTACCCTTGCTATATCATGACATTTATTTCAGCTAAGCCAGAGAGTTCAAGTAAGAAGGACAAGGGCAAGGGAAAGGTCCAAGAATAGTTATTATAAATGTTTAAGTATCATGAAATACTATGTTTGATGTTTATGTAAACCTTTTGTGTTACTTTATGTAACTTAAGTAAGGTATGTTTATGTTAAGGTAATAGACCTTGGGGTATTGTATAAGACTTTATTATAATGAACAACGTATGTTTATTATTCCGCAATAGTATATAGAATGCTTATGTTGATGATGGATAGTGAGCACCAAACCCGGGGTTGAGAACTCGGATTTGGGGGCGTCACAGATTGGTATCAGAGCTGTAGGTTATAAACTCTAGGATGCAAAACTTAGGTTATAACCTTAGAAGAAAACTCGTATAGAGTATGATAAGAGGTGGATTGTGGAGATTCATCTAGTATGCAGTGTGCATAATAAAATATTGTTTCATTTTATCAATGAATATATTTTATTGTGATACTGATGTTGTGTTTGTTTGGTTATAGGATGCCTGAGGAAGGACAAGGTAGCCATACAGTCGAGCAAGAGCTGGTAGATCCGGTAGAGGATCATACTGTTAGTGACGAGCGTGATGAGGATGTGATGGAGGTTTTGATTGAAAATAACATAGCGCTGGAGAATAGAGTGACAGAGCTAGAGCAGGAGAATGCCACTCATCAGTTTACTGAAACTCAATACAAGGAACTGGCATATCAGGCTCAGAACGAGCTTGCTGAGATGAAGATACAGTTGCAGGAGCAGACGACCTTGGCTACTCATATGGTTGCCAAGAATGCTGAGCTGAGAGAGATATTAGAACAAGAGCATAATAAGTTTGCGATATTGAGTATTGAGCATCAGGCGTTACACCTGAGGTTTGACTTAGAGATCGCTGACAGGATCCGAGTTGAGGATGCCTGGGTCCAAGCAGCGAGAAGAGTGGATCAGCTAGAGGTTGAGGCAGAGGCTGGACGAGTTAGGATGGAGTCCTTGGGACGGGCTTTAGATGCAGCATATACTGGTCCCCAAGTGGGAGTGAGGAGATCCTTTGAGATAGGCGAGTCGAGTCGAGCTGTTAGACGTCGACTTATGGATGGACTCTTTCCACCCGAGCAGGAGCATTCAGGCGCACCCTCTCCAGACGCGCAGTGATAGTTTAATAGCTTTCTATTGTTTATAGATGTAGTAGTACCCCTTTTGATTATTAGGGTTGTGTGTTTGATGTAAACCTCAGTAGGTGCGAGGTAGTATGTAAATATGATGTATCCGCATCTTATGTGAATAGGGGGTATGTCTTTTGGTAGATCCCATCTTTTGATGTTTAAAAAAAAATTGGGATAGCTAACGTTTATAAAAATATGCCAAGTATGTGAATATATGACTCTAAAATTTGGCATATGAATATAAATGCATTATTATAATTACATGTTGGATCAAATAGAAAAGTATTAAGAATTAAAATGAGAAGTTGTCTGTTTGAAAATTAGTAAATCGAATATGTTAATTCAGCAAGCTGAATGTGTTATTCAGCAAGCTGGATATGTCAATTCAGCAAGCTGAATGTGTTATTCAGCAAGCTGGATATGTTAATTCAGCAAGCTGAATGTGTAATTCAGTAAGCTGAATATGTGAATTTAGTAAGATGAATATGTTAATTCAGCAAGCTGAATTAGTCAATTTAGCAGGTTGAATTCGATAATACAACATTATGATAATATGATTGTTAGAGTTTAAATTACATGTTATATTTTAAACACTTAGAAGATATATCATATAATTAAACTCGATGTAATAAATTAAGGTTTTGTTTAATCAGATAATGCCGCCAAGACGTCAAAATCGTAACCAGAGGGAGGAACGTTCTGTGAACAATGAAAGAAATCAAGATGACCCAATGCAAAACTTCGCCGATATGATAGCTCAAGCTATGCGAACTCGTACACCTGCAGCAAGGGGGCAAGCGAATAATAGATTGGCAAATTTTAAAGATTTTAAAGCTGTTGGACCACCAGAATTTAGCGGAACTACGGACCCTATAGCGGCTCAAACATGGGTGAAAGAAATGGAAAAGGCCTTTATCATTGCAAGGGTAGCCGAAGAGCAAAAGACGGCTTTTGCTACCTACTTGATGAAAGGTGAGGCTAATTACTGGTGGGAGACGAACCAAGCTAGAGCCGGAACAGAGGTAGTGACATGGACCAGGTTTAAAGAGTTATTCTTAGAAAGTTATTTCTCGGAGGCCATGCAAGCCAGAATGGAAGTGCAGTTTCTGGAATTAAAGCAAGAAAACATGTCAGTTGCCGAATATGCAGCAAAATTTAATGAGCTAGCCAGATTTGCACCTCATCAGGTGGATACAGAACTACGGAAGGCACGTAGGTTTGAAAATGGGCTGAAGCCATGGATTCACAGTAAGGTTGCAGTATTGCAAATTGCTACCTTCTCAACACTGTTAGAAAAAGCCATCATTGCAGAAGGTAGTAGTGAGGCAGTTTCTAGATTCAACCGAGAGAAGAATAACAAGAAAATTGAAGGTGGTCATCAAGGTGCGAGTAGTGGTGGCAGTAACAACAAGAAACGTAAGTGGAACAACAGTGGAAATGAATCAGGAGCGCAACCAGGGAATACTCAGCAGAAGAAGGTAGCGTGTTCGAAGTGTGGAAAGAATCACTCTGGAGAGTGTATGAAAGGGAAAAACGTCTGTTATAATTGTGGCCAAGAAGGACATATTTCACCAAATTGTCCTAAGCCGAAGAAAGGTGGTTGTTTTTCTTGTGGAGGAACGGGGCACCGATTCAAGGATTGTCCATTGAAGAAGAATACAGATGGAGGAAGTGGAAACAAGAGCAGTTCAACAAAGTTAACTATTGGAGGTCCAACACAACAGAGCAAGCCGACAGCCCGAACGTTCAACATGACGGTGCAAGATGCAGTTGCATCAAAGGAAGTGGTGTCAGGTATTATTCCGATCAATAATATAAATGCTTACGTATTATTTGATTCGGGAGCTACCTGTTCATTTGTGTCTGATGAATTTGCTAGAAGATTAAACTTACCATTTGAAAAGTTAAAGAACCCAATGAATATAGAAGTTGCAAATAAAGAAGTGATCCCTGTAGAGTTTATCCATAACAACTGTGGTGTGGATATAAGGGGACATAAGTTAAGCGTGAATTTAATCCCGATACGCTTAGGAGAATTTGATGTTATCTTAGGGATGGATTGGTTGTTTAACCATGAGGCAGTTATAGACTGTCAAAAGAAGAGTATACGCCTTAAGACACCGAGTAAGTCTAAGGTTGTATTTTATGGTAGCAAGTCGCCAAGGCAAACAAGTTGTCTGACGATGATGCAGGCCAGAAGAATGTTACGAAAAGGCTGTGAAGGTTATTTGGCTCATGTAGTGGATACACGGGTTGTGAATTCGGACATGGGGCAGATACCTATAGTTAATGAGTTTGGGGATGTCTTTCCAGAAGAACTTCCGGGACTACCTCCAGACAGAGAAATAGAGTTTGTGATTGATTTAGTACCGGGGACAGCGCCGATATCAAAAGCGCCGTATCGAATGGCTCCGGTAGAAATGAAAGAGTTGATGATCCAGCTACAAGAGTTGTTGGATAAGAAGTACATCCAACCTAGTGTATCTCCGTGGGGAGCACCGGTGTTATTTGTAAAGAAGAAGGATGGTTCGATGAGGTTGTGTATGGATTATAGAGAATTGAATAAGGTGACAATCAAGAACAAATATCCGTTACCAAGAATAGACGATCTGTTTGATCAACTTAAGGGAGCGAGATGTTTTTCGAAGATTGACCTAAGAACTGGTTATCATCAGTTGAAGGTGAGAACAGAAGATGTACCAAAGACAGCATTTAGAACTCGTTACGGTCATTATGAGTTCCTAGTGATGTCGTTTGGACTGACAAATGCACCAGCTGCTTTTATGGACTTGATGAACAGAGTATTTAAACCGTATTTGGATTAATTTGTGGTGGTGTTCATTGATGACATTTTGGTTTATTCGAAGACTGAAGAGGAGCATGCTGAACATCTACGAATTGTGTTGGAAACCTTAAGGAAAGAGAAGTTATATGCTAAATTTTCAAAGTGTGAGTTCTGGTTGAAGAAAGTTCATTTTCTGGGGCATGTCATCGATAAAGAGGGAATTTCTGTTGATCCAACAAAAGTAGAAGCGGTGAAAAATTGGAGACAACCGAAAACACCGACAGAGATTAGAAGTTTCTTGGGATTGGCAGGATATTACCGAAGGTTTATTCAGGATTTCTCGAAAATAGCAACGCCATTAACTAATCTGACAAGGAAGACTGTTAAGTATGTATGGACGAAAAAATGTGAACAAAGTTTTCAGGAATTAAAGAAGCGACTAAGTGAAGCACCTGTGTTATCTTTACCAGATAGTACGTGAGGTTTTACAATGTATAGTGATGCGTCACACAAAGGACTAGGTTGCGTATTAATGCAGAATGGTAAAGTCATTGCGTACGCGTCACGACAGTTTAAAGACTATGAGAAGGGATACCCTACCCATGACCTTGAGTTGGCTGCGGTAGTGTTTGCCCTTAAGATTTGGAGACATTATCTCTACGGAGAAAAGTGTGAGATATACACAGATCATAAGAGTCTGAAGTACATCTTTACACAAAAGGAATTAAACATGAGGCAGAGGAGATGGTTAGAATTGATCAAGGACTATGATTGTGATATTCTATATCATCCAGGAAAGGCTAATGTGGTGGCAGATGCTTTAAGCAGAAAGAGCGCAGAAAAATTGTTTGTATTAACAGACTAGGAAAAGTTAGTAAGAGAAATGGAGAAAATGGAGTTGGAGGTGAAAAATCCGAAGAATTCAGATAACATAATAGAAATGGAAGCAAGTCCAACTTTATTAGACAAGGTGAAAGAATCACAAGGGAATGATGAAGAATGTAATAACATAAAGAGGCGGTTGGCTGAAGGCGAAGAGCTGAAGTATAAGATCGATGGTACTGGATTGATGAGATTTGAAGGAAGAATTTGGGTGCCTGCAGTACCAGAGTTACGAGGCGAGATTCTTCAAGAAGCGCACAATACGAGATACTCAATACACCCAGGAAGTACAAAGATGTATCAAGATTTGCGTCAACATTATTGGTGGCCAAATATGAAGAGAGAGGTTGCTGAATGCGTCAGCCGCTGTTTAACTTGTCAAAGAGTCAAGGCAGAGCATCAACGACCAAGTGGATTATTACAGCCGTTGGAAATTTCGGAATGGAAATGGGAGCACGTCACGATGGATTTTGTGGTAGGACTTCCAGCAACACAAAAGGGTTACGATGCTATATGGGTAATTGTCGACCGTCTTACAAAGTCAGCACACTTTTTGCCGATCAAGATTAGGTATAATTTGGATCAGCTAGCAAAATTGTATATCAAGGAAATTATTTCGAGACATGGAGTGCCAGTATCAATCGTGTCTGATAGAGATCCGCGCTTCACTTCAAACTTTTGGAGAAGTCTTCAAGAAAGAATGGGGACACAATTAAGGTTGAGTACTGCGTATCATCCACAGACAGATGGGCAAAGTGAGAGAACGATTCAAACCTTAGAGGATATGCTCAGAGCCTGTGTGATGGATTTCAAGGGAAGCTGGGAAGATCATCTTTCGTTGGTGGAGTTTGCGTATAACAATAGTTATCATGCAAGCATTGGTATGCCACCGTATGAAGCCCTGTATGGGAGAAAGTGCAGAACGCCCTTATGTTGGGACGAGGTAGGTGAAAGAAGATTGTTGGGGCCAGAATTGGTTCAGCAGACGGTGGAGATTATCAAAGTGATAAGAGCTCGACTAGTAGCAGCTCAAGATCGACAAAAGAAGTACGCAGATATTCATCGCAAGAAAAGAGATTTCGAAGTGGGAAGCTATGTATTTCTGAAGGTATCTCCTTGGAAGGGGAAGATAAGATTTGGGAAGAAAGGTAAACTGAGTCCAAGGTTTATTGGACCGTTTGAAATACTGAAGACGATAGGGGAAGTCGCGTATGAGGTAGCTCTACCTCCTGAACTGGAACATATTCACAATGTGTTTCATGTGTCAGTGTTGCGTCCGTACAAGCCGGATTACAAGCATGTGATATCATACGAGCCGATTCAAGTCGAGAAAGACTTATCGTACGAGGAGGTTCCTATAGAAATTTTGGATAGGAAAGAGCAGAAATTGAGAAATAAGGTTATACATTCTGTTAAAGTGCTCTGGAGGAACCACAATGCTGAAGAAGCTACGTGGGAACTCGAGAAAAAGATGAGGAAAGAGTTTCCCAATCTTTTTGAGTAACCGTAATGAAATTCCGAGGACGGAATTCTTATAAGGAGGGGAGAATGTAATAACCAAGAATTTCTGTGATATATTGTAGATGAGTATTACCTAATCAATAATATTTTATGGATGATGACATGATTATGTGGTTAGTATGATATAATGTTTAAAGAAAGTCTCGCTAATAAGTTATATAAGTTAATGAACTAATTTAAGTATTTTAATAATCTAGGAAATAGATTTAAGAGGTTAAACCCTAAGTAAGTACTCAATAAACTTTAATAAGACAAGTCTAATTGGGTTATGTAAGTTAATTAACATTATTGATTGATGTGAATGTGTAAATATCAATAATAATGAGTAATAGTTCTTGAGATAATAGGGTTAATATTACTAAGGATGGCTAGTGGTTTAAATAAGCCCAATAATTATTTAAGCCTTGGACATGTAGATAATTTGATTATTAAGCTAGACCACTATTAAATTTAATGGGCAAGTATGCTAGTAGCACAATTATTTAAGAGTGGAGGCCCAAGTTCATAGTATTTAGTAAGTCAAACTAATTAATTAAAAGTCCAATAGGTTATTTATGGAAAGCCCAAAACAATTTTTTTTATGGCCCAACTTGTAGCCCAATTGATGAGGGTACTTTAGACATTTTGTATGCTAGATTTTTCCATAAAAGCAAAAGCAAGATTTGGGGATAAGAAGGCCACTTGGCCGGCCAAGCAAGGAGAGAATAAAGGGGATGGATGTAATTATTATTTGCTACACATCATCCAAAAGATAATTACTTAATTAACTAGGTGTCATGTTGTTTATGGAGCCACCATACTAGTAACTTATCTTGTAATAATTAGAGGGAGAGAGATAGCAAAAAGGTGGAGAAAATGTGTATAGATACATATCTTATATCTATACAAGATTATCCAACAAAAAGCTAATCTCTTTTTATTTCTACTTTTATTCTACTTTATCTTATTTTCTCTTAAACTAGCTAAGCAAAAGCATAAGAGAGAGAGAGAGAGGGAAGTTCGGTAGGGAAGAGGAGAGAAAGAGGAAAAAAATTCACCATTGATGCGCCCAAAGTTTATCTCTTACTTTGGAAGAAAAAGAAAGTGTGCCCAAAAATCAAGGTGAAAACTAATCTAGCTTATTCTTTTTATTTTGGTTGATTTTGGTTATCTAAGGTTTATGATCTAGAGGTCTAAAACCCTCTATCTACATGTTTTATATAGTTTCATGTATGGATCTAACATATTTGAGTGTTAGAAAGTGAATCAAAAGGATAGAAAAGAAACTAGTTTTGTTTTGTAAGAAAACTCTAGTTTTTTTCACATCCTTTGATCGACTACCGTTTTTGATCTACACCTTCTTTTTGTGATCCGTCAAAGAGGGGTGCTAGATGTGTAAGTTAACTACTAAACCCAAGTGGTAGCATTCAAAAATGTTGATTACACAAGTGGTAGCAACTGTTTTAGCAAAAACAGTTTGGTCTTTTGAAAGAAAAATAAATTGTTTTTGGTCAGTCAAAGCAAGGGGTATTTTCGTCATTTTTCTGGTATTTAAAAATTCTGGAAAACTTTGGGAGAGTAATATGATGAGTTATCTTTCAAACCCAAGTGGAATCACCTAAAAAGGAGTTGTAGATTTCCGTATGGACTGAATTTAGCAAAGTTGGTAAAATCTAAAAATTTCAAAATGGGGTCTGCCCAAAATTTTGAAAGGGAAATTTTGGCCACTTAAAATATGAAATAAATTCCGGCCTTTTGGGACATGAAAATATATGTCATAAAGTAGCTCCTGTCCAAAAATGAGCTCATTCCGACTTAAAATGACCAAGTTATGATCATTTCAATATTTAGGTTTTTCAGACGAAAATCGCTATAACCGGAGTTCTATAACTCCGATAGCCACGAAATTTAAACTGGAGGGTCACGTTAACATGTATGAGATTATGCCAAGAGATGGAAATTTCTAGAGTTGAGCATGATGGGGCTAATTTCTTAAGCCACACACTAAAAATGATTTTTGAAAAATAGTAAAAGAAATTGAAAAATTACAGAAAAATACTTTTTGTGTATGAAATACATGTATATAAGTATGGCCAAAGGATAGAAAAATAATAAGTTGATTTGGTATTTTCGTAAAAGAGATATGGAAACCAGCTTGCTGGATTGGAAAAAATGTTGAATCCAGTTTGCTGGATTGAAAGGTTTAGAATCCAGTTTGATGGATTGAAGGATTTAGAATCCAGTCTTGCTGGATTGGAAGTTTGTTGAATTCGGTTTGCTGAATTAGTCAATCCAGGCGGCTGGATTGCATGTTTGTATAATCTAGACTATGATGTTAGTATTCATCTTACTAGATTATAAAGAAGAGACTAATAAAAGAAAAGATTAAGCGTTAAATCATAAGAAATATGACAAAGTAAATAATATATTATCAAAGAATGATAATAATAAGAATGTTTTCAGATAATTGATTATGTGGATAAGTAAATTGCTGATAGAGTAATTGTATTATAATATAAAGTATGATATGCTGATTGTAAGATCAATCTTAACAATGATAGGTCTTTACAATAAAGAGATTAAATTAAATTGTGTAGCAGTAGATCGCAGTCAAGGCAAGTTCTCTAACTCAAACTTGAGTTATTCTTTTCAAAGCATGTTAGTGAATAATTATTGTGTATTATTCACATCCATATTGATTATTGATGCTCGCACTCAGTGCAATTAAATTCCTATTCTATTATTATTGAACTGTGAATTAGTTAAAGTTCTTTTATTCATGCACTGTTTAAGATATGGATCTATGCTCATTGTATCGGCTAGATCAAACATGTTTAAATTTGTTAAATCAAATATGTTGTTAAAAGCTTTTCTTCACCAATTGATTTGGTAAGGACTCAAGACTGAGAAAAAGAACAATTTGATTAAAGCATTATTGAAAAACAATTATTGCTCGTAAATAAAGTGTTTATGCATAATACACCGGGTATGAAAGGTTGATCCCCTTGATTACCAAAACTTATTAAAAGGACCAGTTTAAATGCTGACAACCTTAGCATATGTTCATGGTCATTATGACCACTCAGTATCTGTTATCCGAATATTCAGTTATCAAGACTTAATTCTTGTTCTTTCGCAATTAATTTCTATTGTTGAACATTGAACGATAAATTTCTTACTAATCATGATATATCTTCTTTGTACTTAAACTTGCTAAGCAAATTAGTTGCTTACCCTTGCTATATCATGACATTTATTTCAGCTAAGCCAGAGAGTTCAAGTAAGAAGGACAAGGGCAAGGGAAAGGTCCAAGAATAGTTATTATAAATGTTTAAGTATCATGAAATACTATGTTTGATGTTTATGTAAACCTTTTGTGTTACTTTATGTAACTTAAGTAAGGTATGTTTATGTTAAGGTAATAGACCTTGGGGTATTGTATAAGACTTTATTATAATGAACAACGTATGTTTATTATTCCGCAATAGTATATAGAATGCTTATGTTGATGATGGATAGTGAGCACCAAACCCGGGGTTGAGAACTCGGATTTGGGGGCGTCACATATCCTGTCTGTGCGTTTACGCCGGACCTGGTTCCATTATTTATTATTCTGTTGGAATAACCTGTTTGTGCGGTCTATCGCATGCATGGTGATTTCTTTTGTTATCCATTCTTTATTGTACTCAATTGGTTAAGTTTTGACTTCTATACTCCATGAAATTTGTGGAATATCCTTGATAATTGCGTTTCATCCAGTATCTTTTTATGAAAATATTCTTCTAAGTATTCTTGAATTTTACTCCACAAAGCAGTATCATGTTGACAATTTGGACGTTGTTAATTCTTGGATAAATTAATTCTTGAACTTGTTTTATTGAATTATTATATCATTGTCATCATCCTCATGTTTATAAAATGTTGAAAGTCATATGTGGCCTGTAGTGCATAGATGGACTTGGTATGATTATGACCAGGGATTATTCAGTATAATAATGACCGTAATGTTACAAATGATGTGGTAAAAGTCCTCATTAGCCTGTAGTGCATTGATGGACAGTTGTTGGCATGATCATGACCATTAATGAATATACGAATTTCCTTGGCCGTAGTGCAGGGTGATTCGATGATGTGAATTATTTTATTAAGCTGAGTCTCAGCGATCACAGTGTTGAAAAATCTTTTAAATCATAAAAGATAGTAGAGTTTATTTTCTACTTGACTCTTTTAATGGATTGCTTGTTCCGCTGCAGTTAAACTTGATGTCTATTATATTTTATCAGTTTAACATTGTTGAAGGCTAATGATAATTTATTCTGCATTATCTTAGTCATGATATTTCTTACTGGGCTAGTTGAGCTCACCCTTTCTTTCACTGTTCTCTTCAGGAAATGAGAACGTAGCTGGGGCAAGTCGGGGAACGGAGTGATGGTCCGAATGATAGTATTAGTTAGTAGTCCTCACTATTCTATGTAATGGTGTGTTAATAAATGTAATGATGACTCCTTTTGAGTATGAATACTCTCTAGAAGATAATATTTGTATTCAAACTCACAGTTTATATTTTGTCATATTGTACACGACAGTTGTATTAGTAAGTTGTATTTGTATTTTGTACTATGTATCTGACGACCCAAGATGGGTGATGTATACCTAATTTTGGGGGCGTCACATTTGCGTTGACAATATCGCACTCGTACTTGCATATAATCTTCTACTCAATGCATCAGCTACCACGTTCGCTTTTCTAGGATAGTATTAGATGGTATGATCATAATCTTTCAACAATTCCAGCCAACGTCATTGTCGCATGTTGAGTTCCTTTTGAGTGAAAAAATATTTGAGGCTTTTATGATCCGTAAAGATCTCCACTTTATCCCCATACAAGTAATGCCTCCAAATTTTAAGTGCGAAGACAACAGCTGCTAACTCTAGATCATGAGTAGGATAATTCCTCTCATATTCTTTGAGTTATCTTGAGGCATATGCTATGATTTTCCCATGTTGCATGAGAACACATCCCAACCCTTTGCCCGAAGCATCACTGTAGATGACAAATCCCTCCGAGCCAGATGGTATTGTCAGAACAGGTGCTGAAATAATTCTCCTCTTGAGTTATTGAAAACTCTTCTCACATTCTTCGCTCCAACCGAACTTTGTATCTTTCCGAGTCAGCTGAGTTAATGGAGTAGCGATTCGAGAAAATCCTTCCACGAATCTCCGATAATAACCAGCTAAACCGAGAAAGCTACGTACTGCGGTCACTGATTTAGGTTGCTCCCAGCTTTGAATTGCTTCAATCTTTGCCGGATCAACTGATATTACATGACTTGATACTACGTGCCCAAGGAATGCTACTCCCTCAAGCCAGAACTCGCATTTCTTCAACTTGGCATAAAGCTTGTATTCACGAAGCTTTTAGAGTGTCAGCCTCAAGTGTTGCTCATGATCTTCACGACTTTTGGAATAAATAAGGATGTCATCAATGAAGACAACCACAAAGTGATCTAAATATTCCTTGAATACTCGGTTCATCATATCCGTGAAGGCAGCATGAGCATTAGTCAATCTAAAAGACATGACTAAGAATTTATAATGCCCGTACCGAGTTCTGAAGGCAGTCTTTAGAATATCCTCAGTTCTAACCTTCAGCTGATGATATCCAGAACGAAGATCGATTTTTGAAAAGAATTGTGCTCTTTGCAACTGGTCAAACAGGTCATCAATACGTGGCAATGGGTACCTATTTTTTATGGTGACATGATTCAACTCCCGATAATCAATACAAAGTCGCATACTTTCATCTTTCTCCTTCACGAGTAGAACAGGAGAACCCCGAGGAGAAGTACTAGGACGAATAAAGTCAATGTTTAACAATTCCCGCAGTTGGGTCTTTAACTCCTGAAGTTCAATAGGAGCCATTCGATATGGGGCGTTGGAAATGGGTTTTGTACCGGGTTTAAGGTCGATACAAAATTTAATTTCACGTTCTGGGGGTATGTCAGGAAGTTCTTCAGGTAATACGTCAAGAAATTCATTAACAATAGAAATATCATTCAAAACTGAAGGTTTTTTGTTTAGATCCGTGACATGAGCTAAGAAAGCTTGACATCCGTTTTTCAATAAACGAAAAAACTTTATGGCTTGAGATGACAGTGATGGATTTTAATGGTTTGGTTGTTTGAATTCGCATAATAGGTTGATTAAGAATATGAAAGCTAACAACCTTACGAAAATAATCAATTTTTGCATGATAAGTAGTTAACCAATTAATCCCTAGAATTACATCAAATGCAAGTATTTTCAATGAAATAAGATCGATAGGTAATGTGAGGGTACCAATTCGAACCAAACAAGACTTATAAATAGTGGATGTAATGAAGGTTTCTCCCAACGGAGTTTCCACAGATAAGTCAAAGTCTAATTTCTCCGCAGTCAAATTTAATCGTTGAGCGCAAATAGGAGAAATAAAAGAATGGGTAGAATCGGTATCCAATAAGGTATAGACTTCACTAGAGTTTATGATAAGCTTACCCGTGATTACCTCGTTCGGGTTCCTTGCTTTCTGGGAGGTCACAACAAACACTCTCCCTTGCACTGCCGGTTTTGACTTTTTTGGGACGTCCTTTGGTGCCTCCATCCTAGCTGAACTTGTCTTCGGTGAATGACAAAATCGGGCTAAGTGACCTTCTCTTCCACAATTATGACATGCTTTGGATGGCATCGCGTAGTTTGGACTGATGTGTCCCCCCCTCCGCATTTGAAGCATATGATCGGTGGTCGTTCTCCTTCCTTAACCACGGGTGCTGGTGCTGACGTCTTTCCATCATTGTTGAATCTCCTCTTCTTGAAATGTCCATTCTTGTTATTTTGGCCATGATTACCACCAAAGTGGTTACCATTTCTGGCCTGCTGATTCCCTCCATGCTTGTTGTCACCACTTCGATGACTACTTTCACTGGTATTATCATTTTGCCTGTTGCTCTCTTTTGATTGTGTTGACTCGTTATCGCGCTCCACTAACTAAGCCCTATTTACAACATCTGAATACAAACACAGTTTATGAGAAATAAGATGTTGACGTATCTCCAGCTTCAAACCTCTTAAAAACATCCGCATCATTCTCTCTTCATTATCCACCAAGTGGGACACAAACCGGGACAGCTCAGCAAACTTAGTTTTGTACTACGACACGGTCATATTATTCTGCTCCAACTTGATGAACTCTACCTTCTTTACGTGACGAATACTTTCGAGAAAGTACTTGTCATTGAACAATTCTTGGAACTTCTCCCAAGACATCTTCAGTGCAGCAGGTTGAGTATGCTTTACCGATTCCCACCAGTAATCTGCCTCTCCTCGCAACATAAAGGTGGCAAAGGGAACCTTTTGCTCCTCGGCGCATCCCAAGACATCAAATATCTTGGTGATCTGCTTTATCCATGTTTTCGCCTTAAGTGGTTTTGGTTCTCCAATAAACTCCAGTGGTCCCAGCTCCTTGAACTGTTTAGCGATGGCCGTCCGAGAGTTTTCAGTGTTTCCACCTATATTTTGGATAGGAGCCGGTCTCGCCTGCTATTGCATAAATTGCATAAAGCCTCTGAACATTCCATCATTCATCATTTGGTCAGTGTTGTTGTTTGCATGAGGATTATCGCCTTCCTGATGCACATTATCCTGATTATTGATATTTGGTGAATCAACGGTCGCCTGTGCTACATTGCTATTCTCAACATTCTCGGATGTCATTTTCAAATACTGCCACAAAACAAGGGTTAAATAACATATCACATATTATCTCTATACTCTGACCGACCAATTAAATACCAAATAAACTTAAGTAGGTCATACTGGCGAAGGAATTCTCTGTCTCTCCCCTCCTAGTTCTAGTCTCGCATCTTAGCCAGGGATCATATCCCTATGCTTTGATACCAACTGTGACGCCCCCAAAATAGGTACACATCACCTATTCTGAGTCGCCAAATACATGGTACAAAATTTAAATACAACTTAATTATACAACAGTCATGTAAAATACGACTAAACACATGTTATGAGTTTTAATACAAATATTGTCATATAGACAATATACAAACTCAATGGGGTCCTCATTACATTTATTATCACACTATTACATAGAATAGTGAGGACTATTAATGTTATCATCTGGTCCATCACTCCGTTCCCCGACTCGTCCCAACTATATTCTCATTTCCTGAAGAGAACAGTGAAAGAAAGGGTGAGCTCAACTAGCCTAGTAAGAAATATTATGACTAAGATAATGCAGAATAAATTATCATTGGCCTTAAACAGTGTTAAACTGATACAATATAACAAACATCAAGTTTAACTGCAGCGGAACAAGCAACTCATTAGAAGAGTCAAGTAGAGAATAAAATCTACCGTCTTCTATGATTTAAAAGGTTTTTCATGACTTTTATCGCTGGGACTCAGCTTAATAAATAAACCACATCATCGAATCACCCCTGCACTACGGTCAAGGATATTCTTTAGTATCACAACCATAATTATCCATGCACTACGGGCCAAGAATATTTGTGTATTCATTAATGGACTGCATAGTAACTAACTCGTGAACGGTCTAGATTATTTACTTTAATCTGACGGTCCATATTTAAAGCAAAATATTTTAAATAAAATATAATATATTCTATTTATAATCTAATAAAATGAATAACTTTATAAAAGATTTTAGTATGCAAATACTATGCAGGCACTATGCAAACATTGTGCATAATAAAATATAATATATTCTAATTATTGTCTAATAAAACGGATAACTTTATAAAAGTATTTTATTTTATATAAAAAGATTTTACTATTAGCCTGATAAAAGGAATAACTTTATAAAAATATTCTGTTTTATATAAAAAGCTTTTCTGTTTTATTACATTAATAATACTAATAAAATAAAACTGAGTGACTTATCACGTAAGCATCAATAATCAATACCATGTGCTACTATGCAACCATGCGTATTATTGTACTTTTACAACCGAGTAGTTCAACAATATTAATGGTAAAACTTCCGCCGTTATTTTTATAAAGTATTTTTGTCGTTTTCTCAATCCGACAATAATTCTATTATGGGGTCCACCAATGATTATGTCATCGTACGAATATTCACTGTTAACACGAATATTTCCCGACCAATCGAATATTATATAGCAACTTGCGTACTTTATAAAATTTATAAATATTACCCACAACTAGAACATCATATCAATTTCACTCCATAACATTCAAAAATGATATTTATAAAAAATTCATCTTTATTTATAAAAGTTGGGGTCTTACACGCGTGGTTGAATAGTAGCACACGGTATTGATTATTGATGTTTATGTTTGAAGTCACTCAGTTTTGTTCAATTATTGTTACAGTAATTACTGCATAGTATCTCACGTTATTTGATTCAATTATTGTCAATATTTTATTTATTGTTAAAATCAATAATTGAGACGACGAAGTTAATAATATTATTATTTATAATATTAACGATGTCTAGAAGTTCTGTCAAGGAAAGGTAAAATATATATACATATATATATATATATATATATATATATATATATATATATATATAAATATGTGATGTGTGTGTATATATATATATATATATATATATAATATAATGTGAGTGAAAAATGGTGGAAAAGTGATAGTATGAAAGTGATGGGTGTAAGGTGTGTGTGTGGTAGTGATGTGTGTTTTTGTATTTTTAGTGGAGGATGGTCGAAAAGGTGGAGTGTATTATGTATATATAATATTTGTCTGTGTGTAAGTGAATGTGTTATATATATATGATGAAAGGGACTTGTGTGCGTAGAATTTGAAAATATGTGTGTGTGTACCGTGTGTGTAGGAGTGTGTGTTAGTTAAAATAATGGTGGTGGTGGGAAAGTGTTTCTGATAGTGATAGGTGTGTGTGTGTGTTTGATGTAGAAAATTGGTGAGTTTTTTTCTTTATGCCATGTGTTTATATACATATATTTATTATAAAACTTTTGTTTTATTTGACTATTATGCAAACATTTGAAAAAGTGGGCGTCTGATATTCGATTTCTTCTGCCCGTGATTTTTCGTCTGATTTCCTACTGTGAAGTCCGTGAGAAAATTCAAATAGTGCATTTCCATTCTCCTACAAATAGAAGCTCATTCCTTCATTATTTCTTATGAATTCACTGAAACTCTAGAGAGAGAAATTATAGAGAAACTATAAAAAAGTATTCTGCTACTTTCCTACACTTATATCCAGATTCTTAAGGTAAGGGATATTATTTGTTGTACCCGTAAGGGGTATTATTTCTTTTGTATTCACGAAGAGAACTTCTGTTATTCCATTCTTTATTATTATGTTGGAATAACCTGTTTATGCGAAGTACAACATATATGGTGAAATTCATCTATTATTTCGTCCTTTATTATTCTGTCAGAATATCCTGTTGGTGCGTACTATGCCTGACCTGGTTCCATTAATTATTATTCTGTTAGAATAACCTGTCTGTGCGGTCTATCGCATGCATGGTGATTTCTGTTGTTATTCCATCATGTAATAATTTGTTGGAATATTCTGTCGGTGCAAATTTCGCCTGACCTAGTTTCGTTCTTTATTATTCTGTCGGAATATCCTGTCTGTGCGTTTACGCATGACCTGGTTCTATTCTTTATTATTCTGTTGGGAATAATCTGTCTGTGCATTCTATCGCACGCATGGTGAATCCTTCAGTTATTCCATTCTTTATTATTCTGTTGGAATAACCTGTCTATGTGGATTACCACATGCATGGTGAATGATCCTTTGTGTTCATTCCTTATTAAATTGTGGACATGATCTGTCTAAGTGGATTATCACATGGCGGCAAAAATCCATTTGCAGTTTTATATATTCTATTATACTCAGTTGGTTAAAGTTTTGGCTTCTATACTCCATGAAATTAGTGGAATATCCTTGATATTTACGCTTCATCCAGTATCTTTTCATGAAAATATTCTTCTGAGCATTCTTGAATTTTACTCTACAAAGAAGTATCATGTTGACAATTTGGACGTTATTGGTTCCTGTATAAATTAATTTTTGAACTTGTTTTATTGAATTATTGTGTCATTGTCATCATCTTCATGTTTATATTATGTTGAAAGTCATCTGTGGCCTGTAGTGCGTAGATGGACTTGGTATGATTATAACCAGGGATTATTCGGTATAATCATGACCGTAAGGTTATAAATGATGTGGAAAAAGTCCTCATTGGCCCGTAATGCATTGATGGACAGTTTTTTATATGATTATGGCTATGGATTCTCTTTGGCCAAGGGTGTAAAGATGAATTATTTTATGGCATGATCAGGACCGTTGATAAAAACACGATTATCTTGGCCCCGTAGTGCATGGATAATTTGTGGTCATGGTACTAAAGAATATCCTTGGCCTATAGTGCAGGGATGATTTAATGATGTGGATTATTTATTGAACTGAGTCTCAGCGATAAAAGTGATAAAAAAACCTTTTAAATCATATAAGATAGTAGATTTTATTCTCTACTTGACTCTTCTAATGGATTGCTTGTTCCGCTGCCGTTAAACTTGATATTTGTTATATTGTATCAGTTTAACACTATTGAAGGCTAACGATAATTTATTATGCATTATCTTAGTCATAATATTTCTTACTGGCCTAGTTGAGCTCACCCTTTCTTTCATTGTTCTCTTCAGGAAATGAGAACGTAGTTGGGGCTAGTTAGGGAACAGAGTGATGGTCCTAGATGGCGCATTAGTAGTCATCACTATTATGTGACATAGTGTAATAATAAATGTAATGAGTACTGCATTGAGTGTGGATATTGTCTATATGACAATATTTGTATTAAAACTCACAGCATATGTTTTGTCGTATTTTACACGACTGTTGTATAATTAGTTTGTATTTGTATTCTGTACCATGTATTTGGCGACCCAAGATGGGTGATGTATACCTATTTTTGGGGGCGTCACAGTTGGTATCAGAGCTTAGGGATATGATCTCTGGCTGAGATGTGAGATAAGAACTAGGAGGGGAGAGACGGGGAATTCCTTCACTAGTATGACCTACCTAAGTTTACTTGTTATTTAATTGGTGAGTTAGAGTATAGAGATAATATGTGATATGTTAATTAACCCTTGTTTTGTGGCAGTATTTGAAAATGGCATCTGAATATATTGAGATAAGCAATGGAGCACAGGAGACCGTTGAGTCTCCACAAATAAATAATCAGGACAATGTGCAACAGGATGGCGATAATCCTCCTGTAAACAACAACACTGATCAATTGACGAATGACGGTACGTTTAGGAGTTTGTTAGAATTCATGCAACATCAGGCGAAGGCAGAGACATGGTTAAAGTAGATCACCAAGATATTTGATGTCTTGGGATGCTCAGAGGAGCAAAAGGTTCCCTTTATCACCTTTATGTTGCGTGAAGAGGCAATGTACTGGTGAGAATCTGTAAAATGTACCCAGCCTGACGCACTCAAGATGTCTTGGGAGAAGTTCCAAGAGTTGTTCAATGACAAGTACTTTCCCGAAAGCGTTCGTCACATGAAGGAGGTGGAATTTATCAAGTTGGATCAAAACAACATGACCGTGTCGCAGTACGAAGCCAAGTTTGCCGAGTTATCCCGATTTGCATCCCATTTGGTTGATAATGAGGAGAGAATGACGCAAATGTTTCTAAGAGGTTTGAAACCTGAGATATGTCAATATCTTATCTCTCATAAACTGTGTTTATATTCAGATGTTGTTAATAAGGCTCAGTTATTGGAACGCGATAATGAGTCAGCCCAACCAAAAGAGAGCAGCTGACAAAATGATAATACCGGTGATAACAGTCATCAAAGAGCTGACAATAAGCATGGAGGGAATCAACATGCCAGAAATGGTAACCACTTCGGTGGTAATTATGGCCAAAATAATAAGATTGGACATTTCAAGAAGAAAAGGTTCAATAATGAAGTGAAGACGTCGGCACCAACACCCGTTTCAAAGGAAGAAGAACGACCACCGGTCGTATGTTTCAAATGCGGACAGGAGAGACACGTCCGTCCAAATTGTATGCAAAAATCCAAAAGCATGTTTTAATTGCGGAAGAGAAAGTCACCTAGCTCGATTTTGTCGTATGATGAAGTCAAGTCCAGCTGAGATAGTGATTCCAAAGGATGTCCCAGACAAGCCAAAGCCGGTAGTTTAAGTGAGAGCTTTTTTTTTCATGACGAGGAACCTGAATAAAATTATCACGGGTACGTTTGTCATAAACTCTTTTAAAGTCTATACCGTGTTAGATACCGATTCTACTCACTTTTTTATTTCACTTAGTTATGTTCAATGTTTGAACTTAACTCCGGAGAAGTTAGACTTTGATTTATCTGTTGAAATTCTGTTGGGAGAAACCTTCGTTACCTCCACTGTTTATAAATCTTGTTTGATTCAAATCAACACTTTCACGTTACTTGTCGATCGTATCTCTTTGAAAATACTTGCCTTGATGTGATTTTAGGAACCGATTGGTTAACTACTCATCATGTTTTTTTTTGTAAGGTTGTTAGCTTTCATACTCCTAACCAACCTGTTATGCGAATTCAAAGTAACCAAACCACTAAAGTCAATCATTGTCATATCAAGCTATAAGTAAAGAGCCCTGAGCCTTTATCTGGTGACTTCCTTGTGTGGAATGCACCGAAGCCAGACTTTTTGTAGGCGACGTCGTGAATGACGATGGCAAGTTGATAGGTATCAATGTGACGTGCTATCCAAGTCTTGGATGAGGGTCACAGTTTTAAACGATATTTCTATTGTTAATAAATTTCTTGACGTATTCATGAAGACTTCTTAGCCTACCCTAGAGCGTGAAATTGAATTTTGTATTGTCCCTAGTACAAAACCCATTTCTTAAACCCTCAAATATTTCTTCAACTAAAACGAACGTATTATGCGCTAGAGACGTTGGCTCGAGCTGTTGAAGATTATGATTGTACCATTCAATATCATCGTGGAAGTGCGAACGTGGTAGCTGACGCGTTGAGTAGAAGATCGAATGTGAGTGAGATGTTGTTAACACAAAGACCCATTTCGTATAACTTACAAATGATGAAGATAGAGTTAAAGACTCTAGGGACCTACGTGAAGATAACGAATATACGATTAGAATCGGCTTTAATCGATAAAGTTAAAGTCACTCAAGCTACATACTCAGAGCTGATGAATGTGAAGAAGAAGGTTCAAGAGGGCGTTATTCTAGAAGCAAGAATCGATGAAGAGAGGAAAGCTCAATCCTCGATTCATTGGCCCATTTTTAATCCTCGATCGAGTAGAAACTGTGGCCTATAGACTCGTTTTACCGCCAAGTATGTCGCGTGTTCATAACATTTTTAACGTATCGATGTTACGTAAATATGTGGACGACCCGAACCACATTATTAATTTAGAACCGGACGAGATAGCGGATGATTTAACGTATGAGGAGATACGTGTTAAAATAAGAAGGATTATATTCGACACTCAAAGGTTATACCTTAAGAGTTAGAATCTGAAATGAAGTCAAGGTATCCTCACCTCTTCAGCATACCAGGTACGTACGTAAATTTTGAGGGCAAAATTTCATAAGGATAGGAGATTGTGAGACCCCAGATTTTATGAATAAATATTTAATTTTCTCGAAATATTATTTTTAATTTGATATAATAGTTGTGGGTAATATTTATAAATTTTACAAAGTACGCAAGTTGTTATATAATATTCGTTTGGTCAGTGAATATTCATTTTAATAGAAAATATTCGTACGACGACACAATCATTGGTGGACCCCAAAACAGAATTATTATCGGATTGAGAAAACGACAAAAATATTTTATTAAAAATAACGGCAGAAGTTTTACCGTTAATACTGTTGAACTACTTGGTAGTAAAAGTACAGTAATACGCGTCGTTGTATAGTAGCACACGGTATTGATTATTAATGTTTACGTGAGAAGTCACTCAGTTTTGTTCAATTATTGTTATAGTAATTAATGCATAGTATCTCACGTTATTTAATTCAATTATTGTCAATATTTTATATATTGTTAAAATCAATAATTGAGACAACGAACTTATTAATATTATTATTTGCAATATTAACGATGTCTAGAAGTTCTGTCAAGAAAAGGTATATATATATATATATATATATATATATATATATATATATATATATATATATATATATATATATATATATATATAATATAACGTGAGTGAAAAGTGGTGGAAAAGTGATAGTATGAAAGTGATGGGTGTAAGGTATGTGTGTGGTAGTGATGTGTGTGTTTGTATTGTTAGTGGAGGATGGTAGAAAAGGTGGAGTGTATTATGTATATATTATATGTGTGTGTGTAAGAGAATGTGTTATATATATATATATATATATATATATATATATATATATATATATATATATATATATATATGATGAAAGGGACTTGTGTGGGTAGAATTTGAAAATGTGTGTGTGTTAGTTAAAATAATGGTGGTGGTGGAAAAGTGTTTCTAATAGTGATAGGTGGGTGTGGGTGTTTGATGTAGAAAATTGGTGAGTTTTTTTCTTTATGGCATGTGTTTATATACCTATATTTATTATAAAACTTTTGTTTTGTTTGACTATTATGTTAACATTTTAAAAAGTGGGCGTCTGATATTCGATTTCTTCTGCCCGTGATTTTTTGTCTGATTTCCTACTGTGCAGTCCGTGAGAAAATTCAAATAGCGCCTTTCCATTCTCCTATAAATAGAAGCTCATTCCTTCTTTATTTCTAACAAATTCACTGAAACTCTAGAGAGAGAAATTATAGAAAAACTATAGAGAAGTATTCTGCTACCTCCCTACTCTTATATCCAGATTCTTAAGGTAAGGGATATTATTTGTTGTACCCGTAAGGGGTATTATTTCTTTTGTATTCATGAAGAGAATTTCTTTTATTCCATTCTTTATTATTATGTTGGAATAACCTGTTTATGCGAAGTGCCGCATACATGGTGAAATTCTTCTATTATTCCGTCCTTTATTATTCTATCAGAATATCCTGTTGGTGCGTACTACGCCTGACCCAGTTCCATTAATTATTATTCTATTGGAATAACCTGTATGTGCGGTCTATCGCATGCATGGTGATTTCTGTTGTTATTCCATTCTTTAATAATTTGTTGGAATATACTGTCAGTGCGAATTTCGCCTAACCTGGTTCCGTTCTTTATCATTCTGTCGGAATATCCTGTCTGTGCGTTTACGCATGACCTGGTTCTATTCTTTATTATTTTGTTGGGAATAATCTGTCTGTGCATTCTATCGCACGCATGGTGAATCCTTCGGTTATTCCATTCTTTATTATTCTGTTGGAATAACTTGTCTATATGGATTACCACATGCATGGTGAATGATCCTTTGTGTTCATTCCTTATTAAATTGTGGACATGATCTGTCTAAGTGGATTACCGCATGGCGGCGAAAATCCATTTGCAGTTTTATATATTCTATTATACTTAGTTGGTTAAAGTTTTGGCTTCTATACTCCATGAAATTAGTGAAATATCCTTGATATTTGCGCTTCATCCAGTATCTTTTCATGAAAATATTCTTTTGAGCATTCGTGAATTTTACTATACAAAAGAAGTATCATGTTGACAATTTGGACGTTATTGGTTCCTGAATAAATTAATTCTTGAACTTGTTTTATTAAATTATTATGTCATTGTCACCATCCTCACGTTTATATTATGTTAAAAGTCATCTATGGCCTATAGTGAATAAATGGACTTGGTATGATTATGACCAGGGATTATTCGGTATAATCATGACCGTAATGTTACAAATGATGTGTAAAAAGTCCCCATTGGCCCGTAATGCATTGATGGACAGTTCTTGGTATGATTTTGGTTATGGATTCTCTTCGGCTAAGGGTGTAAAGATGAATTATTTTATGGCATGATCAGGACCGTTGATAAAAACACGGTTATCTTTGGCCCGTAGTGCGTGGATAATTCGCGGTCTGATACTAAAGAATATCATTGGCCTGTAGTGCATGGATGATTTAATGATGTGGATTATTTATTGAGTTGAGTCTCAGCGATAAAAGTGATGAAAAATCTTTTAAATCATATAAGATAGTAGATTTTATTCTCTACTTGACTCTTCTAATGGATTGTTTGTTCCGCTGCAGTTAAACTTGATATTTGTTATATTATATCAGTTTAACACTGTTGAAGGCTAACGATAATTTATTCTGCATTATCTTAGTCAAAATATTTCTTTATGGGCTAGTTGAGCTCACCCTTTTTTTCATTGTTCTCTTCAGGAAATGAGAACGTAGCAGGGGCTAGTCGGGAAACATAATGATGGTCCTAGATGGTGCATTAGTAGTCCTTACTATTATGTGAAATAGTGTAATAATAAATGTAATGAGTACTCCATTGAGTGTGGATATTGTCTAGATGACAATATTTGTATTAAAACTCACAACATATGTTTTGGCGTATTTTACACGACTGTTATATAATTAGTTTGTATTTATATTCTGTACAATGTATCTGTCGACCCAAGATGGGTGATGTATACCTATTTTTGGGGGCGTCACATACCCTATATTATGCATAATACTTAATAGCGCGCAAAGGTCGAATATACGACCAATAAAATATTTCCTTTATATAAAAGGTTGTTCTTCTCAGTCTCAGAATGTAACACCCCCTTCCCGAAAAGGAAAGGAAGGTCACGTGCAAAGCACAACAAACCTCAAAAATAAGAAAACAGAGCACTAATAACCTCAAAATATTAATAGTGGTGATCCATTAATAGCGTACTAAATACAATTCTCCAAATAGAGTCAAAATAATCAAAACTTAAAATTCGAAACAACCTAGATGGTCAAAGGCAACTCTCTCATTACACTAGCCCTGAATCACCCCTGCAAACCTGCCGGAAGAAAAACACAGCATGAGCCAATTGCCCAGTACGAATACAGATATACAAAAGATATACAACTGATATACGAAAACAACTGAGACAAAATACTGAACAAAGCCTCAAGTGTGAATACTGACAAAAATATAATCTTCAAAGATCTGAATGGAATATATCTGAATCAACAAAAGAGTAAAGAAATAACGAACTAAAGTAACTAACTCAATGAATTAAATTAAACAGAAATAAATAAAACTAATACAATAAAATAATAGGCTGAATCAAATGGTTGTGTATTATTTCATACCGAGTGAGCTCAGAAACATACGTTGCCACACAGGCAAGTCAAAAAAATACCACACAGGCAAGTCAAAATAATGCCACACAAGCAAGTCAAATGATGCCACACAGGCAACCAAAATAATGCCACACAGGCAAATCACACATTGGACCGCGAATCCAAATATATGCAAATCGGATAGGTGTGTTTGGCACAACATCACCAATCCGCATAACAGAAAACTAGGGTTAACCCATACGCCTCCCACAACAAAATACCAAATGGCCCACTTCCTCCGGAGCCCAAAACGGAGACGCCGTGGACTAATCACACTGCCACGGAAAGTGTCATGTCTCTCGTGCCAAGACGACATGCCTGTGGTACCCCCACAGGTGGTTATAGCTCAGGTATACCCTACGATATATTCTAACAAAAATACTATGTCACAACACATGCGACATAATACCAACAAAAGGGTTCTATATTTACAGGTTGAACCAAATCAAATTATAGTCACAAGGTCTCAAAAAGAAGGTAGCAACATGTACCGCTCTACAATTATCAAAAATAAATACTAAACATGATATCCTAATTCTAAGAGTACAAATACGAGCCATGTATATCAACTCCAAAATGAAACTAATATATTTATTTCACATGAAACAATTATGTGAAAGAATAACGAAATTTGAAATAAAGGACAAAATAAACAAATTAAATTTATCAAGAATGTCGCTGAAAGAATACGGAATCCGTACCTGGATTAAGCAAGGTAATACCCAAATTATAACTCGTTAAATTCCCTCCGCTCGAGCTAGATTAAGCAATATAATACCCAAAAAAGTCCAAATAAAACTCGCTTAGACTCCTTAAAAGAATAAATAAATATTTTATCACTTTAATAAAAATTTATAACTTAAATATACTAATCTTTCAATTTTATAATTATGCTAATATAATCAACATTCTTGACTTTCAAATATGTACATTACTATATATATAATACATGTAATAACATAATGTTCATAAAACATTTTTTTTTCTGATTTAACATAATTCATGCGAACTGTTGGAAAGTATTAAAACAATGGTTACTACTCTCACATGACCAAAACCTAGTCAAACAAGTGCATGCATAATCATTACGTAATTCCCTTTTCTTTTCTTTTTTTTCTCATTACGTTCCATCACAGGAATTTCATGTGAAAGCTTGTGATAATCAAGAATTCTCCCTATGATCAGTAGGATACAAACATGTGCAATTCACCATTAATGTTTCACATACATACCTATAATATACATATTTTAATATATCAATATGTGCATCAATTAATGAAGATCCTAAATAATTATCTATTTGGTTCAAAGTAATTCTGTTTTTTTTTACCTGATGACTTCCTTCGGTTAGATACAAGATCGATGTCCTATTTTCCCTAATCGAGTTGCCGCTCCCTTTTGATCAGTTCACAACAAAGACATATGAGAAAGATTAGGTTTTAGTCATATATATAATTAATCATCCTTATTCTAATAGGATTTTATAACATTGAACTTAATTAGTTTTAAAGCCCAAATTTACTAGATTAATATTTTCTGTTACTTATTGTTATAGCCCACATACATTATTTTCAAATTTGACTCAAATAAAAGACAAGCCCAATTAGTGTAGTCCACATCATTAAATACTATTTGACCCAAACAAATGACAAAGTCCAATTAATATGTTTTAAAACAAGAAATTTTTATTATTCACTATTTCTTTATTTATAAATTTTTACCGGGTATTACACAGAATCAAGATTTGATTTTACATCAAAATACTGTGATTTCAATTTCAATTTACTTCTCGATCTAGCTGAAATAATTGGAATCGATCTGTCAATAATAATTGAATTCTCTTCTCGAACCTATCAAGTTCTAACAAATATTCGTCTAACAAGAATAATTGGCTAAGACACTTCTCAACATAATTCGACAATAAACATGAATTATCTGTACTGTCAATAATAGCTTCTACGGATATGAATATCTAACAACAGTTATTTTACGAATGTATATTTTTTCGAATCAGTAATTCAATTTGAATTATTATCAAACATGCACCAACTGCGAATAATCAACAATAAATCCCTGGACATGGTATAATTAGCAATAATTAACCACTATAATAATTAAATGAATATAACTCAAGGTTGAGTTAGGGAACTTACCTTCTCCGCTGATTACAGCTACACAAAATACTTATCTGCGTTCGTAAGACCTATAACCAATAATATCGATCTCACAATTAGCACAATAATTTATAACACATAATACTGTAATTCACAATTAATCTTCTCCTAGACACATTACCACATATCCACATCAGTGTTTATAACCTATATAAATACTTAACAAGTCTAACTATTTCGATCAAGTTGGACTTGGGTCCATTCTCGGTGTTCTGGTCACACTATCCAACAATTAACACAGTTATTGTCAATTAAATTCAATTTCTAAGCTTCAACATTAATTTAGGTAATTCAATTATCAATTATAATATTTTTCGGAAGCGTTTAATAATTTATAAGCAAATATTATAATTTATAAAAAAAATTCAAACATCGAAACCATTTTTTAAAGGATTTAATTATCAAATAATATTATCATTATTAATATTTAACAAAATATTAATAACATACTTTTTAAAATATCAAAGTTATTTTTAATAACTTAAAATATTTTTAAATCATTAATATTCTACTGAAATGATTTTTAAAATAATTAAAATCATTATTAAATCATCACCATTAATATCTAAATATTAATAAAATTATTATCCAAATATTAAAAGTTATTAATTATAACTTAAAATATTTTTAAATCATTTTTCCCATTTTTAAATGATTTTTAAATCAATAAAATTATTTTTAATTCATTTATTTAATATAATAATTAAATAAATCTAATATCATTAATATTAATTTATTAATGAGAATTCTCCAAAAATATTGAAAAGTATATTTTATAATTCTAAATATTTTCTAACACTTTATTCTTATTTAAAATAATTTTTAAATCAATAAAATCATTTTTAACTTATATATTTAATTTAATAATTAAATAAATCTAATACCATTAATATTAATTTATTAATGAAAATTCTTCAAAAATATCAAAAGTTATATTTTATAAGTCAAAATATTTTTAAATACATTATTCTTATTTAAAATAATTTTTTATAATATGAAATCATTTTCCTCTAATTTATTTAATACACTAATTAAATAAATTAAATACCTTTAATATTTAAATAATTATAAATATTAAAGAAAAATATTTCAATTGGTCAAAAATTATTTTTCATAATTTAAAATAATTTTTAAAACCGTTTTTAATAATTTTTGTAATTTATTTCTACTTTTAAAGAAAATTCGAAAAATTAGAAATTAAAATATATGAAAACCGTCGCTATAGGCCTTTAGCGACACTTGTCTGTTGCCTTTGGTGTTCTTGGCTCAAGAACACTGACAATCTCAGTGTACAAGGGTCACAGTTTGACCGTATGTGATTTCCAATATATACATGTTTTGGGAAATGTTAAACACTGATCATGTAGTGTTTATGTAACTCTACATGAATCAATCATCATCTTGCTCAAACAAAATCACAACAGAGAGATCTAGCCTCTTAAACGTATTGTCAGACGACTGCTGGGTTTTCTGGGTAACCTAGAAACCCAGGTAGTTGCGTGAGGTCACTTTCCAGCCCAATTATTTAGGTCTTTTTGTCATCAAATAGATTGGTTATTGGTCTAAACAGATTGTACTTATGACAAAGAACAACGACATAACATGATCACAGTCAAACAATAACACAATCACCAGGTTAAATCTGGTCAAACCTTGTCAGACAGCTTGTGCCAACAGTTTCTAGAAATTCCAGAAACTTCATCCGTGATCAAATGATCTACCTTGACCATTAATTACACTCGATATAAACTCTGTTTTTGGAAAGTAAAACCATGGATCTCAAGTTCATACAATAGGCTATAAGTTTAATACAACAAAAACACCAAAAAGTATAAAACCTGACAGATCAAGAAGTTTAAAAATCTTGTCATACGGATATTTTACATTTTTGGGTTGCCCAGGTTGTGCTTGGTCATGCCCGGTCAACGGGTTTTGACCGTTTATATCTAATGATCTGGACATCAAATGACTGTTATTTCTTTTGCAGAATAAAGACCTCATATCAAGCTACATATAACAACTTTAAAACATCCGAAAACATAAACGAACAACAATCTATGGCTCCTGACATTTGCTTGTCAGACCAAAAATTTTGTTCTTTGACAGTTTTGAAAATCTTTATTTTTAAAGCATTTTGATGCAATGGATCTATGGTATGTCACCATAGATCATCACAAAATCACAAACTCTAACTTGTCATACATGATCAAAATATAAATCCAGGGTTTATACCTCTCTTATCAAATCTTTGATCTTGATCCTCCTAAATGATCTTGGGTGTTTAATGGACTGTTTATGTGGTTGAGTTACTTGCTATTTTCGGATATGAAGAGAGAGAGAGAGAGTTGTGGGAATGTTTTAGAAGAAATGGCCAAATACATGCATTTTCTCTCTCTTTAATCTATATATAATGCTTGATTTGTTGCTAGATCTGAAAAATTCGGTTGGTGGCTGAGATTATACACTCACCAAGTCAATGTAGTGGTTCACCAACTAAAGGTGTTGGTGAATTTTGCAAGTTCCCATTTAAATAAATGAAAAAGGGCATTTTGGTCTTTTGTATTTTATTTTTAATGACATACTTGACATTTGCACAAACTCTTAGGGTTTAACCCTAAGGTTCCAACCCTTAGGTTTTAAATACTCCAATTCTATAATTTTTTAATTAGGGTTTAAAAATAGAAAATTAAGAATTTTGAAAATGTAATTAGTGTTTCTTAATTATATTAACACCTACTAAACACTTTAGGCTTGCTAATTAGGATTAGAGTTTTCTGATTAGGGTTTAGGATTCTCGAATATGAAATTAGGGTTTCCCGGCGTATAATTAGGGTTTCTAACTACGCGTTAGGGTTTCTAATCTTGATATTAGGGTTTTTAATCTCTTATTAAGGTTTATAAATTTTTAAACCCTATCCGATCAATCATTGATCAAATATGGTATACAGAACAAACACATACTTATCAAAATAATTATTTTAATTATATTTTCTACTGAATTCCTATCCAGAAATTAGGGTTAGGATTTCTAAAGATGTTAAACACAACTCTACTCTAATTTACTAATCAACACATAAATTGACCTTCTCGGGACTCTCATCATAAAAACTTGTCATAAAATTGATAATCAATATTAATATTAATTAAAAAAAAATTATTCGTAAAATTTTAATTATTCGAAATCTCGGGTTATCACATTCACCCCTCCTTAAAAGGATTCCGTCCTCTGAATCACTGCTTTCTTATTTTCTACAATCTTTTAAAGTTGTATCATCAATTTATTTTTATTAACATAATATTAATTTGTGTTTCAAATTCTAACTCGTGACTTGAATCTATAAAAGAAAACAGTTCACAAAAATATCTGACTCATAATTATCGGGTAATTTAAATTCTTAAGCGAAATTGTTACCTGCTTCCACCTCCTGAGTAGCCACTACATCTTCTGCTGTCATGTTGAATGTACGGGCCGTTAGTCTTCCTGGCTGTGCCGGTCTTCGAATTGCCAAGGTTCTGCCACCGGGTCCCTTGTTGACACTTTCCTTCTCAGCATTCCTCTTCGGACAATTCCGAACCATATGATCAGTTGATCCACAGGCAAAGAAACCTTGTATCTTCTTCGGATTGGGACAATTGGGCAACATGTTCCCCTCTTGTCCGCAGTTGTAACAAACTCCTTTCTTCTTCAGACAAACAGCTGCATGATTCCTCCTACACGTTGCACATGGCTCCCTCCCTTGCTTATTCCCTTCTGTCTTGCCACCTGATTGGGTATTCTTACTCCACTTTCTCTTATTCGGGTTACTACCTCCACTGCTTTTTCTATCATTTGTCTTCTTCTTCTTTTCCTAATGAAATCGAGATGCAGCCTCGCTCCCTCCTTCAGCAATTAACGCCTTTTCCAATAAAGTCGCGAACGTATTGATCAGCAATACTTCTATCTTGTTGAATATCCCTAATTTCAGTCCATTCTCGAATCTTCTTTCCATTCTTGCTTCCGTGTCCACCTGATGAGGTGCAAATCTTGCTAATTCGTTGAATTTAGCCACATACTCAGAAACAGACATATTCTCCTACTTTAGTTCTAAGAACTTAACTTCCATCCGAGCTTGCATACTCGGTGAGAAGTAGTTCTCAAAGAATAAATCCTTGAATCTGGTCCATGTCACTATAGCTTCTCCAGCTCTCGTCTGATTAGTCTCCCACCAGTAATTAGCTTCGCCCTTCATCATGTATGTAGCAAAAGCCATCTTCTGCTTTTCTGCCACTCGCACAATGACGAATGCTTTCTCTATCTCTTTCACCTAAGTTTGGGCTTCAATCGGATCCGTGGTTCCCTTGCATTCTGGCGGTCCTACCACTTTAAAGTCCTTGAAGTTTGCCAATCTATCAGCTGGCTGATTTCTCGCTCTTCCTCTTGCTGGAGCCCTATTTTCCGTAGCTTGGGCTAGCATGTCTACGAAATTCTGCATTGGGTCAGCTTGACCTCCTTCGTTATTCACTGACTGTTCTTCTCGTTGATTTCGATTTTGTCGTCTAGGCGGCATGATCTGATTAAAATAAAAATCTTATGTTAATTCTCTTCCTCCACACAGATTCTTAACACAATAAGAATTCAACACATAGTTCTCATGTAATTGCATATTTATTCAAATAGCACATAGTACTTTTAGTACTTAACACATATTACTATCCCTTTTTTTAAAATAATTTTTAGGATTTAACATACACAACTTGACACAAAAACTTGTAATTTTCCATTCACACATAGCTATTACCCGTTCGCCAAACTTACCACACTTATGAGTTCAAAAACTTGCCACAATTATATGAGTGTATGAACTTGTCCTAGTTAGACCTTTGGCGTCCATTCGCTGAAGAGTTCAAAATATTTCATATAATTATGAGTCATTAACTTACCACAAGCATGAGTTTTAAGAACACACAAATTACTCTTAATCTTATATTCATATAGAAAATAAAGATTTCATTCATTCCAACATATTTATATTTACATATGATCAAAAATCGTTCTCGATATTACAACACTTAATATCAAAAGCTTCTACCAAAAGATACTATCACACACACACACACACACACACACACATATATATATATATATAAGTTGTCTACCGTCCACTCCCTTAACCAGTCTTCTTCTTATTGGGACACTTGTTGAATCTGTGACCCGTTCTCCCACATGAGAAACACTTCCTCATATTCAACTTAGGACAATGCAAATAAATATGTCCTTCCTGCTTATAGTTGAAACATACATTCTTCCACATCATGCATTCTTCCACGAGAGTCTTCCCACACTTTTTGCAAGCTTGTCTCTTCTTCAGGTTTGAATCTTCAGAGTTAGGGCTATCATTGTCCCTCTTTCTCTTTTTCTTTCCCTTCTTGCTGGTTCCTTTAGATGATCCACCCCCTTCAGTCTTCATCCTTTCCACCTGTGCCTTGAGCTCGTTCTGTTCTTCAGTCATCTCGTGTAACGTTCGCTCCATCTTCCATAACTCCTCCAAGAGAAACACTTTACTACGGAGTTCCTGGACTTCTGTAGATAGCTGATCTTGTTCTCTAACTTTGATCTTATTCTTTAACTCTACCTTAACTTCTTTAAACTCCGCCTCCTCATCACTACTCAGATACATCTCAGGTTAATCATCATGATCACTCCCGAGATTAACCATGGGTTCATCTTTTCCTACTTCTTCAACTGATTCGCTCTGTGCTGGCACCTCGGCTACTGGCACTGGTGCGACAGCCGCTGACATCTCCGTACTCATCTTATCTTCTCCAGACATCCTACAATCAGTTTAAATAACGTGATTAGTACTTCACCAGTACAAAATTCTCACACTATGTGTCCATATATCTCACTATTGATGCACTTCGGCAATCCCTCACTTAGAATTTTAAATGAGTTTTATCTATCTCGCTTATGGTTATAATCCTAGGATTTTCCCAACCCCACTTAAGGTTTATAACTTACAGCTTTGATACCAACCTGTGACGCCCCCAAATTCGGTTTACCTGACCCCCGAGTTTGGTGCTCACGATCCATAATATAATAACATTTAACTACCCATTTAAATATAAATAGGAATACATAACTCATTAACATATGTTGTTAATACATAAGTCCCAGGTCCACTAAATTTAACATTACAGAAATACCCCTTAGATATACAAAAAGGGTTTACAATACAATACAACATAATAATATTGTTTATCATAACTAATTTATAACTATGCCTTTTCCCTTGTTCTTCTTCGCCGCACCTTCTGCAACTTCGTTCCTAGCTAAAAAGTTTTATTTAGCAAGGGTGAGCAACAAGTTTGCCCCGCAAGTTAAGAGATACAATAAAGATATAGGAATCAATATCAAACCTTCTCACATTCTTCGCAACAATAATTCGATAATGAAAGAGTACAACACTTTAAAGGTTTTCTACAATATTCAAATGAGTAATCAAGAATTATATTCTATGAAATAGCAAAGTGGAATATTTTCCAAATTTATGCTGAGCGATCCATTAGATCTTGAACTTCTCTTCTTGAGTAACTATCAAAGTTATCCCTTGATATACCCAGGTGTATCAGATAACCATAAGGATTAAATCATACCCCTCTACAAGTATATAAAGTGATCAGCTTTATTATACCTTATATTATGCATAATACTTAATAGCGCGCAAAGGTCGAATATACGACCAATAAAATATTCCCTCTATATAAAAGGTTATTCTTCTCAGTCTCTGAATCAAGATTTGATTTTACATCGAAATACTGTAATTTCAATTTCTATTTACTTCTCGATCTAGCCGAAATAATTGGCATCGATCTGTCAATAACAATTGAATTCTCTTCTCGAACCTATCAAGTTTTAACAAATGTTCGTCTAACAAGAATAATTGGCTAAGACACTTCTCAACATAATTCGATAATAAATAGGAATTATCTGTACTGTCAATAATAGCTTCTACGTATATGAATATCCAACAACAGTTATTTTACGAATGTATATTTTTTCGAATCAGTAATTCAATTTGAATTATTATCAAACATGCACTAACTGCGAATAATCAATAATAAATCTCTGGACATGGTTTAATTAGCAATAATTAACCACTATAATAATTGAATGAATAAAACTCAATATTGAGTTAGAGAACTTGCCTTCTCCACTGATTACAGCTACACAAAATACTTATTTGCGTTCGTAAGACCTATAACCAATAATATCGGTTTCACAATTAGTACAATAATTTATAACACATAATACTGTAATTCACAGTCAATCTTCTCCTATACACATTACAACATAGCCGCATCAGTGTTTATAACCTATATAAACACTTTACAAGTCTAACTATTTCGGTCAGGTTGGACTTCGGTCCATTCTCGGTGTTCTGGTCACACTATTGGACAATTAACACAGTTATTGTTAATTAAATTCAATTTCTAAGCTTCAATATTAATTTAGATAATTCAATTATCAATTATAATATTTTTTGGAAGCTTTTAATAATTTATAAGCAATTATTATAATTTATAATAATTTTTCAAACATCGAAACCATTTTTTAAATGATTTAATTATCAAATAATCTTATCATTATTAATATTTAACAATATATTAATAACATACCTGTCAAAATATCAAAGTTATTTTTAATAACTTAAAATATATTTAAATCATCAATATTCTACTGAAATGATTTTTAAAATAATTAAAATCATTCTTAAATCATCAACATTAGTATCTAAATATTAATGAAATTATTATCCAAATATTAAAAGTCATTAATTATAACTTAAAATATTTTTAAATCATTTTTCTAATTTTTAAATAATTTTTAAATCTATAAAATCATTTCTAATTTATTTATTTAATATAATAATTAAATAAATCTAATATCATTAACATTAATTTATTAGTGAGAATTCTCCAAAAATATTGAAAATTATATTTTATAATTCAAAATATTTTCTAACACATTATTCTTATTTAAAATAATTTTTAAATCAATAAAAATATTTTTATCTTATATATTTAATTTAATAATTAAATAAATCTAATATCATTAATATTAATTTATTAATGAAAATTCTTCAAAAATATCAAAAGTTATATTTTATAACTCAAAATATTTTTAAATACATCATTCTTATTTAAAATGATTTTTCATAATATTAAATCATTTTCCTCTAATTTATTTAATACACTAATTAAATAAATTAAATACCTTTAATATTGAAATAATTATAAATATTAAAGAAAAATATTTCAATTGGTCAAAAATTATTTTTCATAATTTAAAATAATTTTTAAAACCATTTTTAATAATTTTTATAATTTATTTCTATTTGTAAATAATTTCCGAAAAATCAGAAATTAAAATAAATGAAAACCGTCGCTATAGGCCTTTAGCGACACTTGTCTGTTGCCTTTGATGTTCTTGGCTCAAGAACACTGACAATCTCAGTGTACAAGGGTCACGGTTTGACCGTATGTGATTTCCAATATATACATGTTTTGGGAAATGTTAAACACTGATCATGTAGTGTTTATGTAACTCTACATGAATCAATCATCGTCTTGCTCAAACAAAATCACAACAGAGAGATCTAGCCTCTTAAACGTATTGTCAGACGACTGCTGGATTTTCTGGGTAACCTAGAAACCCAGGTAGTTGCGTGAGGTCACTTTCCAGCCCAATTATTTAGGTGTTCTTGTCATCAAATTGGTTGGTTATTGGTCTAAACAGGTAGTACTTATGACAAAGAACAACGACATAACATGATCACAGTCAAACAATAACACAATCACCAGATTAAATCTGGTCAAACCTTGTCAGATAGCTTGTGCCAACAGTTTCTGGAAATTCCAGAAACTTCATCCGTGATCAAATGGTCTACTTTGACCATTAATTACACTCGATATAAACTCTGTTTGTGGAAAGTAAAACCATGGATCTCATGTTCATACAACAGGCTACAAGTGTAATACAACAAAACACCAAAAAGTATAAAACCTAACAGATCAAGAAGCTTAAAAATCTTGTCAGACGGATATTTTAAATTCCTGGGTTGCCCAGGTTGTGCTTGGTCATGCCCGGTCAACGGGTTTTGACCGTTTATATCTAATGATCTGGACATCAAATAACTGTTATTTCATTTGTAGAATAAAGACCTCATACCAAGCTACATATAACAACTTTAAAATATCCGAAAACATAAACGAACAAGAATCTATTGCTCCTAACATTTGCTTGTTAGACCAAAAATTTTGTTCTTTGACAGTTTTGAAAATCTTTACTTTTAAAGCATTTTGATGCAATAGATCTATGGTATATCACCATAGATCATCATAAAACATCATATTACACTTATAAAAACACAAAATCACAAACTCTAACTTGGCATACATGATCAAAATATAAATCTAGGGTTTATACCTCTTTTATCAAATCGTTGATCTTGATCCTCTTAAATGATCTTGGGTGTTTAATGGACTGTTTATGTGACTGAGTTACTTGCTATTTTCGGATATGAAGAGAGAGAGAGAGAGAGAGAGAGAGAGAGAGTTGTGGGAATGCTTTATAAGAAATGGCCAAATACATGCATTTTCTCTCTTTAATCTATATATAATGCTTGATTTGTTGCTAGATCTGAAAAATTCGGCCGATGGCTGAGATTATACATTCACCAAGTCAATGTAGTGGTTCACCAACTAAAGGTGTTGGTGAATTTTGCAAGTTACCATTGAAATAAATGAAAAAGGGCATTTTGGTCTTTTATATTTTATTTTTAATGGCATACTTGACATTTGTACAAACCCTCGGGGTTTAACCCTAAGGTTCTAACCCTTAGGTTTTAAATATTCCAATTCTAGAATTTTTTAATTAGGGTTTAAAAATACAAAAGTAAGAATTTCGAAAATGTAATTAGGGTTTTAAATAGAAATTAATATTTCTAAAGTGTAATTAGGGTTTCTTAATTATATTAACACATACTAAACACTTTAGGCTTGCTAATTAGGATTAGGGTTTCCTAATTAGGGTTTAGAATTCCCGAATATGAATTTAGGATTTCCCGACATGCAATTGGGGTTGCTAACTACGTATTAGGGTTTCTAATATTGAGATTAGGGTTTTTAGTCTCTTATTTGGGTTTATAAATTTTTAAACCTTATCCGATCAATCATTGATCAAAATTGCTCTACAAAACAAACACATACTTATCAAAATAATTATTTTAATTATATTTTCTACCGAATCTCTATGCAAAAATTAGGGTTAGGATTTCTAAAGCTATTAAATACAACTCTACTCTAATTTACTAATCAATACACAAATTGACCTTCTCGAGACTCGTATCATAGAAACTTGTCACAAAATTAATAATCAATATTAATATTAATTAAAAAAAATTTATTCGTAAAATTTTAATTATTTGAAATCTCGGGTTATCACATTTAGAATTGTTGCTATATAATTATGATGATATGTGTTTATGATGTGAGAACTAGTGTTTAAGCAAGGAATTGATATGCTAATTTCGCTTATAAGGTAGAAAAATAATGTCAGTATATGTATTTCATATGTTTCATGAAAAGTATCAATTGTAGTGGCCAATTAATATATGAAATTGTAAATTAAAGCTTGATTATGTTAGTTCATTAAGAAACGAGCATAGCGTAATTTGAATGGAGTGATTTGGCCAAGTATTGAATTCACAGTGATGATTTTTGGGATAAATATCAAAAGTTGGGTTTTCTATGAAAAACATGGAATTTGAGAAATTAAAATAGTTAAAAGTGTTGTTAAATTGTTCTATGTTGATGAATATGTTAGCAATTAGGTTTATGACAGTGTTATATTTATTTTACGTGTTAATATTACTGTTAGTGGGTGAAATTCGTGTTTGTTGGGCTAAAGTCGGCTACTGTTCATAGCCGACTCTACGTCTGTCTGTGCACCAGCTCAGCTGTAAGACCCCAACTTTTATAAATAAAGATGAATTTTCTATAAATATCATTTTTGAACATTATGGAGTTAATTTGATATAATGTTATAGTTGTGGGTAATATTTATAAATTTTGCAAAGTACGCAAATTGTTATATAATATTCGATTGGTCGGGGAATATTCATTTTAACATGGAATATTCGTATAACGGCACAATCATTGGTGGACCCCACAACGGAATTATTGTCGGATTGAGAAAATGACAAAAATATTTTATTTAAAATAACGGCAGAAGTTTTACCATTGATACTGTTGAACTACACGGTAGTAAAAGTACAGTAATACGTGTGGTTGCATAGTAGCACACAGTATTGATTATTAATGCTTATGTGAGAAGTCAATCAGTTTCATTCAATTATTGTCAGTTAATAATATGAATTATTTAGCGATAATGAAGTTTTGTTTTATTCGTATTATTAACGTAATAAAACAAAAATATCTTTTTATATAAAACAGAATACTTTATTAAACTTATTCTATAAATAGAATATATCATATTTTATTTAAAAAAAATTTCTTTAAATATGGACCGTCAGATTAAAGTAATCAATCTGGACCGTTCATGGATTAGTTACTATGCATTCCATTTTTCTATAAATAGTAGCTCATTCCTTCATTATTTCTTACGAATTCACTGAACTCTAGAGAGAGAAACTATAGAGAGAAACTATAGAGAGAGAGAGAAGAAAAGTATTCTGCTACTTAACTACTTCCTTATTTTAGTTCTTCTTTAAAACAGTAAGGGATGTTATTCTTTCTTATTCATGAAGAGAACTGTTGTTATTCCATTTCTTATTATTCTGTTGGAATAACCTGTATACGCGGTCTACCCTATACTTGGTGACATTCTTCTATTATTCTGTTGGAACATCTTGTCTGTGTGTTTTACACCGGACCTGGTTCCGTCTTTATTATTATTCTGTTGGAACATCATGTCTGTGTATTTTACACCGGACCTGGTTCTGTCTTTATTATTATTTTGTTGGAATATCATGTCTGTGCGTTTTACGCCGGACCTGGTTCCATTATTTATTATTCTGTTGGAATAACCTGTCTGTGCGGTCTATCGCATGCATGGTGATTTCTTTTGTTATTCCATTCTTTATTATACTCAGTTAGTTAAGTTTTGACTTCTATACTCCATGAAATTTGTGGAATATCCTTGATATTTGCGTTTCATCCAGTATCTTTTCATGAAAATATTCTTCTAAGCATTCTTAAATTTTACTCCACAAAGCGGTATCATGTTGACAATTTGGATGTTGTTAATTCTTGGATAAATTAATTCTTGAACTTGTTTTATTGAATTCTTATATCATTGTCATCATCCTAATGTTTATAAAATGTTGAAAGTCATCTGTGGCATGTAGTGCATAGATGGACTTGGTATGATTATGACCAGGGATTATTCGATATAATCATGATCATAATGTTACAAATGATGTGGTAAAAGTCCTCATTGGCCCGTAGTGCATTGATGGACAGTTGTTGGCATGATCATGACCATTAATGATTACACGAATATCCTTGGCCGTAGTGCAGGGGTGATTCGATGATGTGAATTATTTTATTAAGCTGAGTCCCAGCGATAACAGTGTTGAAAAACCTTTTAAATCATAGAAGATAGTAGATTTTATTTTCTACTTGACTCTTTTAATGGATTGCTTGTTCCGCTACAGTTAAACTTGATGTTCGTTATATTTTATCAGTTTAACACTGTTGAAGGCTAATGATAATTTATTCTGCATTATCTTAGTCATAATATTTCTTACTGGGCTAGTTGAGCTCACCCTTTCTTTCACTATTCTCTTTAGGAAATGAGAATATAGCTGGGACGAGTCGGGAAACGGAGTGATGGACCAGATGATAGTATTAGTAGTCCTCACTATTCTGTTAAACAGTATGACAATAATTGTAATGAGGACTCCTTTTGAGTTTGTATAGTCTCTAGTAGACAATAATTGTATTCAAACTCATAGTTATGTTTTGTCGTATTGTACACGACAGTTGTATTAGTAAATTGTATTTGTATTCTGTACCATGTATCTGACGACCCAAGATGGGTGATGTATACCTAATTTTGGGGGCGTCACAGTTGGTATCAGAGCTTAGGGATATGATCCCTGGCTAAGATGTGAGAATAGAACTAGGAGGGGAGAGACGGGAAATTCCTTCGCTAGTATGACCTACCTAAGTTTATTTTCATGGTATTTAATTGGTCGGTCAGAATATAAGGATAATATATGACATATCAATTAACTTTTATTTTGTAGCAGTATCTGAAAATGGCATCCGAGAATGTTGAGAATAGCAATGGAGCACAGTCGACTGTTGATTCACCACATATCAATAATCGGGATAATGTGCATCATGAAGGCGACAATCCTCATGCAAACAACAATACTAACCAAATGATGAATGATGGAATGTTCAGAAGCTTTATGCAGTTCACGCAACAGCAGGCGAGAGCGGCTCCTGTTCAAAATGTAGGTGGAAACACTGAAAACTCTCGGGCGGTCACCGCTAAATAGTTCAAGGAGCTGGGACCACCGGAGTTTAAGGGAGAGCTAAAACCACTTATAGCGGAAACATGGATAAAGTAGATCACCAAGATATTTGATGTATTGGGATGCTCCGAGGGGCAAAAGGTTCCCTTTGTCGCCTTTATGTTGCGAGGAGAGGCAGATTACTGGTGGGAATCGATTAAGCGTACTCAACATGCCGCATTGAAGATATCTTGGGTGAAGTTCCAAGAGCTGTTCAATGACAATTACTTTCCCGAAAGTGTTCGACACATGAAAGATGTGGAGTTCATCAAATTGGAACAGAATAATATGACCGTGTTGCAGTATGAGGCTAAATTTGCTGAGTTATCCCGGTTTGCGTCCCACTTGGTGGATAATGAAGAGCGAATGACGCGAATGTTTTTGCGAGGTTTGAAACCTGAGATACGTCAACATCTTATTTCTCATAAAACTGTGTTTGTATTCAGATGTTGTGAATAGGGCTCAGTTAGTGGAGCGCGATAACGAGTCAACGCAACCAAAAGAGAGAAGTCGGTAAAATGATAATACCAGTGAGAGCAGTCATCGAAGCGGTGACAACAAGCGTGGTGAGAATCAACGGGCCAGAAATAGTAACCACTTCGGTGGTAATCAGGGCCAAAAAAATAAGAATGGTCATTTCAAAAAGTGGAGATTCAACAATGATGGAAAGACGTCAGCACCAGCACCCGTTGTTAAGGAAGGAGAACGACCACCTATCATATGTTTCAAATGCGGAGGGGAGGGGCACATCAGTCCAAACTGCGGGATGCCGTCTAAAGCATGTTATAATTGTGGAAGAGAAGGACGTTTAGCTCGATTTTGTCGTTTACCAAAAATAAGTTCAGCCAGGATGGAGGCACTAAAGGTCGTCCCAGAAAAGTCAAAACTGGTAGTGCAAGGGAGAGCGTTTGTTGTGACCTCCCAGAAAGCAAGGAACCCGAATGAGGTCATCACGGGTAAGCTTATCATAAACTCTAACGAAGTCTATACTTTATTTGATACTGGTTCTACCCATTCTTTTATTTCTCCTACTTGCGCTCATCGATTAAATTTGATTCCGGAGAAATTAGACTTTGACTTATCTGTTGAAACTCCATTGGGAGAAACCTTCATTACATCCACGGTTTATAAGTCTTGTTTGGTTCAAGTTGGTACCCACACATTACCTGTCGATCTGATTTTATTAAAAATGCTTGCATTTGACGTGATTCTAGGGATTGATTGGTTAACTACTCATCATGCAAAAATTGATTATTTTCGTAAGGTTGTTAGCTTTCATATTCCTAATCGACCTATTATGCGAATTCAAGCAACCAAACCATTAAAATCAATCGTTGTCATCTCAAGCCATAAAGCTATTCATTTATTGAAAAACGGATGTCAAGCTTTCTTAGCTCATGTCACGGATCTAAACAAAAATACGCCAGTTTTGAATAATATTTTTATTGTTAATAAATTCCCTGACGTATTTTCTGAAGAACTTCCTGGCCTACCCCCAGAGCGTGAAATTAAATTTTGTATCGACCTTGAACCCGGTACAAAACCCATTTCCAAAGCCCCATATCGAATGACTCCTATTAAACTTCATGAGTTAAAGATCTAACTGCAAGAATTGTTAGACATTGGCTTTATTCGTCCTAGTACTTCTCCTTGGGGTGCTCCTGTTCTATTCGTGAAGAAGAAAGATGGAAGTATGCGACTTTGTATTGATTATCTGGAGTTAGATAATGTCACCATCAAAAATAGGTACCCATTGTCACGTATTGATGACCTGTTTGACCAATTGCAAGGAGCACAATTCTTTTCAAAGATCAATCTTCGTTCTGGATATCATCAGCTGAAGATTAGAACTAAGAATATTCCAAAGACGACTTTCAGAACTCGGTACGGGCATTATGAATTCCTAGTCATGTCCTTTGGACTGACTAATGCTCCTGCTGCCTTCATGGATATGATGAACCGGGTATTTAAGAAATATTTGGATCACTTTGTGGTCGTCTTTATTGATGACATCCTTATTAATTCCAAAAGTCGTGAAGATCATGAGCAATACTTGAGGTTGGTACTCCAAAAGCTTCGTGAATACAAGCTTTATGCCAAGTTGAAGAAATGCGAGTTCTGGCTGGAGGAGGTAGCATTCCTTGGGCACGTAGTATCAAGTCGTGGAATATCTGTTGACCCGACAAAGATTGAAGCTATTCAAAGTTGGGAGCAACCTAAATCAGTAACCGAAGTACGTAGCTTTCTCGGTTTAGCTGGTTATTATTGGAGATTCGTGGAACGATTTTCTCGAATCGCTACTCCACTAACTCAGCTGACTCGAAAAGATACAAAGTTCGGTTGGAGCGAAGAATGTGAGAAGAGTTTTTAAGAACTCAAGAGAAGACTCATTTCAGCACCTGTTCTAACAATACCATCTGGCTCGGAGGGATTTGTCATCTACAGTGATGCTTCGTGCAAAGGGTTGGGATGCGTTCTCATGCAACATGAAAAAGTCATAGCCTATGCATCAAGACAACTCAAGGAATATAAGAGGAATTATCCTACTCATGATCTAGAGTTGGCAGTTGTTGTCTTTGCACTTAAAATTTGGAGGCATTACTTGTATGGGAAGAAGGTGGAGATCTTTACGGATCATAAAAGCCTCAAATATTTCTTCACTCAAAAGGAACTCAACATGCGACAATGACGTTGGCTTGAACTGTTGAAAGATTATGATCATACCATTCAATACCATCCTGGAAAAGCGAACGTGGTAGCTGACACATTGAGTAGAAGATCATATGCAAGTACGAGTGCGATATTGTCAACACAAAGGCCCATTTTGTGTGACTTGCAAAGGATGGAGATAGAGTTAAAGACTCCAGGGACCCATGTGATGATGGCGAATATACGAGTAGAACAAACTTTAATTGATAAAGTTAAACCTGCTCAAGCTACAGACCTGGAGCTGATGCGTATGAGGAAGAAAGTGCAAGAAGGTGCTATGCCGGAAGCAAGAATCGATGAAGAAGGAATACTTCGAGTCAACTCCAGACTTTGTGTTCCTAACGACCCTGATTTAAAGTATGAAATCATGATGGAGGCGCACAACACACCATTTGCAATCCATCCTGGGAGTACCAAAATGTATCATGATCTTCGTCATACATTTTGGTGGAGCAATATGAAGCGAGATATAGCCCTGTTTATCTCAAGATGTCTAACTTGTCAATGAGTCAAGGCAGAGCATCAAGTACCAAAAGGTCCATTGCAACCACTTGAAATTCCAAAATGGAAGTGGGAGCACATTACCATGGATTTCGTTACCGGTCTTCCTAAGATTTCTCAAGGTATTGATGCGATTTGGGTCATTGTTGATAGATTGACCAATTCTGCTCATTTTTTACCGATAGGAGAAACTTATACACTTGAACATCTTACACGTATTTACATAAATGAGATTGTAAGACTGCATTGTATGCCAGTATCCATAGTTTCTGACCGAGACCCAAGATTCACTTCACGATTTTGGGTTAGCTTACAAAAAGTTATGGGCACAGATTTACGATTTAGTTCGGCATATCATCCTCTAACGGACGGACAATCAGAGAGGACTATTCAAACTCTGGAAGATTTATTAAGACTATGTGTTCTTGACTTCAAGGGAAGTTGGGACAAGTTCTTATCATTGGTGGAGTTTTCCTACAACAACAGTTATCAAGCAAGTATTGGCATGGCTCCATTCGAAGCATTGTATGGAAGAAAGTGTCGTTCTCCAGTATGTTGGGATGAGGTGGGTGAAGCAACATTGTTGGGACCGGAGTTGGTACGTATGACTACAGAAAAGATTCGAACGATCCGACAATGTATAAAAACCTCACAAGATCGACAAAAGAGTTATGCTGATCTTCATCGAAAGGACGTGTAATTTGATATAGGAGATCATGTGTTCTTACGTGTTGCTCCATGGAAAAGAGTTACGATATTTGGAAAGAGAGGAAAGCTCAATCCTCGATTCATCGGTCCATTTTTAATCCTCGATCGAGTAGGAACTGTGGCTTATAGACTCGCTTTACCGCCAAGTATGTCTCGTGTTCATAATATTTTTTATATATCCATGTTATGTAAATATGTGGAAGACCCGAACTACATTATTGAGTTAGAACCGGACGAAATAGCGGAGGATTTGACGTATGAAGAAGTTCCTGTTCAAATCTTGGATAAGAAGGAACATATTCTACGCTCCAAGATTATATCTAAAGTCAAAGTTTTGTGGAGAAATCACGATGTTGAGGAAATCACTTGGGAGTTAGAATCTGAAATGAAGTCAAGGTATCTTTACCTCTTCGACATACTAGGTACGTACCCTAATTTCGAGGGTAAAATTTCATAAGAAGGGGAGGTTGTAAGACCCCAACTTTTATAAATAAAGATGAATTTTTTATAAATATCATTTTTGAATATTATGGAGTTAATTTGATATAATGTTATAGTTATGGGTAATATTTATAAATTTTACAAAGTACGCAAGTTGTTATATAATATTCGATTTATCGGGGAATATTCGTACAACGGCACAATCATTGGTGGACCCCACAACGGAATTATTGTCAGATTGAGAAAACGATAAAAATATTTTATTAAAAATAACGGCGGAAGTTTTACCATTGATACTGTTGAACTACTCGGTAGTAAAAGTATAGTAATACGTATGGTTGCATAGTAGCACATTGTATTGATTATTAATGCTTATGTGAAAAGTCACTCAGATTGATTCAATTATTGTCAGTTAATAATATGAATTATTTAGCGATAATGAAGTTTTGTTTTATTCGTATTATTAACGTAATAAAACAGAAACATCTTTTTATATAAAATATAATACTTTATTAAAGTTATTCTATAAATAGAATATATTATATTTTATTTAAAAGATTTTACTTTAAATATGGACCGTCAGATTAAAGTAATCAATCTGGACCGTTCATGGATTAGTTACTATACATTCTATTTTTCTATAAATAGCAGCTCATTCCTTCATTATTTTTTACAAATTCACTGAACTCTAGAGAGAGAAACTATAGAGAGAAACTATAGAGAGAGAGAGAAGAAAAGTATTCTGCTACTTAACTACTTCCTTATTTCAGTTCTTCTTTAAAACAGTAAGGGGTGTTATTCTTTCTTATTCATGAAGAGAACTGTTGTTATTCCATTTCTTATTATTCTGTTGGAATAACCTGTATACGCGGTCTACCCTATACTTGGTGACATTCTTCTATTATTCTGTTGGAACATTCTGTCTGTATGTTTTACACCGGACCTGGTTCCGTCTTTATTATTATTCTGTTGGAACATCATGTCTGTGTGTTTTACACCTGACCTGGTTCCGTCTTTATTATTATTCTGTTGGAACATCATGTCTGTGTGTTTTACACCGGACCTAGTTCCGTCTTTATTATTATTCTGTTGGAATATCCTGTCTGTGCGTTTTACGCCGGATCTCGTTCCATTATTTATTATTCTGTTGGAATAACCTGTCTGTGCGGTATATCGCATGCATGGTAATTTCTTTTGTTATTCCATTCTTTATTATACTCAGTTGGTTAAGTTTTGACTTCTATACTCCATGAAATTTATGGAATATCCTTGATATTTGCGTTTCATCCAGTATCTTTTCATGAAAATATTCTTCTAAGCATTCTTAAATTTTACTCCACAAAGCGGTATCATGTTGACAATTTGGACGTTGTTAATTCTTAGATAAATTAATTCTTGAACTTATTTTATTGAATTCTTATATCATTGTCATCATCCTCATGTTTATAAAATATTGAAAGTCATATGTGGCATGTAGTGCATAGATGGACTTGGTATGATTATGACCAGGGATTATTCGGTATAATCATGATCGTAATGTTACAAATGATGTGGTAAAAGTAATCATTGGCCCGTAGTGCATTGATGGACAGTTGTTGGCATGATCATGACCATTAATGAATACACAAATATCCTTGGCTGTAGTGCATGGGTGATTCGATGATGTGGATTATTTTATTAAGCTGAGTCCCAGCGATAACAGTGTTGAAAAACCTTTTAAATCATAGAAGATATTAGATTTTATTTTCTATTTGACTCTTTTAATGGATTGCTTGTTCCACTTCCGTTAAACTTGATGTTCGTTATATTTTATCAGTTTAACACTGTTGAAGGCTAATGATAATTTATTCTGCATTATCTTAGTCATAATATTTCTTACTGGGCTAGTTGAGCTCACCCTTTCTTTCACTGTTCTCTTCAGAAAATGAGAATATAGTTGGGACGAGTCGGGAAACGGAGTGATGGACCAGATGATAGTATTAGTAGTCCTCACTATTCTGTTAAATAGTGTGACAATAATTGTAATGAGGACTCCTTTTGAGTTTGTATAGTCTCTAGTAGACAATAATTGTATTCAAACTCACAGTTATGTTTTGTCGTATTGTACACGACAGTTGTATTAGTAAGTTGTATTTGTATTCTGTACCATGTATTTGACGACCCAAGATGGGTGATGTATACCTAATTTTGGGGGCGTCACATCAGCTGCGCCGATTCCAAGCCTATGTATGGCGCAGCTGCGCCATACACTGATCTGAGGCAGAGATGACTGCTGCTGCTGCAGAGTTTGGGAAGCCTTACCACTTGGTCTAAGGTTATGATTAAGTGGCATACATGTAGGAAGAAGGTTAAAATAGAACCGTGTTATGTAATTGATAAAATCAAAGTTATGAGAATGATTAGTAAGTTACAAACGCGTTATGTGATAACTTAGTATACATAGTGAATGTTAGGCAAATGTTGTGAAGTCAACACTTGGAATTTTTGAAATGTAAATGGTAATGTAGGACTTGTACCGAAATAACAAGTTTAACTAGAAATGAGTGTTATGTTTAAAAGGATGTAAATATGCGATAGAAGACTTAATTGTAAAGGGTAAGAGAAGTGTAACGAGATATAAGGCGGAGGTTAAATAACCTAGTTGTAGTTAACAAGTGTAATACATCTAATATGTGATAATGGAATATATGACGACTTTAATGAACGTTAAGTGTCGGTTTCGAAAGATGTATAAAGAAACACAAAATGGGATTATGTAATGATAAGTGTCATACGAAGAGGAGTAAACACCTAAAGTTATGTGTAAGTTTCAAAGAGGCACAAGTTATAAAAAGATTAAGACTAAGAGTCATTGTGGTTTCATTATATGTGTAACTAATGCATGTGAATATGAAACTTTGAACTATTGTAGGATGTACGCAAAGTATGTAAGCTATTTTCGGTAATTGTTAATCTACGAATCAGGAAAGTCTTTCAGTTCCTATTTGCTACGTGAACTTGATGATTAACTGTTTTAAGTTTTTATTGCAAATAACATGATGGGTATATTTATGTTGAAAGCATGAAACGTTAAAGTCAACTTATGACTACGTTGATTGAGTAAAGCATGCTGATTGAGTAAGGAACTCAATCTTTATACTTGTTATATGAACTGTAGTATGTATGTTATTATAATCCAATGTTTAAGAGATGTATGTTGAATATGTTATTATATGCTACGTGATGTATGAAAACTGTTAGATTTTGCTGGGCTGTCGAGCTCTACCTTGCAAATAACCATTTTTGCAGGTCAAGATTTCGAGGTAATGTTATGTGTTACTTGAAAGACATGAACCATTCATACACTTTAGTTGTGTTAGTACTATTTGAACCATATTTAAGGTTCTGAAGGATGTATTAATGTTGAGTTGTAATATCGTTTCGCAATGTAAACTATTGTAGTATTAAATTGATTCTGAGATATTTAGATGTAAAGGTTGAAGGTTTTGGGAACGAGAATAGTTTGTAATAGAAAATTTTAATTATTCTGCAAAATTTCAATGGTTGTATTATCATTTAATGATGTAAAATTTGAGGTTGAATGTATTATTAACGACTGAAATCGAGAATTAAATTGTATGAATTTTGGGGTCGTTACATTCTCTCGATTCTCTCTGGTCTCTCAAATTTCTCTGACAAAATTCTTCTCTTTTCTTACTTAGGCTTTAACCAAAAAGATTATACGTAAACTAAACAAATAAAACCAACGTACGAATTTGAAACATCTAAAATTGACGATATACTAATTACCTTATTAAATCAGCGGTTACCAAGTTAATATATATTACTTATATTTTATTTATTTAATTTATATTATTATAATTCAAAATTCAAAAGAAATTCAAAATCCATAAGGTTTCGTTTGGCAAAACTGCAAAACCTTTTAAAATTAAAGAATTAATATCCTTAAGCCTTGTTTGGCAAAACTAAATCAAACTACTTTAATTTACTTTAATAACTGCTTTATAATATAATTATTTGTCATACTTCGTTCAATTAAGTTTTCATATATACTTAATTAATCACATTCTAATGTCAATTTATTGAATAAATCATTTAATCACACAACTCAATACAAATAATTAACCATCAAATTAAAATATCAATTTTTATTAAGCGATAAACACATACATTAAATATTTATATAATACAATAAATATTTACAATTACAAATAAAAATCTGGATTGTTATATCCTTCCCTACTTATAAGGATTTTGTCCCCAGAATCACCACTCAAACAATTCATTCGTTACTTTCTTCCCTACTTACAATGGATTTTGTGGTGGGTCTTCCAACTACTCAAAGAGGATGCGATGCGATATGAGTGATACTGGACAGACTGACGAAATCAGCACACTCTTTACCAATAAAGATTAGGTTCAATCTTGATCAGTTGGCAAGATTGTACGTTAAAGAAATCGTTTTGAGACACGGGATTCCAGTGTCAATTGTGTCAGATAAAGACCCGCGATTCACGTCCAACAAACAGATGGCTAAAGCGAACGAACAATCCAGACGTTAGAAGATATGCTGAGAGCATGCGTCATGGACTTTAAAGGTAGCTGGGAAGAACATTTACCATTGATGGAATTCACCTACAACAACAGTTTCCACGCGAGCATCGACATGCCGCCTTACAAAGCATTATACGGCAGAAAGTGCAGAACTCCACTATACTGGGATGAAGTCGGTGAATGTCAACTATTAGGACCAGAACTGGTACAACAAACTGCTGAGGTTGTCAAACTCATCAGAATACGATTGGTAGCAGGTCAAGATCGATAGAAGAAGTATGCTGATCAACACAGACAAGATCGTGCATTTAACATACGAACTTTCGTATTCCTAAAAGTTTCTCCTTGGAAGGGTAAAATTCGTTTCGATAAAAAAGGGAAAGCTCAGCCCGAGGTTTATTGGACCCTTCGAAGTGATGCGAAGAGTTGGAGAGGTGGCTTATGAGGTAGCTCTACCTCCAGAGTTGGAAAACGTTCACAATGTTTTTCATATTTAGGTATTACGACCGTATAAACCCGATTACAAGCACGTGATCGAGTACGAACCATTGTAGTTCGATAAAGATTTGTCTTATGAAGAGGTTCCAATCTAGATAGTCAATAGGAAAGAATAAGTGCTCAGGAATAAAGTGATACCTTCTGTGAAGGTGATATGGAGGAAACACAATGCTGAAGAAGCTACGTGGGAATTCGAAGAGAAAATGATGAAAGATTACCCTGAGTTATTTGTGTAATCTGTGTCTTTGATTCTGGGGACAGAATTGTGACACCCCCAAATCAGAGTACTTCATTCTCTCAGGATTCGGTGTTCACTTGATAAAAACATTCATTTCTAACTACCCAATCATAATAAATTTGAATAATAAACCTGCCCATACAGGATTACATTAATAAAAAAATCTCCCAGGTTATCTAACCATTACATACAATCATTCAAATGCGAAAAAAATTATTCAAACTTCACTACAATCATTCAAAATAAGGTCTGATAATAAACTATCAACATATTACAAGTCTTCAATACTTTTTCATCTTTCCCTTTCCTTTACTGGTTCTAGGTACGTCGACCTTCTCAACTTTAGTATAATATTTATGTAAGCAAGAGTGAGCAAACAAAGCTCACTTAAAATGATAATGAGTAAAATATTTACAACATTTGCCAAATAATAGGCTCAATAAAACTGAGCAATATTGTAACGCCCCCAAAATAGTTTCATTCCATCCAACCTATTCTGAGTCGTCAAATACATGGTACAGAAAATAACTACAACTTTATTACAACAATTGTCGTGTAAAATACGACAACACATATGCTGTGAGTTTGGATACAAATATATACCAAATGTGACTCATGTTCCAACCGTGGACATCACCTCACAATGACACCTTACATAAAGGTATAGTCAAAAATAGTTTTAGAAATTAGAATCTTTGGGAAGTGCTCAAGGAAATCCTCGTACATGGGAGGTCATGCTTCTAGGTTATGATAGATATCATATGGCCACAGAATTATCCTTGGTTGACCCAATAGACCCCAAAGAAAAATGAGAAGGTTACTATCGTATTCTTCCCAATAGTGAGTCTTCTCTTGACTTATCATTATCTCCACTGTCTCTAATTGAGAATTATACTTCAAACAAACACCAAGATTATATAGGTAGTGCTCGTAAATATACTCAGCAAGTGGATGAGCACATCCCTGTCTTATGATGACACGAGATTGTATATCATTAGACATCTTGTATGATAGTGGCAAAACACCCTTCCAACGTTGGGTTCACCTCACCCTAGATGATTCACCAAATATAACTACTAAATGATGACCACCGTTCTATTCTCCTGTTACCCCCGCTCGACCTAGCTACACTCTTATTACCTAAAAGGAATTGTGAAACAGAAGGGTGAGCACAACTAGCTCAGTAAAGAATATCATGACTAAAGATAATTAAATTATCAATAGCCTTCAACAGAATTAAATCAGAGATTTAGAACATATGGTAGATGATAAAATTTTTCAACCATAGTTGCAGCGGAACGAGCAATCCATTAGAAGAGTCAAATAGACCATAAAGTCTATTATTTTCTTCATATTAAAAGTCCACCAACAATGTTTTATCCCTGTAACATCAATCAACAATTCCTGTCCACAATCACATGTATAACTCATAATCATAATTGTAGTTCTAAATTCCTCTTCTCATCTAGAACAAAGATAATTTTCATCACTTGTCTTTACCTGAAACATCAAAGATCATGGTTATACCAAATCACAGTTCATGTTCATAATCATACTAATAATTTCATCTTTGCACTACGGGCAAAAGGTATTCATCAACAACTCATCTTTGCAATACATGCCAAAGATATTCCTCAACAGCTCATATTTGCACTACAAGCCAAATATATTATTATCTCAAAGAAATATATAATCATTTCAGAATTTATATAACCAATAATTATAACCATGTTGATCATTTCACCTTTGCACTTAAGCTAAAGATATTCAATTATAAATTCAATGGTCATGATCATACCAGTCAACAATTCAACTTTGCACTACTGACCAAAGAGAACCCATAGTCATGATCGTACCAAAAATCTATCCATCTTTACACTCAAGTCAAAGAGAAATATCATCATTAGGGTTATAAAAATGTTATATATGATAATAAAAAATAATATGATCAACATATAGTTTTAATCTCAAGAGTAATATTCATAAATCAACTATAATTTGGTTAGAAAAAGAAACCAATTTTATCATGAATAGTAACTCGTGAATAGTAACCCATGAATAGTAACTCGTGAATAGTAACTCGTGAATAGTAACTCATGAATAGTAACTCGTGAATAGTAACTCATGAATAGTAACTCGTGAATAGTAACTCGTGAATAGTAACTCGTGAATAGTAACTCGTGAATAGTAACTCATGAATAGTAATTCCGACATGAAAAGTTCCAAATTTGATAAAAAGTTCAGATCAATACTTCGGCATAATGATATTGAAGAAAATAATATCATTTAAGAAGAAATAACATCCCTTACTATCCCTTACAATCCCGTACTATCCCTTACAATCCCTTACAATCCCTTACCTCAAAAGAGCAGTACTCTTGACTGGAATAACGCTGAACGAACTTGCACCGTATAGCAACACTCAAGATATCAAAATACTCACAAGAATACACTTGATAATATAGAGAGAGAAATAGAGAGAAAACTTCAGTTTCTGGTGTGATTTTCAATTCTAACCTAAGCACCCTATTTATAGGAAATTGCTTAGAACACCAAAGCAGAAAATTTAATAAAATAATAATATAATTATAAATTTTTCTTAGCCCACCTTTGAAAATCTGGATTCAGCCATCAACATGTGCAAGTGGGGCCCACCAAAGTGTAAAAAACGTTTTTGTTAATAAAAATAAATAAAACTTCCAAAAATCAATTATTTCGGAACTTCGGAACTTCAATAATTTATAATAAATAGCCCTTTTATCAGAAAATTCGAATCTCGCGAGTTTTTATAGGAAATTCAATTCTCTACAACTTTGCAGAAGAAAGTGTTTCCAAATTCCAAACACACCGAAATCCATAAACGGGCGATTTTACAGTCAATAATAAATTTTCGGTCAAGAATTTTGTCCACCAACACACAAAACATGTGTTAAACATTTAATCCAACAAAAATACTCTTCCTCCTCATTTATTCATATATCCCACATTCATTGTAAAAATATCACCATTAATATATTATTAAAATAATATATTTAAATGAATTATTTTATCAGAAAAAAAATAAAATATAAATTTTCAACAATTGTCACATTAAAATTTTTCTCCGTATATATTCACATAAAATCAATATTTTCCTCATCATATAAATCAATAATTAATTATACACAAATAATATTACAGAATCACAATACTGGCAACCAGGCCGTTCCCAGGAAAGAGGGGGCTTTCCAATAAGGATTTTTCCTTACTGGCGCGCAATTAGATGACCAAACCTCTCCTTAGACAGAACTTTCTAGACATTGCCAATAATGTTATCTAATAATATTATTCAGATAATATGAATTATTGTTCCGATAATAGAAAATATTGTGTAGTGACAATTATTGAAACAACAGTAATATAAAATATTAACGCAGCAATTATTGAATCAATAAAACAAAATACTGAACAGTAATTACTGTAACCATTATTAAGTAGTGCCTTCTTACGTAAGAATCAATAATTGGTGCAATACCGTGTGCTACGCGTATTACCGTGTTTTAACCACCGGGTATTTCAAAAGTATTAACGGTAACAACTACGCCGTTATTTATAAACAACTTATTTTTGTCGTTTTCTTCATCCAATCGCTTTCTGTTATGGGGCCAACACAAGGCTGCGCCGTCGTACTAATATTCTCCGACAGTAAGAATATTCCATGACCAAGCGAATATTCCCCGACAACAATGAATATTTTATAACCACTTGCTTATTTAAAATATTTGCGCATTTTACCCATAACTAACCACATTAATCAAATTAACCCTTACTATTTCAGAATAATAAATAGAGGAAATTAAATTTCATTTATTAATAATTTGGGGTCTTACAACCTCCCCTCCTTATGAAATTTCGTCCTCGAAATTGACATACGTACCTGGTATTTCAAAGAGTTGAGAATACCTTGCTTTCATTTCAGATTCCATCTTCCCTGTCATCATGATTTCTCCATTGCTCATCTCCTGTATTTCAGATATCATTCTAGAATACAGCTTCAAAACAAGGGTTAATTTAACAAATTAACATATCACATAATATCCCGATATTATGACTGACCATCAAATAAGCTTAGGTAGGACACACTAGCGAAGGATTTACTCGTCTCTCCCCTCCTAGTCCTATTCCCCAATCTCCGCCAGAGATCATATCCCTAAGCTCTGATACCAACTGTAACGCCCCCAAAATAGTTTCATTCCATCCAACCTATTCTGAGTCGTCAAATACATGGTACAGAAAATAACTACAACTTTATTACAACAATTGTCGTGTAAAATACGACAACACATATGCTGTGAGTTTGGATACAAATATATACCAAATGTGACTCATGTTCCAACCGTTGACATCACCTCACAATGACACCTTACATAAAGGTATAGTCCAAAACTGTTTTAGAAATTAGAATCTTTGGGAAGTACTCAAGGAAACCCTCGTACATGGGAGGTCATGCTTCTAGGTTATGATAGATATTATATGGCCACAGAATTATCCTTGGTTGACCCAATAGACCCCAAAGAAAAATGAGAAGGTTACTATCATATTCTTCCCAATAGTGAGTCTTCTCTTGACTTATCATTATCTCCACTGTCTCTAATTGAGAATTATACTTCAAACAAACACCAAGATTATATAGGTAGTGCTCGTAAATATACTCAGCAAGTGGATGAGCACATCCTTGTCTTATGATGACACGAGATTGTATATCATTAGACATCTTGTATGATAGTGGCAAAACACCCTTCCAACGTTGGGTTCACCTCACCCTAGATGATTCACCAAATATAACTACTAAATGATGACCACCGTTATATTCTCCTGTTACCCCCGCTCGACCCAGCTACACTCTTATTACCTAAAAGGAATTGTGAAACAGAAGGTTGAGCACAACTAGCTCAGTAAAGAATATCATGACTAAAGATAATTAAATTATCAATAGCCTTCAACAGAATTAAATCAGAGATTTAGAACATATGGTAGATGATAAAATTTTTCAATCATAGTTGCAGCGGAACGAGCAATCCATTAGAAGAGTCAAATAGACCATAAAGTCTATTATTTTCTTCATATTAAAAGTCCACCAACAATGTTTTATCCCTGTAACATCAATCAACAATTCCTGTCAACAATCACATGTATAACTCATAATCATAATTGTAGTTCTAAATTCCTCTTCTTATCTAGAACAAAGATAATTTTCATCACTTGTCTTTACCTGAAACATCAAAGATCATGGTTATACCAAATCACAGTTCATGTTCATAATCATACTAATAATTTCATCTTTGCACTACGGGCCAAAGATATTCATCAACAACTCATCTTTGCACTACAGGCCAAAGATATTCCTCAACAGCTCATATTTGCACTACAAGCCAAATATATTATTATCTCAAATAAATATATAATCATTTCAGAATTTATATAACCAATAATTATAACCATGTTGATCATTTCACCTTTGCACTTAAGCTAAAGATATTCAATTATAAATTCAATGGTCATGATCATACCAGTCAACAATTCAACTTTGCACTACTGGCCAAAGAGACCCCATAGTCATGATCGTACCAAAAATCTAAACATCTTTACACTCAAGTCAAAGAGAAATATCATCATTAGGGTTATAAAAATGTTATATATGATAATAAAAAATAATATGATCAACATATAGTTTTAATCTCAAGAGTAATATTCATAAATCAACTATAATTTGGTTAGAAAAAGAAACCAATTTTGTCATGAATAGTAACTCGTGAATAGTAACCCATGAATAGTAACTCGTGAATAGTAACTCGTGAATAGTAACTCATGTATAGTAACTCGTGAATAGTAACTCATGAATAGTAACTCGTGAATAGTAACTCGTGAATACTAACTCGTGAATAATAACTCGTGAATAGTAACTCATGAATAATAACTCGTGAATAGTAACTCATGAATAGTAATTCCGACATGAAAAGTTCCAAATTTGATAAAAAGTTCAGATCAATACTTCGGCATAATGATATTGAAGAAAATAATATCATTTAATAAGAAATAACATCCCTTACTATCCCTTACAATCCCGTACTATCCCTTACAATCCTTTACCTCAAAAGAGCAGTACTCTTGACAGGAATAACGCTGAACGAACTTGCACCGTATAGCAACACTCAAGATATCAAAATACTCACAAGAATACACTTGATAATATAGAGAGAGAAATAAAGAGAAAACTTCAGTTTCTGGTGTGATTTTCAATTCTAACCTAAGCACCCTATTTATAGGAAATTGCTTAGAACACCAAAGCAGAAAATTTAATAAAATAATAATATAATTATAAATTTTTCTTAGCCCACCTTTGAAAATCTGGATTCAGCCATCAACATGTGCAAGTGGGGCCCACCAAAGTGTAAAAAACGTTTTTGTTAATAAAAATAAATAAAACTTCCAAAAATCAATTATTTCGGAACTTCGGAACTTCAATAATTTATAATAAATAGCCCTTTTATCAGAAAATTCGAATCTCGCGAGTTTTTATAGGAAATTCAATTCTCTACAACTTTACAGAAGAAAGTTTTTCCAAATTCCAAACAGAAATTGACCGAAATCCATAAACGGGCGATTTTACAGTCAATAATAAATTTTCGGTCAAGAATTGTGTCCACCAACACACAAAACATGTGTTAAACATTTAATCCAACAAAAATACTCTTCCTCCTCATTTATTCATATATCCCACATTCATTGTAAAAATATCACCATTAATATATTATTAAAATAATATATTTAAATGAATTATTTTATCAGAAAAAAAATAAAATATAAATTTTCAACAATTGTCACATTAAAAATTTTCTCCGTATATATTCACATAAAATCAATATTTTCCTCATCATATAAATCAATAATTAATTATACCCAAATAATATTACAGAATCACAGTACTGGCAACCAGGCCGTTCCCAGGAAAGAGGGGGCTTTCCAATAAGGATTTCTCCTTACTGGCGCGCAATTAGATGACTAAACCTCTCCTTAGACAGAACTTTCTAGACATTGCCAATAATGTTATCTAATAATATTATTCAGATAATATGAATTATTGTTCCGATAATAGAAAATACTGTGTAGTGACAATTATTGAAACAACAGTAATATAAAATATTAACGCAGCAATTATTGAATCAATAAAACAAAATACTGAACAGTAATTACTGTAACCATTATTAAGTAGTGCCTTCTTACGTAAGAATCAATAATTGGTGCAATACCGTGTGCTACGCGTATTACCGTGTTTTAACCACCGGGTATTCCAAAAGTATTAACGGTAACAACTACGCCGTTATTTATAAACAACTTATTTTTGTCGTTTTCTTCATCTAATCGCTTTCTGCTATGGGGCCAGAACAAGGCTGCGCCGTCGTACTAATATTCTCCGACAGTAAGAATATTCCATGACCAAGCGAATATTCCCCGACAACAATGAATATTTTATAACCACTTGCTTATTTAAAATATTTGCGCATTTTACCTATAACTAACCACATTAATCAAATTAACCCTTACTATTTCAGAATAATAAATAGAGGAAATTAAATTTCATTTATTAATAATTTGGGGTCTTACAACCTCCCCTTCTTATGAAATTTCGTCCTCGAAATTGACATACGTACCTGGTATTTCAAAGAGTTGAGAATACCTTGCTTTCATTTCAGATTCCATCTTCCCTGTCATCATGATTTCTCCATTGCTCATCTCCTGTATTTCAGATATCATTCTAGAATACAGCTTCAAAACAAGGGTTAATTTAACAAATTAACATATCACATAATATCCCGATATTATGACTGACCATCAAATAAGCTTAGGTAGGACACACTAGCGAAGGATTTACTCGTCTCTCCCCTCCTAGTCCTATTCCCCGATCTCCGCCAGAGATCATATCCCTAAGCTCTGATACCAACTGTAACGCCCCCAAAATAGTTTCATTCCATCCAACCTATTCTGAGTCGTCAAATACATGGTACAGAAAATAACTACAACTTTATTACAACAATTGTCGTGTAAAATACGACAACAGATATGCTGTGAGTTTGGATACAAATATATACCAAATGTGACTCATGTTCCAACCGTTGACATCACCTCACAATGACACCTTACATAAAGGTATAGTCAAAAACTATTTTAGAAATTAGAATCTTTGGGAAGTGCTCAAGAAAACCCTCGTACATGGGAGGTCATGCTTCTAGGTTATGATAGATATTATATGGCCACGGAATTATCCTTGATTGACCCAATAGACCCCAAAGAAAAATGAGAAGGTTACTATCATATTCTTCCCAATAGTGAGTCTTCTCTTGACTTATCATTATCTCCAGTGTCTCTAATTGAGAATTATACTTCAAACAAACACCAAGATTATATAGGTAGTGCTCGTAAATATACTCAGCAAGTGGATGAGCACATCCTTGTCTTATGATGACACGAGATTGTATATCATTAGACATCTTGTATGATAGTGGCAAAACACCCTTCCAACGTTGGGTTCACCTCACCCTAGATGATTCACCAAATATAACTACTAAATGATGACCACCGTTATATTCTCCTGTTACCCCCGCTCGACCCAGCTACACTCTTATTACCTAAAAAGAATTGTGAAACAGAAGGGTGAGCACAACTAGCTCAGTAAAGAATATCATGACTAAAGATAATTAAATTATCAATAGCCTTCAACAGAATTAAATCAGAGATTTAGAACATATGGTAGATGATAAAAATTTTCAACCATAGTTGCAGCGGAACGAGCAATCCATTAGAAGAGTCAAATAGACTATAAAGTCTATTATTTTCTTCATATTAAAAGTCCACCAACAATGTTTTATCCCTGTAACATCAATCAACTATTCCTGTCCACAATCACATGTATAACTCATAATCATAATTGTAGTTCTAAATTCCTCTTCTCATCTAGAACAAAGATAATTTTCATCACTTGTCTTTACCTGAAACATCAAAGATCATGGTTATACCAAATCACAGTTCATGTTCATAATCATACTAATAATTTCATCTTTGCACTACGGGCAAAAGATATTCATCAACAACTCATCTTTGCACTACAGGCCAAAGATATTCCTCAACAGCTTATATTTGCACTACAAGCCAAATATATTATTATCTCAAAGAAATATATAATCATTTCAGAATTTATATAACCAATAATTATAACCATGTTGATCATTTCACCTTTGCACTTAAGCTAAAGATATTCAATTATAAATTCAATGGTCATGATCATACCAGTCAACAATTCAACTTTGCACTACTGGCCAAAGAGAACCCATAGTCATGATCGTACCAAAAATCTATCCATCTTTACACTCAAGTCAAAAAGAAATATCATCATTAGGGTTATAAAAATGTTATATATGATAATAAAAAATAATATGATCAACATATAGTTTTAATCTCAAGAGTAATATTCATAAATCAACTATAATTTGGTTAGAAAAAGAAACCAATTTTGTCATGAATAGTAACTCGTGAATAGTAACCCATGAATAGTAACTCGTGAATAGTAACTCGTGAATAGTAACCCATGAATAGTAACTCGTGAATAGTAACTCGTGAATAGTAACTCATGAATAGTAACTCGTGAATACTAACTCATGAATAATAACTCATGAATAGTAACTCATGAATAGTAACTCGTGAATAGTAACTCATGAATAGTAACTCATGAATAGTAATTCCGACATAAAAAGTTCCAAATTTGATAAAAAGTTCAGATCAATACTTCGGCATAATGATATTGAAGAAAATAATATCATTTAAGAAGAAATAACATCCCTTACTATCCCTTACAATCCCGTACTATCCCTTACAATCCCTTACCTCAAAAGAGCAGTACTCTTGACTGGAATAACGCTGAACGAACTTGCACCGTATAGCAACACTCAAGATATCAAAATACTCACAAGAATACACTTGATAATATAGAGAGAGAAATAGAGAGAAAACTTCAGTTTCTGGTGTGATTTTCAATTCTAACCTAAGCACCCTATTTATAGGAAATTGCTTAGAACACTAAAGTAGAAAATTTAATAAAATAATAATATAATTATAAATTTTTCTTAGCCTACCTTTGAAAATCTGGATTCAGCCATTAACATGTGCAAGTGGGGCCCACCAAAGTGTAAAAAACGTTTTTGTTAATAAAAATAAATAAAACTTCCAAAAATCAATTATTTCGGAACTTCGGAACTTCAATAATTCATAATAAATAGCCCTTTTATCAGAAAATTCGAATCTCGCGAGTTTTTATAGGAAATTCAATTCTCTACAACTTTGCAGAAGAAAGTGTTTCCAAATTCCAAACAGAAATTGACCGAAATCCATAAACGGGCGATTTTACAGTCAATAATAAATTTTCGGTCAAGAATTGTGTCCACCAACACACAAAACATGTGTTAAACATTTAATCCAACAAAAATACTCTTCCTCCTCATTTATTCATATATCCCGCATTCATTGTAAAAATATCACCATTAATATATTATTAAAATAATATATTTAAATGAATTATTTTATCAGAAAAAAATAAAATATAAATTTTCAACAATTGTCACATTAAAATTTTTCTCCGTATATATTCACATAAAATCAATATTTTCCTCATCATATAAATCAATAATTAATTATACACAAATAATATTACAGAATCACAGTACTGGCAACCAGGCCGTTCCCAGGAAAGAGGGGGCTTTCCAATAAGGATTTCTCCTTACTGGCGCGCAATTAGATGACTAAACCTCTCCTTAGACAGAACTTTCTAGACATTGCCAATAATGTTATCTAATAATATTATTCAGATAATATGAATTATTGTTCCGATAATAGAAAATACTGTGTAGTGACAATTATTGAAACAACAGTAATATAAAATATTAACGCAGCAATTATTGAATCAATAAAACAAAATACTGAACAGTAATTACTGTAACCATTATTAAGTAGTGCCTTCTTACGTAAGAATCAATAATTGGTGCAATACCGTGTGCTACGCGTATTACCGTGTTTTAACCACCGGGTATTCCAAAAGTATTAACGGTAACAACTACGCCGTTATTTATAAACAACTTATTTTTGTCGTTTTCTTCATCTAATCGCTTTCTGCTATGGGGCCAGAACAAGGCTGCGCCGTCGTACTAATATTCTCCGACAGTAAGAATATTCCATGACCAAGCGAATATTCCCCGACAACAATGAATATTTTATAACCACTTGCTTATTTAAAATATTTGCACATTTTACCCATAACTAACAACATTAATCAAATTAACCCTTACTATTTCAGAATAATAAATAGAGGAAATTAAATTTCATTTATTAATAATTTTTGGTCTTACAAATATGTTCTATTAACATTCAAAAACATTTAATAGTAGGGTCTAATGACCACGAACCATGTCCACAGTTATAAGTACTCTTTTAACTTAAACTTTAACAGTCATAAGACTGTAAGGACTCCACGTACTTAAGGGGATAAGCCCTTCGTACAATGTATTGTGCACAAACATTTCAATGCTAAACGTAAACCCCTAGCAATAGGGTTGTTCATCTCAGTATTTAGAATACAAGTTCGCACCAAAGTAAGTTTGGTTTTAGATACGTTTCAAGATAATTTAGAATTCAACGGTTATCAACTAAGGATTAGTTGAGTGAAAGGTAATAACGTTATGCTATGGAATAATCATAACTGAATTGACACTGTAAGTTAAAGTCATGTTTTAGGAATAATCTAATAGCATAAGTATTTGAATAATACAACATACCTTGCTTTGAACAACATTAAGCTAAGGTTAAAATCTTAGAATTGAATATCAAGCATGCATACTAAGTAATAACTTGAACAATAAACTTGTTCATCAGATTAAAGATACTTGCATGCCAAAATAACAAGTTTAGGTTTAGAAAAACTTGCACAACATAATAATAGAACTAGCTCAACGAAATTGTTAAGTTAAGAAAAACTTGCATAATTGTAATCGAACTAGAAACAATAACTTGTTCAACTAAACAAGTTGACAACAAGAATAACTTGTTCAATATAATCGAGATAAGTTAAGTAAACTTGCACAATGAAAATAAACTTGTACAATTAGGTTTAGAAGTCTTGTTTAATGAAAGTAATTTAATCAACACAAGTGTAGAGTTAGGAAACTTGCAAACATCGTAATTAAACTAGCTCAACGAAAATGTGGAGATAGAAAACTTGCCTTGCTTATAGGCTAAACCGATATAATCTGAATCACAATTATCCCATGTGATGTCCCCAAATCCAGGTCCTAAATCACCACAGATCTGATACAATCATTCTATAACTATTGCGGAAGATAAAAACATATATTATTTAAACAATAAATATTACACACTATTCCCCAAGGTCGAGTAACCTTAACTTATACACAAATCATAACTTATTTGACTTACAACAACATTAATATACAATACATATACAAACTTAACTGCACACATAAACTTAAAGCTGGAACTGTCTTTAACCTTTCCTTGTATTTGATGCATTCGTCTTAATCTGTAATGTTTATCATGATATAGCAAGGGTGAGCATAAGTTTACCCAGTAAGTATAAGTTTATTTAAGGATATATTATGATTGAAGAATTTGAATAATAGGTTGGCTATAATTTAGCAATATAGTTGTGAATTAGCACGAACAAATTTTTTGACTGAACAAGCATTTAACATGAACAAATATATCTGGACCGAATGGTAATGAAGGTGATCAGCTTTCATACCTGATAAATGCATGCCATATGCACAAGGTGTAATTTACTAATTCTTAGACATGGCAATCAGAAATGATTAACCATAAATATAATTGAATAATACAACTCGATGTCGAGTTAAAGAAAAACTTGTCTGTTTCGTTGATTACCGTTACGCATTTATATAAGCTTTGCCTAAACATAATATATAAATAATACCGATATACAAATTTGAATAATATCATCACAGTATTTAAAATAACATAAACACATTATCACATAACCCTATCAGTCTATAACACGCATACGACTTAACCTCAAGTCAAACTTTTACAGTATGAGTCGAGTTCGATACAATTCTGACATCTCGACAGTCTAGTCGGATAAAACTTCGAGTCTAAGTTCAATTAAACTCTGTCTAAATACTTAACTATTATCTAAGATAATTTATTAATAGTCAAAATATTTTTCATAAGCTCGTAATAATTTTCAGATAATTATTACCATTTATCATGAATTTTAAATCATTAAACTCGTATTTAAATAAATTAAATAACACAATATTCTATTATCATTAATATTTATTTATTATCAAATATTAATGAAATTCATGTCATAATATTATAATATATTTATAATATATCAAAGTATTTTTAATACCTCAAAATCATTTTTATATGATTTTTAAATCTTTAAATTTATTATCTGATAATTGCTATTAATATTAAAATATTAATATTTTCATGACAAAATATCAAAAATTATATTTGATAACTTAAAATATTTTTATAACACTTAAATCATTTTTATATGATTTTTAAATCATTAATTCTATTTTGCCATAATTTATTTAATATATTTTTTAAATAAATTAATTATCATTAATATTAATTAATTAATGAATTTCAACAAAAAATATTGAAAGTCATTAAAAATAACCTAAAATATTTTTTTTATCATAACATAATTTTTCATGAATTAAAATCATTTTTAAATAATTTATTTAACATTATAATTAAATAAATTAAATATCTTTTATATTCCAAAAATATTAAATATTTATGAAATATACTTAAAATAATTAAAAACTAATTTTCGGACTTTAAAATAATTTTTAGTGATTTGTTATGTATTTTTCATAATTTAAAACTAATTTTTTCTAATTATTTAATAAAATAATTACTTTTTTGAAAATAACTGTCGCTAAAGGGCCCTATAGCGACGAAACTTTCGCTATAGGTGTTCTTGAGTGTTCTTAAGGAAAACCCAGAACTTCAAGTCAGAGTTCAAGGTTGCTAGTTTGACCGGTTCTAATTTCTTGTTCATTATGTTTTTGGGCTTCTAATTTGGTTAGAACTGTAGTACTAATGTAATACTACAATCACCAACTTGTTCCATGGAGATACAAGATCAGATCAGAGAGATCTAAGCTCTCAAAATCGTTGTCAGAGGCTGGTCTGAGTTTTCTGGGTAACCCAGAAACCCAGCAGATTCAAAGGTCCATCTTGGGGATCGATTTTAGCTTAATTCTGGTCATTATTTAAGTGATCTCATGGTCCAATCGTGTAATAAACATGACAAGGAACAACTAACTACCATAATCTCAGTCCAAATCTAACACATGTTCCAGATCAAGCTCGGTCAAAGGCTGTCAGAACACAAGTTCATCCAGTTTCTAGAAATTCCAGAAACTACAATCATGACCGGATAGCCTAGTTTGACCATCCATTACATCCAACATGTTAGTTGGATAAGAGATCTAAAGGTATATATATAAATTACATATTACAAGCTGCAACTTAGTCACCAATACATCAACCAACAACATCATTACTGACAGATATTGATTTTACAAAACGTTGTCAGACACGATTTTTGAAATTTTTGGGTTACCTAGAAATCGACTGGTCATGCCCGGTCAACGGGTTTTGACCGATCATTACTAACAATCTAGACATCGAGTGATTATTATTTCAGTTGAAGAACAAAGAACACATAACAAACTACAGATTAAAACTTTAAAGCACCTAAAATCAAAAATATACAGATCTCTACGGCCACAGACATTCGACTGTCAGGCCGCTAACCAATTTTTTTCCAGATTTAAGAAATCATCAATTTCGAGCACTTTGATGTTATGGATTCACTATATAGCAACCCAGATCATCAAGTGGCACCTTATAACACATTTCTAAACAACAAATCACAACATCAAACATTAGATCTAAGGATTTCAAAATTTAGGATTTTTATATCTTTCTAGCTTTAATCTTGAATCTGACTTTGATGATCTGATCTTGTCAAGTTAGGGATTGATATTGGCTTATCTTATCTCATTCTCTCACTCTAAATTTCGGAGTTTGAAGAGAAAGAAGGTCTAGGTTATTTTTAAAAGTCAAGTGAGCCTTTTCTCTTTCTTAAATCTATATAATATTTGATTCAATGCATTTTGCTAGCTATGGTGCCTGATACAAGAGATAATAGGCACATGATATGGCTAGGGTGGTTCACCAACTTATTTAGGGCTAGATCTACAAGAAACATAATAAATAATGCACAAAGGGCACTTTAGTCTTTTTGTTTCACATTTAATGGCAAATTGGTCTTTGATCCAACCCTTAGGGTTTAACCCTTACGGTTAAAACCTAAGGTTTCAAAAATAAATTTGTAAAATTTTTAATTTAGGTTTTCAAAAAAATAAAAATTAATAATTCTAAATTATAATTAGGATTCGATAATTATATTAAAATTTCCTAATCATAATCCAAGCTTGTCAATTAGGGTTATTATTTCCTAATTAAATTTGCTAATTTAGCAATTAGGGTCATAATTGTACATTAGGGTTTATAACCCAAGAATTAGGGTTTTAAATAGAAAAATAATCTTTCTAATTTAGAAATTAGATTTCCTAATTAGATTAGGGTTTTCTAATTACCAATAACTTAAAAGTTAGGATTAGTGTTTCCTAATTAACAATAAAATTATTAAATTAACAATTAGGTTTTTCCTAATTATAAATTAGGGTTTCTAATCCAGAAATTAGGATTTTCTACAACAATTAAGGTTATCCCTAACCAAATACAATTAATGACGTTTAAACCTTATACTTGCACCTGAATTCCCAAATTAGGGTTTTTAACTTTCGAATTAGGATTTCAAATTCCCGGAACTGAAATTAGGATTTTCAGAACCGGGTTTAGGGTTTCTTATAAATCGTAAGAATTTTCTAACTGAACGCTGACGTTCTTAATGTAATATTAGGGTTTACCACGAATATAGATTATCTGATCAACCCTTGACTCTTAACCACATACTGTACACATATAATACCATATACACAGAACAAATTCACGTATACCCTTAATCTTAAATAATTTATCACATAAATTTTAAATTCAAAAAATTCCTTCTCGGAAATCTCAAATTCCTTCACTTATTTTCGGTCTAGGTTTATTATTTAACATTAATTCAATATTTTAATATTCTATAAATATCCAAATTCTCAGGTTGTCACATTCACCCCTTCTAAAAATTTCGTCCCCAAAATTTATCTTACACCTTACACCATTCCTTCTCCACTACAAGAAAAATGTTTATCAGCGACCGCTCATCAGCGACCGTATATAGTCGCAGATACATATCAGCGACCGCATACGGTCGCTAATAGGCGTCGCACAAAATCTGGTCGCTAAGGCGCGCATCAGCGACCACTATTAGCGACCGCTATATCTGTGACCGATAAGAGCGACCGAAATGATAAATTCAGTCGCTGAGCTGAGTCAGCATGGACTATGAACATAGCTGACGTGGTCCACGTGTCAGCGACCGGATGCGGTCGCTGATAGTCTCAAATATTATATCGGTCGCTAATAAGTATCAGCGACCACATGCGGTCGCTGATATGAAAAAAAATTAACAGATTTTTGTTGTTTTGCAAAATTCCCAAAAACCTGTACCTGTTTTGTATCTGCTTTATCCCAACCCACATACACAACAAGATAAGCAGCATACACAATAAAATAAACATCCATTGTACCCACCAACACATACACCAAACTAGTTTCAAAATTAGTTTAAATAACATAATTGAATATACAAGTTATAAACATACAATAAGTTACAAAAGTGATATATATATATATATATATATATATATATATATATATATATATATATATATATAAAGCAGGTACGTTAAGCATCATCGCCTCCTTGATCACCCTGTAATTAACAAAATAATAAAATAAATTACAAATATATACTAACTATGTTAATATTGGTATATTACGACAATATATACAACAAATTAATTTTATACCTCGTCAATATCCCCATGCTGTGATGCTGCTGCCGCCGCCACTACTTTAGCTAACTCCTCAGGATCCAGAGCCCCCAGATGCCCGCCCAGTATCTTCAGAAGATTTTGATCTTGACATATAGCTCTAACACAGTCAGCCGGAGTATGAACAGCTGGATGGCTCGATGACTGTGTAGACTGGGTAGAAGAGCAGCCTGAGCCACTGAAGGATGGGCGTCGTCGTTGTCCTTGACCTTTAATGTAGTTCTTCTTCACAACAGACGCCCTCTCCCATAACTTTTGATCAATAGACGGACGTGGAGTGCCTTCAGGATAGCGTTCATTCAATAAACGCTTATAAGTGTCCTGTCATCATGTTAACAATTAAATAGTGAAAAATAAATTAATTCTGTAAGCATTGATAAACAAGATCAAGTTGTTAAAATTTATTATCGCTATCTGGATAGCCTCAGGCAGACCATCACGGGTGGCCACGTACACATCCAGCCAATGGATAGGTGTACCTTGAGACTGAGATTCCTATACAAAAAAAAGCATAATATTACTAAGTAAAAATGTGATATATTTTCTACAATTCATGATTTTAAACATATTAAAACTTATAATTAAATACTTACTCGGGCAGTGATATGCTGCAACTGTGAAATACTACCGCCCTTGTATGTTCCTTTAGCCTTTTCGCCTTCGGGTACACCCGAGGATCTGTTGCTGGCGGCAGTCATTCGTCTTTTCACCTAGCTCTCAGCCCTCCATTGAGCACACATCTCAGCCCATATGGCCTGGGTGCACCACCAAGGACTATGCTCGTGCATGTAATCTTCTCCCTGGCCTGGATGGTCGATCTCTGCATTGTGAAGGGCTTTTTGTCTTTCTTTATTCAAATTATCTTTGGTGCGGACCGCGCACTTCTGCCAAAATAATGTCTGTATCACTGAAGCCTGCGCGTCCTCCCATCTATACCGTTTCTGCAAATAAAACAACAATAAAAACATTACTAAATAATTATCCTTCGAATACTAAATAATTATCCTTTGTCATAATTAAAAAAACATACCTGAAATTCTGCCCAAACAGCATCCTTGTGGGCGATAGGTGTGCTCACCCACGTAATCACAGGTGTAGGCCAATTCTGTAAACACAGCTGTGATATACACTTGACGATCTTATTATCTGAAAAATCACTATAATATACAACATCAATTAGCATATATTAAAGCAAATTATATCTAAGTTATAATACTTATGAACATTTTTCAAACTTATACTTAAAAAAAATTCGCCAGAGTCTCCCCTGTAATATAGACTAGCCACATACACGACGACATGCATATATGGACATTTCTAGGCACCCAATACACAAACCAAGAGAAATATACAAACTTTCAATACAATATATAAGACCAAAACAATAACGATTGAATGCAAATTAAAGCAGTAAAAAATTCAAACCCATATACATTACCAATATAATATCAATCAAAACATTACCAATATACAATAAATGGAATCTTAAATGATATATGCGGGACGTACGTGCTATTCGGAGGAGGGCGAATCTGAATAAGAATCCGATCATTTGGATTACTAGGGACCTTGGGCACATGATTAGGCCCCCTACCCAAGCCGCGCTTTTTTTGCGCTGCTTCAGAAGCCATCTGACAATAAACATGTATATATGAGTCATGTTATTATGAGTCATGTTTGATTACATGTATATATGACAAAACAGTCCACTTTTGGGCTAAAAATGTGACTTTTCACAAGTTTAATGCTCAAAACAGTTTAGGCTTGATTTCTTTAGCTTGTGTAGCTTACTTATGTCATATTATGACTATTGAAACTTGCCCACATGGTCCAGGTATGGGAATTCTATACTTAGGTCTTAGTTGCCACTTAAAGCTTACTTTTTATGACTTTTAAACATGAAATTTGGTCAATACACAACACAGACCACAACTAAGTTAAGGAACACCTTTTAAATGATATGTGTAGACAATATAGGGACTCCATACTGTCTTAAAACTTTAGTTGCAAAAATTTGCTATAATAGTTATCATATAGGTATAGATTTGACTATAATTTCATAAACAATCCACATGTAGGCAAAAGAAACCTTTAGGCATTCAAACAATTTTAAAATCATGATAATAAAATTACCCTATATCCATCATCATGCTTGTATCAGTTAGCTAACTTCTTCACATCCAAAACGGTTCATACAAGGTACTTTAGGCATGATTAAGTACTAAATTATACTAATAGTCCCCAAGCCTTCCATTATAAATATTATTACATCAAATAATTGCTATAAATATCAATACCTATAATATAATGGCTATACAAATTGACTAAAAATAGAAGAAGAAACTTTATTTTAATAACAGTTTATTTTATAAATTTTAAAATAAACTTTAATTAGTTCATTGTCATTAGTTGCCTTTTTAATCTTAATTAAGGCATATTCATTTTTGATTTAGGGTTTGTCTAAACCACATTCAATTAACAAATTAACAAGGTTTCTAGTAGATTTTAAGTGGGTTACCTATGTAAAGGCGGTGGCAGGTGGGTGGCAGGTGGTAGGAGGCGGCGGCGGCACGGCACGAACTTCTTCTCTTCTCCCCCCTTTCTCCCTCTTCTCTCTATTCGGACCTCCCTTTTTCTTTTCTCTGCGTTCTGTGTCGAGCGAATGCTGGGTACTGATAACATTTAGTTTGATCAGCGACCGCTATCTGCGACCACATGCGGTCGCTAATTTTTAATGACATGGACTTATCAGCGACTGCATGCGGTCGCTGATTTAAAGTGGTCGTACAAAACATTGGCGCCAACATTTCCAGCCAAAATTTTGGTGGTAAATTTATACTAGCGACTGATCAACGACCGCATCCGGTCGCTGTTAAAATAGTAGCGACTAGATTACGTTACGGTCGCAGATGATGGTCGCTGTGACTAATATCAGCGACTGACGGTGCGGTCGCTGATAGTGTTGGTCGCTGATAGACCTTTTTCTTGTAGTGCTCATCATCACATGCTTCCCAGTACATTCCTCGCAAGAGTTAAAATTCTGAAATAGTGCGGAGGGGTTATACAAACTATTGTCTGTCATTTTCGCAAAGATTTTATGGAAGTTCATCCGCAAACCGTCATAACTTACGGACATAATAGGTAATTAGCCCGGTCTGCCCTGTACTTATTAAGTACTGCTGGTCGACTCTATTTCTCGTCACTGCCAAAGGCACAAAAATTTTACCTCAATCTTATTGGATTCCGCACCAAAATAATTTGGTTCGGGAATATTTCAAAGAACGCTTAAATTTTCATTAACGTTGGTCTAGCTGAATCGAATAGCATAGACTCATATCAATAATTCAATTCAATCGAATTATTTAAGGGTAGCCAAACCCTGTTGGCAATTAAAATTTTTGAAAATATTTTTGAGAATGACGTCATGATGCCATACTGTGTTAACAGTCCGTTTGAGGATGCCGTCATCTAGTGCCTTTGTCATAATACATCATACAATAGTGGAATAATGATGTTAGATCAAATTCAACACTAAGTATTCCTGCATTTACAACGCCATCAACTTTTTATCATCTTTGCACCAGGTTATATGGTATATAAGCAATAAATAAAATATATTTTGATATTTCAAATCATTTGCATCTAGCCGAAATAAGTATCATAGACTATACTTTAAACCGTTCCAAAAATTATTATGAGTCTATATATATATTTTTTTCAAAAGGACAAAGTGCGTTTTTAGCTTGATGTCAAAATTTTAAAGTCTAGCATAGCTAGGAGTTTTGGAAAACTTAATGTCTCTGCCAATAATCATTTGCTTAAACAGTGTATCTATTCCTATTATCCTCAATTATCCATTCACACATAACTATTCCCAGTTTGTCAAACCACACTCATGAGTTCATGAACTTTCCACAATCATATGAGTTTAAGAACTTACCCTAGTCAGACCTTTAGCGTCCATTCGCTGAGGGGTTCATAAACATTTCATATAACTATGAATCAAGAATTTCACATAAGTATGAATTTTAAGAACTCGTACTTAACCTTATATTCTCTACCTATAACCTATCTATCAGTTATACACGTGAAAAATGAATCACCAAATTAACATGCATATAGCAAATAGCGCGACACAGACATTTTAATGATTATCCGTGCCAAAAACTAAGTGGTTGTTACACTAAGTACAATTCAGCTCCCATACGAAGAATCATACAACTTAGCTACTGACATGAGTCCTCAGTTGAAATTCCCATCTAATCTTAACTCCCTTCTCAATACGAATTTCATTCAACTCGTATTCATAATCCTTTTCTGAATTTGTGCCAATTCATAGCACAACTGACGCACAACAATCTTGCTATAAACTTTTTAATCATTCGCTTGATCCTTCTCCATACTATAACCTTATCCGATCACGGGGTGATCTCATCGTATATATTACGATTCATTTCTATTTCTTGATTGCTTTTCTTTTCGATCTTCTATCATTGCACTTATTAGTCTTTTAGACTCTACCTACTTATCACTACTGTTCACGTTTATTATCAGAGTTAGGGAACTCTGTATCTTATAACTCACCGAGATTCGTCTTTGAATCTTACCGACTCACTAACTCTATGTGAGTTAGCACTTATCCTAATCACTGCGGTTATTAGTCTTAGGTATTCCTACCTAAGATTCATAACCTACAATTTTGATACCAACTGTGATGTTCTCAAATCTGGGTCCTAAATCACCACGGATCTGGTACAATCATTTTATAACTATTGCGGAAGATATAAACATATACTGTTTATACAATAAATATTACACACTATTCCCCAAGGTCGAGTAACCTTAACTTATACACAAATCATAACTTATTTGACTTACAACAACATTGATATACAATACATATACAAACTTAACTGCACGCATAAACTTAAAGCTGGAACTATTTTTAACCTTCCCATGCATCTGACGCATTCGTCTTAATCTACAATGTTTATCATAATATAGCAAGGGTGAACATAAGTTTGCCCAGCAAGTATAAGTTTATTTAAGGATATATCATGATTGAAGAATTTGAATAATAGGCTGGCTATAATTCAACAATATAGTTGTGAATTAGCACGAATAAATTTTATGACTGAACAAGCATTTAACATGAATAAATATATCTGGACTGAATGGCAATGAAGGTGATCAGCCTTTCATACCTAATAAATACATGCCATACGCAGATGGTGCAGTTTAATAATTCTTAGACATGACAATCAGAAATGATCAACCATAAATATAATTAAATAATACAACTCGATGTCGAGTTGAAGAAAAACTTGTCTGTTTCGTTGATTACCGTTACACATTTATATAAGATTTGTCTGAACCTAATATATAAATAATACCGACATATAAATTAGAATAATATCATCACAGTATTTAAAACAACCTAAACACATTATCACGTAACCCTGTCAGTCTATAACACACATACGACTTAACCTCAAGTTAAACTTTACAGTCTGAGTCGAGTTCGATAAAATTCTAACATCTCGACGGTATAGTCGGATAAAACTTCGAGTTTAAGTTCAATTAAACTCTGTCTAAACACTTAACCATTATATAAGATAATTTATTAATAGTCAAAATATTTTTCATAAGCTCGTAATAATTTTTAGATAATTATTATCATTTACCATGAATTTTAAATCATTAAACTCGTATTTAAATGAATTAAATAGCATAACATTCTATTATCATTAATATTTATTTATTATCAAATATTAATAAAATTCATGTCATAATATTATAATACATTTATAATATATCAAAGTATTTTTAATACCTCAAAATCATATTTATATGATTTTTAAATCTTTAAATTTATTATCCGATAATTGCTATTAATATTAAAATATTAATATTTTCATGACAAATTATCAAAAGTTATATTTTATAACTTAAAATATTTTTATAACACTTAAATCATTTTAATGTGATTTTTAAATTATTAATTCTATTTTTCCATAATTTATTTAATATATTTATTAAATAAATTAATTATCATTAATATTAATTAATTAATGAATTTCATCACAAAATATTAAAAGTCATTAAAAATAACCTAAAATTTTTTCTTATACCGTAATATAATTTTTCATGAATTAAAATCATTTTTAAATAATTTATTTAATATTATAAATAAATAAATTAAATATCTTTTATATTCCAAAAATATTAAATATTTATGAAATATACTCAAAATAATTAAAAACTAATTTTTGGAATTTACAATAATTTTTAGCAATTTATTATGTATTTTTAAATATTTAAAACTAATTTTTTTCTAATTATTTAATAAAATAAATAATTTTTCGAAAATAACAGTCGTTAAAGGGCCCTATAGCGACGAAATTGTCGCTGTGACAACCCGAGAATTTTGAATATTTTTTTTAATTTTTATTAATTGCTTTAAGGTTCAAAATTAGAACCTAGACATAATATAAGTGTATGCGTTTGAGATTTTTAAGAAGGAATTTTGAGGATTTCAAAATTCTGTGAAGGATTTAGGTGAATTATTCAGGATTAAGGAAATACGTGATTATGTTCTATGTATATGTGTACAGTATGTGGTTAAGGGTCAAGGGTTGACCAGATAAACGATATCTGTGAAAATCCCTAGGTATATATTAAGAACGTCAATGTTCGGTTAGAAAACACAAGCGATTAGCAAGAAACCGTAAAAACCGGTTCTGAAAACCCTATCTTCAGTTCCAGGAATCCGAAACCCTAATTCGGTATATGAAACCCTAAAATGGGAACTTAATGACATAAGTGTAAATAATTATAAGATAATTTAGGGTAAAGCTTAAGTAATTAGCAAACCCTAATCTAATTACGAAATCAAATTTCTAAAATAGAAAATTAATTTTCTATTAGAAAACCTAATTATGGGTTTAAAACCCTAAATGACCAATTACGACCCTAATTGCAAAATTAGTGATTTTAATTAGGAAATACTAATCTTAGTTAGAAAGATTAAAGTTATGATTAAGAAATTTTAATATAATTAGAAAATTCTAATTATAGTTTAGAAATATTAATTTTATAGTTTTAAAACCGAAATTCAGAAATCTTAAAAATTAAATTGCAAGTTAAGGGTTAAACCCTAAACCCTAAAGGGTTCAAACCCTAAACCCAAACCATAAACCCTAAGGGTTTGATCAAATGACTATTTTAGAATTAAAATTAAAAGAAAATAACCAAAATGCCCTTAAGCAAAAGATAAGGCCAATCTTGGTGAGTCATCACCCTAATGTTATTCCCATGTGCCCTAAATCTTTAAAAGATCAGATCAAGTGCCACCTTGCAACTTAGATGCATTGAATCAAAGATATTATAAGATTAAAGAGAGAGAAAGCCACTTGACATTTCATTTTTCTCCAAGCCCTTCTCTCTCTAGAAATTCTGGAGTTAGAGTGAGAGAGTGAGGTAAGATGAGCCATGATCAGTTTATAACTCACCAAGATCAGATCACAAATTCAGAAATCAAAGATCAAGCTAGAAAGGTATAAACCTTCAAAATTTGAAATCTTTAGATCTTATGTTAGATTATATGTTTTGTTGTTTAAAGATGTGTTATAAGGTGTCTGTAAATGATCTGGGTTGTTGGATCATGGATCCATAACATCAAGATGCACGAAATCATGATTTTTCAAAACTGACTATGAACCTTAGAACATGGCCTGACAGCCTAATGTCAGTGCTCATAGATCATTTCCTGTTTATTGTTTGTATGTTTTAAGAGTTATAACTGGTAGTATGTTGTATGGTCTTTGATCTGGAACTCGAAACATGGTCAGATCGTGTGTAGATCGAAACATATGGGCGGTCAAAAGGGGTTGACCGACCACGAAAATGTGAATCTGGGAAACCCAGATTTCCCAACAGTGTCTGACAAGCATGTTCATAGCGTTTGATCTCGTATATGTTTGATAGTTAGGCCAAGCTATTGTGTTTGTGTTGAAGCCTGACATGAGTACAACATGTTAAAGGCTTTAGATCACTCAGATCTGTATCAAGATCGTAGCAAATCACGGTCAAAACCACGTTGACCAACTGGCCGGAAGGAGATTCTAGGTAACCCAGAATCATCAAAGACTAGTTTTGGACCATATGTTTGACCGACCTAGATCTTGTTTATGTATTGTTTTTAGACAGATCTGTTGGCATGTTATTGTACTCCGACATCCATACTATAAGATGAGACCTTCTTAGCACACCAAGAAAGCTTTATATGCATGTTACAAGAATCGCAAAGTAGGTACCAAGGCTGCTCTTCATTTCTGGGAAACCCAGAAAATGAAGAACAGGCCTGACATGATTTTTAGAGGCTCATATGTTTCTGTTGTGACGTAGGATTTCCATAAAACTTGATTCAAGTTGTAGTAGTACACTTATACTACATACTGCGTATTATTAGCTTCCCAGAAATCAACACGAACCTAATTTAATTTCAGGTCAAACCTACCTACTTGTTAACTGACATGAAGTTCTGGAAAAGCTCAAGAACACACCAAGAACACCTATAGCGACGGGTCTGTCGCTATAGGGCCCTTTAGTGACAGTTTTATTTTTTATTTTTTGAAAAATATTTAAAAATTGATAAAAATGGTTTTTAATTATTAAAAATACTAAATAAATTCTGAAAAATTATTTTAAAGTCCGAAAAATAGTTTTTAATTATTTTGAGTATATTTCATAAATATTTAATATTTTTGAAATATAAATGATATTTAATTTATTTAATTATAATATTAAATAAATTATTTAAAAATGGTTTTAATTCATGAAAAATCATGAAAAATAATATTATAGTATAAGAAAATATTTAAAGATATTTTCAGTGACTTTTAATATTTTGTGATGAAATTCATTAATTAATTAATATTAATGATAATTAGTTTATTTAATTAAATATATTAAATAAATTATGAAAAAATAGAATTAATGATTTATAAATCATATAAAAATAATTTAAGTGTTAGAAAAATATTTTAAGTTATAAAATATAACTTTTGATATTTTTTCATGAAAATATTAATATTTTAATATTAATATTAATTTTCGGATAATGAATTTAATTGTTTAAAAATCATATAAATATGATTTTAAGGTATGAAAAATACTTTGTGATATTATAAATATATTATAATATTATGACATATATTTCATTAATATTTAATAATAAATAAATATTAATGATAATGGAATTATGTTGTATTTAATTCATTTAAATACGAGTTTAATGATTGAAAAATCATGAAAAATAATAATAATTATGTGAAAATTATTATGAGACTTAGAAAAATATTTTGACTGATATTAAAATTATCTGAGTTAATTGTTAAGTGTTAGGCATAGTTTAATTGAACTTAAACTCGAAGTTTTATCCGACTAGACCGTCGGGATGTCAGATTTGTGTCGGGTTCAACTCAAACTGTAATAGTTTGACTTGACACCAAGTCCTATGTGTGTTATAGACTAATAGAGTTATGTGTTATGTGTTATGTGTTTAGGTTATTCTATGTTTATATATATATAATAGTATTATACTGTGATGATATTATTCTAATATTGGAGATCAATATTACTAATATTAGGTCTTCGGATAAAGCGATATAAATTGCGTAGCGGTAATCAACGGTTCAGACAAGTTTGTTTTTATTTAACTTTATTAAGAGTTGTTTCATTCGAATAAGCTTATGGTTAATCATTGCTGATTGCCATGTATAATTATACTCTGTACATATTGCAGGTATAAGTCAGGTATGAAAGGCTGATCACCTTCATTACCAGTTGGTTCAGATATATTTGTTCATGTATAATACTTGTTCAGTCATAAATTTGTTCCTGCTAGTTCACAATTATATTGTTGAATTATAGCCAGCTTATTATTCAGACTCTTTCAATCATGATATATCGTTATATTATTGAACTTAAACTTGCTGGGCAATCCTTATGCTCACCCTTGCTATATCATGATAAAACATTGCAGATTAAGACGAACGCGTCGGATACAAGGAAAGGTTAAAGACAGTTCCAGCGTTAGGATATGTGTGCAGCTAAATTGTATAAATGTTTTATTTTAAGATTATGTGTTAAGTAAGTTATGAAATGTGTATTAAGTTAAGGTTGCTCGACCTTGGGGAAAAGTGTGTAAGTTTAATGTATAAACAATTTATGTTTATATCTTCCGCAAATAATAGTAATAGTGATAGAATGATCGAACCGGACCTGAGGTGATTTGGGACCTGGATTCGGGGCCTTCACAGTCGCTATAGGTGTTCTTGAGTGTTCTTAAGGAAAACCCAGAACTTCAAGTCAGAGTTCGAGGTTGCTAATTTGACCGGTTCTAATTTATTGTTCATTATGTTTCTGGGTTTCTAATTTGGTTAGAATTGTATTACTAATGTAATACTACAATCACCAACTAGTTCTATAGAGATACAACATAAAATCAGAGAGATCTAAGCTCTCAAAATCGTTGTCAGAGGCTGGTCTGGGTTTTCTGGGTAACCCAGAAACCCAGCAGATTCAAAGGTCCATCTTGGGGCTCGATTTTAGCTTAATTCTTGTCATTATTTAAGTGATCTCATGGTCCAATCGTGTAATAAACATGACAAGGAACTACTAACTACCATCATTTCAGTCCAAATCTAACCCATGTTCCAGATCACGGTCGGTCAAAGGCTGTGAGTACACAAGGTTATCCAGTTTTTGAAAATTCCAGAAACTGCAATCGTGACCGGACGACCTAGTTTGACCATCCATTGCACCCAACATGTTCGTTGTATAAGAGATCTAAAGGTATATATCTAAAGTACATATCACAGGCTACAACTTAGTCACCAATACATCAACCAACAACATCATTGCTGATAGATATTGATTTTACAAAACGTTGTCAGACACGGTTTTTATGATTTCTGGGTTACCCAGAAATCGACTGGTCATGCCCGGTCAAAGGGTTTTGACCGATCATAACTAACGATCTAGACATCAAATGACTGTTATTTCAGTTGAAGAACAAAGAACACATAACAAGCTACATATTAAAACTTTAAAACACCTAAAATCAAAAATATACAGAGATCTACGGCCACTGACATTCGACTGTCAGGCCACTAACCAATTTTTTTCCAGATTTAAGAAATCTTCAATTTCGAGCACTTTGATGTTATGGATTCACTATATAGCAACCCAGATCATCAAGTGACACCTTATAACACATTTATAAACAACAAATCACAACATCGAACATCAGATCTATGGATTTCAAAATTTAGGATTTTTATACCTTTCTAGCTTCAATCTTGAATCTAACTTTGATGATCTGATCTGTCAAGTTAGGGACAGATATTGGCTTATCTTATCTCACTCTAAATTTCGAAGTTTGAAGAGAGAGAGAAGGTCTAGGTTATTTTTAAAAGTCAAGTGAGCCTTTTCTCTTTCTTAAATCTATATAAGATTTGATTCAATGCATTTTGCTAGCTATGGTGGCTGATACAAGAGATAATAGGCACATGCTATGGCTAGGGTGGTTCACCAACTTATTTAGGGCTAGATCTACAAGCAACATAATAAATAATGCACAAAGGGCACTTTAGTCTTTTTGTTTCACATTTTAATGGCAAATTTATCTTTGATCCAACCCTTAGGGTTGAACCCTTAGTGTTTGAACCCTTATGGTGTAACCCTTAGGTTTAAAACCTAAGGTTTCAAAAATAAAATTTTAAATTAGGTTTTCAAATGAATAAAAATTCATATTTCTAAATTATAATTAGGATTCGATAATTATATTAAAATTTCCTAATCATAATCCAAGCTTGCCAATTAGGGTTATTATTTCCTAATTAAAATTGCTAATTTAGCAATTAGGATCATAATTGTACATTAGGGTTTATAACCCAGGAATGATGGTTTTAAATAGAAAAATAATCTTTCTAATTTAGAAATTAGATTTCCTAATTAGATTAGGGTTTTCTAATTACCAATAACTTAAAATTTAGGATTAGTGTTTCCTAATTAACAATAAAATTATTAAATTAACAATTAGGTTTTCCATAATTATAAATTGGGGGTTTTAATCTAAAAATTAGGGTTTTCTACAACAATTAGGGTTATCCCTAATCAAATATAATTAATGACGTTTAAACCTTATACTTGCACCCGCATTCCTAAATTAGGGTTTTCAACTTTCGAATTTCCAGAACTGAAATTAGGGTTTTCAGAACCGGGTTTAGGGCTTCTTATAAATCGTAAGAATTTTCTAATTGAACACTGACGTTCTTAATGTAATATTAGGGTTTGCCACAAATATAAATTATCTGATCTACCCTTGACCCTTAACCACGTACTATACAAATATAATACCATATACACATAACATATTCACGTATACCCTTAATCTTGAATAATTCATCACGAAAATTTTAAATTCACAAAATTTCTTCTCGAAAATCTCAAATCAATTCACTTATTTTCGGTCTAGGTTTATTATTTAACCTTAATTCAATATTTTAATATTCTATAAATATCCAAATTCTCGGGTTGTCTCATCCTATATACATGTCATCATGACATAATCAGTTATTATCAACACTCTATATTTCTACATCACGTACGCTTTGATTCTAAATCACATAATCAAATTCTATCAATTAAGAATAATAACAACACTCGTTAATTGGTAATTCCATGCTCACTCATAGTACTATAATACTACAATAACAGAAACACATGTTTAACATTCATCATATAGCATTGCATTAACAATTACAGAGTTTTGTGCAAGATAAAAGTCGTTTCTGAACTTTCTGCTAAGTGGCGCTGCAGCGCCACAGTGTGAACTGTGGCCCGCACTGCGGCGTGGAAAGTGGCGCTTCGACGCGAGAACTATGCCAGGCATCGGCGCTGCGGCGCGAAGTGTGGCGCTGACTTCGGCACTACGGCGCGGGTTGCTGGGCTGAGGCTCTGACTTTGGCGCTGAGGCGCCGAAACTCACAGAACCGAGCACGAAGAACAATTTCGGTCTGAATAACAGTTTCTAGCAGTTAATTACCCACATATAACTTATTTAAATTACATCTAATTTCACCAAGCATACATATATTAATTTAAAACTACTAAACAACAAATATCAGAAGAGTAAATCTTTGAAAACACTGTTTTACAAATCAAAACTTCATTATCGTTGTGTGACAAAGTTTAACACTGTAATTCCTATTATACATGACTCTGATTTAGTCTAACTACTTTCTCTGCAATTCTCAACAGCCAAATTAACATATTCACAATTTAATTTTCACTATTAGATAACAACAAATTACTACTTTGATCTTCTTACAAACCATACTCATGAATATATTCATTGTCATCTTGTTTAAACACTAGTTTTAACATCATGAACTTATATAATCACCATAGTTCAGCTAGATAACAACAACTACAGAAATTTTGTAAAAACTTTATATTAAGTGAAGTTGAAGAACACAGACTTTAGGCATCATGAAGTAAAACATATATACGTACATATATAAAGCTTATAGAAACATACCTGTTGGTTGCTTAAGAAATCCTTGCTAATCACGAATAATAGTTAGAAGAAGTCAGAACTTGCTTTGGAAATCACACACTTTCTCTCGATTCTCTCTGGTCTCTCAATTTTCTCTGACAAAATTCTTCTCTTTTCTTACTTAGGCTTTAACCAAAAAGATTATATATAAACTAAACAAATAAAACCAACGTACGAATTTGAAACATCTAAAATCGGCGCTATACTAATTACCTTATTAAATCAGTGGTTACTAATTTAATATATACTATTTATATTTTATTTATTTAATTTATATTATTATAATTCAAAATTCAAAAGAAATCAAAAAGCCATAAGGCTCCGTTGGGTAAAACCGCAAAACTTTTTAAAATTAAAGAATTAATATCCTTAAGCCTTATTTGGCAAAACTAAATCAAACTACTTTAATTTACTTTAATAACTCCTTTATAATATAATTATTTGTCACACTTCGTTCAATTAAGTTTTCATACTTAATTAATCAAATTCTAATATCAATTTATTGAATAAATCATTTAATCACACAACTCAATACAAATAATTAACCATCAAATTAAAATATCAATCTTTATTCAGCGATAAACACATATATTAAATATTTATATAATACAATAGATATTTACAATTACAAATAAATATATGGATTGTTACAGCCTTCGACTCGTCGAGTATCAACCACATGAGCCAAATAACCTATAGAACCCCTCCTAAGCAAATCTCTGCGCTTACACCATCGTCAGACAATGAGATTGTCTCGGCGATTTACTACCATAAAATACCACCTTCGACTTATTCGGACTCTTAAGGTGTACACACTTCTTCTTACAGTTTATAACTGCTCCGTGAACCGATAACCAATCCATTCCAAGAATTACATCGAACTCCCCCAAACGAATAGGTATCAAATCCACTTTGAGCTTAAATACTCGTAATTTGGTATAACAAATCTTATGAATGTATTCTACGAGGATAATTTCCTTGTTTGCTACTTCTACGTTCATAGGGTGTTCTAATCTCTCACGAGGTAAGTCTAACTGTTTAGCAAATTCTTAGAAAATAAAGGAGCAGGTAGCAGCCGAATTAAATAACATATATGAATTTATATCATTGATCGAAATGATACCTGACACCAAGTCTTTAGACTCCACCGCATTCTGTACGGTCATGTTGATCGTTCTTGTCGTTGGTCTGTTGGCTTGACTGGCTAGCCCTCCAATGTTCAGCCCATTATTGTTGTTGTTGCGGTTGCCGCTAGCTGCATCGCCCTTTCTCTTCGGGCAGTCCTTGATTTGATGGTCTGTGGCTGCACACAAGAAACATCCTCCCTTCTACTTATTCGGACACTGAGGAGTCATGTGCCCCGGTTGTCCGCAACTATAACAAACACACTTTCCCTTCATGCACTTCCCGAGTGATTCTTCCCACAGTTGTTGCACTTCATACTTTTTATGACCTCCCCGCCCCCCTGGACTTATCACCTCCAGAGGATTGGCTCTTCGTCCATTTATGCTTTTTGGGGTTGCTGCCTCTGCTGCTTCCCCCTTTCTGTCCTTTCTGATCGGTTTTCTTTTCTTATTTGAATCGAGCGATGGCTTCATTGCCTCCTTCGGCAATAATAGCCATTTCCAATATAACAGAGTAAGTCTTAATCTTTAATATAGCCACTTCTTTTTGCACCTATGGTTTCAGTCCTAATTCGAACCTCCTTGCCTTCCTGGCCTCTGTGTCAACCTGATGTGAAGAGAATCGGGCCAACTCGTTAAATTTTGTCACGTACTCTGTGACATACATACTACCTTGCTCCAGTTCTAGAAACTTAACTTCCATATTATGTTGCGTATTCTCTGAGAAGTATTTCTCAAGGAATAGCTCCTTAAATCTATCCCAAGGAATAACTCCTTCATATGTTCGGCCCTTATTGGCTTTCCACCAATAGTTAGCTTCACCCTTCATCATGAAAGTGAAAAAAACTCATTTTTTGTGTTTCGGCCACTCGTGCGACCTCAAACACCTTCTCCATCTCTTCTATCTATGTCTGGGCTTTAATTGGGTCCAAGGTTCCCCGAAACTGTGGTGCTCCTACCAATTTAAAGTCCTTAAATCTAGCCAAGTGATGTTCTGGCTGACCTGCTGCTGGCGGGGGTCTGTTTTGCATTGCCTCAGTTAAAAGGTTAACGAAGTTCTACATTGGATCAACATTTTCCCCTCCACCATTCTTAACGGATCCTTCCTCCCTCTGGTTCCGCGGTAGTCTCCTAGGCAGCATGATATGAGGAAAGGAAGAAAACTATTAGGCTTTATGTGATATGTTATCCATGTTAGCATTGAGAAGTTTAAGACGTCTATCAATCATTTTTGATTTAAATAAACAACTTTAGTATCACAATAAAAATTGATGGATTTCCTCAACCCATCACTTACATACTCTACTTGAGTTTTCTACTAAGGTTATAACCTAGGTTTCGCATTCCTAACGTTTATAACCTACAACTCTGATACCAACCTATGACACTCGCGAATCCGTGTCCTCTGACCCCGGTCCGGTCATCACGACAAAATACAAACATCCACCTCTAAACAACATACAATAACTAAAATGCGAAATATAATAAACGTACGTCGTTCATTCAAAAGGTTTTACTAGTCCCAAGATTCGATAACCTTAATAAAGTCTTACAAATATACCCTATAATAGTAATTAGGGTTCATATTACATAACAGTAATTTAAACTAGGCATAACGCAATGTCTGCTCCTGGCAACTATTCTACATCTTTCCTTTACCCTTGTCCTTTCCTGAGGTCTCCGGCTTAGCTGCAAAATAATTCATGATATAGCAACGATGAACAACAAGTTTGCTCAACAATTTAAATACAATAATAAGGATATATCATGATGAATGGAAAAATATCTTACAATGAATTCAACAATATGAATATCTGAAGGATTCAACAATATGAATATTAGAAGCAAAGATAATGATTTACTTTTAGAATAACTGATAGTCAAGTAGACCTTGAACTATAACACTCCAATGGAATCAATAGCTGATTGACCCTTTGGTTACTGGCTACAAAATAAGTACTTAAGGGGATCAGCTTCACGTACACCATGTATATGCATAACATTTAAATCTGCTCTTTGTATCTTATATTAGATACCTGGGGTACTCCCCTATCGAAAGGGGGTGTTCTTTCAGTCTAAGAATCTTTACCATCAATTGGTTTGGATAGTTTTAGAAAACATCATACACTTGTCTGACCGAACAAAGGTTCAGACTCTATCTGACACAGTTCAAGAATTATAGAACTTTAAATGATGTACAAGTCCAAGACTATACGAACTCAAGTGCACTAAGTGCGAATATCAATAATATCGAATTGGAATAACTGTAAGGTAATTAAACCACTTAATAACATACTTGGAAATAAATTTCAAGCTTAAATGAATAACTTTCAATTCAACAATAACTTGCTCAATGCAATATGAGGAGGCTAGGAAACTTTCAGAAAACTCAAAGTTGTTTAAGTTTGGAAACTTGCAACACAATAAAAATAGTGTTCGGATACTTACTCAAGTAAAAGAGTAATAATTAAGGAACTTGCACAACCAAAGAGTGAAGTTCAAGGAACTTGCTCAATAATAATTTGAGTAAAGTCAGGGAACTTGCCTGTTTACGCAGCTACAATTTAAATCTAGCTTTAATTAACTTGCATTGAAACGACCTAACATTAACAAGTCGGTCTTTTCAATTAATATGTGTAAACAAATATGAGTCTACACTTACAAGAATCAAATCATCACATAGCATGCTTATTAACACATTACATAACATATTGGTTATATAATACAAGCTAAAGTAGTCATATAAGCATGCCTTGAATCATCAGATCATAAACAGAATCAATTCATGACTACATGATGGCGTCTAGGCTTAGGGACGGCGCAGCTGCGCTATCCACTGGCCAAACCAGGTTTAAGCTTTGCACTTCCTATTATCAATCCAACTCTAACATACCCCTATACTTATACATTAACATACATACATGCTAGAGGTCCTTACAAAAGTGTATAATCATTCTTGAGTTTACATTTAGTTTGTCACTTTCCATAGAATTCAATCATAAAGAGTCATGTAATTATTATGTCTTATAACTTGATCGTAGGTTTATCTAGGGAGGTCACTCAATCAGTTAACATACATGCTCGTGGTGTTCATATTGTTTTTTCAGAACTAACATTGTTTAACACTTCAAATCATGCTCTAAACTAATGTTCGGTTTAGTTATCACCATGCTTAATACATATGAATCATGTCTAGGAGTATTATAGCCATAACATGACATCTTACTTCTTTAGAATCTATATATACATGTGATGCAACTAAATTTTTGAAAACATGTTCAAGGTTGCCGTTGAAATCACTTTATCATGAATGAGGCAAGATAACACATATAAGATAACTTCAAAACCATTATCATCAATAAATAAGTCATGCTAACTTCTTTTCAAGATCAAAAACTTCTCCTTATAGCATTTATGTTCATTAGCTTTAACATAACAAGCTTTTCCTTTAAAACATTCTCTAACACAAAGCTAACAAGTTAATCATGATAAAGACACTATACATCATATACCATGCTCATTTAGTTTTGAAATTTGTAATGCATATGACCCACTAAGTTTAGAACTTGTGAACATAAGTTTTCCTCAAAGTTTGTTTTAGAAACCTTAAGTTTTGTTACAAACTTCCTTACTAAACCAAGTTGATTACTTCACACCACATAAGAAAGCTTTACATCTCATGTTATACTCCTTTTTAGGTATATATCTAAGTCATAACTTCAAGTTAGCGACACGTAGCACAACCAGAAATTAGAAACTGATTCTGGGTACAGCGCAGCTGCGCTGCGCACCATAGTACAAAGAGGGCGCAACTGCGCCATGCCTGCACTAGAGGCAGTAACATGCTATTTTCTGTAGAGCATCAAATATCAACAATCCTCCTTGATTTAAACTGGCTTAATACCATCATTTAAGAGTTCATATATGTAAGCCTACTTCATAAACACATTATAACATGCTAATTCAGAATGATTAACAGAGAATTTCAAGTAATTCCTAAGAATTTGACAAACCCAACTAAGAACAAATGCTTAGGATTTTATACTTCTTGGAGCTTAATAAACTTAGTTTCTTTCTTCTGAGATTGCTAGCCTCTTCTTTGGACAACACACACTCAAATTTAATTTCTCAGAGGTTCCACAGGCAAACAAAATCAACGTAAACTCTGAAAATTTGTCTACTATTTATAGAAGAACTTGGGACTGGAAATTAGCTTTGCATGAAAGGTTGAGACTGGAATGTAAAAGGAGAATACACTGGTTCTCAAGGGGTTGCTCAACCACCCATCATCAACTACCTTCCTAGCCAATGATCAAGACTTGGAAGTTACGTATTTAGTTTGTAGGCCATTGTTCAGGTACTATTGTGACTCTCAATTTGGGACAAGAGCAATTCTCAGCAATAAACTTGGTTTGGTTACTATAAATCCCAGAATGTAATTTTAATGTACAATTGTTATCATATTAGAAAAATTAGGGATTATTTATATACTCACATCATATAATCCATGTACATTAAATACAAACAATTAAATTACAGAGTTAGGTATTATTGTTTGGGTATCTCCATAATTATGTTTTACTACTCACATAACCACATAATAACATTATTTAATATTATCTATTCAGTGTACACACATAATTTCTTTCCCAATTTCTGGAATACACAGATATTTAATTATTTTTGTATTAAAATCACTTATGATTTTATTGCACTACTTGATACTTCATATCATTAGAATGTATTCTTATTATATGATTTTATTCATGTCACACTTTATATTAATGTTCCATTTCATTTTTACAGTAAAACTAATTTTCTCCAAACTGGTCACTGGAGCAGCTGCGCCATTTTGTACTCCTGGGAGGGTGCAGCTGCGCCCATCCCTGGCAATGCCAAAATGGGTTAGCTTCAAGCCAGTTCCAATTTATATCACCACACAAGTTCTATATGATATAATTTAACTTCTATAGTGGTGATATACCCATAATTGAGATGAATCAATATGTTCAAATCCTATCACTATATTCAAATAGATTAAATATTTAATCATTAAGAATCCTATTAATTATTTGATATCAATCTCTTAACGTCCACTAATTTAAATAACTATTAGTGACACCCTTTAATCATTTCATAAATTTACATACTCACATAAGGTTTAAATAGGCTCACAAAACTAATTCACAAAAATTAAATAACATATTTATTTAATAAGGAGTTTAAAATTCAGTCATTACAACAGCGCTAGTCAAGCCTTGGGAGGCGGCGCCGCGGCGCCAACCCGAGCCATTAGATACTGCTTAGTGGCGCTACAGCATGAGAGGAAAGGAGGGAACTGGCGCCGCAGTGCCGGTGCAGGGCAAAGCCCAGAAATGAGCTTTTAATTGCTCAACTTCTGGGGGAAATGTATGGGAAGATAATGAACATGTAGTTCACATAATATAACACTCAAATAAGTGATTTAAACCTTTAGTAAAGATTGAACGAAAAGATTGAACGAGATTAAAAGACAAATAATGTAATCGTAAAATATGTAACCGATATCTGTGGACCGTGGGCGCGATAAAACGAACGTTGGGGATTGTTATGAATGTGATTCCTTAGAAGTTGAGTGACGAGGAAGATGTATAACATTTCGGTGTTATGATGTCGTAATGAGAGATAAATGTAAAGCGTTTAGACGCTGTAAAAGCAATGTAGTTGCGATGAACTATTGGTCTTAGCATACATCGAACAGTATGGCTTCGACATTAAGAAAGAATAATGAACATGGGGTTCATGTAAGGGATAACGAATGAAAGAGATTAAAACCTTGGGTAAAGGTTGAATGTGAGATTAAGAGATGAGCAACGTGAACATTGAATACGTAAACGATCCTCGTGAATCGTATTCGCATCGAATGAACGTTAGTGTACATTTGTTGTATGACTTAGATGTAGATGAAAGTAGTAAGTAAGTTATTCATTATCAAGAAAGCCGTAACGAACGGTAATAAGATTATTGAAAGTCCGAATGTAAATCGGATAAAGCAGGATAGGATGAAAGTAAGCATTAAACACTTTAGTCGACGTAAGGTTAAGTGTACGCGAATATTAACCGAACATAACCTACACTCCGTGTATGGTTTGACCGTAAGATAATTAAGATAATGACGTATAATGTTGAGAAGCCGAGTTAATAATTATAACTTAGATAACGTTCCGAGTCAAATGAACCGGATGTTGTAAGATATGAATAAGGTAACATAAAATGCTTAACGCTATGAATGAGTAAAATTAATATTGAATGATCGTTTTGAGTATATAAAAGACTGTATGACTTAGATGATAAGAATTGAATACTGAGATATGGCATTTAGTTACCAGAAAGCCATATGGAATGAGAAAGCAACTTAACGAACATTATAGTTTTAATGGTTCAGATAAGTTAAAATAAGTTTAGGTTATGGTACAATCGTAATTTTTGATGGTTGACATATGGTAGCTGGGCTAAACAATTCCTACAGAGAGCGGAGGTATATACTAAACTGGCAACCAATCTAACTCACTGTGAAAGACAGTGTAGACGAGACGGGAACTTGTTTGTTGGTTGTTTGTGGAAAACCACTTAGAGTACCATATGCACTACTAGTAGAGACACGATGTGTTCTGAGTCCTAGAAGAGTTATAAGAAGAAGATATGAATGTAAATCATCAAAGATGATGATCATATGAGTAAGACATCCCCGTATGTTATGAAATCGTAAAGCGGTAAAGGGAGTTGGTTGCGTAAACTTAGATTGCAAGAACGCGAACCTTAAGAAGTAAAGTTAAGTAAACTAATGCGTAAGTCAAGTATATGACTAATTGGTGTATGTGTTATTTTCCTTGTGTGTTATATAGGGATTACGGTAAGCAGTTCAATGTAAACTTTAAGTTGTAGTTGTGCGTAAGGAAAGTTTGCTAACTTCATTCATTTTATATGAATGCTAGTTTCTTAAACTTCTCAGACGTTGAACTTGAGAAGTTTTGTCTATGTGTAAATGTGCGATATTTGTATAAGGTGGTAGAAAGTATGAGCCCTTGTGCCACGATGTGAACACTTTCGTATTTCTATGAGATGAACTGTTATGTGATTGGACTGTTCAATATGAGAATGTTTTATTTATACATGAACCGTTATTGTTAAGTCTGTGCTAATGATTCTAGCTAGACAAGATGTGTATGGAAAAGGTAGAAGAATGAAAGTATTTCAAAGTGAATGTAACTAATATTTTAAAATGATAGGAATCAAAGTTTATTCCTATTATTCAAGCTGCTTTATAACCTTTGTTCGATTATTGAAGTATTAAAAGAATGTTTAAATTCTTGAAGTTGTTTATTTAACTGTTATGACTTGTTGGGCAATTGAATGCTCACACTTGCTTTAAATAAAAACATTTTTAGCGAACGATGTTAGAAAGAATTTTAGGATCCCGTAAAGATCAAGCTGGCAGGTATCCAGACAAAGTGCCATTCAGTATGTGACTGTGCGTAAAGATCAAGTAAAGACTTGTAACGTAGAATAGTTTAATTAAACTATAAACTAGTTTTATGAACTGTTATGTATCCTTGGTGGCGGATAAAAGTTATTCTTATAAGGTGTAAAGAATAATGTAATTATCATTATTTGTAATGAATGAGGTTTTAAGGTATTAGAACCTGGGATTTGAGAATGTATGTTTGGAAGGAGATGGAATCGTGACGTATGGAATTCGGGTGTGAAAATAGATTGGATTTCGGGGCATTACAGCCACCAATAACTAGTTTCAGACTTCAACATAAACGTTGCGAAGGCGGTTTTCTAATCCTCATTGACCCTGCTAACTCAAAAACTTTCTCCATGTCCATGATCCAGGTTTGGGCTTCAACTGGATTCATAGGCCCTTGAAACTCTAGCGGTCCAACCGTTTTGAAGTCCTTGAAAGTCGTAGCTTGAGCTTGCTACTGGTTCGCAAGTGCTCCTGTTAACAAGGTCACCATCTGCTGAACCGGTTTAGCGTTGACCTCGTTATTGTTGTTGTTAATAGACTCTTCAGGGGTTGGTTGTTGGCGTGGTTGTCTTCTTTTAGATGACATTTTCTGTTTAAGATGTACGCTTATTAGATCACTACTCAATTCCATGAATATTTAAATTTAACTTAAACATTCTAAGATTAAAGCTCAACATATAACATTTCAATAAACTTCGATATCTTATTTATTCATAATTTCCAAAACATAGTAAGGATAGCATCTCTACTATCAACATCAACTTTCCTGAACTTGAAAAGTTTCCAGGATTAAATGCTCATCTTACCCCATTATTTATCTCAAAATACGAGTTTTACAATTTATTAAACACATATTTAATCACATAACTTATTATTTTTCTTATTTTGGCATATTAAGACATCAAGAAGCTTCTCTACTTTCTTCTTCCATTATACGAAACATCGTTCTATGATCCATCATGTACCATGGAATGTCTTCAAACTGAGTTGGGTAATAAAAGACTCGGTCCTAGGCACTCTCAATCGTAGAATGAAAAGAATAATCCATTTCATTCATCTTGGCCTTCTTCGTCTGAACCTTATCTTCAGCACGATCTGCACGGTGAGTAGCCTTCATCCAAGCATCGTCTGCTCACGCACGCTTAGCTGATTCCTCCTTCAAATCATCTTTTAGCTTCTCAACTTCAGTCTTCATCTTTTCATTCTCTGCTAATAGCTGTTTTTGATGACCCTCTATGTGAACTAGGTTCCATTCCGCGTTCCCAAGACGTATGTCAAGATCCTGAATCTCCATATTCTTCTGCTCTATAGTAGCCTGAAGTATATCAGCCAGCTCCTTCAGGTGTTCAACCTTAGCCTGTAATTCTATATTACGGTCATATAATTTATCATACATCCCATTTACAATGGAGTTTAGTGGAAACTCCACAGGGTCCTCTTCCTCATCTTCAACCTCTATTTCCACAAAGTCCTCCTCCTCAGGATCAGACACGGGCTAATATCCATGTCCTTCACCAGCGACCAATAGAAAAGACTCCCTCTAGATCAATTTCTCCCGAACCACATGGACATCTCGGGGCTCCTCATCTCTAGGCACCCGAGGTATCTCTTCCCTAGCTTGACTGGATCCTTCAACGTTAGACATCTTGACAACAAAATACTTTTATGTTTTATTTATTACGAGAAACTCTTCGATACTCGCGAGAACATAAGTTATCAACACATAGACACATAAAGTCTTTTATTATTTATCTTTAATGAATGCCTTAATCCATTCCTTAAAACTCGATCAGAGTTATCACCACTGTATTTTCGATCTCCTCAAAGGTTACTTCCTAAGGTTTCCCCCTACCTAAGGTTTATAACCTAAAGGTTTGATACCAACGTGTGACATCCCCATATCCGGATACTTTATTCCCACAGGATTTGATGCTCACTATCCAAAATAATTACATCTAACTACCCATAATTAGGAATAAAGACAAAACTTAAATAACTTAACAATAATCCTCCCTATTAAAAGGTTACATCAACTTAAAACAAATCCCAGGTCATTTAACCTTAAATTATTACATAAATTTGCTGAAAGCATCACATAAATAAATAAGTCTCATAACATAGATTCTATTAAATTAAATCAATCAAGTCTTCATCATTTGGACATTTTGCCCTTGCCCTTGCTAGAAGATGGCTCATCAACTTTCTCAGCTTTAGCTACAGTGTTAAATGCAAGATTACAGATATAATGATGGCAATAGCAATATCATAAGAGTAAACAACGAATACTGAAATAATAAAGAACTCGTTCTTTGAATTAAGATTAGAAAACAAGTTCAAGATTGATATCTGAGGATCTTAAGACCATGAACTATGTCCCAAGATACTAAGTATTTCTACCTCAACCTTCAACAGTTGTTACACTATACGGACCCTTCCTTTCGTACTTAGGGGGATCAGCGCTTCGTACCATGTATTGTGCACAAACATCTAAATGCTAACGCATACTTAATCCCCTATATTAGGGTTGTTCATCTAAGTTTGACTTAAGTTTTCCAAACTAAAGAAAGTTTAGTCAGAATTAACTTTAACAACAGTTCTAGAATTTTAAGACGCTTATGAACTATGAACTAGTCATTTCAATAAAGGTTCACTAGTCATTCAAAGTTCGATACAATAACTAGGTATTGAGTAACCATATTTAGATCCAAGAATGGAATCACAACAATATATAGTTGAATAAAACATTGTATATTCAGTAGACTATCTTCAAAGGAATTAGAAAGTCTCGTTCGAAATAATGAACATCGCTTTTAATTAATAAGAAACAATGATTAGAAGCTTGCTCAATAAGAATAAAGATCTTGAGCCTTCGTAATCAAACAATGTCAAGTTAAAGATTAGAAAACTTGCTTATTGAAAAGTAAGATTTAGATACTTGTATAACAATAATAAACAAGATAGGATAAAGATCTTGCTTTACATAAAGAAGTAAGGTTTAGGAACTTGCCTCGTGCGTAAGCTATACAATTATAACACACATTCGTCAAAACCCTATATATATCATTAGAACAACAATACTGATCAGTTACACTAACATTAACCCTCTATGTTTAGTTCTCATTTAAATCCAACTTGGTAACATAATTCAAGTTCTGACTTTTTAAATTAGCAACACATCACTGATATGAAATTATTAGGCTATCATAGCAACGTAACCTTTAAACCACATCTCAAGACTTAAACAAATAGCAAGTAAAAGTTTTTCACAATTTATTAGCTTTACAATTTGAAATCATTAACTACATGTTTACAATCTATTATAAAAATTCATTACATGTTTAACACCTTATCATGCACCTTAAACTAGGTTAAGCCAACACGTCATGGACTGAAAACTAAAAAAACAAATTGCTTCTGCTTAGGGGAGGGCATAGTTGCGCTACCCCAAGCCTTAGAACCGGCACAGCTGCGCTGGTGCTCAATACTCAGAACACTCAGTTGGCGCAGCTGCGCCATTTCTGCCTTTCTTACCGGCGCAGCTACACCGGTACGCAGACAGAAACTTGTAGACTACGTACTCTGCTTCACAGTTCAACCCAAACAATCCAATTTCTCCAACTTAACAGAAATTTAACATACCCTAAAGCTATAAGTTTGTTAACCACAACACCAAGCATGCATATCATGATTCTAATAATATAAACATTATACAAAATCAACTTTTAAGGATCAAAATCATGTTTTTACTTGTTTTCTTCATATTTCAACATATTTAGCGAAATCAACCACCAAATCTTCGTTTCTTAACCAAATTAAGCCATTTCAGTTGCATTCTTTTCGTAATTCAACACACTAATATATTCTGAAATCAATTTACAGATTATTATAAGAATTTAACATCAATTTTGGCCTCAAAATCATACATATTATATGCATATATGTCATCAAAACACATGAACACAAAAAATAATTTTTCATGAATTTCCTTACAAAAAATAGTTTATAACTATCATCTAGTCAACATCCAATCATCATATTCACAAGGTTTATTTATCAATTTGCTCATCACTAACAACTACAGAAAACTTACTCAACCTAGTTCTTTACCAAAACTAAATACAGAGAACTACAATTGTAATATTACCTTTGATTTTATGTTTAGCAAAGTTGATTAGAGTGATCTGTCTACTCCCCCTTCTCATTAGAACCTTTAACCTTGTTGCTCAAATCTCTCAGAGAATACTCTCAAGCTCTCCCTTTCACTTTGTTTTTTTTCTATCTCTCAGCCTCTTGGAATAGTAGTACGCAAAACAAAAAAAACTTATGTATACATATAATACCACGTTCATCAGTTATACAAAGATGAGTTTCATCAGTTAAAACACTCAAGAGCCTCACGACCTTGTTTAGCTGCACTTTAGATTAGGCTTTCTAATTTATTTTTATATTTTCCTTATATTATAGTTAACTTGTCACACCCTTAATTAATTAATTTAACAAAATTACAAATCAAATTAACATTTGACTTGTAATTATAATTTCCATAATGAATTATAATTTTATTTAACAAACTAATAAATCTCTAATTTAATTACTAAATTAGATTAGAACGACATTATAATTATTTAATAATTTATTTATTTTAATTATCTCATTACATTAAATCTTCAAATCATAAAATTATCATACGTTAACTTAATTATTATAACATATTTTAACTAAATCAATGCACATAATTCAATCAAATATTTATTTATATCAATAAATAAATCAATTTAAATATTTATTTAACCCAATTTTTTTTTTTAAATTACATATAAATTTCTCGTTCGTTACAACAAGTTTAAATACAATAAAGATATATCATGATTCAAAGAAAGAATAAGCTTTCGAATTTTCAACAATATATAGTGATTGTGAAAGAGCATAAATCATATTTAAATACATGAATGATTGAATCAATAACGCTGAGTTGCCAACAATGACCATGAATAAATACTTTGATAATGAAGGTGATCAACATTTCATATCCAATAAACCTATGAGACTTACACTAAGTGTGTATAACAACAATCATAGATGTGGAATAATTTTCAACAATTAAACTACTAGCATGCTTAAAACATAATAACTCGAGTTTGAGTTAGGAAACTTGCCTTGTCCATCGATTACTGCTACACAATCTAATTTAATCTATTATGAAAGACATATCATTTATAAGATTGATCTTTCAATCAACATATCATATCATACAATAAATCATCTAACATTTAGATACATAATCACATAGTAAATAACACCTTAAAGCATCAATATTATTATCGTCATTTGATAATAATATTCATTCAATCACTTTATTATCATCTTAAAACTCTCGTCTAATATTATTAATTATTTAATAATATTTTAATTCACTTTTTATTATTAATTATATAATAATATCTTCGTTACTTTCAAATATTATTAATCACTGAATAATATTATAATCCCTCACTATTATTATTAATCATTCAATAATATCTTAATCATATTCTAATATTATTAATCATTTAATAATATTCAAATCACTTCTTAATATAAATAATAAAGGTCTCACACATTTTAAGATGTAAATATTTGACATCTTGAAACTTAAACTATTTTTATTCCAATTCTAAAACATCTTTTACCTTTTCCAGCAAATTTGGGGTTTAAACAGCTAATATATAGTAAAACTCAATTTACTATATTATTTCTTTAATTAAAATAAATTTTAAATTATTTTATCCATTCATGAGTTTACACGGACCGCTGCCTCCTATCTAAATATTTTATGTTGCTAGCACATTCGCTTTATTTTTCGTTTTACGAATATTCGCATTTTCGCTTTATATGTATATATTACGTTACATAAAACTCAGCTCAAAAACCTCATTTTAAACCCTGAAAATCTCAAAATATCATTTTTATGATTAATACAAAATTTAATGGTTTCTCGCTCTTCGTTGCACCACAAAATAATTTTATAGGCAACCTTAGGTTTTGTTTCGCTTAAATATGTAAATTACATATTTTTATTGCTTAATTTATGCTCGAAAGGAAGTTTCATGGCACAAAATATCTCTTTACAGTTAAAACTCGCCCAATGGGACTTTATTAGATTTATTATGACTTAATCTTTCGCTCGAATGCGCTTTGGAACGTTGAACGTCAAAATCGCTCGGCGTGCCGACGCTAGGCGTGACTCAAATTTTAGTTATGACATGCATGTTTGCCTATTTTTAATTCTCAAACCATAAGTCATATAACATCGGATTTTTGGTATGTTATAGACCTCATGGCGTACTATTTTAGAAAAATTTCACATCGCGAAAACATTTCACGGAAGCTCGTCCAAACAGCCCTCAAAAAGGATGTTAGACAAAATCTTAGCACGACGCCTCGTGCTAGACATGTGCGCGCAGGCACTGCCAGTAGGAGAGCGTGGGTGAGTGCAGGCGCTGCCTGACTGTTGCTGCTTCGCTGCTCGCATAACAAATCAGCTACTTTGCGAGTTTCGTACGCGCTACTCGTTAATCGAATTTATCCCATTTTTGGATATGTTTTTCATATCATATGAGACTGTTTTTAAAAAATATTACTCCCTCAATATGAGATTATTAAGCTGCCAAAATATTGTGTCAAAAATGGGCATTCATAATTGTGTTTCATTATTTCGCAGAATTAACCTCTCTCGCTAAAACAATCATAACTCTCGTTTTAAAACGTTTTTTAGCAATTCTTGAGCCCACGCGAAGCTAACTTCCGGGGCTATAACTTTTACCTGACTGTTTCCCAAATTTCGAATACATCAATCCAGAAATTTCATGCAAGAGCTGGTCAGAATCTGTTTTCCAGATTTTGGACAAATTCAACGCGACAACTTTGAACTGTCATAACTCATTTGTTTCAAAATATTTTTAAGCGATTCTTGAGCCCACACGAAGATAACTTCTAGGACTAAAACTTTTACTTACTGACTTTTTTCAAAATTCTGGATACATCAATCCAGAATTTTGTACAAACAGGTTGACCCGAATCTGTTCTCCAGTTTTGGAGAGATTCGACACGCTCCTTTGAAATATCATAACTTCTTGCTTGGAAGTCAGAATTAGTCCATTTCGGAGTCTATGGAAAGCTTATTCAATGTACTATAATAACCCAAAACCCCATAATTGTTAGAGCAACAAAAGTAGACTTTTTAGAGCAACTGTTTTTGACTTCCTTTCTTTGTTTAAGCTTTTTAACACCCAAAATAGTTATATTCATACTTAAAACACTATATAACATGTAGATCTATGATTTTTGAGCTCAAGATTATTGTTTGGTATTTCATCAAAAACAAACCTAATGAAAGACATAAACTAAGTTAGGATTTATACATTTGATGTTTGGCTATATTTCTTCTTCTACCCAAAATACGATGAAGCTTAAATGGCATAGAAGAATTTCTCTTCCTTCTTCCCTCTTAGGCTGCCGACCACTCTCTTGTTTTCTCTTTCTATTTTGTTCTTCTCTCTCTCTTTTCTCTTTCTTTCTTTCTCTCTTTTTTTGTCTTTTCTTTGTGCTTAGCTTTTTGGTGGAGAATGAGAAGTAAGATTACTTGCAAATCTTGCAAAATAATAAGACCAAGTAATTAAAGGACACATGGCTTGAGTTGTTGGACTAAATCTTGCCAAGTGAATTCACCATGTGCTAAAAAAACTCCACCCTTTGAGCTGCCCACCTCATCTCTTATTATCCAGATCCATTGCCCCATTTCTAGCCCAATCTCTTGAGTTATTTCCTTTTCTTTATTTGCTACATTTTGCTTAATTAAATAATTAATTCAACTATTTTTAATGCTTTTGTTAAGTAATTTAATTGCCCAACCTTAGTAACTTAATTTAATTAAATAAGTTACTACACAAATCTCTTCAAACTATTTTACCCTCTTGGAATCATATAATTTATTTAACCCTTATAACCCATCTTTGATACATAAATTATATAAAACATAACATAACATACTTAAATTACATATTTATTTTATAATTACAAAATAAATATGCTACACATAATTTCTCAAGAAAATACAATTATTTACATACACAAGATATTATAATATAATATCCTTATCTCATTAACTTAAATTCAATTAAGAATTTATTTACTTCCTTAAGATATTACGATAAATATAATATCGTTTATTTATTAAAGTAATTACATAGAAGAATTTATTCTAATACTCTTGGGTAAAGTATTTATATAAATATTATATGTTTAACTCGCCTCTTTTTGCTTCATTACGCAAATTGTTCTCAACAATTTTATTTCCTTGCTATATATATATATATATATATATTAACTCCCAATACAAGTTACACCAAATATGCACACATCACATATAAAAAATAATTAATAAATTTATTTTCTCACATTATAAATTGTTTATATCAATTTATTTACATATTGCAAATATAATTTAATATATTTACCTTATTACACAAACATACATATTCTTCATAAATCGTAAAATAATTTATATACTCATTTATTAGACTAGACATTTAATTTAATGTCTATTAAACATCTTAATACAGTTTGCTACATTCAATTAACCTTTTTCATATGGCTTGCCATATATATTTTTTTGAATTGCTAAAATTTTAATCCCATTTTAAGATTTTTTTTCTTTATTAAGTTTCTAACACTTGACTACTGGGTTAAGCTTAACTTAATTACCACCATAATACCTAACTTATCTCTTTCCAATTTAATATTTTTGAGTTCTATTACCAGTCAAAGCATAATTTTTCACAAGCTTCTATAATTAAGCTTTTCATTTATTCTTATATGATTAATTTTCAATTAATAAATCCTCTTATTTGGCTAAAAAATATAACTAGCACATTCTTAAGTATATATGTATCTATACATATACACATTTTCTTTAACTTTATACTATCTCTTCATTTGAAATTTATTTCCTTAATAAATTTTTCCACATACATAATCTCTTTCTTATTTTTTAAAATTTCTATCATTCTCATTTAATTTCTTTACATTGCTTAAAAATTCAAATCAAACCATATAGGTTCTTTAAAAAATTTAACTAATCCTCTATTTTCAATCTATGTTTTATTTTTTAACCTTTATTTAATCATTCAAGATTTTATTTATAAATCTTTTAAATTTTTGGGTTGTCACAATCCTCTTTCTTGTTGAATAACCTTAACATACTATTTCATTAAGGTATTACATAATTATTCCTTTCCTTAACTCATCACTTCCTTTTCTGAGAATTATATCTTATAACAACTTCTCTTCGAAGAAGTTCTTACCTTCCAAACATTCAGTAGTCTTCATAATTTATAAAATAATTATGAAGTAGAATGAATAACTAGGAAATTTAAAAATTCTCTTAAAACATTTCATATCTTACTGAGGGGTCATATAAACCATGATCTCTTAACTAGATTTAACATTATTTAATCGCAAACCATCTTTACACATTCCGTTGCATTATATTTATAATCACAAAGAAAGTAAATTACCTATTCCCGTACATTAGGTGATCAACCTATTGTACAACCCCAAATCCCAGGGTTTGTTCACCTCAAACTTATTCATCAGATTTCGCACCAAAATAATTTGGTTTGACATAACTTCTCTAAGAAAGCTCGATTTTCTTTAAACATGACATAACATTCCTCTAGCCAAATAAAATAGTTTAGACCATAACAATAAATTGGACATCAACTAAAACATTCGTCTAGCCAAATTAAATGACATCAATTACTCTTTAATTATTTCAACATAACTCAAAATGTTTTATGACGTCATGATACTGCACTAGCTTTACAATATGTTGAGAACTTCGTCAATTTATGCCTGTTAAACACAGGAGTTCTAACTTCGTCATCATAGACGGAGACCTATACAGAAGGGCCTTTAGCTCCCCGCTGCTCAAATGCTTAACCCCATCAGAGGCTGATTACACTCTCTTGGGAAGTACATGAAGGGATCTGTGGAGATCACATGGGAGCCAAGTCGTTGGCACATAAGATTTTGAGGCAGGGGTATTACTGGCCGACTATCTACACAGAGGCCAAGGAATTCGTCAGAAGATGTCCCAAGTGTCAACTGAACATCACCGTCCCACATCAACCTCCCAAAGAACTGTATTCGATCTTATCCCCGATTTCCTTTGCTATATGGGGAATCGACATCCTAGGGCCTCTGCCGAAGGCCAAGGGAAAAGTTAGTTTTGTGATCGTAGCTATCGACTATATGACGAAATGGGTCAAAGCTAAGCCATTGTAGAAGATCACCGAACAAGATTGTCTGAAATTTTTCAAAGGAGTGGCTTTCATTTTGGTATCCCGATGGCAGTGGTCTCAAATAATGGCAGACAGTTTGTGGGGTCTAAGTTTGAAGACTTTCCGAAAGAATTGGGAATTCAGCATCACAAGACTTTAGTCACCCACCCCCAGTCGAATGGTCAAGTGAAAGTCACCAACCGAACCCTGCTCAACGGAATAAAGCGAAGGTTGGATGAATTAAAGGGTCGGTGGCCCGAAGAGTTACTCAGCATTTTGTGGGCGTATCGAACTACTCTGAGGACAACAACTGGAGACTCTCTGTTCAGACTGGCATACGTGACCGATGCACTCATACTTGTTGAGATCAGATCCCCCACTCTTTGAGTCAGTTAATACAAAGAACTATACAATGACGAGGGTTTGAAAACAAATCTGGATCTACTGGAAGAAGTTCGGGACTCTGCTATGTTGAGGTTGGCTATCTATCAGCAAAGAACGACCCGACACTATAACCAGAAGGTGAGGCTGAGGAGGTTTGAAGCGGGTGATTTGGTCCTCTGGGAGTCGGAGGCATCAACCCCCCAGAACACTGACAAACTGATACCTAACTGGGAGGGACCATACGAGGTAGCTGAGGTGCCTAAGCCAGGTACTTACCGGCTTTGAGCAATGGACGGTTCAGAAGTAAAGAATGCATGGCATGCTAGAAGACTTAGAAAATTTTACCAGTAATAGTTATGTCATTCTTTTCTTTATCCATGTAACCGCTTCAATATTAAATGAAATAAATGAAAGTTTTCTTCGGAGATATTTGACTTCATCTATGCTCATATGGCTCTTAATACTCGAACGGACAAACTTCAGACATGGTTCGATTAGAAGGTTCGAAAAGACACCACTGATCGAGATAAGTCACGAGTATAACTAATTACAAAAATTTATAAATCGAAACACTATCTCATTCATACTTTGACATTTTTACAACACCCGATCGCTTGCAATTCGGGCGGGATACAAGCAAAAAAGACTAAAAATAAATGGTACAAAAATTGTAAGTCCTAACAAGAGCTATTCAGGAGAAGGGTTGTCTTCGGCTTCGGCCTCAGATTCGTCATCAAAGGAGTCAAGGATAAAGGTGTTGAGCCCAGCAGCCATCAACTTTGCCTTAGTCTTTTCCCGATAAGTCTCGTACTTTTCTCCAAATTGGGCCATAACCTTATCGTTCAAGGCTTCGGACTCTTTGTACTCGACAATTGCCTGCTGCTTGACCTCGGCGAGCTTTCCCGACAAGGAGTTGACTTCAGCGATTAGGGCGGTGTTTTCCCGCATCAAGTGCCTCATCTTGGCCAAAATCTCTGAGTATTTTTCCGCGATGGTGCCAGCCCGCCAAGTGATCCTTCTCCTCGAGAAGTCTCTTTGCAAGATCTTCTAGACCGACGAACTCTTGTTGAAGTAGTGAGTATTGTTCCTGGAGTCCATCGGCCCAATGCTCAGCCTCGATCGTCTTGTTACGGGTCTCTGCGTGGAGACCCATTTCCTTCTCCGAGTCAGAGTTTAGGCCTCGAACCTCAGCCTCGAGCAACAAAACATTCGACCTCAACTGAATTTCTTTTTTGGTTATCCGAGCTAGAGGCGGGAAGGCTCGGGAGAGGACGGCGTTAGCCTATAGAAGAAGAAAAAAAGTGGGTCAATCATACAAAGTAAAGAATAGAAACCATCGAAAAAGTTAACCAATTCAAAAGTTACCTGACACTGGGCTCAGATGTAGGGTACCAGGTAGTCTTCAGTGGTGAACCCTTTAAAGCGGTCGTCATCTCCAGGGAGTTTGAAATGATTGAATAGTTGGAAAGGGAACACTTCAGAGGGACCCTTCGGCCAACAAGTGGTCGACGATCCGCTAGAAGAGCTTGGCTTGGAAGTGGGCGTGGTGGCAGGCAGGGGGTCAGCCTCCACAACTTGTTGTTCAAGATGCTGTTGTTCGGGGTTACCGACGAGTCCTGGCTTTTTGGATAGAGGCTCGAGGCGCTCCTCTTCAGTATCCTCCGAGTCCACGATCACCTCGGCTTGGGTTGGGGGTGGAGGAGAAGTCGGTCTCAGAGGTATTGGGGTAATGGATTTGGCGGGAGCTTTGGTGGAAGGCTTCTTGGTTTTCTTTAATAGTGCAGCCTTCTTCGCCCGACTCATCTTCAGAAGATTTTTGGTGGTAGGTTTGGTGGAACTGGTCGGGGGGACTAGTCCCGAAGTGGAACCGGTTGAAAGTTCCACTATCGGGATGGTTTCTTCGTCAGCATTCTCGTCGATGACTAGAAGGCGGATCGGTTCGATGGTGATGGGGAGAGAAGTTAAGGATTCGGCGGCCCCTTCGGGCTTGAAAATTGTCACTGCATAAAAGAGAACGGGTTAAGACATAAAATATCAGGGGATAAAGAGGGGAAGTATACAGGGGGAAGGGAGGTACTTACAGCCGTGTTTGTATAACCAGGCCTCATTGGACAAGGCGGTCAGATTCCATTCGGTTTTGCTCCACCTCTTGTAGAAAGATTTGAAGGCATCGGCCCTATCCTTCGGGAACTTATACACCTTGGCTACGGGATCCTCAGGATGGGCCCATTGAGGGAGCAGATGGAGGTCGGTTCCCCTGGCAAAGAACCACTTATCATGCCAACCCTTGTTGCTCAAAGGGGTTTTGACAGGAACGGTTCGGGTGGGCCTTTTATTTAACTTCTTCAAGCCTGGTTCTTTCGACCCGGTAACGGTGAAGAGGGCAAAAAAGAAGTCGAGGCCAGGCGTGATCCCGAGTTCCTGGCATAAAACAATGAAGGCAACCAGGTGGATGTACGAGTTCGGCACGAGCTGTGCGAACTCGATTCCGGCAAAAGAAAGGAAGGAAGAGATGAATTCATGAAGTGGGAACCGAACCCCATATTTGAGAAGATATTGGGGAACGACCACCCATTCACCTTCGGGCCTCCAAAACATTTTCTCATCGGGTTTTGGGGCCCAAAGCTTGTATTTTGGGGGGATGTTGAAAAGTTAGAATGTCAAAAATTTGTGAGGGTGTAATGGAAGATGGGGTATTGATATGGGAGAACTCTGTCTCGGAGTGGTAGGCATTGCAGATTTTGGCCTCGGCACTGATAGTGGTAGGGAGCACCGAGGAAGAAGGGTTATCGGAAGGAGCAACTGGTAATTCAATCGGGATCAGATCACCAGTGGTGATAGAGGGAGGAACTGGCTCAGTAGCTGGAGGAGTGCTAGAATCAGCCATTGGGTGTTGAAATTGAAGGGAATGAGACACAAAGGTGAGGTTTTGGGATGAAGACGGACAAAAACGAAGTTTAAAAGTGGGCAAAGTAGACAAAATCGGTGAAGTATTGGAGAAGATATGAGCTTGCCGAAAATTTCCTCGCCATAAAACTTTAGTAGAAATTTTTGAGATCAAGAGTTTGGAAAAATGACAGCGAATGATGGAGAGGGGTTTTTATAGGGGTAGGTGCACGTTATCCAAGGCGGCTATTAAATGCTCTAGGTGGGACCAAGCCTAGAAAGGTGTGCAGCGTCTTGAGAAACAAGGACAAATCGTTTGGCTTCCCCAGACAACTCATCATTAGCTGTCTTGACCTTTCGAATAACTGACCCTTCAAGCCTCCAATTATAAGTATATTATAATCGGGGACTATGGGGCAATGTTCGGGAGCGTTTTACCGACCTTCACGTGGGCCGAAGGCCTGACATTAGAGGGGCATTAGGAGACCACTGGGCTGAAGCCCATGGATAGGTTGAAGGGGTTTGGGTCGGTATCCGAGTCCTTTTGGGCCGGAGCCTTATCTTAGTGGATGTTCGTCGGGTTCGGCCTGGGAGCCCTTCGGGCCGGGGTCTTACCCTGTTGTGGGGTGTTCGAGGTCGGGTCTTCGAGTCCTTTGGGCCGAGACCCAGACCTGATGTGTGGGATTGTTTGGGCCTGCACAGTGGGCTTTTCTGCGTGCAGAGTTCGGGATCCTAATCATAATTGAATAAGGTAACTCCAATGTAGTGATTGGATTGGATTCTACTTGCGCCTTTTAAGGAGATTGTGTTGGACCCAAGTTATGGTAACTACCATGACTAGGAGTCCTAATGCGACTCGGAGAAGGATTCGAAGGTGTGAGTATTATAAATATAAGGCCAATGTTATAATAAACATGTAATACCTACTTTTGAACATTAACACTTAGCCTCCATTGTTAAACCTTGCAACGGCCACTACTCATTCTCACACCGGAGCTATCCCCCAGCGGCACAAGCCATCAAGCTTCTGTGTGATTTGTTATTGTGTAGGTTCTAGCGCGTGGATTCTGTGATTGGACGCGCCGACGAAACTTGGCGTTAACACCCCCAAATTCGAGTATCTTCCAACCCAATAGATGGTGCTACACGGTGCTACTAACAACACATATATTCAATTGAAAGACGTCACTGACATGCACATGTTTACTAGATATTACATAATAATAAATCCCTTCCCAGGTTCTTAATTAACCATTACATTCATTCATTTGTCTTAGTACTACATTATTACAAAAGTAATATTATTCTATTACAAGATATCTACTTATCCGCCTTAGTCTTTCCTTTGTCCTTTTCGGATCCTTTGATCCATTTATTCTTAGCTGCAATCTTATAATTCAAGCAAGAATGAGCATAACAAGCTCAACAAGTTTAAAATTTATGTTGCAAAAATAAAATTAAGAATCATATAATTTATCTTCTATAACTGAAGAAATAGTTATGAAGTACTATGAATAATCAAAATAGCACTTTTCACTTCTTTAAAACATTTAACGATAATAAACTCCAGTTAAATTCTAAGTTTGGTCAAAAACCATGAACATTCAATTCTTTCTTTCTTTGAAAGGACAACTCGGCACTAAGTCTGTAATTTTGATATTTCTTACGAGCACGTCTAGGTGATCAGCCTATAGTACTCTATATTGTACAACACTACTTCGTTAAACGTATTTACGTTTAATTTTGGCAAACTCATGTGTCAGTCATTTTACGACTTAAAAACCTTTGTTTATTCATACTTAGGCTTACCTTGAATTTATACCCAAACGGATAACAACATCAATAATATTTTGAATGATTCTAAAGAAATCAACAAAATACTTTAAGTTCTCATCTAACCGAAGCAAATGGCATCGACTCTTTCTTTAAACAACTCATGCATATCATACATATATCATAAAGCTTGTCGTCTTCTAGCATTAATTCACTTTTTTTGTCTTTATAGGTTCTACACGATATAATCACATAGCATACCAAGTTAGGTCACATAAGAAACCATACATATTTTCATTAACCAATATTCTCCTTCTTCTCAGTATAAACTATCCGAGTTGTTAAATTAATAACATTCGTTAAGTTATTTAACATTCATCACGACTTTATAACATTTTATTGTTATAAGTTACCACATTTGTTCAATGTTCAAGTAATTACAACCTATGTAATCTCAAATATTCAATTAATGCGAATATGATTTCCCGTATTACAAAATACAAGGTCTCATATTACAAAACCTACTTTGCTTTTAAATTTTCATAACCTTTAGTTAACTTTTAATTTTTTAACTTAAGATCTTAATCATCATTTAAGATGTTACTTTAAATTTAATTAAGGTTCATTAATCAACCCTAACCATCCTCTATCTTTTAATGCTCTGAAAAGCTCTTGTCTAACTTTTGTTCTGGCCCTACGCTGCAGCGACGTGCCCTTTGTTATGTGATGCACTGTAGCACATATTAACTGTGATAACCTAAATTTTTGGGTAATATTAAAATAAGAATTAAATAAATAAAATTCTTATTAGATGATATGTTATGTGATATTGTAGTGAACAAAGGAATATGTCTCATGCAATATGTGATGTTGTGTATAATAAATATATTAGAATTATATATTTTGTATATGTAAGTAAAGTGTAGGAGTAAATTATTAAAGGAAATTAGATGGGTAAAATTAAAATAATTTATAATATTAAATTATTTTAATGTGGTAAATTGGTAGCATTAAATAAACTTCATGCATAACCACTATTTTTTTTTTGAAGAAATCATATATTACATTATTGAGTGTAATGTGTGGAAGTATTTAACGTGGTGAATATATTAATATATTTACTACAGTTAAATAAATTATAAAGACAATTTATAAAAAGGAAAGAAAATATATGATATTATGTTACATGGATATGGTATAATATTTAATATTATGCCAAATGATGTAAAGTAAAAATATGAGATGAGATCAAATATATAAAATATGTATATTGGTATCAACTAGTTAATAAATTAAATTCATATTTGAATAAATGATTGAATATATTAAATTATATATTTAATATATAAATAAATTGTTTGAAAATAATTTATGGAGAGAATATAGAAATTAAATTTAATTACACAATATAAATTGTATAATTTATATAAGTTATTTAAATTAGGTATGAAAATTAAATGACCTAAATGGTTGTCTTTATTTAGTGGTCCTAGTATTTTAATTATATACTAGTGACCTAATTTAAGAGATTTGTGGATAATGTCTCAATTTATTAAATTATTTTTTATGAATGTGAGTAAATGAATATGAATATTATGTGATTATTTATATTTATTTATTATATAAACAAATAAAAGAAACTAATGTAACCTAATTATATATTAGGAATGAAAAATTGAATAACTTAAGGGTTATGGTATGAGAAAATAATAGTATTTAAAATATATACTAATCCCAAGAAATTTATTTTATACATCTCAATTAATTAATTTTATAACATAATTAAAGCAAGTTTAATTGGGTTAAGAAATTAAATGTACTTGAATAAGGATTTAAATTCCAATTGAGTACATGGAAACTCTATTTAAATGATTGGGATATGATAAAATTAAAAGTATTGGACTGTGATAATTTTCAAAGCCCAAAAAATTAATTAGAGGGCCCAACACACTAAATTAAGTGGCCCAAGCTAAGTCTATTTATTAAGGAACATGTGGGGGAATCATAATATTAAAAATTATATTAATTTAAGAGATATATCATACTATCTCAATTTATTAATTTTATAACTTAATTAAAGCAAGTTTAATTGAGTTATAAAAATTTAATGTGCAAGAGTAATAATTTAAATTCTAAATATGTGGAATGGAAACCCTAATTAAATATTTAGGGTAGGATAAGATGGAAAGTATTGGACTATATCAATTTTCCATAGCCCAAGGAATTAATTGAAAGCCCAAAAGAATTAAGTGTTAAGCCCAAGTGTTGGCCCAATTGAAGAGGGACATTTTAGACATTAAATAAAGCAAATTAAAAAAAAAGATATGTGGAGAATAGAAGGCCACAATGCTGGCAATTAGAGAGAGAAAACGATAAGAAGAAAGAGAATAAGAAAGAGAAAAAAAGATCAGAAGAAAAGAAGAAAGAAAAAGAGGAAGAGAGAAGGAAAAGAAAAAGAAAGAGGCGGCAACCATGAGAGGAGAGGGGCGGCAGCCCCATGAAAGAGAGAGAAGAGTGACTGTGACAATCCAAGATTTTAGTAATTGTAATTTAAAATATCTATTAAATGAAATAAATATTTTATTAACGTGATATGATAAACGATGGAGTCATCAATGCAATGGAACTTGGTGTTGGATGTGATCATATGATCATTAGCCACTATGGTGAGATGTAGTATGACAATGACATAATTATGACGCCATAAAAAGATTTTTGAGGCTTCCTTAAGATGCAAGAATATATATATATATATATATATATATATATATATATGTGTGTGTGTGTGTGTGTGTGTGTGTGTGTGTGTGTGTGTGTGTGTGTGTGTATAAATATATTTCGATTGATGTTCGAATTATTGTAGAAGTATATGCTATTTGATTCAGATAGACGATTATTGAAAGATGTTCATGAAATTCAAGCGTTTATTGAAAAGTTGTGCCAAACCAAATTGTTTTCGTGCGAATTCAGATGTTGAAAACCTGAGGTGAACAACCCTATAAGGCAGACATGTTTTCGGGGACAATGGTTCTGAGCGTAATGCATATAGTCGTTACAAAACACTACGTTGCGGCCTAACGTAGTGGTACAATAGGCTGGCCACCTAGTGTACGTGTGGAGGGCGTTTTAAGTCTTTGTGATTGATAAACACTCTGGTTTGCAGTGTGAAGGATTGAGTTGAAGCACTAGTAAACCGAGAATAGAGTTTACAGTCTTGTGACCCCTCAACATGATTTGGAATCTTTTAAATTCTTGTTATTCATACTGCTTCCCAATTATTGAGCAATTGTGGAAGATTCTTATTATTCTGAAAGGCGAAAGTGGAAAGGATGATAAAATTAAGCAAAACTTAATAATTTCAAGAAAGAAATGAAATTCTAGAAAAGAAGAGAAATGTGAAACTCTTAGAAGAGGAAGAGGTGATGAATACGATGATTGTAGAAAGATCATTGTGGAAAGAAAGTGGTTATAGAACTCAATAAATGAATAAAGTATTAACATAAAATCTATTTTGATAAATTGAATGAATGAAGAGTAATAAATAAAATTTTGAGGACAAATTCTTAGAAGAATGGGTGAATGTAATATCCCGAGTGTTTGTGATATCGATCCTTAGAAAAAGAAATTAATGGGTTAAAGAATATATAATAGTCAAAATATAATTGAGTTCAAGTGAAACTTATGAAATAAAAATATAGAATTTGTTGAGGTAATGAATGTAATAGGAAATATAAAATCTATATTAAGATAATGTGTTGAATGTATTCAACGATAAATTTTGGAAAGAGATCTGGTGAAAACCGAGTAAAGGAGGTTTCGTTGATTTCGAGGACGGAATCCTTATAAGTGGGGAAGAATGTGACAACTTGAATTTTTATAAGTTATTAAATTAGGAATTTAATAATTAAAATTCTTATTACGAGATGTTTTGAGTTTGAGTATGTATATATACATGCTATATATTTTGAAATATATGATCTGGTGTGAAGAGAAATATATATTCATATATTAGAAAAGTGAGGTTTAATAGTACTGAGTTATTTGTTTAATCTGTATTTTTGATTATGGGGACAGAATCTTTGTAAGGAGGGAAGAATGTGACAATCCAAGATTTTAGTAATTGTAATTTAAAATATTTATTAAATAAAATAAATATTTTATTGATGTGATTATTATTAGTAAATATTTATGAATTAGTAAATATTTATGAATTAAATATATTATATAATATTCTAAATTAAATTAATTTAAAATTTAGAGCGTTGTAAAATAACATGAGATGTTATATTGTTATTTTAATTTAATAATTCAAGATGGTATGATAATGTATTGAATAAAAATTATAATGAAATTATAATTTTTTGATAATTGTTTAAGTGAAACATTTATTTAAAATATAGTATGTGATTAATTTATTTGAATAATGTGGATATGAAAATTCAAATAAATAATATGTGATGATAAATAATAAAGTAAATTGTTTATTAAAATAAGTTAAAGGAATTTAATTTAGTTATGACCAAACAAGGCTTAAAATATTAAGTCTTTAAATTTTAAAGGGTTTCTCCAAACAAAGCCTTATGACTTTTGGATTTTAATTTTTTAAATTTAAATAATCTAAATAAAATAAATAAAAAATATATATATATATATATATATATATATATATATATATATATATATATTATAACTGATAACTTAATATTGTATTTATTCCAACGTCGGTTTTAGACGTTGGGTGCGTGCCTTTTATTTTTACGTAAAAGGACTTTTACCTAAGCCTAAGAAGAAAATAGAAAGATTCTACAGAGACTTGGAGAGAGAACATAGAGAGTTTGAGAGGAAGATTTCTGAGAATTCCAAAGAAATTCGTTGTGTTTTAGCAAGAATTATTGAGTAATTGAAGGTATTATTCATAACCTTGATATTATATATATATATATATGTGTATGTTTTATGGCATAAAGTTTCTAAGCTCTGTGAATTCCATATTTTTGAATTCTTGCTATACAAATGTATTGTATGTTGGTGAGGCTTTATTTGTATATAAACAAGAAATTTGTATGCTAATTATAGTTAAAAGTAGGAAAGATAATTAATAGTGTATGTTTTTATGTATATTTTCATATGGCTTGTAAAAGTACCAATTTTAGTGGTCAATTCGTATGTTAATCTACAAATCGAGGCTTGATTATGTTAGTTCATTTTGAAATGAAGATAACGTATTTTGAACGAAGTGATTTGGTGAGGAATTGAGATTACAGTGATAATTTTTATCTAAGGAACCCAAAAATGAAGTTTTATGTCAAAATATGGAATTTGATGAAATTAAACTAGTATAATTTTTGATAAATTGTTCTATATTGGGGAATATGTTAGCAAACATGTTTATGATAGTTCTATATCAATTGTATATGTTAATTTCACTGTTTTGTGGGTGAAATTCGTGTTTGTTGGGCTAAAGTCAGGTATTGTTCATAGCCGACTCTGCCTCGGTCTATGCACCAGCGCAACTGCGCTGCTGCCAATGCTAAAAATTGTGCAGCTGCGCTGTGTGTTGCGCAGCTGCGCTGCGTGTGGCGCAGCTACACCATACACTGATCTGGGGTAGAGCCTTCTGCTGCTGCTGCAGATATTGGGTAGCCTTACCACTTGGTCTAAGGTTATGATAGTGTGTCAAACATGTAGTAAGAAGGTTAAAACAAAACCATGATATGTGATTGATAAATTTTGTGATTGATAAATTCAAAGTTATGAGAATGATTAGTAAGTTATAAACGCGTTATATGATAACTTAGTATACACAATGAATGTTAGACAAATGTTGTGATGTCAACACTTGGAATTTCTGAAATGTAAATGGTAATGTAAGACTTGTACCGAAATAATAAGGTTAACTAGAAATGAGTGTTATGTTGGAAAAAGGATATTAGTACATTGTGTATTGATTAGTAAGAAGGGTTATGAGATGTAGAGTAAAGTTTACATTATAGCTACTATACGTTATTATGTGACTAATAGTTAATGTGAATAATGGTATAACTGTGTAGGAATACACGAAGTGCAGCTAAGCGATAAGCAGTTAAGTCGTAGTTCATAAACTACGAATCAGGCAAGGATTTCAGTTCCTATTTGCTACGTGAACTTGATGATTAACTGTTTTAAATCTTTATTGCAAATAACATGATGTGTTATATTTATGTTGAAAGCATGAAATGCTAAAGTCAACTTATGACCACGTTGATTGAGTAAGGAACTCAATCTTTATACTTGTTATGTGAACTGTAGCATGTATGTTATGATAGTCCAATGTTTAATAGATGTGTGTTGAGCATGTTATTATATGCTACGTGATGCATGAAAACTCTTAGATTTTGCTGGGCTGTCGAGCTCAACCTTGCAAATAACCATTTTTGCAGGTCAAGATTTCGAGGTAAAGTTATGTGTTACTTGAAAGACATGAATCAGATGTGATACTTGTAGATTTATACACTTTGGTTGTGTTAGTATTATTTAAGTCATGTTTAAGGTTCCGAATGATGTATTAATGTTGAATTGTAATATCGTTTCGCGATGTAAACTATTGTTGTATTAAAGTGATTATGAGATATTTGGATGTAAAGGTTGAAGGTTTTGGGAACGAGTATAGTTTGTAATAGAAAATTTTAATTATTCCGCAAATTTCAATGGTTGTATTATCATTTAATGATGTAAAAGTAGAGGTTAAATGTATTATTAACGACTGAAATCGAGAAATTAATTGTATGAATTTTGGGGTCGTTACAGTTGGTATCAAAGCTGTAGGTTATAAACCTTAGGTAGGAGTACCGTAGGCTATAACCTTAGAGAAGGAAGATGAAGATAATGGAAGAATTAGCTCAAATAGAGTTTGAATAATAAGAAGAAATTTAAGAAACGTATAGAGAAAGGATTAAAACATGCGTGAGAGGATTCAAAGAAGAATCTCGCAGAGTTATGGGGTTACCCAACTCTAATAATAAGAATGTAAGGTGATAACAAATAGACAATGTCTATAAGAAGAGATTGGTAAGGAAGATAAGAATAAAAAGTTATATTTAAGTATGATACAGTTGTACTCTTTAGTAGTTAAGGTATGGTATCTGGGCTAAACGATTCCTTCACATAGCGGAGGTATGTACGAACTAGCAACTCGGAACCTAGTTTGTTGGTTGTTTGTGGAAAACCACTCAGTGTACCATATTAAAATTATTAGAGACTCGATGTGTACCAAGTATAGAAATGGATATGTATGATGAAAATGTAGAACTTGAATGAAATGTTGAACAATATAAATGAAGTTGGAAATTCTTAAAGCAGGAATTGTTATATATACAAGAAGATTCAAAGAAGAATCTTGAAGAGATATAAAGATAAGAAATGGGAGTTACCTAAGTTCAATAGCCAAGATAACGAATAATGTCGTAAATGAAAGGAAAGAAAGAGAATTATAAAACAAATCGATCACGAGTTAAGAAAAGAATTTTAAAGGAGATGATTATAGAATAAGATCACGACATGATTTGTTTAAGTTATAGAAGAAAGATGGTCTGTAATGTTTGAATAATTATAGCTTGATGCTATGAAGATGTTGTACTATGAAATAGTACGAGATAACTCACGAGGAGATATAGATGATGTGATACGAGGAATTCGTATCGAGCAAAGAGCAAGTTAAGAGTAAAATATAGTTAGGTGGGATTTCAATTGAGGACTCATGTGATGATTGAGTTGTACAAATCTTTGTATGGGCAAGGGTTTTGTGCTTGCACTCAGTTTATCATATTGATAATCATTAGAATATTGATGTCGCGCTATCAATGTATATGTGGCGAAAAGGTGATTCTTTTCTCATGTGTATGTTTGATAGTTAGAAACGAGTAAGACTAGTCAGATAATATTAGGATTAGGTGCGGTTCTTAAAACTAATGCATATGGTATGTTCGTTACTCATAATAATATGGTATATTTTGAACCCCTCAGCGAATGAACGCCTATGGTCTGACTAGGATAAGTTCTTAAACTCATATTATTATGACAAGTTCCTAAACTTCTAATGTGTAGAAGTTTGATGAACTATATTGGGGTATAGATAAGTTATGAATGAAGAATTGAGGATAATGGGAATAGATAGAATTATTAAGCAATGGATCAGTATAGAAGGTGGAGACATAGGTTTTTCCAAATCTTCTAGCTTTGCTAGATTTTTGAAATTTATTGACTTTGTGCCTATGGTTGTACTTTTGATTTTTGAAAAATATTGGATCACACTAGTGAACCAAAGAATTTTTAAAACAGTGCTATTATTCGCGTATCTATGCTATTTGTTTCAGCTAGAAAAAAATTGAGTTTTAAATTTTCAAAATATATTTTAATTATATATATCAGGTGATATGATAAACGATGGAGTCATCGATGCAAAGAAACCTGGTGTTGAATGTGATCATATGATCATCAGCCCACTATGGTGAGATGTAATATGACAACGTCATAATCATGACGCCATAAAAAGATTTTTGAGGCTTCTTTAAGATGTGAGATATATATATATATATATATATATATATATATATATATGTGTGTGTGTGTGTGTGTGTGTGTGTGTGTGTGTGTGTGTGTGTGTATTTCGATTGATGTTTGAATTGTCGTAGAAGTCTATGCTATTTGATTCAACTAGACGATTATTGAAAAATGTTCATGAAATTCAAGCGTTTATTGAAAAGTTATGCCAAACCAAATTGTTTTGGTGTGGATTCAGATGCTAAAAAGATGAGGTGAACAACCCTATAAGACAGACATGTTTTCGGGGATAATGGTTCCGAGCTTAACGCATATAGTCGTTACAAAACACTACGTTGCGGTCTAACGTAGTGGTACAATAGGCTGGTAACATAGTGTACGTGTGGAGGGTGTTTTCAGTGTGATTGATAAACACTCTAGTTTGCAGTGTGAAGGATTGAGTTGAAGCACTAGTAAACCGAGAATAGAGTTCACTGTCTTGTGACCCCTCAACATGATTTGGAATCTTTTAAATTCTTGTTATTCATACCGCTTCCCAATTATTGAGCAATTGTGGAAGATTCTTATTATTCCGAAAGGTGAAAGCGGAAAGGATGAGAAAGTTAAGCAAAACTTAAAAAGTTCAAGAAAGAAGTGAAATTCCAAAAAAGAAGAGAAATGTGAAACTCTTAGAAGAGGAAGAGGTGATGAATATGATGATTGTAGAAAGATCTTTGTGGAAAGTATTAACATAAAATCTATTTTGATAAATTGAATGAATAAAGAGTAATAAATAAAATTTCGAGGACGAAATTCTTAGAAGAATGGGTGAATGTAATATCCCGAGTGTTTATGACATCGATCCTTAGAAAAGGAAAGTAATGGGTTAAAGAATATATAATACTCAAAATATAATTGAGTTCAAGTGAAAGTTATGAAATAAAAACCTAGAATTTGTTGAGGTAATGAATGTAATAGGAAATATTAAACCTATATTAAGATAATATGTTGAAGGTATTCAACGATAAATTTTGAAAAGAGATCTGGTAAAAATCGAGTAAGGGAGGTTTTGTTGATTCCGAGGACGGAATCCTTATAAGGGAGGAAGGATGTGACAACCCGAATTTTTATAAGTTATTAAAATAGGAATTTAATAATTAAAATTTTTATTATGAGATGTTTTGAGTTTGAGTATGTATATATACGTGCTATATATTTTGAAATATTTGATCTGGTGTAAAGAGAAATATATATTCATATATTAGAAAAGTGAGGTTTAATAGTACCTTGAGTTATTTGTTAAATCTGTATTTTCGATTCTGGGGACAGAATCTTTATAAGGAGGGAAAAATGTGACAATCCAAGATTTTAGTAATTGTAATTTAAAATATTTATTAAATGAAATAAATATTTTATTGATGTGATTATTATTAGTAAATATTTATGAATTAAATATATTAGATAATATTCTAAATTAAATTACTTTATAATTTAGAGAGTTGTAAAATAACATGAGATGTTATATTGTTGTTTTAATTTAATAATTTAAGATGGTATGATAAGTTATTAAATAAAAATTAAATTGAAATTATAATTTTGTGATAATTGTTTAAGTAAAAAATTTATTTAAAATATAATATGTGATTAATTTTTTTGATTAATGTGGATATGAAAATTCAAATAAATAATATATGATGATAAATAATAAACTAAATTATTTATTAAAATAAGTTAAAGGAATTTAATTTAGCTATGACCAAACAATGCTTAAAATATTAAGTCTTTAAATTTTAAAGGGTTTTGCCGAACAAAGCCTTATGACTTTTGGATTTTAATTTTTTAAATTTAAATAATCTAAATAAAATAAATAAAAATATAAAATAATATATATTATATTTTATAACTGATAACTTAATATTGTATTTATTCCCACGTCGGTTTTAGACGTTGGGTGCGTGCCTTTTATTTCTACGTAAAAGGATTTTTACCTAAGCCTAAGACGAAAACAGAAAGGTTCTACAGAGACTTGGAGAGAGAACATAGAGAGTTTGGGAGGAAGATTTATAAGAATTCCAAAGAAATTCGTTGTGTTTTAGCAAGAATTATCGAGCAATTGAAGGTATTGTTCATAACCTTGATATATATATATATATGTGTATGTTTTACGGCACAAAGTTTCTAAGCTCTTTGAATTCCATATTTTTGAATTCTTGCTATACAAATGTATTGTGGTGATTCTTCATGTTGGTGAGGCTTTAGTTGTATATAAACAAGAAATTTGTATGCTAATTACAGTTAAAAGTAGGAAAGATAATTAACACTGTATGTTTTTATGTATATTTTCATATGGCTTGTAAAAGTACCAATTTTAGTGGTTAATTCGTATGTTTATCTGCAAATTATGGCTTGATTATGTTAGTTCATTAAGAAATGAAGATAACGTAGTTTGAACGAAGTGATTTGGTGAGGAATTGAGATTACAGTGATAATTTTTATCTAAGGAACTCAAAAATGAAGTTTTATGTGAAAATATGGACTTTGACAAAATTAAACTAGTATAATTGTTGATAAATTGTTCTATGTTGGGGAATATGTTAGCAAACATGTTTGTGATAGTTCTATATCAATTGTATATGTTAATTTTACTGTTTTGTGGGTGAAATTCGTGTTTGTTGGGCTAAAGTCGGCTACTGTTCATAGCCGACTCTGCCTCTGTCTGTGCACCAGCGCAGCTGCGCTGGTGCCAAGGCTAAAAATTGTGCAGCTGCGCTGTGTGTGGTGCAGCTACACCATACACTGATCTGAGGCAGAGCCTTCTGCTGTTGCTGCAGATTTTGGGTAGCCTTACCACTTGGTCTAATGTTATGATAGTGTGTCAAACAAGTAGTAAGAAGGTTAAAATAGAACCATGATATGTGATTGATAAATTCTGTGATTGATAAATTCAAAGTTATGAGAATGATTAGTAAGTTACAAACGCCTTATGTGATAACTTAGTATACACAATGAATGTTAGACAAGTGTTGTGAAGTCAACACTTGGAATTTTTGAAATGTAAATGGTAATGTAAGACTTGTATCGAAATAACAAGTTTGACTAGAAATGAGTGTTATGTTGGAAAAAAGATATTAGTACATTATGTATTGATTAGTAAGAAGGGTTATGAGATGTAGAGTAATGTTTACATTATTGCTACTATACGTTATTGTGTGACTAATAGTTAATGTGAATAACGGTATAACTCTGTAGGAATACACGAAGTGCAGATAAGCGATAAGCAGTTAAGTCATAGTTCATAAACTACGAATTAGGTAAGTCTTTCAGTTCCTATTTGCTACGTGAACTTGATGATTAATTGTTTTAAATCTTTATTGCAAATAACATGATGTGTTATATTTATGTTGAAAGCATGAAACGTTAAAGTCAACTTATGACCACGTTGATTGAGTAAAGCATGCTGATTGAGTAAGGAACTCAATCTTTATACTTGTTATGTGAACTGTAGCATGTATGTTATGATAGTCCAACGTTTAATAGATATATGTTGAGTATGTTATTATATGCTACGTGACGCATGAAAACTGTTAGATTTTGCTGGGCTGCCGAGCTCAACCTTGCAAATAACCATTTTTGCAGGTCAAGATTTCGAGGTAAAGTTATGTGTTACTTGAAAGACATGAATCAGATGTGATACTTGAAGATTTATACACTTTGGTTGTGTTAATATTATTTGAGCCATGTTTAAGGTTCCGAATGATTTATTAATGTTAAATTATAATATCGTTTCGCGATATAAACTATTGTAGTATTAAAGTGATTCTTAGATATTTTGATGTAAAGGTTGAAGGTTTTGGGAACGAGTATAGTTTCTAATAGAAGATTTTAATTATTCCGCAAATTTCAATGGTTGTATTATCATTTAATGATGTAAAAGTAGAGGTTGAATGTATTATTAACAACTGAAATCGAGAACTTAATTGTATGAATTTTGGGGTCGTTACAGTGGCCATTGAAGCCATTAGAGAAGAGAAGAAGGATAGCCCACAAAAAGGTAAAATCCTAACTAGTTTATGTAATTGATTTTAGTTGTTCTAAATCAAAACATGAATCTATATTTCAAAACTCAAAAACTTTGGATTTACTTGTTGATGAGTGTTTTATGTTAGATCTACCCATATTGGGTGTTGATTTGTTTGGAAATCAAAAGAAAAGAAAAATAATTTTTCTAGTTTATAAACCCTAACTTTTATGTACTTTGGATGTCCACCATTTTTGATCTACACCTTCTTTTTATGATTCGTCAATGAGGGGTGTTAGATGTATAAGTTATCTAGTAAACCCAAGTGGTAATACTCAAAATTGTTGAGTTTGCAAGCTATAGTGACTGTTTTAGCAGAAACAGTCCCAATTTTTGAAAAGAAATAAAGATTATTTTGGGGAAGTTTATGCCAGGGGTAGTTTCATACTTTTTCTTAACTTCAAAAATTCTAGAAAAAGTTGGGATGTTAATATGATGCGTTATCTAGATCTTGTCCAAAAATGGCGATTTTTGGATGTATAGGATGAGAGTTATGGATTTTACGGGAAGAGACTATTTTAAAAGTAAACCCGAATAACTCTTGGTGGTTAACTCCAAAATTTGTGAAATGTTTATTGGGAGTACATATACATAACAGGAGCATACCGTGAATGTTTCAGAATTTTTGAACAAAATCTCAGTTTATGATAAATGTAGCAAAATCCGACTGTTTTATCCATTTAAAAAATAGTAAATGAATTTTAAAAATTTCAGAAAAAATATATCTTTAATATGGAACTATATTCTGTGAAATCCCAGAAAAGAAATATTTTTCGAACTGATTGGGTATTTTTCATGAAAATGGTTTGGTTATGAAAAAATGAATTAAATTAATTATGTGATGTTAATTTGGAAAAATAGGATGTTATGGCTTGAGAACTCTAAATAGAGTATGTGTAGATTTTTGAAGAGTATTTTGTTCAATGTTAATGAGATATTATGTTTACGGTATTTTTGGTTCATTAAATAAATGAATTAGTAAAGATTAAACAATTAAAATTAATTGTTTATAAGTTTAGTAAATGATTAAAATATTATTAAAAGATTAATAATATTAGATTAAGATATTGTTAAGTGATTGGTGACATTTAGATTAAATTGTTATTAACTCATTAATTTAAAATATTATTAATGATTAATTACATTAGTAAATAATTTTAATGTTATTAAATAATTAATAATATTAAAAGGAGTTTAAAAGAGGAGTCAAGTTATAAATTGGACATTCAAATTCAATAGGCCATATTGAATGTATATGATGATGAATTGGAAATTTAACATGTTGGAAAGGAAAACAATTTGCTGAATTGGAAAACAGGTTACTGAATTGAAATTCGGTTTGAATCTAGGTTGCTGGATTGATATATTCAACTTGTTGGATTATTTAAGTTAGCTTGAATTAGGCTTGTTGAATTGATACATTAGGTTTGCTGAATTGGTGAATTAGAGTTGTTGTATTAGTGAATCTAGGTTGCTAGATTGTAGGACAGTCCGAATTCAGGGTGCTGGATTGGTCAATCCAGGTTGCTGGATTAGTCAATCCATGCTGGTAGATTGGTTTGTTTGAATAATCCTGATTATAGTATTATTATTCAGCTTACTGGATTATAGAGAAGAACTTATAATATGTAAGATTAAAGTGTTAAATCATAATGTATATGATATAATGATTGAAGAATTATCAAATGACGATAATAATACTGATGTGTTAGGATGTTATCTAATATTTAATTTTTTATGATTAAGTGTTAGATAATTCATGGATAAAGTAATAGTATTATGAGCTAACAGGTATGTTATGCTAATTGAAAGACCAATCTTATAATTGATAGGTTTTTCATGAGAGATTAAATTAGATTGCTTAGAGGTAATCATCGGTACATGCATGTTTACCTAACTCAAACTTGAGTTGTAATTTTTAAAGCATGTTAGTGAATAATTATTGTTGATTATTCACATCTATAATGATTATTGATTCGTACTTAGTGCGTGTTGCATATGTTCATCGGGTATGAAAGGCTGATCACCTTCAATACCATAAGGTTTAGTTAATTGTTCATGACCATTGTTGACCTTCAAACATTGTTGATTCAGTCATTCAATTATTGAAACTTGATTCATATTATTTCACAATTATTACATTATTGAAAACTTTAAAGCTTATTCATTCTTTTCAACCATGATATATCTTCATTGAATTTAAAACTTGATGGGAAAATTTGTTGTTCACTCTTGCTATATCATGATAACATTTTCAGATTAAGATGAAAGCTCGAATAAAGACAGAGGCAAAGACAAAGTGAAAGATTAAATTATTATACAGTTAGAACTATTAAATTTCTGACGCAAAAGACATTGTAAATCTATTAAGATATTGAAGGTATGTATTAAGTTAAGGTTGTAGACCTTGGGGATTATGCTGTAAAAGTTTATTGTATAAACAATTTATGTTTATATCTTCTGCAATTGTTATAGAAATGATGTATAGTAACTGTAGACACTTGAAATTTCATTTTTCTGTTACTAACTATGTAGGAGGACAAAAATGACTTTTTCACACTCCAGAGACAACCCTAGAGGACCACAACATCAATTCCAACCCCGAAGATGGCCCCAGGAGATCCAATTCCAACCCAGAAGATAACCCTAGGAAATCAATTTCTAACCCCAGAGATAACCCCGGAAAAGCCAGTTCCAACCCCGGGAGATCAAGTTTAAAGCCTGGAGTCAACCTTGGGAGGTCAAACTAACCTCAGAGATAACCCTGAGGACAGTCAGAGTCAACAACAGGCCAACCTTAGAGATAACCTTGATAAAAGACTGCTACAACTGCGCGAAAACCGGAGATAACCCCGGTTGGGGGAAAATCGTCATTTTGCCACCTCGATCCCTCATTCACACCATCTCAACCACATTTCATCCCACATGCTACACAGAAGTGTCCTACAAGAACCATAGCTCCAATCCTGAGTGACTACTGCACAAGACAGCACACCAGATAGAATTTGAAGACTTGAAGATTTAGGCATGGACCCATCTTCCCGGCTTCTTACAACCTCTTATCTCATGTCATTGTGTAGCTCTCGACAACAGCATTCTGGAAAGGTATTACACGCCTCAATCGGACGCCCGAATTGAAAGTTATGAAGGTTCGAGTGGACAATGTGTTGCATGAGTGCACGTACTTTAAGTCAGTGGGACCCACGGAGCCCGGGGCACCCCGAACAGCCGCAGGTCGACCCGCGGCTGCCGTAGGTACACCTGCGGCTCCCCCATATATAAATAGAGGGCTTGGGGTGGCCATTTTGTAAGAAAAAAAGGCGAGGAAGCCCTGTCCAATTTGCTCTGTACACACTATAAACTGAGTGTTTTCTCATTTCAAACACTTGTGAGCTTATATTTGACTACTTTTTTACCAGTGGGAACCGAATGTTCATCCATTTAAAGCTATTGATGTCTTCTTTGGCAGTCCACTGTAAGCCTTTTTACGTTACTTAAAACCTTTTCTACATTTCTTGCACACACAATTATTCACGTTGAGAGTCTTGTTGTGTGTGTATACTCGAATTTCGGTCCGTGGCCTTTTATTTTCTTTTGTGTGTGTGTGTATATATATATATATATATATATATATATATATATATATATATATATATATATACTAACATCATCGAGGTATGCCTCGATTGAGCTTGGATTCACATTCAGAGAGTTTATTGCTTTTTTATATATAATTATATATAAACTGTTATCGAACTCTGTTCGGTGAGCCTGGATTTACATCAGGAGCGTTTACTACTTTTTATATATATATATTGTCCTGCCTAGAGTTTCCTTCGTGGCAGTTGATCGTCTTTATATATATTTACATTTACATCCCGCCTGTAGTTTCATTCGTGGCGGTTGATCGTCTATATATATATATATATATATTTATATATATATATATTTATATTTCGCTTTTATAGATATTTACATTGTGCCCCGCCTGGAGTTTACATTGTGGCGGTGACTATATATATATATATATATATATATATATATATATATATATATATATATTGAAACTTTTATATATATAACTGTTTATAGCTTTCATACAAACCGCTATATCATGTGAGCCTAGGAATCATGTGATCACAAATTCAGTCCTCCGAATCTAGATTCGGTTCCCGTGATGGACATTTTCAGCTGTACACGGCTTGCAATTTATTCACAGTGTTTGAATTTTCTTAGATGACTCTCAAGCCCACAAGGAGTTCGACACTGTTTTTTATCTTATTTTCTCGAAGATGCTTCACATCTCGAAAATAAAAGTAATCTAGCCGAACACATAATAAAATAAAAGTATCAAAGGCCTCAATTACTATTCAGCACAAGGGTTTGCAAAAACCTCTTTTACAAAATACCATTGCTATATCTTGTTAAAACTGAACTTTTATACAAAATTCAAACCCTTTGTATATAGGTGCAAACGAGGCATATCACTACTTCTAGAAAATTGCACATTGACCCACACACACACACATTCAGATAAATGGTTTAAATTGAAAAGTGGCGGTCACCATGTTACCACGGATGTCGGGGGGTACCTAACACCTTCCCTCTGCATAATCAAGCCCCCGAACCCTAACGAATCTCGGTTTCACACACCAATTAAATAGTCTCACATCACTAGGTCAATGTGCAAACCTTTTCTCGGTTGAGTTGGTGCAACCATTTAAAAATACCAACTGGCGACTCTTATAGTCCAATCGTCGACATATACATGTCAGACCTTTTCACAATTTATTTTTTCAAACAAATCACACCTAACATGAGAACACCAAGAAACAAGAACAGAAAAGGGACAAATAAAAATCCCGACGTCGACAGGTGGCGACTCCGCTGGGGACTTCCAGTAAGAGGGCTTAAGCCGCTATTACAAACTTTTCAAAACCATTATCTACTTGTGTATGGATGTTGTATTTACATTTGAATGAATGTGTACGAATGCATTTACTTATTGCACTTAGTGCTTTGCACCATATGTGCTTGTGATATTAATGCTTCACATATGTCATCATTTCCATACGGTGAGACGCGTTGTATGTGACTGTATGTTGTATGGTTCCTCCAGCAGGAGGCTATCATGTCGGTGTTTGATAACTGGACTCGTAGGAAGACTAATTCCAACGAGGCTCGAGAAAGGCACCACCCAAATTCGCTCCAGTTGAAAGACCATATTAACTTCACGTCAAGTAAATTGTGATGATTTGGGAACCTTAATGCCAAAAAACCGCGAGAGTAACCTAAGATAGGTCAGCCTCTTATAAACCAAACACAAAGGAAAGCCTCTTCATACTTTCCCATTTCAATTACTTGTAATGTTATTTCCATGTCAATCTCAATGTAATGGAAAATATGAATGAATATGTGTACATGCATTCCCTTTTATCAAACATGCTATCTTGTCATACAGACAACTGACATCCGTTTTGTAGGATAATACTCCTAAAACGGACACATCACATAGCATGTAACATTCCTACATTCCTTAAGACTAAACTACATAAGTCTTTTCGTAGGGAAACAATTGGTCTTGTCACCCATTCAAAGTCCAAAAAGGCAATAAGCCTACAGCCAAGTATGGCTACATCTGGCCAGTCTAATCCTACTCATATCTCTCGCGAGGAGTTCGAAGGATTAAGTAATCAAATTCCAGAGTTGGATGTTCTGCTCAAAGAACTACTCAATTCCACTCAGGATCCATAAATACCCATTCACACAGAATCCTCTGCACATGGAGGAACCCATGGTCCGGACAAAGAAGTTCCAGTACCTGAGTATTAGTCTAATAAGACCAACAAAACCCCTGAAATCACCCCTATTAAAGAAGAGCATACACTGGTTCCTTTAGCACACGGCGATCGCCTACCACTACTGGGATTGAGCCTGTACGACCTTCAATAAAGGTCCTTGCCATATGATTGCTATGCTATTTCCTAAGCCGATACCGATTAAAGGAAAGGAAGTCGTGATTCTAGACCCCGAAGTGGAGGAGAAGGAACGTAGGCGTAAGCAAGACACTACAAGGCGATTATCAAACATGCGTGTCATAGTCCATACGGAGGATACGAACAGAGACATCCCAGACGATGATTGTCCAGACATCATGGTCATCATTCGGGAGAAAGAAGAAGATAACAACCCCTTCATCATAGCCTTCCACCAGGACTTCACCCTTAGCAATTGGAGCAGCACTCCTTGCAATTGCCGACAAGGATAAAAAGGGCAGAAACTCCCTCTGCCTTGTAGATAGCAATAACTGCTTACTTTTTCTGTACAGTATTACAAGTTATTTTTGTCATTACATGCTAACACTTCGTATGATTAAACAGTTTCATATATTAAGTGAAAATATTTTATTTCAGGACTCTAAAGTTAGATGTGCCTAAACGTGTTGATGAGGTGCTTATTCTCCACAAGGACTGTAACTTTGATGTAAAGTTAGACTCAGGCTTGATGGAAATACAAGAAGACTATGAGATACTTCAGGAGATCAAAGAATGGGTCGAAGACAAACCCAAGCCAAATCTCGATCGAACCACCTCTTTCAACCTCGGAACCTCAAAAAACCGCATGGTCTCATGAAGATATGGTCGGTTTGTCCACTGACATTGTCATTCATCACCTCCCCATCAAAGAGAGATTCAAGCCAGTCATGCAGAAGCTCAAGTGATTAAAACCTGAGTGGAGTTTAAAGGTTAAAGAAGAAATTGTGAAACAATTTCAAGCCGGCATTATCATGGTATCAACATACTCTGAATGGCTATCCAACATAGTCCCCATGCCTAAACCTGGAGGAAAGGTGTGAGTTTTCGTGGATTATAGGGATCTGAATAAAGCTTATCTTAAAGATAGCTTTCACGTGCCATTCATCCACATACTCATTGACAATACAACTCAATATGACATGTACTCCTTTGTTGATTGCTTTACGATGTACCATCAAATCATGGTTGCTGAAGACGATCGTGAGAAAACTGCATTCATCACTCCTTGGAGAACATTTTGCTACAGACATTTGTCAGTCGCCTCATCAATGCCTGAGCTACCTATCAGCGAGCCATGATGACTCTTTTCCACGATTTAATGCACAAAGTGATAGAGATTTATGTGGATGACATCATTGTCAAGTCCCAAAGGGAGGAAGACCACCTAGACCATTTCAGAAAGCTCTTCAATAGGTTGCGTAAGTACAAATTGAAGTTGAATCCAGCTAAGTGCTCCTTTGGTGTTAAATAAGGCAAGTTGCTAGGATTCCTAGTCAGCCACAAAAGGATTGAGCTGGATCCTACCAAAATATAGGCCATCACAAAAATGGCCATACCTCAGACAGAGAAGGAAATACGGGAATTTTTGGGAAGAATCAACTTCATTAGCCGATTCATTTCTCAACTCACAGCAACCTGTGAGCCTATCTTCAAGTTGTTAAGGAAGATCTCCTCCATGAAATGGAATAATGAGTGTCAGAATGCCTTCCTTACAATCAAATAGCAACTACTCAACGCTCCTATTTTGGTACCTCCCAAGGATAATGTTCCTCTATTTATGTACCTGTCATTCAATGCCATCGGCTGCATGTTGGGACAAAAAGATGATAGAGGCCAAGAGCGAGCTATCTAGTACCTCGTTAAAAGATTTAGCAGTAGTGAACACAAGTACACTCTGATTGAGAAAACTTGTTGTGCTTTAGCATGGACTTCCATGAGTTACAGTAATACCTCCATGGTTATACAACCTATCTCATATCTCGCGTGGATCCTCTCAAGTACGTGTTCAGTAAACCCATGTTAAATTGTCAACTGTCCAGATGGCAGTTGATCCTACACCAATTTGACATCGTCTACGTGATGCAAAAGTCCATCAAAGGTCAAGGAATTGCGGATCAACTGGCTGTCGCACTTTAAGGGGATTTCAAACTTTTGGAAATATACTTCTCCGATGAAGGGGTAATGATAGTTCAGCATCACCATCAGTATGATGCACACTAAACATGGAAGATGTATTTTGATGGAGTTGTAAACATGGAAGGTTCTGGGGCTGGAGCAGTTCTAGTGTCCATTACGGGGGAGCAGCATCCCATCGTCGTCAAATTATAGTTTACCAACACCAACAACACAAGTTGAGTATGAAGGCTGTATCATGGGGCTAAAACTAGCCCAATCAATAGGCATCAGACGGTTAACTGTCTTTGGGGATTTCGAATTAGTAATCAGACAAACCACTGGAATCTATCACACCAAAGAGCTACATTTGCTGCCTTACCATCGGCAGGTTCTACAAATGGCTTCGGAGTTTGAAGAAATATCCTTCCTCCACATTCCTCGGAATATGAATGACTTTACGGATGCGCTAGCAGCCATAACCTCTTTGATCAACATACTTAATAAGGAAAACATGCCAACCATTACATTTGCCCGACAAAAGGCACCAACCTATGGGAACTACATTGGAGAAGAATCGGATGAGCTACCTCCCATCCAACACCCTTGGTATTATCATGTCAAGGAGTATCTGCAAGATGGATCTAAACTCGCTGAGGCGACTCAGGCTGAAAGAAAGTGAATTCATCGAATGGCTATAAAATTCTACCTGAGTGGAGACGTACTTTACTAAAGAGATGCGGGACTAGGTCTCCTCAGATGTCTGGACAAGGACCAAGCTCAGAAGCTCATGGATGAAATCCATGGTGGAATATGTGGCCCACACATGAACAACCCCCTACTTGTTAAGAAAATCCTAAGAATAGGGAAGTACTTGCTCTCTCTCAAGGCTGACTGTGATGATCACGTTAAGAGATGTTACCAATGTCAAATTCATGGGAATGCTATCCACGCCCCTCCAAGGGAGCTCCACAATATGTGTTCGCCCTAGCCCTTCTCAATATGGGGAATGGATGTGATCGGGCCCATCGAGCCCAAAGCCAGTAATGGTCATCGATTTATCTTCACCATGATCGACTACTTCACCAAATGGGTAGAAGCAGCCTCCTTCCCCAGGGTTACAAAAGAAGTTATCATCACTTTCATCAGAAACAATGCCATTTGTCGATATGGACAACCAGAGGTAATTGTATCAGACAATGCTAGGAAACTCAACAACAAAATGATGGAGGAGTTATGCAGTACATTCCACATCAAACATCTCAACTTCGTCATCTACCGTCCAAAGATGAATGGTAATGTAAAAGCGGCTAACAAGAATATCAAGAAGGTCATGCGAAAGATGTTCGCCAATCACAAAGGATGGCCTGACTTATTGCCTCTGACTCTTTTAGCCTATAGAACATCAATGCGCACTTCCACAGGGGCAACCCCGTACTCATTAACTTATGGGATGAAAGTGGTGCTCCCCATAAAAGTAGAAATGGAATCCCTCAGAGTGTTGATAGACGTTCAGCTGGATGAGGATCAATGGTTACAAGATAGGTATCACCAATTGTCTCTAATAGACGAAAGGCGAGCCGTTATTTTCCATGGTCAATTATATCAACAAAGGATTGTCATATCCTATAACAGAAAAGTTCGGCTATGGTAGTTTAAACAAGGTGGCTTGGTTTTGAAGAAGATAATTGACAACCAAGATCAGTCCAAAGGGAAATTTTCCCCGAACTGGGAAGGCCCATTTATTGTCAAGGAGGCATTGATAGGAGGTGCTCTCCGATTACAGGAAATGGATGGCGATGAATTTCCACAGCTCATCAACTCAAACACCGTGAAACGGTACTATGTCTGAAGTTACCAGAAAAAAAACATCCTGGTTTTGGATAATCAGATACCCAGTCACTTCAGGTTTTCAAACCTCACCACATACAACCTTTCTTCACACCCTTTGCCACATACATCGTTGAACCTTTACACCAAAGGCGAACTACGTTGACCTGATCTCCCCAATACACGGGAGTACGTAGGCAGCAATCTTTATGGTCCGGTCTCACCACAAAAAAAAGAAAAAAAGAAAAAGATCTCTACACCTTTCTCACCATAGAAAAAAAACAAAAACAAACACACTCCTTTTCATAACCACATACATAAACTAGTCCCAAGACACCAAAGATGGTAGGGAATACACATGGATCAACGACCCATTCTAAAAAATCCTGAGACATCTCAATGTCCATCCATCAAGGGGGAGTTCAGAATACATCAAGATCACAAGCCCTGGAGAAACATGAAAATATCAAGCAAGTAACAAGGCATAACTAAAAGGGAAGTGAATCAAAACATATTTCCCTGCCATATATAATACTATTTAATATATACAATGTGTACTATTCATGATAAAAATGGCTAAGCTAGACTGTGCAGGAAAAACTATGCCCATCTACAAGTCAATATATATGCAATCTATCAAATCCAACACGGCATCTCTCCCAGCAAGAGAGGGCATCAAAGCCCAAGTCCACTACATGTTCACCATATGGTACAGAGGTAAAAGCCTCTTGCGATCTCGGTATCTTATCAGTCCATCTGTCAAAGCAACTATCTCAGACAACAAGCAAATTTGGGGAAATTTTAAATTCAGCAACAACCCGATATTGGAATCCTTACAACAAGACTGGGGCAATCTCAGAAACAGTGACAACTCAACACTGAGGCATTTATCAACCATCCTAAAGAGGAAAATGCACCAATCAGCACCATCAGCATGGTACATCATCATCAGAGCTTCCCTCACATCATCTCACTGGCGATTCGGTAAGATCATTTGGGCTTTTCCAATCATATTGTTCTCAGAATAAACAATCCTCATGTGAGGATATTACTCACTCGTGACTTGGTCAACAAAGAGAGATTCTCATATGAATCTCTGGCGACAAAATGTGAAAGGACTGGGGCATTTTTCAATTCTAGGAAAGGGAAGGAGTTTAAGGCGGGATCAAGCCTCTCATCAAAAGAAAGGAGAGAACTCCTGAAAGAAATCATGTCGACATTAGTTTGCCCCTAAAAAAGTAGGGGAAAATTCTCAAAAGAGTCATTAACTCAAAAGAATAGGCCCAATGACAAAAGGTCTTGCGAATGAAATCCTCATCATCAAATGTGACAACTTGCGTCAAGTCCTCAGAAGTCGAGGCCTCTACACCGAAGTTCAAATCTGGGCAGCGAAAGAATGGACTGCACCCTCCATGGATGTCAGCGGCACTAAAATCATCATTTCAACCGGGTTGCGAATTAAAAGCCCAAGGAAATGGTGCACCAGCACCCAACCGCAAAAAGAGACTCCAAATTACCTCATAAAGGGTGAGTGTAACATCAGGCGGAGTCTGGTTAAGTAAGCTGTGGAATATTACTTTAGCGAATGTATCAGATGATTTGGTATTCTAAACCATTGGCATCAATTCAGCGCCACATCAAGACAGTTCAGCGATGAAAGCTTTGTATACCACCATTCGAGTGGGAACCGAAATAGTTTGGCGATGTCAGCGTGTTTAACTACCAGCTGGGTAGGCACCATTGTAAACTACCAGCGTATACATCGGGGAGATCTAGTGATTTCAGAATGTCATCCCCATCAGAGATGTAGAAAACATCTCAACTTCTCTTCATCAAACAAGTATCAACAAAACCAATTAAATGTAATAACTCGAGAATTTAGACAATTTTATAAAATCATAAAAGATTGAATAGATGTTAAATAATAAACCTAGACATAAAATAAGTGTATGTATTTAACATTTTCAGGAATAAATTTTATGAATTTAAAAACTTTTGGTAAAGGTTTACAGTGTTGAGAGTATCTGTGTATATTGTCATATGTGTGTACAGTATGTGGTTAACGGTCAAGGGTTGACCGAATAAAGTATATCAATCACAAACCCTAATAATATTTTAGAACATCGATGTTCAGTTAGAAAACTCTAGAGATTGATAAGAAACCCTATTACCGGCTATGAAAACCCTAATTTCAGTTTCGGGAATCTGAAACCATAATTCGGATTATTAAAACCCTAATTGGAAAGCTTGAAGATAAGTGTTAAGGTTTTATGTTATTAATTTTATATTAATTAGGGATAACCCTAATTGATTATTAGAAAACCCTAATTGTTAATCTAGAAACCCTAGTGTACAATTATGGAACTTAAATGCTATAATAGCAATTTAATTAAGGAAATATTAATCTTAATTAGCAAGCTTGAATATAATTAGAAAATCATAATTATAATTTAGGAATCTTAATTTTTTATTTTTAAAACTTAATTAGAAAAGCCTATAATTTGAATTTGTGTAATCTTAGGGTAAAACCCTAAGGGTCAAACCTTAAGGGTTAAAACCTAAGGGTTGTGATAAGTTACCTTTATGCCATTCACTTTACAAACCAAATGTCCAAACTACCCTTTTGAATATTTTAATGAGACGGAGTGTATATCTTGCCCTAGTAAGTGGTTATTGACCAACTAAAGGCTATTCCATGTGCGTATATCTATTATTTCAACCAACATTGCTAGTCATATACACTACATCATTGCTTATATAGATTAAAAGTAAGAGAAAGTCTCACTTTATATTTCCAACTTGTCCAAGACCATTCTCTTTCTAGAATTTCGGATTTGAGAGTGAAAGGGTGTGATAATACAAGATAATATCATATCTTAACATTCCATGATCAGCAACCAAAAGTCCGAATCATAGATCATGCCTCAAAGGAGGTATAAACCCTAAATTTCAAAATCCTTAAATTTGATGTTAGATGTTATGATTAATTGTTTAAATATGTTGTTTGTAGTTTATAGTAGTGATCTGGGTTGTAATATCACAGATCCATAACACTTAGATGCTCGAAATTGATGTTTGTAAAAATATGGGAAAAGTTTAAAAAATAGCCTGACAGTCAAATGTCAGAGACCTTAGATCTTTATGTGTTTATGTTTTGAGTTGTTTTAAGCTTTAGACATGTAGTCTGACAGGAGGTCTTTAGACTTGTGATTTGCATCATTAGAAATACCTTGTCATTTTTCAAGTGTCTTGTATTCTTTATCATGTTCATTGCATAAACATGATAAAGAGGGGCATCTGTAGACACTCGAAATTTTGTTTTCCTGTTACTAACTATGTAGGAGGACAAAAACGTCCTTTTCACACTCCATATATAACCCTGGAGGACCACAACATCAATTCTAACCCCGGAGATAGCCTCGGGAGATCCAGTTTCCATTCCCGGAGATAACCCCTCCTACTCACGCTTAACCATTAGGCATATATATACGATATAAACAAACCAATCTTCTACTCACGCTTAACCATTGAGCATATAATTTAAGTTTCACTGTGACGACCTGAGAGATTAGACAATTTAATAAAATCTTAAAAGATTGAATAAAGTTTAATAATAGACCTAAACAAAAAATAAGTGTATGGATTTGATATTTTTGTGAAGGATATTTATGGATTTAAAATTTTTTGTGAAAGACTTATATGGTTTTGTGTATTGTGATATGTGAGTAAGTGAATATGAATATTATATGATGATTTATATTTTTTTATTAATATAAATAAATAAAAGAAACTAATGTAACCTAATTATATATTAGGAATGAAAATTTAATAACTCGAGGGTTATAGGATGACAGAATATAGTATTTAAAACATATAATAATTTCAAGAGATTTATTTTATATATCTCAATTAATTAATTTTATAACCTAATTATAGCAAGTCTAATTGGGTTAATAAATTAAGTGTACATGAATAAGGATTTAAATTACAATTGAGTGGAATGAAAACCCTAATTAAATAAATAGGGAAAGATAATATTAAAAATATTGGACCTAATCTATTTCCATGGCCCAAATATTTTTATTTAGGAAAGCCCAAAAGATTTAAGAAAGTGGCCTAATTTTAAAACCAATATAGGAAGGACATTTTAGACATTTGGTATATTAAGTAAGCAATAAAAATCAAAGCAAGACTTGGTGAAATAAAGGCCACTTGACCGGTTATGATGAGGAAGAAAAGGAGAGGAAATGTGGTTGCACATCATAAATTTTAAACACCACATGTTCCAAAGATATTTCATCCAATTAAGCTAGGTGCCAAATACATGAAGGAGCCACTTTGCTAGCTAATCACCCATGTGATAACCCGAAAATTTAAAAAAAATTTAAAATCATAATTGATTGATTTAGGGTTCAATATTAGAACCTAGACATAAAATAAGTGTATGCGTTTGATATTTTTGGGAAGGAATTTTGAGGATTTCAAAATTTTGCGAAGGATTTTGGTGAATTGTACAGTATTAAGTGTATACGTGTATATGTTCTGTGAATAAGGTATTATATGTGTATAATATGTGGTTAAGGGTCAAGGGTTGACCAGATAAATTTTATCAGTGTTAAACCCTAAGTATATATTAAGAACGTTAACGTTCAGTTAGAAAACCCTAGCAATAGATAAGAAACCCTAGAAACCGGTTCTGAACCCCTAATTTCAGTTTTGGGAATTCAAAACCCTAATTCGAAAATTGAAAACCCTAATTTGGGAATTTAAATGGTATGTATAATGTTTAAACGTAATTAATTATAATTTATTAGGGAAAACCCTAATGAATTACTTGAAACCCTAATTGATTATTAGAAAACCCTAATACCAGATCTAGAAACTCTAATTTCAAATTTCGAGAATTTGAAACCCTAATCTGGGAACTTAAAGGATAATTATAATGCTCAAGTGCTATTAATTATAATATTAATTAGGATAAAGCTTAATTAATTAGCAAATCCTAATTTCAAAATTTTAAACACTAATTGTTCTGTCAGAAACCCTAATATACAATTGTGAATTTAATTGCTAAATTACCAATTTTAACTAGGAAATATTAATTCTAATTAGCGAACTTGAATTATGATTAGGAAATCTAAGTATAATTAGAGAATCCTAATTATAATTTGAAATTTTTAATTTTTAATTTTTCCATTTTTAAAGCCTAATTTAGAAATCCTAAATGTGATTTTTATGGACCTTAGGTTTTAACCCTAAGGGTCAAACCCTAAGGGTTGGATTAAATGACAACTTTAGAATTAAAATTGGAAAGCGAATGACCATTTTGCCCTTTTTTGTATTTTTTAAGATGGAGTAAAGATCTTGCCCTATTTTGAGTGGGTGACCAAACCTAGCTTTAGCCATTTGACTTAAAAATATAACCAATATCATATTTATGTGCCACCTAGCAAGATTTGGTGCATTGAATTAAAATTTATAACTTTAAAAGTAAGAAATACTTACTTTACTTTTCAAATACTCTAAGTCCCTTCTCTCTCTATATTTGCGGATCTTAGAGTGAGAGAGTGTGAGAAACAAAGCCAAGATCATGTAATAACAAGCCAAGATCTGATCATGATGATCAGATTCGAAATCAAGGCTCAAAAAGGTATATAAACCCTAAATTTGAAATCCATGTGTTCTATGTTAGATGGTGTAATTTGTTGTTATAAGTCATGTTAGAGGGTGTCATTTGAAGATCTGGGTTACTAAAACTTAGATCCATATCATTTTGATGCTCGAAATTAAAGTTTTTAGAACTGATCTTTGAACCCTAAAACATGGCCTGACAGCCGAATGTTGAGGCTCATAGATCTATTCTTGCTAATTCTTTATGTGTTTTAAGAGTTTGTACTTGTTGTATGTTGTAAGGACTTTGATCTAAAACTTGAATCAAGTCTATATCAAGTGTAGATTAAATGTTTTAAGCGGTCAAAAGGCGCTAACCAAGCACGAAAATCATTTATGGGCAACCCAGAAAATCCCCAGATTTCCAGAAATCTCTGACAGTCGTTTTGAAGACCTTTAATTTTGTTGTTGTTTGATATTTTGGTCATGTTGTTGGTTTTATGATGTATACGGGTATGTGAACTACAAATTCATGCTATTAGATCGCCTAGATTAATAGCAAAATCAAAATTAATTGCGGTTAAACATAGGTTGACCAACTGCCTAGGTTCTATTTCTGGAAAATCTAGAATCTTCAAGAGCGATTTTTCTGGCAACATTTGACCGACTTAAATCTTGTGTTTGTGATGTATTTAGACTGATATAGTACATGATAATTGGACCCTGACATGACTACTACACGATTAAACCTTAAGATTTCACTGACAACGTCCAGAACGCTAGATTCAAGGCTTCCAAACTAGATACCTAGGTTGTTCTTCATTTCTAGAAAACCCAGAAAATGAAGAACAAGCTTGACAAGGTTTTTGAGGACCCAGATCTCTCTGTTTTGATATATATTGGTCATGATGATTGTTTAGGGTTGTATTATTGCATCAATACTATAACCTTAACACATAATCGAGGCCAGAAACTTAAGGATCAAAGAAATTTCACTGGTCAAACTAGGTACCATGTTAAATGTGTGTGAAGATCTAGGCAGGCACCAAAAATACTATTAGCCACGGTTTTTGTCGCCTAATGCCTTTAGCGATACTTATTTTCGGAAAAATAATTATTTTATTTATTAAATAGATAAAAATGGTTTTTAATTATTAAAAATATAAAATAAATTCCTAAAAATTATTTTACAGCCTGAAAATTAGTTTTTAATTAGTTTGAATATATTTCAAAAATATTTAATATTTTTGGAATATAAATGGTATTTAATTTATTTAATTATAATATTAAATAAATTATTTAAAAATGATTTTAATTCATGAAAAATTATATTATGGTAAAAGAAAATATTTTAAGTTATTTTTAGTGACTTTTAATATTTTGTGATGAATTTCATTAATTAATCAATATTAATGATAATTAATTTATTTAATAAATATATTAAAAAAATTATGGAAAAATAGAATTAATGATTTAAAAATCATATAAAAATGATTTAAGTGTTATAAAAATATTTTAAGTTATAATATATAACTTTTGATATTTTGTCATGAAAATATTAATATTTTAATATTAAAAGCAATTTTTGGATAATGGATTTAGCAGTTTAAAAATCATATAAATATGATCTTAAGATATTAAAAATACTTTGATATATTATAATATTATGTTATGATTTTTATTAATATTTAGTATTAAATAAATATTAATGATAATGGAATTAAGTTGTATTTAAATCATTTAAATACTAGTTTAATGATTGAAAAATCTTGATAAATGATAATAATTATTTGAAAATTATTATGCGACTTGGAAAAATTATTTTGATTAATAATATGATTATCTAAGATAATTGTTAAGTGTTAAGGCAGAGTTTAATTGAACTTAGACTCGATAAAGGTTCGACTAGACCGTCGGGATGTCAGATTTGTGTCGGGTTCAACTCAGACTACTATAGTTTGACTTGATACCTAATTTTATGTGATGTATTGACTTATAGGGTTATGTGTTATGTGTTTATGTTATTCTATGTATATATATATATATATATATATATATATATATATATATATATATATATATATATATATATATATAATAGTATTATATTGTGATGATATTATTCTAATTTGTATATCGATATTATTTATATATTAGGTCTTCGGATAAAGCGTTATATATTGCGTAGTAGTAATCAACCGAACATGCAAGTTTTACTTAACTCTACTAAGAGTTGTTTCATTCATATATGCTTATGGTTAATTATTACTGATTGCCATTATAAAATTGTACTCTGTACATATTGCATGTATAAGTCAGGTATGAAAGGCTGATCACCTTCATTACCATTTGGTCTAGTTATATTTGTTCATGTTTAATACTTGTTCAGTTAAAAGTTTGTTCGTGCTAATTCACAACTATATTGATGAATTATAGCCAGCTTATTATTCAAACTCTTTCAATCAGGATATATCCTTAAATAAACTTAAACTTGCTGGGCAACTTTCATGCTCACCCTTGCTATATCATGACAAAACATTGCAGATTAAGGAGAATGCTTCGGATACAAGGAAAGGTTAAAGACAATTCCAGCTTTAAGTTTATGTGTGTAGCTAAATTTGTATAAGTATTGTATATTAATGTTATTGTAAGTCAAATAAGTTGTGAATTGTGTATAAGTTAAGGTTACTCGACCTTGGAGAATAGTGTGTAAAGTTTATTGTATAAACAATTTATGTTTATATCTTTCGCAATAGTTATTGAATGATTGTACGAGATCCGCGATGATTTGGGACCCGGATTTGGGGCTGTCACAGTTGGTATCAAATCTGTTAGCTATGAAGCTTAGGTAGGAATACCTAAGACCAATAACCACAGTGCTTAGGATAAGATCTAACTCACATAGAGTTAGTTGGACGATAAGATTCAAAGACGAATCTCGGCGAGTTATAAAGATACAGAGTTTCCTAACTCTGATAATAAAGTTGAACAGTAGTAGTGAATAGATAGAGTCTAAAAGACTAAAAGTGCAATGATAAGAGATCGTAAAGCGAAACGATTATAGTATAGAAATAAATCATAATATATACGATAAGATAACCCCGTGATCTGATAAGGGCATAACAAGGAAAAAGAATCAATCTGATGATTGGAAAGTTTACAGCAAGATTGTTGTGTGAATTGGTACAGATTCAGGAAAGGATTATGAATACGAGTTGAATGAAATTCGTATTGAGAAGGGAGTTAAGATTAGGTGGGAATTTTAATTGAGGACTCATGTCGGCAGTTGAGTTGTATGATTTTTTGTATGGGCGGGGAATTGTACTTGGTGTAAAACAACTTAGTTCTGGCACTGATAATCATTGAAATGTTTGTGTCGCCCTATTTGCTATATACATGTTAAGGGGGTGATTCCTTTCTCATATATATAACAAATACATAGGTTATAGGTAGAGGATATAAGGTTAAGTACGAGTTCTTAAAATTCATACTTATGTGACATTCTTGACTCATAGTTATATGAAATGTTTATGAACCCCTCATCGAATGGATGCCAACGGTCTGACTAGGATAAGTTCTTAAACTGATATGATTGTGGCAAGTTTATGAACTCATAAGTGTGGTTTGATGAACTGGGTATAGTTGTGTGTAAATAGAGAATTGAGGATTATAGGAATAGATAGATTGTTAAGCAAATGATTATTAGTGGAGACATAAGTTTTTCAAAACTCCTAGCTATGCTAGATTTTGAAATTTTGACATCAAGCTAAATACGCACTATGTGCTTTTAAAAAAAATATGTCGACTCGTAATCATTTTTGAAACGGTTTAAAGTGTAGTCTACGCTACTTATTTTGGCTAGACGCAAATGATTTGAAATATCAAAATTTATTTTATTTATTACTTATGTACCATGTAACCTAGTGTAGAGATGATAAAGGTTGACAGAGTTATTAATACAATAATACTTAGTGTGAATTTGATCTAAAAATCATTGTTCCGCTAGTGTATGATGCGTTATGACAAAGTCATACGATGACGACATCCTCAGATGGACTGTTAATACAGTACGACATCATGACGTCATCCTCAAAAATATTTTCAAAAATTTTAATTTGGCAACGGGGTTTGGCTACACCTAAATAATTCGATTGAATTGAATTATTGATATGAGTCTATGCTATTCGATTCAGCTAGACTAATGTTTATGAAAACTCTAACTGTTCATTGAAAGAAATTTCCCGAACCAAATTATTTTGGTGCGGAATCTACTAAGACTGAGGTAAACTTTTGTGCCTATGGAAGTGACGAGAAACAGATAAAATCTGTACTTGGCCAGAACAGGGCATATCAGGCTAATCACCATTTGTGTCTGTAATTTATGACGGTTTGCGGAAGAATTTCCATAAAACCTTTGCGAAAATGACGGACAAATAGTTTATATGACTCCTCAGCACAATTTGAAAAAATTTACTCTTGCGAGTGGTGTATTGGGTAACATGTGATGCTATGTATGAATGGTGTATGGTGTATGGTATAAGGTATAAAGTATAAGGTAAATTTCGGGGACGACATTTTTAGAAGAAGGGGTGAATGTGATAACCCGAGAATTTAGAAATTTTTTAAAATCATAATTGATTGATTTAGGGTTTAATATTAGAACCTAGACATAAAATAAGTGTATGCGTTTGATATTTTGGAGAAGAAATTTTGATGATTTCAAAATTTTGTGAAGGATTTTGGTGAATTGTTCAGCATTAAGTGTATACGTGTATATGTTCTGTGAATATGGTATTATATGTGTATAATATGTGATTAAGGGTCAAGGGTTGACCATATAAATTTTATCAGTGTTAAACTCTAAGTAAATATTAAGAACATCAACGTTCAGTTACAAAACCCTAGCAATGGATAAGAAATCCTAGAAACCGGTTCTGAAACCCTAATTTTGGTGCCGGGAATTCGAAACCCTAATTCAAAAATTGAAAACCCTAATTTGTGAATTTAAATGCTATGTATAATGTTTAAACGTCATTAATTATAATTTATTAGGGAAACCCTAATGAATTACTTGAAACACTAATTGATTATTAGAAAACCCTAATACCAGATCTAGAAACTCTAATTTCAAGTTTCAGGAATTTGAAACCCTAATCTGGGAATTTAAAGGATAATTATAATGCTCAAGTGCTATTAATTATAATATTAATTAGGATAAAGCTTAATTAATTAGCAAATCTTAATTTTAAATTTTTAAACCCTGATTGTTCCATCAAAAACCCTAATATTTAATTGTGAATTTAATTGCTAAATTAACAATTTTAATTAGGAAATATTAATCCTAATTAGCAAACTTGAATTATGATTAGAAAATCTAAGTATAATTAAAGAATCCTAATTATAATTCGAAAATTTTAATTTTTCCATTTTTAAAACCTAATTTAGAAATCCTAAATGTGATTTGGTAAACCTTAGGTTTTAACCCTAAGGGTCAAATCCTAAGGGTTAAACCCTAAGGGTTGGATTAAATGACAACTTTAGAATTAAAATTGGAAAGCAAATGACCATTTTGCCCTTTTTGTATTTTTTAAGATGGAGTAAAGATCGTGCCCTATTGTGAGTCGGTGACTAACCCTAGCTCTAGCTATTTGACTTAAAAATATAACCAATGTCAGATTTATGTGCCTCCTAGAAAGATTTGGTGCATTGAATCAAAATTTATAACTTTAAAAGTAAGAAATACTTACTTTAATTTTCAATTGCTCTAAGTCCTTTCTCTCTCTATATTTTCGGATCTTAGAGTGAGAGAGTGTGAGAAACAAAGCCAAGATCATGTAATAACAAGCCAAGATTAGATCATGATGATCAGATTCCAAATCAAGGCTCAAAAAGGTATACAAACCCTAAATTTGAAATCCATGTGTTCTATGTTAGATGGTGTAATTTGTTGTTATAACTCATGTTAGAGGGTATCATTTGAAGATCTGGGTTGCTAAAACTTAGATCCATATCATTTTGATGCTCGAAATTAAAGTTTTTAGAACTGATCTATGAACCCTAAAACATGGCCTGATAGCCGAATGTATGTGCTCATAGATCCTTTCTTCTTAATTGTTTATGTGTTTTAAGAGTTTGTACTTGTTGTATGTTGTAAGGACTTTGATCTAGAACTTGAATCAAGTCTAGATCAAGTGTAGATTAAAAGTTATAAGCAGTTAAAAGGCGTTGACCAAGCACGAAAACCGTTTCTGGGCAACCCAGAAAATCCCCAGATTTCCAGAAATCTTTGACAATCGTTTTGAAGACCTTTAATATTGTTGTTGTTTGATATTTTGGTCATGTTTTTGGTTTTATGTTTTATACGGGTATGTGAACTACAAATTCATGCCATTAGATCGCCTAGCTAGATTAACAGCAAAATCGAAATTAATCGCGGTTAAACATAGGTTGACCAACTGCCTGGGTTCCATTTTGGAAAATCTAGAATCTTCAAGAGCGATTTTTCTGGCAACGTTTGACCGACTTAAATCTTGTGTTTGTGATGTATTTAGACTTATATAGTACATGATAATTGGACCCTGACACGACTACTACACGATTAAACCTTAAGATTTCACTGACAACGTCCAGAACGCTAGATTCAAGGCTTCCAAACTAGATACCTAGGTTGTTCTTCATTTCTGGAAAACCCAGAAAATGAAGAAAAGGCCTGACAAGGTTTTTGAGGACCAAGATCTCTCTGTTTTGATATATATTGGTCATTATGTTTGTTTAGGGTTGTATTATTGCATCAATACTATAACCTTAGCACATAATCGAGTCTAGAAACTTAAGGATCATAGAAATTTCACTGGTCAAACTAGGTACCATGTTAACTATGTATGAAGATTTGGGCAGGCACCAAGAACACTATTAGCCACGATTTTTGTCGCCTAATGCCTTAAGCGACACTTATTTTCAGAAAAATAATTATTTTATTTATTAAATAGATAAAAATAGTTTTTAATTATAAAAAATACAAAATAAATTCTTAAAAATTATTTTTAAGCCTTAAAATTAGTTTTTAATTAGTTTGGGTATATTTCATAAATATTTAATATTTTTAAAATATAAATGATATTTAATTTATTTAATTATAATATTAAATAAATTATTTAAAAATGATTTTAATTCATGAAAAATCATGAAAAATTATATCATGGTAAAAGAAAATATTTTAAGTTATTTTCAGTGACTTTTAATATTTTGTGATGAATTTCATTGATTAATCAATATTAATGATAATTAATTTATTTAATAAATATATTAAATAAATTATGGAAAAATAGAATTAATGATTTAAAAATTATATAAAAATAATTTAAGTGTTATAAAAATATTTTAAGTTATAATATATAACTTGTGATATTTTGTCATGAAAATATTAATATTTTAATATTAAAAGCAATTTTCGAATAATGGATTTAGCAGTTTAATATAAATATGATTTTAAGGTATTAAAAATACTTTGATATATTATAAATATATTATAATATTATGTTATTATTTTTATTAATATTTAGTATTAAATAAATATTAATGATAATGGAATTAAGTTGTATTTAAATCATTTAAATACTAGTTTAATGATTGAAAAATCTTGATAAATGATAATAATTATTTGAAAATTATTATAAGACTTGGAAAAATTATTTTGATTAATAATATGATTATCTAAGATAATTGTTAAGTGTTAAGGCAGAGTTTAATTGAACTTAGACTCGATAAAGGTCCGACTAGACCGTCGGGATGCCAGATTTGTGTCGGGTTCAACTCAGACTGCAATAGTTTGATTTGATACCTAGTTTTATGTGTTGTATTGACTTATAGGGTTATGTGTTATGTGTTTAGGTTATTCTATGTATATATAATAGTATTATATTGTGATGATATTATTCTAATTTGTATATCGATATTATTTATATATTAGGTCTTCGGATAAAGCGTTATATATTGCGTAGCAGTAATCAACCGAACATGCAAGTTTTACTTAACTTTACTAAGAGTTGTTTCATTCAGATATGCTTATGGTTAATTATTACTGATTGCCATTGTAGAATTGTACTCTGTACATATTGCATGTATAAGTCAGGTATGAAAGACTGATCCCCTTCATTACTATTCGATCCAGATATATTTGTTTATGTTTAATACTTGTTCGGTCAAAAGTTTATTCGTGCTAATTCGCAACTATATTGATGAATTATAGCCAGCTTATTATTCAGACTCTTTCAATCATGATATATCCTTAAATAAACTTAAACTTGTTGGGCAACTTCCGTGCTCACCCTTGCTATATCATGATAAAACATTGCAGATTAAGGAGAATGCTTCGGATACAAGGAAAGGTTAAAGATAGTTCCAGCTTTAAGTTTATGTGTGCATCTAAATTTGTATAAGTATTGTATATTAATGTTATTGTAAGTCAAATAAGTTATGAATTGTGTATAAGTTAAGGTTACTTGACTTTGGAGAATAGTGTTTAAAGTTTATTGTATAAACAATTTATGTTTATATCTTCTACAATAGTTATAGAATGATTGTACCAGATCCGCGGTGATTTGGGACCCAGATTTGGGGCTGTCACAACCCACATACTAGTGAAATGATTATTAAGGAAAGAGAGAGAATTAATGGGAGAAAAATTAGGCCACATGGCCAGATGGTTATTGAGGAAGAAAGAAGGTCACATGGGTGGTTTTGTATGTGGAAGATAAGAGGAGCATGATTGTAGGTATTAATCATATATCTATATCTAATAGCAAGTTATCTTGTTTCTTTATCTTTCATCCCTTCCAATTAGCTAACATAAGAAACTAAAAGAGGGAGAGAGAGAGAGAGAGAGAGAGAGAGAGAGAGAGAGAGGAGAGGGACGGTTGAAGGAAGGAAGGAAGAGGAGGGAGAAGGTTCATCCATGGAAGAAGAAGAAGAAGGAGAGCATGAAAATCAAATGTATAAATACCTTTTGTTATGTATTTTTGATTATTGTAAATCAAAACTTGAATATATATTTCTAAACTAAAAAATCATGAATATACATTTTAATAAGTATTTTATATTTAAATATACCCATATTGAGTGTTGATTTGTTTGAAAATCAAAAGAAAAGAAAAGTAATTTTTCTAGTTTATAAACCATTAATTTGTATGTACTTTGGATTTCTACCGTTTTTGATGTACACCTTATTTTTGCGATCCGTCAAAGCGAGGTGCTAGATATATAAGTTATCTACTAAACCCAAGTGGTAGGACTCAAAAATATTGAGTACACAAGCCGTAGTGACTATTTTAGCAAAAACTAGTTTTGTGTCTTTTAAGGAAAAACACACTATTTTGGACAGTCAAGGGTAGGAGCAGTTTTGTCATTTTTCTGACATTTAAAAATTTTGAAAAAATTTAGAATGATAATATGATAAGTTTTCTAACATCTCCAAGTGGAATCATTGAAAAATGAGTTGTAGATTTACGTATGGACTATTTTTAGCAAAGTACGAAAAATGCCAAAAAGCTACGGTTCCAGATTTTATAAGAGAAGATTCGGCCACTTAATTTATGAAATAAATTCCAACCTTTTGGGACATGAAAATATATGGTATAAGGTAGCTCTTGTCCAAAAATGAGCTCATTCTGACTTAAAATGACCAAGTTATGGCCATTTCAATTTTTACGATTTTTTTGACAAAAACGTCTATAACCGGAGTTCTATAACTCCTATGGCCATGAAATTTAAACTAGAGGCTCACGTTAGCAGGTATAAGATTGTGTCAAGAGATAAGAATTTCTGGAGTTGAGCATGATAGGGCTAATTTCTTAAGCTACGGACTAAAAATAATTTTTGAAAAATACTAAAGGAAGTTGAAAAATTAGGAAAAAATACTTTCTGTGTATGAAATATATGTATATATGCTTGGACAAAGGATATAAAAATAATAAGTTGATTTGGTATTTTCGTGAAAAGGATATTGAATTCGGCTTGCTGGATTGAAGGATTTATGAATCTAGGCTTGCTGGATTGAAGGATTGGTGAATTCAGGCTTGCTGGATTAAAAATCAGTTAAATCTGGTTACTGGATTTAGAATCCAATTTGCTAGATTGCAATCTGGTTTGCTAAATTGTAATATGGGTTGCTGGATTGGTATGTTTGGATAATCAAGGTTGTTGGATTAGTATTTGACTTATTAGATTTTAAAGAAGAACTTATAATATGTAAGATTAAAGAGTTAAAATCATAATGTATATGATATAGTGATTAAATAATTATCAAAGGGCGATAATAACAATGATGTTTTTTAAGGAGTAATCTAATATTTGATTGTGTGATAAGTGTTTAAGTTGTATAATGACTGTAATTAACAGTATTACACTGTGATGATATTATTCTAGTATTGGAGATCAATATTATTAATATTAGGTTTTTCAGATGAAGTTAAGATAGATTGTGTAGCAGTAGTCGGCGATAAAGGGAAGTTCTCTATAACTCAATCATGAGTTATGATTATTCAAATATGCTTGTGGTTAATCACTGTTGATTATATCACGTCTATGAATTATTGATTCGCACTCTGTGCATATTGCATGTGTTCATCAGGTATGAAAGGTTGATAACCTTCATTACCATATGGTCCAGTTGATTTATATATTCATGTTCTTTATTGACAATTCATTCTTATTGTCCTGATCGTTCAGCTATGAAATTTGATTCATGCTAGTTCACAATTATTATATTGTTGAACGTAGCCAGCTTATTATTCAATTCTTTCAATCATGATATATCATTTATTGAAATTATACTTGCTGGGAAAACTTGTTGCTCACCCTTGCTATATCATGATAAACATTATAGATTAGGACAAATACGTCAGATACATGCAAAGTCAAGAACAGTTCCCACATTGGGCTAATGTACAGATAAAATTTTGTAATAGTATTGTATGATAATGACATTGTATGTCGGATAGGATATTGAATTCAGGTATATGTTAAGGTTCTCGACCTGGGGGATTATGTGTGAAGTTTAATGTATAAACAATTTATGTTTATATCTTCCGCAAATAATTATAGAATCTGCAGTTGGTATTAGAGCTGTAGATTCGGGTTATTACATTCACTTTTTATCTTATCAATATCATATTTTCATCTCATTGTAAACTTTATCTTATAATCTCACACATACCTTATTATGTAGTAAATCAGTTTGTAAAACCCTATGATATCAAACATTATAACTCGTAATCATCTTTTGAATTTAACATTTGAAAATTTATAACTACTCATTACACATTTGATTTTATCATTTAGCATGCTTATTGATACATCAAATACTATATTTGGACAAGTATTACTGATTAAGACAACAATATAAACATGCATTACATCTTATATCACAAATAGTTTAGACAGGTAACACTGAAGGATGGCGCAGCTGCGCCCTGGTTAAGCTTAGGGACGGCGCAGCTGCGCTATCCCCTGTCCAGACTAGAGTTGAGCTTTTGCTCTTTCTGGATCAGTCTTATGATAACAACACATAGCATATTAGCATGTTAAAGGGTTCTTGGTATGTTATGGTTTTAGCTTAGGATTTCAAATGAGTTAAGGCCAATCAAGATCATGAAATTACAAAGGCTATAATGTTCGTCATGCATACATGTAAGGCATTCATGAAATCAGTTAGTATGTATGCTTACAAAGATTCTCATCTTATACGCATAACTAGTATCAATTATTTCCTCAAAACATCTATAACTCATGCTTGAGTAACTTTCAATATGTTTAACCAAAATGAGCATATGTATGTACTATGTGTGGCCATATAAGAAATATAAATCACACACGTTCTAAGTTCAGAATGTGCATCACATCATGTTTATTAGATTATAACACATCCAAGTTTGTTTTTAAAGTTATTTTAAACCAATTGGAATTACATCTTAGTATATGTATATAACCTTGAATCACATTTCAGGTGTAGCTAGATCATGTGAGCATATTCACAAAATCAAAACTTAAAGTTCATTAGTTTCATCAAAACCTATTTTCAAAACTATCTTTTTCTTTAGTGTGACAACCCGAAAAATTGGATTGTCCAGAATTTAAGTTTAAAAAATTAGTTATTAATAAATTAAATTTTATTAAAAATATTATGTGCTATGTGTTTATTAATCGTTCCAGAACCTAGGATAATTATAAGTCGGGAGGATTCTAGCTACGAGCTAAATTGAACGAGTAAGAATTTTCAAGAAGAAAATGAAAATTTTTCGGGAACAAAAATATTTTTGGGGAAAAAGACGAAATAGGCACTATTCATCTGTGTCTGCTCAGAGATTTAGTTTGAATTTCTGAGAAAGCTGTAATGATAGAATTCTTAGATGTAATGAAATATTCAATAATATTTCAGTTATGACAAATGAAGTTTTCACATGCGGACTTAAAACCTAAGGGTTAGGAAAAGTGATTTCCGAGAATTGTACGAGTAGAATACGATTAGTCTTAATGGACTTTGAGCTCATGGAATTTGTAGAAACCAGTTGGACTTGGATTATGTCAAGCCCAAGATAGGCCCAAGGAGAATTAATGTTTAGGCCCAAACTAAGAAAAACGAACCGCAGATCGAACCGATGGGTTACCGGATTGGTTAAAGCCATGGGCAACCTATGGGGGGACCCATGGAGCATATGGGCCGGCCACTTGGCCACTAGGTAAAGTGGTTACTTGGTGGCTAAGCCATGAATAGTAAGGAGGTTTGGGGGCAAAATGACTATTTTGCCCCTAACCTTAAAAATCTATTAAAGGAGAGCTTAAGCTCATTTGTGGTTAATGAAAAATTATCCTACCCTTGAGAGAGAGAGAGACAGAGTTCGGATGAAGAGTAAGAGGAAGAGGAAAAGCTAGCTCAAGTGCACGCTTTGTCTAACGGAAGAAGATTAAAGAAGAGAGGTAATCCGAAACCTATCCCTAAGTAATTTTTTTTTAAGTTTTATATGTTTAAAACATAGCTAAATGAGAATAAGAAATAAGAGATGTTAAGAATGGTTTAATATGGTTGAAATCAAGAGAAATCGAAAAAAATAGGAATTAGAAGTTTAGTTTATAAATTTCTTAAGGAAGTATAAGATTCATAATGAATTTGAATAATGATCCGAATGTATCATATGAATGATTCGGTGAAATTAGTAAGGAATGGTGTTTGATAACATCAAATTCTAAGAAAAAGTGAAATCGTAATCAAAATATCGATTAAAAACGAATAATGAGCGAAGAACGCGAAGAACACGAAGAACGTTGTTGATGGACAAATTTAAAACCATCGTAGTATAATTGTTATTGATGGAAAAGTTTAAAACCATCGCGTATAAGTTAGATGCTTATATCTTAGTTAGGAACGGTAGAAACGTTCATGAAGAACAAATTAAACTAAGCTATAACGAAGTTATGGCAAAATTTTCGTAAAAGACAATCAAGAAATAGATAGTGTGTAAATGAACCCGAATATATAGGATTTCATAAGAATGTAAGAGAACGTAGAAAACGTGAGTCGTGGACTCAAGAACGAACGAGTTCTAAGTTCGGATGACTGAATTATGGACGAACGAACGAAGAACGTTAATAACGTAAAACGAACGAGTAAGGAAATTTATGCCAATTGGATGGCATGTTAAAGGATTTAGAATAAATTTCTGTCCAGGGGAAGTTGAAGTACATAAGATAAGGAAGAGAATGGCTTTGGAACGACCTCGTTCCGAGTTATAACGAAAAAGAAATGAGATTACAAAGTAAATGTAAGACCCCAACTTATTATAAATGAAATTGAATTTCCTCTATTTATTATTTTAAAATAGTAAGGGTTGATTTGATTAATGTGATTAGTTATGGGTACAAATGCGCAAATATTTTTAAATAAGCAAGTGATTATAAAATATTCATTGTTGTCGGAGAATATTCGGTTGGTCGTGGAATATTCTTACTGTCAGGGAATATTCGTACAACGGCGCAGCCTTGTGTGGGTCCCATAACGGAAAGCAATTGGATGAAAAAAAGGACAAGTATAAGTTGTTTATAAGTAACGGCGTAGTTGTTACTGTGACGCCCCCAAAATAGGTATACAACACCCATTCTGAGTTGCCAAATACATGGTACAGAAAGTAAACTATAACTTCAATAATACAATTGTCGTGCAAAATACGACAACACATACTGTGAGTTTAAATACAAATATTGTCTTCTGGAAAATATCCACACTCAAATAAATCCTCATTACAATTATTCAAACACTATTTTACAGAAATAGTGAGGACTGCTAAAACATCTTTCTAGAACCATCACTCCATACCCCGACTAGATCCTGCTATGTTCTCACCTCCTGAGAAGAAAAATGGAACAAAAAGGAAAAGGGTGAGCTCAACTAGCCTAGTAAAGAATATTATGACTAAGATAATATACAACAAATTATCGTTAGTCTTCAACAGGGAAAAAATCTGATAGAATATAATCGACAACAAGTTTTAGATCAACAACTGCAGCGGAAACAACAAACCATTAGAAGAGTCAAGTAGAGAAAGAATTCTACTATCTTCTAAGATTTAAAAGTCCATCATCAATATTTTATCCCCGTAACATCAATTAATAATCATCTTTATCCAAATATTCATCTTTGCACTACAGGCCAAAGATATTCATTTGTATCACCTGTCAGTCATGTTCATCTCAACACCTGTTCATCTTTGCACTACAGGCCAAAGATATTCATCAAGCAATCATACATCTTTGTACTACAGGCCAAAGATATTCAGTAATATCATCATTTAAGACTGAGGATGATGAAAAATATCTTAAAGAGAACGAATCCAGTGAGACAGAAGGACAAATATTAGGGATTCGTATAACAGTTTATCCAAGATCAATAATACTTCATAATAATCAATTGTGAAGCAGAATTCAAAAATAAAGATCAAAACATGGATACAATCAAAGATAGTAACCATAATAGACATCTTGGACAAAAAGGGAAAATTTTTATTTTTCGATGAATAGTGTCGTATTCGTGAATAGTACTGTATACGTGAATAGTGCCGTATACGTGAATAGTAACCCCGACACAAAAAGTTCCAAATTTGATAAAAACTCATAACAATATTTCAGCATAATGATATTGAAGAAAATAATATCATTAAGAAGAAAATAATATCCCTTACCTCAAAATATCAGTACTTCTGGTCGGAATACCGGTAGAAGGCTGAAAGAAACTTGCTCTGCTGAATAGAAACTCTCAAAGTATCTAAATACTCACAAAATACACTCAATAATCTAGAGAGAGAAAGAGAGAAAACTTGTTTCTGGTGTGGTTTTCAATTCTAACTTAGCCCTCTATTTATAGGAAAATGTTATCACGCTGAAGCAGACTTAACCTGCAACCTGATGGCTTTACCTGCTACTATTCCCACTCACCACATTTGAATAAAAATCTCAGCACATTTCTTCACCAACCAAGAGTGGGGCCCACCAATTCTAGAATTTTCTATCAAAATGATAAACTCCGAAAATTCAATAATTTCTGAACCAGTCATCTCATAAAATTCATAATAAATCATACGTTCATTTTTAATGGTTCAAAATTTGTGGACATATACTCAACTTATATATGTATAACATATCCAAAAATTACCACGATCCAACGGTCGGATTAAAAATTATAACCCCCGTAAAATATCTCAAAAACCTTAATTTTTAATACCTCCATTCCGACAAAAATACTGATAAAAATCTCAACATTAACTCCTTCATTTTTAACCACAAAAATATATCCCTCATTTATAACCACATAAAATAAATATTTCCTTATCATATGAATCAATAATTAGTTATTCACAAATAATATTACCGAATCACATTTATGACAACTAGGCCGTTCCCAAGAAAAGGGGGGGCTTTTCAATAAGGATTTCTCCTTACTGACGCGCAATTAGATGACCAAACCACTCCTTAGACAAAACTTTCTAGACATTGCCAATAATGTTATCTAATAATATTATTCAAATAATATGAATTATTGATCTGATAATAGAAAATACTGTGCAACAACAATTATTGAAATAACAATAATATAAAATATCAACGCAACAATTATTGAATCAATAAAATAAAATATTGAACAATAACTACTGTAACAATTATTGAGTAGTGCATTCTTACGTAAGAATCAATAATTGGTGCAATACCGTGTGCTACTGTATTTTAACCACCGGGTATTCCAACAGTATTAACGGTAACAACTACGCCGTTATTTATAAATAACTTATACTTGTCATTTTTTTCATCCAATCGCTTTCCGTTATGGGGCCCACACAAGGCTACGTCGTCGTACGAATATTCCCCGACAGCAAGAATATTCCACGACCAAACGAATATTTCCCGACAAAATGAATATTTTATAACCACTTGCTTATTTTGCAAAATTTGCACATTTTACTCATAACCAAAGTATTATATCAAATTAACCCTTTATTATTCACAATAATATTTAGAGAAAATTTGATTTTATTCATTAATAAGTTGGGGTCTTACAACCTCCTCTCCTTATGAAATTTCGTCCTCGAAATTGACGTACGTACCTGATGTTTAAAAAAGGTGAGGATACCTCGCTTTCATTTCTGATTCCAACTCCCAGGTCATTTCTTCAATAGCATGGTTTCTCCAAAAAACCTTAACTTGTGGTATAACCTTCGTGCGTAGGACATGCTCTTTCCTATCCAAGATCTTAATAGGTACCTCCTCGTACGTTAAATCTTCAGCTATCTCGTCTGGTTCTAAGTCAATAATATGGTTCGGGTCTTTAACATATTTACGAAGCATAGATATGTGAAAAATATTATGAACACGAGACATGCTTGGAGGTAATGCGAGTCTATATGCCACATTTCCTATTCGCTCAAGAATCTCAAATGGACCAACAAATCTTGAATTGAGCTTTTCTCTCTTCCCAAATCTTGTAACTCCCTTCCATGGTGCAACACGTAATAATACATGATCCCCAATATTAAATTCCACGTCCTTCCGATGAAGATCCACATAACTCTTTTGTCGATCCTGTGCCGTTTGTATACGTTGTCGAATCGTTTGGATCTTCTCTGTAGTAATGCGTACCAACTCTGGTCCCAACAATGTTGCTTCACCCACCTCGTCCCAACATACTGGAGAACGACATTTTCTTCCATACAACGCCTCGAATGGAGCCACACCTATGCTTGCCTGATAACTGTTGTTGTAGGAGAATTCCACCAATGGTAGGTACTTATGCCAACTCCCTTTGAGATCTAGGACACAAAGTCTTAATAGATCTTCAAGAGTTTGAATAGTCCTCTCTGATTGTCCGTCCGTTTGAGGATGGTATGCCGAACTAAATCGTAAATCCGTGCCCATAGCTTTCTGCAAGCTAACCCAAAATCGTGAAGTGAATCTTGGGTTACGATCCGAAACTATGGATACTGGCATGCCATGCAATCTCACAATCTCGTTCACGTACATACTAGCAAGACGTTCAAGGGAATAAGTCTCATGTATGGACAAGAAATGAGCGGACTTGGTTAATCTATCAACAATAACCCAAATCGCATCTATGCCTTGAGAAACTTTGGGAAAACCCATAACAAAATCCATAGTAATGTGTTCCCACTTCCATTTCGGAATCTCAAGTGGTTGCAATGGACCCTTTGGTACTTAATGCTCCGCTTTTACACGTTGACAAGTTAAACATCTCGAGATAAACTCCGCGATCTCTCTTTTCATATTGCTCGACCAAAATGTATGTCGAAGATCGTGATACATTTTGGTACTCCCAAGATGGATTACAAACGGTGTGTTGTGTGCCTCCATCATTATTCTATGCTTCAAGTCAAAATCGTTAGGAACACAAAGTCTGGAGTTGACTCGAAGTATTCCTTCTTCATCGATTCTTGCTTCTGGAATGGCACCTTCTTGCACTTTCATTTTCATACGCATCAGCACCATGTCCGTAGCTTGAGCAGCTTTAACTTTATCGATTAAAGTCGGTTCTACTCGTATATTTGATATCATCATGTGGGTACTTGGAGCCTTCATCTCTATCTCCATCCTTTGCAAGTCATACAAAATGGGCCTTTGTGTTAACAACATTGCACTCGTACCCGCATATGATCTTCTACTCAATGCGTCAGCTACTACATTTGCTTTTCCAGGATGATATTAGATGGTATGATCGTAATCTTTCAACAGCTCGAGCCAACGTCGCTGCCGCATGTTGAGTTCTGTTTGGGTGAAGAAATATTTGAGGCTTTTATGATCTGTATAGATCTCCACTTTCTCCCATACAGGTAGTGTCTCCAGATCTTCAACGCAAAAATGACTGCTGCCAACTCCAAATCATGAGTAGGATAATTCCTCTCATACTCTTTGAGTTGTCGTGAGGCATAGGCTATGACTTTCCCATGTTGCATGCGAACACATCCTAACCCTTTGCCTGAAGCATCGCTGTAGATAACAAATCCATCCGAACCAGATGGTATTGTCAGAACAGGTGCCGAAATGAGTCTACTCTTGAGTTCTTGGAAACTCTTCTCGCATTCCTCACTCCATACGAATTTTGTATCTTTCCGAGTCAGCTGAGTTAACGGAGTAGCGATTCGAGAAAATCCTTCCACAAATCTCCGATAATAACCAGCTAAGCCTAGAAAGCTACGTACTTCGGTTACCGACTTCGGTTGCTCCCAACTTTGTATGGCTTCAATCTTCGCCGGGTCGACAGATACTCCATGTTTTGACACCACGTGCCCAAGGAATGCTACTTCCTAAAGCCAGAACTCGCATTTCTTCAATTTGGCATATAGCTTATTTTCACGAAGCCTTTGCAGTACCAGCTTCAAATGGCGCTCATGATCTTCACGGCTTTTGGAATAGATGAGGATGTCATCAATAAAGACAACAACAAACTGATCCAAATATTCTTTGAATGCACGGTTCATCATATCCATGAAGGCAGCAGGAGCATTAGTCAATCTAAAAGACATGACTAAGAATTCATAATGCCCGTATCGAATTCTGAAGGTAGTCTTTGGAATATCCTCAGTTTTAATCTTTAGCTGATGATATCCAGAACGACGGTCGATCTTTGAAAAGAATTGTGTTCCTTGTAACTGGTCAAACAGGTCATCAATACGAGGTAGCAGATACCTATTCTTGATGGTGACATGGTTCAATTCTCGATAGTCAATACATAGTCGCATACTCCCGTCTTTATTCTTTACGAATAAAACAGGAGCACCCCAAGGAGACGTACTAGGACGAATAAAACCGATGTCTAACAACTCTTGTAGTTGGACTTTTAACTCCTGAAGTTTAATAGGAGCCATTCGATATAGAGTTTTAGAAATGGGCTTTGTACCAGGTTCATGGTCAATAAAGAATTCAACTTCACGTTCTGGGGGTAGACCAGGAAGTTCTTCAAGAAATACATCGGGATATTCTCTAACAATAGACATATTATTCAAATCTGACTTGTCTTTGTTCAAATTCATAACATGGGCTAAGAAAGCTTGACATCCGTTTTTTAATAAAAGAATAACTTTATGGCTTGATATGACAGTGACTTATTTTAGTGGTTTAGTAGTTTGAATTCGTATGACAGGTTGGTTAGGAATATGAAAACTAACAACCTTACAAAAACAATCAATTTTAGCATGATGAGTGGTTAACCAATCAATTCCTAAAATCACATCAAAAGCAAGTATCTTTAAAGAGATAAGATCAACAGGTAATGTGATAGTGCCAACTTGGATCATGCAAAATTTATAAACTGTAGATGTAACGAAGGTTTCACCCAACGGAGTTTCAACAGATAAGTTAAAGTCCAATTTCTCCGGAGTCAAGTTTAAACGTTGAGCACAAGTAGGAGAGATAAGAGAATGGGTAGAACCGGTATCTAGTAAAGTATAAACTTCGCAAGAATTTAAGATTAGCTTACCCGTGATCACCTCGTTCGGGTTTCTCGCGTTTTGGCCAGTCACGACAAACGCCCTTCCAGGAACCGCTGATTTCGACTTATCCAGGACAACTTTTGGAGTCACCATCCCCGCTGAACTTGGTTTTGCTACAGAACACTCTCGAGCTATATGACCCTCCTTTCCACAGTTATAACATACCTTGGATTGTTGTGGGCAGTTTGGGCTGATATGTCCCTCTTTCCCACATTTGTAACATACGACCGGTGGTCGTTCTCCTTCCCTAGAAACAGTTGATGTTTGTGCTGACGTCTTCACGTTATCATTGTTGTACCTTCTCTTCTTGAAATCTCCTACCGACTCGCTCCTTCTATTATCACAACCACGATTACCACAAAAGATTTAAAAGTTCATCATCAATATTTTATCCTTGTAACATCAATTAATAATCATCTTTATCCAAATATTCATCTTTGCACTACAGGCCAAAGATATTCATTTGTATCACCTGTCAGTCATGTTCATCTCAACACCTGTTCATCTTTGCACTACAGGCCAAAGATATTCATCAAGTAATCATACATCTTCAACAATTGTCACATTAAAAATTTTCTTCATCTATATCCACATACAATGAATATTTTTCTCATCATATAAATTAATAATTAATTATTCACAAATAATATTACAGAATCACAATACTGACAACCAGGTAGTTCCTAGGAAAGAGGGAGCTTTCCAATAAGGATATCTCTTTACTGGCGCGCAATTAGGTGACCAAACATCTCCTTAGACAGAACTTTATAGGCAATGCCAATAATGTTATCTAATAATATTATTCAGATAATAAGAATTATTGCTCCGATAATGGAAAATACTGTCTAGTGACAATTATTGAAACAACAGTAATATAAAATATCAACGCAATAATTATTGAATCAATAAAATAAAATATTGAACAATAACTACTGTAACAATTATTGAGTAGTGCCTTCTTACGTAAGAATCAATAATTGGTGCAATACCGTGTGCTACTGTAATTTAACCACCGGGTATTCCAACAGTATTAACGATAACAACTACGCCGTTATTTATAAATAACTTATACTTGTCGTTTTCTTCATCCAATCGCTTTTCGTTATGGGGCCCACACAAGGCTGCGCCGTCGCACAAATATTTCCCGACAGCAAGAATATTCCACGACCAAACGAATATTCCCCGACAAAATGAATATTTTATAACCACTTGCTTATTTTGCAAAATTTGTACATTTCACCCATAACCAAAGTATTATATCAAATTAACCCTTTATTATTCACAATAATTTTTAGAGAAAATTTGATTTTATTCATTAATAAGTTGGGGTCTTACAGTTACCGTTAATACTGTTGGAATACCCGGTGGTTAAAACACAGTAGCACACGGTATTGCACCAATTATTGGTTCTTATGTAAGAAGGCACTACTCAATAATTGTTACAGTAATTATTGTTCAATATTTTATTTTATTGATTCAATAATTACTACGTTGATATTTTATATTACTGTTGTTTCAATAATTGTCACTAGACAGTATTTTCCATTATCGGAGCAATAATTCTTATTATCTGAATAATATTATTAGATAACATTATTGGCATTGCCTATAAAGTTCTGTCTAAGGAGATGTTTGGTCACCTAATTGCGCGCCAGTAAAGAGATATCCTTATCGGAAAGCTCCCTCTTTCCTAGGAACTACCTGGTTGTCAGTATTGTGATTCTGTAATATTATTTTTGAATAATTAATTATTAATTTATATGATGAGAAAAATATTCATTGTATGTGGATATAGATGAAGAAAATTTTTAATGTGACAATTGTTGAAAATTAATATTTTATCTTTTTCTAATAAAATAATTTATTTAAATATATTATTATATTATAATAATATAATAATAGTGATATTTTTACAATGAATGTGAGATATATGAATAAATAATTTATTTAAAACATGTTTTTCATGTTTGTGGACCCCATTTCTTGACTGAAATTTCATTATAACTTGCAAAATCACCCGTTTGTGGATTTCGGTCAATTTCTGTTTAGAATTTAGAAACATTTTCTTCTGCAAAGTTGTAGAGAATGGAATTTCCTACGGCAAGGATATAAGGTTTGAATTTTTCTGATAAAAGGGCTATTTATTATGAATTATTGAAGTTCCGTAGTTCTAAAATAATTGATTTTTGAAAGTTTTAATTATTTTTAATAACAAAAATGTTTTTTTTGTCATTATTGGTGGTTAAATTCAGATGGTCAAGGTGGGCGTAAGAATTTAAATAAATAATATTAATATTTTATTAAATTTTCTGCTTTGGTGTTCTAAGCATTTTTCTATAAATAGGGTGCTTAGGTTAGAATTGAAAATCACACCAGAAAGTAAAGTTTTCTCTCTCTTTCTCTCTCTATATTATCGAGCGTATTCTTGTGAGTATTTTGATACTTTGAGTGTTGTTATACGGTGCAAGTTCTCTTCAGCACTATATCCAGTATTCTAGTTAGAAGTACTATTTTTTTCTGAGGTAAGGGATGTTATTTTTTTTATAAATGATATTATTTCTTTCAATATCATTATGCCGAAATATTAATCTGAATTTTTTTATCAAATTTAGAACTTTTTGTGTCGGGCTACTATTCACGTATACGGCACTATTCACGTATACGACACTATTCACCGAAAAATTAAATTTTTGTTTTTGTCCAAGATATCCATTATGGATACTAGCTTTGATTGTATCCATGTTTTGATCATTCTTGAATTTTACTTCGCTATGATTATTTATGAAATATTTTTGAACTTGGATTGTTTAAATTACGAATCCTTAATACTTGTTCTTTTGTTTCACTGGATTCGTTTTCTTTAAAAGATTTTTCATCATCCTCAGTCCTAAATGATGATATAACTTAATATCTTTGGCATGTAGTGCAAAGATGAATGATTAGCTGATGAATATCTTTGGCCCGTAGTGCAAAGATGAACATTTGATTCCATATATATATATATATATATTATTGATGTTACAGGGATAAATATATCGATGATAGACTTTTAAATTCATAGATGATAGTAGATTTTACTCTCTACTTAACTCTTCTATTGAATTATTATTTCCGCTGCGAATATTGATTTAAAACTTGTTGTCTATTGTATTCTATCAGATTTTTCCCTGTTGAAGACTAACGATAATTTTTTCTATATTATCTTAGTCATAATATTCTTTACTGGGCTGGTTGAGCTCACCCTTTTCCTTTTTGTTCTATTTTTCTTCTTAGGAGGCGAGAATGTAGCGAGTACTAGTCGGGGTATGAAATGATGGTTCTAGAAAGATGTTTTAGTAGTCCTCACCATTTTTTTAAAATAAAGTATCAATAATTGTTATGAGGACTTATTTGAGTGTGGATATTGTCTAGAAGACAATAGTTGTATTTTAAACTCACAATTTATGTGTTGTATTAACAAAGTTGTAGTTGTTTCTGTACCATGTTATTGACAACTGAAAATGGGTGATGTATACCTATTTTGGGGGCGTCACAGTTGGTATCAGAGCTTAGGGATATGATCTCTGGCGGAGATCGGGGAATAGAACTAGGAGGGGAGAGACGAGTAAATCCTTCGCTAGTGTGTCCTACCTAAGCTTATTTGTTGGTTGGTGAAAATATAGGGATATTATGTGATATTTCTTTAACTAACCCTTATTTTATGGCAGTATTTGAGAATGACAACCGAGAATGTTAACAATGGAGTAAATGAAACCGTGGAGACACCATTAATCACCAACGAGGAGAACGTGCAGCAGGCTGGCAATGATCCTCTGGTAGACAACACCACTAAGCAGATGATGAACGATGGAATGTTTAGAAGCTTTTTGCAGTTCATGCAAAATCAGACGTACAAAATACAGGTGGAAATGATAGCAACGCGCGGTTTGTCACGGCCAAGCAGTTCAAAGAGTTGGGACCACCAGAATTCTGGGGAAAGCCGGATCCAATTAATGCGGAGACGTGGGTCAAGCAAATTACCAAGATATTCGATGTCTTGGGATGCACGGAGGAACAGAAGGTTCCATTTGCCACTTTTGTGACACCCCCAAGTTCGGTACTTCCATTTCCACAGGATTTGGCTTTCACGATACAACATCATCCATCTATCTACCCATAAATAAATGCAAACCATGCAATAGATAGAAATAATAATAAATCTCTCCACTTATGGGGGTTACATCAACTACATAATAAATAAATCTCAGGTTACTCTAACCTTAAACATTTGTGCGAAATTATAAACAAATAAGTCTTAAACAACATCATCCTAATTACATAACCACAATAATAGAACAGTCTTCATTACTTGCAAATCTTGCCCTTGCCTTTACTAGTGGAAGGTTCGTCTGCTCTTTCGTTCTTAACTGCAATGTTATTATTACACAAGAGTGAGCACGATTGCCCACAAGTATAATAATGAAAACAACAATATAATAACATGCGAGGAAAATAATAACTTCGAATATAAACGCCCAACTTTTGAATCAAGAATGAATAACAAGAATCAAAAGAATTTCTGAGGGTCATAAGACCTTGAACTATGTCCTAGGTTGCCAAGGGTTATACTTGAAACCTTTAACAATCATAAGACTATGGACCTTTCTTCTTGTACTTAGGGGGATCAGCCCTTAGTACCATACTGTGCACAATATCTTAACGTTAAAGCGTAAATAATCCCCTATACAGGGTTGTTCATCTCAGTTTGACATTCGAGTCCGCAACAAAGGAAGTTTGGTTTGGATAATTCATCAAGGGTTCTGAAATTTATAACGCTCATCAACTATGGACTAGTCGAATCAGAAAGGGTTCGCTAGTCTAACAAGGTTTAACGATAATTGATAACTTAATTGAATAAAATCTCAAAAGGTATACAATAGAATAAGTATTGTATAACAACATCATGCTTGAAAGATTTATAAACTTTAATATACAAAACAGACTTGATCAATAATAATGAGAAATTGCTCAATGTAGAAAGGTGAATTAATCAACTTATATAACGATAACAAGTAAGGTTAGGAAACTTGCCTCGTGCGTAGATTACACTTTAACTAAACTCGTTCTTTGATTTAAATCCTACATATCAATTACGTTCACAATACCAGTCAATTACAACGTACTAAACATCATAAGTTATTCTTTGTCTAATCTAGAATTTATGACTATACTTAGTCAATTACTACACTTTATGTCAAAAATTAGATTTCACGAACAATAAGCTAACTATGCATTCGATCATTCAATTTACACATAATTGTGTTATGGACGCGTTAAGAGTTTATTTTAACACCTCATTATATGTCTAACAAGTTTTTATGTTCATTATTATAAGTTACTAACACATAGCTAGACTTGAATATTTAAAAAAAACATTTTCTGGACATTCTGCTAAGTGGCGCTGCGGCGCCACTTTTGTACTGAGTCTTGGCGCTGCGGCCTGGTACTTGGCGCTGCGGCGCGGTTGCGCTGCGGCACGAGAAATGAACTGGGAGTTGGCGCCGCGGCGCTAAACCCGAGACTCTGAATTTCCAGTTCGCGAATAACACAAAATTCAGCAAAATCAACACGTCTTAAACACTAATTTCACCAAATTACACATACCCACATGTTATAATTCATATATAATCATTACCCAACAATTATAGAATGATTTTAACCCGTTAAAACATATAATTACATAATTAAAATATGCAAATTGTACTGTTCTTTATGTTCTTGAAGTATTGAACATAAATTGCTAATACTCAATGCAACGGATTCGTTATAAAGCCAAATTCGTTCATTTAAAGTTTGGTCTCTTCGTATTAACATGCATAAAAAAATACGAGTGTAAAATTTAGGGATAATATATGATCAACACATGAAATATCACGTATAAGGCCATATGGCCAAAACCCAAACTCTGTAATTTTGCGGCAATCATATACGACGTAAAATTATGAATTGATGATAAGGAATTATATACAATATATATTAAAACACATTAAAATGACAACTTAACACATATATGCACATAACTCTCACAATTTCAATTACAGAGACTTTACAGAAGACTTAGGAGTAATATTCATGGAAACTTTAAATGACGTAAATAAAAACTTGGTTAAAGAGATTACCCAAGCGTAGATAAAGTAATAGGATATGAACTCCTTCTGATTCTTCCTGACTCACACAAACCTCTTAGCAATTCTCTTTGATTTTCTCTCTGTTTTATGCCAGACTTAGCCAAACAATGACAAGGGAGGAAAGGAAAGACATATAAAAAGAATTGAAGTGACGCAGTAGAGATCAGTTACCCGATCATGGGTAACTGCTAACAACTCCCTTTTGGGTTTTGTTTGGTTGGCAAGAATTGGTTTCAAAACCAATTAATTTAACAACACATTATCACATAGTTTAAAAATGTCGCACCTCTTATAAAATAAATCCAATATTTTATTTAATTTATTTTAAATAAAATATAATAATTTCTCATAAATTCACATAGTCACATAATTAAATTTCTCATTAATAAATAATGTCAAATTACTAACTCTCCGATTAATAATTAAATTAATTAAAATACCAATAGGCTTATTAAATATTTCTTTTAATACAACAAGCTCACATAATGACATACTTCGAATAATAATTATTCTCCACATTAATTTAATAAATGTAGCACATATAATTAAATTTATCTACCACAATTGCATTAAATAATTATTTAATCTAATAATTAATTCATCGAAAAAAATATTTATTCACTCCAATAAATATTAAAATAAATTACAAAGTCTCGGTTGTCACATCTTTCTCCTCTTAAAAGGATTATGTCCCCAGAATCACGATTTAATAAATTCGACCCGTTACATTCTCCCCCCCCCCCCTTACAAAGATTCTGTCCCCAGAATCACTTATAACAATCTAAGTAAATAAATGAGGATAATTCTTCATCATATTATCTTCAAGTTCCCACGTAGCTTCTTCAGCGTCGTGGTTCCTCCAAATTACCTTAACATAAGGTATTACTTTATTTCTCAGAATTTGTTCTTTTCGGTCGACAATTTGAACACGGATTTCTTTGTAAGACAAGTCTTTTTCAAAATGTAGGGGTTTGTATTCAATGACGTGCTTGTAGTCGGGTTTGTAGGGTCGTAGGACTGAGACATAGAAAATGTTGTGGACATTCTCGAGTGCTGGAGCTAAGGCTACCTCGTACGTGACTTCTCTGATTCTTCGTAGTACTTCAAAGTGTCCAATGAATCTTGGGCTTAATTTTCCTTTCTTTCCGAATCTGATATTTCCCTTCCAGGGAGATACCTTTAAGAACACATAACTACCCGGTTCAAACTCAAAATTCTTACGGTGTGGATCGGCATATTTCTTCTGCCTATCTTGAGTTGCTACCAATCGTGTTCGGATTACTTTGACTATTTCTGCTGTCTGTTGTACCAATTCTGGCCCTAGCAACTGTCTTTCGCCAACTTCATCCCAGTAAAGCGGAGTTCTGCACTTTCTGCCATATAAAGCTTCATAAGGTGGCATGCCAATACTAGCGTGGTAACTGTTGTTGTAACCGAACTCTACGAGCGGTAGATGATCATCCCAATTTCCTTTAAAGTCCATTATACAAGCTCTTAACATATCTTCCAATGTCTGAATTGTACTTTCACTCTGTCCATCCGTCTGAGGGTGATATGCCATACTCATTCACAACTGTGTACCCATACATTCTTGTAGACGTTTCCAGAAGTTTGACGTAAAGTGTGGATCCCTATCAAAAACGATTGACACCGGCACTCCGTGCCTCGAAACAATCTCTTTTACATATAACCTTGCCAATTGATCTAAGTTGAATCTAATTTTGATCAGAAGGAAATGTGCGGATTTCATTAGTCGGTCAACGATAACCCATACTGCGTCGTAGCATTTCTAAGTCATCGGAAGGCAAACCACGAAGTCCATTGTAATATGCTCCCATTTCCATTCTGGGATTTCCAAAGGTTAAAGCAATCCACTTGGTCTCTGATGTTTTGCTTTAACTTTCTGACAGGTCAGACACTTGGTAACACATTCTGCAACATCACGTTTCAAATTAGGCCACCAGAAATGTTGTCGAAGATCTTGGTACATCTTGGTACTACCAGGGTGAATCGAATATCGTGAGCTATGAGCCTCGCTCAAAATGTCTTCCTTAATGTCTGTTACTGGCGGTACCCAAATTCTGTTCCCGAATCTCAGTATTCCTTCCTTACCCATCTTAAATCTCGGTTCAGTTCCTTCGGATATCTTCCTTATCACCTTTTTGCATTCATCATCCTGAAGCTGAGCCTCCTTAACTTTATCTAGTAGGGTTGTACCAGATTGCATTAGGAACAGCTTCTCATCAATTTCCATAGGATACTTTACTTCCAGTTCTAACTTCTTCATGGCCAAAATTAACTCCTCCTGTTCGGTCAACATCATCAATTTCTCCCGGCCTTTTGTACTTAAAGCGTCGGCAACCACATTTGCCTTACCCGGATGGTATAAAATCTCACAGTTGTAGTCCTTAATTAACTCCAACCACCTTCTTTAGTGCATATTCAGTTCTCTCTGTGTAAAAATATATTTCAGACTCTTGTGGTTCGTATATATTTTGCAGTTCTCCTCGTAGAGATAGTGCCTCCAAATTTTCAAAGCGAAAACCACTTTAGCTAACTCCAAGTCATGGATCAGATACCCCTTCTCGTAATCTTTCAATTGTCGTGACGCATACGCAATGACTCTACCGTTCTGCATAAGCACACAGCCAAGTCCCTTATGCGACGCATCACTATAAACCACAAAATTTCCTGTATCGTTCGGAAGAGACAACACAGGTGCTGTACTCAACCTCTTCTTCAATTCTTGAAAGCTTTCCTCACACTTCTCCGTCCAAAAAAATTTCACCACTTTTCAAGTCAAATTCGTTAACGGAGTTGCGATCTTGGAAAAATCCTGAATAAACCTTCTATAATAACCTGCCAATCCAAGAAAACTTCTTACTTCTGACGGCGTCTTCGGCTGATCCCAGTTAATCACAACTTCAACCTTGGAGGGATCCACCGAAATTTTTTCCCTATCGATCACATGTCCAAGAAATTGTACTCTTTCAATCCAGAATTCACATTTCGAAAACTTAGCATACAACTTCTCTTTTCTTAACAGTTCCAACGTTAATCTCAAATGCTCTTCATATTCTTCCTTAGTTTTTGAATATACCAAAATATCATCTATAAATACCACTACGAACTTGTCTAAAAACGGATTGAACACACCATTCATTAGTCCCATAAATGCTGCAGGAGCATTCGTTAAACCAAACGACATTACCAAAAATTCATAGCGACCATATCGTGTTCTAAACGCTGTCTTCGGTACATCCTCTGGTCTCACCTACAGTTGATGATAACCACTTCTCAAGTCTATCTTTGAAAAGTATCTTGCTCCGTTCAATTGATCAAACAGATCATCGATCCTCGATAACGGATATCTATTCTTAATCGTGACCTTATTCAGTTCTCTATAATAGATGCAAAGCCGCATTGTCCCGTCTGTCTTCTTTACAAACAACATCGGCGCTCCCCACAACGATACGCTTAGTTGAATGCACTTCTTGTCCAGTAATTCTTGTAGTTGGACCATCAGTTCTTTCATCTCTACTGGTGCCATTCGATATGGTGCCTTCGATATTGGAGCCGTTCCTGGAGCCAAATCGATCACAAATTCAACTGCTCTATCTGGAGGAAGTCCTGGCAAATCGTCCAGAAATACGTTTGTGAAATCTCGCACTACTGGTATCTCATCTATTTTTGGATTTTCTTTACGACTATCGACTATGCAAGCTAGATATCTTACACAGCCTTGTCTTAACAACCTTCCGGCCTGCATCATCGTCAGACAACTCACTTGTGTAGGCGACTTGCTACAATAAAACACAACCTTTGACAGAGTCATAAGGTTAATATGCTTCTTTTGGCAATTAATTACCGCCCCGTAATTGAATAACCAGTCCATGCCCAAAATAACGTCGAATTCCCCAAGTCGAATAGGGATAAGATCTACGTTCGTGATATTAACCTTAATATCCACTCTACAGCTCTAATGCACGTACTTAACAGGGATTGTTTCTCTATTAGCAATTTTTATGTTCATGGGGTATTCTAACTCGTCCTTAGGCAATTCTAAATTCTTAGCAAAGTCATTCGATATAAATGAAGAGGTAGCACCCGAATCAAATAATACGCAAGCATTAACTCTATTGATCGGAATGATACCTGACACCACATCGTGAGACTGCACTGCGTCTTGCACTGTCATGTTGAATGTTCTGGCAGTCGATCGGTTGGTTGCAGTTGGTGCTGCGATAGTCAGAGTGCTTCCACTGGTATTTCCTCTATTTCCTCCTGAACTCGTTCCCCCGGATCCCTTCTTAGGACAATCCCTTGCTAGATGATCCTTTGAACCACAAGTGAAACAGGCACCCTTCTTTGGGTTCGGACAGTTTGGTGCTATATGGCCTTCTTGACCACAATTGTAGCACACTCGCTTCCCTTTCATACAAACTTCTAAATGGGCTTTTCCGCAGTTTGGGCATGCTTCAATCTTCTTTTCTGCCCTCCTTATTAACTTTCAACTGACAAGTTATCCGTCCACTTCCTCTTCTGATTATGGCTACCCCCAGTGCTACTCCCACCAGTCTTATTATTACCTTCATTCTCACTCTTCTTTTTCTTCTGCTCGTGATTATACTTCAATACTGCATCGCTTCCACTCTCAGCGAGTATGGCCTTCTCTAATACCCCGACAAATGTCTTCAACTGAAACATCGACACCTTACTATACAACCACGGCTTCAGTCCTTGTTCGAAACGTCTTGCCTTTCCTCTCATCGGTATGCACTTGATATGTGGTGAACCTTGCCAACTCGTTGAATCTAGCCGCATAATCTGATACAGACATATTCCCTTGCTTAAATTCTAGAAACTGAACCTCCAATTGGTTCTGCGAGGTAGTCGGGAAATACATCTCGAAAAATATCACCTTGAACCTCTCCCAGGTAATCATACCTTCTCCTCCATGAATTTTGTTTGCTTACCACCAAAAATTGGCTTTAGATTTCAGTATAAACGTTGCAAAAGCGGTCTTCTGGTCCTCTATAACTCTTGCGACCTCAAAAACCTTCTCCATCTCCATAACCCAAGTCTGAGCTTCAATCGGATTCATAGAGCCTTTAAATTATGGCGGTCCCACCGCCTTGAAATCTTTGAACGAAGTATTCGGTGGAGCTTGAGGTTGATTGTTCATTGCTCCAGCTAGAAGGTTCACTAATTGTTGGACGGGATTAGCATTGGTGTTATTGTTGTTATTCATTGACTCTTCCTAAGCTGGTTGACGGTTTTGTCTTCTTCTTGGCGGCATATTTCTGTTAAGAATACGCTTATTAGGTCTTTATTAAATTCTCTAAATAGTTAAGGCTTAACTCAACAATTTAACATAATCACCTAACACATTATCTCAAACAACTTGATATATTTATTCAAATCAAAAGTTTTAACATCAAACGATAGCATCATTGTTATTTACATCATCTATCCTGAGATAAAGAATCTACAGGATTTAAAATATTAAAATATTCCTTTGTTCATAAACACATCGGAATTTACATATAAAACTAATTAAGTCTTTCACATAATTAAACAAATCATATCACTGCTGGTTAAGGTAACGAATAGCCTTGCTATGCTCCTCTTCCATGACGCGAGATATCGTCCTGCGATCCAGCATGTACGATTGAAGTCCTTCAAACTGGATTGGGTACCTCAAAACTCGATCCTGGGCTTCATCCATTGAATTATTAAGTGTAGAGTATGTCTCCTCAAGTTTAGCCTTCTTCACACGGCGATCGTCTTCTGCAAGATCAGCACGACGTGACTCTCGTACGCAGCCCTCCTCTGCTATGGCAAGCCTGTCTGAGCTTTCCTTCAGTTCCTTCTTTAACTTCTCTATTTCTTCGGACTCCTCCTCATTTTGACCCTTCTCGTGGACCAAATCCCATTCTACATTTCCCAGTCGTGAGTGAAGAGTCAAAATCTCCTTCTCCTTCTGCTCTAAAGTAATTTGCTGAATAATAGCCCGCTCAGTCAGATCCTGCACCTCATCTCGTAACTCCACGTTACGGTCATATAATGTGTCGTACATCTCAGCATCAATGGAATGCTGTGGAAACTCCTCTTCTTCCTCTTCCTCCTCAGGATCCTCCTCAGGATCAGTCTCAGGTTCATGCTCCTGACCAATAATAGTGATTAATGGAGACGGCTCTCTCTGAATCAACTGCTCCCTAACAACATGAATGTCTCGGGGCTCCTCCTCAGTAGGCACTCGGGGTTCCTCCTCCCCAGCTCGACTAGCTCCTTCAACAACCGACATCCTGACAATAAAATTTTAAAGTTTTAGTTACTAATCCGTGCTAGCGAACACATAGATTAACACATAAGCACATAGAGTCTTTTATTATCTTCAATGAATTAAGAAATTCATCTCTTAGAACTCGATAAGAGTTTTCCTTCACTATGTTCATTCTATAGGGCTATTACCTAAGGTTGTTCCCCACCTCAGGTTCATAACCTACAGCTCTGATACCAACCTGTGACACCCCCAAATTCGGTACTTCCATTTTCATAGGATTTGGCGTTCACGATACAACATCATCCATCTATCTACCCATAAATAAATGCAAACCATGCAATAGATATAAATAATAATAAATCTCTCCCCTTATGGGGTTACATCGACTACATAATAAATAAATCCCAGGTTACTCTAACCGTAAACATCTGTGCGAAATTATAAACAAATAAGTCTTAAACAACATCATCCTAATTACATAACCACAATAATAGAACAGTCTTCATTACTTGCTAATCTTGCTCTTGCCTTTACTAGTGGAAGGTTCGCCTGCTCTTTTGTTCTGAACTGTAATGTTATTATTACGCAAGAGTGAGCACGATTGCCCACAAGTATAATAATGAAAACAACAATATAATAACATGCGAGGAAAATAATAACTTCGAATATAAACGCCCAACTTTTGAATCAAGAATGAATAACAAGAATCAAAAGAATTTCTGAGGGTCATAAAACCTTGAACTATGTCCTAGGTTGCCAAGGGTTATACTTGAAACCTTTAACAGTCATAAGACTATGGACCTTTCTTCTCGTACTTAGGGGGATCAGCCCTTAGTACCATACTGTGCACAATATCTTAATGCTAAAGCATAAATAATCCCCTATACAGGGTTGTTCATCTCAGTTTGACATTCGAGTCCGCACCAAATGAAGTTTGGTTTGGATAATTCATCAAGGGTTCTGAAATTTATAACGATCATCAACTATGGACTAGTCGAATCAGAAAGGGTTCGCTAGTCTAACAAGGTTAAACAATAATTGATAACTTAATTGAATAGAATCTCAAAAGTTATACAATAGAATAAGTATTGTATAATAGCATCATGCTTGAAAGATTTATAAACTTTAATATACAAAATAGACTTGATCAATAATAATGAGAAATTGCTCAATGTAAAAAGGTGAATTAATCAACTTATATAACGATAACAAGTAGGGTTAAGAAACTTGCCTCGTGCGTAGATTACACTTTAACTAAACTCGTTCTTTGATTTAAATTCTACATATCAATTACGTTCACAATACCAGTCAATTACAACGTACTAAACATCATAAGTTATTCTTTGTCTAATCTCGAATTTATGACTATACTTAGTCAATTACTACACTTATTGTCAAAAATTAGATTTCACGAACAATAAGCTAACTATGCATTCGATCATTCAATTTACACGTAATTGTGTTATGGACGTGTTAAGAATTTATTTTAACACCTCATTATATGTCTAACAAGTTTTTATGTTCATTATTATAAGTTACTAACACGTTGCTAGACTTGAATATTTTTTTTAAAAAAACATTTTCTGGACATTCTGCTAAGTGGCGCTGCAGCGCCACTTTTGTACTGAGTCTTGGCGTTGCGGCACCGTGGCGGTGCAGCCTGGTACTTGGCGCTGGGGCACGGTGGCGCTGCGGCGCGAGAAATGAACTGGGGGTTGGCGCCGCGGCGCTAAACCCAGACTCTTAATTTCCAGTTCGCGAAGAACATAGAATTCAGCGAAATCAACACTTCTTAAACACTAATTTCACCAAATTACACATACTCACATGTTATAATTCATATATAATCATTACCCAACAATTATAGAATGATTTTAACCCATTAAAACATATAATTACATAATTAAAATATGCAAATTGTACTGTTCTTGATGTTCTTGAAGTATTGAAAATAAATTCCTAAAATTCAATGCCACAGATTCGTTATAAAGCCAAATTCGTTCGTTTAAAGTTTGGTCTCTTCGTATTAACATGCATAATAAAATACTAGTGTAAAATTTAGGGATAATATATGATCAACACATGAAATATCACGTATAAGGCCATATGGCCAAAACCCAAACTCTATAATTTTGCAGCAATCATATACGACGTAAAATTATGAATTGATGATAAGGAATTATATACAATATATATTAAAACACATTAAAATGACATCTTAACACATATATGCACATAACTCTCACAATTTCAATTATAGAGACTTTTACAGAAACTTAGGAGTCATATTCATGGAAACTTTAAATGGCGTAAATAAAAACTTGGATAAAGAGATTACCCAAGCGTAGATAAAGTAATAGGAGATGAGCTCCTTCTGATTCTTCCTGACACACACAAACCTCTTAGCAATTCTCTCTGATTTTCTCTCTGTTTTGTGCCAGACTTAGCCAAACAATGACGAGGGAGGAAAGGATAGACGTATAAAAAGAATTGAAGTGACGCAGTAGAGATCAGTTACCCGATCATGGGTAACTGCTAACAACTCCCTTTTGGGTCTTGTTTGGTTGGCAAGAATTGGTTTCAAAACCAATTAATTTAATAACACCTTATCATATAGTTTAAAAATGTCGCACTTCTTATAAAATAAATCCAATATTTTATTTAATTTATTTTAAATAAAATATAATAAATTCTCATAAATTCACATAGTCACATAATTAAATTTATCATTAATAAATAATGTCAAATTATTAACTCTCTGATTAATAATTAAATTAATTAAAATACCAATAGGCTTATTAAATATTTCTTTTAATACAACAAGCTCACATAATGACATACTTCGAATAATAATTATTCTCCACATTAAATTAATAAATGTAACATATATAATTAAATTAATCTACCACAATTGCATTAAATAATTATTTAATCTAATAATTAATTCATCGAAAAAAATATTTATTCACTCCAATAAATATTAAAATAAATTACAAAATCTCGGTTGCCACAACTTTTATGTTCCGTAATAAGGCAGATTACTGGTGGGAATCTGTGAAGCGTACCCATCTAGTCGCACTCAGCATGTCTTGGGAGATATTTCAGAAACTGTTCAATGACAAGTACTTTCCTGAAAGTATTCGTCATATGAAGGAGGTAGAGTTTATTAGACCGAATCAAAACAACATGACCGTGTCCCAATACGAGACGAAGTTCGCGGAGTTATCCAGGTTTGCACCTCATTTAGTGGAGAATGAGGAACGTATGACACAGATGTTTCTGAGAGGTTTAAAACCCGACATACGTCAGTATCTCATTTCTCATAAATTTTTTCTATATTCAGATGTTGTCAATAGAGCTCAATTATTAGAGCGAGATAACGGGTACGTTCAACCGAGGGACCACAACCAGGATCGTACTGGTGATAGCAGTCATAGGAGCAACGATAACCAGCGGCGAAAGAAGAACACGGACAAAAGCGGTAACCACTCTGGTGGTAATCGTGGCCATGATAATAGAAGAAGCAAATGGGGGGAGATTTTAAAAAGAGGAAATTCAACAATGACAATGTGAAGACGTCAGCACCAGCAGCAACTGGTTCTAAGGGAGGAGAACAACCACCGGTTGTATGCTACAAATACGAAAAAGAGGGACATATCAGGCCAAATTGTCCACTACAGTTCAAGGTATGCTATAATTGTGGAAAGGAAGGACATATCGCTCGAGATTGTATGGTAGCGAAACCAAGTTCAATGGGGATGGTGACTCAAAAGGTTGTCCTAGAAAAGTCAATGTCAACAGTTCCTAGAAGAGCGTTTGTCGTAACTTGTCAAAATATAAGGAACCCAAACGAGGTGATCGCGGGTAAGCTAATCATAAATTCTTGTGAAGTTTATACCTTACTAGATACCGGTGCTACCCATTCATTTATCTCTCCTGCTTGTGCTCAACGTTTAAACTTGACTCCGAGAAATTAGACTTTGACCTATCTGTGGAGACTCCGTTAGGAGAAACTTTCATAACATTCACTGTTTATAAATCTTGTTTGATCGAAGTTGGCACCATCACATTACCTGTTGATCTTATCTCTTTAAAGATACTTGCTTTTGATGTGATTTTAGGGATTGATTGGTTAACTACTCATCATGCCAAAATTGATTGTTTTCGTAAGGTTGTTAATTTTCATATTCCTAACCAACCTATTGTACGAATTCAAGCAACTAAACCACTAAAATCAATCACTGTCATATCAAGTCAAAAAGCTATTCGTTAATTGAAAAACGGATGTTAAGCTTTCTTAGCCCATGTTATGGATTTGAATAAAGACACCTTAGATTTGAATACTATTCCTATAGTTAGTGACTTTCCTGATGTATTTCTTAAAAAACTTCCCGGTCTACCCCCGAAATGTGAAGTTAAATTCTTTATTGACCTTGAACCTGGTACAAAGCTCATTTCTAAAACCCCATATCGAGTGGCTCCTATTGAACTTCAGGAGTTAAAGGTCCAACTACAAGAGTTGTTGGATATCGGTTTCATTCGTCCTAGTACATCTCCTTGGGGTGCTCCTATTTTATTTGTAAAGAAGAAAGACGGGAGTATGCGACTTTGTATTGACTATCGAGAATTGAACCATGTCACCATCAAGAATAGGTATCTGCTACCTCGTATTGATGACCTGTTTGACCAGTTGCAAGGAGCACAATTCTTTTCAAAGATCGATCTTCGTTCTGGATATCATCAGCTGAAGATTAGAACTGGCGATATTCCAAAGACTGCCTTCAGAACTCGGTACGGGCATTATGAATTCTTAGTCATGTTTTTCGGATTGACTAATGCTCCAGCGACTTTCATGGATATGATGAACCAAGCATTCAAGAAATATTTGGATCAGTTCGTTGTTGTCTTTATTGATGACATCCTCATATATTCCAAAAGTCGTGAAGATCATGAGCACCATTTAAAGCTGGTACTCAAAAGGCTTCGTGAAAACAAGTTATATGAAAGTTGAAGAAATGCGAGTTCTGGCTTGAGGAAGTAGCATTCCTTGGGCACGTGGTGTCAAAACATGGAGTATCTGTTGACCTGGCGAAGATTGAAGCAATACAAAGTTGGGAGCAACCTAAGTCGGTGACCGAAGTACGTAGCTTTCTGGGCTTAGCTGGTTATTATCGGAGATTCGTGGAAGGGTTTTCTCGAATCGCTACTCCGTTAACTCAGTTGACTCGGAAGGATACAAAATTCGTATAGAGCTAGGAATGCGAGAAGAGTTTCTAAGAGCTCAAGAGGAGACTCATTTCAGCACCTGTTCTGACAATACCATCTGGTTTAGATGGATTTATTATCTACAGCGATGCTTCAGGCAAAGGGTTAGGATGTGTTCTCATGCAATGTTAGAAAGTCATAGCCTATGCCTCGCGACAACTTAAAGAATATGAGAGGAATTATCCTACTCATGATCTAGAGTTTGCAGCAGTCATTTTCGTGCTAAAGATCTGGAGGCACTATCTATATAGGGAGAAAGTGGAGATATATTCAGATCATAAAATCCTCAAATATTTCTTCACCCAAAAGGAATTCAACATGCGACAACGACATTGGCTCGAGCTGTTGTAAGATTACGACCACACTATTCAATACCATCCTGAAAAAGTGAACGTGGTAGCTGATGCGTTGAGTAGAAGATCATATGCGGGAACGAGTGCGATGTTGTCAATACAAAGGCCCATTTTGTGTGATTTACAAAAGATGAAGATAGAATTCAGGACTCCGGCGACCTATGCGATGATGTTAAGTATACGCATAGAACCAACTTTAATCGATAAAGTTAAAATTACTCAAGCCACAGACCCGGAGCTGATGCGTATGAAGAAGAAAGTGCAAGAAGGTGTTATTCCAGAAGCAAGAATCGATGAAGAAGGAATACTTCGAGTCAACTCCAGACTTTGCGTTCCTAACGATTCTGACTTGAAACATTGAATTATGATGGAGGCACACAACACACCGTTTGCAATTCACCCTGGAAGTACTAAAATGTATCGTGATCTTTAACATACATTTTGGTAGAGCAATATGAAAAGAGAGATCGCGAAGTTTATCTCGAGGTGTTTAACTTGTCAACGTGTAAAGGCAGAGCATCAAGTGCCAAAGGGTCCATTGCAACCTCTTGAGATTCCAAAATGGAAGTGGGAACACGTTACCATAGATTTCGTTATGGGTCTTCCCAAGGTTTCTCAAGGCGTAGATGCGATTTGGGTTATTGTTGATAGATTAACCAAGACTACTCATTTCTTACCGATACGAGAGACCTATTCCCTTGAACGTCTTTCTCATATGTACGTAAATGAGATTATGAGATTGCATGGCATGCCAGTATCCATAGTTTCGGATCGTGACCCAAGATTCACTTCACGATTTTGGGTTAGCTTGCAAAAAGCTATGGGCACAGATTTACGATTCAGTTCAGCATACCATCTCCAAACGGATGGACAATCAGAGAGGACTATTAAAACTCTTGAATATCTATTAAGACTCTATGTTTTAGACTTCAAAGGTAGTTGGGATAAGTATTTACCATTAGTAGAATTCTCTTACAACAACAGTTATCAGGCAAGTATAGGTGCGGGTCCATTCGAAGTATTATATGGATGAAAGTGTCGCTCTACAATATGTTGGAATGAGGTGGGTGAAGCAACATTATTGGGACCAAAGTTGGTACGTATGACTACGAAAAATATCCAAATGATTCGACAACGTATACAAACGGCACAAGATCGACAAAAGAGTTATGCGGATCTTCATCGAAAGGACGTGGAATTTAGTATTGGGGATCATGTATTGTTGCGTGTTGCTCCATGGAAGGGAGTTACAAGATTTGGGAAGAGAAGAAAGCTCAATCCACGATTTATTGATCCATTTCAAATTCTTGACCGAGTAGGAAATGTGTCCTATAGACTCGCGTTACCTCCAAGTATGTCTCGTGTTCATAATGTTTTTCATATATCTGTGCTACGTAAATATGTGAAAGACCCAAACCACGTTATTGAGTTAGAACCGGACGAGATAGCCGAAGACTTAACGTACAAAGAGGTACCTGTCAAGATCTTGGATAGGAAAGAGCATGTCCTACGCGCAAAGGTCATACCATAAGTCAAAGTTTTGTGGAGGAACCATGCTATAGAGGAAATGACCTAGGAGTTGGAAATAGAAATGCAAGCGAGGTATCCTCACCTTTTCGAAATATTAGGTACGTACGTCAATTTCGAGAACGAAATTTCATAAAGAGGGGAGGTTGTAAGACCCCAACTTATTATAAATGAAATTGAATTTCCTCTATTTATTATTTTAAAATAGTAAGGGTTGATTTGATTAATGTGATTAGTTATGGGTACAAATGCGCAAATTTTTTTAAATAAGCAAGTGGTTATAAAATATTCTTTATTGTCGAGAAATATTCGGTTGGTCGTGGAATATTCTTACTGTCGGGGGAATATTCGTACAACGGCGTAGCCTTGTGTGGGCCCCATAACGGAAAGCGATTGAATGAAGAAAATGACAAGTATAAGTTGTTTATAAGTAATGGCGTAGTTGTTACCGTTAATACTGTTGGAATACCCGGTGGTTAAAACACAGTAGCACACGGTATTGCACCAATTATTGATTCTTAGGTAAGAAGGCACTACTTAATAATTGTTACAGTAATTACTGTTCAATATTTTGTTTTATTGATTCAATAATTACTACGTTAATATTTTATATTACTGTTGTTTCAATAATTATCACTACACGGTATTTTCCATTATCGGATCAATAATTCATATTATCTGAATAATATTATTAGATAACATTATTTGCAATGTCTAAAAAATTCTGTCTAAGGAGAGGTTTTGTCACCTAATTCCGCACCAGTAAGGAGATATCCTTATTGGAAAGCCCCCTCTTTCCTGAAAACTGTTTGGTTGTCAGTATTGTGATTCTGTAATATTATTTGTGAATAATTAATTATTGATTTATATGATGAGAAAAATATTCATTTGTATGTGGATATAGATGGAGAAAATTTTTAATGTGACAATTGTTGAATATTAATATTTTATCTTTTTCTGATAAAAAAATTTATTTAAATATATTATTATATTATAATAATATAATAATGGTGATATTTTTACAATGAATGTGGGATATATGAATAAATGAGGAGAAAGAGTATTTTTGTTACTAAAAATATTTAATACATATTTTTCATGTTTGTGGACCCCATTTCTTGACTGAAATTTGATTATAGCTTGTAAAATCGTCTGTTTAGGGATTTCAGTCAATTTTTGTTTGGAATTTAGAAAAATTTTCTTCTGCAAAGTTGTAGAGAATGGAATTTCTTATGGAAAGGATATAAGATTTAAATTTTTCTAATAAAAGGGCTATTTATTACGAATTATTGAAGTTTCGTAGTTCTGAAATAATTGATTTTTGAAAGTTTTAATTATTTTTAATAACAAAAATGTTTTTTTTTATTTTTGTCGTTATTGGTGTCTGAATTCAGATGGTCGAGGTAGGCGTAAGAATTTAAATAAATAATATTAATATTTTATTAAATTTTCTGCTTTGGGTTCTAAGTATTTTCCTATAAATAGGGTGATTAGGTTAGAATTGAAAATCACACCAGAAAGTAAAGTTTTCTCTCTCTTTCTCTCTCTATATTATCGAGCGTATTCTTGTGAGTATTTTGATACTTTGAGTGTTGCTATACGGTGCAAGTTCCCTTCAGCACTATATCCAGTATTCCAGTTAGAAGTACTATTTTTTTTCTGAGGTAAGGGATGTTATGTTTTTTATAAATGATATTATTTCTTTCAATATCATTATGCCGAAATATTGATCTGAATTTTTTTTTATCAAATTTGGAACTTTTTGTGTCGGGTTACTATTCACGTATACGGCACTATTCACGTATACGATACTATTTATGAATACGGCACTATTCACCAAAAAATTAAATTTTCGTTTTTGTCCAAGATATCAATTATAGATACTAGCTTTGATTGTATCCATGTTTTGATCATTCTTGAATTTTACTTCGCTATGATTATTTATGAAGTATTTTTGAACTTGGATTGTTTAAATTACGAATCCTTAATACTTGTTCTTTTGTTTCACTGGATTCGCTTTCTTTAAAAGATTTTTCATCATCCTCAGTCCTAAATGATGATATAACTGAATATCTTTGGCATGTAGTGCAAAAATGAATGATTTTCTGATGAATATCTTTGGCCCGTAATGCAAAGACGAACAGGTGTTTAGATGAACATGACCAACTGATGAATATCTTTGGCCTGTAGTGCAAAGATGAACATTTGATTCCAAATATATATATTGGTTGATATTACAGGGATAAAATATCGATGATAGAATTTTAAATTCATAGATGATAGTAGATTTTATTCTCTACTTAACTCTTCTAATGAATTATTATTTCCGCTGCGAATATTGATTTAAAACTTGTTGTCTATTGTTTTCTATCAGATTTTTTCCTGTTGAAGACTAACGATAATTTGTTCTATATTATCTTAGTCATAATATTCTTTACTGGGCTGGTTGAGCTCACCCTTTTCCTTTTTCTTCCATTTTTCTTCTTAGGAGGCGAGAATGTAGCGAGTACTAGTCGAGGTATGGAATGACGGTTCTAGAAAGATGTTTTAGTAGTCCTCACCATTTTTGTAAAATAAAGTATCAATAATTGTTATGAGAACTTATTTGAGTGTGGATATTATCTAAAAGACAATAGTTGTATTTTAAACATACAGTTTATATGTTGTATTAATAAAGTTGTAGTTGTTTCTGTACCATGTTATTTACAACTCAAAATGGGTGATGTTTACCTATTTTGGGGGCGTCACAGTAAACGTCTCAAACGAGTTTAAGACTTAGAAGCAAAAATAGAAGGGACCCCCGTCGGGGCGGGGGTACTTATTTCGTTAGCAGAAGTGAGGCCAGTCGGGGCGGGCTATTTTATAGTGTATACCCCCACCGGGGCGGGGGTATGGTAAATGCCCAAATAGGAGCTTTTACCTGCTTAACTCTTGGGGAAGTGTAAGGGAAAATAAAGAGCATATAGTTCGCCTAAGGTAACACTTAATCAAGTGACTTAAACCTTTATTAAAGGTTTAACGCAAAGACTGAACATGATTAAAAGATAAATAATGTAAACGCAAATTACGTAACCGATATTTGGGGATCGTAGTCGCGATAAAATGAACGTAGGGGATTACTATAATTATGATTCATTAGACGTTGAGTGACGAGGGTGGTGTATAACAATCCGATGTTATGATGTCATTATGAGAGTTAAGTGTAAAGTTTTTAGATGTTGTGAACGCAACGCTGTTGTGATGAACTATCGGTCTTAACATACAACGAACAGTATGGCTTCGACATTAAGAAAGAATGACGAACGTGGGATTCATGGGATGGATAACGATTGAAAGAAATTAAAACCTTGAGTAAAGGTTGAATGAGAGAGTAAGAGACGAGCGACGTGAACGTTGAATACGTAAATGATCCTCGTGAATCGCATTCACGTCGGACGAACGATCTAAGTGTACAATGGTTGTATAACTTGGACGTTGACGAACGTAGTAAGTAAAATATGAATTATCATAAAAAGCCGTAGCCAACGGTAATAAGAGTAATGAAAATCCGATATGGGTCGGATAAAGAACGAATGTAAGCATTAAACACTTTAGCCGACGTGAGGGTTGAGTGTACGCGAATATTAAATGGGCAGAACCTACACTCCGTGTATGGTTTGACCGTAAGGTAATGAAGAATGATAAAAATGAATTAAAGGCAATAATGTATAACGTAAAGAAGCCGAGTTAATGATTATAACTTCGAGGACTTTCTGAGTCGAATGAATCGGACGTTGTAAGATATGAATAAGTTACTATAAAATGTTTAACGCTATGTACGTATAGTATTGACATTGAACAATCGTTCTGAGTATATAAAAGACTGTATGACTTAGACGATAAGAAATGAATCCTGAGGTATGACATTTATTTGCCAGAAAGCCATAAGGAATAAGAATTGACTTAACGAACATTATAGTTTAATAGTTCAGATAAGTTAAGATAAGTTAGGTTGTGACGAATGTATTGTTTGAGTTGTGATTCTTAGGACAGAATCCTTGTAAGGAGGAAATGATGTAACAATCTAGAATTTTAAATTGTAATTTTAAATATTTATTGAATTATATAAATATTTTAATTGATGTGTTTATTGTAGAATAAATAATTGTTTAATTTGATTTGATTTGATTATTTATTTGTTAAATAAATAATTAATGAGTTAAGGAAATTAATTATTATGAGATAATATTTTAATTTAATTTAATAATTAAGTTAGAGAGTTGATAGGGATTACATGGATTATCATAATATTTTTAATTTAATTAAATAAAGTGTGGCTATAAACAATACTATAAGTAAGTTATTAAAATAAATTAAAGTAGTTTAATTCAGTTTTGCCAAACAAGGCTTAATGAATGTTAAATCTTTAATTTAAATAGGTTTTACCAAACAAGGCATAAAGATTTTAAGTTATTAAGTTTTAAAATGGTTTAGCCAAACAAGTCTTATGACTTTTGATTTTTAAAAGGATGTAACTGATATCAATTACATATATAATTACATTATATAATTTATACCTATTATATTATATACATTATATTTTTCTAAGTACGTAAGTTAAAGAAGGGAGGAAGAACACAGAAGAAGAAAAATAAGAGAAAGAAGATAGAAAAAGGAGAATTCTAGAGAGACTTTGCAAGAGTAATTGTGAGAACGAGTTTTGATAATCAAAGGGTGGCTATCATCTTCTAGATAACCTAAACAAGAAAGCAAAGGTATAATCCTAAAAGTTTTGGTTTTATTCTATTCAAAAGTTCTCTATAAAAAATTGTGTAAAGGTCTAATTATTTGTTATATATAGTTTTTATATGATAGTTGGTTGATATGAAATTATTTTCATAAGTTTATAGAGGAGTTATAGTAAATTGATTCATGTAATGTATTTAATTATGAAGGAAATCATATTACAGTTAATTTGTATGGATATATACGAATATAGCTTAAATTATAATTAAAATTGGTACTCAATTCATAGTATAATTGTAAATTGTTTATTGATTGTGAAAATATATGAAGAAACGAAAGCAAAGTAATTGAAACTAACTGTTTTGGTTGTAAAATGAATTCACAGTGAAGAATTTCGCTATGAATGTTAAAAGAAGAGGAAATAAGAGAAATAGTGAAAATTAAAGGTTGCAATCTTGAAGTTTATGTTGTTTAGGTTGTTAGAAACGTGTTAGATGTAGCATCCCCAGATCCCGGTCCTAATCACCAAGGATCTGATATACTATTTCTATAACTATTGCGGAAGATATAAACATAAACTGTTTATACATTAAACTTTTACACATCATTCCCAAGGTCTACAACCTTAACTTAATACATACCTTCAATAACTTAAAGGTTTACAATGCTATGTTCGTTAGAAAATTTAATAGATCTAACTGCAACATAAAATAATCTTGCACTTTGCCCTTGTCTCTGTCTTTATTCGAGCTTTCATCTAAATCTGAAAATTTTATCATGATATAGCAAGGGTGAGCATCAAATTTGCCCAGCAAGTTTTAAATACAATGAAGATATATCATGACTGAAAAGAATGAATAAGCTTTCAAGTTTTTCAACAATATATTAATTGTGAAATAACATGAATCAAGTTTCAATAATTTCATGACTGAATCAATAATGTTTGAAGGTCAACAATGACCATAAACAATTTAACTGAACCTTATGGTAATGAAGGTGATCAGCCTTTCATACCTGATGAACATATGCAACATGCACTAAGTGCGAATCAATAACCAGTATAGACATGAATAATCATCAATAATTATTCACTAACATACTTTGAAATATAACTCGAGTTTGAGTTAGGAAACTTGCCTGATTCGTTGACTACTGCTACGCAGTTTAAGTTAACTTCTTTTGGTAAGACCTATCATTAATAAGATCGGTCTCTCAATCAACATATTCTACTTTGTATAATAATACAATTACTTTATCAATCAATTATCTAACACTTAATCAAATATTAGATAACTTCTTAACACATCGGTATTATTATCATTCTTGGATAATTATTCAATCACTGTATCATATTCATTATGATTAAACACTTAATCCTTCATATTATAAACTCTTTTCTATAATCCAGCAAAATGTTTATAATTCAGCAAACTGTTTTCTCTAATACTTCAATCCAGCTAGCTGGATTCATAATTCCTTTAATCCAGCAAGTCAAACTGCAATCCAGCAAACTAGATTACAAATCCAGCAGCTAGATTGCAATCCAGCAAGTTGGATTCAACATATTTTCAATTCAGTAAATTTCTTTTCAATCCAGCAAGCTGGATTCATCAGATTTTCTAATTCAGCAAGCTGGATTCCATATCCTTTCACGAAAATACCAAATCAACTTATTATTTTTCTATCCTTTGTACAAACATGTATACACATATTTCATACACAAAAAGTATTTTTCCAAAATTTTCCAACTTCCTTTGGTATTTTTTAAAAATCATTCTTAGTTAATTCCTTAAGAAATTAGCTACCTCGTGCTTAACTCTAGAAATTCTCATCTCTTGGCACAATCTTATGCGTCTTAACGTGACACTCCAGTTTAAATTTCGTGGCCATCGGAGTTATAGAACTCCGGTTATAGCCATTTTTGTCAGAAAATCACAGAAATTGAAATGGTCATAACTTGCTCATTTTAACTCGGAATGAGCTCATTTTTGGACAGTAGGTACTTTATACCATATATTTTCATGTCCCAAAAGGCTGGAATTTTTCTCACACATTAAGTTGCCGAAACAGCCCTTTTAAACTTTTGGGCAGAAGCTAAATTGCCTTTTTGCAATTTTTCGTGCTTTATTAAATATTTTTCATACGGAAATCTACAACTCCTTTTTCAGTGATTCCACTTGGAGATGTTAGATAACTTATCATAGTATACTCCCAAATTTTTCCAGAATTTTTACATGCCCGAAAAATGACTAAACTGCCCCTACTCTTTGACTGTCCAAAACAGTCCAGTTTTTCATAAAATACACAAAACTGTTTTTGCTAAATCAGTCACTACAACTTGTGTACTCAACATTTTTGAGTGCTACCACTTGGGTTTAGTAGCTAACTTACATATCTAGCACTTCCCTTTGACGGATCGCAAAAAAAAGGTGTAGATCAAAAACGGTGGAAATCCAAAGTACATAGAAATTTTAGAGCTTATAAAACTAGAAAAATCACTTTTCTTTATTTTCGATTTCCAACTAAATCAAAACCCAATATGGGTAAATCTACACATAAAACACTCATAAACACGTAGATCTAAGGTTTTTGAGTTTAGAAACATAGATTCAAAGTTTGATTTAGAATAATCAAAAAATTACATGAACAAAAATGTATTATACCTTTGATTCTCATGCTATCCTTCCTTATTCTTTCAAAGTAGGAGATGAACTTTGAATAGAAAGAAAATCAAAATCTCGTCTCATTGCTCCCACTCCAGCCGTCTCTCTCCTCTCTCTTCTCTAGTCTCTCTCTTAGTTCTTAGTTTATGCTAGCAAATAGGGAAATGAAATAAAAGAGAAGAGAGAGAAAACTAGATTTTTATTTGGTGCTTGTAAAAATGTATATAGATATATTATGTATATCTATATACATCTCCCAACTTTTTTTCCTTTCTCTCACTTAATCATCACATGGATATGTATGGGAGAGTAATATGCAAGGTGGCCCCTTAAACAATTGGACACCTAGCTTAATTTGGTGGGATATCTTTTTAAAATTTGTGGCTTAAATTGATGATAAGTATTCCCCTTTCTCCTCTCTTTTGAATCCGGCCAAGTGGCCTTGCTTTGCTCCCACAAATTCTCTTTCTTACTAAATCACCACATAGATATATGTGGAAGACTAGTAAACAAAGTGGCACCTTAATTAATGTGACACATGGGTAAAGATCTTTTGCAAATTTGTGGCTTAGCATGATGACAAGCATGACTCATTTCCTCTCTTCATATATCCGGCCAAGTGGCCCAAATTCTTCCAAGTCTTGCTTCCTTAATGTAATATCTAATGTACATAAAGTCCAAAGTGCCCTTTCTTCAATTGGGCTCCAAGTTTGGGCTCATATACTTTTAGATCCTTTGGGCTTCTAAATTAATTTCTTGGGCCATAAAAATAAATTAGATCAAATACTTTTAATATTAACCTACCCTAAATATTTAATTAGGGTATCCATTCCAAACATTTAGAATTTAAATCACCACTCTTGTATATTAAATTCTATAACTCAACTAAACTTGTTTTAATTAAGTTATAAAATTAATAACTTGAGATAATAAAAATATATCTCTTAACGTAATATTATTTTTAATATTATTGTTCTCCCACAAGTGGGCCTAGTTTTGGCCCTTAATTAATCTCATTGAGCTAACAAATTTAATTGTTTTACTTACTAACAAAACTAACTTGGGCTTTCAATCCCTAATTAAATTGGGTCAATATAATACTTGTCACATACATAATATATTGGGCTAGATTAAATAATTTAATCACCCTTAGTCACTCTATCTACAAGTCCCATGCTTAATTAATTAATTGGGCTTGTTTAAATAATATAACTTCATTAGTCCATTAAATTTAATTCTCTTGAACTCTAAATAAATTAATGGGCTATGATATTATTATAGTCCATTACTTTTAATACTATTTTACCCTAATTATTTAATTAGGGTTTTTATTTATTTCTCATTCTAGAAAATAAATTCTTTACTCATGCATTTTTAATTTCATAATCCTTAAGTTATTTAATTCTTCATTCCTAATATATAATTAGGATTACACTAGTTTCTTTTATTTGATTATATAATAAACAAATATAAACCATCACATAATATTCGTATTCACTTACTCACATAATCATTAAATAAATTATGTCATGCTCCACAATTCTTTTATATTAGGACACTAGTATATATTTAAATACTAGAACCACTAAATAACAATAACCATTTAGGTTATTTAATTATCATACTTAATAACTTATTTAAGTTATACAATTCATATTGTATACTTAAATTTAATTTTCTCCTCCTCTCCATAAATTGTTGTCAAACAATTTATTTATATACTAAATATATAATTTAATATATTCAATCATTTATTCAAATATGAATTTAATTTACTAACTGCTTGATACCAATATACATATCTACATATTGGATCTCATCTCATATTTTAGCTTTACATCATTTGGTATAATATTAAATATTATATCATTATCCATATAACATCTTTCACTTCTCACACTGATTTTGACTTTTCTCCATAAGAAGTCAACTGTTGACTTTGAACAAAAGTCAACCTTTACACACTTTGTGTTTACTGCCCATTTTGACTAATCTTGACGTTCCGGACGCAACCGAGCAGTCCATGCTTCAAAATTCTATCTCTAACTCAAATTTTGAGTTTTAAATTATTCCTTTCTTATTGCTAATCGTATTAACTAACGACTTTATACTTATTCAAATTCTTATTTGCCAGTCAAGGCCAACGTTCAAGTTATGTTAATTACTAACATAGTTTTATCTTGATCCTTATATCATTAACTTAATTCATCATTCCTCTTGCTAGAATATATATAGCACCTTACTAAGTATATATATTTCTATACATATACTCATCTTCGTTTAACCTTATAACATCTCTTCATGTAAAATCTTATCTCCTTAATAAAATTTCCATATGTACTTATATAACATTTCTTAGACCATTCAGTTCATATTGAATTTACAGGTATCGTAATACCTTATTCTCGTTATTTATTCAAATACATATCAATTCATTTCTAGGGTTTTGAAATTTTGTAACCCATATTTCTTTATTCTCATTCAATTAAGAAACCATATAGGTTCTTCTTAAAAATTTTGAAATCTTTAAAATTTCTTCACAGAAACGGCAATTCCATACACTTATTTTCTATCTAGGTTAATGTTATAACCTTTAATCCATCATTTTAGGATTTAATAATTATCTAAATTCTCGGGTTGTCACATTCACCCCTTCTTCTAAGAATTTCGTCCCCAAAATTAAAGCATACTAAACTATGCTTATTCTCTTGATCAAAACTAGGTTTTTAACTTAACCTTTACAATTTCCTCCTTTGAGAATTTCTCATCTATTATCACATTTCACCATAACTACTCACTAGGAGTTTACATCTTCTAAACATTCAGCAAAACTAGGTTGTCATAATAACCATTATTCAATCATCTCAGATTCTACTCGTACTCAACGAGTTCACACTATTCATATCCATAATCACATACTACCCCAACATTACTCTGAGGAGTTTAAAATATTTTTATATCTGTCTGAGGGATCATAAAAACCATGAACTTTGAGGTTTACGGTATTTCTACCTGCTACCTCCTTCAATTAAGAAAGAAAGGTACTCTACCTCTGAAATATTTTATATTTGGTATGTTTACAATCACAAAGAAGGTAAACTACCGATGCGGGTACTTTAGAGGATCAGTCTGTTGTACCTTAGTAATCGGAACGACTATATGCGTTCTTAGATTGGAATATTTTATCCCATTAGTATATCCCCATTTTCAGGATTGTTCACCTCAGACTTTTCATAAGATTCCGCACCAAAGCAATTTGGTTCGGTATAAGCTTTCAAAGAATACTTTGAATTTCATAAAAAATTATCTAGCTGAATCAAATAGCTTAGACACATATCAATAATTCGAATTTCAATCGAAACATTTCTAGCCAAATTCAGTTGGCAATAAATTATCTTTAAAATTCTTAAAAATCATTTTGACGTCATGATACCGCACTGTATTTACAGTCCGTTTGAGGATTCCGTCATTGTGTGACTTTGTCAAACTACATCATTCCATAGTGGGCTGACGATCTTTAGATCACATACCACCCTAGGTAATTCTGCATTGATAACTCCATCATTTTTATCATCTCTGCACTAGGTTGCATGATGCATTAATGATATAAAAATATATTTTGATAATTCAAATCATTTTCGTCTAGCTGAATCAATTGGCCTAGACTCTTCTTTAAACTGTTCAAAAACTTTTGAAAATCATCTTTGGTGTCATCATGCCACAACATGTAACGATGTGTTAGTGGTACGAAGTTCACACCTACACACTTGTCACCATGTGTTGAGGATAATAAAAATTCATTTTTAAAAGCACATCAGTGCGAATTTAGCTTGATGTCAAAAACATCGAAGTCTAGCATAGCTAGAAGATTTGGAATACCTATGATTCCACCATCAACTTCAATTTCTCTACTGATCCATTGCTTAATAAATCTATCTATTTCTATCATCTTCAATTCTCCATCTCAACATAACTATACCAGTTCGTCAAACTTACCACACATTATGAGTTCAGGAACTTTCCACAATCATATGAGTTTAAGAACTTGTCCTAGTAACACCTTTGGCGTCCATTCGCTGAGGGGTTCATAAACATTTCATATAATTATGAGTCACGAACGTACCATAAGTATGAGTTTTAAGAACTCGTACTTAACCTTATATTCTCTATCTATTCGTTATACACATGAGAAAAGAATCACCTTATCAACATGCATATAGCAAATAGCGCGACATTAGGTTTCAATGATTATCAATACCAGAAACTAAGTGGTTGTCAAATCAAACTCGGCCACTAATCAATATAGGAAGCTAAGCGAACAATTCCCTGCCCATACAAAGAATTGGTCAACCTAACCACTATATCGACCAGGAGGCTAAGTGATTCTAAAACCAAGTACAAATTCCCCGCCCATACAAAGAATCATACAACTCAGCTGCTGACATGAGTCCTCAATTGAAATCCCTCATCATTCTTACTTTCTCTTTTCTTAATACGAATTTTCTTTAATCCGTATCTTAACATTTTCCACTCTTTTCTGAGTTTACATTGTACCATTTCATAGTGCATTATCTTTATAACGTCAAGCTATATCATACCAATCACTTAACATATCTTATGTTATTCAACGATTTAATCTGATCACGTCGTGATCTTATTTCGTAATCATTTCACCTTATACTTACGATCGTTTTATTTTACGATCTTCTTATTCTTCTCTTTAATCATATTATATTATGATTTTATTAACACTTCTCATCTTATAGACATAGTCTATTTATTATCACTTTTCATCTCTATTATTGGAGTCAGGTAACTCCGGATTCTTATCCTTATAGCTCTTCAAGATTCTTCTTTGAATCTTAATTATCTTTCTCTTTACTTAATAATGAATTTCTAAAAATTCATCTCTTATCGCTTAAACTCTATTCGAGTTTATTACTTATCATCTCTCCGCGATTATATCCTAAGGTACACCTACCTAAGGTTTATAACCTACAGCTCTGATACCAACTGTAGCATCCCCAGATCCCGGTCCTAATCACCAAGGATCTGGTATACTATTTCTATAACTATTGCGGAAGATATAAACATAAACTGTTTAAACATTAAACTTTTACACATCATTCCCAAGGTCTACAACCTTAACTTAATACATACCTTCAATAACTTAAAGGTTTACAATGCTATGTTCGTTAGAAAATTTAATAGATCTAACTGCAACATAAAATAATCTTGCACTTTGCCCTTGTCTCTGTCTTTATTCGAGCTTTTATCTAAATCTAAAAATTTTATCATGATATAGCAAGGGTGAGCATCAAATTTGCCCAGCAAGTTTTAAATACAATGAAGATATATCATGATTGAAAAGAATGAATAAGCTTTCAAGTTTTTCAACAATATATTAATTGCGAAATAACATGAATCAAGTTTCAATAATTTCATGACTGAATCAATAATGTTTGAAGGTCAACAATGACCATAAACAATTTAACTGAACCTTATGGTAATGAAGGTGATCAGCCTTTCATACCTGATGAACATATGCAACATGCACTAAGTGCGAATCAATAGCCAGTATAGACATGAATAATCATCTATAATTATTCACTAACATACTTTGAAATATAACTCGAGTTTGAGTTAGGAAACTTGCCTGATTCGTTGACTACTGCTACGCAGTTTAAGTTAACTTCTTTTGGTAAGACCTATCATTAATAAGATCGGTCTCTCAATCAACATATTCTACTTTGTATAATAATACAATTACTTTATCAATCAATTATCTAACACTTAATCAAATATTAGATAACTTCTTAACACATCGGTATTATTATCATTCTTGGATAATTATTCAATCACTGTATCATATTCATTATGATTAAACACTTAATCTTTCATATTATAAACTCTTTTCTATAATCCAGCAAAATGTTTATAATTCAGCAAACTGTTTTCTCTAATACTTCAATCCAGCTAGCTGGATTCATAATTCCTTTAATCCAAGTCAAACTGCAATCCAGCAAACTAGATTACAAATCCAGCAGCTAGATTGCAATCCAGCAAGTTGGATTCAACATATTTTCAATTCAGTAAATTTCTTTTCAATCCAGCAAGCTGGATTCATCAGATTTTCTAATTCAGCAAGCTGGATTCCATATCCGTTCACGAAAATACCAAATCAACTTATTATTTTTCTATCCTTTGTACAAACATGTATACACATATTTCACACACAAAAAGTATTTTTCCAAAATTTTCCAACTTCCTTTGGTATTTTTTAAAAATCATTCTTAGTTAATTCCTTAAGAAATTAGCTACCTCGTGCTTAACTCCAGAAATTCTCATCTCTTGGCACAATCTTATGCGTCTTAACGTGACACTCCAGTTTAAATTTCGTTGCCATCGGAGTTATAGAACTCCGGTTATAGCCATTTTCGTCAGAAAATCACAGAAATTGAAATGGTCATAACTTGCTCATTTTAACTCGGAATGAGCTCATTTTTGGACAGTAGGTACTTTATACTATATATTTTCATGTCCCAAAAGGCTGGAATTTTTCTCACACATTAAGTTGCCGAAACAGCCCTTTTAAACCTTTGGGCAGAAGCTAAATTGCCTTTTTGCAATTTTTCGTGCTTTATTAAATATTTTCCATACGGAAATCTACAACTCCTTTTTTAGTGATTCCACTTGGAGATGTTAGATAACTTATCATAGTATACTCCCAAATATTTCCAGAATTTTTACATGCCCGAAAAATGACTAAACTGCCCCTACTCTTTGACTGTCCAAAACAGTCCAGTTTTTCATAAAATACACAAAACTGTTTTTGCTAAATAAGTCCCTACAACTTGTGTACTCAACATTTTTGAGTGCTACCACTTGGGTTTAGTAGCTAACTTACATATCTAGCACTTTCCTTTGACGGATCGCAAAAAGAAGGTGTAGATCAAAAACGGTGGAAATCCAAAGTACATAGAAATTTTAGAGCTTATAAAACTAGAAAAATCACTTTTCTTTATTTTCGATTTCCAACTAAATCAACACCCAATATGGGTAAATCTACACATAAAGCACTCATAAACACATAGATCTAAGGTTTTTGAGTTCAGAAACATAGATTCAAAGTTTGATTTAGAATAATCAAAAAATTACATGAACAAAAAGGTATTATACCTTTGATTCTCATGCTATCCTTCCTTATTCTTTCAAAGTAGGAGATGAACTTTGAATAGAAAGAAAATCCAAATCTCTTCTCATTGCTCCCACTCCAGCCGTCTCTCTCCTCTCTCTTCTCTAGTCTCTCTCTTAGTTCTTATTTTATGCTAGCAAATAGGGAAATGAAATAAAAGAGAAGAGAGAGAAAACTAGATTTTTATTTGGTGCTTGTAAAAATGTATATAGATATATTATGTATATCTATATACATCTCCCAACTTATTTTCCTTTCTCTCACTTAATCATCACATGGATATGTATGGGAGAGTAATATGCAAGGTGGCCCCTTAAACAATTGGACACCTAGCTTAATTTGGTGGGATATCTTTTGAAAATTTGTGGCTTAAATTGATGATAAGTATTCCCCTTTCTCCTCTCTTTTGAATCCGGCCAAGTGGCCTTGCTTTGCTCCCACAAATTCTCTTTCTTACTAAATCACCACATAGATATATGTGGAAGACTAGTAAACAAAGTGGCACCTTAATTAATGTGACACATGGGTAAAGATCTTTTGCAAATTTGTGGCTTAGCATGATGACAAGCATGACTCCTTTCCTCTCTTCATATATCCGGCCAAGTGGCCCAAATTCTTCCAAGTCTTGCTTCCTTAATGTAATATCTAATGTACATAAAGTCCAAAGTGCCCTTTCTTCAATTGGGCTCCAAGTTTGGGCTCATATACTTTTAGATCCTTTGGGCTTCTAAATTAATTTCTTGGGCCATAAAAATAAATTAGATCCAATACTTTTAATATTAACCCACCCTAAATATTTAATTAGGGTATCCATTCCAAACATTTAGAATTTAAATCACCACTCTTGTATATTAAATTCTATAACTCAACTAAACTTGTTTTAATTAAGTTATAAAATTAATAACTTGAGATAATAAAAATATATCTCTTAACTTAATATTATTTTTAATATTATTGTTCTCCCACAAGTGGGCCTAATTTTGGCCCTTAATTAATCTCATTGAGCTAACAAATTTAATTGTTTTACTTACTAACAAAACTAACTTGGGCTTTCAATCCCTAATTAAATTGGGCCAATATAATACTTGTCACATACATAATATATTGGGCTAGATTAAATAATTTAATCACCCTTAGTCACTCTATCTACAAGTCCCATGCTTAATTAATTAATTGGGCTTGTTTAAATAATATAACTTCCTTAGTCCGTTAAATTTAATTCTCTTGAACTCTAAATAAATTAATGGGCTATGATATTATTATAGTCCATTACTTTTAATACTATTATACCCTAATTATTTAATTAGGGTTTTTATTTATTTCTCATTCTAGAAAATAAATTCTTTACTCGTGCATTTTTAATTTCATAATCCTTAAGTTATTTAATTCTTCATTCCTAATATATAATTAGGATTACACTAGTTTCTTTTATTTGATTATATAATAAACAAATATAAATCATCACATAATATTCGTATTCACTTACTCACATAATCATTAAATAAACTATGTCATGCTCCACAATTCTCTTAGATTAGGACACTAGTATATATTTAAATACTAGAACCACTAAATAACAATAACCATTTAGGTTATTTAATTATCATACTTAATAACTTATTTAAGTTATACAATTCATATTGTATACTTAAATTTAATTTTCTCCTCCTCTCTATAAATTGTTTTCAAACAATTTATTTATATACTAAATATATAATTTAATATATTCAATCATTTATTCAAATATGAATTTAATTTACTAACTGCTTGATACCAATATACATATCTACATATTGGATCTCATCTCATATTTTAGCTTTACATCATTTGGTATAATATTAAATATTATATCATTATCCATATAACATCTTTCACTTCTCACACTGATTTTGACTTTTCTCCATAAAAAGTCAACTGTTGACTTTGAACAAAAGTCAACCTTTACACACTTTGTGTTTACTGCCCATTTTGACTAATCTTGACGTTCCGGACGCAACCGAGCAGTCCATGCTTCAAAATTCTACCTCTAACTCAAATTTTGAGTTTTAAATTATTCCTTTCTTATTGCTAATCGTATTAACTAACGACTTTATACTTATTCAAATTCTTATTTGCCAGTCAAGGCCAACGTTCAAGCTATGTTAATTACTAACATAGTTTTATCTTGATCCTTATATCATTAACTTAATTCATCATTCCTCTTGCTAGAATATATATAGCACCTTACAAAGTATATATATTTCTATACATATACTCATCTTCGTTTAACCTTATAACATCTCTTCATGTGAAATCTTATCTCCTTAATAAAATTTCCATATGTACTTATATAACATTTCTTAGACCATTCAGTTCATATTGAATTTACAGGTATCGTAATACCTTATTCTCGATATTTATTCAAATACATATCAATTCATTTCTAGGGTTTTGAAATTTTGTAACCCATATTTCTTTATTCTCATTCAATTAAGAAACCATATAGGTTCTTCTTAAAAAATTTGAAATCTTTAAAATTTCTTCACAGAAACGGCAATTCCATACACTTATTTTCTGTCTAGGTTAATGTTATAACCTTTAATCCATCATTTTAGGATTTAATAATTATCTAAATTCTCGGGTTGTCACATTAGAAACATTAGTTTATGTTTCTGTAAACATATTACACCTTGGTTATGTTGGTATGATTGTTAGAAAGGAGTTTGTAGGCCTAATTTGGCTTTCTGTAGTGTTCTAGATCATAAGTCACGAAAACGCAGAAGGGACCCCCGCCCCGGCGGACTCCCCTAGAGCAAAAACCCCCGCCATAGTGGGGGGGGGAGGAGGGTAGTGTGTCTATCCGAATTTTGGAAAACAAACTGACCGAACATGTTTTACTAAAATGAGTATAACATTTTCATACGAACTCCGATTGATGCAATTCAAGATGATCCGGAACGAGGACGACTAGACCTATAAGTTTTATTCTTTAAGTTTTTCAATTTGATGTCATTATTAAGGGTCAAAATGGCTATCTTTATGTCTGTTGGGCATTTGGAGGTCATCGGAGGGCGTCGGGATGCACGAATGCAAATGTAATCCTTTATGTGTTAGTATAACCTAATCTAAAGAGAATGATAACATGTTGGACTTCTAATAGGATGTTAAATCAAGTTGTTAATGTGTATATGGTGCAATGACATGATCACTTAAGTAGTTGTAATAAAGCTAAAATGTGATGCTCATAAAAAGATGTGATGTTGTTTAAACTTAAATTAGTTAGTGAACTATACTAAAATTGGAAAGAAACTCATGAAGATAATATTAGTGTAACTAATATGTATTGTCAATACATATGGTACGTGTAGGACCTGTGGTGAACGTGAGTAGTGATTGTTTAACCTACGCACGAGGTAAGTTCTCTAACTTTACTTTTACGATTGTGTAAGTGCTTAAAACTTATTGATGCATTGAGCAAGTTCCTAAACCTACTTATATATCTATTCTAACTTGATTATGTTCATGCAAACTCTTCAACCTAACTCTTACTTTGAGTAGGGTTCCTATCTTTAATATTGTTCAAATTACACAAGTTCCTAAATTTTGTTATTCTTATGTTGAGCAAGTTTCATTCCTCAACTTGTTATTAATCATGCACGTTCATTAACTCACTTCTTTTATTGAGTAAGATTAATAGCCTTAGCTTATTATTGTTCAAGCAAGGTTTGGTACAATATTCAATGCCTATGCTTTCTAGTCCATTTCTAAATCATGTTTTCGATGTATAATGATGATTCACTTATAATTCATGACTATTTCATATCATATTCTTATCGAGCACTTGAACTGATATTAAACTATATTGATTCAACTAATCCTTAGTTGATGTTCGTTGAACTCTAAATTACCTTGAAGCTTATCTAAAACAAACTTCCTCTGGTGCATACTCGTATATTAAAATTGAGCTGAACAACCCTATTATAGGGGATTACTTACGCGTAAGCGTTTAGTTATTTTGTACACAATACATGGTACGAAGGGTTGATCCCCCTAAGTACGTGAAGTCGCTAGAGTATAACTGGTTAGGTTAAAGTTGAAATATTACTTGTAACCATGGACATAGTTCGTGGTTTTATGACCCTTAAATATATTTCATATTTTTATTCCAATTTTTGGTTATCATTGACAGTGTATTATTCAGTTCTGATGTGCTTATTCATTGACGGTTATTATTCTATTGTTGTTCATTGCTATATCTAGTGAGCATTTATTTTGCTCACTCTTGCATAAATATAATTATTGCAGCTAAAGTTGAGAAGGTCGATGAACCTACCACAAATAAAGGAAAAGGAAAAATGTACAAGTGATGAAGACTTGTAATTTATTGGCTTTTATGTTGTTAGACTTTATTTAAAGGATGTGATGTAATTATTTTATTTTCGCACGTTATTTATGTTAAAGGTTAGATAACCTGGGAGATTTTTATTGAACTTAATGATGTAACCCTTTTTAATGGGAGGATTTATGGTTTAAATTCTATTATATTTGGGTAGTTAGTATGAATGTATGGAAAGTGAACATCAAGTCTTGTGGGAATGAAGTACCCGGATTTGGGGGTGTCACAAGTTGGTATCAAAGCTTTAGGTTATGAACCTTAGGTGGGAAAAAGCCTTAGGAAGTAACCTTTGAAAAGATAGTGGTGATAAACTCTTATCGAGTTTTAAGGAAAAAGTAATAAAACACTTATGTGCTTATTTGGGTATAACCTATGTGCTCGTGAGTGTCGAGTAGTAATGATTAGTAATTGAAACATAAAATTTTGTTGTCAGGATGGCTATTGTAGGAGAATCCAGTCAGACTAGGGAGGAAGGATCCCATATGCCTAGAGAGGAAGAGCCTCGAGATATTCAGGTGGTTTGGGAACAACTACTGCCACGGGAAACATCTCCGTTGGTCACAATGGTTGAGCAGGAGGGTTTACCTGACGAGGATGATGAGATAGAGACGGACGAGGATGACACCGTTGAGTTGCCACAGTAGAATGAGGATGAGGAGGACGAGGAGGAAAAGATTCCACTAAACTCGATCGCTGCTCGTATGTACGATAAAGTATACGACCGCAATGTGGAACTTCAGGATACCGTTGAGGAGTTGGAAGAGATAGTAGCTGAACAGCAGATCGCAATGGCGCAGAAGGACAACAAAATCTAGGATCGAGATGAACGTCTGAATAATATCAAAAGGAAGCTGATCCATACTGAAGGAGAGAATGAACAAATGACAGAGGAGATTGTAGAGCTGGAGAACAAGTTGAAAGAAGAATCTACTAAGAGGGCAAGAGCCGAAGACGCGTACGAGGAAGTTTATCAATGAGCCGGGATAGTAGGGAGAGAGGTACAAGTAAAAAAGATCAAGATGGAAGAGATGAATAGTGTTTTCAACACCGTGATCAATCGAGCTTAAGATCGGGTGATGTGTTATCCGATTCAGTTCGCGACGCTACAATCGTACATGTTGGATCGTCGAACAATGTTCCGTATTATGGAAGAGGAGTGTCGTAAGGCTATGCAGTATTTTAGTAGGTCATCATAAATGTAATTATTATGTGATTAGTGAGTAAATAAGAAGTAAATGTTGGGTATGATATAACCCATGGAATATGATGATGATGAAGTTATCTTGAAACTTTAGTAGTTCTGGAAAGTGATGTAGAAAGCAAGAATGCTATCATTATTATGTTTTAAAATATTATGAATGAATAAAAGTTAGTATTTATTCAAGATATTGTGTGTTATGTGGTAATTTTGTGATGTGAAAATTAAGTACATAATACTTAAATGATTAAATAATAATCTAATGAGAATATTTTAATAGAAAATGCCTCCAAGGCGTCAACCACGATAGAGGATCCCCGAGGGATCTACCAATAACAACAATGCTGAGGCTAACCCAGTTCAGTAGGTAGTGACATTACTGACGAGAGCATTGCAGAATCAACCGCAGAATCAAGCTACAATTTTTAAGGATTTCAAGGCGGATGGACCACCAGAATTTCGTGGGTCCATGAATCTAGTTGAGACACAGATCTGGATCATGGAGATAGAGAAAGTTTTTGATGTTGCTAGAGTAGGGGAGAATCAGAAGACTGCTTTTGCAACATTTTTGTTGAAAGTAGAGGCTAGTTATTGGTGGCAAGCCAATAAAACTCGAGGAGGTCAAGGGGTAATGACTTGGGATAGGTTTAAGGAGATATTTTTCGAGACTTATTTTCTAGAGAGTTCGAAGAATCAGATGGAAGTGCAGTTTTTAGAACTGAAGCAGGGATCAATGTCGGTATCGGAGTATGCCGCAAAATTTAACGAATTGGCAAGGTTTGTGCCATATCAAGTCAACGCAAATGAGCACAAGGCTAAGAGGTTTGAGCAAAGACTGAAACCCTGGTTGTACAATAGGGTTTCTATGTTTCAGCTGAAGACGTTTACAGCAGTGCTGGAGAAGGCAATTCTCGCTGAAGGTGGAGGCGAGGCTGTAACAAAGTACAATCAAGAGCAGAAAAAGAATAAGAGTGAGGGAGAAGCTAAGAATGGTGGTGGTAGCGGTGGAAATGGTAACAATAACTTGAAGAGGAAGTGGAATGCAAATGTGGGAGCTGGAAATCAGCAGGGAAATAAGCATAAGAAGAAGTTTGACGCATGTGCTACATGCGGGAGATTTCACACGGGTATGTGCTTAAGGGGAAGTGTGTGTGCTTTAACTGTGGCCAGGAGGGTCACATTGCTCCAAATTACAATTAACCCAAGAAGAATGTTTGCTACACCTGCAGGTCAAAGGATTATTTTGCTCGCAAATGCCCTAAGAAGAAAGCTGAAGAGACAACGGGAAGCAAGGAAGGTAGTAGCGGAGGTACAATGACCATTGTTGGACCAATATCATCAAGTAAGCCCATAGCCAGAACCTTCAACATGACAGTGCAAGAAACGGTGCAATCAAAAGATGTCGTGTCAGGTATTATCCTAATCAATGATATAAATACTTATGTATTATTTGATTCGGGTGCTACTTGCTCGTTTATATCTGATAAATTTGCAAAAAAGTTAGAATTACCTATTGAAGAATTGAATTTCCCTTTAAACATAGAAATTGCGAATAGGGAGGTGATTCTTGTTAAGTTCGTATACAAGAATTGTAGGGTGAATATTAAGGGGAATGTCATGATAGTAGATTTAATCCCGGTAAAACTTGGAGAGTTTGATGTAATATTGGGAATGGATTGGCTATTTAATTATGGAGCAATAATTGATTGCCAAAAGAAATGTGTAAACCTTATGACTCCATCAAAGGGAGTTTTTTATGGTAGCAGATCGCCTAGACATGCGAGATGTCTGACGATTATGAAGGCCAAGAAGTTGTTGAGTCAGGGCTGTGTAGGGTACCTAGCTTACATAGTTGATACTCAAAAGGAGAAGGGGTGAAACTGGCAGAGATACCAGTGGTTAGGGATTTTATGAACCTTTTTTCAGAAGATTTTTCAGGACTTCCGCCTGAGAGAGAGATCAAGTTCGTGATCGACTTAGCGCCAGGAACTGCTCCAATATCGAAGGCCCCGTACAGAATGGCTCTGGTAGAGATGAAGGAATTGATGGTACAACTGCAAGAACTGTTAGATAAGAAGTATATTCAACCAAGCGTATCACTGTGGGGAGCGTCGGTGTTATTCGTCAAGAAAAAGGATGGGTCAATGCGTCTTTGTATTCATTATAAGGAATTAAACAAAGTCACTATTAAGAATAAATATCCATTGCCAAGAATAGAAAAAGGATGGGTCAATTGTTTGATCAATTGAAGGGTGCTAGATATTTCTCGAAAATAGATTTGAGAAGTGGGTATCACCAATTGAAAGTAAGGAAGGAGGATGTACCGAAGATAACATTTACAACTCGGTATAGGCATTACGAGTCTCTAGTAATGTTTTTTGGTTTGACCAACGCCCCTACTGCATTCATGGATTTGATGAACAAGGTGTTTAAACCATTTTTAGACAAGTTTGTGGTGGTATTTATCGATGATATTTTGGTGTACTCCAAATCTCAAGAACACGTGAAACATTTACGTTTGACGCTGGCGACACTAAGAAAATAAAAGTTGTACGTGAAGTTCTCTAAATGTGAATTTTGGATGGAACGTGTACAATTTCTTGATCATGTAATTGATAAAGATGGGATTTTAGTGGATCCATCAAAAGTCGAAGTTGTGATAAATTGGGAACAACCAAGAACTCCATCGGAAGCAAGAAGTTTCTTGGGATTGGCATGTTATTACAGACGGTTTATTCAAAATATTTCCAAGATTGCCACTCCGTTGACAAATTTAACGAGAAAAGCTGTAAAATTTGTTTGGACGAAAAAGTGTGAAGAAAGTTTTAAAGAATTGAAGAAGAAACTCAGTGTGGCACCTGTGTTGTCATTACCTGATAATACAGAAAACTTTGTGGTGTATAGTGATGCCTCCCATAAAGGATTAGGTTGTGTACTTATGCAGAACGACAAAGTCATTGCATATGCATCAAGGCAATTGAAAGGCTACGAGAAAGGGTATCCGACTCATGATTTAGAGTTGGTTGCAGTGGTATTTGCTCTGAAGATATGGAGACAGTATCTCTATGGAGAGAAATGTGAGATATACACAGACCATAAGAGTCTGAAGTATATTTTCACACAGAAGGACCTAAACATGAATCAAAGAAGATGGATGGAGTTAATAAAAGATTACGATTGTGAGATCTTTTATCACCCAGGCAAAGCAAATGTGGTTGTAGATGCTTTGAGAAGGAAAGGTCAGGAAAAGTTGATGCTGTTAACCACCCAAGAGGAGCTTATTTCAGCAATGACAAAGCTAGAGTTGGAAATAAAATTCCCAAAAGAATTCGATGAACGACTATTCCAGATAGAAGCTAGTCCAACTTTGGTGGACAAGGTAAAGAATGCTCAACTACAAGACGAAGAATGTGGAAAAATCAAAGAAAGAGTGGTTGAGGGTAGTGAAGTGAAATATAGGATCGATATCGAAGGACTGGTAAGGTTCGAGGGAAGAATTTGGGTTCCAGCAGTACCGAATATTAAAGAAGAAATCTTAATAGTAGCTCATAACTCAAGATATTCAATTCATTCGGGAAGTACGAAAATGTATTAAGATTTGCGGCGACATTTTTGGTTGCCAAATATGAAAAGGGATGTTGCAGAATGTGTTGTGAAATGCTTGGAGTGTCAGAGAGTAAAAGCAAAACATCAAAAGCCAAGTGGATTACTTCAACCGTTGAAAATACCGAAATAGAATTGGGAGCATATCACAATGGATTTTGTGGTAGGTCTTCCAACGACTCAGAAAGGATACGATGCAATATGGGTGATAGTGGATAGACTAACGAAATCAGCACACTTTTTGACAATAAAGATTAGATTTAATCTCGATCAGCTGACAAAAATGTACGTCAAGGAGATCTCTCAAGACATGGAGTTCCAATATCAATTATATCAGACAGAGATCCGAGATTATCATCAAACTTTTGGAAGAAACTACAAGAATGCATGGGAACACAACTAAAAATGAGTATGACATACCATCCGCAAACTGATGGTCAAAGCGAACGAACAATCCAGACGTTAGAAGATATGCTTAGAGCGTGCATCATGGATTTCAAAGGAAACTGGGATGATCATCTACCGTTGGTGGAATTTTCATACAACAACAGTTACCACACAAGCATTGGCATGCCGCCATACGAGGCATTATACGGCAGGAAATGCAGAACTTCGCTATGTTGGAATGAAATTGGTGAACGTCAACTGTTAGGACCAGAACTGGTACCACAAACCGCTGAAATTATCAAACTAGTCAGAGCAAGACTGGTAGCTGCTCAAGTTAGACAGAATAAATATGCTGATCAACACAGAAAAGATCGTAAATTTGACGTAGGAAATTTTGTTTTCCTGAAAGTTTCTCCTTGGAAGGGGAAAATTCATTTTGACAAGAAAGGAAAGTTAAGCCCAAGGTTTATTGGACCATTCGAGATACTGTGAAGATTGGGAGAAGTGGCTTACGAGGTAGCTTTACCTCCAGAATTAGAACATGTTCACAACGTTTTTCATGTGTCGGTGTTGCTACTGTATAAACCCGATTACAAACATGTGATCGAGTATGAACTGTTACAGTTCAATAAAGATTTTTCTTATGAAGAAGTTCATATCTAGATAGTCGACGGGAAAGAACAAGTGCTCAGGAATAAGGTGATACCTTCTGTGAAGGTGATATGGAGACACCACAATATCGAAGAGGCTACGTGGAAACTCGAAGATAAAATGATGAAGAACTAACCTAAGTTATTTATTTAATTTGTGTCTTCGATTATGGAGACATAATCTTTGTAAGTAGGGAAGAATGTGACGAGTGTATTGTTTGAGTTGTGATTCTGGGGATATAATCCTTATAAGGAGGAAAGGATGTAACAATCCAGAATTTTAAATTATAATTTCAAATATTTATTAAATTATATAAATATATTAATTGATGTGTTTATTGTAGAATAAATATTTGTTTAATTTGATTTGATTATTTATTTGTTAAATAAATAATTAATGAGTTAAAGAAATTAAGTATTATGAGATAATATTCTAATTTAATTTAATAATTAAGTTAGAGAGTTGATAGGGATTAAATGAATTATTATAATGTTTTTAATTTAATTAAATAAAGTCTGGCCATAAACTATACTATAAATGAGTTATTAAAATAAATTAAAGGAGTTTAATTCAGTTTTGCCAAACAATGCTTAATGAATGTTAAGTATTTAATTTAAATAGGTTTTACCAAACAAGGCATAAGGATTTTAAGTTATTGAGTTTTAAAATGGGTTAGCCAAATAAGCCTTACGGCTTTTGATTTTCAAAAAGATGTAACTAATATCAATTACATATATAATTACATTATATAATTTATACCTATTATATTATGTACGTTATATTTTTCTAAGTACGTAAGTTAGAGAAGGGAGGAAGAACACAGAAGAAGAAAACGAAGAGAAAGAAGAGAGAAAAGGGAGAATTCTAGAGAGACTCTGAAAGAGTAATTGTGAGAAGGAGTTTTGATAATCAAAGGGTGGCTATCATCTTCTAGATAACCTAAACCAGAAAGCAAAGGTATAATCTTACCCTTCTACTTTTCAAAGTTTTAGTTTTATTCTATTCAAAAGTTCTTTGTAAAAATTTGTGTGAAGGTCTAATTATTTTTTATATATAGTTTTTATATGATAGTTGGTTGATATAAAATTGTTTTCATAAGTTTATAGAGGAGTTATAGTAAATTGATTCATGTTATGCATTTAATTATGAAGGAAATCATATTACAATTAACTTGTATAGATAGATATGAATATGGATTAAATTAGAATTAAAATTGGTACTCAATTCATAGTATAATTGTAAATTATTTATTGATTGTGAAAATATATGAAGAAACGAAAGAAAAGTAATTAAAACTAACTGTTTTGGTTGTAAAACGAATTCACAATGAAGAATTTCGCTATGAATGTTAAAAGAAGAGGAAATAAGCGAAATAATGAAAATTAAAGGTTGTAATCTTGATGTTTATATTGTTTAGGTGATTACAAACGTGTTAGAAACATTAGCTGATGTTTCTATAAACATATTACACCTTGGTTAGGTTGGTATGAATGTTAGAAAGGAGTTTGTAGGCCTAATTTGGCTTTCAGTAGTGTTCTAGATCAAAAGTCGCGAAAACGTAGAAGGGACCCCCGTCCCGGCGGGCTCCCCTAGAGCAAAAACCCCCGCCATGGTGGGGGGGGGAGGGTAGTGTGTCTAGCCGAATTGTGGAAAACAAACTGACCGAACATGTTTTACTAAAATGAGCATAACGTTTTCATACGAACTCCGATTGATGCGATTCAAGATGATCCAGAACGAGGACGAGTAGACCTATAAGTTTTATTCTTTATGTTTTTCAATTTTATGTCATTATTAAGGGTAAAAATGGCTATCTTTAGGAATGTTGGGCATTTGGAGGCCATCGGAGGGCGTCGGGATTCACGAATGCAAATGTAATCCTTTGTGTGTTAATATAACCTAATCTAAAGAGAATGATAACATGTTGGACTTGTAATAGGATGTTAAATCAAGTTGTTAATGTGTATACGGTGCAATGACATGATCATTTAAGTAGTTGTAATAAAGCTAAAATCTAATGCTCGTCAAAAGTTGTGATGTTGTTTAAACTTAAACTAGTTAGTGAACTATATTAAAAGTGGGAAAGAAACTCATGAAGCTAATATTAGTGTAACTAATGTGTATTGTCAATACATATGGTACGTGTAGGACTTGTGGTGAATGTGAGTAGTGATTGTTTAACCTACACACGAGGCAAGTTCTCTAACTTTACTTTTACGATTGTGCAAGTGCTTAAACCTTATTGATGCATTGAGAAAGTTCCTAAACCTAATTATATATCTATTCTAACTTGATTATAGTCATGCAAACTCTTCAACATAACTCTTACTTTGAGTAGGGTTCCTATCTTTAATACTATTCTAATTACGCAAGTTCCTAAATTCTGTTATTCTTATGTTGAGTAAGTTTTATTCCTCAACTTATTATTAATCATGCACGTTCATTAACTCACTTCTTTTATTGAGTAAGATTAATATACTTAGCTTATTATTGTTCAAGCAAGGTTTGGTATAATATTCAATGCATATGCTTTCTAGTCCATTTCTAAATCATGTTTTCGATGTATAATGTTGATTCACTTATAACTCATGACTATTTCATATCATATTGTTATCGAGCACTTGAACTGATATTAAACTATATTGATTCAACTAATCCTTAGTTGATGTTCGTTGAACTCTAAATTACCTTGAAGCTTATCTAAAACAAACTTCCTTTGGTGCATACTCGTATATTAAAATTGATATGAACAACCCTATTATAGGGGATTACTTACGCGTAAGCGTTTAGTTGTTTGTACACAATACATGGTACGAAGGGTTGATCCCCCTAAATACGAGAAGTCGCTAGAGTATAACTGTTTAGGTTAAAGTTGAAATATTACTTGTAACCATGGACATAGTTTGTGGTTTTATGACCCTCAGATATATTTCATATTTTGATTCCAATTTTTGGTTATCATTGACAGTGTATTATTCAGTTCTGATGTGCTTATTCATTGACGGTTATTATTCTATTGTTGTTCATTGCTATATCTAGTGAGCATTTGTTTTGCTCACTCTTTCATAAATATAATTATTGCAGCTAAAGTTGAGAAGGTCGATGAACCTACCACAAACAAAAGAAAAGGAAAAATGTACAAGTGATGAAGACTTGTAATTTATTGGCTTTTATGTTGTTAGACATTATTTAAAGGATGTGATGTAATTATTTTATTTACGCACTTAATTTATGTTAAAGGTTAGATAGCCTGGGAGATTTTTATAGAACTTAATGATGTAACCCTTTTTAATGGGAGGATTTATGGTTTAAATTATATTATATTTGGGTAGTTAGTATGACTGTATGGAAAGTGAACACCAAGTCTTGTGGGAATGAAGTACCTAGGTTTGGGGGTGTCACATAGGTTGTGGTACAATCGTTTTCTTTGATGGTTAACATATGGGAGCTGGGCTAAACAATTCCTTCAGAGAGCGGAGGTATATATAAAACTGGCAACCGATCTAACTCACTATGAAAGATTGTGTAGACGAGACATGGACTTGTTTGTTGGTTGTTTGTTGGAAACCCTCAGAGTACCATATGGACTACTGGCAGAGACGCGATGTGTACTGAGTCCTACAAAGGTTATAAGAAGAAGATAAGAATGTAAATCATCAAAGATGATGAATGTATGAATAAGACATCTCCGTATGTCATGAAGCCGTAAAGCGGTAGAAGAAAGTTGGTCGCGTAAACTTAGATTATAAGAATGCAAACCCGAAGAAGTAAAGTTACGTATGTGACACCCCCAAATCTAGGTACTTCATTCCCACAAGATTTGGTGTTCACTAGCCAATCATTCATATTTATCTACCCAAATAAGATACCATTTAACCATAAATCCTCCCTTTAAATAGGATTATATTAATAAATAAAAATCTTCCCAGGTTGTCTCACCTTTAAACATCATTCAAGTGCGAAAATAAATTTATTACATTACATCATTATTAAAAAGCCTATGACCATCACAATAAATAAAATTACAAGTTTACATCACTTGTACATTTTTCCTTTCCTTTCCTAGTTGAAGGCTCATCTACCTTCTCAACTTTAGCTGCAATTAGTGTATAAATATGCAAGACTAAGCAAAACAAATGCTCACTATATATAGCAATGAGTCAACAAGAATATAATAACTGCCAATGAATAGGCTCATCAATACTGAATAGTACTCTATTAATAATAACCAACGTCTGGAATCAAAATATGGGATATATAAAAACTGAGGGTCATGAGACCACGAACTATGTCTAAAGTTGCAAGTAATCTTTCAACTTCAACTTTAACAGTCATAAGACTATAAGGACTCCTCGTACTTAGGGGGATCAGCCCTTCGTACAATGTATTGTGCACAAACATTTCAACGCTAAGCGTAAATTATCCCCTAATAATAGGGTTGTTCATCTCAGTATTTAGAGTACAAGTCTGCACCAAAGAAAGTTTGGTTTGGATAAGCTTTCAAGGGTAATTTGGAGTTTAAAGATCATCAACTAGAGGACTAGTTGAATCAATAGTGTGAAATAACACAACAGTTGATCAATAATAACATAATATGGAACAATGAATAAGTGTAAGCGAATTATCTATATTGTTAACTTATGATTGGAAACAACTGCAAAGCATAAGTACTGAATGTCAATAAACCTTGTTTGAATAATATTAAACTGGGTCTATGAATTATTGAATATACATTAAGTAATAGCAAGCTTAAAGTAAAGCTTGCTTATTATGAGAGTAGCTTGTGACAAATAATTGAACTAAGATAATTCAACATTAGAGATTAGAATTCAAGAAAATTGCATTCTTTGTACATGAAGGACAATAAAGAAACTTGTCTAACAATAAACAAGTTAGAATACATCAATAAATATTGGAATTCAAACTTGTTCGAGTAAAATAAGGTCATAGCTAGCTTGTTCAAATCATGATTAAGACTACAAGAGTTCGCTTAATGAAACTTTAAAGTAAGAACTTGCTCAACATAAATGTAGAGTTAAAAGGCTTGTTTAATGTAAAAAGAGAAGTTTAGAAACTTGCTCAATCAAAAGAATGAAGTTACACAATGTAATAATAGAACTAACTCAACGAAAGTGTAGAGTTAGAAAACTTGCCTCGAGCGTAAGCTAAAATATTAAAACTCACGTTCACTAATACACAATATTAAAACTACAACATCTATTAGACATACTAATATTTACTTTTCAATATAAAACGCATTACTAGCTAAACTTGTTATTTTAGCACAAGTCTAATGCTACCATATATATTTCAGAATTCCCAAGTGTTAACATCACAACACTTATCTAACATTCATTGTATAAACTAAGTTACGCATAAAACGTTCGTAACTTACTAATCACTTTTACAACTTTGAATTTACAATCCACCTAACATGACTCCGTTTAACCTTGTTGTTACATGATTCTCACATTAACCTAACGTTAAGCTAAGTTATATTGAACGTCCAAAGTCTGCATAATTAGCAGACTTCACTGTCTATGACAGGTTACTGGCGCGGCCGCGCCAGTCTTATACTGGATTGCAGCGCGCCCGCGCCAAGAGGCATCACGCCCGCGCGATGTATCAGTTTCAGTTTTGCAGAACGTGATTCGACACAGTTTTTAGGCCAACTAACACGAATTTCACCCACCAAACAGTAAAAATAACATGTAAAAATGGTATAGGACTATCACAAACATATTTGTGAACATATTCCACCAATTAAAACAATTTAACAACAATTTAAGCTAGGCTAATTTCTCAAATGCGATGTTTTTTTTATAAAACTCAATTTTTGTTATTCATCCCAAAAATCATCACTGTAAATTCAATACTTGGCCAAATCACTCCATTCAAATTACGCTATGCTCGTTTCTTAATGAACTAACATAATCAAGCTTTAATTTACAATTTCACATGCTAATTGGCCACCACAATTGATACTTTTCATGAACCATATAAAAATATATATACTGACATTATTTTCATCCTATAGTCAACGAATTTAGCATAAAAATTTCATGTGTAAACATAAACTCTAGCATTATATCATATATAACCACCATAACTTAGTTACATAACAACAATTCGAAAGAAATAGAATGCAAATAACATAACAAAACTTTGTCGTGATACTCATAAACACATATAATATAAAAGTTGTGAACATACCTTCAAGTTAGCTTGCACAACCTTGCAATTGTAGACAATTTTCTCAGGTTTCACTCTCAAACTCTCTCAATTCTCTCTGTAATTCTCTTAGTCTTAGCAACTAGAATGAAAACACTGACAGCTATAATGCGTAAACTTAACTGATAGACAAGCGTAGGAAATAAAACTGATAATCTTAATACGCCCACTTAATAAAATAACAATTACAAAAATAACGTATATATTATAATTATATTATATCTATTATTTTATTTATTTAATTTAATTTCAAAATTAAAAATTCAAAAGCCATAAGGCTTTGTTTAGCAAAACCCTTTAATTTTTAAAGAATTAATAAATTAAGCCTTGTTTGACAAAAACTAAATTAAACTCTTTTTAATTTATTTTAATAAACACTTTAGTTTATAATTTTTAATCACATATTATTTATTTAGATTTCCATATCCAACATTAACCCATTAAATTAATCACATACTATATTTTAATTAAATATAGCATTTCAGCAAATATCACAAAATTATAATTTTCATTATAACTTTATTTAATAATCTAATATACCATCTAAATTATTAAATCAAAATAACAATATAACATCTCATGTTATACTATAATTCTCTAAATTATAAATTAATTTAATTTAGAATATTATCTAATAAATTTAGATTCATAAATATTTACTAACAACCATCACATCAATAAAATATTTATTTCATCAATTCTACATTATGGTTCCTCCATATCACCTTCACGGAAGGTATCACTTTATTCTTGAGCACTTGTTCTTTCCTATTAACTATCTGGATATGAATCTCTTCATAAGATAAATTTTTACTGAACTGCAACGGTTCATATTCGATCACATGCCTGTAATCGGGTTTATAAGGTCGCAACACCGACACATGAAAAACGTTGTGCACATGTTCTAATTTTGGAGGTAAAGCTACTTCGTACGCCACCTCTCCCACTCTTCGTAGAATCTCGAAAGGTCCAATAAACCTTGGGCTTAGCTTTCCTTTCTTGTCAAAATGAATTTTCCCCTTCAAAGGAGAAACTTTCAGGAACACGAAATTTCCTGCTTCAAATTTGCGATTCTACCTGTGTTGATCAGCATACTTCTTCTGTCGATCCTGAGTAGCTACTAATCTTGCTCTGATAAGTTTGATAACTTCAGCGGTTTGCTATACCAGTTCAGGGCCTAACAATTGACGTTCACTAACTTCATCCAAGCACAGTGGAGTTCTGCATTTCCTGTAGCATAATGCCTCGTATGGCGGCATGCCAATGCTTGCATGGTAACTGTTGTAGTATGCAAATTCCACCAACCGCAAATGATCATCCCAATTTCCTTTGAAATCCAATATACATGCTCTAAGCACATCTTCTAGCGTCTGGATTGTTCGTTCGCTTTGACCATCGGTTTGTGGATGATATGATGTACTCATCTTTAGTTGTGTTCCCATGCATTCATGTAGCCTCATCCAAAAATTTGAGGTGAACCTCGAATCTCTATCTGATACTATTGACATTGGAACTCCATATCTCGACATGATCTCCTTGACGTATAGCTTCACCAGCTGATCAAGATTAAATCTAATCTTTATTGGCAAAAAGTGTTTAGATTTTGTTAATCTATCCACTACCACCCATATCGTATCGTATCCATTCTGAGTCGTTGGAAGACCTACCACAAAATCCATTGTGATATGCTCCCACTGCCATTCCGGTATTTCAAACGGTTGAAGTAATCCGCTTGGTTGTTGATGCTCGGCCTTCACTTTTTGACATGTCAAGCACTTCACAACGCATTCTGCAACTTCTCTTTTCATATTTGGCCACCAAAAATGTCGCTGCAAATCTTGATACATCTTCGTACTACCCGGATGTATCGAATATCTTGAGCTATGAGCTTCCGTCAAGATGTCTTATTTAATATCATGTACTGCTGGAACCCAAATTCGTCCCTCGAATCTTAGCATTCCTTCAGTATCGACCTTGTACTTCACTTCTTTACCCTCGACCACACTTTTCTTTATTTTTCTGCATTCTTCATCCTGTAGTTGTGCGTTCTTCACTTTGTCCATCAAAGTTGGACTAGCTTCTATCTGGAACAATTTTTCATCGGATTATTCTCAAAATTTGATTTCCAGCTCTAACCTTGCCATTGCTATAATAAGCTCCTCCTTATTTGTTAACAACATCAACTTTTCTCTGGCTTTCCTACTCAAGGCATCTGTAACCACATTAGCTTTGCCCAGATGACAAAAGATCTCACAATCATAATCCTTTATCAATTCCATCCATCTCCCTTGCCGCATGTTCAGGTCTTTCTGTGTGAAAATATACTTCAGACTTTTATGGTCTGTGTAGATCTCACATTTTTCTCCTTAGAGATAGTGTCTCCATATCTTCAGTGCAAACACAATTGCCGCCAACTCTAAATCATGAGTTGGATACCCTTTCTCGTAGTCTTTCAGTTGCCTTGATGCATACACAATGACCTTGTCGTTTTGCATAAGGACACAACCCAACCCTTTGTGTGAAGCACCACTATACACCACAAAGTTTCCTGTATTATCTGCTAACAACAACATAAGTGCCACACTTAACTTCTTTTTCAGTTCTTAAAAACTTTCCTCACACTTTTCCGTCCAAAATTTTTTTATAGATTTTCTCATCAAATTTGTCAACAGAGTGGCAATCTTAGAAAAATCTTGAATAAATTCTTGGTTGTTCCCAATTTGTCACAGCTTCGACTTTTGATGGATCCACTGAAATCCCATCCTTATCGATTACATAACCAAAAAATTGTATACATTCGGCCCAAATTCATATTTAGAGAATTTCGCGTACAACTTTTCTTTTTCATAGCGTCTCCAGCGTCAGACGTAAGTGTTCCATATGTTCCTCTTGAGTTTTAGAGTACACTAGAATATCATCGATAAATACCACCACAAACTTGTCTAAAAATGGTTTAAACACCATGTTCATCAAATCCATGAATGCTGCAGGGGCATTTGTTAAACCAAATGACATCACTAAAAATTTGTAATGTCCATATCGAGTTCGGAATGCTGTCTTTGGTACATCCTCCTTCCTTACTTTTAGTTGGTGATACCCACTTCTCAAATCTATTTTTGAGAAACATTTATCACCCTTCAATTGATCAAACAATTCATATATTCTTTGCAACGAATATTTGTTTTTAATAGTTACTTTGTTTAATTCCCTATAATCAATGCAAAGACGCATTGACCCATCCTTCTTCTTCACGAACAACACTAGTGCTCCCCACGGTGACACACTCAGCTGCATGTACTTCTTATCTAACAGTTCTTGTAGTTGCACCATTAGTTATTTCATCTCCACCGGAGCCATTCTGTACGGGGCCTTCGATATAGGAGCGGTTCCTAGTGCTAAGTTGATCATTAACTCGATTTCTCGATCAGGTGGAAGTCCTAGCAAATCCTCCAAAAACACGTCCACGAACTCCCTAACCACTAGTATTTCCTCCAATTTCACACCCTTCTCCTTTTGAGTATCGACTATGTAAGCTAAATACCCTACACAGCCCTGACTCAATAACTTCTTGGCCTACATCATCGTCAGACATTTCATTTGTCCAGACGATTTGCTACCATGAAAAACTGCCAGGCGATTTGGTTCAACTTTTGGAACCAATGGATTTTAAAAAAGCTATTCTTAGTATGTCTATGCTAATTGTTTCGGCTAGACAGAAGTTGATTTGAAATATCAAAATAAATTTTATATCATCAATGTATTTGATGCAAAGATGGTAAACAAATAGAGTTATTAATATAATTAAACATAGTGTTGGATTTGATCTCATGATCAATAACCTGCTATGGTATGATCTATAATGATGAAGTCATAAACTGACGAAGTCCTCAACGTACTGTGAAAAGTACGGTATCATGACGTCATGAAACGTTTTGATGTATTGTGAAAGAATTTAAAGAAGTAGTCAATGTCAATTGATTTGACTAGACGAAGGTTTCAAGTTGATTCCCAATTTATTGGTATGGTCTAAGCTATTTGATTTGGCTAGACAAATGGTATGTCATGTTATAAGAAAATTGAGCTTTCTTTGAAAAAGTTATGCCATGCCAAATTGTTTCGGTAGAGAATCTATTGATTAAGTCTGAGGTGAATATACCCCGAAAAGGGGTTATACGATGGGTTGATCGCCTACGTATGGAAGATGTAGTTTACCTTCTTGGTGATTATAAACTAACCGTAGTAGAAGGGTTTACGGTGAAATGTTGTTAAACCTAGTAAGAGTTCATGGTCGATTTGACCCCTTAGCAAAAGTATGAAATGTTCTAAAGGAATCCTTATGTTCCTCGTTATTCATTCTACTTCATGATTCTTGTTAGGTTATGGAGGTTAGGGGAATGTTTGAATGATAACAACTTCTTCGAAGAGAAGTTGAGAAGATGAGTAAGCTAAAATTTTGAGGACAAAATTATTTGAATGTAAAGCCCCCAAATCCAGGTACTTGAAAGCCGAAATCGGTGCTTCACGATACTATTTCTATGAGCGTAATAATACTAATAATAATAATAATAATAATAATAATAATAATAATATTAAACTTAATTTACATAATTATCAGAGTCTAGCTCCCAACTACGTAACCTTTAATACATTTCTTACATAGCATGATAGATAATATATATCATTGTCCTAAAAATATCAAACTATTACATAGAATACCACACATCTTTTTTGGTTAGCTTTCCTTTTCCTTTGTTTCTGCATGAGCCTTCTGGTTCTTCACATTTAGTTGAAAATATTTAAATTAAGTAATGATCAGCATTTGAGTGTCAAGCAAGTATTAACAATTATATATATATATATAAGCTGAAAGAATTTAAATATTTTCTTTACACTACTCTTCTACAATAAATCAATAATTGTGAAGTAATCTGTACCGATAATAATAACATAACAACCCTCTTTCAAATTTTGAAACTACGTACTGACTATAAATAGGGTTAAGGTGACATACTATGAACATTATTTTCATTTTCAAAAAGGTTAAACAGAACTTCATCTGTAAACCGTCATAACTCACGGGCACGGGGGTGATCAGCCCGTCGTACCCTGTATTACTCAATACTACATGCAAGAACGATAGGATCGTTCACTCTGTCCGCCTGGGGCGCATAAAAGTTTTCCCGTGTACGGGATGTTCATACTTGTCGGGGTTCCAAACTAAAGGTTTTATCTTGTTCAACAATAATCTATAATTCAACATATATATATATATATATATATATATATATATATATATATATATATATATATATATATATATACGGGTAATTAACAAAGGTGTATCAATATGTGATTAAATACAATGATTATCCAAGTGTGGACACTTGTATAACCATTTATAGAAATTAACTAATAGAATATGTATTTGAATTGCCATATACTAACATGTAGATAATCAATGAGCGTATATAATATATATAATAATAGGGTTAATAATCTGTACAGTAATAATATAATTCTAAAACATTCTTACTCATGTCCATTGCATAAATAAATGCAAAGGTAAGATACTTGCCTGATCTGCTGTTTACAATTCGCAACTTAGTTCTATCTTTTATATAACAACCTATCAGTAATAAGATCGTTTTACTGATTAGAATCACATACTGTAACACATAGCACTGCTTATTGCAGTCGGCACATTACCTAATCACATTGTCACATAAGTTTAACAGTCATTGAATCACAAACAAACATTAATATAGTCAAAATATCTAAGTCCAGATCAATTTCTGAAATATGTCAGTGTACCGACAGCTTTATCGGGTAATTATCGAGTCCAAGATTTTATCATGTAGCTCAATATCTGTAATTATCAGTCATACTATTTTTAAATGACTTATAATAATTTTAAAATATTTATTATAATTTATCATGAATTTTCAAACATCGGAATCATAATTAAATGATTAAAATATTAAACAATTCTATTATCATTAATATTTAATAAATATCAAACTATTAATGAAACCATTGCCAAAATATTAAAGTTATTTATAATAACTCAAAATATTTTTAAAGTATTAATATCACCCTTAAATGATTTTTAAAACCATTAAAATCATTTTTAAATAATTACCATTAATATTTAAATATTAATGTACCATTTATCAAAATATTAAAAGTCATTAATTATAACTTAAAATATTTTTAATTCATTTATATCCTTTTTAAATTAATAAAACTATTTTTAAAATATTTATTTAATATAATTTTTAAATAAATTTAATATCATTAATAATAACTTAATAATCATTAATATTAAATTATTAATGAAATTATCCTTTAAATATAAAAATTATATTTTATAACATAAAATATCTTTAAACACTTTATTTTCGTTTAAAATATTTTTTATAATAATAAAATCATTTTTAAACTAAATTATTTAATACTATTATTAAATAATTTTAATATCATTAATAATAATTAATTAATAAACTTTACCTTTAAATATTGAAAGTTATATTTTACAACTTAAAATATTTTTAAATACCTTATTATTATTTAAAACAATTTTTAATATAATAAAATCATTATTTATTTATTTATTTATTTCATTTATTAAATAACTTAATGGTCATTAATATTAATTTATTAATAAAATTTATCACAAAATATTAAAAGTCATTAAAATTAACTTAAAACATTTTCTTATATCATTATATAATTTCAAATGATTTTTCAAGTATTAAAATCATTTTTAAATATTTTAGTTAATATAATAAATAAATAAATTAAATACGTTTAATATTTCAAAAATATTAAATATTTATGAAATATATTAAAAATAATTAAAAATTAATTTTCGGACTTTAAAATAATTTTTAATAATTTATTATGTATTTTTAATAATTTAAAACAATTTTTTTCTATTTATTTAAATAAAATAATTAATTTTCAAAAATATTTGTCACTAAAGACTGCCTATAGTGACAGAACCGTCGCTATAGGTGTTCTTCGTGTTCTTCATGCAAACCCAGATCTTCAAACCCAGTTTCGAGGGACCATGTTTGACCTTCAATGATTCAGTGTATATTGTGTTTCTAGGCTAGATGTTGAGCAGATCGTGTAGTAATAGTGACAGACTACTTGATCCAAGAACAAACATGAACAAACAACATAGCATGAAAGAGATCTAATCGTCCAAAGTGGCTGTCATAGCTGTTATTCATTTCTGGGTTGCCCAGAAATGAAGAACAGTACGACTGGCCTACTTTGGGCTTCCACAACTTGCTTTTCATGAAATGATTTAGTGATCTATAAGCTTCAATATGTAGCTAACATATAGGAAAACATTTCTATTACATAAAATCAACAAAACAACAACACAATAGCAAGATCTTGTCCGGTCAAACCATATCAGAAGCCACGCTCATGAACTTTCTGGGTTACTCAGAAAGTTCATCCGTGAACCTCCTGCTTGGTTTGACCATCCCCCAAATCTCCTATGTTCATGATAAAAGCAATCTAAGAGCATTAACCTGTAGTACACATATCATATTACAAATCTATTATAACAACAACCACAAAACAACAACTAGAAGCAAAATCAGAGACACCAAAGGTCTTGTCAGACCATTCTGGGCAAGATCTGGGTTACCCAGATTTTGCCAAGTCATGGTCGGTCAACGACCTTTGACGAACAATATCTTCAAATATGTTCATACTATGTCCGTGATTCAACTTACAGAGTAAAGATATCCTATCGCACTACAATATTAAACACTTAAAACACCAAATCAATAAACACACTGAGATCAAGAAGGTTTGACATTCGGTTGCCAGACCAAAAAATAAATTTTCTCATATTTTGAAAATCTTCAAATCTGAGCCTCTAGATGTTATGGATCTAACATCTAGCAACCCAGATCATCATTATATACTATAACCAACATATTTTAACACTTAATCATAACATCTAATAACAGATCAATGGTCATATTTTCTAGGGTTAGTTTATACCTTGATGATCAATCTCTGATTCTGGCTTCTAATGTTTGTTGTATGTATTAGTGGGGCTGGTACTCGGCACTGATCTAGCAAAAATTTTCGGAGGTTTGAGCTAGAGAGGATTTTGGTTGAGTGTTTGTGAAATATTAGGCTAGCAAATGAATTATTTTCTATCTCCAATCTATATATAGTGCTTGTAGATGCATGTATGGTTGATATAGAGGCTGATTACTGGCATTTTAGTCACATGGGGTTGTTTGGTTTGGTCACCAACTTCTCCTATTATCAAAACCTATTTGCTAGCCTCAATAATGCACAAAAGGGCAATTTGGTAAATTGCTACATAATTTTAATGGCAACTTTATAATCTTGACAAACCTTTAGGGTTTGACCCTTAGGGTTTAACCCTAAAGTTTTCCAAAAATTAATTTTCTAGAATTACATTTAGGGTTTAAAAAAAATAAAAATTAGTTTCTAAAATTAGAAAATTAGGTTTTGTTAATTAGATTAGGTTTCTAATTACCTTATACAGGAACATTTGGGTATTAATATAACTAATTATAATTAATTTGCTAATCTAGTAACTAGGATTTACAATTAGTAATTAAGTTTTATAACTATTAATTAGGGTTACCTAATATAAAATTTAGGGTTTCTTAATATTAATATTTCTAAATGTTAATCAGAGTTTTAAATTACTAAATAGGTTTTCCCTTATTAGCAATAACATTTACCATACATGATATTAATCACATTGACACAATTTCTGACTGATCACAAACTCCAGTTTAGGTTTCAAATTAGGGTTTCTAATTTTAGAAATTAGGATTTTATAAATAGGGTTTTCTAAAGATTAATTAGGGTTTTTAGAATTTTAATTAGGATTTACCCAATTAATCATTTAATACGCAACATAAATCATATAACACAGTTATATAACAATCTTGAATTTCCCATTTGAATTTAAAAATAGAGTTAAACAAACTAATGCTAGGATTTTGACATTATACACCATAATTGACCAACCATTATCAATACGTACATACCGTACATATTTATAGCACTGAAAAATTAAAATATAATTAATATAATAATATTATTCTCATTCCTTGATCAAAATCCAAAATTAGGGTTTGGATTCCATATCTGATTTATCTTACACATTTAACATTATTAATTAAGTTAAAATAATTAACTTAATCAATCCAACATAAATTCATATAATAAATTAAAATAACTATTATAATAATTTTAATAACCATTTCATATATTATTTAAATAATATATAATTATATTTTCATGGAAAATAATTAATAAAAATATTTCTACTATATTAATTATTATAAGAATATAATTTATAATAATCAATAATTTTAAAATAAAATTATTTTTAATTATTCATGTAATAAATATATTTTTTTATCACATAAATACATGTACACAATATCTTCTACAAATCCTCATCCTTAAAATAAAAAAAAATTATACGAAAAATTTCTAATTTAATTATATAAAAAATATCGGGTTGTTATATTCACCCTCCCTTATAAAGATTTCGTCCCCGGAATCACCGTTTTAAAACCTATACATACACGGGTACATAGCATACATAATCATTGCAATTAGATCGTGATCGACTTTGATCGAATTGATCTTTAACTATTCACATAAAGCTTGTCTATTTGATTGAATGAAAAAATTTTATTTCTAAAAGAACTCAAATTCCCCCCTCAAAATTCTTTTACAAAATAATTTATTATTTATAGAAAAATCATGTATATATAAAAATAAAGTTATACGAATAATACCTAGAGTTTCATTGCCAGCTGCCGCCGTATCCTGGACCGTCATGTTGTAGACCCTTGTTGTTGATCTCGTCAGCTTGCTGGATGACATTGGTCCCATGATTGCCAAAGTTTGATTGCCCTTGCCAGTATTCACACTCCCTGTCTCCGTCCTCCTCTTCGAACAATCCTTCACCTTGTGCTTAGTCGATCCACACAGAAAACACCCAATGTTCATCCTCGAATTAGGACAGTTGGGAGAGATATGGCCCTCTTGCCCGCACTTGTAGCACACGAACGTCCCCTTCAAACATTCTCCAGAGTGGTTCTTTCCACAGTTTCCACACTGCACAGCTTGCTTCTTAACTCCTTCCTGTTTTACAAGCACCCTTCCAAAATTGGTCCCCTTCCTCTTGCTACTATCACTTTTACTTTCACTATTAACTTCCACCTTCCCAGCTCTTTCGATCTTGCCTTTGTTCCTCCTCTCCTTGTTGTAGAGGCTCATGGCCTCACTCCCCTCCTCAGTAATTATAGCTTTTTCAATGAGTGTTGCAAATATAGGAATCTGCAACACCGCCACCATGTTAAAGAGCCAAGGTTTTAATCCCAACTCAAACCTTCTCGCTTTCCTAGCCTCCGTATCAACTTGATGCGGAGCAAACCTAGCCAACTCATTGAACTTTTTAGCATACTCCACAACAGTCATATTCTCCTGTTTCAACTCTAAAAATTTCACCTCCATCCTAGCCTGCATACTAAATGAAAAATAGTTTTTGAAAACAGTGTTTTAAACCTATCCCATGTAACTACACCTTCTCATGCCCTGGCCTGATTTGCTTCCCACAAAAAATTTGTCTCACCCTTCATCATGTAGGTGGCAAAAGCGATCTTTTGCCCCTCAGCTACCCTAGCTATCATGAATGCTTTTTCAATTTCTTTAACCCAAGTTTGGGCTTCAACAAGGTCAGTTGTACCTTTGAATTCTGGCAGTCATACAGCCTTAAAATCTTTGAAATTCGCTAAGCGGTTGTTTCGCAAGTTCCCTGCGGCTGGTATTCCCTGTTGCATAGCTTGTGCTACCATGTTCGCAAAATGCTGCATCAGGTCTGCTTGTTGTTGTCCTTCAACATTATTGACAGATTCTTCTGCCCTTTGGTTTCGAGTTTGTCGTCTTGGCGGCATTATCTGGTTAAATAAAAATGAATTTAACTTACATTCTAAACCTTATCACATAAGTTTAATATATTAAACTTGTTTCATTACTCAAACATAGATTCATATTCATTTAGCGAATATTTTACATAGCATAACACATACTGCTTTAAACATCAACTATCCCTTTGTGACCACAAAAGTCGGAATTTACAGTCTTGACTAATACAAAAGTTGAGAATATTATATTACACAAATATGCTAATCATATATATTACACCTACACAACAGAACCTATAATACATATTCACTACGCCTTTTTCTTGGACAACCTCTCACCTGATGACCTTCTATCCCACAAACAAAACATGCACCTTGTTTATAGTCGATACAATACAGAGTGGTATGCCCCTCATAGCCGCAAAGGTAACAAATTCTTTTCCCTTTCTTCTTATCAGGTTTTCCTAAGTCATGATCTTCTTTCTTTATTTTTTCCTTATTGCTCGTAGCTGCACACGATGTGTTGCTTGTGGCTCCTATCTGATCAATTTGGATTTTAAGTTTATCTTGTTCTTCTATTATTTCTATTAACGTCTGTTGCAGTTGACTATTAAGCAGCTTTTCTATCTCCCACAACCTTTCCAGAGAAGAAACCTTGTTTCTCAGATTCTGCACTTCTATTGATGCTAGATCAGCTTTAACTTTAGTATCCGAATCACTATCTGTCAGCTCCACCATTTCTGGATCTGGTAACATATTTTCTGTAATAACCACCTCGTCTGAGTTGTTTTCATCGTGAGCCTCTATTTCAGCTATTGGCTTCGATATTAGCTCGGGTGTATGGATTTGATCCTTCTTCATGCTATAAGCATATAACAAGCCTTTTCCACCTGACATCAACACACATAAATTATCCTGATTAGCATATAGTTTATACACACAACAACCAATAGTTTTATATAAGTTATCTTTTATTTGTTTGGCGATGAGTTATTTATTTTTTCAACGTTTCCCTCTGTTTTAAGGTTATACCCTAATGCCTATCCCACCTAAGGTTTCTAACCCTAAAGCTCTGATACCAACTTGTAAAGCCCCCAAATACAGGTACTTGAAATCAGAACTCGGTGCTTCATGATACCATTTCTATGAGCGGAATAATACTAATAATAATAACAATAATATAAATATTAAACTTCATTTATATAATTATCAGAGTCTAGCTCCCAAGGACGTAACCTTTAATACATTTCTTACATAGCATGATAGATAATATATATCATATTCTTAATAATATCAAACTATTACATAGAATAACACAAATCTTATTTGGTTAGCTTCCCTTTTCCTTTGTTTCTGCATGAGCCTTCTGGTTCTTCACACTTAGCTGAAAATATTTAAATTAAGCAATGATGAGCATTTGAGTGCCCAGCAAGTATTAACAATTATATATATATATATATATATATATATATATATATATATATATATATATATATAAGCTGAAAGAATTTAAATATTTTCTTTATACGACTCTTCTATAAAAAATCAATAGTTGTGAAGTAATCTGTACCGATAATAATAACATAACAACCCACTTTCAAATTTTTGAAACTACGTACTGACTATCAATATGGTTAAGGTGACATACTATGAACATTATTTTTATTTTCGAAAAGGTGAAACAGAACTTCATCTGTAATCCGTCATAACTTACAGGCACGGGGGTGATCAGCCCGTTGTACCCTATATTGACCAATACTACATGCAAGAACGATAGGATCATCCACTATGTCCGCCTTGGGCGCATAAAAGTTTTCCCGTGTATGAGATGTTCATACTTGTTAGGGTTCCAAACCAAATGTTTTATCTTGTTCAACAATAATCTATAATTCAACATATATATATATATATATATATATATATATATATATATATATATATATATATATATATATATACACACGGGTAATTAACAAAGATGTATCAATATGTGATTAAATACAGTGATTATCCAAGTGGGGGCACTTGTATAACCTTTTATAAAAATTAACTAACAGAATATATATTTGAATTACCATATACTAACATGTTGATAATCAATGGGCGTATATAATATATATAACAATAGGGTTAATAATCAGTACAGTAATAATTTAATTCTGAAACATTTTTACTCATGTCCATTGCATAAAGAAAATGCAAAGGTAAGATACTTGTCTGATCTGCTGTTTACAATTCGCAACTTAGTTCTATCTTTTGTATAACAACCTATCATTAATAAGATCATTTTACTGATTAGAATCACATACTATAACACCTAGCACTACTTTTTACAGTCATCACATTACCTAATCACATTGTCACATAAGTTTAACAGTCATGGAATCACAAACAAACGTTAATACAGTCAAAATATCTAAGTCGAGATCAATTTTTGAAACATGTCGGTGTACCGACAACTTTATCAGGTAATTATCGACTCCAAGACTCTATCCTGCAGCTCAATATCTGTAATTATCAGTCATATTATTTTTAAATGTCTTATAATAATTTTAAAACATTTATTATAATTTATCATTAATTTTCAAACACCGGAATCATTATTAAATAATTTAAATATTAAACAATTCTATTATCATTAATATTTAATTATTATCAAACTATTAATGAAACCATTGTCAAAATATTAAAGTTATTTGTAATAACTCAAAATATTTTTAAAGTATTAATATCACCCTTAAATGATTTTTAAAACAATTAAAATCATTTTTAAATAATTACCATTAATATTTAAATATTAATGTACTATTTATCAAAATATTAAAAGTAATTAATTATAACTTAAAATATTTTTAATTCATTTATATCCTTTTTAAATTAATAAAACCATTTTTAAACTATTTATTTAATATAATTATTAAATAAATTTAATATCATTAATAATAACTTAATAATCATTAATATTAAATTATTAATGAAATTATCCTTTAAATATTAAAATTATATTTTATAACTTAAAATATCTTTAAACACTTTATTTTCATTTAAAATGATTTTTATAATAATAAAATCATTTTTAAACTAAATTATTTAATACTATTATTAAATAATTTTAATATCATTAATAATACTTAATTAATGAAATTTACCTTTAAATATTAAAAGTTATATTTTATAACTTAAATATTTTTAAATACCTTATTATTATTTAAATTGATTTTTAATATAATAAAATCATTATTTATTTATTTATTTATTTCATTTATTAAATAACTTAATGATCATGAATACTAATTTATTAATGAAATTTATCACAAAATATTAAGTCATTAAAAATAACTTAAAATATTTTCTTATATCATTATATATTTTTAAATAATTTTTCAAGTATTAAAATCATTTTTAAATAATTTATTTAACATAATAAATAAATAAATTAAATACGTTTAATATTTCAAAAATATTAAATATTTATGAAATATATTAAAAATAATTAAAAACTAATTTTTGGACTTTAAAATAATTTTTAATAATTTATTAAGTATTTTTAATAATTTAAAACAATTTTTTTCTATTTATTTAATTAAAATAATTAATTTTCGAAAATATTTGTCACTAAAGACTGCCTATTGCGACATAACCGTCGCTATAGGTGTTCTTCGTGTTCTTCATGCAAATCCAGATCTTCAAACCTAGTTTCGAGGGACCGTGTTTAACCATCAATGATTCAGTGTGTATTGTGTTTCTAGGCTAGATGTTGAGCAGATCGTGTAGTAATAGTGATAGACTACTTGATCCAAGAACAAACATGAACAAACAACATAGCATGAAAGAGATCTAATCGTCCAAAATGGCTGTCAGAGCTGTTCTTCATTTCTGGGTTGCCCAGAAATGAAGAACAGTACGACTGGCCTACTTTGGGCTTCCACAACTTACTTTTCATGAAATGATTTAGTGATCTATAAGCTTCAGTACGTAGCCAACATATAGGACAACATTTCTATTACATAAAATCAACAAAACAACAACACAATAGCAAGATCTTGTCCGGTCAAACCGTGTCAGAAGCCACACTCATGAACTTTCTAGGTTACCTAGAAAGCTCATCCGTGAACCTCCTGCTTGGTTTGACCATCCCCCAAATCTCCTATGTTCATGATAAAAGCAATCTAAGATTATTAACCTGTAGTACACATACCATATTACAAATCTATTATAACAACAACAACAACAAAACAACAACTAGAAGCAAGATCAGAGACGTCAAAGGTCTTGTCAGGCCATTCTGGGCAAGATCTGGGTTACCCAGATTTTGTCAAGTCATGGTCGGTTAACGACCTTTGACGAACAATATCTTCAAATCAGTTCAAGCTATGACCGTGATTCAACTTACAGAGTAAAGATCTCCTATCGCACTACAATATCCAACACTTTAAACACCAAATCAATAAACACACTAAGATCAAGAAAGGTCTAACATTCGGTTGGTAGACCAAAAAATAAATTTTCCCAGATTTTGTAAATCTTCAAATCCGAGCCTCTAGATGTTATGGATCTAACATCTAGCAACCCAGATCATCATTATATACTATAACCAACATATTTTAACACTTAATCATAACATCTAACAATAGATCAATGGTCAGATTTTCTAAGGTTAGTTTATACCTTGATGATCGATCTCTGATTCTGGCTTCTAATGTTTTTTATATGTATTAGTGGGGCTGGTATTTGGGACTGATCTAGCAAAAAAATTCTGCGGTTTGAGCTAGAGAGGATTTTGGTTGAGTGTTTGTGAAATATTAGGCTAGCAAATGAATTATTTTCTCTCTCCAATCTATATATACTGCTTGTAGATGCATGTATGGTTGATATAGAGGCTGATTGCTGGCATTTTAGTCACATGGGGTTGTTTGGTTTGGTCACCAACTTCTCCTATTGTCAAAACCTACTTGCTAGCCTCAATAATGCACAAAAGGGCAATTCGATCAATTGCTACATAATTTTAATGGTAACTTTGTAATCTTGACAAACCCTTATGGTTTAACCCTTAGGGTTTAACCCTAAGGTTTTTCAAAAATTAATTTTCTAGAATTACATTTAGGGTTCACAAATAAAATAAAAATTAGTTTCTAAAATTAGAAAATTAGGGTTTGTTAATTAGATTAGGTTTCTAATTTCTTTATACAGGAACATTACGGTATTAATATCACTAATTATAATAAACTTTGCTAATCTAGTAATTAGGGTTTATAATTAGTAATTATGTTTTATAACTACTAATTAGGGTTACCTAATATAGAATTTAGGGTTTCTTAATATTAATATTTCTAAATGTTAATTAGAGTTTTAAATTACTAATTAGGTTTTCCCTTATTAGCAATAACATTTACCATACATGATATTAATCACATTAACACAATTTCTGACTGATCACAAACTCCAGTTTAGGTTTCAAATTATGGTTTCTAATTTAAAAAATTAGGATTTTATAAATAGGGTTTTCTAAAGATTAATTAGGGTTTCTAGAATTTTAATCAGGGTTTACCCAATTAATCATTTAATACACAACATAAATCATATAACACATTTATATAACAGTCTTGAATTTCCCATTTAAATTTAAAATAGGGTTAAACAAATTAATGCTAGGATTTTGACATTATACACCATAATTAACCAACCATTATCAATACGTACATAGCGTACATATTTATAGCACTGAAAAATCAAAATACAATTAATATAATATTATTATTCTCATTCCTTGATCAAAATCTAAAATCAGGGTTTGGATTCCATATCTGATTTATCTTACACATTTAACATTATTAATTAAGTTAAAATAATTAACTTAATCAGTCCAACATAAATTCATATAATAAAATAAAATAACTATTATAATAATTCTAATAACCATTTCATATATTATTTAAATAATATATAATTATATTTTCTTGGAAAATAATTAATAAAAATATTTCTACTATATTAATTATTATAAGAATATAATTTATAATAATCAATAATTCTAAAATAAAATTATTTTTAATTATTCATGTAATAAATATATTTTATTTTATCACATAAATACATATACACAATATCTTGTACAAATCCTCATCTTTAAAATAAATAAAAAAATTATACGCAAAATTTTTGATTTAATTATATAAAAAATATCGGGTTGTTACATTCACCCTCCCTTATAAAGATTCCGTCCTGGACTCACCGTTTTAAAACCTATACATACACGGGTACATAACATACACAATCATTGCAATTAGATCTTGATCAACTTTGATCGAACCGATCTTTAACTATTCACACAAAGCTTGTCTATCTGATTAAATGGAAAAATTTGATTTCTAAAAGAACTCAATTCCTCCCTCAAAATTCCTTTATAAAATAATTTATTATTTATAGAAAAATCATGTATATATAAAAATAAAGTTATACGAATAATACCTGGAGTTTCATTGCCAGTTGCCGCCGTATCCTGGACCATCATGTTGTAGACCCTTGTTGTTGATTTCGTCGGCTTGCTGGATGATATTGGTCCCATGATTGCCAGAGTTCCATTGCTCTTGCCAATATTCACACTCCCTGCCTCCGTCCTCCTCTTCGAACAATCCTTCACCTTGTGCTCAGTCGATCCACATAGAAAACACCCACTGTTCATCCTAGAATTGGGGCAGTTGGGAGAGATATGACCCTCTTGCCCGCACTTGTAGCACACGAACTTCCTCTTCAAACATTCTCTAGAGTGGTTCTTTCCACAATTTCCACACTGCACAGCTTGCTTCTTAACTCCTTCCTGTTTTACCTGCACCCTTCCAAAATTTCTCCCCTTCCTCTTGCTACTACCACTTTTACTTCCACTATTAACTTCCACCTTCCCAGCTCTTTCGATCTTACCTTTGTTCTTCCTCTCCTTGTTGTAGAGGCTCATGGCCTCACTCCCCTCCTCAGCAATTATAGCTTTTTCCATAAGTGTTGCAAATGTAGGAATCTGTAATACTGCCACCTTGTTATAGAGCCAGGGTTTTAATCCCAGCTCAAAGCTTCTCGCTTTCCTAGCCTCCGTATTAACTTGATGCGGAGCAAACCTAGCCAACTCATTGAACTTTGTGGCATACTCCGTAACAATCATATTCTCTTGTTTCAACTCTAAAAATTTCACCTCCATCCTAGCCTGCATACTAGATGTAAAATAGTTTTTTCGAGAAACAGTGTTTTAAACCTATGCCATGTAACTACACCTTCTCTTGCCCTGGCCTGATTTACTTCCCACCAAAAATGTGCCTCACCCTTCATCATGTAGGTGGCAAAAGCGGTCTTTTGCCCCTCAGCTACCCTAGCTATCACGAATGCTTTTTCAATTTCTTTAACCCAAGTTTGGGCTTCAACAGGGTCAGTTGTACCTTTGAATTTCGGCGGTCCTACAGCCTTAAAATCTTCAAAATTCGCTAAGCGGTTGTTTGGCGGGTTCCCTACGGCTGGTATTCTCTGTTGCATAGCTAGTTCTATCATGTTTGCAAAACGCTGTATCGGATCTGCTTGTTGTTGTCCTTCAACATTATTGACAGATTCTTCTGCCATTTGGTTTCGAGTTTGTCGTCTTGGCGGCATTATCTGGTTAAATAAACATGAATTTAACTTACATTCTAAACCTTATCACATAAGTTTAATATATTAAACTTGTTTCATTACTAAAACATATATTCATATTCATTTAGCGAATATTTTACATAGCATAACACATACTGCTTTAAACATCAGTTATCCCTTTGTGACCACAAAAGTCGGGATTTACAGTCTTGACTAATACAAAAGTTGAGAATATTATATTACACAAGTATGATAATCATATTTATTACACCTATACAACAGAACCTTTACTACCTATTCACTATGCCTTTTTCTTGGACAACCTCTCGCCTGATGACCTTCTATCCCACAAACAAAACATGCACCTGGTTTATAGTCGAGACAATACAGAGTGATATGCCCCTCACAGCCGTAAAGGTAACAAATTCTTTTCCCTTTCTTCTTATCAGGTTTTCCTAAGTCATGATCTTCTATATTTATTTTTCCCTTATTGCTCGAAGCTGCACACGATGTGTTGCTTGTGGCTCCTATCTGATCAATTTAGATTTTAAGCTTATCTTGTTCTTCCATTGTTTCTAATAACGCCTGTCGTAGTTGACTATTAAGCAGCTTTTCTATCTCCCACAACCTTTCCAGAGAAGAAACCTTGTTCCTCAGATTCTGTACTTCCATTGATGCTAGATCAGCTTCAACTTTAGTGTCCGAATCATTATCTTTCAGTTCCACCATTTTTGGATCTAGCACCATGTTTTCTACAATAACCACCTCGTCTTAGTTATTTTCATCGTGAGCCTCTATTTTAGCTATTGGCTTCGATATTAGCTCGGGTGTATGGATTTGATCCTTGTTCATGCTATAAGCATATAACAAGCCTTTTCCACCTGACATCTACACACATAAATTATCCTGATTAGCATATAGTTTATACACACAACAACCAATAGTTTTATATAAATTATCTTTTATTTGTTTGACGATGAATTTATCCGATTCATCTCCTTTTAAAATTTATATGAGTTATTTATTTTTTCAACGTTTCCCTCTGTTCTAAGGTTATAGCCTAAGATCTATCCCACCTAAGGTTTCTAACCCTAAAGCTCCGATACCAACTTGTAAAGCCCCCAAATCCAGGTACTTGAAACCCAAACTCGGTGCTTCACGATACCATTTTTATGAGCGAAATAATACTAATAGTAATAACAATAATATAAATATTAAACTTAATTTACATAATTATCAGAGTCTAGCTCCCAAGTACATAACCTTTAATACATTTCTTACATAGCATGATAGATAATATATATCATATTCCTAATAATATCAAACTATTACATAGAATAACACAAATCTTATTTGGTTAGCTTTCATTTTCCTTTGTTTCTGCATGAGCCTTCTGGTTCTTCACACTTAGCTGAAAATATTTAAATTAAGCAATGATGAGCATTTGAGTGCCCAGCATATATATATATATATATATATATATATATATATATATATATATATATATATATATATATATATAAGTTGAAAGAATTTAAATATTTTCTTTATACTACTCTTCTATAAAAAATCAATAGTTGTGAAGTAATCTGTACCGATAATAATAACATAACAACCCACTTTCAAATTTTTGAAACTACGTACTGACTATCAATATGGTTAAGGTGACATACTATGAACATTGTTTTTATTTTCGAAAAGGTGAAACAGAACTTCATCTGTAAACCGTCATAACTTACGGGCACGGGGGTGATCAGCCCGTTGTACCCTGTATTGATCAATACTACATGCAAGAACGATAGGATCGTTCACTCTGTCCGCCTTGGGCACATAAAAGTTTTCTCGTGTATGGGATGTTCATACTTGTCGGGCTTCCAAACCAAAGATTTTATATTGTTCAACAATAATCTATAATTCAATATATATATATATATATATATATATATATATATACGGGTAATTAACAAAGGTGTATTAACATTTGATTAAATACAATGATTATCCAAGTGGAGACACTTGTATAACTATTTATATAAATTAACGAACAGAATATATATTTGAATTACCATATACTAACATGTTGATAATCAATGAGCGTATATAATATGTATAACAATAGGGTTAATAATCTGTACAGTAATAATATAATTCTGAAACATTCTTACTCATGTCCATTGCATAAAAAAAATGCAAAGGTAAGATACTTGCATGATATGTTGTTTACAATTCGCAACTTAGTTCTATCTCTTGTATAACAACTTATCAGTAATAAGATCATTTTACTGATTAGAATCACATACTATAACACATAGCACTGCTTATTGTAGTCAGCACATTACCTAATCACATTGTCATATAAGTTTAACAGTCATTGAATCACAAACAAACAAACATTAATACAGTCAAAATATCAAAGTCCAGATCAATTTCTGAAACATGTCGGTGTACCGACAGCTTTATCGGGTAATTATCGAATTCAAGACTCTATCCTGTAGTTCAATATCTGTAATTATTAGTCATATTATTTTTAAATGACTTATATTAATTTTAAAACATTTATTATAATTTATCATGAATTTTCAAACATCGAAATCATTATTAAATAATTTAAATATTAAACAATTCTATTATCATTAATATTTAATTAATATCAAACTATTAATGAAACCATTATCAGAATATTAAACTTATTTATAATAACTCAAAATATTTTTAAAGTATTAATATCATCCTTAAATGATTTTTAAAATAATTAAAATCATTTTTAAATAATTACCATTAATATTTAAATATTAATGTACTATTTATCAAAATATTAAAGTCATTAATTATAACTTAAAATATTTTTATTTCATTTATATCCTTTTTAAATGATTTTTAAATTAATAAAACTATTTATTTAATATAATTATTAAATAAATTTAATATCATTAATAATAACTTAATAATCATTAATATTAAATTATTAATGAAATTATCCTTTAAATATTAAAATTATATTTTATAACTTAAAATATCTTTAAACACTTTATTTTCATTTAAAATAATTTTTATAATAATAAAATCATTTTTAAACAAAATTATTTAATACTATTATTAAATAATTTTAATATCATTAATAATAATTAATTAATAAAATTTACCTTTAAATATTGAAAGTTTTATTTTACAACTTAAAATATTTGTAAATACCTTATTATTATTTAAATTGATTTTTAATATAATAAAATCATTACTTATTTATTTATTTAATTGATTTATTAAATAACTTAATGATCATCAATATTATTTTATTAATAAAATTTATCACAAAATATTAAAAGTCATTAAAAATAACTTAAAATATTTTCTTATATCATTATATAATTTTAAATGATTTTTCAAGTAATAAAATCATTTTTAAATAATTTATTTAACATAATAAATAAATAAATTAAATATGTTTAATATTTCAAAAATATTAAATATTTATGAAATATATTAAAAATAATTATAAACTAATTTTCGGACTTTAAAATAATTTTTAATAATTTATTATGTATTTTTAATAATTTAAAACAATTTTTTTCTATTTAATTAATTAAATTATTAATTTTCGAAAATATTTGTCATTAAAGACTGCCTATAGCGACAGAACCGTCGATATAGGTGTTCTTCGTGTTCTTCATGCAAATCCAGATCTTTAAACCCAGTTTCGAGGTACTATGTTTGACCATCAATGATTCAGTGTGTATTGTGTTTCTAGGCTAGAAGTTGAGCAGATCGTGTAGTAATAGTGACAGACTACTTGATCCAAGAATAAACATGAACAAACAACATAGCATGAAAGAGATCTAATCGTCCAAAGTGGCTGTCAGAGCTGTTCTTCATTTCTGGGTTGCCCAAAAATGAAGAACAGTACGACTGGCATACCTTGGGATTCCACAACTTGCTTTTCATGAAATGATTTAGTGATCTATAAGCTTCAGTATGTAGCCAACATATAGGACAACATTTCTATTACATAAAATCAATAAAACAACAACACAATAGCAAGATCTTGTCCTGTCAAACCATGTCAGAAGCCACGCTCATGAACTTTCTAGGTTACCCAGAAAGCACATCCGTGAACCTCCTGCTTGGTTTGACCATCCCCCAAATCTCCTATGTTCATGATAAAAGCAATCTAAGAGCATTAACCTGTAGTACACATACCTTATTACAAATCTATTACAACAACAACAACAAAACAACAAATAGAAGCAAGTTCAGAGACGTCAAAGGTCTTGTCAGACCATTCTGGGCAAGATCTGGGTTACCCAGATTTTGTCAAGTCATGGTCGGTCAACGACCTTTGACCAACAATATTTTCAAATCTGTTCAAGCTATGACCATGATTCAACTTACAGAGTAAAGATCTCCTATCGCACTACAATATCCAACACTTAAAACACCAAATCAATAAACACACTGAGATCAAGAAGGTCTGACATTCGGTTGGCAGACCACAAAATAAATTTTCCCAGATTTTGTAAATCTTCAAATACGAGCCTCTAGATGTTATGGATCTAACATCTAGCAACCCAGATCATCATTATATACTATAACCAACATATTTTAACACTTAATCATAACACCTAACAACAGATCAACGGTCAGATTTTCTAGGGTTAGTTTATACCTTGATGATCAATCTCTGATTCTGGCTTCTAATGTTTGTTATATGTATTAGTGGGGCTGGTATTTGGGACTGATCTAGCAAAAATTTTCGGAGGTTTGAGCTAGAAAGGATTTTGGTTGAGTGTTTGTGAAATATTAGGCTAGCAAATGAATTATTTTCTCTCTCCAATCTATATATAGTGCTTGTAGATGCATGTATGGTTGATATAGAGGCTGATTGCTGGCATTTTAAGTGCAAAGATGAATATTTGGTTAAAAATATATATTGATTGATGTTACAGGGATAAAATATTGATGATGGACTTTTAAATCATAGAAGATAGTAGACTTCATTCTCTACTTAACTCTTTTAATGAGTTGTTATTTCCGCTGCGAATATTGATCTGAAACTGGTTGTCCATTATATTTTATCTGATGTATTGAAGGCTAACGATAATTTGTTCTGCATTATCTCAGTCATAATATTCTTTAATGGGCTAGTTGAGCTCACTCTTTTCCTTTTTGTTCTATTTTTCTTCTTAGGAGGCGAGGATATAATGGAAACTAGTCGGGGTGTGGAGTGATGAGTCCAGACAGTTATTTTAGCAGTCCTCACTATTTTGTAAAATAGTGTATCAATATTTCTAATGAGGACTTATTTGAGTTTGGATATTTTCTAGAAGACAATATTTGTATTTAAACTCATAGCTTATGTGTTGTCGTATTTTGCACGACAATTGTAATAATGATGTTGTAGTTGTTTTCTGTACCATGTATTTGGCGACTCGGAATGGGTTGTGTGGACCTATTTTTGGGCCGTCACACATATGGCACCAGACAGATATCAAATGACCAAAGTTAAAAAACAGAATAGTGAGTCCTTCCGTTAGTATGCCCAAAGGTGGAGATGGATGGCGACACAAGTTACCCCACCTAGGACGTAGACTAAAACGGTAATGACTTTCATCGACATTCAAGAGGCTCCATATTATGAAAGAGACCTAGCTGGAATAGGAAAACCATTCTCTGAAATGATTAAATTTGGAGAAATAGCTGAAATAGGGTTGAAATACGGAAATATTAAAGACCTCACTGCTTTTGAAGCAGTAGTTAAGCACATCCAGATCGGGAATTACGGGAGTATCCCTAGGAGGACCCATGAAAAAGGAAGATGTATCCGTAATACTCCAAGGTCAAACTCGGTGAGGAAATCAGAACCCACCTATACAAAGATAAAACAACTATTCCCTATTCCAAACTTCTGTAAATCCTACAAATTCATCATCCCCGAAAGTTGGAGAAGTCAGGCGCAGGAGAACATTCACACCCTTAGGGGATTCCCTTGAAAATATCTTCAAGCTTTTGACAACATGGAAGAAAATCACTCAGCTCCTTCCCCTTGTAAATCCAAATGGGAAAAACTTTGACCCCAATAAAAAGTGTGCATACCATTTTGGTTCCCCTGGACATGATACACAAGATTGTTGGTCTTTAAAACACAAAATCCAAGACATGATAGATACTAATGAGATTGTGGTGATAACACCAGAGAAACCTCATGTCCAAGAAAATCCTCTGCCTCAGCATAATGACGAAGGAATAAACATGATTAGTATTGGAAGGAGGGAAAGTTCTAAGTACCTTCAATACATTAGAGAAACATCACAAATAGATGAAGGAATACATGTGGAGCTAGGTTATTCTGAAGGATGGTCTTCAATCAAGCTTGAACTGAAATCCATCAAGGAGTAGATTGATCAGTTAGTAGAATTTGTGGTATATTAGCACCAAGTAACTCAACATCGGATCAATCAAGGGCAAAGAAACCTCCTCTCCATTTCAACAAGGGAACATCACCGATTCCAAGAAAATGAAACTTGGGAAGAAAAAGTTGTAAGAAAAGTTAGATCCCAAGCTCGTCGAGAGTATGTAGATAAAAGAAAGTTCACTCCTTTGGGTCAACCGATGGACGAAATTCTACAGATGTTGATTAATGAAAGGAAGATCACATAATTGTTACCCACAATTAACCCATGTTCAAAGAGGTTTAATGCTACCAGGATATGTCAATACCATTACAACACTCCTGGCCATGACACAGAAAGTTGTTGGGCACTTCGTCACTTGATCCAGAACAACGGTGATCTGTAAATGGTAAACAGAGGTAATACCTTGCTTGAAGAAGAGGAGATATTTTCTCCTGGAACATAGAGATAGAGGGAAGTTATAGCAGTCGTATCCTCTAAAGGAGACATGTATTCAACACCTCTAGTAATTCAAGTAATGAGGGATAAAAGAAGAAAGAATCCTATAAAAATATCTGCATCAGAACCACTAGTGTTGTCGTGTCTACCCCAATATCCAATTATTACCAGCTTGAAGAAAGTCCCGTGGAATTATGGGAAAAGTAAGGGATCAACCTCAGACTGCATTGTCATTCTTCCTAAGGATAACCCGTTATCCTTACCTCAAAGGGTAATGAAGCCAGTTAACAAAGCCTCGAGGAAAGTACCTAAGAAGAAGATCAAAGAGTTCCTCTGAAAGATGGGGCACAATGAAACAAAAGTGGTGCAACATCAAAAAGGAGCACCCAAACAAATCTCCATCCTAGATGTGATATTATCCTCGGAAGATCACTGTAAAATCTTGGTTCAAGTCTTGGAAAGGGCTCATCTACCAAAAAACGGTGTACACGAAAAAATTCTGTCACCTAGTAGATCATGAAAGTAGTATGCATACAAGCCAATCACGTACGATGATAAAGAATGTACTTTGTAATCAATCTTATTTATTTGTTAATAAAAGAATTAATTATTAAAGCCATTTATTATCTACATGATGCTATTTTTATAATATATGATAAACCCATAGTTTTAAGCAATGCTTTTAGAATCATGATGAGAACATGCTAATGAGATATAAATTTTTAGATAGCTTAAAACTAAAATGTTCTCAATCAATGGATTACTAAAAAGGGGATTAGTAAATCCGGATAGATTGATACATACGTTGCTTACTCATTGGATGAGAATGATTGATCACATGATCATTTGTGTGGAGACACTAAAGTAAGTATGTCAGTGTTTATTGGAGAATAAGTTCACTGAACATGACTCGCTAAGGAATACCTAATGGAGTTTTACTTGCTTGTCAATAGGAATTTATGTAGTGATAGTAGTACAGATGATCCTTAGACTTGAGATTATCATAGTATCTTAAATATAATGAATTACACTTTGACTTGTTCTTTAAGACTTTTTGGGTATATCAAAGGGTATGCTTAGGTATTATAAGTTATATATGGAGATAATGAATAATCAATATAGAATCTACCACTTCTAGTAAAAGAAAAAAAATGTCATATGTGATTTGATAAATGACAACCCAAGAATCATTGGCCAAGGTGAAATGAAATTAAAAAGTAGTTTCTAATTTGCATTTATTCGGAGTTGCGCGTTTGGGAATCGAAATACATATAATTAAATAAAATAAGACTTGATAGTAATTCCATGTCTTATATTTAATTGGGACATTGTATGGTGAATGATTGAATTGTATGGTAACTATTTACTCAAAGGTTCTTTTATGATTAATGTTAAAATCTATATTATCTGGAAAGTCGTTGATCGCTAGGGATGCTTATCCCTATTGTAGAATAAATATTATTTATTTAAATAAATTAATAGTTTAATTTATTTATTTAAATAAGATTAGAATTGTTCTAATTGATTTATTCACAACCGGTTTAACATGGAGAACTTGTGACAACCCTAGAATTTGGATATTTATTAAAATCTTAAAAGATTGAAATAAGGTTAAATAATAGACCTAGACAAGAAATAAGTGAATGGATTTAGCATTTCTGGGAAGGAATTTTGTGAATTTAAAATTTTTTGGTAAAGGCTTGTCGTATTAAGTATATAAGTGCATATGATCTGTGTATGGTCATGTAGGTGTACAGTGTGTGGTTAAGGGTCAAAGGTTGACTAGATAAATTATATAAGTGTCTAAACCCTAATATTATATTAAGAACGTCAGCGTTCAGTTAGAAAACCCAAGCGATTGATAAGAAACCCTTACCGGCTCTAGAAAACCCTTATTACAGTTCTGGGAATTCGAAACCCAAATTAGGATTGTTAAAACCCTAATTTGGGATCTCGGATGCTTAAGTGTAAATAATTACAGTCTTAATTAGGGAAAAACCTAATAAATTAGTTAGAAAACCCTAATTTTATAATTTGAAACCCTAATGTACAATTATGGGACCTAATTGCTAAATTAGCAAATTTTAATTACGAAATATTAATCCTAATTTTTAAGTCCTAATGTGATTATGAAATTGTAATATAATTAGGAAATCCTAATTATAATTTAGAAATCATAATTTTCCATTTTAAAATCTAATTAGAACATCTTAAAATTTTAATTTTTAAAACCTTAGGGTTAAACCCTAAGGGTTGGAGCATTTGACATTTAAGCCATTAAAATTGGAAATCAAATTACCATTTTGCCCTTTTTCATTCTTTAATGTGATGGAGGGTAGATCTAGCCAAATTTCACCAACTAAAGTTATTCACATGTGTTATATATCAAATATATATCAGCCAATTTGCTAGACCAAATGCATTGCATCATAGAATAAATAGATTAAATATAGAGAAATGCCCACTTTATCTCTAATTTTTGCCATAGCACTTCTCTCTCTAAAATCTGAAAATTTAGAGTGAGAGAGAGAGTGAAAAGATAAGCCATGTTCAAGCTTTAGCTTTCCAAGATCAGTTCATGGTGGTCAGAATCTAGATCAAGCTTTAAAAGAGGTATAAAAACCCTAAACATAGAAATTTCTATGATTCATGTTAATCTTTGTGTTTAGATGTTTAAAGTTGTGTAATAGGATTTTATTGAGTGATGTGGGTCGTAATAACCTAGATCCATAACATCTAGATACACGAAAATCAAAATTTTGAAACTGATCATGAACCCTAGTTTTGTGTTTGACAAGCAAATGTCAGGGCTTCTAGATCAGTGTGTGTTAGGTGTTATGTGTGTTTTATGTTATGAATCTGTTCTATGCTATGTAGGCTTTGATCTAGAACTTGAATCAAGGTTAGATCATGTTTAGAATTCATGTTATAAGCTGTCAGACCTAGTTGACCGATCACGAAAAATGTTTCTGGGCAGCCCAGATTTGCCCAGAAAAGTCTGATAGTGTTTTTGCAGGCCTTTGATCTTGTTGCTCTTTGATAGTTTGGTCATTTTGTTGGTTGGATCTTGTAGACTGACATGTAGGCTATACGTATAAGACTTTACTTTACCAAAATCATAAACAGAAACGAATATAATTGTGGTCAAAGTAGGGTTGACGAAACTGCCTTATGAAGGTTTCTGGAAAACCCATATTTTCAAGGAGCAATTCCTGACCACTACTTTGACCGGTCAAGATCTCTTAGATTTGTTGTTGTTATGATGATCTAATGTTATAGAATTGTACACTGACATCTCTACTACATATTTGAACCTTCATATCACACAAAGCAAGCTCAGGATGCATGTTACAAGGATCGAAAAGTAGGTACCATGGTTATTCTTCATTTTTGGGTAACCCAGAAAATGAAGAACATGTCTGACATGATTTTTAGAGGTCTTTATCTCTCTGTTGTGTTATGTTATGGACATGAAAGTTGTTGTAGGTTGTAGTGCTACATAAATACTATAATCCTAACCCAGTTTCGAACCTAGAAACTTAAAGATCTAAGAATTAGTGGTGGTCAAACTAGCTACCTTGCACTCTGGCGATGAAGATCTGGGTAGGTCCAAGAACTTTAAGAACACCTATAGCGACGGTTATGTCGCTATAGGCAGTCTTTAGTGACACTTTATTTTCCAAAATTAATATTTTTATTAAATAGTTAGAGAAAAATAGTTTTTAATTTTTAAAAATACAAAATAAATTCCTAAAAATTATTTTAATGCCTAAAAATGGGTTTTTAATAATTTTATATATATTTGATAAATATTTAATATTTTTAGAATAATAATGGTATTTAATTTATTTAATTATAATATTAAATAAATTATTTAAGAATGATTTTAATACATGAAAATTCATTTAAAAATATATTATGGTGTTAGAAAATATTTTAAGTTATTTTTGATGACTTTTAATATTTTGTGATAAATTTTATTAATAATTTATTATTAATGGTAATTAATTTATTTAGTAAATGAAATAAATAAATTGTGGAAAAATAGAATTAATGCTTTAAAATTATATAAAAATGATTTAAGGGTTATAAAAATATTTTAAGCCATAAAATATAACTTTTGATATCTTGTCATGAAAATATTAATATTTTAATATTAATAACAATTATCGGATAATGAATTTAACTATTTAAAAATCATATAAATATGATTTTAAAGTATTAAAAGTATTTTGTGATATTATAAATATTTTATAATATTATATCATGATTTTCATGAATATTTGATAATAAATAAATATTAATGATAATATAATATTGTGGTATTTATATCATATAAATACGATATTAATGATTGAAAAATCATGATAAATGGTAATAATTTTCTAAAAATTATTACGAGTCTTTGAAAAATATTTTGACTAATAATAAATTATGTAAGATAATTGTTAAGTGTTTAGACCGAGTCTAATGATTAGTAGGCTCGAGAATTGTCTGACTAGGACGTTGGGATGTCGAAATTGTGCCAGATTTAACTCAGACTGCAATAGTTTGACTTGATATTAGGTTTTATGTACTCTATAGACTGATAGGGTTATTTGTTATGTGTTTAGGTTATTTTATATTATGACTATATTATTTCTAATATTTGGAGATCAGTATTATCTATAATAGGTCTTCAAGCAAAGCTAAATAAATTACGTAATAGTAATCTACCGAACAGATAAGTTTTCTTTAACTCGACCTCGAGTTGATATTTTTGAAATATGCTTGTGGTTAATCTCTACTGATTATACCATGTCTAAGAATTATTGATTTGCACTCTGTGCACATTGCATGTATTTATCAAGTATGAAAGGCTGATAACCTTCATTATCAATCGGTCCAGATATATTTTTATGTTCAATGTTCGTTCAGCTATAAAAATTTATTCATACTAGTTCACAATTATTTAATGTAGAACTTTAGCCAGCTTATTGTTCAATTCATTCTATCATGATATATCTTTAATTTATTGAACTTAAACTTGTTGGGCAAACTTATTGCTCACCCTTGCTATATCATGTATAATATTACAGATTAAGATGAATGCATCGGATACAGGAAATAACAAAGACAAATCTAGCTTTGGATTATTTGTGCAGCTAGAAATGTAACAATAATGTATGATAATGACATTGTATGTCAATTAGGCTATGATTTGTGTATAAGCTAAGGTTACTCGAACTTGGAGATAGTGTGTAAAGTTTATTTTATAAACAATTTATGTTTATATCTTTCGCAATACTAATAGAATTAGTGTGCCGGATCCGCGGTGATTTGGGACCCGAATTTGGAGATGCTATAGAACCTAAAGGGTCACACCATAAAAGAAGAATAATTATTTAAGAAGTTAATGACATAATCGTAATAATATATTAAGTATATTTAATTTAATCTACGGTGATAGAATAAATTAAATAGCTTAATATTTATTATTTAATATTTTGAAAATATCAAATATAAATTAATAAGAGAAGTCTTGTTAATATTAGTATAATTATTATTATATTAAATTTTTAAAAGAGTTTATGAATTAATTTAATATAAATACTCTCATTTACTCATAATAGGATTAGGTGGTAAAATTAGTTAAAGGAGTTTAATTAATTATCCCTAATAAGATTAGGGAACCCAATTAATTAAAGAAATTTAATTAAATATGACAACCTGAAAATTTAGAAGTTCTTGAATGATTAAATTAAAGATCTTAAATGATTAAATTAAAGGTTAAAGAATAAAACCTAGAGTGAAAATAGAGGAATGCTTTAAATTTTTTTAAAAGAAAAACCTATATGGTTTACTATTTGAATAGAATTGGAAAAAAATAAGGGTTACAAAATTTAAAACCCTAGAATGGATTTATATGTGTAACTAAAGTATGTTTGTGATTAAATAAATAAATATATTAATTACTTATATTTATTTATTATATATAGAAAGTTGCATAATCTAGTTATAAATTAGGTATTGGAATTAAATAACCTAAATGGTTGTCTTTATTTAGTGATCCTACTATTTAATTATATATTAGTGACCTAATCTAAGAGATTTGTAGATCGTGTCTCCACCTACTAAATTAATTTATGTGAATATGTGAGTAAATAAATATGAATATTATGTGTTTATTTTTATTTGTTTATTATATAAACAAATAAAAGAAACTAAGGTAACCTAAGTATATATTACGAATAAAAAATCGAATAACTTAAGGGTTATGGAATGAGAGAATAATAGTATTTAAAATATATACTAATCCCAAAAAATTTATTTTATACATCCCCATTAATTTTTTTTTTATAACTTAATTAAAGCAAATCTAGTTGGGTTATAAAAATAAAGTATAAATATTGATATTATAAAGTTATGTAATAGTCCAACTAGTAAATTACTAGAGTACTAGCCCAATTGAATTATCTATCAAGCCCACTTAATGAATTAGTTATGGATTTGAGAGATTAGTATATGAATTGAATAATTAACCAACATATTGGGAGCCCAATAACTTATTAAACTAGAAGCCCAAGGTTGGTAATAACTAATTTAATTAAGTTTGGTTTTCTAGTGGCCCAAGTTAATGTATTTCAAGCCCAAAAGAAATAAGTTTTAAGCTCAAATTGGAGAAGGGCATTTTGGACATTTAATAAAGCAATTAAAAAAAGATATGAGGGGGATAGATGACCACATGTTTGGTTTTTTTTAGGAGGATAAAGAAGAATGATTTTAGATATTTGTCATATATCTTATTTCTTTCTTTCTCTCTCTCTCTCATCTTTTATTTCTTATTCCCACTTTGCTATCAAAGAGAAAACCGAGAAGGAGAGAGAGAGAAGGGGAGCGACAACCATGAAAGATGAGGAGAGAGAAGGCCATCCATGGAAGGGAAGAAGAAGAAGAAGATTTTGAGAAAAAAAAGGTAAATCTTAAAACTAGTTTATGCAATTGATTTTAGTTATTCCAAATCAAAGCTTGAATTTATGTTTCTAAACTCAAAAACCATGAATGATGAGTGTTTTATGTTTAGATTTACCCATATTAGGTGTTGATTTGTGTGGAAATCAAAAGGGAAGAAAAATAATTTTTCTAGTTTTGAAACCATAATTTTTATGTACTTTTGATTTCCACCGTTTTAAATCTATAACTCCTTTTTACGATCCGTTAAAGAGAGGTGCTAGATGTATAAGTTACCTAGTAAGCCCAAGTGGTAGCACTCAAAAATGATGAGTTTACAAGTCGTAGTGACTGATTTTGCTAAAATAATCCCGTTTTTTGTAGAAAGATAAAAACTATTTTGGGACAGTTTTTTCCAGGGGCAGTTTCGTAATGTCTGACCTTCAAAATTTTTGGAAATATTTAGGATGATAATTTGAGGAGTTTTCTAGATTGTGTCCAGAAATGACGATTTTTGGATGTATAGAATAAGAGTTATGGATTTTACGCGAAAGGACTATTTTAAAAGTAAACCCTTATAACTCTTTGTGGTTAACTCCAAAAATTGTGAAAATTTTACTGGGAGTACATATACATAACAGGAGTATACCCTGTAAGTTACGGAAGTTTTGGACAAAAGAACAGTTTATGATAAATGTCGCAAGATTCGGCTATTTTGGACATTAAAAAATTAGTAAATGAATTTTAAAAATAATGGGAAAAATATATGTTCAATATGAGACTATATTTTGCCAAATCCCAAAAAAGTAATTTTTTTGGAACTGATTTGGTATTTTTTATGGAAATGGTTTAGTTATGAACAAATGAATTAAATTAGTTATGTGATGTTGATATTTTGAAAAATAGGATTTTATGACTTAGAAATCCTATATATGGTATATGCAGATTTTTGATGAGGGATTTGTTCATTGGTGATGAAATCTTATGAGTATGACATTTTAGAATGATTAAATGCATTAATTATTAAAGTGTAAATAATTAAAATAAATCATTTATAACTTTAAGAAATGATTAAAATATTATTAAAAGATTAATAATATTAGATTATGATATTATTAAATGATTGATAACATTTACATTAAAGTGTTATTAAATCATTGATTTAAACTATTATTTAATGACTAATAATATTCGTAAATAAATTTAATATTATTAAATAATTAATAATATTAAATGGAGCTTAAAAGAGAAGTTAAGTTATTAATTGGACATTCAATAGGTCATATTGAATGTATAGTATGATGAATTTAAAATTTAATATGTTGGAAAGGAAAACAGCTTGCTGGATTGGAAAACAACTTGTTGAATTAGTGAAAACAACTTGCTGGATTTTAAGTCAAATTGAATCCAGTTTGCTAGGTTATAAAACAATATGATGGATTGTAATTTAGTTTGAATCCAGGCTGTTGGATTGTAAGTTAGTTTGAATCCAGGTTGCTAAATTGAAGAATAGTTTCAACACTGGTTACTGGATTGATATGTTTAAATAATCCAGATTATAATATTAGTATTTGGCCAACTAGATTATAGAAAAGAACTTTTAATATGAAAGATTAAGTGTTAAATCATAAGGTATATGATATAGTGATTGAAGAATTATCAAAGGATGATAATAATACTAATGTGTTAAGATGTTATCTAATATTTGATTTTTGTGATTAAGTGTTAGATAATTTATGGATAAAGAAGTAGTATTATGAGCTAATTAACAGGTATGTTATGCTGACTGAAAGATCAATCTTATAACTGATAGGTCTTTCATAAGAGATTACATTAGATTGCTTAGCGGTAATCAGCGGTACAGGAAAATTTTCGTAATTCAAGCTTGAGTTGTATGTTCAAAGCATGTTAGTGAATAATTATTGTTGATTATTCACGTCTATACTGATTATTGATTCGCACTTAGTGCATGTTGCATATGTTCATCTGGTATGAATGGCTGATCACCTTCATTACTATAAGGGTCAGTTAAAGTGCTCATGGTCATTTTTAACCTCCAAACATTATTGATTCAGTCATTCAATTATTGAAACTTGATTCATGTTATTTCACAATTATTACATTGTTAAAAACTTGAAAGCTTATTCTTTCTTTTCAATCATGATATATCTTCATTGTATTTAAAAACTTGTTGGGCAAATTTGTTGCTCACCCTTGCTATATCATGATAAAATGTTTAGATTAAGATGAAAGCTCGAATAAAGACAAAGGCAAAGGCAAAGGCAATGGCAAAGTACAAGATTAAATTATTATGCCGTTAGAATTATTAAATTTTTCGACGCAAATGATATTGTAAATCTTCTAAGATATTGAAGGTATGTATTAAGTTAAGGTTTTAGACCTTGGGGATCATGTTATAAAGGTTTATTGTATAAACAATTTATGTTTATATATTCCGCAATAGTTATAGAAATGATGTATCGTATTGTACCAGATCTGTGATAAAAAGTACCCAGATTTGGGGACGCTATAGTTGGTATCAAAGTCGTAGGTTATAAACCTTAGGTAGGGGTACCTTAGGCTATAACCGCAGAGATGATGATAAGGAATAAACTCAGATCGACTTTAAGTGATAAGAGATGAATTTAGGAAATTCATCATTAAAGTAAAGATTAAGATAAATATGATTCAAAAAATAATATTGAAGAGATATAAAAATAAGAATTCGGAGTTACCTGAATCTAGTAATAAAGATGAAAAATATAAATAAAATCATAATATAATATAATTAAAGAGAAGAATAAGAAGATCGTAGAATAAAACGATCGTAGGTATAAGGAGAAATGATTACAAAAATTAGATAACAACGTGATCAGATTAAATTATTGAAACACATATAACATGTTAAATGATTGGAATGATATACCTTAACGCTATAAAGATAATGTACTATGAAAGAGTACGATTTAAACTCGGGTAAGAGTGGTAAATGCTAAGATACGAAGTTACCCAACTCTGATAATGAAGATGAAAAGTAATAATGAATAAATAGAGTCTATAAGACTAAAGGTATAAAGGGAAAGGAGATCGTAAAATAAAATGATCATAACATAGAAATGAATCGTAATATAATACGATTATAATATGAGATTACACCGTGATTTGATAAGGTCATAGCAGGGAGGAGGATCAATCGAATGATAAAAAATTGTATAGCAAAATTGTTGTACATAAGTTGTACTATGAATTAGTACTATTCAAACTTAGAAAAGAGTGTGGATGATGCAATACGGATTAAACAAAATTCATATGGAGTAAGTATGGAGCTAGGATTGTGTGGGATTTCAATTGAGGACTCATATCAGTAGCTGAGTTGTATGATTCTTTGTATGGGCGGGGAATTGTAATTGGTGTAACAACCACTTAGTTTCTTACACTGATAATCATTGAAATGTTTACGTCGCGTTATTTGCTATATACATGTTGAGAAGGTGATTCTTTTCTCATGTGTATAACAGATAGGTAGAGAATAGGTAGAGGATATAAGAGTAGGTGTGAGTTCTTAAAACTCATACTTATGGAAACTTTGTGACTCATAATCGTATGATATATTTTTGAACCCTTAAGCATATGGATAGTTCCTAATTGGTTCTTGAACTACGTATGGCTAGGATAAGTTCCGAAACTCATATTAATATGGAAATTTTCCTAAACTCATAACGTGTGGTAAGTTTGATGAACTATACTAAGGTATAGGAAAGTTGTGAATGGAGAATTGAGGATGATAGGAATAGATAGACTTATTAACCAATGGTTCATTATAGAAAGTGGAGTTGATGGTGGAAGCATAGGTATTCCAAATCTTCTAGCTATGCTAGACTTCGAAATTTTTGACATCAAGCTAAATACGCATTGATATTCCTTTTAAAATGAATTTTTGTTATTCTCAACACATGGTGACAAGTATGTATGTGTGGAATTCGGGGCACTAACACATTGTTACCTGTTAAGGTATGATAGTACTAAAACTGATTTGCAGTGATTTTTGAACTGTTTAAAGAAAAGTATATGCTAATTGTTTCGGCTAGACGAAAATGATTTGAAAGATCAAAATGTATTTTTATATATTATTAATGCATCATGTAACCTGGTGCAGAAATGATAAAAATGATGGATTTGTCATTGCATAATTACTTAGTTGGATGCAATTTAAACATCGTCAGCCCACTATGGAATGATGTAGTACGACAAAGTCAAATAATGATAGAATCCTCAAACGGATTGTAAATATAGTGCGGTATCATGATGTCATAAAATTATTTTTAGAATTTTAAAGGTAAATTATTATTAACTGAATTTGGACAGACTTGTTTCAATTGAAATTGAATTATTGTTATGAGTCTAAGCTATTGGATTTAGCTAGACAAAAGTATATGAAAAATCAAAGTATTCTTTGAGAATTTATCCCAGACCAATTTGTTTTGGTGCGGAATCGTATGATAAGACTGAGGTGAACTATGTCGATTGGATAAAATAATCCAATCTATTTGTAGCAAAAATATTCGTGAGACATGATTAATACATCATACCTGACTTAAGCGTACGATAGGCTTATAACCTAAAGTACTAGCAGTGGCAGTGTACTTTCTTTGTGATCATAAACATACCTATTAATTTACTGTTTTGATGTATAAATATCGTTAAAACTATTTGTTAATGGTCTATATGACCCCTCAGCATGGTATGAAAATTTTCACTCTTTAAAGTGATGTTTTGGGTAGTTTATGATGATGGGTATGAAATTGTATGAACTCATTACGTACGGGTTGAATCTGATATGATTGGATAAAGATTAATATGAAAACCTAGTTTTGGTGAATCAATGAGTAAGGTGTAGTAGGCTAAAATTTTAAGGATGAAATTCTCAGAAGAAGAGGTTAAATATATGTACTTTTGGTGCAATAGTGATTCCAGGACGGAATCCTTATAAGGGGGCAAGAATGTGACAACCCAAAAATTTAGAAGATCTTGAATGATTAAATTAAAGATCTTAAATAATTAAATTAAAGATTAAAGAATAAAACCTAGAGTGAAAATAGAGGAATGATTTAATTTTTTTTTTAAGACAAACATATATGGTTTACTATTTGAATAGAATTGAAAAAAATAAGGGTTACAAAATTCAAAACCCTAGAATGGATTTATATGTGTATTTGAAGTATGTATTTTATTAAATAAATAAATATATTAAATATTTATATTTATTAATTATATATTAAAAATTACATAGAAAGTTGCATACCCTAATTATAAATTAGGTATTGGAATTAAATAACCTATATGGTTGTCTTTATTTAGTGGTCCTAATATTTAATTATATACTAGTGACCTAATCTAAGAGATTTGTGGATCATGTCTCCAACTACTAAATTAATTTGTATGAATATTTGAGCAAATGAATATGAATATTATGTGTTTATTATATAAATATAAAAAAAGAAACTAAGGTAACCTAATTATATATTAGGAATAAAAAATTAAATAACTTAAGGGTTATGGTATGAGAGAATAATAGTATTTAAAATATATACTAATCCCAAGAGATTTATTTTATACATCTCCCTTAATTTTATTTTTTTGATAACCTAATTAAAGCAAATCTAATTGGGTTATAAAAATAAAGGATAAATATTGATATTATAAAGTTATGTAATAGTCCAATTAGTAAATTACTAGAGGACTAGCCCAATTGAATTATCTATCAAGCCCACTTAATGAATTAGTTACGCATTTGAGAGATTAATATATGAATTGAATAATTAACCAACATATTGGGAGCCCAATAACTTAATAAACTAGAAGCCCAAGGTTGCTAATAATTAATTAATTAAGTGTGGTTTTCTAATGGCCCAAGTTGACGTATTCCAAGCCCAAAAGAAATAAGTTTTAAACCAAATCGGAGAAGGGCATTTTGGACATTTAATAAAGTAATTAAAAATAAGATATGAGGGAGATAGATGATCACATTGTAACGCCCCGAAATTCGATCTATTTTCACACCCGGATTCTGTACGTCACGATTCCATCTCCTTCCAAACATACATCATTATATAGCTAAATATAACAACATACATGCTCAAATCACATGTTCTAATACCTTCTAACCTAGTTCATTACAAATAATGATAATTACATTATTCTTTATATTTTACAAAAGTGACTTTCATCCGCCATCAAGGATACATAACAGTTCATTAAACTAGTCTGTTGTTTAATTAACCTTTTCTACATTACAAGTCTTGGCTTGATCTTCACGCTCATTCATATACTGAATGACACTTCGTTTGGATATCAGTCAGATTAATCTTTACGGGATCCTTAAGTTCTTTCTAACATCGCTCGATGAAAATGTTTTTATTTAAAGCAAGAGTGAGCATTTAATTTCTCAGCAAGTCATAGCATTTAAATAAACAATTTTAAGAATTTAAACATTCTTTTAAGACTTCAATAGCTGAACAAAGGATATGAAGCTGCTTGAATAATATGAATAATTTCTGATTCCTATAATCTAAAAACATTAGCCACATTCACTTTGAAATACTTTCATTCTTCTACCTTTTTCATACACATTCTATCCGGCTAGAATCATTAGCACATACTTATCAATATCAGTTCATGTATAAACAGAATATTCTCATATTGAACAATTCAATCATAGAATAGTTCATCTCATAGAAACACCGAAGTGTTAAAATTATGGCACAAGGTCTCCTACATTCTACTACCTAGCACAAATATCGCACATTTGCACATAGACAAAACTTCTCAAATTTAAAATTTGAGAAGCTTAACAAACTAACTTTCATTTAAAATATGAATGAAGTTAGGAAACTTGTCTTACGCACTGCTATAGCATAAAGTTTACACTGAGCTGCTCATTGCAAACCCTATATAACACATAAAAAAATAGCACATACACCAATTAGTCCTATACTTGACTTACACATTTGTTTACTTAACTTTACTTCTTAAGGTTCGCATTCATGCAATCTAAGTTTACGCGACCAACATTCTTTACCGTTTATACGGCGTTACGAGATACAGAGATGTCTTAACTTATACGATCATCATCTTTAATGATTTACATTCCTATCTTCTTCTTATAACTCTTCTAGGACTCAGCACACATCGCGTCTCTGCTAGCAATCCATATGGTACTCTGTATGGTTTTCCACAAATAACCAACAAACTAGTTTCCCGTCTCGTCTACACTGTCTTTCACAGTGAGTTAGATTGGTTGTCGGTTTCGTATATACCTCCGCTCTCTGAAGAAATTGTTTAGCCTAACTCCCATATGTCAACCATCAAAGATTACGATTGTACCACAACCTAAACTTAACTTAACTTATCCGAACCATTAAAACTATAATATTCGTTAAGTCGCTTTGTTAATCCTTATAGCTTTCTGGCAACTAATTGCCATACCTCAGGATTTATTCCTTATTGTCTAAGTCATTTTGTCTTTTGTATACTTAGAAAGATCATTCAATGTTAATAATATACTTTCATAGTATTAAGCATTTTACATTACCTTATCCATATCTTATAACGTTCAGTTTATTCGACTCGGAACGTCATCCAAGTTATAATCATTAACTTGGCTTCTTAACGTTATACGTCATTGCCCTTAATTCAACTTCTTTACCGTTCACAAGTTTAATCATCAGTCTTCATTACCTTATGGTTAAACCATACACGGCGTATAGGTTCTTCCCTTTTTAATATTCGCTTACACTCAACCTTATGTCGGCTAAAGTGTTGAACGCTTATATTTTATTCTAACATTCTCTATCCGACTCATATTCGGACTTCCTTTAATCTTGTTACCGTTTGTTATGGCTTTCTTGATAATTTCATATCTTACTTACTACCTTCGTCAATGACTAAGTCATACAACCAATGTATACTTAGAACGTTCGCCCAACGTGAATACGATTCACGAAGATCTTTTACGTATTCAGCGTTCACGTTGTTCATCTCTTAATCTCTCATTCAACCTTTACCTAAGGTTTTAATCTCATTCATTCGTTATCCAACACATTAACCCCACGTTCATTATTCTTTCTTAATGTCGAAGCCATACAGTTCGTTGTATGCTAAGACCAATCGTTCATCACAACTGCATTGCGTTCACAGCGTCTATACGCTTTACACTTAACTCTCATTATGACATCACAACATTAAAATGTTATACATCACCCTCATCACTCAACGTCTAAGGAATAACAATCATAGCAATCCCCCCACGTTTGTTTTATCGCGACCACGATCCCCATATATCGATTACGTATTTTGCATTTACATTTTTTGTCTTTTAATTCCATTCAATCTTTCCATTCAACCTTTTCTAAAGGTTTAAATAACTTGTTTAAGTGTTACATTATGCGAACTATATGTTCATTATCTTTCCTTATACTTCCCTCGGGAGTTGACCAATTAAAAGCTCTTCTCTGGGTCTTGCCCTGCACCAGCGTTGCGGCGCCGGTTCCATTGTCAATCCTTGCGTTGCAGCGCCACTCATCAGTAACTTTCTCTCCGGGCTGGCGTTGCGGTGCTGCCTCCCAAGGCATAACTGGCGCTGTGGCGCCAGTTCTAAAACTCATAATTTTTTTCTAAGTGTTGAACATGTTTGAGATGCCTATTTTTGAAATCTCATAACTTCTTCTTTATAACTCGGAACGATATCGTTCCAAAGCCATTCTCTTCATTATCTTACATACTTCAACTTCCCTTGGATAGAAATTCATTCTGAATCCGTTAACATGCCATTCAATTTGCTTAAATTTCATCTTTCGTTCATTTTACGTTATTAACATTCTTCGTTCGTTCGTCCGTAATTCGGTCATCCAAACTCGGAACTCATTATTTCTTGAGTTCACAACTCACTTTTCAATGTTCTCTTATATTCTTATGAAACCCTACACATTCGCGTTCATTTATATACTATCTAATTTTTGTTCGTGTTTTACGAAATTTTCGTCATAACTTCGTTATAGCTAAGTTTAATCCATTCTTCATGAAAGTTTCTACCGTTCCAAACCAAGCAATAAGCAACTAACTTATATGCGATGGTTTTAAACTTGTCCATCAATAACAAGTTCTATCTACGATAGTTTTAAAATTGTTCATCAACAATGTTCTTCGCGTTCCTCATTCGTTCTTCATTTTTAATCCATACTTTGATTATGATTTCACTTTTTCTTGAAATTTGGTGTTATAAAACACCATTCCTTACTTATTTCACTAAATCGTTCATATGATTCATTCGGATCGTTCAAATTCATTACAAAACTCATACTTCCTTAAGAAATTTATAAACTAAATTTCGAATTCTTATTTCTTCATTTTCTCATGATTTAAACCATATGGAATCATTCATAACATCTTCTTCATCTATTCTCATTAAGCTATGTATATTAACATAGAAAACTTAAAGAGAATTTAAATTCGACTAGGTTTTTGGATTACCTTTCTTCTTTAATCTTCTTCTGTTGGACAAAGTTTGCATTCGGGCTAGCTTTTCCTCAACCTTTTCCTCCTCATCCGAACTCTCTTTCTCTCTCAAGTGTTGGTAATTTTTAAAATCACCAACAAATGAGCTATAAGGTTCTCTTCTATAGAAAACCAAGGCTAGGTTCTCCCTTAAAGTAATTAGGCCCACCTCCTTACTATTCACACCTGTTTACTATTCATGAAGCTTCTCTTGGAAGCTTTGTGCTTCCGTCTTGCAGAATTCGTTCGACAGTTTGAAAAATTACGATTCTCGGAATTCAAATATTTTTGAATATTTTGTCTTTCGTTTACAGATTTACTTTTACGCATTCTTCGAAACTTTGAAAAACTAAAAAACACTTTATGATGATAAGCGTTTTCCTTCCTGTTTTCCCCTAACGTAGTTAAATGAATGAAAAGTACATAACAATACTTTTCATCATTTTTATTTCGTCCAATTTCTGCACGTTTTTTGAGAAAACTTTTACCGGCTTACTTAACTTTTCACGACATATTATCATCAAATCTTTCGACAAAATGTTCTTTTGACATATTGAACTCTCGAAAAAGCTTAGGTTATTTAAACCCTAACCCTTAGGGTTTCGTTGGGTGAATAGTCTCTATTTCGTCTTTTTCCTCAGAAATTTTTTTTTTCTCGAAATTTTTTTTAATTTCGTCTTGAAAAGTCTTACTCGTTCAATCTAGCTCGTAGCCAGAATCCTCCCGTTTTATAATCATCCTAGGTTCTAGAACGATTAATAAACACATATCACAAAATATTATTAATAAAAATTCATTTTATTAATAACTAATTCTTTAAACTTAAATTCTGGACAATAGGATTTTTCGAGTTATCACACACATGGTCTGTTTTTTTTAGGAGGAGAAAGAAGAATGATTTTCTCTCTCTCTCATCTTTTATTTCTTATTCCCGCTTTTCTATCAAAGAGAAAACTGGGAGTGAAAGAGAGAGAATGGGAGTGACAACCATGAAAGAAGAGGAGAGAGAAGGTCATTCATGGAAGGGAAGAAGAAGAAGAAGAAGAAGAAGGAAGATTTTGAGAGAAAAAAAGGTAAATCTTAAAACTAGTTTATGTAATTGATTTTAGTTATTCCAAATTAAAGCTTGGATTTATGTTTCTAAACTCAAAAATCATGAATATACATGTTGATGACTGTGTTATGTATAGATTTACTCATATCGGGTGTTGATTTGTGTGGAAATCAAAAGAGAAGAAAAATAATTTTTCTAGTTTTAAAACCCTAACTTTTATGTACTTTGGATTTCCACCGTTTTAAATCTATAACTCTTTTTTACGATCCGTCAAAGAGGAGTGCTAGATATATAAGTTATCTAGTAAACCCAAGTGGTAGCCCTCAAAAATTATGAGTTTACAAGTCGTAGTGACTGATTTTGCTAAAATAGTCCCGTTTTTGGTAGAAAGATAAAAACTGTTTTGGGACAGTTTCTGCCAGGGGCAGTTTCATAATTTTTTGACCTTCAAAAATTCTGAAAATATTTGGTTGATAATTAAATGACTATTATTGCAATTATTCTCGTAATAAATATATTTTTATTTATCACATATATACATACATTTTAACTTGCACATATTCACACCTTTATAAAAAAAAAATTATACGCAAAATTTCTTATTTACTTATATAAAAAATATAGGGTTATTACAGTAAAGATGAAGATAAATAAGATTCAAAGAAGAATCTTGAAGAGATATAAAGATAAGAATTCAGAGTTACCTGACTCCAGTAATAAAGATGAAAAATGTAAATAAAATCATAACATAATATGATTAAAGAGAAGAATAAAACGATCGTAAGTATAAGGAGAAATGATTACAAAAATAAGATCACAACGTAATCAGATTAAATTGTTGAAACACATATGATATGTTAAATGATTGGAATGATATAGCTTGACGCTATAAAGATAATGTACTATGAAAGTGTACGATTTAAACTCAGGTAATAGTGGTAAATTAATGCTAAGATACGAAGTTACCCAACTCTGATAATGAAGAGGAAAAGTAATAATGAATAAATAGAGTCTATAAGACTAAAGGTATAAAGGGAAATGAGATCGTAAAACAAAACGATCATAACATTGAAATGAATCATAATATAATATGATTATAATATGAGATCACACCGTGATCTGATAAGGTCATGGCAGGGAGGAGGATCAATTGAATGATTGACAATTTTATAGTAAAATTGTTGTACACAAGTTGTACAATGAATTAGTACTATTCAAACTTAGAAAAGAGTGTGGATGATGCAATACCGATTAAACAAAATTCGTATGGAGTAAGTATGGAGCTAGGATTATGTGGGATTTCAATTGAGGACTCATGTCAGCAGCTAAGTTGTATACTACTTTGTATGGGCGGGGAATTGTAATTGGTGTAACAACCACTTAGTTTTTTACACTGATAATCATTGAAATGTTTGCGTCGCGCTATTTGCTATATACATGTTGAGAAGGTGATTCTTTTCTCATGTGTATAACAGATAGGTAGAGAATAGGTAGAGGATATAAGAGTAGGTGTGAGTTCTTAAAACTCATACTTATGATAAGTTTGTGACTCATAACCGTATGGTATTTTTTTGAACCCCTAAGCGTATGGACAGTTCTTGATTGGTTCTTGAACTACGTATTGCTAGGATAAGTTCTGAAACTCATAATATTGTGGAAAAGTTCCTGAACTCATAACGTGTGGTAAGTTTGATGAACCATACTGGGGTATAGGAAAGTTGTGAATAGAGAATTGAGGATGATAGGAATAGATAGACTTATTTTGCAATGGATCATTATAGAAAGTGGAGTTGATGGTGGAAGCATATGTATTCTAAATCTTTTGGCTATGCTAGACTTCAAAATTTTTGACATCAAGCTAAATACGCACTGATATGCCTTTTAAAATAAATTTTGGTTATTCTCAACACATGGCGACAAGTGTGTATGTGTGGAATTCGGGGCACTGACACATCGTTATCTGTTGAGGTATGATAGTACTAAAATTGATTTGCAATGATTTTTGAACTGTTTAAAGAAAAGTCTATGCTAATTGTTTTGGCTAGACAAAAATGATTTGAAAGATCAAAATGTATTTTTATATATCATTAATGCATCATGTAACCTGGTGTAGAGATGATAAAAATGATGGAGTTATCAATGCAGAATTACTTAGTTGGATGCGATCTAAAATCATCAGCCCACTATGGAATGGTGTAGTATGACAAAGTCACATAATGACAAAATTCTCAAACGGTCTGTAAATAAAGTGCGGTATCATGACGTCATAAAATTTTATTTGGAATTTTAATGGTAAATTATTACTAACTGAATTTAGCCAGACATGTTTCGATTGAAATTGAATTATTGGTATGAGTCTAAGTTATTTGATTCAGCTAGACAAATGTTTATAAAAAATCAAAGTATTCTTTGAGAATTTATCCCAAACCAAATTATTTTGGTGCAGAATCCTATGATAAGACTGACATGAACTATGTCGATTGGATAAAATAATCCAATCTATTTGTAGCGAAAATATTCGTGAGACATGATTAATACGTCATATCTGACGTAAACGTACGATAGGCTTATAACCTAAAGTACTAGCAATGGCAGTTTACTTTCTTTGTGATTGTAAACATACCTATTAATTTATTGTTTTCCAGTATAAATATCGTTAAAACTATGTGTTCATGGCATATATGACCCCTCAACATGGTATGAAAATTTTCACTCTTTAAAGTGATGTTTTGGGTAGTTTATAATGATGGGTATGAAATAGTATGAACTCGTTGTGTACGGGTAAAATATGATATGATTGGATAAATATTATTATGAAAACCTAGTTTTGGTGAATAAAAGGAGTAAGGTGTAGTAGGCTGAAATTTTAAGGATGAAATTCTCAGAAGAAGAGGTTAAATATATGTACTTTTGGTGCAATAGTGATTCCGGGGATAAAATCCTTATTAGGGGGGAAGAATGTGACAACCGAAAAATTTAAAAGATCTTGAATGATTAAATTAAAGATCTTAAATGATTAAATTAAAGGTTAAAGAATAAAGCCCATATTGAAAATAGAGGAGTGATTTAATTTTTTTTTGAAAGAAAAACCTATATGGTTCACTATTTGAATAGATTTGTAAAAAATAAGGGTTACAAAATTCAAAACCCTAGAACCAATTTATATGTATTTGAAGTATGTATTTTGTGACGCCCCCAAAATTAGGTATACATCACCCATCTTGGGTCGTCAGATACATAGTACAGAATACAAATACAACTTACTAATACAACTGTCGTGTACAATACGACAAAACATAAACTGTGAGTTTGAATACAAATATTATCTTCTAGAGAGTATGCATACTCAAAAGGAGTCCTCATTACATTTATTAACATACCATTACATAGAATAGTGAGGACTACAAACTAATACTATCATTCGGACCATCACTCCGTTCCCCGACTTGCCCCAGCTACGTTCTCATTTCCTAAAGAGAACAGTGAAAGAAATGGTGAGCTCAACTAGCCCAGTAAGAAATATTATGACTAAGATAATGCAGAATAAATTATCATTAGCTTCAACAATGTTAAACTGATAAAATATAATAGACATCAAGTTTAACTGCAGTGGAACAAGCAATCCATTAAAAAAGTCAAGTAGAAAATAAACTCTACTATCTTTTATGATTTAAAAGATTTTTCAACACTGTTATCGCTGTGACTCAGCTTAATAAAATAATCCACATCATCGAATCACCCCTGCACTACGGCCAAGGATATTCGTGTATTCATTAATGGTCATGATCATGCCAACAACTGTCCATCAATGCACTACAGGCCAATGAGGACTTTTACCACATCATTTGTAACATTACGGTCATGATTATACCGAATAATCCCTGGTCATAATCATACCAAGTCCATCTATGCACTACAGGCCACAGATGACTTTCAACATTTTATAAACATGAGGATGATGACAATGATATAAGAATTCAATAAAACAAGTTCAAGAATTAATTTATCCAAGAATTAACAACGTCCAAATTGTCAACATGATACTGCTTTATGGAGTAAAATTCAAGAATACTTAGAAGAATATTTTCATGAAAAGATACTGGATGAACCGCAATTATCAAGGATATTTCACAAATTTCATGGAGTATAGAAGTCAAATTTAACCAACTGAGTATAATAAAGAATGGAATAACAAAAGAAATCACCATGCATGCGATAGACTGCATAGACATGTTATTCCAACAGAATAATAAATAATGGAACCAGGTCCGGCGTAAACGCACAGACAGGATATTCCGACAGAATAATAAATAATGGAACCTGGTCCGGTGTAAAACACACAGACAGGATGTTCCAACAGAATAATAACAAGACGGAACCAGGTCCGGTGTAAAACACACAGACAGGATGTTCCAACAGAATAATAATAAAAACGGAACCAGGTCTGGTGTAAAACACACAGACAGGATGTTCCAACAGAAAAATAATAAAAATGGAACTAGGTCCGGTGTAAAACACACAGACAGGATAGGGTAGATCCGCGTATACAGGTTATTCCAACAGAATAATAAGAAATGGAATAACAACAGTTCTCTTCATGAATAAGAAAGAATAACACCCCTTACCGTTTTAAAGAATAGCTGAAATAAGGAAGTAGTTAAGTAGCAGAATACTCTTCTTCTCTCTCTTTATAGTTTCTCTCTATAGTTTCTCTCTCTAGAGTTCAGTGAATTCGTCAGAAATAATGAAGGAATGAGCTGTTATTTATAGAAAAATAGAATGCATAGTAACTAATCCATCAACGGTCCAGATTGATTACTTTAATCTGACGGTCCATATTTAAAGAAAAATCTTTTAAATAAAATATAATATATTCTATTTATAGAATAACTTTAATAAAGTATTCTGTTTTATATAAAAAGATATTTCTGTTTTATTACGTTAATAATACGAATAAAACAAAACGTCATTATCGCTAAATAATTCATATTATTAACTGATAATTATTGAATCAAACTGAGTGACTTCTCACATAAGCATTAATAATCAATACCGTGTGCTACTATGCAACCACACGTATTACTGTACTTTTACTACCGAGTAGTTCAACAGTAACAATGGTAAAACTTCCGCCGTTATTTTTAATAAAATATTTTTGTCATTTTCTCAATCCGACAATAATTTCGTTGTGGGGTCCACCAATGATTGTGTCGTTGTACGAATATTTCCTGTTAAAACGAATATTCCCCGACCAATCGAATATTATATAACAACTTGCGTACTTTGCAAAATTTATAAATATTACCCACAACTATAACATTATATCAAATTAACTCCATAATATTCACAAATGATATTTATAGAAAATTCATCTTTATTTATAAAAGTTGGGGTCTTACATATTTTATTAAATAAATAAATATATTAAATATTTATATTTATTTATTATATAAAGAAAAATTACATAGAAAGTTGCATAACCTAATTATTAATTAGGTATTAGAATTAAATAACCTAAATGGTTGTCTTTATTTAGTGGTCCTAATATTTAACTATATACTAGTGCCCTAATCTAAGAGATTTGTGGATCATGTCTCCACCTACTAAATTAATTTGTGTAAATATGTGAGTAAATGAATATGAATATTATGTGTTTATTATATAAACAAATAAAAGAAACTAAGGTAACCTAATTATATATTAGGAATAAAAAATTTAATAACTTAAAGGTTATGGTATGAGAGAATAATAGTATTTGAAATATATACTAATCATGAGAGATTTATTTTATACATCTCCATTTTTTTTGATAACCTATTTAAAGCAAATCTAATTGGGTTATAAAAATAAAGTATAAATATTGATATTATTAGTTATGTAATAGTCCAATTAGTAAATTACTAGAGGACTAGCCCAATTGAATTATCTATCCAGCCCACTTAATGAATTAGTTATGGATTTGAGAGATTGGTATATGAATTGAATAATTAACCAACATATTGGGAGCCCAATAACTTAATAAACTAGAAGCCCAAGGTTGGTAGTAACTAATTTAATTAAGTTTGGTTTTCTAGTGGCCCAAGTTGATGTATTCCAAGCCTAAAAGAAATAAGTTTTAAGCTCAAATTGGAGAAGGGCATTTTGGACATTTAATAAAATAATTAAAAAAAGATACGAGGGAGATAGATGACCACATTGTAGCGCCCCGAAATTCGGTCTATTTTCACCCCCAGATTCTGTACGTCACGGTTCCATCTCCTTCCAAACATACATCATTATATAGCTAAATATAACAACATAAATTCTCAAATCCCAAGTTTTAATACCTTATAACTTCGTTCATTACAAATAATGATAATTATATTATTCTTTATATTTAACAAAAGTGACTTTCATCTGCCACCAAGGATATATAACAGTTCATTAAACCAGTCTATATTTTAATTAACCATTTCTACATTACAAGTCTTGGCTTGATCTTCACGCTTATTCATATACTGAATGACACTTCGTCTGGATACCGGTCAGCTTGATCTTTACGAGATCCTTAAGTTCTTTGTAACTTCGTAAACTGAAAATGCTTTTATTTAAAGCTAGAGTGAGAATTCAATTTCTCAGCAAGTCATAATAGTTGAATAAACAACTTTAAGAATTTAAACATTCTTTTAAGACTTCAATAACCGAACAAAGGTTATAAAGCAGCTTGAATAATAGGAATAATTTCTGATTCCTATCATCTTAAAGCATTAGTCACATTCACTTTGAAATACTTTCATTCTTTTATCTTTTTCATACACATTATGTCCGGCTAGAATCATTAGTACATACTTATCAATAACGGTTCATGTATAAACAGAACATTCTCATATTGATCAGTTCAATCACATAACAGTTCATCTCATAGAAACACCGAAGTGTTAAAATTGTGGCACAAGGCCTCGTACATTCTACCACCTTGTATAAATAATGCACATTTGTACATTGACAAAACTTCTCAAGTTCAACATCTGAGAAGTTTAAGAAACTAGCACTCATTTAAAATATGAATGAAGTTAGGAAACTTGCATTACGCACGGCTACATCTTAAAGTTTTCAATGAGCTGCTCATTTCAAACCCTATATAACACATAAGGAAATAACACATACACCAATTAGTCATATACTTGACTTACGCATTGGTTTACTTAACTTTACTTCTTAGGGTTCACGTTCTTGCAATCTAAGTTTACGCGACCAACTTTCTTTACCGTTTTACGGCGTTACGATATACGGAGATGTCTTAACTTATACGATCATAATCTTTAATGATTTACATTCCTATCTTCTACTTATAACTCTTCTAGGACTCAGCACACATCGTGTCTCTGCTAGCAGTACATATGGTACTCTGAGTGGTTTCCCACAAACAACCAACAAACTAGTTTCTCATTTCGTTTACACTATCTTTCACAGTGAGTTAGATCGGTTGCCAGTTTCGTATATACCTCCGCTCTATGAAGGAATTGTTTAGCTTAGCTCCAATATGTCAACCATCAAAAATTACGATTGTACCACAACCTAAACTTATCCGAGCCATTAAAACTATAATTGTAAGACCCCAATTTTTTATACATCAAATCAAATTTTCTCTAATTATTATTTTGAATAATAAGGTGTTAATTTGATATAATGCTTTGGTTATGGGTGAAATGTGCAAATTTTACAAAATAAGCAAGTGGTTATAAAATATTCATTGTTGTCGGGAAATATTCGTTTGATCGTGGAATATTCTTATTTTCTGGGAATATTCGTACGATGGCGCAACCATTTGTGGGCCCCATAACAGAATAACTGTTTGATAAAGAAAACGACACGTTTGAGTTTTTATAAATAACGGCGTAGTTGTTACTGTTAGCACTGTTGAAATACCTGGTGATTAAAATATAGTAATACGCGTGGTTGCACAATAGCACACGGTATTGCACAGTATTTTTGGATTATTGATTCTTACGTAAGAAGGAACTACTCAATAATTGTTACAGTAATTACTGTTTAATATTTTATTTTATTGATTCAATAATTGCTACGTTGTTATTTTATATTATTGTTGTTTGAATAATTGTCACTGCACAATATTTTCCATTATCAGATCAATTTTGAATAATATTATTAGAAAGTATTATTGGCAATGTCTAAGGAGGTTCTTTCTAGAAAAGGAGTTTGGTCACCTAATTGCGCGCCAGTAAGGAGAAATCCTTATCGAAAAGCCTTCTCTTTCCTAAGAACAACCTGGTTGTCATAATTGTGATTATGTAATATTATTTGTTAATAATTAATTTTTAATTTATATGATAAGAAAATATTTATTTTATGTGGATATAAATGAATGAATTAATGCTGAGTTATTTTATCCGTATTTTGTCGGAATGGAGGTATTAAAAATCGTTCGTATGTGGATTTCAGATATTTTCTGTTTGGAATTTGGAAAAAATTTATTCTACAAAGTTGTAGAAAATTAAATTTCCTATGGAATGGACGTAAAATTTGTATTTTTCTGATAAAAGAGCTATTTATTAAGAATTATTGAAGTTGTTGATTATTGTTTAAATTTAAAATATTTTTTAAATTTTTTAGAATGGGTGGGCCCCACTTTTGGTTTGGTGAGAAATGTGCTAAAATTTTATTTGAAAAGTGGTGGGCGTGAATAGTAGCAGGTAAAGCCATTAGGTAGCAGTTGAGTCTGCTTTGGCGTTCTAGCATTTTCCTATAAATAGGGTGCTTAGTTAGAATTGAAAATCACACAAGAATCATAAGCTTTCTCTAACTATATTATCGAGCGTATTTTTATGAGTATTTAGATACTTTGAAAGTTGCTATTCAGTGCAAGTTTCTTTCAGTTTTATATCCTATATTTTAGATAGAAGTACTATTCTTTTGGGGTAAGGGATGTTATTTTCTTCGTAAATGATGTTATTCCTTTCAATATCATTATACCGAAATATTGGTATAAATTTTATTATGAAATTTTTACCTTTTCATGTCGAGGTTACTATTCACATATATGACAATATTCACGTATACGACACTATTCACGTATACGACACTATTCACGGATACGGAACTATTTATAGAAAAATAAAATTTTCTATTCTTTGTCCAAGATGTATATTATGGTTACTATCTTTGATTTTATCCATGTTTTAATCTTCATTCTTGAATTTTATTCAACTATGGTTTATTATGGAGTATTTTTGAACTTGGATAAACCGAAGCATGAATCCCTAATATTTGATCTTTTATCTCACTGGATTCGTTTTTTTAAAAAATATTTTTCATTATCCTTAGTCCTAAATGGTGATATAACTGAATATCTTTGGCCTGTAGTGCAAAGATGAATGATTATCTGATGAATATCTTTGGCCCGTAGTGCAAAGATGGACAGGTATTGAGATGAACATGACTAACTGGTGATGCAAATGAATATCTTTGGCCTGTAGTGCAAAGATGAATATTTGATTCAAGATGTATATTGATTGATGTTATAGGGATAAAATATTGATGATAGACTTTTAAATTCATAGATGATAGTAAATTTCATTCTCTACTTAACTCTTCTAATGAATTATTATTTTCACTGTGAATATTGATCTAAAACTTATTGTCCATTATATTTTATTTGATTTGTTGAAGGCTAACGATAATTTGTTTTATATTATCTTAGTCATAATATTCTTTAGTAGGCTAGTTGAGCTCACCCTTTTACTTTTTGTTCCATTTTTCTTATCAGGAGGCGAGAATATAGCGAGAACTAGTCGGAGTATGGAATGATGGTTCTAGAAAGTTATTTTAGCTGTCCTCACTATTTTTGTAAAATAGTGTATCAATAATTGTAATGAGGACTTATTTGAGTGTGGATATTATCTAGAAGACAATATTTGTATTTAAACTCACAATATATGTGTTGTAGTATTTTGCACGACAATTGTAATAATGAAGTTGTAGTTGTTTCTGTACCATGTATTTGGCGACTCAGAATGGGTGATGTATACCTATTTTTGGGGTGCCACAATAATGTTTGTTAAGTTGCTTTCTAAATCCTTATGGCTTTCTGACAACTAAATGCCATACCTCAGGATTTATTCCTTATCGTCTAAGTCATACCGTCTTTTTTATACTTAGAACGATCATTCAATGTTAATACTATGTTTTCATAGCATTGAGCATTTTACATTACCTTATTCATATCTTATAATGTCCGGTTCATTCAACTCGGAACGTCATCCAAGTTATAATCATTAACTTGGCTTTTTAATGTTATACGTCATTGCCCTTAATTCAGCTTCTTTACCGTTCACAGGTTTAATCATCAGTCTTCATTACCTTACGGTCCAACCATACACGACGTGTAGGTTCTTCCCTCTTTAATATTCGCGTACACTCAACCTTACGTCGGCGAAAGTGTTTAACGCTTACATTTCATTCCAACATTCTCTATCCGAATCACATTCAGACTTCCTTTAATCTTGTTACCGTTCGTTACGGTTTTCTTGATAATTTCATATCTTACTTACTACCTTCGTTAACGTCTAAGTCATACAACCAATGTATACTTAGAACGTTCACCCTATGTGAATACGATTCACAAAGATCATTTACGTATTCAGCGTTCACGTTGTTCATCTCTTAATCTCTCATAAAACCTTTACCTAAGGTTTTAATCTCTTTCATTCGTTATCCAACACATGAACCCCACGTTCATTGTTCTTTCTTAATGTCGAAGCCATATAGTTCGTTGAATGCTAAGGCCAATCGTTCATCACAACTGCATTGCGTTCACAGCGTCTATATACTTTACACTTAACTCTCATTATGACATCATAACATCGAAATATTATACATCACCCTCGTCACTCAATGTCTAAGGAATCATAATCATAGCAATCCCCCCACGTTTGTTTTATCACGACCACGGTCCCCGGATATCGGTTAAGTATTTCGCGTTTACATTCTTTGTCTTTTAATTCCATTCAACCTTTAATAAAGGTTTAAATAACTTGTTTAAGTGTTACATTATGCGAACTATATGTTCATTATCTTTCCTTACACTTCTCCTACGAGTTGAGCAATTAAAAGCTCTTCTCTGGGTCTTGCCCTGCACCGGCACATCGGCGCAGGTTCCTTTTTTAATCCTCGCGCTGCAGCGCCATTCATCAGTAGCTTTCTCTCTGAGCTGGCGCTGCGAGGCCGCCTCTCAAGGTATAACTGGCGCTGCGGCGCCAGTTCTAAAACTCATAAATTTTTCTAAGTGCTGAACATGTTTGAGACGCCTATTTTTGAAATCTCATAACTTCTTCGTTATAACTCAGAACGAGGCCGTTCCAAAGCCATTCTCTTCCTTATCTTACATACTTCAACTTCCCTCGAATAGAAATTCATTGTGAATTTGTTAATATGCCATTCAATTGGCTTAAATTTCATCCTTCATTCATTTTACGGTATTAACGTTCTTCGTCCGTTCGTCCGTAATTCAGTCATCCAAACTCGGAACTCGTTCGTTCTTGAGTTCATGACTCACTTTTCTACGTTCTCTTACATTCTTATGAAACCCTACAAATTCAGGTTCATTTACATACTTTCTAATTTTTTTCTTCCTTTACAAAATTTTCGTCATAACTTAGTTATAGCTAAGTTTAATCCGTTCTTCATGAACGTTTCTACCATTCCTAACCAAGCGATAAGCAACTAACTTATACGCGATGGTTTTAAACTTGTCCATCAACAACAAGTTCTAACTACGACGGTTTTAAATTTGTCCATCAACAACGCTCTTCGTGTTCTTCGCGTTCTTCATTCGTTCTTCATTTTTAATCCATACTTTGATTATGATTTCACTTTTTCTTGAAATTTAGTGGTATAGAACACCATTCCTTACTTATTTCACCGAATTGTTCTTATGATTCATTCAGATCGTTCAAATTCATTACAAAACTTATACTTCCTTAAGAAATTTATAAACTAAATTTCTAATTCTTTTTTTTCATTTTCTCATGATTTCAACCATATGAAATCATTCATAACATCTTCTTCATCCATTCTCATTAAGCTATGTATATTAACATAGAAAACTTAAATAAAATTTAAATTCGATTAAGTTTTTGGATTACCTTTCTTCTTTAATCTTCTTCCGTTTGACAAAGTTTGCACTCGGGCTAGCTTTTCCTAATCCTTTTCCTCCTCATCCGAACTCTCTCTCTCTCTCTCTCTCTCTTAGGTGTTGGTGATTTTCAAAATCTCCAACAAATGAGCTAAGGCTCTCTTATATAGAAAACCAAGGCTGTAGGTAAAATAGTAATTTTGCCCTTAAAGTTACTAGTCCCACCTCCTTACTATTCACGAAGCTTCACTTGCAAGCTTCGTGCTTCTGTCTTGCGGAATCCAAATATTTTTGAAAAACTGCAATTCTCGGAATCCAAATATTTTTGGATATTTCATCTTTCGTTTACAGATTTACTTTGACGCATTCTTCAGAACTTTAAAAAACTGAAAAACACTTTTTGATGATAAGTGTTTTCCTTCACGTTTTCCCCTAACGTAGTTAAACGAATGAAAAGTACATAACAGTATATTTCGTCGTTTTTATCTCAACTAATTTTTGCACATTTTTCGAGAAAAACTTTTATCGACTTACTTAACTTTTCACGAAACATTATCATCAAATCTTTCGACGGAATGTCATTTTGACATACCAAACTCTTGAAAAGGCTTAGGTTATTCAAACCCTAACCCTTAGGGTTTTGTTAGGTGAATAGTGCCTATTTCGTCTTTTTCCTCAAAAATATTTTTGTTCCCGAATTTTTTTTATTTTTGTCTTGAAAAGTCTTACTCGTTTAGTCGAGCTCATATCCAGAATCCTCCCGTTTTATAATCATCCTAAGTTCTAGAACGATTAATAAACACATATCACATAATATTATAAAAAAAATTATTTTATTAATAAGTAATTCTTTAAACTTAAATTCTGGACAATCGGATTTTCTGGGTTATCACACAAATGGTCGGTTTTTTTTTTGAGGAGGAGAAAGAAGAATGATTTTAGATATTTATCTTATATCTTATTTCTTTCTTTCTTTATCTCTCATCTTTTATTTCTTATTCTCGCTTTGCTATCAATGAGAAAACCGAGAGGGAGAGAAAGAGAAGGGGAGCGACAACCATGAAAGAAGAGGAGAGAGAAGGTTATCCATGGAAGGGAAGAAGAAGGAAGATTTTGAGAAAAAAAGGTAAATCTTAAAACTAGTTTATGTAATTGATTTTAGTTATTCCAAATTAAAGCTTGGATTTATGTTTCTAAACTCGAAAATCATGAATATACATGTTGATGAGTGTTTTATGTTTAGATTTACTCATATTGAGTGTTTATTTATGTGAAAATCAAAAAGGAAGAATTTTTTTTTCCTAATTTTGAAACCCTAACTTTTATATACTTTGGATTTTCACCGTTTTAAATCTATAACTTCTTTTTACGATCCGTCAAAGAGAGGTGCTAGATGTATAAGTTATCTAGTAAACCCAAGTAGAAGCACTCAAGAATGATGAGTTTACAAGTCGTAGTGACTAATTTTGCTAAAATAGTCACGTTTTTAGTAGAAAGATAAAAACTGTTTTGGGACAGTTTCTGTCAGGGGCAGTTTACGAGAAATGACAATTTTAAAAGTAAACCCGTATAACTCTTTGTGGTTAACTCCAAAAATTATGATAATTTTACTGGGAGTACATATACATAACAGGAGTATACTCTAAAAGTTTCTGAAGTTTTGGACAAAAGCACAGTTTATGATAAATATCGCAAGATCCGGCTGTTTTGGCCATTAAAAAAATAGTAAATAAATTTTAAAAATTCCGGAAAAAATATAAGTTCAATATGGGACTATATTTTGCCAAAATCCCAGAAAAGAAAAATTTCTGGAACGGATTTGGTATTTTTCATAGAAATGGTTTAGTTATGAACAAATGAATTAAATTACTTATGTGATGTTGAAAATTTGGAAAATAAGATTTTATGGCTTGGACATCTTATATAGGGTATATGCAGATTTTTTATGAGGGATTTGGTCATTGGTGATGAAATCTTATGAGTATGGCATTTTAGGATGATTAAATGCATTAATTAGTAAAGTGTAAACAATTAAAATAAATTATTTTTAAGTTTAAGAAATTATTAAAAGATTAATAATATTAGATTATGATATTATTAAATGATTGATAACATTTAGATTAAAGTGTTATTAAATAATTGATTTAAAATATTATTTAATGACTAATAATATTTGTAAATAAATTTAATATTATTAAATAATTAATAATATTAAATGGAGCTTAAAAGAGAAGTTAAGTTATTAATTGGATATTCAATAGGTCATATTGAATGTATAGTATGATGAATTGGAAATTTAATATGTTAGAAAGGAAAACAACTTACTGAATTAGTGAAAATAACTTGCTGGATTATAAAACAGTTTGCTAGATTGTAAGTCAAACTGAATCTAGTTTGCTGGATTATAAAACAGTTTGCTGGATTATAAGTTAGATTAAATTTAGGTTGCTGGATTGTAAGTTAGTTTGAATCCAGGTTGCTGGATTGGAGATTAGTTTGAATCCAGTTTGTTGGATTAAAAAACCGTTTACCAAATTGAAGAATAGTTTCAATACAGGCTGCTGGATTAATATGTTTAAATAATCCATATTATAATATTAGTATTGGCATACTGGATTATTGAAAAGAACTTATAATATGAAATTTTAAGTGTTAAATCATAAGGTATATGATATAGTGATTGAAGAGTTATCAAAGGACGATAATAATACTGATATGTTAAGATGTTATCTAATATTTTATTTTTGTGATTAAGTGTTAGAAAATTTATGGATAAAGAAATAGTATTATGAGCTAACAGGTATGTTATGCTAACTGAAAGATCAATCTTATATAACTGAAAGGTCTTTCATAAGAGATTACATTAGATTGCTTAGCGGTAATCAGCGGTACAAGCAAGTTTCCCTAACACAACTTGAGTTGTATGTTCAAAGCATGTTAGTGAATAATTATTGTTGATTATTCACGTCTATACTGATTATTGATTGGCACTAAGTGCATGTTGTATATGTTCATCTGGTATGAAAGGCTGATCACCTTCATTACCATAAGGTTCAGTTAAAGTGTTCATGGTCATTATTAACCTCCAAACATTATTGATTTAATCATTCAATTATTGAAACTTGATTCATGTTATTTCACAATTATTACATTGTTGAAAGCTTGAAAGCTTATTCTTTCTTTTCAATAATGATATATCTTCATTGTATTTAAAAACTTGTTGGGCAAATTTGTTGCTCACCCTTGCTATATCATGATAAAATTTTCAGATTAAGATGAAAGCTCGAATAAAGACAGAGGCAAAGGCAAAGACAAGATTAAATTATTATGCAGTTAGAATTATTGAATTTTCTGACGCAAATGATATTGTAAATCTTCTAATATATTGAAGGTATGTATTAAGTTAAGGTTGTACATGTTGTAAAGGTTTATTGTATAAACAATTTAAGTTTATATCTTTCGCAATAGTTATAGAAATGATGTATCGTAACGTACCAGCTCTGTGGTAAAAAGTACCCAGAATTGGGGACGCTACAGTTGGTATCAAAGACGTAGGTTATAAACCTTAGGTAGGGTTACCTTAGGCTATAACCGCGGAGATGATGATAAGGAATAAACTCAGATCGAGTTTAAGTGATAAGAGATGAATTTAGAAAATTCATCATTAAAGTAAAGATGAAGATAAATAAGATTCAAAGAAGAATCTTGAAGAGATATAAAGATAAGAATTCGGAGTTACCTAACTCTAGTAATAAAGATGAAAAATATAAATAAAATCATAATATAATATGATTAAAGAGAGGAATAAAACGATCATAAGTATAAGGAGAAATGATTACAAAAATAAGATCACAACGTGATCAGATTAAATTGTTTAAACACATATGATATGTTAAATGATTGGAATGATATAGCTTGACGATATAAATAAATGTACTATGAAAGTGTACGATTTAAACTATGCTAAGAGTGATAAATGCTAAGATACGAAGTTACCCAACTCTGATAATGAAAATAAAATGTAATAATGAATAAATAGAGTCTATAAGACTAAAGGTATAAAGGGGAAGAAGATCGTAAAACAAAACGATCATAACATAGAAATGAATCTTAATATAATACGGTTATAATATGAGATCACATCGTGATCTGATAAGCTCATAGCAGGGAGGTGGATCAATCGAATGATTAAAACTTTTATATCAAAATTATTGTACGTAATTTGTACTATGAATTAGTACTATTCAAACTTAGAAAAGAGTGTGGATGATGCAATACAGATTAAACAAAATTCGTATGGAGTAAGTATAGAGCTAGGATTATGTGGAATTTTAATTGAGGACTTATATCAGCAGCTAAGTTGTATAATTCTTTGTATGGGCGGGGAATTGTAATTGGTGTAACAACCACTTAGTTTCTTACACTGATAGTCATTGAAATGTTTGTGTCGCACTATTTGCTATATACATGTTGAGAAGGTGATTCTTTTCTCATGTGTATACCAGATAGATAAGATTAGGTAGAGGATATAAGAGTAGGTGTGAGTTCTTAAAACTCATACTTATGGTAAGTTTGTGACTCATAATTGTATGGTACATTTTTGAACCCCTAAGCGTATAAACAGTTCTTGATTGGTTCTTGAACTACGTATTTCTAGGATAAATTCTGAAACTCATATTATTGTGGAAAGTTCCTGAACTCATAACGTGTGGTAAGTTTGATGAACTATACTGGGGTATAGGAAAGTTATGAATGGAGAATTGAGGATGATAGGAATAAATAGACTTACTAAGCAATGGATCATTATAGAAAGTGGAGTTGATGGTGGAAGCATATGTATTCCAAATCTTCTAGCTATGCTAGACTTTAAAATTTTTGACATCAAGCTAAATACGCACTTATTTGCCTTTTAAAATGAATTTTTGTTATTCTCAACACATGGTGACAAGTGTGTATGTGTGGAATTTGGGGCACTGGCACATCGTTACCTGTTGAGGTATGATAGTACTAAAACTGATTTGCAATGATTTTTGAACTGTTTAAAGAAAAGTGTATGCTAATTATTTCGGCTAGACGAAAATGATTTGAAATATCAAAATGTATTTTTATATATCATTAATGCATCATGTAACCTGGTGTGGAGATGATAAAAATGATGGAGTTATCAATGCAAAATTATTTAGTTAGATGCGATCTAAAGATCGTCAGCCCACTATGGAATGATTTATAGTATGAAAAAGTCACATAATGACAAAATCCTCAAACGGGCTGTAAATATACAGTGCGGTATCATGACGTCATAAAATTATTTTTGGAATTTTAAAGGTAAATTATTACTAACTGAATTTGGCTAGACATGTTTCGATTGAAATTGAATTATTGGTATGAGTCTAAGCTATTTGATTCAGCTAGACAAATGTTTGTGAAAAATTAAAGTATTCTTTGAAAATTTATCCCGAACCAAATTATTTTGGTGCGAAATCCCATGATAAGACTAAGGTGAACTATGTCGATTGAATAAAAAAATCCAATCTATTTGTAGCAAAAATATTCATGAGACATGATTAATACGTCATACCTGACGTAAGCGTACGATAGGCTTATAACCTAAAGTACTAGCAGTGGCAGTTTACTTTCTTTGTGATTGTAAACATACCTATTAATTTACTGTTTTGCGGTATAAATATCATTAAAACTATGTGTTCATGGTTTATATGACCCCTCAGCATGGTATGAAAATTTTCACTCTTTAAAGTGATGTTTTGGGTAGTTTATGATGATGGGTATGAAATAGTATGAACTCGTTGCTTCCGGGTAGAATTTGATATGATTGGATAAAGATTATTATGAAAAACTATTTTTGGTGAATGAAAAGAGTAAGGTGTAGTAGGCTGAAATTTTAAGGATGAAATTCTCAGAAGAAGAGGTTAAATATATGTACTTTTGGTGCAATAGTGATTCTGAGGACGAAATCCTTATAAGAGGGGAAGAATGTGACAACCCAAAAATTTAGAAGATCTCGAATGATTAAATTAAAGATCTTAAATGGTTAAATTAAAGGTTAATGGATAAAACCTAGAGTGAAAATAGAGGAATGATTTAAATTTTTTTAAAAGAAAAACCTATATGGTTTACTATTTGAATAGAATTGAAAAAAAATAAGGGTTACAAAATTCAAAACCCCAGAATGGATTTATATGTGTATTTAAAGTATGTATTTTATTAATAATATAAATAATATAAATATTTATATTTATTTATTATATAAAGAAAAATTATATAGAAAGTTGCATAACCTAATTATAAATTAGGTATTAGAATTAAATAAACTAAATGGTTGTCTTTATTTAGTGGTCTTAATATTTAATTATATACTAGTGACCTAATCTAAGAGATTTGTGGATCATGTCTCCACATACTAAATTAATTTGTGTGAATATGTGAGTAAATGAATATGAATATTATATGTTTATTATATAAACAAATAAAAGAAACTAAGGTAACCTAATTATATATTAGGAATAAAAAATTGAATAACTTAAGGGTTATGGTATGAGAGAACAATAGTATTTAAAATATACTAATCTCGGGAGATTTATTTTATACATCTTTATTAATTTTTTTTGATAACTTAATTAAAGCAAATCTAATTGGGTTATAAAAATAAAGTATAATTATTGATATTATAAAGTTATGTAATAGTCCAATTAGTAAATTACTAGAGGACTAGCCCAATTGAATTATCTATCAAGCCCACTTAATGAAGTAGTTATGGATTTGAGAGATTAGTATATGAATTGAATAATTAACCAACATATTGGGAGCCCAATAACTTAATAAATTAGAAGCCCAAGGTTGGTAATAACTAATTTAATTAAGTTTGGTTTTCTAGTGACCCAAGTTGATGTATTCCAAGTCCAAAAGAAATAAGTTTTAAGCCCAAATTAGAGAAGGATATTTTGGACATTTAATAAAGTAATTAAAAAAAGATATGAGTGAGATAGATGACCACATTGTAACACCCCGAAATCTGGTCTATTTTCACACCCGGATTCTGTACGTCACGATTCCATCTCCTTCCAAACATACATCATTATATAGCTAAATATAACAACATACATTCTCAAATCTCAGGTTCTAATACCTTATAACTTGGTTCATTACAAATAATGATAATTACATTATTCTTTACATTTTACAAAAGTGAGTTTCATCCGCCACCAAGGACACATAACAGTTCATTAAACTAGTATATAGTTTAATTAACATTTTCTACATTACAAGTCTTGTCTTGATCTTCACGCTCATTCATGTACTGACTGACACTTCGTCTGGATACCGGCCAGCTTGATCTTTACGGGATCCTTAAGTTCTTTCTAACATCACTCGCTGAAAATGTTTTAATTTAAAGCAAGAGTGAACATTCAATTTCTTAGCAAGTCATAGAAGTTGAATAAACAACTTTAAGAATTTAAACATTCTTCTAAGACTTCAATAACCGAAAAAAGGTTATCAAGCAGCTTGAATAATAGGAATAATTTCTGATTCCTATTATCTTAAAACATTAGTCACATTCACTTTGAAATACTTTAATTCTTCAACCTTTTCATACACATTATGTTCGGCTAGAATCACTAGCACAAATTTATCAATAACGATTAATGTATAAACAGAACATTCTTATATTGAACAGTTCAATCACATAAAAATTTATCTTATAGAAACACCGAAGTGTTAAAATTGTGGCACAAGGCCTCATACATTCTACCACCTTATACAAATATCGCACATTTGCACATAGACAAAACTTCTCAAGTTCAACATTTGAGAAGTTTAAGAAACTAGCATTCATTTAAAATATGAATGAAGTTAGGAAACTTGCCTTACGCACCTCTACATCTTAAAGTTTACGTCGAGCTGCTCATTGCAAACCCTATATAACATATAAGGAAATAACACATACACCAATTAGTCATATACTTTACTTACGTATTGGTTTACTTAACTTTACTTCTTAGGGTTCGTGTTCTTGCAATCTAAGTTTACGCGACCAACTTTCTTTACCGTTTTATGGCGTTACGATATAAGGAGATGTCTTAACTTATACAATCATCATCTTTAATTATTTACATTCATATCTTCTTCTTATAACTCTTCTAAGACTCAGCACACATCGTATCTCTACAAGCAGTCCATATGGTACTATGAGTGGTTTCCCACAAACAACCAACAAACTAGTTCCTGTCTCGTCTACACTGTCTTTCACGATAAGTTAGATAAGTTGCCAGTTTCGTATATACCTCCACTCTTTGAAGGAATTGTTTAGCCCAACTCCCATATGTCAACCATCAAAGATTATGATTGTACCATAACCTAAACTTAACTTAACTTTTCTGAACCATTAAAACTATAATGTTCGTTAAGTTGCTTTCTCAATCCTTATGGCTTTCTGGCAACTAAATGTCATACCTCAAGATTTATTCCTTATCATCTAAGTCATACAGTCTTTGGTATACTTAGAACGATCATTCAATGTTAATACTATGCTTTCATAGCATTAAGCATTTTACATTACCTTATTCATATCTTATAACGTCCGGTTCATTCGACTCGGAATGTCATCAAAGTTATAATCATTAACTCGACTTTTTAACGTTATACGTCATTGCCCTTAATTCAGCTTCTTTATTGTTCACAAGTTTAATCATAAGTCTTCATTACCGTACGGTCAAACCATACACGATGTGTAGGTTCTTCCCTTTTTAATATCCACGTACATTCAACCTTACGTCGGCTAAAGTGTTTAACCCTTACATTTCATTTTAACATTCTCTATCCGACTCACATTCGGACTTCCTTTAATCTTGTTACCGTTCGTTACGGCTTTCTTGATAATTTCATATCGCACTTACTACCTTCGTCAACGTCTGAGTCATACAACCAATGTATACTTAGAACGTTTGCCCGACGTGAATACGATTCACGAAGATCGTTTACGTACTCAACGTTCACGTTGTTCATCTATTAATCTCTCATTCAACCTTTACCTAAGGCTTTATCCTCTTTCATTCGTTATCCAATACATGAACCCCACGTTCATTATTCTTTCTTATTGTCGAAGTCATACAGTTTGTTGTATACTAAGACCGATCGTTCATCGTAACTGCGTTGCGTTCACAGCGTCAATACGCTTTACACTTAACTCTCATTAAGACATCATAACTTTGAAATGTTATACTTCACCCTCATCACTCAATGTCTAAGGAATCAAAATTATAGAAATCCCCCACGTTTGTTTTATAGCGACCACGGTCCCCGGATATCGGTTATGTATTTCGCATTTACATTCTTTGTCTTTTAATTCCATTCAATCTTTTCATTCAACCTTTACTAAGTGTTACATTATGTGAACTATATGTTCACTATCTTTCCTTATACTTCTCCCAAGAGTTGAGAAATTAAAAGCACTTCTCTGGGTTTTGCCCTGCACCGGCGCTGCGACGCCGGTTCCTTTGTTAATCCTCGCTCTACAGCACCACTCATCAGAAGCTTTCTCTCTGGGTTAGCACTGCGGCGCCGCCTCCTAAGGTATAACTAGCACTGCAGCGCCAGTTCTAAAACTTAAAATTTTTTTCTAAGTGTTGAACATGTTTGAGACGCCTATTTTTCAAATCTCATAACGTCTTCATTATAAATCGGAACGAGGCCGTTCCAAAGTCATTCTCTTACGTGTCTTGCATACTTCAACTTCCCTTGGATAGAAATTCATTTTGAATCCGTTAACATGCCATTCATTTGGCTTAAATTTCATCCTTCGTTTATTTTACATTATTACGTTCTTCGTCCCTTCGTCCGTAATTCGATCATCCAAACTCGGAACTCGTTTGTTGTTGAGTTCACGACTCACTTTTCTATGTTCTCTTGCATTCTTATGAAACCCTATACATTCGGGTTCATTTACATACTTTTATATTTTTGTTCGTCTTTTACGAAATTTTTGTCTTAACTTCGTTATAGCTAAGTTTAAACCGTTCTTCATGAACGTTACTACTGTTCAAAACCAAGCGATAAGCAACTAACTTATACGCGATGGTTTTAGACTTGTCCATCAACAAGTTCTAACTACGATGATTTTAAATTTGACCATCAACAACGTTCTTCGTGTTCTTCGCGTTCTTCATTCGTTCTTTATTTTTAATCCATACTTTGATTATGATTTTACTTTTTCTTGGAATTTGGTTTTGTAAAACACCATTCCTTACTTATTTCACCGAATCGTTTGTATGATTCATTCGGATCGTTCAAATTAATTACAAAACTCATACTTCCTTAACAAATTTATAAACTAAATTTCTAATTCTTAATTCTTCATTTTCTCATGATTTCAACCATATAAAATCATTCATTACATATTCTTCATCTATTCTCATTAAGCTATGTATATTAACATAGAAAACTTAAAGAGAATTTAAATTTGACTAGGTTTTTGGATTACCTTTCTTCTTTAATCTTCTTCCGTCGGACAAAGTTTGTACTCAGGCTAGCTTTTCCTCCTCATCCGAACTCTCTCTCTCTCTCTCTCTCTCAAGTGTTGGTGATTTTCAAAATCACCAACAAATGAGCTAAGTCTCTCTTATATAGAAAACCAAGGCTAGGGGTAAAATAGTCATTTTGCCCTTAAAGTTACTAGCTAGTCCTACCACTTTACTATTCACACCTCCTTACTATTCACGAAGCTTCTCTTGGAAGCTTCGTGCTTCCGTCTTGCTGAATTTGTTCGACAGTTCAAAAAACTGCGATTCTCGAAATCCAAATATTTTTGGATATTTCGTCTTTCGTATACAGATTTACTTTTACGCATTCTTCGGAACTTTAAAAAATTAAAAAATACTTTTTAATGATAAGCAGTTTCCTTCACATTTTCCCCTAACATAGTTAAACGAATGAAATGTACATAACAGTACTTTTCGTCATTTTTATTTTGTCCAATTTCTGCACATTTTTCGAGAAAAACTTTTAGCTGCTTACTTAACTTTTCACGATATATTATCATCAAATCTTTTGACGGAATGTCATTTCGACATACTAAACTCTCGAAAAGGCTTAGGTTATTCAAACCCTAACCCTTAGGGTTTCGTTAGGTGAATAGTGCGTATTTTATCTTTTTCCTCGGAAATATTTTTGTTCCCGAAAATTTTTTATTTTCATCTTAAAAGTTCTTACTCGTTCAGTCTAGCTCGTAGCCAGAATCTTCCCGTTTTATAATCATCATAGGTTCTAGAATGATTAATAAACACATATCACAAAATATTATTAATAAAAATTCATTTTATTAATAACTAATTCTTTAAACTTAAATTCTAGACAATCGGATTTTCTGGGTTATCACACACATGGTCGGTTTTTTTGAGGATGAGAAAGAAGAATGATTTTAGATATTTATCATATATCTTATTTCTTTTTTCTCTCTCTCATCTTTTATTTCTCATTCCCGCTTTGCTATCAAAGCGAAAATCGAGAGGAGAGAGAGAGAGAGAGAGAAGGGGAGCGATAACCACGAAAGAAGAAGAGAGAGAAGGTCATCCATGGAAGGGAAGAAGAAGAAGATGGAAGATTTTAAGAAAAAAAGGTAAATCTTAAAACTAGTTTATGTAATTGATTTTAGTTATTCCAAATCAAAGCTTGGATTTATGTTTCTAAACTCAAAAACAATGAATATACACGTTGATGAGTGTTTTATGTTTAGATTTACTCATATTGGGTGTTGATTTGTGTGGAAATCAAAAGGGAAGAAAAATAATTTTTCTAGTTTTGAAACCCTAACTTTTATGTACTTTAGATTTTCACTGTTTTAAATCTATAACTCCTTTTTACTATCCGTCAAAGAGGGGTGCTAGATGTATAAGTTATCTAGTAAACCCAAGTGGTAGCACTCAAAATGACGAGTTTACAAGTCGTAGTGACTGAATTTTGCTAAAATAGTTCCGTTTTTGGTAGAAAGATAAAAACTGTTTTGGGGCAGTTTCGTAATTTTTTCGACCTTCAAAAATTTTGAAAATATTTGGATGATAACTAAATAAGTTTTCCAGATTGTGTCCAAAAATGGTAATTTTTGGATGTATAGAATAAGAGTTATGAATTTTACGGGAAATGACTATTTTAAAAGTAAGCTCGTATAACTCTTTGTGGTTAACTCCAAAAATTGTGAAAATTTTACTGGGAGTACATATACATAATATGAGTATACCCTAAAAGTTTTGGAAGTTTTGGACAAAAGCACAGTTTATGATAAATGTCACAAGATCCGACTGTTTTGGCCATTAAAAAAAATAGTAAATAAATTTTAAAAATTCTGGAAAAAATATAAGTTCAATATGGGACTATATTATGCCAAATCCCAGAAAAGAAAATTTTTTGGAACTGATTTGGTATTTTTAATGGAAATAGTTTAGTTATGAACACGTGAATTAAATTAGTTATGTGATGTTGAAAATTTGGAAAATAGGATTTTATTGCTTGGAAATCCTATATAGGGTATATGCAGATTTTTTATGAGGGATTTGGTCATTGGAGATAAATCTTATGAGTATGACATTTTAGGATGATAAAATGCATTAATTAGTAAAGTGTAAACAATTAAAATAAATTATTTTTAAGTTTAAGAAATTATTAAAAGATTAATAATATTAGATTATGATATTATTAAATGATTGATAACATTTATATTAAAGTGTTATTAAATCATTGATTTAAAATATTATTTAATGACTAATAATATTCTTAAATGAATTTAATATTATTAAATAACTAATAATATTAAATGGAGTTTAAAAGAGAAGTTAAGTTTTTAATTGGACATTCAATAGGTCATATTGAATGTATAGTATGATGAATTGGAAATTTAATATGTTGGAAAGGAAAACAACTTGCTTAATTGGACATTCAGCGGTACATGCAAGTTTCCCTAACTCAAACTTGAGTTGTATGTTCAAAGCATGTTAGTGAATAATTATTGTTGATTATTCACGTCTATACTGATTATTGATTCGCACTTAGTGCATGTTGCATATGTTCATCTGATATGAAAGGCTGATCACCTTCATTACCATAAGGTTCAGTTAAAATGTTCATGGTCATTATTAATCTCCAAACATTATTGATTCAGTCATTCAATTATTGAAACATGATTCATGCTATTTCACAATTATTACTTTGTTGAAAACTTGTAAGCTTATTCTTTCTTTTCAGTAATGATATATCTTCATTGTATTTAAAAACTTGCTGGGCAAATTTGTTGCTCACCCTCGCTATATCAAGATAAAATTTTGAGATTAAGATGAAAGCTCGAATAAAGACAGAGGCAAAGGCAAAGGTAAAGGCAAAGTACAAGATTAAATTATTATCTAGTTAGAATTGTTGAATTTTTTAACGCAAATGATATTGTAAATCTTCTAAGATATTGAAGGTATGTATTAAGTTAAGGTTGTAGACCTTGGGGATCATGTTGTAAAGGTTTATTGTATAAACAATTTATGTTTATATCTTCCGCAATAGTTATAGAAATGATGTATCATAACGTACCAGATATGTGGTAAAAAGTACTCGAATTTCGGGACGCTACAGTTTGTATCAAAGTCGCAGGTTATAAACCTTAGGTAGAGGTACCTTAGGCTAAAATCGCGGAGATGATGATAAGGAATAAACTCAGATCGAGTTTAAGTGATAAGAGATGAATTTAGAAAATTCATCATTAAAGTAATAATGAAGCAAAAAAAGATTCAAAGAAGAATCTTGAAGAGATATAAAGATAAGAATTCGGAGTTACCTAACTCCAGTAATAAAGATGAAAAATGTGAATAAAATCATAATATAATATGATTAAAGAGAAGAATAAAACGATCATAAGTATAAGGAGAAATGATTACAAAAATAAGATCACAACATGATCAAATTAAATTGTTAAAACACATATGATATGTTAAATGATTGGAATGATATAGCTTGACGCTATAAAAAGATAATGTACTGTGAAAGTGTAGGATTTAAACTCAGGTAAGAGTGGTAAATGCTAAGATACGAAGTCACCCAACTCTGATAATGAAGATGAAAAGTAATAATGAATAAATAGAGTCTATAAGACTAAAGATATAAAGGGAAAGGAGATCGTAAAATAAAACGATCATAACATAGAAATAAATCTTAATATAATACGATTATAATATCAGATCACACCGTGATCTGATAAGGTCATAGTAGGGAGGAGAATCAATCGAATGATTGATAATTTTATAGCAAAATCTTGTACGTAAGTTGTACTATGAATTAGTACTATTCAAACTTAGAAAAGAGTGTGGATGATGCAATACGGATTAAACAAAATTCGTATGGAGTAAGTATAGAGCTAGGATTATGTGGGAATTCAATTGAGGACTCATGTTAGCAGCTAAGTTGTATGATTCTTTGTATGGACAGGGAATTTTAATTAGTGTAACAACCACTTAGTTTCTTACACTGATATTCATTGAAATGTTTGTGTTGCGCTATTTGCTATATACATGTTGAGAAGGTGATTCTTTTCTCATGTGTATAACAGATAGGTAGTGAATAGGTAGAGGATATAAGAGTAGGTGTGAGTTCTTAAAACTCATACTTATGATAAGTTTGTGACTCATAATCGTAAGGTACATTTTTGAACCCCTAAGCATATGGATAGTTCCTGATTGGTTATTGAACTACGTATTGCTAGGATAAGTTCTAAAACTCATATTATTGTGGAAAGTTCCTGAACTCATAATGTGTGGTAAGTTTGATGAACTATACTGGGGTATAGGAAAGTTGTGAATGGAGAATTGAGGATGATAGGCATAGATAGACTTATTAAGCAACGGATCATTATAAAAAGTCGAGTTGATGGTGAAAGCACATGTATTCCAAATCTTCTAGCTATGCTAGACTTTGAAATTTTTGATATCAAGCTAAATACGCACTGATGTGCCTTTTAAAATGATTTTTTGTTATTCTCAACATATGGTGACAAATGTGTATGTGTGGAATTCGGGGCATTGACACATCGTTACCTATTGAGGTATGATAGTGCTAAAACTGATTTGCAATGATTTTTTAACTGTTTAAAGAAAAGTCTATGCTAATTATTTCGGCCAGACGAAAATGATTTGAAATATCAAAATGTATTTTTATATATCATTAATGCATCATACAACTTGGTGCAGAGATGATAAAAATAATGGAGTTATCAATGTAGATTTACTTAGTTGGATGCGATCTAAAGATCGTCAGCCCACTATGGAATGATGTAGTATGACAAAGTCACATAATGACATAATTCTCAAACGGATTGTAAATATATTGCGGTATCATGACGTCATAAAATTATGTTTGGAATTTTAAAGGTAAATTATTACTAATTGAATTTGGCTAGACATGTTTCGATTGAAATTGAATTATTGGTATGAGTCTAAGCTATTTGATTCAGCTAAACAAATGTTTATGAAAAATTAAAGTATTCTTTGAGAATTTATCCCGAACCAAATTGTTTTGGTGCAGAATCCTATGATAAGACTGAGGTGAACTATGTCGATTGGATAAAATAATCCAATCTATTTGTAGCGAAAATATTTGTGAGACATGATTAATACGTCATACCTGACGTAAGCGTACGATAGGCTTATAACCTAAAGCACTAGCAGTGGCAGTTTACTTTCTTTGTGATTGTAAACATACCTATTAATTTACTGTTTTGCGGTATAAATATCGCTAAAACTATGTGTTCATGGTCTATATGACCCCTCAGCATGGTATAAAAATTTTCACTCTTTAAAGTGATGTTTTGGGTAGTTTATGATGATGGGTATGAAATAGTATGAACTAGTTGCTTACGGGTAGAATTTGATATGACTGGATATAGATTATTATGAAAACCTATTTTTGGTGAATGAAAAGAGTAAGGTGTAGTAGGCTGAAATTTTAAGGATGAAATTCTCAGAAGAAGAGGTTAAATATATGTACTTTTGGTGCAATAGTGATTCCTGAGACGGAATCCTTATAAGGGGGAAAGAATGTGACAACCCGAAAATTTAGAAGATCTTGAATGATTAAATTAAAGATCTTAAATGATTAAATTAAAGGTTAAAGAATAAAACCTAGAGTGAAAATAGATGAATGATTTAAATTTTTTTAAAAGAAAAACCTATATAGTTTACTATTTGAATAAAATTGAAAAAAATAAGGGTTACAAAATTCAAAACCCTAGAATGGATTTATATGTGTATTTTATTAAATAAATAAATATATTAAATATTTATATTTATTTATTATATAAAGAAAAATTACATAGAAAGTTGCATAACCTAATTATAAATTAGGTATTGGAATTAAATAAACTAAATGGTTGTCTTTATTCAGTGGTCTTAATATTTAATTATATACTAGTGACCTAATCTAAGAGATTTGGGGATCATGTCTCCACATACTTAATTAATTTATGTGAATATGTGAGTAAATAAATACGAATATTATGTGTTTATTATATAAACAAATAAAAAAAACTAAGGTAACCTAATTATACATTAAGAATAAAAAATTGAATAACTTAAGGGTTATGGTATGAGAGAATAATAGTATTTAAAATATACTAATCCCGAGAGATTTATTTTATACATCTCCATTAATTTTTTTTGATAACTTAATTAAAGCAAATCTAATTGGGTTATAAAAATAAAGTATAAATATTGATATTATAAAGTTATGTAATAGTCCAAATTAGTAAATTACTAGAGGACTAGCCCAATTGAATTATCTATAAAGCCCACTTAATGAATTAGTTATGGATTTGAGAGATTAATATATGAATTGAATAATTAACCTACATATTGGTAGCCCAATAACTTAATAAACTAGAAGCCCAATGTTGGTAATAACTAATTTAAATAAGTTTGATTTTCTAGTGGCCCAAGTTGATGTATTCCAAGCCTAAAAGAAATAAGTTTTAAGCCCAAATTGGAGAAGGGCATTTTGGACATTTAATAAAGTAATTAAAAAAGATATGAGGGAGATAGATGACCACATTGTAATGCCCCGAGATCCGGTCTATTTTCACACTCGAATTTCGTACTTCACGGTTCCATCTCCTTCCAAACATACATCATTATATAGCTAAATATAACAACATACATTCTCAAATTTCAGGTTCTAATACCTTATAACCTCATTCATTACAAATAATGATAATTATATTATTCTTTACATTTTACAAAAGTGACTTTCATCCACCACCAAGGATACATAACAGTTCATTAAACTAGTCTATAACTTAATTAACATTTTCTACATTACAGGTCTTAGCTTGATCTTCACGATCATTAATATACTGAATGGCACTTCATCTGAATACCGGTCAGCTTGATCTTTACGAGATCCTTAAGTTCTTTCTAACACGCTCGCTGAAAATGTTTTTATTTAAAGTAAGAGTGAACATTCAATTTCTCCGCAAGTCATAGAAGTTGAATAAACAACTTTCAGAATTTAAACATTCTTTTAAGACTTCAATAACCGAACAAAGGTTATGAAGTAGCTTGAATAATAGGAATAATTTTTGATTCCTATCATCTTAAAACATTAGTCACATTCACTTTAAAATACTTTCATTCTTCTACCTTTTCATACACATTCTGTCTGGCTAGAATCATTAGCACAAACTTATCAATAACGGTTAATGTATAAATAGAACATTCTCATATTGAACAGTTCAATCACAAAATAGTTCATCTCATAGAAATATCGAAGTGTTAAAATTGTGGCACAAGGCCTGTGACACCCCCAAATCCGGTACTTCCATTTTCATAGGATTTGGTGTTCACGATACAACATCATATATCTATCTACCCATAAATAAATGCAAACCATGCAGTAGATAGAAATAATAATAAATCTCTCCCCTTATGGGGTTACATAAACTTCATAATAAATAAATCCCAGGTTACTATAACCTTAAATAATCTGTGCGGAAACATAAATAAATAAGTCTTAAGTAACATCAATTATAATTATCATTACATAACCACATAAATAATCAATCTTCATTACTTGCTAAGCTTGCCCTTGCCTTTACTAGTGGAAGGTTCGTCTGCTCTTTTGTTCTTAACTGCAATGTTATTATTACGCAAGAGTGAGCACGATTGCCCACAAGTATAACAATATTACAAATGAATAATAACATGTGAGTGAATAATAATAACTTCGAATATAAAAGCTCAACTTTTGAATCAAGAATGAATAACGAGAATCAAAAGAAATTTCTGAGGACCTTGAACTATGTCCTAGGTTGTCAAGGGTTATACTTGAAACCTTTAATATTCATAAGACTATGGACCTTTCTTCTCGTACTTAGGGGGATCAGCCCTTAGTACCATACTGTGCACAATATCTTAACGCTAAAGCATAAATAATCCCCTATACAGGGTTGTTCATTTCAGTTTGACATCGGAGTCCGCACCAAAGGTAGTTTGATTTGGCTAATTCATCAAGGTTTCTGAAATTTAGAACGCTCATCAACTATGGACTAGTCGAATCATTAAGGGTTCGCTAGTCTAACAAGGTTTAACAGTAAATGAATATTTAACTTGAACAGAATCTCAAAAGGAATACAATAGAATAAGTATTGTATAACAACATCATGCTTGAAAGATTAATAAACTTTAATATACAAAACAGACTTGATCAATAATAATGAGAACTTGCTCAACGTAGAAAGGTGAATTAGTCAACTTATATAACGATAACAAGTAGGGTTAGGAAAACTTGCCTCGTGCGTAGATTACACTTTAACTAAACTCGTTCTTTGATTTAAACCCTACATATCAATTATGTTCACAATACCAGTCAATAATAACGTACTAAACATCATAAGTTATTCTTTGTCTAATCTCGAATTCATGACTATATTTAGTCAAATTACTACTCTTACTGTAAAAATTAAGATTTCACAAACAAAAAGCTAGCTATGCATTCGATCATTCAATTCACACATAATTATGTTATGGCCGTGTTAAGAATTTATTTTAACACCTAATTATATGTCTAACAAGTTTTTATGATCATTAGACTAAGTTACTATCACATTTCTATACTTAAACACTTTAAAAAAACATTTTATGGACATTCTGCTAAGTGGCGTTGCGGCGCCACTTTTGTACTGGGTCTTGGAGCTGCGGCGTCGTGGCGATGCGGCCGGACTCTTGGCGCTACGGCGTGGTGGCGCTATGGCGTGGTGGCACTACGGCGTGAGAAATATGCAGGTAGCCAGCGCTGCGGCTCGGAGTACCAGACACAGAAATGGCAATTCGCGAAAAATCGCAGAACATGCCAATTTCTACCAATTTCTTAATTTCTACTCGAATTTAGACATACCCACATGATATAATTCACACATAATCATTACTCAACATTTATATAATGACTTTAACCAATTTAAACACTTAATTACATAATTAAAGCATGCAACTTCCACTATTCTTGATGTTCTTGAAGGTTTGAAAACAAAACATAAAACTTGACACTACGGATTCGTTATAACACCGAATCCATTCATTTAAACTTTGGTTTCTTCGTATCAACATGCATAATAATATACGAGTGTAAATTTTATGAAAACATTTATGTTTGACACACTAAAATTACGTATAAGGGCCATAAGGCCAAAATCCAAACTCTGTAAATTTTTGAAATAATAAGTTATCGTATTATGAAAGTTATGATATGGAATCATGCAATACATATATAAAACATATTATGATACTCGTATTATTACATATATTCATATAACAACACAATTTCCCAATTACAGAAAGTTTAAAGTAAACTTTAAAAACCATGTTTATGAAAACTCAAACAACGTAACAACAGAATTTGGTTTGGAGAATTTACCCAGTGTATAAAGTGTATAGTGAGTAAAGATAAAAATTCCTTTTTTAGATACTACTTCAATCACAGAGTTTTCCTCCCACAATTTCTCTGAATTCTCTTTGACTCTCAAACACTCTTCTTCTCTGTTTTTCCCAGACTTATAAAATAAGAAAAGAAATGAATACGTAAAATAAAGGAAAAGAAAACTGACGCGTATAAAGGTCAGTTAACCCAGTCGTGGGTAACTGCTAGTAACTCCCACTAAGGCCATGTTTGGCTAGGCTTAATAGATTTCAAAACCATTTAATTTAATAAAGCTTTATCATATAGTTTAATTAATGTCACACTCCTTCATAAAATAAATCAATATTTTATTTAATTTACTTTAAATAAAATATAATAAATTATCATAAATTCATATAGTCACATAATTAAATTTCTCGTTAATAAATAATGTCAAATTATTAACTCTCTAATTAATAATTAAATTAATTAAAATATATTAGGCTTATTTATTATTTCTTTTAATACAATAAGCTCACATAATCACAAACTTCGATAATAAAAATTCCCCATATTAATTTAATAAATGTAACACATATAATTAAATTAATCTACCATAATTGCATCAATTAATTTTTTAATCTAATAATTAAATCATCGAAAATATTTATTTACTTCAATAAATATTAAAATTAATTACAAAAATCTCGTTCGCCACATCTTTCCCCCCTTAAAAGGATTATGTCCCCAGAATCACGACTCAAAAAATTTGACCCGTCACATTCTCCCCCCTTATAAAGATTCTGTCCCTAGATTCGCTTACACATAAATTAAGTAAATAAATGAGAGTAATTCTTCATCATATTATCTTCGAGTTCACACGTAGCTTCTTCAGCGTTGTGGTTCCTCCAAATTACCTTATTAGAAGGTATTACTTTATTTCTCAAAATTTGTTCTTTTCGGTCGATAATTTGAACAGGGATTTCTTCGTAAGACAAGTCTTTTTCAAAATGTAGGGGTTCGTATTCAATTACATGCTTGTAATCGGGCTTGTAGGGTCGTAAAACTGAAACATGGAAGACGTTGTGGACATTCTCTAGAGCTGGAGGTAAGGCTAGCTCGTACGCGACTTCTCTGATTCTTCATAGTACTTCAAAGGGTCCAATGAATCTTGGGCTTAATTTCTCTTTCTTTCCAAAACTAATCTTTCCCTTCTAGGGAGAGACATTTAAGAACACATATCTACCCGGTTTAAACTAAACATTTTTACGGTGTGGATCTGCGAACTTCTTCTGTCTATCTTGAGCTGCTATCAATCTTGTTCGGATCACTTTGACTATTTTTGCTGTCTGTTGTACCAATTCTGGCCCTAGCAACTGTCTTTCGCCAACTTCATCCCAATAAAGTGGAGTTCTGCACTTTCTGCTGTATAACGCTTCGTAAGGCGGCATGCCTATACTAGCGTGGTAACTGTTGTTGTAGCCGAACTCTACGAGCGGTAGATGATCATCCCAATTTCCTTTAAAGTCCATTATACAAGCTCTTAACATAAATTCTAATGTCTGAATTGTTCTTTCACTCTGTCCATCCGTCTGAGGGTGATATGCCGTACTCATTCGCAACTGTGTACCCATGCATTCTTGTAGACATTTCTAGAAGTTCTACGTAAAGCGCGAATCCCTATCAGAAACGATTGACACCGGCACTTCGTGCCTCGAAATAATCTTTTTTACATATAACTTTGCCAACTGATCTAAGTTGAATCTAATTTTGATCGGAAGGAAGTGTGCGAATTTCGTCAGTCGGTCAACGATAACCCATACTGTGTCGTAGCTTTTCTGAGTCGTCGAAAGGACAACCAATAAGTCCTTTGTAATATGTTCCCATTTTTATTCAAGGATCTCCAACGGTTGTAGCAATCCACTTGGTCTCTGATGTTCTGCTATTACTTTCTGATAGGTCAGACACTTAGCAACACATTCTGCAACATCACGTTTCAAATTAGGCCACCAGAAATGTTGTCAAAGATCTTGGCACATCTTAGTACTACTAGGGTGAATCGAATATCGTGAGCTATGAGCCTCGCTCAAAATGTCTTCCTTAATGTCTGTTACTGGCGGTACCCAAATTCTGTTCTCGAATCTCAGTATTCCTTCCTTATCCATCTTAAATCTCGGTTCAGATCCTTCAGATATCTTCCTTATCACCTTTTTGCATTCATCATCTTGAAGTTGAGCCTCCTTAACTTTATCTAGTAGGGTTGTACCAGATTGCATTTGGAACAACTTCTAGTCAATTTCTATAGGATACTTCACTTCTAGTTCTAACTTCTCAATGGCCAAAATTAACTCCTCCTGTTCGGTCAACATCATTAGCTTCTCTCGACCTTTTCTACTTAAGGCGTCGGCAACCACATTTGCCTTACCCGGATGGTATAAAATCTCACAATCGTAGTCCTTAATTAATTTCAACCACCTTCTTTGGCGCATATTCAATTCTTTATGTGTAAAAATATATTTCAGACTCTTATGGTCCGTATATATTTCACACTTCTCCCCGTAGAGAGAGTGCCTCCAATTTTTCAAAGTAAAAACCACTACAGCTAACTCCAAGTCATGGGTCGGATACCCCTTCTCGTAATCTTTCAGTTGTCGTGACGCATACGTAATGACTCTACCATTCTGCATAAGAACACAACTAAGTCCCTTATGCGACGCATCACTATAAACCACAAAATTTCCTGTATCGTCCGGAAGAGACAACACAGGTGCTGTACTCAACCTCTTCTTCAATTATTGAAAGCTTTCCTCACACTTCTTCGTCCAAACAAATTTCACTGATTTCCTAGTCAAACTCATCAACGGAGTTGTGATCTTGGAAAAATCCTGAATGAATCTTCTGTAATAACCTGCCAATCTAAGAAAACTTCGTACTTTCGGCAGCGTCTTCGGCTGATCCCAGTTGATCATGGCTTCGACTTTGGATGGATTTACCAAAATTTCGTCTTTATCAATCACATGTCCAAGACATTTCACCCGCTCGTTTCAAAATTCGCATTTCGAAAACTTGGCATACAACTTCTCCCTTCTTAACACTTCTAACGTTAATCTCAAATGCTCTTCGTGTTCTTCCTTGGTTTTGAATATACCAAAATATCATCTACAAATACCACTACGAACTTGTCCAATAACGGCTTGGACACACCATTCATTAGTCCAATAAATGCTGCAGGAGCATTAGTTAAACCAAATGACATTACTAAAAATTCGTAGTGACCATATCGTGTTCTGAACGTTGTCTTCGGTACATCCTCTGGTCTTATGATGAGTAGGTTTTATACCTATGAATCCGATATTATTAAACCTAATTATTGCTATCTTTAATTATTTTTTTTAGTATTTTTTTATGTGTTTGGTGTTTATTTCTTGTAGGTTGGAGCTGGAGGGTCAATTTGGTCATTAAGGAGAAGAAAAAGGTCAAAAATCATGAAAATTAGAGCTGAGTGGCATTTTTGTAATTACGCTGTCCTGAGCAAGCGCCTAGGCGCTTGGAAATGGCCTATGATGAGCGCCTAGGCGCTAATGTGCGGAAAAATGAGAGTTTTTCTATTGCTAAGTGGGTTTTAGAAGCCAACAAGGAATCTAAAAAGAGGCCAGATCTAATACAAATAGGGGAGGACTTTAGAAAAGGAAAAAAACAACTTAATTTCTCAAGAGATTTGCAGAGAGAACAACGAAGGAAAAAACACGAAGGAGAATTGCAAGGGTTGAAGATTAAAGAGAGATTATTGGAGCAAATTCAGAGTTTCTTCTTTTCTTCTCTAGTTTTATCTTTTGTAATTATCTGGGATGTTTGGATTATTCATCTGGATGATGTTTTTCTTTATTATTATCATGAACTAAATTTTTATTAAGATTGCAACGGAACTTGGTATGAAGTTTAAATTAAATCTTCCCATTGAATGAAAGTTGATTTTTATTGAATTATTTATTATATCTTTTGCTTATTGATTAATTGTTTGGCCAGCAATTATTGTAATAATCTATATAAAATTGGAAGATGGAGTATAGATTGAGATCTGGATATGATAACATCTGTTCATATAATCTGAATAGGGTTAATATGATTAGCATGTAGGATAGGAATATACCTATGTGTCTTTTGTATCCATTGAAAGAATTTGTGCGTTAAACCCTAATTAACTTGATTCACATAGGAATATAGTGAGTTGATTAACTGGGGTGTTCCTTGTAATTCTGTGTCTTAAGGATTGGAGTTAGGAGGATTTGTTCACGTGTTTTGGAAAAAGTGTGTGAATTAATTCTATAAAGCATTCTTGGATAATGATTCATATTAATTAATTGATTTAAATGGGAAGTAAATTGGTTTAAATGAAATACTAAGGGAAGTTGTAATCTTAATCTGTTAAATCTGCAGTTATTCTTGTGAAATTCTTATTTTAATTGTTAGTTTTGTTAAGTTTAATTTTCAAATCATAAACAATATTTTGTAGTTTAAAATAGGATTAATCGCATTGAAATTAGTAATTGATAAATATTAGTCTATTTCCTCGTGGGAACGATATCCTTGCTTGCTGAATATTACAATTGAACGCGTATACTTGCGTGTTAAAGTGCTATTAAAAAATTATAGGCAACAAGTTTTTGGCGCCGTTGCCGGGGAGATTAGTTTAATATTTTTTCATTATTGATTTTGATAGAATTAATCTTAATTTAAACGTTTTCTTTTCTGTTCTATTCAGGTGCTCTTGACTAGTATATGCAAACGCGATCGAAGAAGCCAGATTTATTGCCTTACGAGGACGACATCGAAAAAAGGTTTCAGCAGTTGCGTCAGTGGGTTAAAGAAACCAAAGAGGCACTTGATAAGAAAGATACTATGGCTGAAGAAGAGCAAAAAGCACTGCGGGATTATGCTACGCCGCGGGTTACTGAAATTCAGTCAAGTATTACGAGGCATGCCATTACTGCTGCAAGTTTTGAGATAAAACCGGGGACAATACAGATGATTCAAAATTCATGTCAGTTTGGAGGGTTACCGAATTATGATCCGAACGATCACATAGTCAGCTTTATAGAAATCTGCGATACTTTCAAGTACAATAATGTGTCAGAGGATGCAATAAGGCTAAGGCTGTTTCCATTTACTCTCAGAGATAAGGCTAAGAGTTGGCTCCATTCAGTACCACCAGGCTCGATTACTACATGGAACGACCTAGCTCAGAAATTTCTTGCAAAGTTTTTCCCGCCTGCAAAAACAGCAAAGTTACGGAACGATATCTTCTCTTTCGTTCAGCAGGATTCAGAATCACTATATGAAGCATGGGAGAGATTTAAAGACTCATTGCGAAAATGTCCACACCATGGGATTCCTAAATGGCTTCAGGTGCAAACTTTTTATAACGGTTTATTCAGCACAGTGAGATCGAGTATAGATGCTGCAGCGGGAGGAGCTATTATGGCCAAGAATTGTGATGAGGGGTATCAGTTGCTTGAAACCATGGCAGCTAATAATTATCAGTGGCCAACAGCAAGAACGACTCAGCCAAGGACAGTAGGGGTTTATGAAGTGGATGCGATGACAGCATTATCAGCTCAAGTGACAGCTCGGATTTCTGCTCTTACAAAGAAGATAGATGCACTTGGGGTACAACCAGTTCAGAAAATGGAAACGATTTGTGATCAATGTGCAATAAATCCTGAATCAGTCTAGTTTGTTTCCAGTTATAATAGGCAGCAGGGCAGTTATCCAAACAGTTACAATCCATGAGTGAGAAACAACTCAAATTTTTCTTGGAGTAGTAATCAGTCACATGCTCAAGCACAAGCTCCAAGGCAATCATATCCACCTGGATTTCAGCCACATCAACAATCTCAACAACACCCACAACCTCATCAACCTGACAAGCTATCACAAATGGAAGAATTATTGGCAAGATTGGCAACTCAGTTCGAAGCTACAACGAAAAACCAATCAGCTGCAATAAAGAATCTTGAGAACCAAGTTGGGCAGATAGCTAGTGCTTTGAATACTAGAACTCCAGGTTCTTTACCTAGTGATACGGAGAAAAATCCAAGGAATGATGGAAATGAACATTGTAAGGCAGTTACACTTAGAAGTGAGAAGGAGTTGACTACAGATTTAGACGGACAAAAGAAAATAATTTCTGCTGAGAATGATGAAAAAGAGAGTGGAAATTTGGAAAGTAAATCTGGGGAAAAAGTTGTACAAAAACAACAAGAAGATAAGAAAACAACAGTTGTACCACCTGTGCCATTTCCTCAAAGATTGCAAAAGCAGAAATTAGATAGACAGTTTTCAAAATTTTTAGAAGTTTTCAAAAAGCTGCAAATCAATATTCCATTTGCAGATGCTTTAGAACAAATGCCTAGCTATGCGAAATTCATGAAAGATATTTTAGCAAGAAAGAGGAAGCTAGGGGAGTTCGAAACTGTAGCGTTGACAGAAGAATGTAGCGCAATTCTGCAAAGAAAGTTACCACCGAAGTTGAAGGATCCGGGTAGCTTCACCGTACCGTGCACGATTGGACCCCAGTTCTTTAATAGATGTTTGTGCGATTTGGGTGCGAGTATTACTTGATGCCGCTTTCGATCTACACTCAGTTGGGATTACCAGCACCAAAGCCAACACATTTCTCTTTACAGCTCGCAGATAGATCAGTGACATACCCTAGGGGCATTGTGGAAGACATATTAGTGAAGGTGGACAAATTCATATTTCCAGCCGACTTCATTGTGTTGGACTATGAAGAGGATAAAGACATACCCATTATCCTTGGAAGACCATTTTTAGCCACTGGAAGGACATTAATTGATGTACAAAAGGGAGAGTTAACGATGAGAGTCCAAGATGAAGACGTAACTTTTAATGTTTTCAAGGCTATGAAATTTCCGAAGGGAGAGGAAGAGTGCTTTAAAGTTGATCTGATTGAAGGAGTGACAAGGGAGGTATTTAGTGAGTCTGTGAATGAAGACCCTCTTAAAACTGCATTGGTAAGTGAAAATTTATCTGATAATTTAACTGTGCTAGAATGGGTTCAAATGCTAGATTCAGCTCCGAAGTTCACACGATGCTTGCAAAAATTTGAACCTCTGGATTATTGGGGAAAACTGGATGAAAAGGTGAAATCATCCTTAGAAGTACCGCCCAGCTTGGAACTTAAGCCATTGCCTAACCATCTACGGTATGCCTACCTTGGTTCTTCTTCTACCTTTCCAGTTATTATTTCTGCATCACTTGATAAGGTTCAAGAAGAAAAGCTACTAAGGGTACTTCGGCAATACAAGACTGCTATTGGGTGGACTCTTGCGGATATCAAGGGGATAAGCCCATCAATTTGCATGCATAAGATTTTATTGGAAGATGAAGCTAAACCGACTATTGAACAACAACGAAGACTCAATCCCATCATGATGGAAGTTGTCAAAAAGGAAATCATTAAATGGTTGGACGCGGGAATTATCTACCCTATCTCAGATAGCTCATGGGTAAGTCCAGTCCAATGTGTGCCAAAGAAAGGGGGAATGACTGTAGTTACAAATGAACATAATGAATTGATCCCTACTCGAACAGTTACGGGTTGGCGGGTGTGTATAGATTATAGAAAGTTAAATAAGGCCACTCGTAAGGACCATTTTCCTCTACCATTTATAGATCAGATGTTGGACAGGCTTGCAGGGCATGAGTATTATTGTCTTTTGGATGGATACTCAGGTTATAACCAAATTTCCATTGCACCCGAGGATCAGGAGAAGACGACATTCACATGCCCATATGGTACCTTTGCTTTTCGCAGAATGTCTTTTGGATTATATAATGCGCCGGCGACATTTCAACGGTGTATGATGGCTATTTTCTACGATATGGTCGAACAAAATCTTGAGGTATTTATGGATGATTTCTCAGTTTTTGGGGTTTCGTTTGATTATTGTTTGGAAAATCTCACTCTTGTGCTTAAACGGTGTATGGAAACGAATTTGGTTTTAAATTGGGAGAAATGTCATTTTATGGTGCAAGAGGGGATAATCTTGGGTCATCGAGTGTCCTCAAAAGGAATTGAGGTTGATAGAGCTAAGATCGAAACCATTGAGAACCTACCGCCACCAGTTTCAGTAAAGGGTATTCGAAGTTTTTTGGGACACGCTGGATTTTATAGAAGATTTATAAAAGACTTCTCCAAAATCACGAAACCACTTTGCAATCTTTTGGAGAAGGATGTCCCATTCAACTTTGATCAAGCATGCCTTGAAGCTTTTGATGTGTTAAAGAAGAAACTAGTTACCGCACCTGTAATCATAGCGCCAAATTGGAGTATCCCGTTCGAATTAATGTGGGATGCTAGCGACTTTGCAATTGGTGCAGTTCTTGGCCAACGGAAAGATAAAATTTTTCATGCTATATACTATGCTAGTAAGACGCTAACGGATGCCCAGCTGAATTATACCACTACCGAGAAAGAGCTATTAGCAGTTGTTTATGCATTTGATAAATTTCGCTCATATTTGATTGGGACAAAAGTGATCGTGTTTACAGATCATTCGGCAATTAAGTACTTAATAACAAAGAAAAATGCGAAGCCGATATTAATTAGATGGGTATTATTGCTACAAGAGTTTGACTTGGAGATCAGGGACCGAAAAGGAACAGAAAATCAGGTTGTTGATCATTTATCACGATTAGAAAATGCAGAACTAAAGAAAGATGACACAACAGTGGTCAATGAATTTTTTCCGGATGAACAACTGTTTGCGGTAAGGATAGATATACCATGGTATGCAGATTATGTAAATTTCATTATGAGTAAGGTGTTTCCACCAGATTTGACAAGTCAACAGAAGAAGAAATTTCTCCATGATGTGAAACAGTATTTATGGGATGAGCCGTTTTTATTTAAACAGTGTGGAGATCAAGTAATAAGAAGGTGCGTTCCGAAAATTGAAATGGAGAATATTCTACACCAATGTCATGCATCTACCTATGGTGGACATTTTGCGGGAGAAAGAACGGCCGCTAAGGTACTTCAATGTGGATTCTTCTGGCCAACACTCTTTAAGGATGCCCGTGTATTTTCATTGAAATGTGACAGATGCCAAAGAGTTGGTAATCTATCAAAGCGACAAGAGATGCCACTAAAGATGATCTTAGAAGTCGAATTATTGGATGTTTGGGGCATCGACTTCATGGGACCATTTCCGTCATCTTTTAGCAACTCCTATATACTTTTAGCGGTGGATTATGTTTCAAAGTGGGTAGAAGCTATAGCATCGCCCACCAATGATGCTAAGGTTGTGGTTAAGTTCATTCGAAAGAATGTTTTCTCTAGATTCGGCACTCCTCATGCAATCATTAGTGATGAAGGCACTCACTTCTGTAATAAGCAGTTCTCAGCTATTCTCGCTAAGTACGGAGTCACTCATAAGATAGCTACTGCTTACCATCCACAAACAAGTGGTCAAGCCGAGGTATCAAACCGAGAAGTAAAACGAATCCTTGAGAAGATAGTGAACCCTAGTCGGAAAGATTGGGCTAGTAAGTTAGATGATGCTTTATGGGCATACCGTACAACATTCAAAACTCCGATAGGGATGTCTCTGTACAGGTTAGTATATGGAAAGGCATGCCATCTTCTGGTTGAACTAGAACACAATGCTTATTGGGCAATCCGGAAGTTAAACTTGGATATGTCTGCGGCGGGAGAGAAGCGCCTCTTACAATTGAACCAAATGGATGAATTCAGACTCCAATCATACGAGAACGCGAAGTTATATAAAGAAAAGATTAAGAGGTGGCATGATGCAAAAATTCTGGAAAGAAAGTTCGAAGAAGGGCAAACAGTGCTATTATACAATTCAAGGCTTAAACTATTTCCAGGAAAGTTGAAATCCCGTTGGTCAGGGCCATTTATCATTACAAAAGTTTATCCTCACGGAGCTGTGGAGGTGGAAGACCCGGATTCCAAATGTAATTTCAAAGTCAACGGTCAGAGATTGAAGCACTACTATGGGGGTTGTGTTAATCGTGAAAAGACATCGGTCAACCTTGCTGATTAGAACAGAGAAGACAGTCAGGCTGAAGACTATAAAACAAGCGCTAACTGGGAGGCAACCTAGGAATTTTTATTTTAGAATGTAGTTTATCTTAGTTATGGTTTTAGAATAAGTCTTAATTTAAGCTGTGGTATGCAGGTTGGGAGCACAAAGAAGCAAACAGTTCACCAAGACATGCCCAACCGCCTAGGCGCCCAAGCCCAGTACAAAACAAGCGCCTAGGCGCCTCACTACAGTAGCTGAGATGCGCCCCAAGCGCCTAAGCGCCCCAAATCAGGCATCATGCAGCGCCTAAGCGCTCCAAGTCAGTAGCCACAAAGAGCCCCAAGCGCCTAGGCGGTCCAGTCTAGGCCAAACCAAGCGCCTAGGCGCTACATGCATTCAATGCATTCTGCAGCCAACCGCCTAGGCGGTCCAACCAGTGCAATCCCAAGCGCCTAGGCGCCCCTACTGCAGCGTGAAAAAAAAAAATTTAAAGCCCTAATCGGGCACAACTTCTACAAACCCAAATTAAAGACTCTCTTGCTCTCCCACTCTAACTCAAACTCACTCAACTCCCATCCCTCCTCTAATCTAGCCACGATAATAATCTTCTTCTTGACTAAGGATAACCAAATACTCAATCTCCTACCCAAACTCAAAGGCAAGTAATCTCCATATGGTCATCCTTCATCACTAATTCGGGGTCATCATCACCAATCCGGGCACCAACTCACATGCTAACCACATCTCGCTGACGTAAGTGTTCAAACCTCACAAAAAATTGCTCCTACAACTTTGCTTGGAACATCAATTATGGCTATAACCAAGTAAGTGCACAAAGTTTTTTACAAATTATTTGGATTTGCTTGGAGACTAGCTAAGGTAGTAAGTTGAAGTTAGTTCTTTCATTGTGTTGGCTCAAGTGGGTTTGGGTACTGTTAATTGTTGCTTGTATAGCATTGGAAGACTAGTGTGCTTAGTTATTGACAAATTTGGTGAAAATTAAGTTTGGGGGAGTGCCTACCAATAGCATTCAAAATTTGTGCACACCAAGTGTTTGATATATTGTCACAAAGAGGATTGGCCCATACTAAGCCTCTGAACATTATCTATTGGGTAAGCAATTCACACACACGACTCATGGCTACTAAAAGGCAAAGAGGCGAGACTTCGGGCACATCGACTAAGTTTGACAAAAACAGATTTACAAGTGCTAGTGCGTTCGACAAATATTATAATTCACTCTCTAGTAAAACGCTAATTCCTGAGCGTGGATTATTGCCAGAGGTAGAAGATGGGGAGTTACTACAAATGATTGGGAGTAGAAGATGGGCGAACTTTACAGCCCAACCAGATTCATCGGTCGTTAAAATTGTTAAGGAATTCTATGCCAATGCAAAAGATCATATTGGTAACATGATTTGGGTTCGCGGAAAATCAGTGGAAGTCAGTTTCGGGTCAATAAATGCTTACTACGGCTTAAACACAATACCCAATAATGGCTTCATTCAATATTTAGATCACGAGCTGGACTACAGTGAAGTCATTCAAGCCTTGTGTGTACCTGGAACACAATGGAAATTAACAGATCAACAAGAAGCTGTTTTGTTCCCTACATCCGCACTAAGTAGTTACGGGAAGGCATGGCATGCCTTTATTTGTGCCAAGTTGATGCCGTGTAGACATACAAGTGATGTTATAAATCGACGGGCAGCATTGCTTTTCTGTATTGCACAAGGAAAATCTATAGATGTAGGTCAGGTTATACATGATTCAATTGACAGAGCAATTAAAGGACGGACCTCAGGTGGACTACCTCGTCCATCTTTTATTACTGGTCTATGTCGACAAGCTGGAGTAAAATGGGATGCTGAAGAAGCTATACAACCTCCTTTAGCTGCAATTGACAACTTAGTGATAAAAAAGTACAAGGTATGGGGAGGGGGAACACCACACCCGAGAGGGTTAGGTTTCATTATTGTGCCTCCCGAGCCTGCAGACGAGCCTAATCAACAGTCATATGACAATCCTACTACTGCTGCTGGAAGTTCTGGGCCACCACCAATTTTTTTTGAAGACATTCGTCAAGAATTAAGAAATCAAACTCGAAGGATTGACATGGTGGCTAATCGAGTTCAGTATGGATTGAACCGGGTGGAAAGAAATCAGGATAGCTTGGCTCAGTGACAATCAGAGATGTATCAGAACTGTAGCGCAGCATTCCTAGAGATGTTCGACCGCATGAATCCAGCAGGCGCTCCCTACCAATTTCCACCCTTGTCTGCATATCCCCCGACTGATCTACCCCTTGAGGATGAGGTTGATGAAGAAGAAGAAGAGGATACTGACGAGGAATAGAGCGTCTATCTTTTAGGGAAGTCCTCAGTGCTTAATTTCTTATGTTTTGTTTGTTATATACAATGAGGACATTGCATATGTTAAGTTTGGGGGTGCATTCTTCCAGTTCCAGTTGCATTCATTTTATAGTTATTCATTAGTTTTCATTCGAATATTTTTTTTTTAAAAAAAAGAGAAAAAAAAAAAGAAAAATTCAAGTATTTGCATGTTTCCAGCTGTTAGATAGTTTAAGTCTGTTTTGGCCAATGAAAAGATTGGAATTGAGTAGACAAGTATAGTATTGATTGTTAAGACTTTGATGTGATTTCTTGTCATGATTTGAATCTTTACCTGTTTGAAACTGATATAATAAGGATATCACAGTAAAAATAAATATGTTGACTGATTGAGTCTAAATTGGCACGTAATGGACTTCTTGAGGATAATACTAGTTTGAATGAATGAAAGACATGAATAGGCGGAGATGACTGAATTTAGACAAAAACTTAAGTTTGGGGAAATATTTGGGGTACATAAATTTTTATGAAAAAAAAAAGATATTGAGTTGAATAGATTGAGTCCTGTGGTGGGTCGAGTGAAATACACTCCCCATAAACACATGTGTGAGATGGAGCATAAAACACACTCACTAACCATCATTGAAAAAAAAGAAGAAGAAGAAAACGGGAAAAGAGCAAAAAGCCCCCGTAATGATAAGTAAAGCATAAGTATCCTGGATTGGACTCTTGAATTTGGTGGATGTTTGACTTTAGTTGGATCTAGCTTGTTTGTGAATTTTGGGAGTTTACATTGTATGATGCCTAGACCTGGCAATATAAGTAGTTAACTGTTGGGTCAAACCATATTAACTGGAACCAAATGGGTCGGTTAACCATTTTTATTTATTCAGGTCGGTTATGGTTTGGACCCATATTTATTCAGGTCGGTTATGGTTCTGAACCAGTTAACCATTTTTCGACCCATATTTATATAACACTTTTTAATTTAAATTGTGCACTTTATTTCCTAATTTATTTCTCCCGTTGAGTGTTATACTATTATACTGTTATACAATAATACACCCCACTACCCCACCCCCATCCCACCACAACCCACCCCACCCCTACCCCCACCCCACCCCCCACCACACCCCCACCCCACCCCACCCCAACCCAACCCAACCTCAACCTCACCCCAACCGCACCCCAATCTCAACCTACCCCCACCCCCACCTCAACCTCACCCATCACTCCACCCCACCCCACCCTACCCACCCACCCTACCCACCCCACCCTACCCACCTTACCTACCCACCTTACCCACGCTACCCACCCCACCCTACCCTACTACCTACCCTACCTATCCTACCACCCACCCTACCTACCCACTCTACCCTACCCACCCTACCCTACCACCCAACCACCTACGCTACCTACCCACCCCACCCTACCACCTACCCTATATACCTACCCTACCCTACTTAACCACCCCACCCACCCACCCTACCCACCCTATCCTACCTACCCACCCACCCACCCACTCTACCCTACCCTACACACCTACCCTACCCTACTACCTACCCACCCACCCTACCCACCCACTTACCTAACCTACCCTACCCTACCTTACCCTACCCACCCACCATAACCTACCCACCTACCCTACCCACCCACCTACCCTACCCTACTACCTACCCCACCTACCCTACCTACCCACCCTACCCTACCCTACCACCCACCCTACCACCCTACCACCTACCCTACCTACCCACCCCACCATACCATCTACCCTACCCACCCACCCTACCCTACCCTACCAACTACCCTACCTACCCACCCCACCCTATCCACCCACCCACCCACCCTACCCTACCCTACCACCTACTCTACCCTACCCTACCCACCCACCTACCCTACCCTACCTTACCCACCCACCCACCCCACCCCACCCACCCATCCACCCTACCCACTCACTCTACCCACCCACCCACCTTATCCCCTCCCCCACCCCCACCCCACGCCCACCCCCACCCCACCCCCTACTCAACCCCCACTAAAAAAAATAATATTATGTGATTATGTAAAAAAATAATATTATGTAAAAAATAATAATATTACCCCACCCCACCCTACCCACTCCACCCCCTACCTCACCCACCCGACCCACGAAAAAAAATAATATTTTGTTACTGTTTTCACTCTTTACTTATGATAGATTATATAATAAAATTATCTCAAGCACAAATTATAATTAAATACTATTATATTTTAGTTATTTATTTATGATACAATCACAATATAAAAAATATATAATATTATAACAACTAATACAAATAAATATTTACATGAAACATCTTAAAATGGTTAATATGGTTAATATGGTTTTTAATCATAACCATATGGTTCCAACCCACATTATCCATATTAAAAATGGTTAATATGGTTTTAGTTTTTAAATGGTTGGTTAACCATATTTTAAAAACCAAAACCAACTCATAACCATATTTTGCCAGGTCTAATGATGCCTTTAAAGAGATCTATTATGTGTTGTATTTAGCATTATATTAGTTTGCATTGTTGTTGAGCACACACGCACTATATCAGTAATGACAGGATAAGATTTGATGATTGACTAGGAAATTATTGATCTATCTTGGTATGATGTACTAGCATGTTTATTGTGATTTCTCTGAGGCTTGATGAATAGATTTGTTCTGTTTGGCTGCTGGAATTTTAGGCATGTAGATATTTGCATTTGCATTTGCATTGCATATTTAGTTATTGCATTGTGTTTTGTTGCTTGGGGACAAGCAATTGGTTAAGTTTGGGGGTATTTGATGAGTAGTTTTTATACCTATGAATCCGATATTATTAAACCTAATTATTGCTATCTTTAATTAATTTTTTTTAGTATTTGTTTATGTGTTTGGTGTTTATTTCTTGTAGGTTGGAGCTGGAGGGTCAATTTGGTCATGAAGGAGAAGAAAAAGGTCAAAAATTATGAAAATTAGAGCTGAGTAGCATTTTTGTAATTACGCTGTCCTGAGCAAGCGCCTAGGCGCTTGGAAATGGCCTATGATGAGCGCCTAGGCGCTCATGTGCGGAAAAAGGAGAGTTTTTCTATTGCTAAGTGGGTTTTAGAAGCCAACAAAGAATCTAAAAAGAGGCCAGATCTAATACAAATAGGGGAGGACTTTAGAAAAGGAAAAAAACAACTTAATTTCTCAAGAGATTTGCAGAGAGAACAACGAAGGAGAATTGCAAGGGTTGAAGATTCAAGAGAGATTATTAGAGCAAATTCAGAGTTTCTTCTTTTCTTCTCTAGTTTTATCTTTTGTAATTATCTGGGATGTTTGGATTATTCATCTGGATGATGTTTTTCTTTATTATTATCATGAACTAAATTTTTATTAAGATTGCAACGGAACTTGGTATGAAGTTTAAATTAAATCTTCCCATTGAATGAAAGTTGATTTTTATTGAATTATTTATTATTTCTTTTGCTTATTGATTAATTGTTTGGCCAACAATTATTGTAATAATCAATATAAAATTGGAAGATGGAGTATAGATTGAGATCTGGATATGATAACATTTGTTCATATAATCTAAATAGTGTTAATATGATTAGCATGTAGGATAAGAATATACATATGTGTCTTTTGTATCCATTGAAAGAATTTGTGCGTTAAACCCTAATTAACTTGATTCACATAGGAATATAGTGAGTTGATTAACTGGGGTGTTCCTTGTAATTCTGTGTCTTAAGGATTGGAGTTAGGAGGATTTGTTCATGTGTTTTGGAAAAAGTGTGTGAATTAATTCTATAAAGCATTCTTGGATAATGATTCATATTAATTAATTAATTTAAATGGGAAGTAAATTGGTTTAAATGAAATACTAAGGGAAGTTGTAATCTTAATCTGTTAAATCTGCAGTTATTCCTGTGAAATTCTTATTTTAATTGTTAGTTTTGTTAAGTTTAATTTTCAAATCATAAACAATATTTTGTAGTTTAAAATAGGATTAATCGCATTGAAATTAGTAATTGATAAATATTAGTCTATTTCCTCGTGGGAACGATATCCTTGCTTGCTGAATATTACAATTGAACGCGTATACTTGCGTGTTAAAGTGCTATTAAAAAATTATAGGCAACATCTTACCTTCAGTTGATGATATCCACTCCTTAAATCTATCTTGGAAAAGTATTTCGCTCCCTTCAATTAATCAAACAGATCATCGATCCCCGGTAATGGGTATCTATTCTTAATCGTGACCTTATTCAGTTCTCTATAATCAATGCAGAGTCGCATAGATCCGTCCTCCTTTTTCACAAACAACACCGGCGCTCCCCACGGCGATACGCTCGGTTGAATGTACTTCTTGTCCAGTAATTATTGTAGTTGGACCATCAATTATTTCATCTCTACCGGTGCCATTCAGTACGGTGCCTTCGATATTGGAGCCGTTCCTGGAGCCAAATCGATCACAAATTCAATTGCTCTATCTGGAGGAAGTCCCGGCAAATCGTCCGAAAATACGTCTGTGAAATCTCGCACTACTGGTATCTCATCTATTTTCAGATTCTCTTTATGACTGTCGACTATGTAAGCTAGATATCCTACGCAGCCTTGTCTTAACAACCTCCTGGCCTGCGTCATCGTCAGACAACTCGCTTGTTTAGGTGACTTGCTACCATAAAACACAACCTTTAACAGAGTCATGAGGTTAATACGATTCTTTTGGCAGTCAATTACAGCTCCATAATTGGATAACCAGTCCATTCCCAAGATAATGTCAAATTCCCCAAGTCCAATAGGGATAAGATCTACGTTCATGATATTACCCTTAATATCTACTCTACAGTTCTTATGCACGTACTTAACAGGGATAATTTCTCTATTCACAATTTCTATATTCATGGGGTATTCTAACTCATCCTTAAGCAATTCTAAATTCATAGCAAAGTCATCGGATATAAATGAACAAGTAGCACCCGAATCAAATAATACGTAAGCATTAACTCTATTGATAGGAATGATACCTGACACCACATCGCGATACTGTACTGCATCCTGCACTGTCATGTTGAATGTTCTGGCAGTCAGTCGGTTGGTTGTGGTTGGTGCGGCGATAGTCAGAGTGCTTCCACTGGTATTCCCTCTTTTTCCACCTGAACTCGTTCCTCCAAACCCCTTTTTAGGACAATCCCTTGCCAGATGATCCTTTGAACCACAAGTGAAGCAGGCACCCTTCTTTGGGTTTGGACAGTTTGGTGCTATATGGCCTTCCTGACCACAATTGTAGCACACTCGCTTTCCTTTCATGTAAACTCCTAAATGAGCTTTTTCACAGGCTGAGCACGCTTCGATCATCTTCTTCTGCCCTCCTTGCTGACTTCCAGCCAACGAATTATCAGACCACTTCTTCTTCTGATTATGGCGACCCCCAGTGCTACTCCCACCAGCCTTGTTATTTCCTTAACTTTCATTCTTCTTCTTCTTTTGATCCTGATTGTACTTCGTTACTGCATCGCTTCCACCCTCAGCGAGTATGGCCTTCTCTAGTACCCTGGCGAATGTCTTCAACTGAAACATCGACACCTTACTATATAACCACGACTTTAGTCCTTGTTCAAAACTTCTTGCCTTCCTCTCATCGGTATGCACTTGATATGTGGCGAACCTTGCCAATTCGTTAAATCTAGCTGCATAATCCGATACAGACATATTCCCTTGCTTCAATTCCAAAAACTGAACCTCCAATTGGTTCTGCGAGGTAGTCGGGAAATACATCCCGAAAAACATCTCCTTGAACCTCTCCTAGATAATTATACCTTCTCCTCCATGAACTTTGTTTGCTTGCCACCAAAAACTGGCTTCAGATTTCAGCATAAACGTTGCTAACGCGGTCTTCTGGTCCTCTCTGACACTTGCGATCTCAAAAACCTTCTCCATCTCCATAACCCAAGTCTGAGCTTCGATCGAATTCATGGAGCCTTTAAACTCTGGCGGTCCCACCGCCTTGAAATCCTTAAACGAAGTATTCGGTGGAGCTTGAGGTTGATTATTCATTGCTCCAGCTAGAAGGTTCACTAATTGTTGGACAGGATTAGCATTGGCGTTATTGTTGTTATTCGTTGACTCTTCCTGAGCTAGTTGACGGTTTTGTCTTCTTCTCGGTGACATATTTCTGTTAAGAATATACGCTTATTAGGTCTTCATTAAATTTTCTAAATAGTTAAGGCTTAACTCAACAATTTAACATAATCACTTAACACATTATCTCAAACAACTTGATATATTTATTCAAATTAAAAGTTTTAACATCAAACGATAGCATCCCTACTATTTACATCAACTTTCCTGAGATAAAGAATCTACAGGATTTAAAACATCAAAATATTCCTTTGTTTATAAACACATCAGAATTTACATCATTAACTACTAAATAGTTTTCACATAATTAAATACTAATACTATCACTGTCTGTTAAGGCTCCGAATAGCCTTGCTACGTTCCTCTTCCATGATGCGAGACATCGTTCTGCGATCCAGCATGTACGATGGTAGACCTTCAAACTGGATTGGGTACGTCAAAACTCGATCCTGGGCTTCATCCATTGCATTACTAAGTGCAGAGTATGTCTCCTCAAGTTTAGCCTTCTTCGCACAGCGATCGTCTTCTGTAAGATCAGCACGACGTGACTCTCGTACCCAGCCCTCCTCGGCTATGGCAAGCCTCTCTGAGCTTTCCTTCAGTTCCTTCTTTAACTTCTTTATTTCTTCAGACTTTTCCTCATTTTGACCCTTCTCGTGGACCAAATCCCATTCTACATTTCCCAGTCGTGTGTGAAGAGTCTCAACCTCTCTCTCCTTCTACTCGAGAGTAATCTGCTGACTAATCACCCGCTCAGTCAAGTCCTGAACAGTATCTCGTAATTCTACGTTACCGTCATATAACGCGTCGTACATCTCAGCATCGATGGAGTTCGGTGGGAACTCCTCTTCTTTCTCTTCCTCCTCAGGATTCTCTTCTGGATCGGTCTCAGGCTCATGCTCCTGACCAACAACAGTGATCAACGGAGATGGCTCCCTCTGAATCAACTGCTCCCTGACAACATGAATGTCTCGGGGCTCCTCCTCAATAGGCACTCGGGGTTCCTCCTCCCCAGCTTGACTAGCTCTTCTAATATCTGACATCCTGACAACATAATTTTAAGTTTTAGTTACTAAGTCGTACTAGTGAGCACATAATTTAACACATAAGCACATAAAGTCTTTTATTATCTTTAATGAATTTAGAAATTCATTTCTTAGAGCTCAATAAGAGTTTTCCTTCACTATGTTCTTCCTATAAGGCTATTACCTAAGGTTGTTCCCCCACCTAAGTTTCATAACCTACAACTTTGATACCAACCTATGACACCCCCAAATCCGGTACTTCCATTTCCACAGGATTTGGTGTTCACGATACAACATCATATATCTATCTACCCATAAATAAATACAAACCATACAGTAGATAGAAATAATAATAAATCTATCCCCTTATGGGCTTACATCAACTTCATAACAAATAAATCCCAGGTTACTATAATCTTAAATCATCTGTGCGGAAACATAAACAAATAAGTTTTAAGTAACATCAATTCTAATTATCATTACATAACCACATAAATAATCAATCTTCATTACTTGCTAAGCTTGCCCTGGCCTTTTCTAGTGGAAGGTTCGTCTGCTCTTTTGTTATTAACTGCAATGTTATTATTACGCAAGAGTGAGCACGATTGCCCACAAGTATAACAATATAACAAATGAATAATAACATGCGAGTGAATAATAATAACTTCGAATATAAAAGCTCAACTTTTGAAACAAGAATGAATAACTAGAATTAAAAGAAATTTTTGAGGGTCATAAGACCTTGAACTATGTCCTAGGTTGTCAAGGGTTATACTTGAAACCTTTAACAGTCATAAGACTATGGACCTTTCTTCTCATACTTAGGGGGATCAGCCCTTAGTACCATACTGTGCACAATATCTTAACGCTAAAGCGTAAATAATTCCCTATACATGGTTGTTCATCTCAGTTTGACATCGGAGTCCGCACCAAAGAAAGTTTGGTTTGGATAATTCATCAACGGTTCTGAAATTTAGAACGCTTATCAACTATGGACTAGTCGAATCATTAAGGGTTCGCTAGTCTAACAAAGTTTAACAGTAAATGAATATTTAACTTGAACAGAATCTCAAAAGGTGTACAATAAAATAAGTATTGTATAACAGCATCATGCTTGAAAGATTAATAAACTTTAATATACAAAACAGACTTGATCAATAATAATGAGAACTTGCTCAACGTAGAAAGGTGAATTAGTCAACTTATATAACGATAACAAGTAGGGTTAGGAAAACTTGCCTCGTGCGTAGATTACACTTTAACTAAACTCGTTCTTTGATTTAAACTCTACATATCAATTATGTTCACAATACCAGTCAATAATAACGTACTAAATATCATAAGTTATTCTTTGTCTAATCTCGAATTCATGACTATATTTAGTCAAGTTACTACTCTTATTGTAAGAATTAAGATTTCACAAACAAAAAGCTAGCTATGGATTCGATCATTCAATTCACATGTAATTGTGTAATGGCCGTGTTAAGAATTTATTTTAACTCCTCATTATATGTCTAACAAGTTTTTATGATCATTAGACTACGTTACTATCACATTTCTATTCTTAAACACTTAAAAAAAACATTTTGTGGACATTCTGCTAAGTGGGGCTGCGTTGCCACTTTTATACTGGGTTTCGGCATTGCGGCACTGTGGCGCTGCGACCGGACTCTTGGCGCTGCAGCGTGGTGGCACTGCAGCGCGAGAAATAGGCAGGTAGCCGGCGCTGCGGTGTGGCGTGCCAGACACAAAAATGGTAGTTCGCAAAAAATCGCAGAACATGCCAATTTCTATCAATTTCTTAATTTCTACTCGAATTTAGACATACCCACATGATATAATTCACACATAATCATTACTCAACATTTATATAATGACTTTAACCAATTTAAACACTTAATTACAGAATTAAAGCATGCAACTTCCACTATTCTTGATGTTCTTGAAGGTTTGAAAACAAAACATAAAAATTTACACTACGGATTCGTTATAACACCGAATCCGTTCATTTAAACTTTGGTCTCTTCGTATCAACATGCATAATAATATACGAGTGTAAATTTTACGAAAATATTTATGTTTGACACACTAAAATTACGTATAAGGGCCATAAGGCCAAAACCCAAACTCTATAAATTTTTGAAATAACAAGTCATCGTATTATGAAAGTTATGATATGGAATCTTGCAATACATATATAAAACATGTTATGCTACTCGTATTATTACATATATCCATATAACAACACAATTTCCCAATTACAGAGACTTCACAATAAACTTTGAAAACCATGTTTATGAAAACTCAAACAATGTAAAAACAGAATTTGGTTTGGAGAATTTACCCAGAGTATAAAGTGTAGAGTGAGTAAAGATAAAAATTCCTTTTTCAGATACTACTTCAATCACAGAGTTTTCCTCCCACAATTTCTCTGAATTCTCTCTGACTCTCAAACACTCTCCTTCTCTGTTTTTCCCAGACTTAGAAAATAAGAAAAGAAAAGAATACGTATAATAAAGGAAAAGAAAACTGATGCGCATAAAGGTCAGTTAACCCAGTCATGGGTAACTGCTAGTAACTCCCACTAAGGCCATGTTTGGCTAGGCTTAATAGATTTCAAAACCATTTAATTTAATAAAGCTTTATCATATAGTTTAATTAATGTCACACTCCTTCATAAAATAAATCAATATTTTATTTAATTTACTTTAAATAAAATATAATAAATTCTCATAAATTCACATAGTCACATAATTGAATTTCTCATTAATAAATAATGTTAAATTATTAACTCTCTAATTAATAATTAAATTAATTAAAATACATTAGGTTTATTTAGTATTTCTTTTAAAATAATAAGCTCACATAATCACAAACTTTGATAATAAAAATTTTCGACATTAATTTAATAAATGTAACACGTATAATTAAATTAATCTACAACAATTGCATCAATTAATTCTTTAATCTAATAATTAAATCATCGAAAATATTTATTTACTTCAATAAATATTAAAATTAATTATAAAAATCTCATTTGCCACAAGGCCTTATACATTCTACCACCTTATACAAATATCGCACATTTGCACATAGACAAAACTTCTCAAGTTCAACATTTGAGAAGTTTAAGAAACTAGCATTCATTTAAAATATAAATGAAGTTAGGAAACTTGCTTTACGCACTGCTACATCTTAAAATTTACACCGAGCTGCTCATTGCAAACCCTATATAATACATAAGAAAATAGCACATACACGAATTAGTCATATACTTGACTTACATATTGGTTTACTTTACTTTACTTCTTAGGGTTCGTGTTCTTGCAATCTAAGTTTACGCGACCAACATTCTTTATCGTTTTACGACGTTACGATATACGGAGATGTCTTAACTTATACAATCATCATCATTAATGATTTACATTCCTATCTTCTTCTTATAACTCTTCTAAGACTCAACATACATCGCGTCTCTACTAGCAGTCCATATGGTACTCTGAGCAAACTAGTTTCCCGTCTCGTATACATTGTCTTTCACAGTGAGTTAGATCGGTTACCAGTTTCGTATATACCTCCGCTCTTTGAAGTAATTATTTAGCCCAGCTCCCATATGTCAACAATCAAAGATTACGATTGTACCATAACCTAAACTTAACTTAACTTATCCGAATCATTAAAAATATAATGTTTGTTTAGTTGCTTTCTCAATCCTTATTGCTTTCTGGAAACTAAATGCCATACCTCAGGATTTATTCCTTATCATCTAAGTCATACAGTCTTTTGTATACTTAGAACGATCATTCAATGTTAATGCTATGCTTTCACAACATTAAGCATTTTATATTACCTTATTCATATTTTAGAACGTTCGGTTCATTCGACTCGGAACATCATCCAAGTTTTAATCATTAACTCGGCTTCTTAACGTTATACGTCATTGCCCTTAATTCAGCTTCTTTATCGTTCACAGGTTTAATCATCAGTTTTCATTACCTTACAGTCAAACCATACACGACGTGTAGGTTCTTCCCTTTTTAATATCTATGTACACTCAACCTTACGTCGGCTAAAGTGTTTAACGCTTACATTTCATTCTAACATTCTCTATCCGACTCACATTCATACTTCCTTTAATCTTGTTACCGTTCGTTATGTCTTTCTTGATAATTTCATATCTTACTTACTACCTTCGTCAACGTCTGAGTCATACAACCAATGTATACTTAGAACGTTCACCCGACGCGAATACAATTCACGAAGATAGTTTACGTTGTTAATCTCTTAATCTCTCATTCAAACTTTACCTAAGGTTTTAATCTCTTTCATTCGTTATCCAACACATGAACCCCACGTTCATTATTCTTTCTTAATGCCGAAGCCATATAGTTCGTTGTATGTTAAGACCGATCGTTCATCGCAACTGCATTGCGTTCACAGCGTCTATACGCTTTACACTTAACTCTCATTATGACATCATAACATTGAAATGTTATACATCACCCTCGTCACTCAATGTCTAAGGAATCACAATAATAGCAATCCCCCACGTATGTTTTATCGCGACCACGGTCCCCGGATATCGGTTACGTATTTCGCGTTTACATTCTCTGTATTTTAATTCCATTCAATCTTTCCATTCAACCTTTACTAAAGGTTTAAATAAATTGTTTAAGTGTTACATTATGCGAACTATATGTTCATTATCTTTCCTTACACTTCTCCCAGGAGTTGAGCAATTAAAAGCTCCTCTTTGGGTCTTGCCCTGCACTGGCGCTGCGGCGCCGGTTCCTTTGTTAATCCTCGAGCTGCAGTGCCACTCATCAGTAGTTTTCTCTCTAGGTTGGCACTGTGGCGCCGCCTCCCAAGGCATAACTAGCGCTGCGGTGCCAGTTCTAAAACTCAGAATTTTTTTCTAAGTGTTGAATATATTTGAGACGCCTATTTTTGAAATCTCATAACTTCTTCGTTATAAATCAGAACGAGGCCGTTCCAAAGCCATTCTCTTCCTTATCTTACATACTTCAACTTCCCTTGAATAGAAATTCATTTTGAATCCGTTAACATGCAATTCAATTGACTTAAATTTCATCATTTGTTCATTTTACGTTATTAACGTTCTTCGTCCGTTCGTCCGTAATTCGGTCATCCAAACTCGAAACTCGTTCCTTCTTGAGTTCATGACTCACTTTTCTAAGTTCTCTTACATTCTTATGGAACCCTACACATTCGGGTTCATTTACATACTTTCTTATTTTTGTTCGTCTTTTACGAAATTTTCGTCTTAACTTCGTTATAGCTAAGTTTAATCCTTTCTTCATGAACGTTACTACCGTTCAAAACCATGCGATAAGCAACTAACTTATACGCGATGGTTTTAAACTTGTCCATCAACAACAAGTTCTAACTACGATGGTTTTAAATTTTTCCATCAACAACGTTCTTCGTGTTCTTTGCGTGTTCTCCGCGTTCTTCACTCGTTCTTCATTTTTAATCCGTACTTTGATTATGATTTAACTTTTTCTTGGAATTTGGTGTTATAAAACACCATTCCTTACTTATTTCACCGAATCGTTCATATGATTCATTCGGATCGTTCAAATTCATTACAAAACTCATACTTCTTTAAGAAATTTATAAACTAAATTTCTAATTCTTATTTCTTCATTTTCTCATGATTTCAACCATATGAAATCATTTATCACATCTTCTTCATCTATTCTCATTAAGCTATATATATTAACATAGAAAACTTAAAGAGAATTTAAATTTGACTCGATTTTTGGATTACTTTTCTTCTTTAATCTTCTTTCGTTGGACAAAGTTTGCACTCGGGCTAGCTTTTTCTCGTCCTTTTCCTCCTCATCCGAACTCTCTCTCTCTCTCTCAAGTGTTGGTGATTTTCAAAATCACCAACAAATGAGCTAAGACTCTCTTATATAGAAAACCAAGGCTAGGGGTAAAATAGTCATTTCGCCCTTAAAGTTACTAGTCCCACCTCCTTACTATTCACACCTCCTTACTATTTACGAAATTTCTCTTGGGAGCTTCATGCTTCCGTCTTGCGGAATTCATTCGACAGTTCAAAAAATTGCGATTCTCGGAATCCAAATATTTTTGGATATTTTGTCTTTCGCTTATAGATTTACTTTTACGCATTCTTCAAAAATTTGAAAAAATGTAAAACACTTTTTGATGATAAGCGTTTTCCTTCACGTTTTCCCCTAACGTAGTTAAATGAATGAAAAGCACATAACAGTACTCTCGTCGTTTTTATTTTGTCCGATTTTTGCATATTTTTCGAGAAAAACTTTTATCGTCTTACTTAACTTTTCACGACATATTATCGTCAAATCCTTCGACGGAATGTCATTATGATATACCAAACTCTCGGAAAGGCTTAGGTTATTCAAACCCTAACCCTTAGGATTTCGTCGGGTGAATAATGCATATTTCATCTTTTTTCTCAGAAATATTTTTGTTCCCGGAATATTTTTATTTTCGTCTTGAAAATTCTTACTCGTTCAGTCTGTCTCGTAGCCAGAATCCTCCCATTTTATAATCATCCTAGGTTCTAGAATTATTAATAAACACATATCACATAATATTATTAATAAAAATTTATTTTATTAATAACCAATTCTTTAAACTTAAATTTTGGACAATCAGATTTTCCGAGTTATCACACACATGGTCGGTTTTTTTGAGGAGGAGAAAGAAGAATGATTTTAGATATTTATCATATATCTTATTTCTTTCTTTCTCTTTCTCATCTTTTATTTCTTATTCCCGTTTTGCTATCAAAGAGAAAATCGAGAGGGGGAGAGAGAGTGAAGGGGAGCGGCAACCATGAAAGAAGAGGAGAGAGAAGGTCATCCATGGAAGGGAAGAAGAAGAAGAAGGAAGATTTTGAGAAAAAAAGGTAAATCTTAAAACTAGTTTATGTAGTTGATTTTAATTATTCCAAATCAAAGCTTAGATTTATGTTTCTAAACTCAAAAACCATGAATATACATATTGATGAGTGTTTTATGTTTAGATTTACTCATATTGGGTGTTAATTTGTGTGGTAATCAAAAGGGAAGAAAAATAAATTTTCTAGTTTTGAAACCCTAACTTTTATGTGCTTTGGATTTCCACCGTTTTAAATCTATAACTCCTTTTTACGATCCGTCAAATATGGATGCTAGATGTATAAGTTATCTAGTAAACCCAAGTGGTAGCACTCAAAAATGATTAGTTTACAAGTCGTAGTGATTGAATTTTGCTAAAATAGTCCCATTTTTCGTGGAAAGATAAAAACTATTTTGGGGCAGTCTTTGTTAGGGGTAGTTTCGTTATTTTTCTGATCTTCAAAAATTCTAGAAATATTTGAATGATAATTAAATGAGTTTTCAAGATTGTGTCCAAAAATGACAATTTTTGGATGTATAGAATAAGTGTTATGGATTTTACGAGAAATGACTATTTTAAAAGTAAACCCGTATAACTCTTTATGGTTAACTCCAAAAATTGTGAAACTTTTATTGGGAGTACATATACATAACAGGAGTATACCTTAAAAGTTTCGGAAGTTTTGGACAAAAACACAGTTTATGATAAATGTCGCAAGATCCGACTGTTTTGGCCATTAAAGAAAATAGTAAATGAATTTTAAAAATTCTGGAAAAAATATAAGTTCAATATAGGAGTATATTATGCCAAATCCCAGAAAAGAATTTTTTTTGAAAATGATTTGGTATTTTTCATGGAAATGGTTTAGTTATGAATAAATGAATTAAATTAGTTATGTGATGTTGAAAATTTGGAAAATAGGATTTTATGGTTTGAAAATCCATAAAATAAATTGTTTTTAAGTTTAAGAAATGATTATTATATTAATAATATTAAATTATGATATTATTAAATGATTGATAACATTTAGATTAAAGTGTTATTAAATCAATGATTTAATATATTATTTAATGACTAATAATATTCGTAAATGAATTTAATATTATTAATTAATTAATAATATTAAATGGAGCTTCAAAGAGAAGTTAAATTATTAATTGGACATTCAATAGGCCATATTGAATGTATTGTATGATGAATTGGAAATTTAATGTGTTGGAAAGGAAAACAGCTTGTTGGATTGGAAAACAGCTTGTTGAATTAGTGAAAACAGCTTACTGGATTATAAAACAGTTTGCTGGATTATTAAACAGTTTGCTGGATTGTAAGTTAGTTTGAATCCAAGTTGTTGGATTGTAAGTTTGTTTGAATCCAGGTTGCTGGATTAGAGATTAGTTTGAATACAGTTTGCTGGATTGAAAAAAAGTTTACCAAATTGAAGAATAGTTTCAATACAAGTTGCTGGATTGATATGTATAAATAATCCAGATTATAATATTAGTATTTGGCCTACTGGATTATAGAAAAGAACTTATAATATGAAATATTAAGTGTTAAATCGTTAGGTATATGATATAGTGATTGAAGAATTATCAAAGGACGATAATAATACTGATGTGTCAAGATGCTATCTAATATTTGATTTTTGTGATTAAGTGTTAGATAATTTATGGATAAAGAAATAGTATTATGAGATAACAAGTATATTATGCTGATTGAAAGATCAATCTTAAAACTGATAGGTCTTTCATAACAGATTATATTAGATTGCTTAGCGGTAATCAGCGGTACAAACAAGTTTCCCTAACTCAAACTTGAGTCGTATGTTCAAAGCATGTTAGTGAATAAATATTGTTGATTATTCACGTCTATACTGATTATTGATTCGCACTTAGTGCATGTTGCATATGTTCATCTGGTATGAAAGGCTGATCACCTTCATTAGCATAAGGTTCAGTTAAAGTGTTCATGGTCATTATTAACCTCCAAACATTATTGATTCAGTCATTCAATTATTGAAAATTGATTCATGTTATTTCATAATTATTACATTGTTGAAAACTTGAAAGCTTATTCTTTCTTTTCAATAATGATATATCTTCATTGTATTTAAAAACTTACTGGGAAAATTTGTTGCTCACATTTGCTATATCATGATAAAATTTTCAGATTAAGATTAAAGCTCGAATAAAGACAGAGGCAAAGGGAAAGTACAAGATTAAATTATTATGCAGTTAAAATTATTAAATTTTCTGACGCAAATGATATTGTAAATCTTCTAAGATATTGAAGGTATGTATTTAAGTTAAGGTTGTAGACCTTGGGGATCATGTTGTAAATGTTTATTGTATAAACAATTTATGTTTATATCTTCCACAATAGTTATAGAAATGATGTATCGTAACATACCAGATTTGTGGTAAAAAGTACCAGGATTTGGGGACGCTACACTTGGTATCAAAGTCGTAGGTTATACACCTTAGGTAGGGGTACCTTAGGCTATAACCGCGGAGATGATGATAAGGAATAAACTCAGATAGAGTTTAAGTGATAAGAGATGAATTTAGAAAATTCATCATTAAAGTAAAGATGAAGATAAATATGATTCAAAGAATAATCTTGAAGATATATAAAGATAAGAATTCGGAGTTACCTGACTCCAGTAAATAAAGATGAAAACCGTAAATAAAATCATAATATAATATGATTAAAGAGAAGAATAAAACGATCGTAAGTATAAGGAGACATGATTACAAAAATAAGATCACAACGTGATCAGATTAAATTGTTGAAACACATATGATATGTTAAATGATTAGAATGATATAGGTTAACACTATAAAGATAATGTACTATGAAAGTGTACGATTTAAACTCATGTAAGAGTTTTAAATGCTAAGATACGAAGTTACCCAAGTCTGATAATGAAGATGAAAAGTAATAATGAATAAATAGAGTCTATAAGACTAAATGTATAAAGGGAAAGGAGATCATAAAACAAAACAATCATAACATAGAAATGAATCGTAATATAATACGATTATAATATAAGATCACACCATGATATGATAAGGTCATAGCAGGGAGGATGATCAATCGAATGATTGAAAATTTTTAACAAAATTCTTATACGTAAGTTATACTATGAATTAGTACTATTCAAACTCAGAAAAGAGTGTGAATGATGCAATACAGATTAAATAAAATTTGTATGGAGTAAGTATGGAGCTAGGATTATGTGGGATTTCAATTGAGGACTCATGTCAACAGTTAAGTTATATGAATATTTGTATGGGAGGAGAATTGTACTTGGTGTAACAACCACTTAGTTTCTTACACTGATAGTCATTGAAATTTTTGTGTCACGTTATTTGCTATATATATGTTGAGAAGGTGATTCTTTTCTCATGTGTATAACAGATAGGTAGAGAATAGGTAGAGGATATAAGAGTTTGTGAAAATTTTTAAAATCTGATTTTACTTTGCTGCCGCTAATTTTGCAATTTGATTGCGTCTATGTTTTTTAAAACCTTACAGTGGTATCAGAGTCAAATTTTATGTGAATTATTAATTGTTTTGATTCCATATATGTGTGAATATGTATTTAGAATAATTTATTGGGCAAGATTTGTTGTATAAATTTTTTTTATGAAAAACTAAATCTATTCACGAAGTTTTTTTTTCGTCTACGTTGATCCTACACCTTCAAGGATGTTGCAGTACTTCTTTAATATAAATATACAGACTATATATATATATATATATATATATATATATATATATATATATATATATATATATAATATTTTTAATAATTTTATAATTAAAATAAAGAGTTTATTTTAATCTTGAAATTAAATTTCATGTAACTTAAAATTGCCCATTAAATGATATTTATATATATATATATGGAATGATTTTATTCATGAGATGAATGTTTTATTTATTAATACATATGATGATATGTATGATAATAAATGGAATTGATTATGGACTATTGACCAATGTGATTGAATTTATTTTCTTTTTGATGTAAATTCTATCTCTCTCCTATGTACTTCCCCTTGACTGTTGATCAAAGGTTTCTATTTAAATTAAATAGTTTATGTAATTAGATTAGTTAGAATTTCTTAAAGAATTGGAGATCAAGGAGAAAGGAGCGCTCGAAGACCCATTTGTAATGGAGACCGGTTTAATTGTATTAGTTATATTTAAATGTTAAGTCTTGCACCCCAAGGCTTGACCTTTTGGTTCACTTGGTGGCTCTAGTGAACCAAACTAGAATAAAAGTTCATAATCAATCCAGGTAGAATATACTATTCTATAATATGCATGCTATATTATATATATATATATATATATATATATATATATATTATGCAAACATACTTCGCATGTTTAATAATATGATGCGTATTTTATATATATATGTGCATGCGCGCTAAACAAGATGAGATAAATAATAACAAATCCCTCAAAGTTTTTATATATTAAGTCTTAAGCGTTCAAAGATATTTAGAATATCGAACGTCGCCTTCTAGCATGATAAAATTAATAGAGTATTAAATATTTAATATGAGTCTGTTGTGTTACCACAAGGCAATTATTAAGTATTTAAGATATTATTTTATCACATTTGATGCTTATAAAGAAAATTGAACAATATTGTTTTGTTGTGTCACCACAAGGATAATATTTTTCTTTATTGAATATATGGAAGTGCTACGTTGGACTTAACTTAGATAATTTGATTCGGATGTGCCACCACTTGATCAAAATAATCAAAGAGGCAAAACATAAGGAGCTACATGATGATGTAATTGACAAGTAGTTGTCCACCTATTTATTTATATATAGTTTGTTGTGTCACCACAAGATTATATATATTTTAAATGGGATCCTTATGCTCACTAGAAAAAACTTTAATTAGATTTTGCCGAACTATATAGATGAGGGTAATATAGTTTGAAGAAAATAGTGGGAGATACTGATTTAAAATAAGACCTAATTTATTTTAGTAATTAATTAAATAAATATTTGCTAAAATATCGTCTTTTTACATGCAGAATTTGAAAATGTCACATTCACTAATTTCACTGCGTAGCATACTTGATGCTAACGAACTGACCGGACCGAATTACACAAACTGGTTAAGGAATCTGTGAATTGTTCTCACTACTGAGAAGATTTTTTATGTCCTAAATTCGCTCGTACCAACAAATGTTGTAGAGATAACCTCCGAGGAAGAGATTGCTACTCTGAAAAAGTGGCAAGATGGTGCATCTGTGGCTCAATGCATTATGCTCGCATCCATGAGTAGCAAGCTTCAGCGTCAGCATGAAACCATGGAAGCTCCTACTATGCTACTGCACCTACAAGAGTTGTATGGTGAACAAAGTATGACTACTAGATATGAAATAGCTAAGGAGCTCGTCTGATCTCGGATGATCGAGGGTACTACCGTTGAGACTCGTGTCTTAAAGATGATCAGTTTGATTGAACGTCTTGGACAGTTTTGGTTCATCATTGATGGGGAGTTGAGTCAAGATTTGATCGTGCAGTCACTCCCTGACACCTGCTCACAATTTGTTATGAATTTTCACATGAATAAGTTAGATTTCAACTTGCCTGAATTACTTAACATGTTGAAAACTACTGAAGGTCACTTCCCATCTAAGAAAGACCATGTCTTAATGGTTGATGATTCTTCTAAGAAAACGAAGAGGCCCAAGGTATCTTCTGAAAAGAAAAAATCCAAGAAGGCTAAGGGAAAATCAAACGAAACCTGATCCAGCTAGCAAAGAAATTTGCTTCCATTTCCACAAGCCGGGTCATTGGAAGAGGAACTGTAAGGACTATCTTATAGAAGAAGCTTGGAGAACCTTCGAATCCTAATCAAGGTTTGTTTATGATTGAAATTAATTTTTTTGAAAGTCAATTTTCTACTTGGGTATTGAATACCGGCTGTGGTTCTCACATATATAATAATATGCAGGGACTGGTCAGAAGTAGAAATCTGAGCAAGGATGAGGTCATCCTATGAGTGAGAAATGGAGCAAAGGTTACTGCATTAGTTGTAGGGACTTATTGTTTAGCACTGCCTACGGGCAATTTAATTAATTTAAATAATTATTATTTTGTTCCGAATATCATTAGAAACATTATTTCTATCTCTGCATTGGATATGAATGGTTTTAACATTATAATAAAGAACACTAGTTGTTCTATTTATATCGATAAAATTTTATATGATGTTGGTAATTTGCGAAATGGACTTTATATACTTGACTTGCATGAAAATATACTTCAAATTGAACAAACTAATAAAAGAAAAAGAGACGATGTTAATTATACCTATATGTGTCACTGTAGACTTGGTCATATTAATGAAACAAGATTATCCAAGTTATATAAAGATGGGTTCCAAGAGCTATCGGATTATGAATCATATCCAACTTGTGAATACTGTCTCATGGGAAAAATGACTAAATCTCCTTTTAGTGGAAAAGGAGAAAGAGTTACAGAGTTGTTAGCGCTGGTACATACAGATGCTTGTGGACCTATGACAACGAATGCACGAGGAGGGTATTCTTATTTTATTTCATTTACTAACGATCACTCAAGATTTGGATATGTGTATTTAATGAAATACAAATTTAAATCATTTGAAAAGTTTAAAGAGTTCAGAAGTGAAGTAGAGAAACAAACTGGCAAAAGTATTAAGATTCTTCGATCAGATCGAGGTGGTGAATACTTAAGCGGTGAGTTTCTCAATTGACTAAAAGAAAATTGTATAATCTCACAATGGACTCCACCAGGGACGCCACAGATGAATGGTGTATCTGAAAGGAGAAATAGAACATTGTTGGACATGGTATGATCCATGATGTGCTTTACCGACCTTCTAGTTTTCTTTTAGGGATATGCCCTAGAATCGGATGCATACCTACTTAACAAGGTACCTACCAAATATGTCCCTAAGACCCCATATGAATTATGGATAAGGAGGAAACCAAATCTTAAGCATGTTAAGACTTGGGGTTTTCCAGCTTATGTAAAAAAGTTTGAAAATGATAAGCTACAGACAAGATCCGACAAGTGTAGATTTGTGGGATACCCTAAAGAAACATCAAGGTATTGTTTCTATCATCCAACTGATTAAAAGGTGTTTGTTGTGAAACGTGCTACCTTATTGGAAAAGGAGTCTATCCTTGAAGGGGTCAGTGGGAGTAAGATATATATAAAGACCCCAAATCCGGTATCAAACACCACGAATCTGGTATACTAATTCTATAACTATTGTGAAAGATATAAACATAAATTGTTTATACATTAAACTTACACATTATCCCCAAGGTCGAGAACCTTCACGTAATACCTGTATTCCGTATTCTATCTGACAAACAATGTCACTGGCTTTTCATATATCTGACTATCATGATATAGCAAGGGTGAGCAATAAGTTTGCCTATAAAGTATTAGTTTAATTAAAGATATATCATGATTGAAAGAATTGAATAATAAGCTGGCTAACATTCAATAATATAAACATTGTGAACTAGCATGAATAAATTTTCATAGTTGAACGAACATTGAACAAGAACAAGTCAACTGAACCAGATGGTAATGAAGGTGATCAACCTTTCATACTTGATGAACACATGAAATATGCACAGAGTGCGAATCAATAATTCATAGACATAGTAATCAACAATAATTAACCATAAGTATATTTAAAAATTTCAACTCGAGGTCGAGTTAAAGAGAACTTGCCTTTTTCGCCTACTAATGCTACGCAATTTATATAGCTTTATCTGAAGACCTAATATTAATAATATCGATATACAAATTAGAATAATATCATCACAGTTATAAAATAACCTAAACACATTATCACATAATCCTAACAGTCAGCAAAACACATATGACCTAGTATCAAGTCAAATTATTTCAGTCTGAGTTGAGTTCGGTACATTTCGACATCCCGACGGCCTAGTCGGATAATTATCGAGCCTAATTCTAACAAGACTCTGCCTAAACGATTTAATATTAACATAGATAATTTATTATTCAGTCAAAATATTTTTCACATGTTCGTAATAGTTTTCAAGTAATTATTATCATTTATTATGATTTTTCAATCATTAATACCATAATTATATGATTTAAATACCACAATAATCTATAATCATTAATATTTATTTAATTTCAAATATTAATAAAATATATAACATATTATTATAAATTATTTATAATATCTCAAAGTAATTTTAATACTTTATTATTGCCTTTAAGTAATTAAAACTATTATTAAATAACTGCCATTAATATTAAATATGAAGATATTTTATGATAAAATATCAAAAGTTATATTTTATAACTTCAAATATTTAAATATTTTCATAACCCTTAAATCATTTTTATATAATTTTTAAAGCATTAAATCTAATTTTCCATAATTTATTTAATACATTTATTAAATAAATTAATTATCATTAATATTAATTTATTAATGAAACTCGTTACAAAATAGTAAAAGTCATAAAAAATAACTTTAAATATTTTCTTATAGCATAATATAATTTCAAATGATTTTTAATGTATTAAAATAATTTTTAAGTAATTTATTTAATATTCTAATTAAATAAATTAAATACCATTAATATTCCAAAAATATTAATTATTAATGAAATATATTCAAAATTATTAAAAACCCATTTTTAGGCTTTAAAATAATTTTTATAAATTTATTATCAATTTTTAATAATTAAAAACTATTTTTCTCTAATTATTTAATAAAATAATTAATTTTGTAAAGAAACTGTCGCTAAAAGTGCCTATTGTGACAAAATTGTCTCTATAGGTGTTCTTGATCAAACTCAGAACTTCAAACTCAGTGCCCAAGTTACTATGTTTGACCAGTGATAGAGGTTTGGATGTTATGTTTTTTGGATAGCTAAGGTGTTATACATGTAGTATAAGTGTAATATTACAATTACCAATCAATTTCATTGCTAACCATCAACATAGCAGTGAGATACAAGCCTCAGAAATCCTTGTCAGAGGTTGTGCTTCATTTCTGGGTTACCCAGAAATGAAGAACATTTAAAGTTGTCTACTTTAGATCCTTATAGCTTGCATGCTAGGTCTAGTTTGTGGGATATAATGGTTCATACATGTAGTAGAGATGTCAGGGTACAATAATATAACACTGGATCAACCTAACAACATCACATGTGGAAGATCAAGGTTGGTCAAACCTTGTCAGAAAAACGGCTCTTGAAGATTCTGGGTTTTCTAGATTTGTTCTTCAAGCAGTTTGGTCAACCCTACTTTGACCACAATTATCTTTGATTCTATGTAAGATGTAAGTGTTCTAGAGGCATGGATCAATAGTCCTTATGTCAATCTACATAGCCATAACACTAACATGGACTAACTATCAAACAATAGTAAGATTCATGGCATGTAAAAACGCTGTCAGAAAGTTGGAAAATTTTTGGGTTGCCCAGAAAGATTTTTTGTGCTCGGTCAACCATATTTGACCATTAATAACTAGAGATCTAGACATGGTATGGACTTGATTCCACTTCCAGTCTACTCTCCTCATGACAGAGAACAAATCTATTACATCTAACACACATAACATCTAACACACAGAGATCTATGGGTTCTGACATTAGGCTGTCAGACCACATAACTAGGATTCATTATCAGTTTTTAAAAACTCATTTTCGTGCATCTAGATGTTATGGATCCGTAATATAACAACCCAGATCTCATAATAACATTCTTAAACACAACTTTCAACAACAAAAAACGACATCTAACATAAATAACCAACATTTACATGTTTACGGTTTATACCTCTTTAGAACTTTGATCTTTGAATCTGATCTTGATGATCTGATATTGGAAAGCTAAGTAGTGATATTATCTTAACTCACCTCTCCTTTTCACTCTCAATCCCGAAGATATAAAGAGAGAATGGACTTGGCTCAAATGAAAAATAAAGTAAGCTTTTTCTTACTTTTAATCTCATAGATTTTTATTCAATGAACTTGTATGGCATAGGTGGCACTTGTATAGCTGATATTTGTGAGGTATATGGCACATGTAGTAATCTTAAGTTGGTGAATCCAAATATTTTTGCAAGATCTATACTCCACTTATAAAAGAATACAAAAAGGGCATTTTGTACACTTTACTCTCTATTTTAATGGCAAGCTTGTAATCTCATCCCAACCCTTAGGGTTTGACCCTTAGGATTTACTAATTTATTCTAAGATTTCCAATTAGGGTTTTAAAAATAAAAAATTAAGCTTTCTAAATTATAATTAGGATCTCCTAATTATACTAAAGTTTACTAATCACATTAAGGTTTGCTAATTAAGATTAATGTTTCCAAATTACATTTAAAATTGTTAAATTAACAATTAAGTTTTCCCTAATTGTGCATTAGGGTTTCTAATTTAGAAATAAGGGTTTTCTAACTAGTTTGTTAGGTTTTCCACTAACTAAGTTTGTAATTAAATACACTTAAGCCTTATACTTAGCCTTTTGGCTCCCAAATTAGGATTTTGATATTTCGAATTAGGGTTTCAAATTCTCGGACATGAAACTAGAGTTTCCAGAGCTGGTAATAGGGTTTCTTATCAATCGTTAGGGTTTTCTAACTGAACGTCGATGTTCTTAATATATCCTTAGAGTTTGTCACTAATATAATTTATCTGATCAACCCCTTAGCCACATATTGTATGCATATGCAATCACAAAACACATACACTTATACACTTAACCCTGTAAGTCTTCACCAATTTTTTTTAAATCCACCAAAATCCTTTACAAAAACATCAAATCCATACACTTATTTTCGGTCTAAGTCTGTTATTTAACATTTATTCAATCTTTTAAGATTTTACTAATTATCTACATTCTCGGGTTGTCACAATATACTACGGATCAAAATTAGGTACCTAACCAAGTGGAAGAACCTATTGTAACACACCATATTCGTAAATCTGGAAGAGTACCAAAGATACCTGATAGGTATGGATTTATCATAGAGGATGACGATGAGGTACGTATCATAGATAATTATGATCCATTGAATTATGAACAGGCTATGAGTAGTAAAGACTCAGAGAAGTGGCAAGAAGCCATGAAATCCGAGATGGACTCCATGTATGAAAACCAAGTATGGACTTTGGTTTCACTACCTGAAGGCATTAAGCCTATTGGGTGGAAATGGATCTTTAAAAGAAAGACTAGAGCATACGGCAAGGTAGAGACCTATAAAGCCCGACTGGTCACAAAAGGTTATAAACAAAGACAAGGCGTTGACTATGACGAAACCTTCTCACCAGTAGCAATGATCAAGTCTATTCAAATTTTTCTTGCGATTACATCTTACCATGACTACAAAATCTGGCAGATGGACGTGAAAACGGGCTTCCTCAATGGGAAACTTGAGGAGGATGTGTATATAACACAACAAGAGGGATTTGTTTCAAAGGTTGGAACAAATCAAGTCTGTAAGTTACAATGATCCATTTATGGATTAAATCAAGTTTCTCGTAGGTGGAACATCCGTTTTGATGAGACAATCAAAGAGTTTGATTTTATCAAAAATGAGGATGAACCATGCGTGTACAAGAAGGTTAGTGGGAGCACTGTTTCATTCTTTGTATTATATGTTAATGATATATTAATGATAGGGAATGATATTCCTATGCTATAATCGATTAAAATCTAGTTATCTAAACACTTCTCCATGAAGGACTTGGGTGAAGCATCCTATATTTTGTGGATAAAGATTTATAGAGGTAGATCTAAAAGGATGTATAGCTTATACCAAGGAACCTACATTGACTCGATGCTAAAGAAGTTTAGCATGAAAGATTCCAAAAGTGGTCTCATGCCGATGAGCCATGGAATACATCTCGCCAAGAAAAAGGCCCCAAAGACACATGAGGAGAGAAACTGTATGAGTAAGATTCCTAATGCTTCAGCAATAGGATCTATCATGTACGATATGATATGTACTAGACCGGATGTCACTCATGAACTTAGTGTAACAAGCAAGTATCAGTCGAATCCTGGAGAAGAACACTGGAATGCAGTAAAAAAATATCCTGAAGTACTTAATAAGAACTAAGGATGTGTTTCATGCCTACGGTGGGTCTAAATTGAAACTAGAGGGCTTTATAGACTCAAATTTTCAAACGGACAAAGATGACAGTAAATCCCTTTTGGGGTATATGCTTACCTTAAACGGTGGCGCAGTGAGTTGCAAGAGCTCTAAACAACAAACAGTTGCTGATTCAGTGACAGAGGCAGGGTACATAGCTACAAGTGATGCTGCAAATGAGGCTATTTGGATGAAGAAGTTCATTACCGAACCTGGTGTGGTTCCTATCATTATAGGACCAGATCCTTTATTCTGTGACAACACCGGAGCTGTTGCACAGGCTAAGGAACCCAGGTCTCATCAGAAATCAAAACACGTGTTGCGACATTTTCATTTGATTAGAGAAATCATTGAAAGATGAGATGTCACCCTAGAGCGTGTGGACACTCAAGACAATATTGCAGATCCATTTACTAAAGCATTAACACAACAGTTCGATCGTCACTTAGAGAAGATGGGTATGAGATACCACGACGATTGACTTTAGTGCAAGTGGGAGAGATTGAAAGTAGTATGCATACAAGCCAATCATGTGTGATGATAAAGTATGTACTTTGTAATCAATCTTATTTATTCATTAATAAAAGAATTATTTATTAATAAAGGCATTTATTATCTAGATGATACTGTTTTAATAATATGTGATAAATCCATAGTTTTAAGCAATGCTTTTAGAATCATGATGAGATCATGCTAATGAGATCTAAATTCTTAGATAGCTTAAAACTAAAATATTCTCAATCAATGAATTACTAAAAAGGAGATTAGTGAATCCGAATAGATTGATACATACGTTGCTTGCTTTTTGGATGAGAATGATTAATCTCATGATCATTTTAGTGGAGACACTAAAGCAAGTGTGTAAGTACTTATTAGAGAATAATTTCACTAAACATGACTCGCTAAGGAATACCTAATGGAGTTTTACTTGCCTGTCAATAGGAATTCTTGTAGTGATAGTAGTACAAATGATTATTAGACTTGAGATCATCATAGCATCTTATATATAATGAATTACACTTTGACTTATTCCTTAAGACTCTTTGGGTATATTAAAGGGTGTGCTTGGGTGTAATATGATATATATGGAGATATTGAATAATCAATATAGAATCTATCACTTCTAGTAAAAGAAGAGAAATGTCCTATGTGGTTCAATAAATGACAACCCAGGAATCCTTGGCCAATGTGAAATGAAATTAGAAAATAGTTTCTAATTTGCATTTATTTGGAGTTGTGCATTTGGGAATCGAAATACATATAATTAAATAAAATAAGACTTGACAGTAATTTCATGTCTAATATTTAATTGGGATATTATATGGTGAAAGGATTGAATTGTATGGTAACTATTACTCAAAGGTTCTTTTATGATTAATGTTAAAATCTATATTCTCTTGAAAGTCATTGATCGCTAGGGAGGCTTATCCCTATTGTAGAATAAATATTATTTATTGAAATAAATAAATAAATTTATTTATTTATTTAAATAAGATTGGAATTGTTCTAATTTATTTATTCACAACCGGTTTAATATGGAGAACCTTTGGAGAGAATCAAAATTAACCCAAATAGAATCCGGAGCAATCATGTCGTCATAATAGCTTTCGATAGATCTCGACGGGATACTGTAGGAGAAATCAAGCTTCTAGTGGAGATTGACCCACATACATTACATAGCTCATTTCAAGTATTAAACATCACTACTGGATACAATTTACTATTGGGAAGACCTTAGATTCATATGGCATGAGCTGTCACATCCACACTTCACCAACAAATGAAATACACCATCAATGGTAATCTGGTGACTGTTAATGCCGAACCAGAATATCCAATCCATATGTAGGGTGAAATGCCTTTAATCATTCTCAATGAAGGAGTTGAGCCTGCCAGTTTTTAAGCGTTCGAAGTGAGCAACACTCACTATCGACCTATTGGGGCCCCAAGCCTTAAGACCAAGAATCTCTCCCTAAGTAATGTCTGACGGTCAAGAGATGGTATCCTTCGGTTTTTGGCCTGGCAAAGGGCTAGGGAAAAATCAACAAGGAATCAAAAGTTAATTTCAGGTGCCTAGCCAAGTAAGGAAGACTGGATTAGGATATTCCTCTGGATCAAATCCCTAAAACCTGCACAAGCATCAACCAGTTCATTTGTCCACCATTCTGTTGCCCAATTTCACAGAAGCATGCTTCAAGAAACCTGTAAGGAAGATTTCCACCTCTTTGTTCAACGTGCTGATACTAAAGGTTAATTCAGTTAAAGACAAAAGAGAAGCGCCCCTTCCCGCCAAGGAAGAAAATATACAAAATAAACACTTCCTCTAGAAAGTTCAAAGTCAATTTGCAGGATTGTTCTTCCTAGCACCTACTAAGGGTTAAACTACCTGTGTTAAAGAAAGTGACCAGTCAGGAGACCATATTTCTCTCCCTTTCATAAATTGGGTCCATGTGGATGTTCCAGGGAAAGAGGCTGACCCTAACGTGGATTCATTCCTAGCTATCATTGAGGAGGATGACAACAATAAACGCTTCATCTTAGCTTTTAATAAGGACCTGACTTTGGACAATTGAAGCAGTACTCCTTGCATCACTCTAAAAGGGTAAAACGGGTAGAGAGTCCATCTGCCCTGAAATGTAGATATTATTAAACTGCTTATTTTATTGCTTAGTTCTAGCAATCTAATTTTGTCATGCTTTTACAAATGGTTTATATTGTCAAAAAGTTTCATATATTAATGTAAAAGCATTTCATTTTTAGGTCTCCAAATATGGACTTGTTTAGCCTTGCTAATGAATCACCAAATCTCAACAGTGACTGCGACTTTGATGTAGAACTGGACTTTGACCTGATGAGGATTAAGCAAGAGGAGATAGATCGTGACGCCCCCAAATCTATACTCCCACGATATCCAATATAGTGTTTACAACTAATCAATTAATATAGCGTATCCAAATCTATACACCTGCGATATCTGATTATACTGACACACAAATTTTTCCTTTCAAGGATATACAACTTAGTATAGGATGTCTTACCAAAGTAATTTGGTTTGAAACTACAACTTATGTTTGATAAACAATAATAATATATGAATAAATATTTCATTTCTTAGTTATACTAAAGCTATAGCAATAACTTCACAATAAGTGATTGCAAGTTTGGTTTGGTATAATATATCAAAAGGCAAATCAAGATATGAATCTTGTTAAACGTATAAGCAGGGTTCGAGAACTTGCGTAAGTAATAGATTAAAGTTAGGGTTTAAGAAACTTTCCTGAGCGAAGATCAATTAAGCAACGATACTTGATTCGTTTATAAACACCTAAGATGTTCAAACATATATGTCTAAAACTTGATATGATTTCGGGGTTCTAAAACTTTACCAAATAACTAATAAGTTGGTATCATGATTAAAATTTTATTATAAGCTTTATTATAATTTTAGATAATTTATATATCTTTTATAATAATTTTCGGAAGCTTATAATAATTTTTAAATATTTATTTATCCATTAAATGATATTTAATTCATTTATTATTATTTTTATATAATTAATATTTACTTAGAATATTATTAAAATCTTGTTTATTATTTTTAAATAATTTATAACAATTTAATATGATTTTTAAATCATTAATATCATTTTTAAATAATTATTAATTATTTATAAATGATTATTTTAATTATTTATTAATAAAATATTTATTAATAAATTATTTATTAATAATATATTAAATAAATAAATTATTTATAGAATTTATGCAAAAATATTAAAAGTTATTTATTATAACTTAAAATAAATTTTAAAACTGTTTTTCTAATTATTTATTAATTATTTCTAATTTTATTAATTAATTATTATTTTTATTTAATGTCTGTCGCTAAAGGCCTACAGCGGCAGAAAGTGTAGCTATACGTGTTCTTCATTTCAGGGGAACAATTTGGTATATGCTAAGAGGTCACTTTGACCTTAGTCTAATTCTCTACTGTTGATGATTCTAGGTTTGTAAGTGTATATGTGTTGTAGTAATCATGTAGTAGTACAACAACATACCAAATTCAGGCTTTAACCTTCATATAACAAGAAGTTATAGTGGTTCAAAGTCACTGCCAGAGCTGTTCTTGGGTTTCTGGGTAACCCATAACAGTGGTCATGGTCGGTCAACACTTTCTTTCAATCCGTGTGATAGATGTGTATTTTGATTGTTGTAATTTGTAGTCTATATACCAAGGTACATAAATGATACACTGATTTGGACTAAGTAAGACCCTAGGGTGTAGATTTAGTTAGGTCAAAGTACAGCCAGAGGCTGTTCTTGGTGTTCATCAGTTTTATGGGTTTTCCAAAAAACGCAGTCATGAGGTCAACGATATTTGACCATTAATTCTAGTAAATTTATGAATTAATTATGAGTTTGAGTGTCATAGACATGTAGTATGTATGTCAGAGTATCTTTACATAACACTTAGACGTCCTAACAATAAACAGAAAGTAATTTAAAGGTCAGTCAAACTACCCGGCTCAACATGTTCTTGAGATTTCTAGGTAGCCCAGAAATCAGAACTTCGTGGTCGGTCAACGACTTTTGACCACTTATATCTTGCAATATATGAATCTAACAGACCCTTTTTTCTCTTCTATATTACTAACCTCGTGTAATACTACAACTAGCATACAATTAACAGACCTAGATATTAACATACAAGGATCCATATGCTTTGACATTCGACTGCCATACCTGTTTTTGCAAAATTTCCAGTTTGCTTAAAACATCATTTTGATGCATGTAGATGTTATGAAAATGTGCATCTATCAACTTAGAATACTTACTAATATGTTATTACACATATTTAAACAACTAAATAACATATCTATCATAGCATCAAAGATCTAGATTAAAATTAGGGTTTAAACCTTTCTTGAGTGATTTTGATTTCTTGCTTCTGATTCTGATCTTGTTATCACCATGACTTATCTAGTTATGATATATGAGTGTATATGTTTTAGAATTTCGTGGGTTTGGCTTGAGTTAGGGATGCTATTTATAGATTTGGGAAGTTACGGTTTTTGGTCATTTTCCACCGACTTGCCTCCCTTAATATCTGACGTTTGTTAACTTGTGCTGCTTAGGGGATGATACCAGCTCATGTGCTTCATTAAACTTGTTATCATGACTAGTAACCTACTTGTGAGCTAGTTTACCCATTTTAGTAGCTTAATTATGCCCTAATCCTCCTTAATCTTTACTAGGGTTTTAGTGTTTATGATTAGGGTTACTTAATGATGTTTATTAACACCTAATTAAAGCTTAATAGTCATGGTTAGGGTTTAGGATGACCTAACTAGGGTTTAATCTAACTAATTAGGGTTAGGGTTTCAAATTTAAGATTAGGGTTTGTAAATCTAGGGTTAGGGTTTTCTAATTTTGATATTAGGGTTCCTAACTTAGATTTGTACACAATCATACTAAGCAAGACAAAGTGGGTTGTCAGTGTAAGCACGACAAATCAGCTTGTCAAATCACATATACGAAAAAGTTCATTTTTTGGAAGAAAAATTTTAAGCACGACATGTCAAGCAAGTCAACTTTCGGACATAAATTTATTTGACCTAATTCTATAATAGAGTATATAATAAAACAATACACATTCACAACAAAGAGATATTATTTAATAATACTGAATTTACATAACCGAGTCTTATTAGGGTTTTGGGGTTTTACATTCTCTCCTCCTAATAAGAATTTCATCCTCGAAATTATAGTACAAGTTAAGTAAACAGTTGGGGATAGTTTTCTCGCATTTTATCTTCGAGCTCACATATAGCCTCTTCAATGTTCTGATTCCTCCAAATCACTTTGATCGATGCTATTACTTTATTTTTTAGGACTTGCTCTTTTCGGTCGATGATCATCACATGATCTTCTACATAAGATAGATCTTCTTTGATTTGGATCGGTTCATAGTTTGTAACATGTTTATAATTGAGTTTATATGGTCGTAAAACGGACACATGAAACACATTATGCATATGATTTAACTAAGAAGGTAGTGCTATCTCATATGCAACTTCACCTATCCTCCTAAAAATTTTGAATGGTCCAATGAATCTCGGACTCAATTTTTCTTTCTTGCTAAAACATATCTTGCCCTTCCAAGGGGACACTTTCAAGAATACAGGGCTTGTTATGCTAAACTTTCGTTGTTGATGATGTGGATCAATGTATTTCTTCTGTCGATCTTGAGACGCTTGTAATCGTTTGCGCATAACTCGGATTGTCTCAGTAGTTTGTTGGATTATCTCAGGTCCTAACATTTGTCTTTCCCCGACCTCATCCCAACACAAAGGTGTCTTATATTTTCTACCATATAAGGCTTCATAGGGTGGCATACCTATGCTAGCATGATAGCTATTGTTGTAGGAAAATTCTACCAAAGGTAACTGATCCTCCCATCTTCCCTCGAAGTCTATGATATAGGTTCTTAACATATCTTCTAATATTTGAATGGTTCTCTCACTTTGCCCATCTGTTTGAGGGTGATATGTTATACTTAATCTCAACTAAGTTCCTAAGTGTTTTTGAAAACTTCCCCAAAATTTTAAGGTGAAATGTGGGTCTCGGTCTGACACTATAGAAACATGTACTCCATGCCTACAGATAATTTAATTAATATATAACTTGGTAAGTTGATCTAGGTTATATGTAAGTTTAATAGGTAGGAAATGAGTTGATTTAGTAAGTCGGTCAACTATTACCCAAATGGCATTGTGGCCCTTTTGTGTAGCAGGAAGGCCTACACCGAAGTCCATTGTTATTTGTTCTGACTTTCACTCATGAATTGGTAAGGGTTGAAGTAAACCACTCGATTTTTGATGTTCAGCTTTAACCCTTTGACAGGTGAGACATTTACTTACCCATTCTGCTATTTCCCTTTTCATATTTGACCACCAAAAGTGTCGACTTAAGTCTTTATACATTTTAGTACTACCAGGGTGTATTGCAAACATATAATCATGGGCTTCCTTTAAGATTTATTCTTTTAATGCTCGATTTAACGGAACCCAAATTCTATCTTTATATCTTAGTACTCCATCCTTGTCTATTCTGAATTTCATATTCTTAATGTGAGTTATATCAGATTTACATTTTTGATACTCCCCATCTTCTCCCTGGATCTTTTTGATTCTATCTAGTAGAGTCGAAACTCCCTCTAGAATGAATAACTTTTGGGTAGAGGTAGTTGAACATTTAACCTCAATTTCAAGTCTTTCAAAAACTTTTATTAAATCTTTATTGTTGGTTATTATATTTAACTTCTCTTGGTTCTTTCTACTTAATGCATCTAACATTGGCTTTTCTGAGATGATATAAGATTTCACAGTCAAAATCCTTTATCAGTTCTAGCCATCTTCCTTACCTTAAGTTTAACTCCTTTTGTGTAAAAATATATTTCAGACTTTTATGATCTGTATATACCTCACACTTCTCCCCGTACAAGTAATGCCTCAAACTTTTAAGGGCAAAAACTACAACGGCTAAATCAAGATCATGAGTAGGATACCACTTCTCATAATCTTTGAGTTGTCGTGATGCATAAGCAATCACTTTCCCATGTTACATCAACACAAATCCTAAACCTTTGTGTGATGCATCACTAAATACTACAATGCCTCCTATATCATCTGGTAAGGACAACACTGGAGCCATGCTAAGTCGTTTCTTTAACTTTTGTAAGCTTTCTTCACATTTATCTATCTAGACGTATTTCGCAGTATTTCAAGTTAAATTGGTTAATGGGTTAACTATTTTTGAAAAATCTTTTATGAAACATCGATAATAACCCGCTAAACCAAGAAAACTTCTTACTTCTGTTGGAGTTGTTGGTTGTTCCCAATTTATAAACGTTTCGATCTTAGTTGGATCTACTGAAATTCCATCTCTGTCAATTACATGACCTAAAAACTGAACTCATTTTAACCAGAATTCACACTTGGAAAACTTTGCGTAGAGTTGTTCCTTTCATAATATCTCCAATACGATTCTCAAGTGCTCGACATGCTCTTTCCGTGTTTTCGAGTATACCAGAATATTGTCGATAAACACTACAGCGAATTTTTCTAAGCATGGTTTAAACACTCGATTCATTAAGTCCATAAATGATGTCGATGCATTTGTCAATCCAAAGGATATCATAAAAAGCTTACAATGTCTATAGCGTGTCCTAAACGCTGTCTTCGGCACATCTGTGACAACCTAAATTTTTATAAGTTATTAAAATAAGAATTTAATAATTAAAATTCTTATTATGAGATATATATTTTTTGAATTGTGTGTTTTGGTGTGAAGAAATTAATTTTTTATGAGATTTAATAGTTGATTAAACTATTAAATGAAATAAAAGAAATTAGTCACGATAAGGAATTTGGTGGCAAGGAAAATTAACCCTATAAATATTTGGTAATTTAAATTAAGTTGAAACTATATTATGGAATAATATTGTTTGAATATTAAAACCTTACTTGGTAGTGGTGTTGTAGTAAAGTGAATAAAAGAGTTAATTCACTTTAATTAAATAGTGAGTTAATATATGTGTTTTGCTAATTAAATTTGGTATTCTTAATATATATTACATGTCATGGTAATATATGAAAATATTTAGTATCTTGAATGATGTTAATAAAATATAAATTGATGGTGAAAGACGAAAAACCAATATATCTATAAATAATTATTGGTTAGAGATTAATAAATTGAATTAATATTTAAGTTGTGATTAGATGTATGGATTAAATAAATTATATTGAGACAATTTATGTGAGAAAAAGGAATGAAATAATTATATATAATAATTATATAATTCATCTGAGTTAATTAAAATAATTATGGAATAAATATTAACTATTTTAATGAAAATGTTTATTATTTTAATGGAGGTGTTTATGAATATAATTTCATAATGTATAAGTGTAATAAATATACAAATTATAATTGTATAATTATTCGATGTAGTTAGTAGCTAAATAATCTAGCAACATAGTTAAAGTGTGACACTTAGAAAAGAAAAAGAAGATATATTTTATTATAAGGAAGAGATTGAAATAAATTAAAAAGGTCTTAAGTTAGTTCTAGCCAAACGAGGTGGTATGACCTTTGGTATAATTTAACTGCTGAGACTCTTAGCATATGGTAACTGATAACCAAGTTAAAATCATGTATTATTATTTTATCAGTTTATTTCATTCATTTAGTGATAAGAGCAGAGAAGAGAGTCTAGAGAAAGTGAAAATTCAAAGAGAGGAACTGAGTGAATTCAAAGAGAAGAATCAAGAGGAAGAAGAAGATTGTTCAAATTTTTTCTAATCATATAAATAAGCTTAGAAGGAGTCAAGGTAATAATCTAATTTCTTAATTTCTTAGTTTATGTATTTCTCCAAATTCTTCTCTATAAATGGTTTTGATGAACAATTTGTTAGGGAATATGTTATATGTGTTAATAGATAATTGTAATATTTTAAATATCATCTGTAAACGATTTGTGGAGCAACAACTCCATGGAAACTTGTTTTAGAAGAAGAAATTAAGTTTGTGGTTAAATATGCAATATGGATTGTTTTAGAGTCAAAATTGACGGTTAAGCCTTGTGAAAATCTATAAATTGGCAATGGTTTGTGTTAATACATCGAGAAACGAAAAGTATGCAAGTGGAATGAATCTTTTTGGTCTAGAAACGAATTCGTAGTGAATGAATTTGCTAAATATGTTTAAAACATAAAAATATAGCATGAACACTGAATTAGAACCCTTAAAATGAATTGCTAATGTTTTTGAAGTGTTATAATTATTCTGCAGATGAGTAGTTCAGAGTTTAGCGAGTTCAAAGAGCCGAAAACCAACTAATTCTGACTTAAAATGAAGAAGTTATGAAGATTTGAAGTATTTGCATAAAAATATTACAAAATCTAGAATCTGGGCTAAGCCGAGCGCTGGCGCGCTGCCCATGATTGTGGGCACGCAGATGAGAACTTTTAGAGAGTGCGTGCGCACTGGAAATGTGAAGGAAATGAGCGCGGTCGCGCCCATAGTGTGTCAGGTGTGACTATTTTGACCTATTTTAGGAAAATAGGCATAACATTTTCATAAGAACTCTGATTGAGGTGATTCAAGATGATCCGAACGAGAAAGAATAGACCTAAAACTTTTGTTCTTTAAATGTTTCAATTTGAGGTCGGGAACAGGAGTCAAAATGGCCATTATTGGGACTAATGTGTATGTTATGTCAATCGGAGGGCGTTGGGCATGCACATATGCAAGTGTAGTGCTTCTGACGATAAAAGATGTTGTTATAAGTTATAAAATATGAATATTATGAAATATAATGATACTTAATATTAATAAATGATGTATTAGATAAGTTGTATAAGCATACTTAACATACACAAGAGAGACGAATTGGGCGTGTGACGAATGAACATTGAAACGTTGTGACAACTGTTAATGAATGTAAAAAGTGTTCTAATTCAATTAAAATGAATATTATAAGATATGGAATGGGGTTAATATAAAACCAATAAGGAGTCCTATCAAGACTTAAACACTTTAATGAACTTCGAGTATGACCTAAGAAAAAATATAGTGAGATATAAGTCGAAAGTTAACACAATCAAATTGAACATTGTGTATTGGTAATAGGAAGGATTATGAGATATAGAGTAAAATTTACCTTACAACTACTATGCGTTGCTATGTGACTAATAGTTGATGTGCATGATTATATAATCGTGTAGGGCGCGTGAAGTGCAGAAAGCTTTAAGCTGTTAAACTGTTATTGGTAAACAACGATCAAGGCAAGTCTTTCAGTTCCTATTTTCTATGTGAACTTGATGATGAGCTATTTTAAAACTTTATTACAAAGAGCATGACATGTTATATACGTTGAAAATATGAAACGTTAAAGTCAATTTATGAGTACGTTGATTGAGTAAAGAATGTTGATTGAGTAAGGAACTCAATCTTTATACTTGTTATGTGAACTGCAGCATGTATGTTATGTTAGTCTAATGATTATAAGATGTATGTTGATTATGTTATTATGTGATACATAATGCATGAAAATTATTAGATTTTGTTGAGCTGTCGAGCTCAACCTTGCAAATAACCACTTTTGCAGGTTAAGAATTTAAGGTAACGATATGTGCTACTTGAAAGACATGAATCAGATGTAATGCATTAAGATTTATATACTTTGGCTAAGTTGTTATTATTTGAACCATGTTTAAGGTTCCGGATAATGTATGATTTTTAATAGATGTTGAGTTATAATGTTTAAGTTTTGTCCGTTGTATAAAGGTTATTGAACTTGGATGTAAGTTTTATCTATTAACTCTGATAAAGTGAGTAATAAACTAAGAATGGTTCAAAGGTAGGTAAAGATAAAGGTTTTGAGAAATATACTTGATAAATCACAATGATTATGTAATGATAAACTGTCAAGTTTGAGTTATCTGATATGTAAAGGTTATCAGATTGAAATGTAAAATTTTATATAAAAGCTGTGACGAAGCGAATCATAAAATAAAATTGATTCAGAGATATGTAAATGATAAAGGTTTTGATTTAGGGAATTAAAGTAAGAAGACATAAAAGTTTTAATTATTCCGTATTTTATTAAGTTTAACATCGAATAATGATGTAAAATCAAAAGTTAGACGTATTATTAACGACCGAAGTCAATAGTTGAATTATATGAATTTTGGGGTCGTTACAACATCTTCTTTTCTTACATTTAACTGATGATAACCTGTCCGTAGGTCAATTTTTGAAAAGTGTTCGGCCCATTTTAATTGGTCAAACAAATCATCAATTCTTGGTAAAGGATACTTATTCTTTATAGTTAATTTAATTAATTCTCTATAGTTGATACATAACCTCATGGTTCCATCCTTCTTCTTTACAAACATCGGTGCTCCCCAAGGTGAAACACTAGGTTGTATGTACTTTTTATCTAAGAGTTCTTGTAGTTGTACTGAGAACTCTTTCAGTTCTACAGGTGCCATCTTGAACGGTGCCTTAGAAACTGGTGACGTACCCGGTGCAAGGCCGATAACAAAACTCAATTTCCCTATCTGGAGGAAGACCTGGTAAGTCATCTGGAAATACATCTTGAAATTCTTTAACTATAGGTATTTGATCTAGTTTTCCTCCTTCCTTTCGAGTATCCATTATATAGGCCAAATAACCTATACAACCCCTTCTAAGTAATCTTTCTGCCTAAGTTATGATAAGACATCGAGATTGCTTAGGTGCACAACCCGCTGAACACTACCATTAATGATGCAGTTAATAAGATTATTCATTTTTGGTGATAATCAATCATCCCGTTATGATTAACTAACCAATCCATCACTAGAATTACATCGAATTCCCCTAACTGTATTGGATTAAGTTTCACCAAAAATTTATGTCCTTTTATATGCACGCTACAATTCCTATATATAGTTTCTACGCAGAACGGTATGTCTAAGTTATCATATGGCATATTCAAATTTTTAGAAAAGTTATTAGACACAAAAGAACAAGTAGCACCAGAGTCGAATAACACATATTCATTTAAAGTGTCACCACGTCCTATGAAGCAACAACATCCCTCACTAACATATTAAATGTTCTGGCGGTCCGTTGACTCTGAGTTCCAACTGCAGCTACTGTTGACCTATTATTATTATTCTCTGGTACTCCATTTCCCCATACTCCTTGGCTCTTAGGTTTTGTGCCAGTTCTTGCTAAATGGTCGAACGAACCACAGTTGAATCATTTATTATTATTAGGGGTAGGACATTATGGAGAATAATGTCCCTCCTGATCACAGTTGAAACATTTATTTCTAAGACATATACCTTTATGTCTTTTCCCACATGTAACACAAGGTTCAATCTTAGTGTTTTTGTTATTGTTAAAGTTGTTGTTATTATTACCCACCTTTTTCCCAAAGTTGTTAGAAATAGTGGTATCCCATTTCCTATTATTATTAAATCCACATGAACTAGGTTTTGTCTTAGATATCCCCCCATTATTTTGACTCTATTTATCTTTATAAAATTTAATGAGGTTTTCATTTTCACTCTCAGCAATAACAGCCTTCTTGAGTATTTCAGAAATAGTCTTGATTTGAAATATAGACAATTTACTACGTATTTGAGGTTTCAAACCTTCTTGATACCTCCGAGTTTTCCTAGGTTCAGTATCAACTTGATACGGAACAAACCTAGATAGTTCGTTAAACTTGACTATATACTGAGATACATTGAGTTCTTCTTGTTTTAATTCTAAGAATCATACTTCCATACAATCCTTCAAAGATTAGGAAAAATAATTTTCAAAGAATAGTTTCTTGAATCTATCCCATGGAACAACTTGAGTTTCTACACGACCCCTAGTAGATTCAGTAATTTGCCTCTCCTTTTAGGAAAAAGGTTGCAAAAACTATCTTTTGATTGTCATTAACATTGGTTACTAAGAAAAAATTTTCTATCTCGGTAATCCATATTTGGGCGTCAACAAGTTCGAATGTACCCTTAAACTCAGGTGGACCTATTAGTTTAAAGTCTTTAAACGGTGTGATTTGATTCGTGGGTCTTTTTTGTACAGCACCTAACAAGAGTTCTACTAACTGTTAGATGGGATTAACATCATTATATATATTTATCGCTGAGGTCTCCATGTTGGTGGCATGATTCTATAAAAAAATAAATATAAACATCCACAATAAAAATGTATTTAAAACAAACATAATTTTTATTCATACTTCACAATATAACTAATTAGTGGTTTTACATATAACACTACTAGCAACAATACAAATAACATATACTCTTTTATTCATACTAATGCTGAGCACTTAGATTTTTATACTATAATCTATAAATCTTTAACTTTTTTACCACATATCGATTTATAAGACAAGCAGTCTCCTTCCTATCTATTGGATATCAAACCACTCGACGTTGCAAAATGTCAAATACATCCTGAGTTCCTAGAGTAGACTTGGTTAACCTCAACTGCATTTCCTGCCTGTCACTTTATGCGTGATGCAGTAGTACTTTCAGTCGGTTAGTAGTTCCCCTTTTATGCTCCAGCATATCCTCGACCAATTATGCTCTAAACTTAATATGGTCATTATCATGACCAGATTTTTGTACTATTACTGCCATTGCATGTTCATGGTCTTCAATCCTTATAAATTGACCAGTTATAAGATCCTTTTTTTTCCTCAACATCTAATAACTGTTGATCATGAAGCAACTCTTCCTCTTCTGCATCACTATCTTGAACTAACTATCGACATTTTCTCAGCATCGGAGTTAGCCATCCTATAACAAGAATTTCTTTATTACTTTATATTAGGAAAATTTTACACAAAACATAAAGTTTTAATGTTATTTTATATGTAATTTAATATTTTTACGGACTCAAAGACTATATACTAACATACCTCTTCCTTAGATCTACAACCTATTGCTCTGATACCAACAATGTGATGCCCCCAAATCTATACTCCGACGATATCCAATCTGGTGTTCACAACTAATCAATTAATATAACTCATCCAAATTTATACACCCGCGGTATCCGATTCAGTGCTTAAATCTAATCGAAATACTACACATATATGACAAGATATAAATCCTATCTATCCAAGGTTTACAGTATCCCATAACAGATAATAATTCATTATAGAACTATAGCTATGTTCGGATACCCTCACTGGGATGTATAGATTGTATCTACGAATAGTTTCTATCTATCCAAAATCCAGAGTATTAGTAATAACATGAACAATCCATATTACTAATACACTCACTAAAATCTGTAGTTTTTATCTTACGGATTACTCTATCGTATCGATAGTACCTATCTATCTGAAATCCAGAGTATCGACAATAACATGAACAGTCCATATTTCCAATACCCTCACTCAGAAGTATAGTTCCCGAGTATCTCAAAATAAATCAAAATTTCTAATTACATCTATTTATGTAAAGGAAGCACGATTGCAAAAATAAAAGGATGATATTATATCATATATATAAAGGTTCGATTACATGATTCTTCATAAATAATTCTTTATTACAAAAGTCTTACATTAAGGTAGACAGTAATTTAAACTAATCTAAGCGTGGTTGCTTCCCATTATTTGTTTCAGATGTGCCAGGTTTATCATCTAATACTGCAAAAGAAATTATTTGCAAGAATGAGCTATGACATGCTCAGTAGGTTTTATTTTATGAACAATATAAAATTTGAAGAAATATAACAGTTCAAAATTTTCTCAACTCAGTGTTGATTACCATTTATAGAATTTTTATTTTAACCATTTCTGTCAGTCACAACGACTTAGAAATCTTGTTCGCATATAAGACATGGGATCGACCTATTCAACATCCTAGGAGTATGCATCTCATCCTAATCGTGTCCAACTTGCATGAAGTGTCAGTTATACTGGCACACAAATTTTTCCCTTCAAGGATATACAACTCAGTATAGGATGTCTTACCAAAGCAATTTGGTTTGACACTATAGTTTATGGTTGATAAACAATAATAACATCTGAATAAATATTTCATTTATTAGTTATGATGAAGCTATAATAATAACTTCATAATAATTGGTAGCAAGTTTGGTTTGGTATAACATATAAAAAAAATCAAGATATGAATTTTGTTCAACGTATAAGCAGGGTTCGAGAAATTGCGTAAGTAATAGTTTAAAGTTAGGGTTTAGGAAACTTGCCTGAGCGAAGATCAATTAAGCAACACTACTCGATTCGTTTATAAACATCTAAGATGTTCAAACATATATGTCTAACACATTAGTATTGATAACAATACTCAAATACACAAACTATTCACGTTCGGTTTAAGTTTAATATGATTTTGGGGTTCTAAAACTTTACCGGATAATTAATAAGTTGATATCACGGTTAAAATTTAATTATAAGCTTTATTATGATTTTAGATAATTTATATATCTTTTATCATAATTTTCGGAAGCTTATAATAATATTTTGATATTTATTTATCCATTCAATGATTTTTAAATCATTTATTATTATTTTTACATAATTAATATTTACTTATAATATTATTAAATCTTGTTTATTATTTTTAAATAATTTATAACCATTTAATATGATTTTTAAATCGTTAATATAATTTTTAAATAATTATTTATTATTTATAAATGATTATTCTAATTATTTATTAATAATATTTTAAATAAATAAACTATTTATAGAATTTTTGCAAAAATATTAAAAGTTATTTATTATAACTTTAAAATAATTTTTAAAACTATTTTTATAATTATTTATTAATTATTTCTAATTTTATAGCGATAGAAAGTGTAGCTATATGTGTTCTTCATTTCTGGTAACAGTTTGGTCTATGCTAAGAGGTTACTTTGACCTTAGTGCGTGTTTGAGAAAAACTGAATGAATCTGAATCTGAATGAGCTGAATCTGAATCTGAATGAGTTGAATCTGAATCTGAATGAAACAAGTTGTTTGATAATTGACATGTCTAAAACATCTGAATGACAAAACTTTATTATTTTACCCCTCTAAAAAAATTCAAAATTGTTGTAAATTTATTTAATATTACTTAATATAATAGTTAATAATTTTTTTTAATTTTATTTTACTTCATTCAGCCATTTAGCTAAAAAAATTTGACTTAGGCATTCAGCTCGTCCATCTTACCGATTCAGCCGTTCAGACCAAAACAAACGCACTAACTGATTTAGCCATTCAGATTTAGCTCTATTCAACTCTAAACAAACACCCCCTTAGTCTAATTCTCTAGTGTTGATGATTTAGGACTTGTAAGTGTATATGTTTTGTAGTACTCATGTAGTAGTACAACAATAAACCAAATTAAGGCTTCAACCTTCATATAACAAGAAGCTATAGAGGTTCAAAGTCACTGTCGGAGCTATTCTTGGGTTTCTAGGTAACCCAGAATAGTGGTCATGGTCGGTCAACACTTTTGTGGCTCTTATATCTTTCAATCCGTGAGATAGATGTGTGTTTTGATTGTTGTAATTTGTAGTCTATATACCAAGGTACATAAATGATACACTGGTTTGGACTAAGTAAGACCCTAGGGTGTAGATTTAGTTTGGTCAAAGTATAGCCAAAGGCTGTTTTTGGTGATCATTAGTTTTCTAGGTTTTCCAAAAAACGCAGTTGTGCTCGGTCAATTATATTTGACCATTAATTCTAGTAAACTTATGAATTAATTAAGAGTTTGAGTGTCATAATATGTAGTATGTATGTTGGGGTATCTTTACATAATACTTAGACATCCTAACAACAAACAGAAAGTAATTTAAAGGACAGTCAAACTACCCGGCTCAACCTGTTCTTGAGATTTCTGGGTAACCCAGAAATCAAAACTTCATGGTCGGTCAACGACTTTTGACCACATATATCTTGCAACATATGAATCTAGTAGACCCGTTTTCTCTTCTAGATTTCTAACCTCATGTAATACTACAACTAGCATACAATTAACAGACCAAGATATTAACATACAAGGATCTACAGGCTCTGACATTCGACTGTCAGACCTATTTTTCCAGAATTTCTAGTTTACTTAAAACATCATTTTGATGCATCTAGATGTTATGAAAATATGTTCTATCAACTTAGAATACTTACTAACATGTTATTTCATATATTTAAACAACTAAACAAAAGATCTAACATAGAATCAAAAATCTAGGTTAAAATTAGGGTTTACATCTTTCTTGAGTGATTTTGATTTCTGGCTTCTGATTCAGATCTTGCTATCACCAAAGCTTATCTAGGTATGATATATGAGTGTATAGGCTTTAAAATTTCGTGGGTTTGGCTTGAGTTAGGGATGTTATTTATAGAATTGAAAAGTTAGGGGTTTTAGTCATTTTTCACCTACTTGTCTCCCTTAATATCTGATGTTTGTTAACTTGTGTTGCTTAGGGGGTGATACCAGCTCATGTACTTCATCGGAACTTGTTATCATGACTAGTAACCTACTTGTGAGCTAGTTTACCAATTTTAGTAGCTTAATTATGCCCTAATCCTCCTTAATCATGATTAGGGTTTTGGTTTGTATGATTACAGTTACTTAATGTTGTTTATTAACATCCAATTGAAGCTTAATAATCATTATTAGGGTTTAAGATAACCTAACAATGGTTTAATCTAACCAATTAGGGTTAGGGTTTCCTGATTTAGATATTAGGGTTCCTAACTTAGATTTTTACACAATACTACGAAGCACGACAAAGTGCTTTCTCAGTGTAATCTCGATAAAGCAGCTTGTCAAAACACATATACCGAAAAGTTCATTTTTAGAAGAAAATTTTTAAGCACGATGTGTCAAGCACGTCAACTTTCGAACAAAATTTTATTTGACCTAATTCTATAACAGAGTATACAATAACACAATACATATTCAGAACGGAGAGATCTTATTTAATAATATTAAATTTACATAACCGAGTCTTATTAAGGTTTTGGGGTTTCACAGTTCCCAAGGATCTCATAAAAAATCAAAAGTTCTAATTACATCTTTTTATGTAAAGGATACACGATTGCGGAAATATAGGTTCATATTATATCATATATATAAAGGTTCGATTACATAGTTCTTCATAAAGAATTTCTTATTACAAAAGTCTTACATTATGCTAGACATTAATTTAAACTAATCTAAGCATGGTCTATTCCCATTATTTGTTCTAGATGTTCCAGATTTACCATCTAATACTGGAAAGGAAATGATTTGGAAGAATGAGCTATGACATGCTCAGCAGGTTTATATTTATATACATAATGTAGGATTTGAAGAAATATAACAGTTCAATAACTTTTCTTAACTGAGTGTTGATTACCATTTTTGGATTTTCATTTCTATTAGTCACAAAGACTAAGAAATCTTGTTCGGATATGAGACATGGGATTAACCTATTCAACATCCTAGGAATATGCATCTCATCCTAATCGTGCACATCTTGCACTAAGTGTCAATTTTACTAGCACACAAATTTTCCCTCCCAGGGATATACAACTCAGTATAGGATGTCTTACCAAAGCAATTTGGTTTGACACACTAGTTTATGCTTGATAAACAATAATTCAATAACATATTAATAAATATTTCATTTCTTATTTATGCTGAAGCTATAACAATAACTTTACAATAATTGGTAACAAATTTGGTTCGGTATATCATACCGAAAAGCAATTAAGATTTGAAATCTTGTTCAAGAAAAGTATGGTTCAATAACTTGTGTGAAGTAATAGATTAAGGTTAGGGTTTAGGAAACTTGCCTAAGCAAAGATCATTTTAACAATGCTACTTGATTCGTTTATAAATGCCTAATATGTTCAAACATATATATCTTAACACATCAGTATTGATAACAATACTCAAATACACAAACTATTCACATTCAATATAAGTTTGATATGATTTCGGTGTCCTAAAACCTTACCAAATATTTAATAAGTTAATATTACGGTTAAAATTTAGTTATAAGCTTTACTATAATTTTAGATAATTTATATATCATTTATAATAATTTTTGGAACTTTATAATAATTTTTAAGTATTTATTTATCTATTAAAATAATTTTTAAATCATTTATTACTATTTTTACATAATTAAAATTCACTTAGAATATTATTAAAACATTGTTTATTATTTTTAAATAATTTATAACCATTTAATATGATTTTTAAATCATTAATATCATTTTTAAATAATTAATTATTATTTATAAATAATTTATCTAATTAAATTATTAATAACTTAATTATTAATAATATTTTAAATAAATAAAATATTTTTTGAATTTATGTGAAAATATTAAAAGTTAATTATTATAACTTAAAATAAATAAATAAACTATCACAAAACAATTACAAACATCAAAATCCGGAATTTCAATCAAATAATGGAGAATTAGGCTTATGATTTCACTATAAGCTTCACTATGATTTTCACACCTTTATTCCAATTCAACTCACTATCACAGTTTATTAATCAAGAATACCAGTGTAGTACTAGCCACCTCTCGATGCACTTGTACCGTATTAACTTAAATCCACAATTTAGATAGAAACAAGTTAAACATCTTAATCAACCAACTCACTATATCTCTATGTGAACTGAAATTAAAGAAGGGTTAATATTAAGTTCTCTATCCGATTACATGCGATGTCAAGCATATCCCTACCTCAACATTAATCAAGAATCTGCTATTCACAAATTCATGAACACATGCTACATTAACTAAGTCTATATTTGAATATCCTCTCTCGATTCCATACAAATCTACAAAGAATTGTTGATCAGGAAATTCACAAATTCACGCTCAAATTAATATAGGTAAACCAAGAAATAATTTGTTGAAATGGAAATCAAAGTTATACAATCATCGTTTCACTTAAAGATCAATCATAAGCCTAAAAAGTGAATTAGTTCATAAGGAATGAAATAAAAACTGAATAATCTAAAGAAAACATCCTTGCAATTACAAATACAAGACTAAAAAGAAGAATAGTGATGAACACCATGCACGTAGCCTAGAATTGCAATTGTTCCGAAAATCTCTTCAAAATACTCCTCCAAGCTTGCTATCAACTTATGGAATTGATCTTCGTAATATGCCTTGTGTTATGTTGTATTCGTTGTTAATTGAGTCATATATGTCTCTCCCATCTGTTCCAGCCGAAGTCCCTTCATATTTAGAGTACAAGTGCCATGCCAAGTTCCAACAATCCACGTCCCAGAAGTCTTTTGCTCAAACCAGGATTCCAGATTTCGCTACCCCCCGCCCCGGCAGGGGTACAAAGGCAAAAAGGGCCCGCCCCAGTGGGGGTAGCTTCTGCAAGTTGACTGTGCCATTTTCCAAGTTTGCTTCCAATTTTGCTCCAAAAGACTCCTTTCTTCACGACTTGCTACAACAACCACCCTACACATAAAAGACACAAATAAATAAATAAATAAATGAACATGAAACAAGAAAATAGCAACAATTAAGCATGAAATTGACAATGATTCATGGTTATGAAATCCACTTATCAATGGTCGTAACACTGACATATGAAATACATTATGAATATGTCCCAATTCAGGAGATAGAGCTACCTCGTACGCCACTTCGCCTATCTTCCTCAAGATCTCAAATGGTCCAATAAATCTCGGACTCAACTTACCTTTCTTTCCAAATCCTATCTTCCCTTTCCAGAGAGATACTTTCAAAAATGCATAGCTTTCTACTTTAAAATCTCTCTTCTTGCGATATATGTTGACATACTTCTTCTAGTGATCTGGAGCTGCTACCAGCCGGGCTCTTATTACCTTGATGATCTGTACTGTCTGTTGTACTAATTTTAGTCCCAACAACCTGCGTTCACTAACTTCATCCTAACATAAGGGTGTTCTGCATTTCCTTCCGTACAATACTTCGTACGGCGGCATTCCAATGTTGGCGTGATAACTATTATTGTATGCGAACTCTACTAATGGAAGATGATCCTCCCAGCTACCCCTGAAGTCCATCACACAAGCTCTAAGCATGTCTTCAAGTGTTTGAATCATTATCTCACCTTGCCCATCGGTCTGTGAATAATATGCGGTGCTCATCCGTAGCTGTGTCCCCATTCTTTCTTGAAGACTCTTCTAGAAGTTTAACGTGAATCGCAGATCTCTATTCGATACAATAGATACCGGTACTCCATGTCTTGAGATAATTTCTTTGATATATAATTTGGCTAGCTGGTCCAAACTATACTTGATCTTGATCGGCAAAAAGTGAGCTGACTTCATAAGATGATCTATAATCACCCATATGGCATCGTGCCCTTTTTATATTGCTGGAAGTCCCACCAAAAAATCCATCGTGATGTACTCCCATTTCCATTATGGAATTTCTAACAACTGTAGTAATCCACTCGGTCGTTGATGCTATGCCTTGACTCTCTGATAAGTTAGACATTTGCTGGCGCATTCTGCAACCTCTCTCTTCATGTTTGGCCACCAAAAGTGTTGACACAAATCTTGATACATCTGTGTGCGTCCTAGGTGTATTGAGTACCTCGTACTGTGCGCTTATTGTAAAATCTCCTCTCTTAGTTCTGGTACTGACGGTACCCAAATTCGTCTTTCGAATCTCAGCAGTCCGGTGCCATCAATCTTGTATTTCAATTCGTCGCCTTCAGTTAACCGCTTCTTTATGTTGTTGCAATCTTCGTCCTTCTCTTGTGTCTCTTTAACCTTATCTAATAAGGTCGGGCTTGCTGCTACTGTAAAAAAGTTTTTGTCGGTCTTCGTCGGATACTTGATTTCTAATTCCAATCGTTCGAAATCTTTCACTAACTCCTCTTGAATGGTCAATTTTAGTAACATCTCTCTACCTTTTCTACTAAGGGCATCTGCCATTACATCTTCTTTTCTTGGATGATACAAAATCTCACAATCATAATCTTTGATCAATTCTAGCCATCGGCGCTGCCTGATGTTTAGCTCCTTCTGTGTGAAGATATACTTCAGACTTTTGTAATGCGTATATATCTCACACTTCTCGCCATACAAATAATGCCTCCAAATCTTCAAGGAAAAAACTATCGCTGCTAACTCCAGGTCATGAGTCGGATAACCCTTCTCATAATCCTTCAGCTGACGCGAAGCGTATGCAATGACATTGTCGTGCTGCATCAGTACACAGCCAAGACCCTTGTGTGACGCATCACTATACACTACAAATCATCTCCTGTCATCTGGTAAAGCCAAAACAGGTGCTTGAATGAGCTTCTTCTTCAACTCCATGAAACACTCCTCATATTTCTCTGTCCAAACAAACTTCACCGTCTTTCTAGTAAGGTTGGTCAATAACGATGCTATCTTTGAAAAATCTTGGATGAATCTCCAATAGTATCCTGCTAATCCCAAAAAACTCCTAATCTCTGTCGGCGTCTTCGGCTGCTCCCAATTGATAACCACTTCTACTTTTGCCAGATCCACCAAAACTCCATTCTTGTCGATATCGTGACCCAAAAAATGCACTCTCTGCAACAAAAATTCACACTTGGAAAATTTTGCATGCAACTTCTCCCTCCTCAACGTCTCTAACACTATTCTTAGATGTTCAGCGTGCACTTCCTCCCTCTATGAATTACCAGAATGTTATCGATGAATACGACAACAAACCTATCCAAATACTACTTGAACACTCTGTTCATCGAATCCATACATGCTGCTGGCGCATTCATTAACCCAAATGACATTACCAAAATTTCAAAGTGTTCATACAGAGTTTTGAATGCCGTCTTCGGAATGTCCTCTCATCTCACCTTTAATTGGTGATAATCGGTCCTCAAATCGATCTTCGAAAAGTACTTCGCCCCCTTTAACTGATCAAATAAATCGTCAATCCCGAGCAATGGGTACTTATTCTTAATTGTGACTATGTTCAACTCTCGGTAGTCGATACAAAGCCTTAATGATCTATCTTTCTTCTTTAATAATAAAATTGGCACTCCACAAGGTGTTACGCTCGGTCGAATGCATCCCTTATCTAACAACTCTTGTAATTAAACCATCAGTTCTTTCATTTCTACCCGAGCCATACGATATGGTGCTTTGGATATCGATGTTGTACCTGGTGTCAAATCAATAACAAACTTTACCTCCCTATCCGGTGGCAATCCCAAAATCTCATATGAGAAGACATCAACGAATTCCCTTACAATAGGTATCTGACACAGTTCACCCTCGACTCTATGAGTATCCACAACGTGAGCCAAATAACATATTCAACCCTTCATAAGAAACCTCTTTTCTTGCATCGTCGTCAGACAACAAGATTGTCTCGGCGATTTACTACCATGAAATACCACCTTCAACTTATTCGGAGTCTTCAGGTGTACACACTTTTTCTTACAGTTAATGACTGCTCCGTGATTCAATAACCAATCCATCCAGAGGATTACATCAAACTCTCCAAGACGAATCGATATCAAATCCACTTTAAGCATACACCCTCTCAAAGCAGCACAACAATTCCTATGAATGTAGTCTACATGGATAATTTCATTGTTCGTTACTTCTACAGTCATTGGGAGTTCTAATAGTTCACGAGGTAAATTTAATCTTTGAGCAAATTCATCAGATACAAAAGAACATGAAACTCCTTAATTGAATAACACCTTGGCATTTATATCGTTGATCGGAATAATACCTAACACCACCTCCCTGGATGCCACGACATCTTGCACTGTCATGTTGAAGGTCCTCGCTGTTGGCTTGTTTGGCTGGGTCGGTACTCCACTAGTTGCCCTAGTGTTGTTGGCCTTGTTTCCACTTCTACCATCCGTGCTTTTCTTCCTTGGATAGTCCTTGATCCGATGTCCCGCTTCTCCACAATTAAATCAACCTCCTTTCTTCGCCTTGTGACAAATGGGTGAAATATTCCCTTCTTGTCCATATGTATAATATACCATTTTCCTTTCATGCACTCTAACGAGTGACCCTTTCCACAATTCCCACATACCTGCTTCATCTGCTGCACGCACCCTTGCTGAATTTCAGAATTTCGACCCCCACTACTCAATTTACGCTTGTTGTTATTTGCTGCCACCACTGCTAACATTCAAATTTCCTCCTTCTACTTTCTTCTTGTTCTTTTCCCGATTATATTTCAAAACTGCTTCACTCCCATCTTTAGCAATGAGAACTTTCTCCAACAAAGTTAAGAATGACGTAATTTGTAAAATCGTTACCTTGTTATAGATCCACGACTTTAACCCATTTTCGAATCATCTTGCCCTCCTCACCTCAGTGTCCACCTGATGTGGAGCGAATCTAGCCAATTCATTGAATTTTACAGTGTACTCCGACACTGATATACTTTCCTGTTTCAGCTCCAAAAACTTGATCTCCATTCTCGCCTGCGTACTCTCAAGGAAGTATTTCTCGAAAAATAGCATCTTGAATGCTTCCCACGTCACGATTCCAGTTCTGACTTTGCTCTGGTTGACTTCCAACCATTATCTTCACTTTCTATACCGATCCATTGTTTAATAATTCTATCTATTTCTATCATCCTCAATTCTCCATTCACAACTTATCTATACCCTAGTATAGTTTATCAAACTTACCACACATTATGAGTTCAGAAACTTTCCACAATAATATGAGTTTAGGAACTTATCCTAGTAATACGTAGTTCAAGAACCAATCATAAACTGTCCATACGCTTAGGGGTTCAAAAATATACCATACGATTATGAGTCCCAAACTTACCATAAGTATGAGTTTTAAGAACTCCTATCTAATCTTATATCCTCTTCCTATTCGTTATACACATCAGAAAAAAATCACCTTCTCAACATGTATATAGCAAATAGCGCGACACAAATATTTCAATGATTATCAATATAGGAAACTAAGTGGTTGTCGAATGAAACACAATCCCTTTCCCATACAAGGAATTGGTCAACTCGGCCACTAATCAATATAGGAAGCTTAGCAGTTGTTACACCAGGGACAAATTCCGCACCCATACAAGGAATTGTTCAACTCAACCACTATATCGATATAGGAAGCTAAGTGATTCTCAAACCAAGTAAAAATTCCCAGCTCATACAAGGAATCATACAACTTAGCTGCTGACATGAGTCCTCAATTGAAATCCCACATAATCTTAGCTTTCCCTTACTCCAAACCAATTTTATTTAATCTGTATCTTATCATCCACAACTCTTTTCTGAGTTTGCGTAGTACTATTTCATAGTACAACTTACATACAACAATTCTGCTATAAAATTTTCAATCATTCGATTGATCCTCCTACCTGCTTTGACCTTATCAGGTCACTTTGTGATCTTATATTATAATCGTATTATATTACGATTCTTTTCTATGTTATGATCGTTTTGTTTTACGATCTCCTTCCCTTTACACTTTTAGTCTTTTAGACTCTATCTATTCATTATTACTGTTCATCTTTATTATCAGAGTTAGGTAACTCTTGATCTTTATTAGTTGCCAATATTTTTCTTTGAATCTTATTGACTTAGTAATACCTTTCCCAACTTCATCCCTTAGAACTTAAACTCTGTTTGGGTTAGTCCTTATTGTAACAACCGAGAAAATCGGATTAAATGTAAAATATTTTTTTTCTTAAATAACGAATAAAATTATAATATATGTTATTTATAACGAGTAAGCGTGATGAAGGTTGTTCTATAACCTAAAGGAGGAATAATATCATAGTATTTCTGGCTAAGTGCTAGAATTAAGGCGTTTGAATTTCCAAGACGAAAATAAAAGCTTTCCGAGAAATTCTCCGAAAAACACTATTCATCCATTTCTGCTCGGGAATTATTTTTGAACTTCCGAGAAATACGTAATGATATAATGTTAAGGGAAGATCAATAACCTAATAATAATTTAGTTATGACAAACAGAATTTTTCATCTGCGTACTAAGTTCGAGAATGTTATGGAAAGTGAAGATTTGAATAATTGATTATCGTATAATAAGAAAGTTATTATACGAGGGAATGAATACAAGTATAATACGAAGTATTGTACAAGTATATACGAAAGTTAATATAACGTATATGATGAATGTCATACAAACTAGTATACGAGAAGAATATGAGGATTATACGTTAAAAGCTTAAGTTATTATTAATGGACTAGTAGGATTTGGTTATGAATTTGGCAAGCCCAAGTGAATTATGTTAAGGCCCAAAGATAAGTAATGCAAGCCCAATGTTAGGCCCAAAGTTAATTAAACCTAAGCCCGGACCAAGAACCGAACCCATGGATCGAGCCGATGGGTCACCGTGAGAGAAAAACCCATGGGGAAACCCATATGGGCCCCCCATGGTGAGTCATGGCCGGTGTAACGACCGAGAAAATTTGATCCAATGTAAAATAATTTTATTTAATTAAATAATGAATAAAATTATATTATTTGTTGTTATTACGTGTTAGTAAGATCGATGTCATTCTATAACCTAGAAACATTGGAAAGTCATAGTATTTTAAATACTTTAAGAAATTAAAGTGTTTGAATTTTCAAGACAAAAATAAAAAAATTCTGAGAAATTTTCTGAAAAACATTATTCACTGATTTCTGCTCGGGAATTATTTTTGAACTTCCGAGAAATACGTAATGATAGAATATTGAGGTGGGATGAATTATGTAATAATAATTCAAGTATGGAATACATAATTTTTCGCCTGCGGACTTAATTTGAGAACGTTGGGGAAAATAAAGCGTTAAGAAACATAAGTAATGATCGTATAATACGTAGGTATTGTACGAGGTAATGAATGCGAGTATGATACGAAGTATTGTACGAGTATGTACGAATGATGGTATGACGTATATGTTGAATAAGTATACGAGGTAGAAAACAAGATTAATACATAGAGAATACATATAAAGGCTTTAAGCCAAATGTGTTTGATTTAATTGGATTGTGTAAGAAGTGTAAAGTCTAATAGGGATTTATGTACAAGCCTAAAGCATATGTTATGTTAATTAAACCTAAAGCCCAAAGTTAAGATCCAATGGGTAAGCATGATCCATGAGGCAACCCATAAGTGATCTTGGTGCCCCAATAATGGATAAGTGTTGTGATGACCAAGCAAAGAGTGTGATGGGCAAGTAAACTTGATGGCTAAGCTAGGAATAGTAAGATGGTTTAATTAAGGAGGTGGGATGGCCTAAAAGACTAAACTACCCTAACCTAACCATTCTTATAAATAGAGAGCTTGGATTTCATTTGTCTTGTTCAATATTTCCACCAACAACTTATAAAGTGCTTATTGGTTAGAGAGAATAAGTTAGAAAAAGTTATACTTTGAAACAAGAAGTATAACAAGAAAGATTCAAGTGATCATCAAGGGTAAGCATCCTATGTTATTAGTCTTCCATCTCTACCATTATAGGTTGATAATAGAAGTGTGGATTAATAGACATGTATGTTAAGAAATGATAAGAATGAATAATCTAAGGACTTAAGTCATTATAAGCCGTGAATAAACACTTTGTTCATAAATAAGCACTTTGTTCATAGATAAGCTATGAACTAAGGAAGAATTTGTAAGACTTGTAACATGTTTACATGAATGAAGTAGTACGATAAAAGGATGTAAGAATGATGGTTATAAGTCATAAACTATCATAAGTCGGGAGAAATGAAATTATATCTAGTTTATACTTTGATAAGTTATAAGCTCATGAAGAACAAGTAATAACTTATCATGAAAATAAGTTAATAAAATGGGTAGGTTAAGATGTCAATATGATGGATAGAATCCATTTGAATCAATGAACAAATCATAAGTAACAAAGTTATGCCGGAATTCACATGATTGGACGATAATCGTCGAATTCGTAAAATTCTCGTATTAGACGTCGAATTTTGATATTGAGCTCGAAAATGTTGGTTTTCGATGGACGTGTACTAATCAAACTATTTGTTTTGTTGTAGATGTTTGGAGAAAATGAAATGTATAGAGATATACAAGTAGAAAGTGAAGAGTCGGTGAATCATATAGAGATTATACCGAAACCAGTAGCAACAGAGCCTGAAGTAATAGCTGTTGAGTCTGGAGACTCAGTGAGCCTAGACCTTATATCTGTGTTTGATGGCATGTTGGAAGAAGAGGTGGCGGCAGTGTCCTTTAAGCCAGTAGTAATCGTAGTAGAGATGGCTCCGGGGGAGTCAATGATGTCACTGTTTATGGCAGTATTGGATAGGAACATCCAGTATTGTAAGGAGGTAAAGGAGTTGAAAAAAGAACTCCATGTTGTCTTGGAGGATAAGACATATGTGGAGTCGATGTGGGAGTAGGAACATGACGAGAGAGTTTTAGACAAGGATAAGGTCCACGAGCTAAAATAAGAGGTCTTTGAGCTTAGGGAGGATGTCCTATATTCATAGGAGTTCTCATAAGGATTTCCAGCAGCAGGTAGCTGGGTATCCAACAGAGGCTGGGCAGAGTCGGCATACTATCAGCCGTGATGTTATCGTCGGTCTTGCCACCGCAGATTTTGATAATGCCTTGCAGCAGATGTAATCTAATAGTGGCTAGAGTAGTTTTAGATATGTAAATATCATGTATCTAGTAGTGGCGTAAAACCCTCTATTGTATAACAAAGGGTAGATATTGTTATACTTGCTGAGCTAGTTATGCTCAACCTTGCTTGAACCATATGAATGCAACTAAAAATGAACAGAACGAAGGATCCAGTAAGGATAAAGGAAATGCTAAGGCGGACAAGTAGTTATCTTCTTAATAGCATAATATGAACTTTGTATTTATTTGATACTATGACAAAGAACATATGTAATGGTTACAAAGAACCTATGAAGGGAAATATAATTTTGTAATATATAGAAGACATATTCACTCTTTTGAGGTATTTCAATTGAATGTATGTATGAACAGTAGCACCATGTAGCACCATCTATCGGGTTGGAAGATACCCGAATTTGGGGGCGTCACACTTATCCTCATCCCTGCGGTTATAGCCTAAGGTAAACCTACCTAAGGTTTATAACCTACAACTTTAATACCAACCTGTGACAACCCCAAATTCGGGTTTCTTAACCTCAAATTTGGTGTTCACGATACTCAACAACAAACATGCTTTCTAACTAATGCAGACGAATAAACATACATTGTTTATCATAATAGTAATAAAGTCTTACAATCATAGTCCCAAAGTTCGTTAACCTTAACTTGAAACGTACTCTTAATACTATTGTAAACACTCAAAATTTTACATTCATGTTACTAACCTTGCAGGAGGGCAAAATCGTCTTCCAGAGATAACCCTGGAAGTCAAAGCAACACAATCTCAGAAAAAACCCCGAGATACTCAGTTTGCCATCTCAGAGACAGCCTTGAGATATTCAGTCCAGTATCGGAGACAACCCCGGGATACTCAACATGTCATCTCGGAGACAACCCCGAGATATTCAGTTCCAACCCCGTAGAAAACCGCGAGATATTCCGTTTCAACCTCGGAGACAACCCCGAGGAATGCAGTTCCAGTTCTAGAGACAACCCCAGAATCTTCAGTTCCATCTCGGAGATAACCTCGAGATATTCAGTCTAGTCCAGTCTCGGAGACGACCCCGGTAGATGCAGTTCAAACCTTGGAGAGAACCCTGAGGCATGCAATAGCAGTTCCAAAGATAACCCCAGAAATGCTTGTTTCAAACCCATGCGATCAGCTTCAACACTCGGTGATAGCCCTGAGGCATTCAGTTCCAACACCGAAGATAACCCCAGGAGAACAAGCATTCAGCACTTGCAGCAACCCAATCTCAGAGATAACCCTGAGCAACGACTGCTAAATCAGCCCAAACTAGAGATAACCCCGGTTAGGGGCAAAATTATGATTTTTCCACCTTGATCCTACATTGCGCCGTCTCAACCAACATTTCAACATGCATTACACACAGAAGTGTACTACAAGAACCAATAGCTCCAATCCCGAGTGACAACTACACAAGACAGCACACCGGATAGAATTTGAAGCTTGAAGACTTGGGCATGGTCCCATATTCCCGACTTCATACAACCTCTTATCCCATGTCATTACGTAGCTCTCGACAACAACATGTCGTAAAAGGTCTTACACACCTCGATCGGATGCCTGGATTGAAGTTCTAAAAGTTTGAGCAGATATCACATAGCACACGTGCACGTACTTCGAGATGACGCGATATGCGAAGCCCAGGGCATCCCGGGCAGCCGCAATAGACATCAGATATAGTGAAGCTGATATGGATGTGTCTCTTGGTAGCTCAAGATAGACAGAAGAAATATGCAGATTCGCATCGTGTGAATAGAGAATTTGAAGTAGGTTCGTATGTATTTCTAAAGGTATCTCCTTTGAAAAGAAAGATACGCTTTGGAAAGATAGGAAAGTTAAGTTCAAGGTTTATAGGACCTTTCAAGATATTAAAAAGGGTAGGGGAGGTAGCTTACGTGGTAGCGTTACCTCCGGACTTAGAAAAAATACATAATGTGTTCCATGTATCTATATTACGTCCTTATAAGCCAGATTACAAGCACGTGATAGAATATGAACCTAATCATGTTGAGAAGGACTTGACGTACGAAGAAGTGCCTATTCAAATCATTGATAGAAAAGACCAAGTTCTGAGGAATAAAGTTATACCTTCGGTAAAGGTGTCATGGATGAACCACGAAGTCGAAGAAGCAACGTGAGAACTTGAAGAAAAGATGAAAAAGAATTTTCCTCAGTTATTTATTTAATGTAAGATGAGATTCTGGGGGCAGAATCCTTATAAGGGGGGAATGATGTAACGACTGAGAAATTCGGATTTTATTATAAAATAATTTTATTTAATTAAATAATGAATAAAATTATATTAAATGTTATTATTACGTGTTAATAAGATGAATCTTGTTCTATAACCTATATATGTTGGAATGTCGTAGTATTTTGACTACGTGAAGGAATTAAAGTGTTTAAATTTCCAAGACGAAAATAAAAGTTTTCTGAGAAATTTTCTGAAAAATACTATTCACTGATTTCTACTTGGGAATTATTTTTGAATTTTCGAGAAATACGTAGTGATAGAATATTAAGGAAAGATGGATTATGTAATAATAATTCAAGTAAGGCAAACATAATTTTTTGCCTACGGACTTAATTTGAGAACATTAGTGAAAGTAAAGCGTTAATGAATAAACTATGAGCGTGTGATACGTATGTATTATACGAGCTATTGAATATACGTATGATATGAAGTATCATACGAGTATGTATGAGTAATGGTATGTCGTATATTATGAATAAGTATAGGAGTTAGAATACGAGAAGAATACATAAATTATACATTATAAGGTATTAAGCAAGTGCATTGGACTTATAAGATTGTATAGGAATTATGTAAGCCCAAGTGTAGGAATGGATAAGTCCAATGTGAATTAATGAACAAGCCCAATGTTGGTTTAAATGAAAGCCCAAAAGCATAAGTTAAGTTAATTAAATCTAAAGCCCAAATTAAGAACCGAATCTGTGGATCGATCCAATGGGTAAAGATGAGCCATGGGACAACCCATGTGGGCCCAATGAGCACATGGGTGATCTTGGTGACCAAGTAAACTTGATGGCCAAGGTTGGAATAGTAAGGAGGTTAGTTAAGGAGGTGGAATGGCTTAATGACTAATATACCCTAATCTATGATTTTCTATATATAGAAGATGTGCTAGATTATTTTCACTTGTTAATTTTCCACTAACATATAAGTGCTTATTTGGTAGAGAGAAAAAGTTAGAAAAGTTAATCTTTCATAATTCAAGAAGCAAGAAGAAGAATCAAGTGATCATCAAGGGTAAGCCTCTTGACCATTAATCTTCCTCTCTTCAATTGTAATTTGATAGGGAAGTGGGGATTGATGGAGTATGTATGATTAGAAGGAATAAGGATGGTTGTTAGAGGACTTAAACTTTAATAAACCATGTGAAGTGAAATCCAAAGTATAAAAGCTTTAGACGATTGAAATTCATGGAAGAATTGTAATATGTTATTATTGACGGACAAGTTTAACACCATCATTTGTAGGTTTAGATTATACATGTTGTGTCAATGGAATGAATCCATTTGGAATGGTGTAAAAATCTTAAATAACGAAGTTATGGTAGAATTTACGAGATTAGACGATAATCGTCGAAATCGTGAAATTCTCGAAATGAAAGTTAAAAGTTAGCGTTGAGCTCGAAAACATTGGTTTTTGATGGAGATGAATCTTAATTGGGATTCTAGAGTTGCGAACTTGAAAATGACCGAATTCTAACTTAGAACGAAGAAACGAGCTATGAACGTTCACGAACGTTTATCGTTTTTGTTAAAAATGAACTAAAAGGTGAATTCCGTGTTAACGGATTCAAAAATGTAAAATTCGTGCATGAACCCTTAGATCATGTAAATTGTGAGTTAACAACTTTTGAACGAGCCAATTCGGACTTATAACGAAGAAGTTATGAGCCCGAAAATCTCACATAAGAAATTGTCTGTCAAATTTGTCTGGTACTGAGGACTGGCGCCGTAGTGCCAGTTGGCGCCAGTAAAGGAAAAATAAATGGTGTCGCGGTGCCAAGCATGTCTATGAGCTACTGAAGTATCGCGTCGCAACGCGGTAGTTAACACTAAGAATCGCGCTGCAGTGCCGAGTCTGGACCTTAGCCACTGAAGAGTGGAGCTGCAGCGCGACTTAGAGAGGAGAAGCTGGCGCCGCAGCGCCTGCACTAGACTAAGCATAGTAATGAAAGCTTACAGATATAGAAATGAATTAGTTGATTAGTAATGAACTAAAACCTAAACTAACCTTGCTAAAGACATTTTTAAACCTTAAATAATACACTAAAGGTTGGAGGTAAGTCACTCGAATGTGAACGTAAGAACAAGGTAATGCGATAAACTTAAACCAATGTTAAACAATCTAAGGACCAATTGGATTGAGAAGAATGGTAAGATACATTAGGAACTATGCATGCTTATTCATGACCTAATGTAGTATGTTATATGCTTATATATTGTAGAAACCTTAAAGATTCAAAGGAAAAGTTTATTAACCGTAGCAGACGCTAAAGGCAAGTATTCTGACCCTTGTCTGAATTCTTTGGACAGACTTTGAAATTCATGTACCTTACGCATGAATTGATGTATGATGAAGTCGAAGCCAATTCTCTTGGCTAGACTTAAGATGTTTCTTTGGAATTCTTATAATCTATTGAACTGTTGTTAAGTTTTGCCAAACTATGTTGGTATGGTTTTCAAATGAAGACTGAGTATAGTAAATAAATGTTTTGTCGTCAAACGGCAGGCACATGAGGTTGTCAAACCTTAAACGTACACACGTTTAAAGAAAGTAGTGTTGTACAACATAGAGTTGTAAGACCCCAACTTTTATGAATAAAATGGAATATACTCTATTTATTATTTTGAAATAGTAAAGGGTTGATTTGATTAATGTGGTTAGTTATGGGTAAAAATGTGCAAATATTTTAAATAAGCAAGTGGTTATAAAATATTCATTTTGTCGGAGAATATTCGTTTGGTCGTGGAATATTCTTGCTGTTGGAGAATATTCGTAGGACGACGCAGTCTTTTGTGGGCCCCATAACGAAAAGCGATCGGATAAAGAAAACGACAGGTATGAGTTTTTATAAATAACGACGTAGTTGTTACCGTTAACACTGTTGGAATACCCGATGGTTAAAACACAGTAATACGCGGTATTACACCAATTATTGATTCTTACGTAAGAAGGCAGTACTCGATAATTGTTACAGTAATTATTGTTCAATATTTTATTTTATTGATTCAATAATTACTACGTTGATATTTTATATTATTGTTGTTTCAATAATTGTCACTACACAGTATTTCCTATTATCAGATTAATAATTCATATTATTTTAATAATATTATTAGATAACATTATTGGCAATATCTAAAAAGTTCTGTCTAGGAGAGGTTATTTAAATACGAGCCAGTAAGGAGAAATTCTTACCGGAAGGCCCCCTCTTTCCTAGGAACAGCCTTGTTGTCAGTATTGTAATTCTGTAATATTATTTGTGAATAATTAATTATTAATTTATATGTTAAGAAAAATATTTATTTATGTGGATATAAATTTAGGAATTTTTAAAAAAGTGACAATTGTTGAAAATTAATATTTTGTCTTTTCTAATAAAATAATACATTTAAATATATTATTATGTTATAATAATATAATAATAGAGATATTTTTAGAATGAATGTGTGATATAAAAATAAATGAGGAGGAAGAGTATTGTTATTACAATAAATGCTAAAAACATGTTAAACATGTTGGTGAACCCCATTTTGACTGAAATTTGATTATAGCCTGTAAAATCGTTCGTATATGGATTTCGATCAATTTCTGATTGGAATTTGAAAAAACTTAAACTAACAAAGTTGTAGAGAATTGAATTTCATATGGAATGGACATAAGATTCGAATTTTTCTGATAAAAAGGCTATTTATTATGAATTATTGAAGTTTCGGAATAATTGATTTTTAGAGTTTAAAATATTTTTTTTAATAAAAAATGTCTTTTTGTGGGTGGGACCCACTTGTGTGTGTTGAGATTATGATGTGATGGGCTAAGGAATTTTTTTAAAATATTATTATTTTATTAAATTTTCTACTTTGATGTTCTAAGCATTTTTCTATAAATAGAGTGCTTAGATTAGATTTAAAAATCACACCAAAAATTAAAGTTTTCTCTCTCTATATTATCAAGCGTATTTTGTGAGTATTTTGATACTTTGAGTGTTGCTATACGGTGCAAGTTTTCTTCAGCATTATATCTGATATTCCAGCCAGAAGTACTATTCTTTCGAGGTAAGAGATGTTATTTTTTTTATAAATGATATTATTTCTTTCAATATCATTATGCCGAAATATTGGTAAGATATTTCTTGTGAAATTCTTGTCATTTTGTGTCGAGATTACTATTCACGTATCACAGAAAAATTAAAATTTTCTCTTTTTTGTCCCAGATGTTTATTTTTGTTACTATCTTTGATTGTATCCATGTTTTGATCTTTATTTTTGAAATTTACTCAACTATGGTATATTATGGGGTGTTTTTGAACATGGATAAACTGAAGTATGAATCCCTAATATTTGTTTTTTTGTCTAACTGGATTCGTTTTCTTTAAAATATTTTCATCATTCTCAGTCTTAAATAATGATATTACTGAATATCTTTGGCCTGTAGTGCAAAGATGAATGATTAGCTGATGAATATCTTTAGCCCGTAGTGCAAAGATGAACAGTTGTTTAGATGAACATGACCAACTGGTGATACAAATGAATATATTTGGCCTGTAGTGCAAATATGAATATATTTGATTCAAGATGTATATTGATTGATATTACAGGGATAAAATATTGATGATGGACTTTTAAATTCATAAATGATAGTAGATTTCATTCTCTACTTGACTCTTCTAATGGATTGTTGTTTCCGCTGCAATTGTTGATCTAAAACTTATTGTCTATTATATTTTATCAGATTTTTCCTTGTTGAAGACTAATGATAATTTGTTATATATTATCTTAGTCATAATATTCTTTACTAGGCTAGTTGAGCTCACCCTTTTCCTTTTTGTTCCATTTTTCTCAGGAGGCGAGAATATAGCGGCAAGTAGTCAGGTGTGGAATGATGGTTCTAGACAGTTGTTTAGCAATCCTAACTATTTTGTAAAATAGTGTATCAATAATTGTAATGATGACTTATTTGAGTGTGGATATTTTCTAGAAGATAATATTTGTATTTAAACTCACAGTTTATGTGTTGTCGTATTTTACACGACAATTGTATTTATAAAGTTGTAGTTGTTTCTCTACCATGTATTTGGCGACTCAGAATGGGTGATGTATACCTATTTTGGGAGAGTCATAAGAGTACTATAGGCTGATCACCTAAACGTGCTTGTAAGATATGCCGGACTTACGGACTTGGTGTCGGGTTGTCCTTTTCAAAGAAAGTATGGAATGCTCATGGTCTTGAACCAAACTTTTTGAATATTGTTCATGATGAAATGTTTTGAAGGAAAAGAAGTGCTATTTTGAATTATCAATAGTACTTCATAACTATTGTTCAGTTATTGATGATATACGATTTGTATGTTTCAAGCATATTGTTAAATGAAATTGACATACTTGCTGAGCTAGTTATGCTCATTCTTGCTTAAACCATATGAATTCAGCTAAGACCGAACGGACCGAAGGATCCGATAAAGATAACGGGAAGGCTAAGGCGAACCTATAGATTGCTTTTGTAATAGTATAGGTTGAATGATGTTAGTATTTGATATTATGACAAGAACAAATGTATTGGTTATAAAGAACCTGGGGAATGGTAATAATGTTTGGAATATATATAAGACATATTCGTTCTATTTGAGGCTTTTCCGTTGAATGTATGTGTGAACTGTAGCACCATGTAGCACCATATGTCGGGTTGGAAAATACCCGAATTTGGGGGCGTCACAGCTTCGCACATGTCATCGTTTTCACAAACGGTAAGACACGTTGTATGTGAATGTATGTTGTGTGGTTCCTCCAGCAGGAGGCTATTCTGTCGGTGTTTGATTACTGGACTCATAGGAAGACTAATTCCAACGAGGCTCAGGAAATGTACCACCCAAATTCGATCCAGTTGAAAGACCGGATTAACTTCCCGTCAAGTAAATTTTGATGATTTGGGAACCTTCATGCCAAAAAACTGCAATAGTAGCCTAAGATAGGTCAGCCTCTGATAAACAAAACGCGCAGGAAAGTCTCTTCATACTTTCACATTTCAATTACTCGTAAATTCAATTACTTATAATTTCATTTCCATGGAAAATTCAATGTAATAGAAAATATGAAGGAACATGTGCACATACATTCCCTTTTTTTATCAAAACCTGACATGTTATATTATCATGTAACATCCATTTCGCATGACCACACTCCTAAAATGGACACATTACATAATATTTCTAAATTCACTAAGACTAAACTACATAAGTCTTTTTATAGGAATATAATTGGACTTGTCACTCGATCAAAGTCCAAAAAGGCAACAACCCTATAGCCAAGCATGGCTTCATCTGGATAGTCTAATCCTACTCCTGTCTCACGTGAGGAGTTTGAAGGATTAAGCCACCAAATTACAGAGTTGGTTGTTCTACTGAAAGAACTTCATCAGTCTACACAGTGTCCCCGAATGCCCATACATACAGAATCCTTTGCACATGGAGGAACTCAAGGACCGGATAAAGAAGTTCCTACACCTGAGTTGGATACAACCAACAAAAATCCTGAAAGCACCCATCTCAGAGAAGATCCAGACACCGGTGATATCAGGAAAAAGGTCCTACAGAAGGAAGAGACCATTCGGTATATCAAAGGGATTAGAGCACGTGGGAGTGTTTCATATACAGACCTTTGTATATTCCCTGGTATGCATTATCCAGAGAAATTTAAGACTCTCGACTTTGAAAAGTACGACGGGTTAGGAGATCCTTACACACATTTGAAAGTCTTCATTGGAGAACACAGATCTTATGCCGATGATGAAAAACTTAGAATGCAGCTGTTTCAAAAGAGTCTGACTGGTGAAGTTAGATCGTGGTATACCAGATTGGACAATTCCAAGATTCATAGTTGGGAAGAGCTAGCACATTCTTTTCTTAGCCAGTATAGTTTACAAACTCAGATGGGTCCTGACCTGTACCAAATTACTAAAGTCAGGAAATAAACCAATGAATCTTTCAGAGAGTATGCTCAAAGGTGGAGGCGCCTTGTTGCTCAAGTTGTTCCCTCTATGACTAAGTTTGAGATGGTGATGACCATCATAAACATACAAGAGGCTCTCTTCTACGAGAGGGTTTTAGCTGGCATTGGCAAGTCGTTCTCCGAAATGATCAAACATGGGGAAATGGTGAAGATGGGATTGAAGTCCGAAAAGATTCAAGACCTAGCCGCTTTGAAAGCTGTTGCTAAGCACATCTAGTCCGAAAATTATGGAAACAACACCTAGAGGAGGATGTTTCCTTGATACCAAAGAATGGAGAAGTAAGACGCACTCGAGTGTTCACACCCTTAGGGGACTCACTCGAGAACATTTTCAATCTTCTGACAACTCAGAAGAAAGTTACCCATCTTCTTCCATCAGCTAACCCAAATGGGAAGGGTTTTAATGCTAGCCGAGAATGTGCTTATCATACTGGAGCTCCAGGTCATGATACTCAAGATTGCTGGGCCTTGAAACACAAGATCCAAGATTTGATTGATAACTGTGAGATCGTGGTAGCTAAACTTGACCAACCCTATGTGCAAGACAATCCTCTTCCTCAACACAAAGGAGATATGCGCCGACAGTTTATGAGCCTCACCGGGTTGCGACGTAGAGTAGTACAGGATGAGATTACATCTGGCCATGTATTGTCCCAGTATTTTTTGATAGACAGATTTGGCTCATTGGACAACTATGCTCAGCACTCCGGGGATTTCACCACACTAGAGGATCAGTGGCATATGGTCAGAGTAGATGTACTCGTGATGTGTGTAGTGGCATACGTATACATGCCGTGATATATGGATGAACTGGACATCGGTGTTATAATGGCAGTGAGAGCTCTCAGGAAGGGTCATACCATTATTCCGATGATTGTGGTGGAGACGCTGAGATCAGCCACGTTTTGCCACACCTATCCTGCAGGTGTATTTATAGGCAGCTCGATCATGTTGTACGTGTGGTTCATGTCATACTTGAGACCGATTGGCATGTTCCGACGATATGGGTATTATTTTTCCCATGAGATAGCTATGTCTTACTCCTTTCAGCCATCAGAGTGTGTAGACACTACATCCTGGTCGGTGTTCTTGGCAGAGATTAGAGATCCATTTGACATTCTGCCGTGTATAGGGCTCAGCTCACCTTACAGTTTTATTACTCATGCCCCTAGCATGGATTATCTCCCTCTGGCTGGTTTGAGGGACGTGACCACATATCACCCACTGGCTGTGATGCCATAGTTTGACCAATTTCAGGACTTCCATTTTTTATGATAAGTCTAACAATGTGTTAGTAACTTAATGTAATGAACATGTAAACATGTTAGAAATATAATGAAATGATGACATAGTTGTGTAACATGTAAATAACATAATTACACGTGAATTGAATTATTGAATACATAATTAGCTTGATTATTTATGAAGTGATATTATGTGACAGTTAATGTGATAAATTGATTAAGTATAGTCAATAATTAAATTAGACAAAAAGAAAGAGTTTATAATGATTAATTAAGTTATAATTCCCTGGTATTGTGTATGTGAATGGTATGTAGGATTTAATTCAAAGAACGAGTTTAGTTAAAGTGTAATCTACGCACGAGGCAAGTTTCCTAAACTTAAACTCTTAAATTTGACCAAGTTCCCTAACTCTACTTGTCATTATTGTTCAAGCTTATTATTTATCTTGAGTAAATTATCATTACTATTATTAAAGTTCAAATGCTATATTAAAGATTTATTGTCTTTTCAAAGCATGATTCAGTTATACAATAATTGTTCTACTATATACTTCTTGAGATTATTATTCAAATTGAATATCATTATTGTTGAATCTTGTTAAACTAGTGAAACCTTAACGATTCAACTAGTACTTAGTTGATGAGAGTTCTAAATTTCAGAACCCTTGATGAATTATCTAAACCAAACTTCCTTTAGTGCGGACTCAAATGTCAAACTGAGATGAACAACCCTATATATGGGATTATTTACTCTTTAGCGTTAAGATATTGTGCACAGTATGGTACTAAGGGCTGATCCCCCTAAGTACGAGAAGAAGGTCCATAGTCTTATGACTGTTAAAGGTTTCAAGTATAACCCTTGTTAACCTAGGACATAGTTCAAGGTCTTATGACCCTCAGAATTCTTTTAATTCTTGCTATTCACTCTCGATTCAAAAGTTGAGCTTTTATTCAGATGTCTTTGATTTATTCGCATGTTGTTGTACTGTTATTTTATTTTTATACTTGTGGGCATTTGTGCTCACTCTTGCTTGATAATAACATTGCAGTTAAGAACGAAAGAGCTAACGAACCTTCCACTTGTAAGGGCAAGGGCAAAGTTAGCAAATGATGGAGACTTGTTATTTGATATGACTTGTTATTTTATATGATGTATTTGTTTAAGACTTAAGTTAAAGATGTTGTTTAAGACTTATTTATTTATAATTCCGTACAGATGTTTAAGGTTAGTTTAACCTGGGATTATATTATTATTCAGATGTTGTAACCCTTAAGGGAAAGATTTTATTTCTATTTAATGCATGGTTGCATTTATTATGGGTAGATAAATAGATGATATTTATATCGTGAACACCAAATTCTGTGGAACTGGAAGTATCGGATTTGGGGGTGTCACAGGTTGGTATCAGAGCTGTAGGTTATGAACCTTAGGTGGGGGATCAACCTTAGGTAGTAACCTTATAGAAAGAAGATAGTAAAGGAAAACTCTTATCGAGTCTTAAGAAATGAATTTTTGGGTAATTCATTGAAGATAATAAAATACATTATGTGTTTATGTGTTAATTTATGTGCTCGTTAGTACGACTTAGTAACTAAAACTTAAAATTTTGTTGTCAGGATGACGAATGTTGGAGAAGAGAGTCAAGCTGGGGAGGAAGAACCCCGATTACCTATAGTACCTACAGAGGAGGAGCCCTGAGACATACATGTTGTTAGGGAACATTTAGTTCAGAGGGAGTCATCTCCATTGAACACCATTGTTGGTCAGGAGCATGAGCCCGAGACTGATCCTGAGGAGGATCCTGAGGAGGAGTTTGATAAGGAAGAGGAAGAAGAGGAGTTACCACGGTACACCGTTGATGCAGAGATGTATAACACGTTATACGACCGTAACGTGGAATTATAAGACGAGGTTCGGGAATTGACTGAGCGAGCGACTGTTCAGCAGTCTACTTTAGAGGAGAAGGAGAGGGAGATTTCGACTCTTCACACACGATTGGGAAATAAAGAATGGGATTTGGTCCATGAGAAGGGTCAAACCGAAGATAAGACCGAGGAGATAGAGAAGCTGAAAAAGGAACTGAAAGAAACCTCCGGAAGACTGAAAATAGCAGAGGAAGGATGGGTAAGAGAATCACGTCGAGCTGATCGTGCAGAAGATGATAGTCGCGCAAAGAAGGCAAAGCTTGAAGAGACGTACTCCGCATTTAATCATGCAATGGATGAGGCTCAGGAACGAGTTTTGAGATACCCCATCCAGTTCGAAGGACTTTCGTCGTATATGCTGGATCGCAGGACGATGTCTCGTATCATGGATAAAGAGCGTGGCAAGGCTATTCAACACCTTGATAGACAGGACTATAATCTGTTTAATTATGTGAAAGACTTAATTAGTTTTTATATGTAAATTCCGATGTGTTTATGAACGAAGGAATATGTTAATATTTTAAATCCTGTGGATTCTTTATTCCAGGATAGTTGATGTAAATAGCAGTTATGCTATAGTTTGATGTTAAAACTTTGAGTTGAATTAAATATATTAAGTTGTTTGAGATGATGTGATAAATGAGTATGTCAAATTGTTGAGTAATGCCTTAACTATTTAGAGAAATAAATAAAGTCCTAATAAGCGTTTATTTTATTAGAAATATGCCGCCAAGGAGAAGACAACAACGTCAACCGGCTCAGGAAGAGTCAACCAATAATAACAACAACGCCAACGCTAATCCTGTTCAGCAGTTGGTGAACTTACTGACTGGTGCAATGAACAATCAACCTCAAGCTCCACCAAACACAACGTTTAAAGACTTCCAGGCGGTGGGACCGCCAGAGTTCAAAGATTCCAGGAACCCAATCGAGGCTCAAACGTGGGTCATGGAAATGGAGAAAGTATTTGATGTTGCTAGGGTTAGAGAATACCAGAAGACCGCTTTCGTAATGTTTATGCTGAAGTCTGAGGCCAGCTACTGGTGGCAAGCAAACAAAGTGCGAGGAGGTGAAGGTGTAATTACGTGGGAGAGATTTAAGAAATGTTTTTTGAAATGTACTTCCCAACTAGTTCGCAGAATCAGATGGAAATTTAATTTCAGGAACTGAAGCAAGGAAACATGGGCGTACCTGAATACGCAGCTAAATTCGATGAGTTGGCAAGGTTTGCCCCATACCAAGTATACACTGACGAAAGAAAGGCCAGAAGATTTGAACAAGGACTAAAGCCTTGGGTTTACAGTAAGGTGTCAATGTTTCAGATAAACACATTTGCCGGAGTACTGGAAAAGGCCATCCTCGCTGAAGGTGGGAGCGATGCAGTGACCAAGTACAATCAAGAGCAGAAGAAGAAGAAGAGTGAAGGTGAAGGAAATAACAAGGCTGGTGGGAGTAACACTGGGAGTAGTCATAATCAGAAGAGGAAGTGGACGGATAACTCGTCAGCTGGAAGTCAACAAGGAGGGAAGAAGAAGAAAATTGAAGCGTGCTCAAACTGTGGAAAAACTCATCTGGGAGTTTGCATGAAAGGAAAGCGAGTGTGCTACAATTGTGGTCAGGAAGGCCACATAGCACCAAACTGTCCAAACCCAAAGAAGGGTGCTTGTTTTAACTGTGGTTCTAAAGATCATCTAGCAAGAGACTGCCCTAAGAAGGGATCAGGAGGAGCAGTACCAGGACGTAACCGTGGAAATAACAGTGGAAATGCCTTAACCATCACCGGACTAGCCGCAACAAACCGACCGACCGCCAGAACTTTCAATATGACAGTGCAGGACGCAATCCAGTCTCGTGAGGTGGTGTTAGGTATCATTCCGATCAATGAAATTAATGCTTATGTTTTATTTGATTCGGGTGCTAGTTGTTCCTTTATATCCGAAGACTTTGCTAATAGTTTAGATTTACTTATGGATGAGTTGGAATATCCCATGAATATAGAAATTGCGAATAGAGAGATAATTCCTGTTAAGTACGTGTTTAAGAACTGTAGGGTGGATATTAAGGGTAATATCATGAATGTAGATCTTATCCCTATTCGGCTTGGGGAATTTGACGTTATTTTGGGTATGGATTGGTTATCCAATTATGGGGCGGTAATTGACTGTCAGAAGAAGCGTATTAACCTTATGACTCCATCAAAGGTTGTGTTTTATGGTAGCAATTCGCCTAGACAAGCGAGTTGTCCGACGATGATGCAGGCCAGGAGGTTGTTAAGACAAGGTTGTGTAGGATATCTAGCTTACATAGTTGGCAGTCGAAAAGAGAATCTGAAGGTAGAAGAGATACCGATTTTGAGGGACTTCGTCGATGTATTTCCAGACAATTTGCCAGGACTTCCACCAGATAGAGATGTAGATTTCGTGATCGATTTGGCACCCGGAACCGCTCCAATATCGAAGGCACCATATCGAATGGCACCAGTAGAGATGAAAGAACTGATGGTCCAACTGCAAGAATTGCTGGACAAAAAGTATATTCAACCGAGCGTATCGCCGTGGGGAACGCCGATGTTGTTTGTGAAAAAGAAGGACGGATCGATGCGGCTCTGTATTGACTATAGAGAACTGAACAAGGTTACGATTAAGAATAGATATCCATTACCAAGAATCGACGATCTGTTTGATCAATTAAAGGGAGCAAGATACTTTTCCAATATAGACTTTAGGAGTGGTTATCACCAACTGAAGGTGAGACCAGAGGATGTACCGAAGACAGCGTTCAGAACGCGATACGGTCACTATAAATTTTTAGTAATGTCGTTTGGTCTAACGAATGCTCCAACAGCATTTATGGGACTAATGAATGGTGTGTTCAAGCCGTTTTTGGACAAATTCGTGGTGGTATTTATAGACGATATTCTGGTATATTCCAAAACCAAAGAAGAACACGAAGAACATTTAAGGCCCAAATCCCGGTACTTCATTTCCTTAGGATTTGGTGTTCATGTAATCAAAACATTCATTTCTAACTACCCAATTATAATAAAATTGAATAACAAAACCTGCCCATACAGGATTAAACTTAAATAAATCTCCCAGGTTAACTAACCTTTACAAACAATCATTCATGCGGAAAATTAAAATAAACTTCATTACAATCTTTAAACCAAATCTGAAAATAAACTATTCAACTATTACAAGTCTTCAGCATTGTTTTGTCTTTCCTTTCCCTTTACTGGTACTAGGTACATCACCAGTTTCAACCTTAGCTGTAAGAAATTTTACAGGCAAGAGTGAGCAAACAAGGCCCACTTGAAATAACAATAATTAAATCATTAAACTTTTACATCATTTGTCAACATTAAGCTTAATAGAATTTAACAATATATTCTATTAACTTTTGGAAAGCTTTAACCTTTACTGAGGGTCTAATGACCGCGAATCATGTCCACAGTTATAAGTAATTTTTCAACTTAAACTTTAACAGTCATAAGACTATAAGGACTTCACGTACTTAGGGGGATCAACCCTTCGTACAATGTATTGTGCACAATCATTTCAACGCTAAGCGTAACCTCTTATAAAAGAGTTGTTCTTCTCAGTATTTAGAATACATGTCCGTACCAAAGTGAGTTTGGTTTGGATACGTCATGGGGTAATTTAGAATTCAACGGTAATCAACTAAGGTTTAGTTGATTACAAACGACATAACTGTATACTATGGAATAATCATAGTTTAATTGATGTTTATAAATTGACATCATGCTTTAGGGATAATCTAATAGCATACAATTTGAATAATTATAACCTACCTTGCCTGAACAATAATAAGACAAGGTTAATTGAATAATAAACATCCACAACATGTACATAATTGTACATGCTAAACAACAAGTTAAGTACAAGAATAACTTGCTCCAAATAAATTTACACCATTATATGATAATCGAAATTGAAACAATAATTAGTTCAATAACACCAATGATTAGAAAACTTATACAATAAAGAACTTGCTAAATATCAAAAGTTAAGGCTTAGAAACTTGCTCAATGTAAAAGGTAGGTTTAGGAAACTTGCCTTTAGCACAAGCTACACTTTTACCACTTGAATTGATACCCTAAACATATGTCATATTGACATAATTAGTCCTAACCAACATTGTACCTTTATATAACCAATTACATTCATCATATGGGTTGAATTACCCATTCACATAATCAATTATTTTTCAAGTAGATAATACTTAATAACATGATAGATCATAGTCTAATCATACTGAAATTATCATTTAACATTATTATGATAAACACATAACATTTATTTTCAAGTTTTGTACATTTAAACAAAACTGTCAGACAGTTCTGCCAAACCGCGCCGCGCTGCGGCGCTGAGTCGGCGCTGCAGCGCAGCGATTATACTATGAGCCGGCGCTGCGGTGCAGTGATTGTGCAACAGGCCGCTTACGTCATGGTGTTGGCACTGCGGCGCCAGCAATGAACTGCTAGGCCGCGCCGCGGCGCGAATTGTCAGCGTCGACTAACAGCTTCGGCAACCATGAAAGAAAAAGCCAAATTGGCCAAAAAGCTTGAATCTAATAGACTAATTATCATGAAAATTGCATCTAGACATCATATAAACATATTGTGAGTACTCCTAACATGTTTCTATCCATCAATTAGCATAAACATCAATTATACAACACCCAATTTTAATGTTTTTGGCAAAAACACCATTTTTGATATTTTCCATGAAATTCAACACTGTGATTTTGTTATTCAATCAAAACAAAAATTTCCAAGCATCATGATTATGATTTTTCATACTCTAGCAATTCTTATAATCAATTTATCAATTTAACAACAATTAAAACCTTAATTTCTATTTTAAAATAGCCATACTCATATATATATTTCATATGAACACTGTGATATCTTTTCTTCCACAAAACACATATATACATGAATTACTTTATCTATAATCATATATAAACCCATAAAAACCTTTTTATAACGATTATCATACCAATTATACAGGTATATCAACAATTCATCCTACAAAATATTTTACAGAGAACTTTTTGGGTAGAAGAAAAACATGAAACTTTTAGAGAAAGAGATTGAGCTCCTACCTTGGATTAGGAAGATGATAACTATCTTTTTCTCCAAATTCTTTTCTCCAAAACCTGTTAAAACACTCACTTGCTCTCAATTTTCTCTCTGTGTTCTTCTTCTTTTTCTCTCTTCTTCCTCTGAGTTTTTCTTTCTTTCTCGCTAACTTCTCTCCTCTATCTTACGTATTATAATATAACGTATAAGATATAGTGTATATATTAAATATATAATATAACTCTCACATAACTGACATCAGTTATTTTTATTTTGAAAATCAAAAGCCATAAGGCTTGTTTGGTTAAGCTTAATAAAAATAACCTATTAATCCTTACTCCTTGTTTGGTAAATTGAATTAAAATATAATAGATTAATCCTTATACCTTGTTTGCTAAAATCCTAATAGATTAAAGACTTATTATGCATTAAGCCTTGTTTGACAAAACTAAATTAAACCATTTTTTAATTTATTTTAATAACTCCTTTATAGCAAGGTTATTAGTCACACCTTTATTAAATTAATAAATCAATTAAACATTAATCTATTAAATTACTTTAACACATAGACAATTATAATTCTTTTTACAATTATAATTTCATTTAATCAACTAATATTTCAAACTACAATTTCTCATTTAAATATTATTATTTATTTAAAATCATTATAAGCTCTCTAGCTTATTAAATTAAACTCCATTATTATAAAATCTCATAATAATTAATTTATTTAGCTCCTTAATTATTTACTCAACAAATAATTAATTAAATCACATCAACTCAAATTCCCATATAATTCAATAAATATTTAATATTGCCAATAAATATTTAATATTTAATATTTAATTATTTATTCAACAAATAATTAAATAAACCACATCACTCAAATTGAACAATTATTTATTCAACAATAACATATCCAATAAATACTTAAATAAATCAATAAATATTTAATATCACACTTTAAAATTATGGAATGTTACATCATTCCCTCCTTACAAGGATTATGTCCTCAGAATCACAATTAAAATAAATCATTCGTTACATTCTTCCCTACTTACAAAGATTCTGTCCCCAGAATCTAAGACACAGATTAAACAAATAACTCAGGGTATTCCTTCAACATTTTCTCTTCGAGTTCCCACGTAGCTTCTTCAGCGTTGTGGTTTCTCTATATCACCTTCACAAAAGGTATCACTTTATTCCTGAGCACTTGTTCTTTCCTGTCGACTATCTGGATAGGGACCTCCTCATAAGTCAAATCTTTTTCGAACTCCAAAGTTTCATACTCGATCACATGCTTGTAGTCGGGTTTATAAGGTCGTAACACCGAAATGTGAAAAACATTATGAATATTTTCCAACACTGGAGGTAGATCTACCTCGTAAGCCACTTCTCCCACTCTTCGCAGCACTTCAAAGGGTCCAATAAACCTCGGACTTAGCTTTTCCTTTTTACCAAAACTAATTTTCCCCTTCCAGGGAGAAACTTTTAAGAATACAAAAGTTCCTATGTCAAATGTACGATCTTGTCTGTGTTGATCAGCATACTTTTTCTGTCTGTCTTGAGCTGCGACCAGTCTTGTCCTGATGAGTTAAACAACATCAGCAGTTTGTTGTACCAGTTATGGTCCTAACAGTTGGCGTTCACCGACTTCATCCTAACACAGTGGGGTTCTGTACTTTCTGCCGTACAATGCCTCGTAAGGTGGCATACCGATGCTTGCGTGATAACTGTTGTTGTAAGAAAATTCCACCAATGGTAGTTGATCTTCCCAGCTTCCTTTAAAGTCCATGACACATGCTCTCAGCATATCTTCCAATGTCTGAATTGTTCGTTCGCTTTGGCCATCTGTTTGTGGATGATAAGTCGTACTCATTCGCAACTGTGTTCCCATACATTCTTGTAGTCTCTTCCAGAAATTCGATGTAAACCGCGGATCTCTATCAGACACAATTGATACTGGCACTCCGTGCCTCGAAACGATCTCCTTAATGTACAATCTTGCCAACTGATCAAGATTGAATCTAATCTTTATTGGCAAAAAGTGCGCTGATTTCGTCAGTCTGTCCACTATTACCCAAATTGCATCACATCCTCTCTGAGTAGTTGGAAGACCCACCACAAAATCCATCGTGATGTGTTCCCACTTCCATTCCGGTATTTCTAACGGTTGGAGTAATCTGCTGGGTCTTTGATGTTCGGCTTTTACTCTCTGACATGTCAAGCATTTCGCTATGCATTCAGCAACATCTCTTTTCATATTTGGCCACCAAAAATGTCGACGCAAATCCTGATATATTTTCGTGCTTCCTGGATGAATTGAATACTTTGAGCTATGAGCTTCAGTCAGAATTTCTTCTTTCAGCTCTAGCACTGCTGGAACCCAAATTCGTCCATCGAACCGTAGTAAACCTTCGGTATCGACCTTGTATTTTACATCTCCGCCTTCACCCAAATTCTCTTTGATTTTTTCCACACTCTCCATCTTGTAATTGAGCAATTTTCACTTTGTTCACTAAAGTTAGATCAGCTTCTATCTGGAATAGTTGTTCGTCAGATTCTTTTGGAAATTTGATTTCCAACTCCAATTTTGTCATTGCTGAAATGAGCTCCTTTTGAGTTGTTATAAGCATCAACTTCTCCCGACCCTTCCTGCTTAAAGCATCTGCAACTACATTCGCTTTACCCGGATGATAAAAGATCTCACAATTGTAATCTTTTATTAATTCCATCCACCTTCTTTGACACATGTTCAAATCCTTCTGAGTGAAAATATACTTCAGACTTTTGTGGTCTGTGTAGATATCACATTTCTCTCCATAAAGATAGTGTCTCCATATTTTTAGAGCAAACACCACTACAGCCAACTCCAAATCATGAGTCGGATACCCCTTCTCATAATCCTTCAATTGTCTTGATGCATAGGCAATAACTTTGCCGTTCTGCATAAGAACACAACCCAACCCTTTATGTGAGGCATCACTATATACCACAAAATTTCTTGTATTATCTGGCAAAGTCAATACAAGTGCCACACTTAACTTCTTCTTCAAATCTTGAAAACTTTCTTCGCACTTCTCCGTCCAAATGAATTCTACAATTTTTCTTGTCAAATTTGTTAGCGGAGTGGCTATCTTAGAAAAATCTTGAATAAATCTTCTATAATAACCAGCCAGTCCCAAGAAACTCCTCACTTCCGACGGTGTTTTTGGTTGTTCCCATTTGATTACTGCTTCCACTTTCGACGGATCCACTGAGATCCCATCTTTGTCAATCACATGCCCCAAAAATTGTACACGGTCGAGCCAAAATTCGCACTTAGAGAACTTCGCGTATAGTTTTTCCTTTCTTAGTGTCTCCAATGCCAGACGTAAGTGTTCCACGTGTTCTTCTTGAGTTTTGGAATACACTAGAATGTCATCAATGAATACCACTACAAACTTGTCTAGGAATGGTTTAAACACCCTGTTCATCAAATCCATGAACGCAGCAGGTGCATTGGTTAAACCAAAAGACATCACCAGAAACTCGTAATGTCCATACCGAGTTCTGAATGCCGTTCGTGGTATATCCTCCTTTCTTACCTTCAATTGGTGATAACCACTTCTCAAATCTATTTTCGAAAAGTACTTAGCACCCTTCAATTGATCAAACAAGTCATCTATTCTTGGCAACGGGTATTTGTTTTTAATAGTGACTTTATTTAACTCCCTATAATCAATGCAAAGACGCATTGACCCGTCCTTCTTCTTCACAAATAAAACTGGCGCTCCCCACGGCGATACGCTTGGTTGAATATATTTCTTGTCCAGCAGCTCTTGCAACTGAACCATTAGTTCCTTCATTTCTACCGGAGCCATTCTGTATGGGGCCTTCGATATCGGTGCTATTCCCGGTACTAAGTCGATCACGAACTCAATTTCTCTGTCAGGCGGAAGTCCTGGCAAATCCTCTGCAAAAACGTCTTCGAGTTCCCTCACTACTGGTATTTCTTCCAGCTTTACCCCTTTCTTTTGAGTATCGACTATGTAAGCTAAATAGCCCACACAACCTTGACTCAACAATTTCTTGTCCTGCATAGTCGTCAGACATTTCATTTGTCTAGGCGACTTGCTACCATAAAATACTACCTTTGACGGAGTCATAAAGTTTACACACTTCTTTTGGCAGTCAATTACCGCTCCGCATTTGAACAACCAATCCATTCCCAAAATTACATCAAATTCCCCTAGTCTAATCGGAATCAAATCTACCAACAAGACATTCTCCTTAATGTTCACCCTACAGTTCTTGTATACGAATCTAACAGGGATTATTGCCTTATTCGCAATTTCTATGTTCAAAGGAAAATTCAGTTCTTCTCTAGGCAATTCTAACCTCTTAGCAAATTCATCAGATATAAACGAGCAAGTAGCACCCGAATCAAATAATACATATGCATCAATATCATTGATTGGGATAATACCTGAAACTACATCCTTTGATTGCACAGCATCTTGCACAGTCATGTTAAAGGTTCTGGCTGTGGGTTTGATTGATGTTGCAGGTCCTGTAATAGCCCACACACCTCCATTGTTATCTCCTTTGCTTCTGGTTGTCACTCCCTCCTTCTTCTTAGGACATTCACGAGCAAAGTGATCCTTGGATCTGTTAGGTTTATAATATTCATGAACGCAATCAAATTGCACAAAATAAGCGGAAACGTGTAAAATCAGAGTTTTAAAATTTTACAAACCATATACCCGGATTATCTTTTATGCACAATTATTAATTAAACGAAAAGATAAAGAACGAGAATCATACCCTCGAAGATCCGAGCTTCCTCAGGTACAAGTTCACCTCTAATCATTTTCCCGTCCAACTTGAATCCACCGGGTTTAGTTCCTTCCTTTGATCAACGTTAGCCACCCAAGTGTTTGGCCTCTAGAGGTGATCCACCAAGGAAGAAGATAGATCCAAGAAGATGGGTGTTTGGCAAAACCCTAGTTTTTTCTATCTCTATAGAAAAGAGCGTACTCTCCCAACTGTTGGAATTACGTATATTGATATCTGATATAAGACTCCTCTTATAAAGATATCAGGTAACCCTATTTAATTAAAAATAAGGTATTATTTATTTAATTAAACTCTTTTAATTAAATGGGCTCCCTAATCTTATTAGGGATAATTAATTAAACTCCTTTAACTAATTTTCCCTCCTAATCCTATTAGGAATAAATGAGAGTATATATATTAAATTAATTCCTAAACTCTTTTAGAAATTAAAATAATAATAACTGTAATAATATTAATAAGACTCCTCTTATTAATTTATATTTAATATTTCTAAAATATTAAATAATAAATATTAAGCTATTTAATTTATTCTATCACCATAGATTAAATTAAATATACTTAACATATTATTACGATTATGCCATTAACTTCTTAAATAATTATTCTTCATTTTATGGTGTGACCCTTTAGGTTCTCCATATTAAACCGGTTGTGAATAAATCAATTAGAACAATTCTAATCTTATTTAAATAAATAAATTAAACTATTAATTTATTTAAATAATATTTATTCTACAATAGGGATAAGCCTCCCTAGCGATCAACGACTTTCCAGATAATATAGATTTCAACATTAATCATAAAAGAACCTTTGAGTAAATAGCTACCGTACAATTCAATCCTTCCACCATTCAATGTCCCAATTAAATATAAGACATGGAATTACTGTCAAGTCTTATTTTATTTAATTATATGTATTTCGTGTGACAACCCCAAAATAGGTCCATTCCACCCAACCCATTCTGAGTCGTCAAATACATGGTACAGAAAACAACTATAACTTTATTACAACAATTGTCGTGCAAAATACAGTAACACATATGCTGTGAGTTTGGATACAAATATATACCAAATGTGACTCATGTTCCAACCGTGGACATCACCTCACAATGACACCTTACATAAAGGTATAGTCAAAAACTGTTTTGGAAATTAAAATCTTTGGGAAGTGCTCAAAGAAACCTTCGTACATGGGAGGCCATGCTTCTAGGTTGTGATAGATATCATATGGCCACAGAATTATCCTTGGTTTACCCAATAGACCCCAAAGAAAAACGAGAAGATTACTATCATATTCTTCCCAATGGTGAGTCTTCTCTTGACTTATCATTATCTCAACTGTCTCTAATTGAGAATTATACTTCAAACAAACACCAAGATTATATAGGTAGTGCTCGTATATATACTCAGCAAGTGGATGAGCACATCCCTGTCTTATGATGACACGAGGTTATATGTCGTTAGACATCTTGTATGATAGTGGTAAACCACCCTTCCAACGTTGGGTACACCTTACCCTATTGGATTCACCAAATATAACTACTAAATGAACTTTTCTATACTTCTTCGGGAGAACATCCACAGCTAGAGACCACCGTTCTATTTCCCCGTTACCCTCGCTCGACCCAGCTACACTCTTATTACCTGAAAGGAATTGTGAAGCAAAAGGGTGAGCACAACTAGCTCAGTAAAGAATATCATGACTAAAGATAATTAAATTATCAATAGCCTTCATCAATAATAAATCAGAGATTTAGAACATATGGTAAATGATAAAAATTTCAACCATAGTTGCAGCGGAACGAGCAATCCATTAGAAGAGTCAAATAGACTATAAAGTCTATTATTTTCTCCATGTTAAAAATCCACCAACAATGTTTTATCCCTGTAACATCAATCAACAATTCTGGTCCACAATCATATGAATAACTCATAATCATAACTGTAGTTCTAAATTCCTCTTCTCATCTAGGACGAAGATAATTTTCATCACCTGAAACATCAAACATCATGGTTATACCAAATCACAGTTCCTGTTCATAATCATACTAATAATTTCATCTTTGCACTACGGGCCAAAGATATTCATCAACAAGTCATCTTTGCACTACAGGCCAAAGATATTCATCAACAGTTCATCTTTGCATTACTGGCCAAAGATATTCATCTACAATTCATCTTTGCACTATAGGCCAAAGATATTCCTCAACAATTAATATTTGCACTACAGGCCAAATATATTCATATCTCAAAGAAATATATAATCATTTCAGAATTTATATACACCATAATTATAACCATGTTAATCAATTCATCTTTACACTTAAGTTAAAGATATTCAATTGTAAATTCAATGGTCATGATCATACCAGTCACAATTCAACTTTGCACTACAGGCCAAAGAGAACCCTAGTCATGATCATACCAATAATCTACCCATCTTTACACTCCAGTGAAAGAGAATTTCAACATCAGGGTTATAAAAATGTTATATATGATGATAAAAATAATATGATCAACATATAGTTTTAATCTCAAGAGTAATATTCATAACTCATGAATAGTAAATCGTGAATAGTAACTCATGAATAGTAACCCCGACACAAAAGATAGAAATTCCACAATAAAATCCATACCAATATTTCGGTATAATGATATTGAAAGAATAACATTACTTAAATTTATAAACAATTTATTTCAATTGTTTACACTTTACTAATTAATGCATTTAATCATCATAAAATGCCAACTCTTACAATTTCATCATCAATAACCAAAACCCTCATCAAAAATCTGCATATACCTCATATAGGATTCTCAAGCCATAAAATCTTATTTTCCAATTTTCTTACTTCACATAACATATTTAATTCATTTACTCATAACTAGTCTATTTTCATGAAAAATACCAAATCAGTTCCAAAAATATTTCTTTTCTGGGATTTAGCATAATATAGTCCCATATTGAACATAAATTTTTCTCAGAATTTTTAAAACTCATTTACTATTTTTCATATGGCCAAAACCACCGAATGTTTAGACATTTATCAAAAATTATACTTTTGTCCAAAAATTCTGAAATTTACAGAGTACACTTCTATCATACACATGTACTCCCAATAAAAATTTTATCAATTTTGGAGTTAACCACAAGGAATTATAAGCGGTTACTTTTAAAATAGTCTTTTCCGTAAAATTCATAACTCTTAATCTATACATCTAAAAATCACCATTTTTGGACACAATCAATAAAACTCATCAAAATATCATTTCAAATTTTTCCATAATTTTTGAAGATCAAAAAAAATTACGAAACTGAAAATCATAACAACCCTTAAATTCCATTACTATCCCTTACTATCCCTTACCTCAAAAGAGCAGTACTTCTGATCGGTATAAGGCTGAAGGAAACTTGCACTGATGAATAGAAACTCACAGAGTATCTAAATACTCACAAAATACACTCAATAATCTAGAGAGAGAAAGAGAGAAAGCTTATGTTTCTGGTGTGATTTTCAATTCTAACTTAGCCCTCTATTTATAGGAAAATTTTGGTAGGTTTGACCTGCAACCTGATGGCTTTACCTGCTACTATTCCCACCCACCACATTTGAAATATAATTCAGCACATTTCTTCACCAACCACAAGTGGGGCCCACCAATTCTAGAATTTTCCACCAAAATGATAAACTCCGAAAATTCAACAATTTCTGAACTAGTCATCTCGTAAAATTCATAACAAATCATACGTTCATTTTTAACGGTTCAAAATTTGTGGACATATACTCAACTTATATATGTATAACGTATCCAAAAATTACCACGATCCAACGGTCGGATTAAAAATTATAACCCCCGCAATATATCTCAAAAACCCTGATTTTTAATACCTCCATTCCGACAAAAATACGGATAAAAATCTCAACATTAACTCCTTCATTTTTAACCACAAAAATATATCCCTCGTTTATATCCACATAAAATAAATATTTCCTTATCATATGAATCAATAATTAATTATTCACAAATAATATTACAGAATCACATTTATGACAACCAGGCCGTTCCCAGGAAAGAGGGGGCTTTCCAATAAGGATTTCTCCTTACTAGCGCGCAATTAGATGACCAAACCTCTCCTTAGACAGAACTTTCTAGACATTGACAATAATGTTATCTAATAATATTATTCAAATAATATGAATTATTGATCTGATAAAGGAAAATACTGTGCAGCAACAATTATTGAAACAACAATAATATAAAATATCAACGCAACAATTATTGAATCAATAAAATAAAATATTGAACAGTAATTACTGTAACAATTATTGAGTAGTGCCTTCTTACGTAAGAATTAATAATTTCAAAAATACTATGCAATACCGTGTGCTACTGTGCAATAACGCGTATTACTGTATTTTAACCACCGGGTATTCCAATAGTGTTAACGGTAACAACTACGTCGTTATTTGTAAAAACTCAAATTTGTCGTTTTCCTTCACACGACAGTTATTCGTTATGGGGCCCACAAATGGTTGTGCCGTCGTACGAATATTCCCCGACAGAAAGAATATTCTACAACCAAACGAATATTCCCTGACAACAATGAATATTTTATAACTACTTGTGTATTTTGAAAAAAAAATTCATATATCACCCTTAACTTTAAACTTTTATCAATTTAACCATTTACTGAATAGTAATTATAAGAAAAATTGAATACTTTTATTTCATAAAATTCGGGGTCTTACAATCTCCCCTCCTTATGAAATTTCGTCCCCGAAATTTACGTACCTGGTATTTCTAAGAGTTGAGAATACCTTCCTTTCATTTCAAATTCCATCTTCCCTGTCATCATAATTTCTCCATTGCTCATCTCCTGTATTTCAAATATCATTCTAGAATACAGCTTCAAAACAAGGCTTAATTTAACAAATTAACATATCACATAATATCCCGATATTATGACTGACCAACAAATAAGCTTAGGTAGGACACACTAGCGAAGGATTTACTCATCTCTCCCCTCCTAGTTGTATTTCCCGATCTCCGCCAGAGATCATATCCCTAAGCTCTGATACCACCTGTGACAACCCCAAAATAGGTCCATTCCACCCAACCCATTCTGAGTCGTCAAATACATGGTACAGAAAACAACTATAACTTTATTACAACAATTGTCGTGCAAAATACAGTAACACATATGCTGTGAGTTTGGATACAAATATATACCAAATGTGACTCATGTTCCAACCGTGGACATCACCTCACAATGACACCTTACATAAAGGTATAGTCAAAAACTGTTTTGGAAATTAAAATCTTTGGGAAGTGCTCAAAGAAACCTTCGTACATGGGAGGCCATGCTTCTAGGTTGTGATAGATATCATATGGCCACAGAATTATCCTTGGTTTACCCAATAGACCCCAAAGAAAAACGAGAAGATTACTATCATATTCTTCCCAATGGTGAGTCTTCTCTTGACTTATCATTATCTCAACTGTCTCTAATTGAGAATTATACTTCAAACAAACACCAAGATTATATAGGTAGTGCTCGTATATATACTCAGCAAGTGGATGAGCACATCCCTGTCTTATGATGACACGAGGTTGTATGTCGTTAGACATCTTGTATGATAGTGGTAAACCACCCTTCCAACGTTGGGTACACCTTACCCTATTGGATTCACCAAATATAACTACTAAATGAACTTTTCTATACTTCTTCGGGAGAACATCCACAGCTAGAGACCACCGTTCTATTTCCCCGTTACCCTCGCTCGACCCAGCTACACTCTTATTACCTGAAAGGAATTGTGAAGCAAAAGGGTGAGCACAACTAGCTCAGTAAAGAATATCATGACTAAAGATAATTAAATTATCAATAGCCTTCATCAATAATAAATCAGAGATTTAGAACATATGGTAAATGATAAAAATTTCAACCATAGTTGCAGCGGAACGAGCAATCCATTAGAAGAGTCAAATAGACTATAAAGTCTATTATTTTCTCCATGTTAAAAATCCACCAACAATGTTTTATCCCTGTAACATCAATCAACAATTCTGGTCCACAATCATATGAATAACTCATAATCATAACTGTAGTTCTAAATTCCTCTTCTCATCTAGGACGAAGATAATTTTCATCACCTGAAACATCAAACATCATGGTTATACCAAATCACAGTTCCTGTTCATAATCATACTAATAATTTCATCTTTGCACTACGGGCCAAAGATATTCATCAACAAGTCATCTTTGCACTACAGGCCAAAGATATTCATCAACAGTTCATCTTTGCATTACTGGCCAAAGATATTCATCTACAATTCATCTTTGCACTATAGGCCAAAGATATTCCTCAACAATTAATATTTGCACTACAGGCCAAATATATTCATATCTCAAAGAAATATATAATCATTTCAGAATTTATATACACCATAATTATAACCATGTTAATCAATTCATCTTTACACTTAAGTTAAAGATATTCAATTGTAAATTCAATGGTCATGATCATACCAGTCACAATTCAACTTTGCACTACAGGCCAAAGAGAACCCTAGTCATGATCATACCAATAATCTACCCATCTTTACACTCCAGTGAAAGAGAATTTCAACATCAGGGTTATAAAAATGTTATATATGATGATAAAAATAATATGATCAACATATAGTTTTAATCTCAAGAGTAATATTCGTAACTCATGAATAGTAAATCGTGAATAGTAACTCATGAATAGTAACCCCGACACAAAAGATAGAAATTCCACAATAAAATCCATACCAATATTTCGGTATAATGATATTGAAAGAATAACATTACTTAAATTTATAAACAATTTATTTCAATTGTTTACACTTTACTAATTAATGCATTTAATCATCATAAAATGCCAACTCTTACAATTTCATCATCAATAACCAAAACCCTCATCAAAAATCTGCATATACCTCATATAGGATTCTCAAGCCATAAAATCCTATTTTCTAATTTTCTTACTTCACATAACATATTTAATTCATTTACTCATAACTAGTCTATTTTCATGAAAAATACCAAATCAGTTCCAAAAATATTTCTTTTCTGGGATTTAGTATAATATAGTCCCATATTGAACATAAATTTTTCTCAGAATTTTTAAAACTCATTTACTATTTTTCATATGGCCAAAACCACCGAATGTTTAGACATTTATCAAAAATTATACTTTTGTCCAAAAATTCTGAAATTTACAGAGTACACTTCTATCATACACATGTACTCCCAATAAAATTTTTATCAATTTTGGAGTTAACCACAAGGAATTATAAGCGGTTACTTTTAAAATAGTCTTTTCCCGTAAAATTCATAACTCTTAATCTATACATCCAAAAATCACCATTTTTGGACACAATCAATAAAACTCATCAAAATATCATTTCAAATTTTTCCATAATTTTTGAAGATCAAAAAAAATTACGAAACTGAAAATCATAACAACCCTTAAAATCCATTACTATCCCTTACTATCCCTTACCTCAAAAGAGCAGTACTTCTGATCGGTATAAGGCTGAAGGAAACTTGCACTGATGAATAGAAACTCACAGAGTATCTAAATACTCACAAAATACACTCAATAATCTAGAGAGAGAAAGAGAGAAAGCTTATGTTTCTGGTGTGATTTTCAATTCTAACTTAGCCCTCTATTTATAGGAAAATTTTGGTAGGTTTGACCTGCAACCTGATGGTTTTACCTGCTACTATTCCCACCCACCACATTTGAAATATAATTCAGCACATTTCTTCACCAACCACAAGTGGGGCCCATCAATTCTAGAATTTTCCACCAAAATGATAAACTCCGAAAATTCAACAATTTCTGAACCAGTCATCTCGTAAAATTCATAACAAATCATACGTTCATTTTTAACGGTTCAAAATTTGTGGACATATACTCAACTTATATATGTATAACATATCCAAAAATTACCACGATCCAACGGTCGGATTAAAAATTATAACCCCCGCAATATATCTCAAAAACCCTGATTTTTAATACCTCCATTCCGACAAAAATACGGATAAAAATCTCAACATTAACTCCTTCATTTTTAACCACAAAAATATATCCCTCGTTTATATCCACATAAAATAAATATTTCCTTATCATATGAATCAATAATTAATTATTCACAAATAATATTACAGAATCACATTTATGACAACCAGGCCGTTCCCAGGAAAGAGGGGGCTTTCCAATAAGGATTTCTCCTTACTAGCGCACAATTAGATGACCAAACCTCTCCTTAGACAGAACTTTCTAGACATTGACAATAATGTTATCTAATAATATTATTCAAATAATATGAATTATTGATCTGATAAAGGAAAATACTGTGCAGCAACAATTATTGAAACAACAATAATATAAAATATCAACGCAACAATTATTGAATCAATAAAATAAAATATTGAACAGTAATTACTGTAACAATTATTGAGTAGTGCCTTCTTACGTAAGAATTAATAATTTCAAAAATAATATGCAATACCGTGTGCTACTGTGCAATAACGCGTATTACTGTATTTTAACCACCGGGTATTCCAACAGTGTTAACGGTAACAACTACGTCGTTATTTGTAAAAACTCAAATTTGTCGTTTTCCTTCACCCGACAGTTATTCGTTATGGGGCCCACAAATGGTTGTGCCGTCGTACGAATATTCCCCGACAGAAAGAATATTCTACAACCAAACGAATATTCCCTGACAACAATGAATATTTTATAACTACTTGTGTATTTTGAAAAAAAAATTCATATATCACCCTTAACTTTAAACTTTTATCAATTTAACCATTTACTGAATAGTAATTATAAGAAAAATTGAATACTTTTATTTCATAAAATTCGGGGTCTTACATTTCGACTCTTAAATGCACAAAACCAAATAATGCAAATTAGAAACTCCTTTCTAATTTCATTCTGCCTTGGCCAAGGACTACTGGGTTGTCATTTATCGAATCACATAGGACATTTCTCTTCTTTTACTAGAAGTGGTAGATTCTTTATTGATCATACATTATCTCCATGTACAACTTATTATACCCAGGCATACCCTTTGATATACCCTAAGGGTCTTAAGGAATAAGGCAAAGTATAACTCATCATACACAAGATACTATGATGATCTCAAGTCCAAGGATCACTTGTACTACTATCACTACAGGAATTCCTATTGACAAACAAGTAAAACTCCATTAGGTATTCCTTTAGCGAGCCACGTTCAGTGAACTTATTCTCTAATAAGCACCTACATACTTGCTTTAGTGTCTCCACACAAATGATCATGAGATCAATCATTCTCATACAATGAGCAAGCAACGTATGTACCAATCTATCCGGATTCACTAATCCCCAATTTAGTAATCCAACGATTGGGAACTATTTTAGTTTTAAGCTTTCTAAGAATTTAGATCTCATTAGAATGATCATCATCATTATTCTAAAAGCATTGTTTAAAACTATGGGTCTATCACATATTATAAAACAGCATCATGTAGATAATTAAAAGCCTTTAATAAATAATACTTTTTATTAATAAATGAATAAGATTGTTACAAAGTATATGCTTTATCATCAAACATGATTGGCTTGTGTGCATACTACTTTCAGGATCCGCACGTGAAGCACGCATTCTTCTTTGATTGAGTGCAATTTGGGGCGATGTGACCCTCCTGGCCACAATTGTAGCAAACTCGTTTTCCCATCAAGCACGCACCCTTGTGAAACTTTCCACATGTCGCACATGCTTCAAACTTTTTGTTCTGCTGGTTACCTTGCTGGTTTCCAGTACCCATACTCCCATTCCACTTCCTCTTGTTATTGTTGTTGTTATTGTTGTTGTTATTGTTGTTGTTTCCACTGCTACTACTACCATTCTTCACCTCATTCTCATTCTTCTTCTTCTTTTATTCCTGGTTAAATTTTGTCACCGCCTCGCCTCCACCTTCAGCGTGTACTGCTTTCTCCATCACTGCTGCAAACGTCTTCAATTGGAATAGGAAAACCCTACTGTACAACCATGGCTTCAGTCACTGTTCAAACCTCTTCGCCTTACGCTCATCTGTGCTAACCTGATATAGCGCAAACCTCGCCAATTCATTGAATTTTGCGGCATACTCAGATACCGTCATCGTCCCTTGCTTCAGTTCTAGAAACTGTACTTCCAGCTGACTCTTCGAACTCTCCGGGAAATAGGTCTCGAAAAATAACTCCTTGAACCTATCCCAAGTCATCACTCCTGGCCCTTCACGAGTTTTATTAGCCTGCCACCAATAACTAGCTTCTGCTTTCAACATGAACGTTGCGAAAGCAGTCTTCTGATCATCCCCTACCCTAGCGACATCGAACACCTTCTCTATCTCCATAATCCAGGTTTGTGCTTCGACTGGATTCATGGACCCACGAAATTCAGGTGGTCCAACCGCCTTAAACTCCTTAAACGCTGTACCTTGGTTTTGAGGTTGATTCTGCAACGCTCCTATCAGTAGTGTTACTAGTTGTTGAACGGGATTCGCATCAACATTGTTGTTATTGTTAGTTCCTTCAGTGGTTCTCTGTCGTGTTGGCTGACGTCTGGGAGGCATTTTCTGTTAAAATAAAACATCTATTAGACCATTACTCAACTTCTTTAAGTATTTCTAATTAACTTGCCTCTATAAAAGAAATACCCACATAGCACATAACACTTTGAACAAAATAATAACATTTATTTATTCATAAATTTTCTGAAAACATAACACAATAGCATCTCTACTATCTACATTCCTTTCCTGAACTACAAAAGTTTCAGGACAACATCATTATTATCATATCCCATGGTTACTTAACACTAGGAACTTACACATTATTAATACTTATTACGTACAATACCGACACATTTTCTACGATGATCTATTAAGGTACTTCGTAGCCCTATCACGTTCTTCCTCCATGACTCGAAACATTGTTCTGCGATCTAACACGAATGATGGCAGCGTCTCGAACTGAATCGGATATCCCATGACCCGATCTTGAGCTCGATTAATTGCGGTGTTAAATACTTTATCCATCTTTTCCATCTTCATCCTATTTGCCTGCGCGTCTCTCGCTGCTCTTCCAGTTCGTTGATAAGCTTCCTCATATGCATCTTCAGCTCTTTCCCTCTTAGCAGCTTCTTCTCTCAGCTTGCTCTCCAGTTCAGCAACCATCTCGATCAATTATTCTTTCTCTCCTTCAGTCTGTATTAATTTCTCCTCGGCGTTAGTCAGTCGTTCTTCACGATCCAGGATCTCATCGTCCTTCTGTGTCATTGTAGTCTGTTGTTCAGCTACTGTTGATTGATTTCGCAATCAATGAATACGTGCAAGTATACACGGTCAACAAGTAATAAAGTGAAAGCAGAGTATCGTTCCCACGAGGAATTATTTAATAAAAATTATCAAATACTAATTCTTAACCAAATCAATTTTATTTAAACAACCAATAATTGTGATTTCTAGATTTAAGTAAACTAAATTAAACAAAACAAAAAGATTATTCTAAAAGAAAGCAAACAAACAACTAAGAATTGATGGAATTCAGATAAATAAGAATTAAGACTCCAATATCCCCAATTATGAATTAGAAATCAATTATTCAACTATCCCAATTATTATATCTAGTGAATTGTTAACAGAAATTCTCAAATGCCAAAAGCCCTCTCTCGAGTGATCAATTGCCTTCTATTTAACCCAGATTAATTTTGCTATATCTCTATGCAAAATAATTGAATTAAACTCGTTACAAACCCAATTCCTTTTATGTTACATGCGGCAAATAGATATTCTCATTCTATTCACAAACCTAATTATTCACTGTGCAAATAACTAAGTCACATGTCACCAAGCCCAGTTCTAACCCTAGAATTCATTTCCCAATTCCTTCTAGAGTAACAAGGTAATTATTGATCAGATAATTAATCAATAAGCTCAGAACAAGATGAACAATTCACTTCAACATAAATAATTGGAATAAATTAAATAATCAATTCAAAACCATAAAAAGTTCGATTGAAATCTTAATAAAAGAGTTAGTTCATAATTAATGAATTAAAACTAAGAATCCACAATTGAATAGACATTAAAAGATAAAAGTATGATAAGAGAAGATAATAGAATTTGTTGTCAGCAAATCTGATGCTCCCCTCTTGCTCCTGCTCTTGATCTTCAATGATCTCCAAGTTGCTTCAATCTCCTAAATTAATAAGAACTAGGGTTAATATCTAATCTAATGGAGTGTTTAATCTAGTCTACTCTACGTACTCCCCCTTTATTTTATGCCTCCCATCATGTATTTATAGGTTACAAGTCTAATTTTTAGGTTAGGAACAAACCCAATCCTATTTGGAGTCAAAAAGGTGTCAAAATTCGCCCAAAACGCGTCCAGGCCGCACCCAGTCTCTTCCCCAGCGCCCCAGCGCTGGGCACGACGCTGGTATTCTGCCTTATAGCGCCCCGGCACTGAAAATAGGCTTAAAATGGGCGCCCCGGCGCTGCCACTTTTTCTAACATTTTCTGCTCCGACGTCCTTTGGAAAAATGGCCATAAATTCTTCGTCCGAACTCCGATTTCTATGATTCAAGATGTTCCGGAAAGAGGAGAAGTAGATATACAACTTTTATTCTTTAAGTGTTTCGAAATAAGGTCCATAGAAATAATCAAATTGGCTTTGAAGTGACTGCTGTGTAAATGGCAAGCTGAAAATGCGAATCTAGCCACCTCGAACGTCGATCCAAGTAACTTTTGTCCCAATTCCTACAAAACAATGTAAAACATGCATGAATAGACATAAACACTTAAAAACATCCAAAATATTACGTTCAAACGTACTCAATTATGAGTATAAAACTCACTCATCAGCTACTATCTCTTGCAATTCCTCAACTGTATCCTGAAGTTCCACGTTGCGGTCATGCACCTCATCGTAAATACGGCCTGTTATCGAGTTAAGTGGAATCCTTTCTTCCTCATCTTCTTCATCTGTCTCCACATCATCCTCCTCATCTTCAACTACTGTGACCAACCGGGCTACCTGAATGTCGTGAGGCTCCTCCTCTATAGGCATTTGAGGTCCCTCCTCCCTAGCCTGAATGGATTCTCCGACATTAGTCATCCTGACAACAAAATTTTTAAAGTTTTAGTTATTAATCATTCTACTCGACACTCGCGAGCACATAAGTTATAAACACATAAGCACATAAGTGTTTTATTACTTTTTTCTTAAAACTCGATAAGAGTTATCTCCACTATCTTTTCAAAGGTTACTTCCTAAGACTTTTTTTCCCACCTAAGGTTCATAACCTAAAGCTTTAATACCAACCTGTGACACCCCCAAATCCTGGTACTTCATTTCCTCAGGATTTGGTGTTCACGTAATCAAAACATTCATTTCTAACTACCCAATTATAATAAAATTGAATAACAAAATCTGCCCATACAGGATTAAACTTAAATAAATCTCCCAGGTTAACTAACCTTTACAAACAATCATTCATGCGGAAAATTAAAATAAACTTCATTACAATCTTTAAACCAAGTCTGAAAATAAACTATTCAACTATTACAAGTCTTCAGCATTGTTTCGTCTTTCCTTTCCCTTTACTGGTACTAGGTACATCACCAGTTTCAACCTTAGCTGTAAGAAATTTTACAGGCAAGAGTGAGCAAACAAGGCCCACTTGAAATAACAATAATTAAATCATTAAACTTTTACATCATTTGTCAACATTAAGCTTAATAGAATTTAACAATATATTCTATTAACTTTTGGAAAGCTTTAACCTTTACTGAGGGTCTAATGACCGCGAATCATGTCCACAGTTATAAGTAATTTTTCAACTTAAACTTTAACAGTCATAAGACTATAAGGACTTCACGTACTTAGGGGGATCAACCCTTCGTACAATGTATTGTGCACAATCATTTCAACGCTAAGCGTAACCTCTTATAAAAGAGTTGTTCTTCTCAGTATTTAGAATACAAGTTCGCACCAAAGTGAGTTTGGTTTAGATACATCATGGGGTAATTTAGAATTCAACGGTAATCAACTAAGGTTTAGTTGATTACAAACGACATAACTGTATACTATGGAATAATCATAGTTTAATTGATGTTTATAAATTGACATCATGCTTTAGGGATAATCTAATAGCATACAATTTAAATAATTATAACCTACCTTGCCTGAACAATAATAAGACAAGGTTAATTGAATAATAAACATCCACAACATGTATATAACTGTACATGCTAAACCACAAGTTAAGTACAAGAATAACTTGCTCCAAATAAATTTACACCATTATATGATAATCGAAATTGAAACAATAATTAGTTCAATAACACCAATGATTAGAAAACTTATACAATAAAGAACTTGCTAAATATCAAAAGTTAAGGCTTAGAAACTTGCTCAATGTAAAAGGTAGGTTTAGGAAACTTGCCTTTAGCACAAACTACACTTTCACCACTTGAATTGATACCCTAAACATATGTCATATTGACATAATTAGTCCTAACCAACACTGTACCTTTATATAACCAATTACATTCATTATATGGGTTGAATTACCCATTCACATAATCAATTATTTTTCAAGTAGATAATACTTAATAACATGATAGATCATAGTCTAATCATACTGAAATTATCATTTAACATTATTATGATAAACACATAACATTTATTTTCAAGTTTTGTACATTTAAACAAAACTGTCAGACAGTTCTGCCAAACCGCGCCGCGGCGCCACAGTTTGTACTGTGGCTCGCGCTGCGGCGCTGAGTCGGCGCTGCGGCGCAGTGATTGTGCAACAGGCCGCTTACGTCACGGTGTTGGTGCTGCAGCGCCAGCAATGAACTGCTAGGCCGCGCCGCGGCGCGAACTGTCAGCGTCGACTGACAGCTTCGGCAACCATGAAAGAAAAAGCCAAATTGGCCAAAAAGCTCGAATCTAATAGACTAATCTAATTAACATGTTTCTATCCATCAATTAGCATAAACATCAATTATATAACACCCAATTTTAATATTTTTGGCAAAAACACCATTTTTGATATTTTCCATGAAATTCAACGCTGTGATTTTGTTATTCAATCAAAACAGAAATTTCCAAGCATCATGATTATGATTTTTCATACTCTAGCAATTCTTATAATCAATTTATCAATTTAACAACAATTAAAACCTTAATTTCTATTTTAAAATAGCCATACTCATATATATATTTCATATGAACACTGTGATATCTTTTCTTCCACAAAACACATACATACATGAATTACTTTATCTATAATCATATATAAACCCATAAAAACCTTTTTATAACGATTATCATACCAATTATACAAGTATATCAACAATTCATCCTACAAAATATTTTACAGAGAACTTTTTGGGTAGAAGAAAAATATGAAACTTTTAGAGAAAGAGATTGAGCTCCTACCTTGGATTAGGAAGATGATAACTATCTTTTTCTCCAAATTCTTTTCTCCAAAACCTGTTAAAACACTCACTTACTCTCAATTTTCTCTCTGTGTTCTTCTTCTTCTTCTCTCTTCTTCCTCTGAGTTTTTCTTTCTTTCTCTCTAACCTCTCTCCTCTATCTTACGTATTATAATATAACGTATAAGATATAGTGTATATATTAAATATATAATATAACTCTCACATAACTGACATCAGTTATTTTTATTTTGAAAATCAAAAGCCATAAGGCTTGTTTGGTTAAGCTTAATAAAAATAACCTATTAATCCTTACTCCTTGTTTGGTAAATTGAATTAAAATATAATAGATTAATCCTTATACCTTGTTTGCTAAAATCCTAATAGATTAAAGACTTATTATGCATTAAGCCTTGTTTGACAAAACTAAATTAAACTATTTTTTAATTTATTTTAATAACTCCTTTATAGCAAGGTTATTAGTCACACATTTATTAAATTAATAAATCAATTAAACATTAATCTATTAAGTTACTTTAACACATAGACAATTATAATTCTTTTTACAATTATAATTTCATTTAATCAACTAATATTTCAAACTACAATTTCTCATTTAAATATTATTATTTATTTAAAATCATTATAAGCTCTCTAGCTTATTAAATTAAACTCCATTATTATAAAATCTCATAATAATTAATTTATTTAGCTCCTTAATTATTTACTCAACAAATAATTAATTAAATCACATCAACTCAAATTGCCATATAATTCAATAAATATTTAATATTGTAAATAAATATTTAATATTTAATATTTAATTATTTATTCAACAAATAATTAAATAAACCACATCACTCAAATTGAACAATTATTTATTCAACAATAACATATCCATTAAATACTTAAATAAATCAATAAATATTTAATATCACACTTTAAAATTATGGAATGTTACATCATTCCCTCCTTACAAGGATTATGTCCTCAGAATCACAATTCAAACAAATTATTTGTTACAGTTAACGTTGGAAGTATTAAGAAGGGAGAAGTTGTACGCTAAATTTTCGAAATGCGAATTCTGGATCGAGCGAGTACAATTTCTTGGTCACGTGATCGATAAAAACGGAATTTCGGTAGATCCATCCAAAGTAGAAGCCGTGATTAACTGGGAATAGCCGAGAACGCCATCAGAAGTAAGAAGTTTTCTTGGATTGGCAGGATATTATAGAAGATTCATTCAAGATTTTTCCAAGATCGCAACTCTGTTAACGAATTTAACTCGAAAAGCTATGAAATTTGTTTCGACGGAGAAGTGTGAGGAAAGCTTTCAAGAATTAAAGAAGAGGTTGAGTATGGCACCTGTGTTATATCTTCCGGATGATACATACAATTTTGTTATTTTTAGTGATGCGTCGCATAAAGGACTTGGCTGTGTGCTAATGTAAAACGGTAAAGTCATCGCGTATGCATCACGACAGTTGAAGGATTACGAGAAGGGATACCCGACTCATGATTTGGAGTAAGCTACAGTGGTTTTTGCTTTAAAAATTTGGAGGCACTATCTCTACGGGGAGAAGTGTGAGATATATACGGACCACAAGAGTCTGAAATATATTTTCACACAGAAGGATTTGAATATGCGTCAAAGAAGATGGTTAGAATTAATTAAGGATTACGACTATGAAATTTTATACCATCAGGGTAAAGCGAATGTAGTTGCCGACGCCTTAAGTAGAAAGGGTCGTGATAAATTGATGATGTTAACTGCTCAGGAAGAGCTAATTGTGAAATGGAGAAACTGGAATTGGAAGTGAAGTATCCAATGGAGATTGATGAGAAGCTATGTCATATGCAATCTGGTACAACTCTACTAGATAAAGTGAAGGAGGCTCAGCTTCAGGATGATGAATGCAAAAAGGTGACAAAGAAGATATCTGAAGGAACCGAACCGAGATTTAAGATGGATAAGGAAGGAATACTGAGATTTGAAAGTAGAATTTAGGTACCACCAGTAAAAGAGATTAAGGAAGATATTTTAAGCGAGGCTCATAGTTCACGATATTCGATTCACCCTGGTAGTACCAAGATGTACCAAGATCTTAGACAACATTTTTGGTGGCCGAATTTGAGACGTGATGTTACAGAATGTATTGCTAAGTGTCTGACCTGTCAGAAGGTAAAAGCCGAACATCGGAGACCAAGTGGATTACTTCAACCGTTGGAAATCCCAGAATGGAAATGGGAACATATTACAATGGATTTCGTGGTTGGCCTTCCGACGACTCAGAAAGGCTACGACGCAGTATGGGTTATCATTGACCGACTGACAAAATATGCACACTTCCTTCCGATAAAAATAAGATTCAACTTAGATCAGTTGGCCAGGCTATACATAAAAGAGATTGTTTCGAGGCACGGAGTTCCGGTATCAATTGTTTCAGATAGGGATCCGCGCTTCACATCAAATTTCTGGAAACGTCTTCAGGGATGCATGGGTACGCAATTGCGAATGAGTACAGCTTACCACCCTCAAATAGACGGACAGAGTGAGAGAACGATTCAGACATTAGAAGATATGCTAAGAGCCTGTGTGATGGACTTAAAAGGAAATTGGAATGATCACCTACCATTAGTAGAGTTCGGCTACAACAACAGTTACCACGCTAGTATTGGCATGCCGCCTTATGAAGCTTTATACGGCAGAAAGTGCAGAACTCCGCTTTACTGGGATGAAGTTGGTGAGAGACAATTGCTAGGGCCAGAATTGGTATAGCAGACAGCAGAAATAGTCAAAGTGATCCGAGCACGACTGGTAGCGGCTCAAGATCGACAGAAGAAATACGCTGACCCACATCGTAAAAATATCGAGTTTGAATCAGGTAGTTATGTTTTCTTGAAGGTCTCTCCCTGGAAAGGAAAGATCAGATTCGGAAAGAAAGGGAAATTGAGCCCAAGATTCATTGAACCCTTTGAAGTACTGAGAAGAATCGGAGAAGTTGCATATGAGGTAGCCTTACCTCCAGCACTTGAGAATATCCATAACGTCTTCTATGTTTCTGTGTTACGACCCTACAAGCCTGATTACAAGTATTTAATCGAATACGAACCCCTACATTTTGAGAAAGACTTATCTTACGAAGAAATTCCTGTCCAAATTGTCGACCGAAAAGAACAAGTTCTGAGAAATAAAGTTATACCTTCAGTTAAGGTAATTTGGAGAAACCACAACGCTGAAGAAGCTACGTGTGAACTGGAAGAGAATATGATGAAGAATTACCCTCATTTATTTACTTAATTATTTTTAAGCGATTCTAGGGACAGAATCTTTTTAAGGGGAGGAAGAATGTAACGGGTCGAGGTTTATTGAGTCGTGATTCTGGGGACAGAATCCTTTTAAAGGGGGAAAGATGTGAGGAACGAGAATTTTGTAATTTATTTTAATATTTATTGAATTAAATAAATATTTTTCGATGATTTAATTATCGGATTAAATAATTAATTGATGCAATTGTGGTAGATTAATTTAATTTTACGTGTTGCATTTATTAAGTTAACGTGGAGAATAATTATTATTCAAATATATAATTATGTGAGCTTGCTGAATTAAATGAATTATTTAATTAAGCATGATGTTATTTAATTAATGTAATTATTAATTAGAGATTTAATAAATTGTCATTATTTAGTAATGAGATATTTAATTATGCGACTATACGAAATTATGAGAAATTATTATATTTTTTTTAAATTAAATAAGATATATGGATTATTGTGCAAGTGGATGTGACATTAATTAAACTATATTGTAAAGGTTTTTATTAAATTAATTGGTTTTGTAATATATTAAGCATAGCCAAACATGGCCTTAGTGAGAGTTGCCACCAGTTACCCATGACTGGGTTAACTGGCCATGATGCGCGTCTGTTCTTGGCTATATTATGTGTATGCTCCTTCTTTTTTCTATTATTCTTCTAAGTCTGATAAAAACATCACAGAGAGAAAGTTTGAGAAATTGTTGAGTGAGTTTGCTTTGTGTGTAAGAATTTTTTAGGAAGGCTTTAATTCATCTCCTATTACTTTATCTACGCTTGGGTAATCTCCTCAACCCAATTGTTATATTTACGTCTTTTAAAATTTCCATGAGTATGGCTTAAGTCTTCTGTGAAACTCTGTAGTTGGTTTAGGAGTAATGTTTATGGGTTATATATGTGTTATGTTATATCAAATTGTGTTTAATTATATATATGTTATAAACCATAACATCAAATTCATGGAAACATGTCGTATATGATTTCTCCAAAATTACAGAGTATGGGTTTTGGCCTTATGGCCTTATACATGATATTTTATGTAGTGATCGTATATTATCCCTAAAGTTTACACTCATATATTATTATGCATGTTGATGCGAAGAGACCAAGCCTTAAATGAACGGATTCGGTGTTATAACGAATTCGTAGTGTTAAATTTATGATTTTGTTCATTATCTTCAAGAAAACATCAAGAACAATCAAATTTTACATGATTTAATTATGTTATTGGGTGTTTTAAATGGTCAAAATCACTTTACAAAGGTTGGGTTATGTTTATGTATAAATTATAACATATGGGTATGTGTAATTTGGTGAAATTAGTGTTAAAAATGTGTTGATTTCGCTGAATTCTGTGTTCTTCGCGAACTGGAAACTCAACATATGGGGTTTCGCGCCGCGGCGCCAACTCCCAGTTCATTTCTCACGCCGCAGCGCCACCGCACCGCAACACCAAGTACTAGGCCGCAGCGCCAATACTCAGTACAAAAGTGGCGCCGCAGCGCCACTTAGCAGAATGTCCAAAAATGTATTTTTTTATGATAAGTCTAGCAATGTGTTAGTAACTTAATGTAATGAACATGTAAACATGTTAGAAATATAATGAAATGATGACATAGTTGTGTAACATGTAAATAACATAATTAAATGTGAAATGAATTATTGAATACATAATTAGCTTGATTATTTATGAAGTGATATTATGTGACAGTTAATGTGATAAATTGATTAAGTATAGTCAATAATTAAATTAGACAAAAAGAAATAGTTTATAATGATTAATTAAGGTATAATTAACTAGTATTGTGTATGTGAATGGTATGTAGGATTTAATTCAAAGAACGAGTTTAGTTAAAGTGTAATCTACGCACGAGGCAAGTTTTCTAAACTTAAACTCTTAAATTTGAGCAAGTTCCCTAACCCTACTTGTCATTATTGTTCAAGCTCATTATTTATCTCGAGTAAATTATCATTACTATTATTAAAGTTCAAATGTTATATTAAAGATTTATTATCTTTTCAAAGCATGATTCAGTTATACAATAATTGTTCTATTGTATACTTCTTAAGATTATTGTTCAAATTGAATATCATTATTGTTGAATCTTATTAGACTAGTGAAACCTTAACGATTCAACTAGTACTTAGTTGATGAGCGTTCTAAATTTCAGAACCCTTGATGAATTATGTAAACCAAACTTCCTTTGGTGCGGACTCAAATGTCAAACTGAGATGAACAACCATGTATATGGGATTATTTACTCTTTAGCGTTAAGATATTGTGCACAGTATGGTACTAAGGGCTGATCCCCTTAAGTACGAGAAGAAGGTCCATAGTCTTATGACTGTTAAAGGTTTCAAGTAAAACTCTTGTTAACCTAGGACATAGTTCAAGGTCTTATGACCCTCAGAATTCTTTTGATTCTTGTTATTCACTCTCGATTCAAAAGTTGAGCTTTTATTCAGATGTCTTTAATTTGTTCGCATATTGTTATACTGTTATTTCATTTTTATACTTGTGGGCATTTGTGCTCACTCTTGCCTAATAATAACATTGCAGTTAAGAACGAAAGAGCTGACGAACCTTCCACTAGTAAGGGCAAGGGCAAAGTTAGCAAATGATGGAGACTTGTTATTTGATATGACTTGTTATTTTATATGATGTATTTTTTTAAGACTTAAGTTAAAGATATTGTTTAAGACTTATTTATTTATAATTCCGCACAGATGTTTAAGGTTAGTTTAACCTGGGATTGTATTATTATTCAGATGTTGTAACCCTTAAGGGAAAGATTTTATTTCTATTTAATGCATGGTTGCATTTATTATGGGTAGATAGATAGATGATATTTGTATCGTGAACACCAAATTCTGTGGAACTGGAAGTACCAGATTTGGGGGTGTCACAGCGGCGCCGAGCATGAAACCTAGAAAAATTTTCTAAGTCTTTTACAAGCTTGAGACGTCGATTTCGAAATCTCATAACTTCTTCGTTATAACTCGAAACGAGGTCATTCCGAAGCCATTCTCTTCGTTATCTCACATACTTCAATATGCCTCAGATAGAACTTCATTATGAATTTGTTAACATGCCATTCAATTGGCTTAATCTTCATTCTTCGTTCATTTTAACGTTTTTAACGTTCTTCGTTCGTTTGTCAGTAATTTGGTCATCTGAACTCGGAATTCGTTCGTTCTTGAGTCCACGACTCACGTTTTATACGTTCTCTTACATTCTTATGAAACCCTATATGTTCGAGTTCATTTGCTAACTTTCTAATTCTCATTCGCTTTTTACGAAAATTTTGTCATAACTTCGTTATAGCTCCGTTTTAATCCGTTCTTCATGAACATTTCTACCGTTCCTAACCAAGAAAATAAGCAATTAACTTATACATGATGGTTTTAAACTTGTCCATCAACAACAATTACATTACGATGGTTTTAAATTTGTCCATCAACAACATTCTTCGTGTTCTTCGCGTGTTCTTCGTGTTCTTCGTTTTTAATCGATATTTTGGATTACGATTCTACTTTTTCTTGGAATTTGATGTTATAGAACATCATTCCTTACTTATTTAACCTATTCATTTATAAAATTCATTCGAATCGCTCAAAATCCTTACGAATCTTATACTTCCTTGGGAAATTTATAAACTAAGTTTCTTATTTCTTATTTCTTATTTTCTCACGATTTCAACCAGATGAAATCATTCTTAACTTCATCTACTTCTTATGTTCATTAAGTTATGTTTTTTAACATAAAAACTTAAAGAAAATTAGAAGAACTAGAGTTCGGATTACCGTTCTTCTTTAATCCTCTTCTGTTAGACAAAGCCGACGATTTGTGAGCTTTTCTATTTCTCGATCACTTTTGATCCGAGCATTCATGCTCAATCTCTTCCTCTTCCTCTCCCAACCGAGCTCTCTCTCTCTCTCTCAAGTTCTAGGATTTTCAAAATCCTAGAAAATGAAAGTTTAGCTTTCTATTTATAGATTTTCAAGGCTAGGGCAATTTAGTCATTTCCCCTCCTAACCTCCTTACTATTCACACCTCCTCCATCCCTTAGCCACCAAGTTTACTTGGCCACCACCCTTACTTGGTGGCCAAGTGGCCGGCCCACATGCCCATGGGTCATCCCATGGGTTGCCCCAATGATTTTTACCCATCTGTTTACCCATCGGTTCGATCCGCGGTTTATCTTCTTGGTTTGGGCCTTAACCCTAATTCTTATTGGGATTAACTTGGGCTTGATTTCAAAAATCATTGGGCTTGACATAATCCAAGTCCAATTGGATTCTACAAAGTCCATGAACTCAAAGTCCATTAAGACTCATCGTATTCTACGCATTCCATTCTCGTATTCTCGTATTCTCGTATTCTCGTAATCTCTTCGTATATCATTGGTACGATATTCGTATTATACGTCGTACTATTCTTCATACTATACTCGTATAATAACTTGTATCATACCCGTATTTCTTATGCATAATAACCCTAATCATTATACGTGATCATAAATTTCTCGAAACTCACTTTTCTAAACCCTTAGGTTTTGAGTCCGCAGGCGAAAACTTTGTTTTTGCCATAACTAAAATATTATTGAATATTCCATCACGTCTCAGAATTAAACATAATCTATAACTTCTCGGAATTTCAAAATAAATCTCCGAGCAGAAACTGATGAATAGTGCCTATTTCGTCTTTTTTCCCGAAAAATATTTTGTTCCCTGAAAACTTTTATTTTCGTCTTGAAAATTCTTACTCGTTCAATATAGCTCGTAGCCAGAATCCTCCCGACTTATAATCATTCTAGGTTATAGAACGATTAATAAACATATAGCACATAATAGTATTAATAAAAATTCATTTTGTTAATAACTAATTCTTTAAATATTAATTTATGGACAATCCGGATTTCCGGGTTGTCACATCCTTCCCCCTTATAAAAATTCCGTCCTCAGAATTTCTTCAAACCATACGCATACCTGGGTCATCACATTCACCCCTTCTTCACAGAATTTTGTCCTCGAAATTTTAACTTACTATTATTCTCAACTTCTCTTCAAAGAAGTTCTTATATTTCGTACATTCCCTACCCTTCGTAACTTATCAAGAATCATGAAGTAGACGGAATAACGAGGAATATAAAGATTCCTTTAAAACATTTCATACTTTTGCTAAGGGGTCAAATTGACCATGAACTCTTACTAGGTTAAACATCCTTTCGCCGTAAACCTTTCTTTCCACGGTAAGTTTACAATCACAAATAAGGTAAACTACCTCTTTCATTTTCTCCTCAGACTAAATCATTAGATTCCGCACCAAAATAATTTGGTTTGGCACAAGTTCTCAAAGAAAGCTCGATTTTCTTATAACATGACATACCATTTGTCTTAGCCAAATCAATTAGCTTAGACCATACCAATAAATTGGACATCAACTTGAAACATTCGTTTAGTCAACTCACTTGACATCGACTACTTCATTAAATTCTTTTCGCAATACATCAAAACGTTTTATGACGTCATCATACCGTACTCTTCACAGTACGTTGAGGACTTCGTCATTTTATGACTTCGCCATTATACATCTTACCATAGTGGTTTGTTGATCCTAAGATCACATCCCACCATGTTCAAGTGCATTAACAACTCCATCTTTTTACCACCCTTGCATCAAATGCACGGATGATATAAAAATTCTTTTTGATATTTTAAAATCAACTTCTGTCTAGCCATAGCAATTGGCATAGACATACCAAGAACAACTCTTTTAAAATCCATTGGTTCCGAAAGTTGAACCAATTCCTTCTTTGTCAAAATATACATTTCAGCACGATTTGAATAAACTTCGAAATCTAGCATAGCTAGAGGATTTGGAATATCCTATTCTCTATCTTCCTTCATTGTCTTTCTGCAACAATACTTAATCTTCTCTAGCACCTTTAATGCTAAGTCTACTGAAAATACTTACTTTCAGTCTAAACATTCCTATACCATAGTACAGTCCATCAATTTACCACACATTATGAGTTCAAGAACTTTCCACAATAATATGAGTTTAAGAACATCCAGACAGACCTTAGGCGTCCATTCACTGAGACGTTCGAAAACATACCATATAATTATGAGTCATGAACTTACCATAAGTATGAGTTTAAGAACTCGCACCTACCTTAACCTTCTCTACCTATCAAGTATATACATGAGAAAAGATTCACCTTCTCGTCATATACATCTTAATAGCGCGACCAATTCCAATGATTATCATTGTAATAAATTGAGCAGTTGGTACACCAAAGCATAAGCCTCTGCCCATAACAAAGGTTCATACAACTCGGCCATCACATGAGTCCTCAATTGACAGTTTACAACTTCTACCTTTTCTTTACTTAATATGAATTTTCATTAGTTCGTATACTATCCTTTACAACTCAATCTGAGTTCTTCTTCCCGTACTAATTCGTAGTACCATTCATTTATAGCATTAGCTATAAATCATTCATCGTTTAACAGCTCATCTGTTACTACGATTTACTATGATCACGTGGTGATCTTCTTATCCTTCTCTTTACGATTATAGTCTTAGGTACTCATACCTAAGGTTTATAACCTATCAGCTCTGATACCAACCTGTAATGCCCCGAAATCCGGTCTACCTTCAGACCCGGACTCCGTGCGTCACCGTCTCACTTCTTACCAATCATACGTCATTATATACTGAAATATAACAACATACATTCTCAATTCCCAGGTTCTCGAAACCTTATTACCTTTCTCATTACAAATAATGATAATTACATTATTCCTTTCATCTTACAAGAGTGACTTTTATCCGCCTCCAAGGATACATAGAGTTCATTAAACTAGTCTATAGTTTAATTCATCTTTCTACATTACAAGTCTTCACTTGATCTTCACACACATTCACATACTGAATGGCACTTCGTCTGGATACCGCTTAGCTTGATCTTTACGGGATCCTTAAGTTCTTTCTAACATTGTTCACTGAAAATGTTTTTCATTTAAAGCAAGTGTGAGCATTCAATTTCCCAGCAAGTCATCACAGTTTGAACAAACAAGTTCAGAATTCAAACATTTCTTTAGAACTTCAATAACCAAACAAAGGTTATGAAGCAGCTTGAATAATAGGAATAATCTCGATTCCTATCATCTTAAAACCATACTCACTTTCACTTTGAAATGCTTTCATTCTTCTACCTTTTTCTTACACATTCTGTCTGGCTAGAATCATCAGCACAGACTTAACAATAACGGTTCATGAATAAACCGAGCATACTTGTATTGAACAGTTCGATCACAAAACAGTTCATTTCATAGAAACACCAAAGTGCTCACATTGTGGCACAAGGCCTCATACATTCTACCACCTTGTACAAATATCGCACATTCGCACATAGACAGAACTTCTCAAGTTTAACATCTGAGAAGTTTAAGAAACTAACATTCATTTAAAATATGAATGAAGTTAGGAAACTTGCCTTACGCACAGCTACAGCTTACGCTGAACTGCTCATTCCCATTCCTATGTAACACATAAAAAAATAACACGTACACCAATTAGTCATATACTTGACTTACGAATTGGTTTACTTAACTTTACTTCTTAAGGTTCGCGTTCTTGTAATTTAAGCTTACGCGACTAACTTTCATTACCAGATTATGGCTTTATGACATACTGAGATGTCTTATTCATACATTTATCATCTTTAATGATTTACATTCTTATCTTCTTCTTATACTTCTCTTAGGACTCAGTACACATCACTTCTCTGCTAGTAGTCCATATGGTACTCTGAGTGGTTTTCCACAAACAACCAACAAACAAGTTCCCGTCTCATCTACACTGCCATCACAGTGAGTTAGATCGGTTGCCAGTTTCGTATATACCTTCGCTCTCTGAAGGAATTGTTTAGCCCAGCTCCCATATGTCAACCATCAAAGGTTACGATTGTACTACAACTTAACTTCTCTTAACTTATACGAACCATTAAACTATAATGTTCGTTAAGTCAACTTCTAAATTCTTATGGCTTTCTGGCACTTGGAACGATCCTTCAATGTCACTACTACGAGGTCATATCGTTAAACATTTTATATGAACTTATTCATACATTACGATGTCCGGTTCCTTCAACTCGGAACGTTTGTCCAAGTTATACTTATTAACTCAGCTTCTTAACGTTATACATTATTGTCTTCAACTCAGTTTCTTCACCATTCACGGTTAATCAACATTCTTCATTACATTACGGCTTTCTTGATACCATTCATATCTTACTTACTAATTTCATCAACGTCTAAGTCATACAACTAGGGTATACTTAGAACGTTCGTCCAACGAGATTACAATTCACAAGGATCATTTACGTATTCAACGTTCACGTTGATCGTCTCTTAATCTCTCATTCAACCTTTATTCAAGGTTTTTTAATCTCTTTTGATCGTTATCCATTCCATGAACCCCATGTTCATTATTCTTTCTTAATATCAAAGCCATACTGTTCGTTGTATGATAAGACCGATCGTTCTTCACAACAACATTGCGTTCACAGCGTCTATATGCTTTACGTTCATCTTACAATGCCATGTCATAACATCGGAATGTTATTCATTACCTTCGTCACTCAACGTCTAAGGAATCACAATTATAGTAATCCCTCACGTTCATTCATCGTGACTACGGTCCCCGGATATCGGTTCCATAACCCACGTCTACATTATTTATCTTTTAATCTCGTTTAGTCTTTTCGTTCAACCTTTATTAAAGGTTAAAGACACTTGATTAAGTGCTACATTACGTGAACTATATGTTCATACTTCTTTCTTGCACATCCCCCGATAAATTGAGAACTTAAAATCTCATTTCTGGGCATTGCTATGCACTGGCGCTGCGGCGCCGTGCCCTTTCTTTCCTCTCGCGCTGCGGCGCGACCTACTTCTCTCTCCTCTCTTCCCGGCCTGGCGCTGCGGCGCCAAGTCCTTTGTTATCTCTCGCACTGTGGTGCCACTCTCCAAAAGTTTATGGCCGACCTCGCGCTGTGGAGCCACCTCTCCAGGCATGACTGGCGCTGCGGCGCCGAGCACGAAACCTAGAAAAAAATTTCTAAGTCTTTTACAAGCTTGAGACGTCGATTTCGAAATCTCATAACTTCTTCGTTATAACTCGGAACGAGGTCATTCCAATGCCATTCTCTTCGTTATCTCACATACTACAATATGCCTCAGACAGAACTTCATTCTGAATCCGTTAACATGCCATTCAATTGGCTTAATCTTCACTCTTCGTTCATTTTAATGTTTTTAACGTTCTTCGTTCGTTCGTCCGTAATTCGGTCATCCGAACTCAGAATTCGTTCGTTCTTGAGTCCACAACTCACGTTTTATACATTCTCTTGCATTCTTATGAAACCCTACATGTTCGGGTTCATTTGCTAACTTTCTAATTCTCGTTCGCCTTTTACGAAAATTTTGCCATAACTTCGTTATAGCTCCATTTTAATCCATTCTTCATGAACATTTCTACCATTCCTAACCAAGAAAATAAGCAACTAACTTATATGCGATGGTTTTAAACTTGTCCATCAACAATAATTACATTACGATGGTTTTAAATTTGTCCATCAACAACATTCTTCGTGTTCTTCGCGTGTTCTTCGTTTTTAATCGATATTTTGGATTACGATTCTACTTTTTCTTAGAATTTGATGTTATAGAACATCATTCCTTACTTATTTAACCTATTCATTTATAAAATTCATTCGGGTCGCTCAAAATTCTTACAAATCTTATACTTCCTTAAGAAATATATAAACTAAATTTCTTATTTCTTATTTCTCATTTTCTCATGATTTCAACCATATGAAATCATTCTTAACTTCATCTACTTCTTATGTTCATTAAGTTATGTTTTAGAACATAAAAACTTAAAGAAAATTAGAAGAACTAGGGTTCGGATTACCGTTCTTCTTTAATCCTCTTCCGTTAGACAAAGCCGACGATTTGCAAGCTTTTCTATTTCTCGATCACTTTTGATCCGAGCATTCATGCTCAATCTCTTCCTCTTCCTCTCCCAATCGAGCTCTCTCTCTCTCAAGTTCTAGGATTTTCAAAATCCTAGAAAATGAAAGTTTAGCTTTCTATTTATAGATTTTCATGGCTAGGGCAATTTAGTCATTTCCCCTCCTAACCTCCTTACTATTCACACCTCCTCCATCCCTTAGCCACCAAGTTTACTTCGCCACCAGCCTTACTTGGTGGCAAAGTGGCCAGCCCACATGCCCATGGGTCATCCCATGGGTTGCCCCAATGGTTTTTACCCATCAGTTTACCTATCGGTTCGATCCGCGATTTATCTTCTTAGTTTGGGCCTTAACCCTAATTCTTATTGGGCTTAACTTGGGCATGATTTCACAAATCATTGGGCTTGACATAATCTAAGTCCAATTGGATTCTACAAAGTCCATGAACTCAAAGTCCATTAAGACTCATCGTATTCTACGCATTCCATTCACGTATTCTCGTATGCTCGTAATCTCTTCGTATATCATTCGTACGATATTCGTATTATACGTCATACTATTCTTCATACTATACTCGTATAATAACTTGTATCATACCCATATTTCTTACGCATAATAACCCTAATCATTATACGTGATCATAAAATTCTCGGAACTCACTTTTCTAAACCCTTAGGTTTTGAGTACGCAGGCAAAAACTTTGTTTTTGCCATAACTGAAATATTATTGAATATTTCATCACGTCTTAGAATTAAACGTAATCTATAACTTCTCGGAATTTCAAAATAAATCTCCGAGCAGAAACTGATGAATAGTGCCTATTTCGTCTTTTTCCCCGAAAAATATTTTTTTCCCGAAAAACTTTCATTTTCGTCTTGAAATTTCTTACTCGTTCAATCTAGCTCGTAGCCAGAATCCTCTCGACTTATAATCATTCTAGGTTATAGAACGATTAATAAACATATAGCACAGAATAGTATTAATAAAAATTCATTTTATTAATAACCAATTCTTTAAATCTTAATTTCTGGACAATCCGGATTTTCGGGTTGTCACATTTTCCCTTAGACTGATCTTGGTTGTCAATGATCTTCTTCAAAACCAAGTCGTGTTGTTTGAACTATCATAGCTGGACTTTTCTGTTGTAGGATCTGGCAATCCTTTGTTGGTATAACTGACCATGGAAAATAGCATCACTTCGCCTATCGCCTATTAGAGACAATTGGTGTTACCTGTCTTGTAACCATTTGTCTTCATCCAGCTGAGCGTCTATCAACACTCGGAGGGATTCTATTTCCACTTCTATGGGGAGCACTGCTTCCATCCCATAGGTTAATCAGTAGGGGGTTGCCCTAGTGGAAGTGCGCATTAATGTTCTCTAGGCTAACAGAGTCAGAGTCAATAAGTCAAGCCATCCTTTGTGATCGGCATACATCTTATGCATGATCTTTTTGATGTTTTTGTTAGCCGCTTCAACATCAAAATTCTTCTTTGGACAGTAGATGACGGAGTTGAGATGTTTGATGTGGAATTTACTACATAACTCCTCCATTATTTTGTTGTTGAGGTTCTTAACATTGTCTAATACAATTACCTCTAGTTGTCCATATCGACAAATGACATTGTTTCTGATGAAAGAAATGATGACTTCTTTTGTAACCATGGGGAATGAGGCTGCTTCTACCCATTTGGTGAAGTAGTCGATCATGGTGAAGATAAACTGATGCCCATTATTTGCTTTAGGCTCGATGGGCCCAATAACGCCCATTCCCCACAATAAAAAGGCCAGGGCGAACTCATATTATGGAGCTCCTTTAGAGGGGCATGGATAGCATTCCTATGAATTAGCATTGGTAACATCTCTTTACGTGATCATCACAGTCAGCCTTGAGGGAGAGCCAGTGATGCCCTATTCTTAGGATCATTTTAACAAGTAGAGGGTCGCTCATGTGTGGGCCACATACTCCACTAAGGATTTCATCCATGAGCCTCTAAGCTTGGTCCTTGTCCAGACATCTGAGGAGACCTAGTCTTGCTTCTCTTTTATAGAGTGCATCTCCGCTAAGGTAGAATTTCATAGCCAGTTGATGGATCCACCTTCTTTCAATCGGGCTCTCCTCAGCGGGTGTAGATCCATCTTGTAAGTACTTCTTGATATGTTGATACCAAGGGTGTTGGATGGGAGGTAGCTCATCCGATACTTCTCAAATATAATATTATTGGATATTCCATCTCACCTAGATATTCTATCGGTACGTATTTCTTAAGAATTAAAAAATAATTTTCGAGCAGAAATGTGTGAATAGTGTTTTTCGAAAAAAAACGAAAAGCTTTTATTTTCGTCTTGAAAATTCATAAACACTTTAATTCCTTCATGTAGCCAAAATACTATGATGTTCTGACATATCTAGGTCATAAAACGACCTTCGATTAGCTTACTCCCATAAATAATCAATTAAATTCATTTAATCCACATAATCAAATAAAAATTTAATTCTCATAAAAATCCGATTTTCTCGGGCGTTACATGTTCTAACTCAATAATGCGGTTCAGGTCTTCCACATATTTACAAAATATTTATATGTGAAAAATGTTATGAACATGAGACATACTTGGCGGTAAGGCGAGTTTATAGGCCACAATTCCTACTCGATCGAGGATTTCAAATGGGCCAAAGAATCGAGTATTGAGCTTTCCTCTCTTTCCAAATCTCGTAACTCCCTTCCATGGAGCAACACGTAACAACACATGATCACCAACATTGAATTCTACGTCCCTTCAATGAAGATTAACATAAATCTTTTGTCAATCTTGTGAGGTCTTTATACATTACCGGATCATTTGAATCTTTTCCGTTGTCATGCATACCAATTTCGGTCATAACAATATTGGTTCTCCCACCTCATCCCAACATACTGGAGAACGACACTTGCGTGCATACAACGCCTCGAATGGAGCCATGTTAATACTTGCTCGATAACTGTTGTTGTAGGAGAATTTCACCAATGGCAAGAACTTGTCCCAACTTCATTTGAAGTCAAGGATACAAAGTCTTAATAAATCTTCAATAGTTTGAATAGTCCTGTTTGACTGCTCGTCCTTCTGAGGATGATATGCCAAACTAAATTATAAATTCGTGCCCATAGGTTTTTGCAAACTAACCCAAAATCGTTACGTGAATCTCGAGTCTCGATCAGAAACTATGGATATTGGCATACTATGCAATCTTCCAATGTCATTTATATAAATACGAGCGAGACGTTCAAGTGAATAAGTTTCTTGTATAGGTAAGAAATGAGCAGACTTGGTCAATCTATCAATAAAGACCCAAATTGCACCTATACCTTGAGAAACCTTAGGAAGACCAGTAACGAAATCCATGGTAATGTGTTCCCACTTCCATTCTGGAATTTCAAGTGGTTGCAATGGACCTTTTGGCACTTGATGCTCCGCCTCAACTCGTTGACAAGTTAGACACCTTGAGATAAACTCCGCTATCTCTCTCTTCATATTGCTCCACCAAAATGTATGTCGAAGATCACCATACATTTTGGTACTCCCAGGATGGATTGCAAACGGTGTGTTGTGCGTCTCCATCATGATTTTATACTATAAGTCAGAGTCGTTAGGAACACAAAGTCTGGAGTTGACTCGAAGTATTCCTTCTTTATCGATTCGTGCTTCCGGAATAGCACCTTCTTCCTCATATGCATCAGCTCCAGGTCTGTAGCTTGAGCAGCTTTAACTTTATCCACTAAAGTCGGTTCTACTCGTATATTTGCCATCATCACGTGGGTCCCTGCAGTCTTTAACTCTATCTTCATCATTTGCAAGTCATACAAAATGGGCCTTTGCATTGACAATAACGCACTCGTACCTGCATATGATCTTTTACTCAACGCGTCAGCTACCACACTCGGTTTTCTAGGATGGTATTGAATGGTATGGTCGTAATCTTTTAACAGCTCAAACCAACGTCTTTGGCGCATGTTACGTTCATTTTGGGTGAAGAAATGTTTGAGGGTTTTGTACCGGGTTCAAGGTCGATACAAAGTTCGATTCACGCTCTGGGGGAAGTTCTTCGGGGAATACGTCAGGAAATTTATTAACAATAGAAATACAATTCAAAACTGATGTATTTTTTTAAAATCTAAGACACCTGCTAAGAAAGCTTGACATCTATTTTTCAATAAAAGAATAGTATAGACACTCGAAATTTTTTGCACACCTGTTACTGACATTGTAGGAGGACATATTCCTCTTTTAGACATAACCCTGGAAGACAGCTCACATCCAGTTCAGATACTACCGGAAGCTCAGTTTCAACCCCGGAACACACACCGGGAGTATCGGTTCCAACCTCGGCGATAACCCCGAGGCCTGTAGTTTCAATACCGAAAATTCCACTGGAGAAGACTGATTTATCTAGGAGATAACCGTGAGATATTCCGTCTCAATCCCAACACTGGGAGTAGCAGATTCCAACCTTGGAGATAACCCAAGGAATGCAGTTCTGGAGATAACCCCAGAAATGCTTGTTTTAAATACATGCAATCAGCTTCAGAACACTCAGTGCTTACACTGAGGCACTCAGTACAAGACCTGACAATAATTTCGGGAAGACAGGCACACCTCAGAGATGACACTGAGGACCTTCAACACTTACAGCAGTCCAATCTCAGAGATAACCCTGAGCAACGTCTGCTTATCAGCCCAAACTGGAGATAACCCCAGTGAGGGGCAAAGTCGTCATCTTGCCACCTTGACGCCACATCACGCCGTCTCAACATTTCAGACATATATTTCTACACAGCAATGTCCCACAAGAGCCAAGGAAAACTAATCCCGAGTGACTATTACGCAGGGTAATGGATAGAATTTAATGTTTGAAGACCAGAGGGCATTGTCCCATTTTCCTAACTTCGTACAACCTCTAATTCCATGTCATTGTGTAACTCTCGACAACGGTGGTCCGAAATAGGTCTTACATACCTCAGTCGGATGCCCAGATTGTAATTCTAAAAGTTTGAGCGGACGTCACGTTGTATGCGTGCACGTACTTCGAGACGACAGGACCCGCAAAGCCCGGGCACCCCAGGTACACTTGCGGCTCCCTCCCTCTATAAATAGAGGGCTTGGGGTGGCCATTTTGAAGAGAGAAAGAGGCAAGGAAGCCCTGTCCAATTTGCTCTGTACACACCCCAAACTGAGTGCTTTCTAATTTTAAACACTTGTAAGCTCATATATAGCTTCTTTTTACCGGCAGGAGCCGAGTGTTCATCCATTTCAAGTTATTGAAGTCTTTTTTGGCAGCCCACTGTAAGCCTTCTACCACATTTTAAAGTCTTTTTCTTCATCTTTGCACATATTATTCTTCACATTGAGAGTCGTTTTGTGTGTATGTCCGGACTTCGGTCCGTGGTTTCATTTCAGTTTGTATATATATATATATATATATATATATATATATATATATATATATATATATATATATATATATGGACTAACATTATCGAGTTATGCCTCGATTGAGCCTAGACTTATGTCTGGAGCATTTAACTGCTTTCGTATATATATATATATATATATATATATATATATATATATATATATATATGTATATATATGTACTTATATATATGAACTCTGTTCGATGAGCCTAGACTTACGTCTGGTGCGTTTAAATGCTTTCGTATATATACATAATTATATATATGAACTGTGTGTCGAACATTGTTCAATGAGCCTGGATTTTGCATCCGGTGCATTTACTGCTTTAATATATATATATATATATATATATATATATATATATATGAACTGTTGTCGAACTTTGTTCGATGAGCCTGGATTTTATATCTGGTACGTTTATATGCTTATATATCTATTGTCGGACTTTGTTCGATGAGCCTGGATTTTATATCTGGTACGTTTATATGCTTATATATATATATATATATATATATATATATATATATATATATATATATATATATATATATTTATATATATATATTTCGTCCCGCCTGGAGTTTACTTCGTGGCGGTTGACCCATTTTAAAGCTTTCAGTACATTTCGTCTCGCCTGGAGTTTCCTCTGTGGCGGTTGATCGCTTTTACAGCTGTATTTACATTTCTGATCCCCCATGGAGGTGCTTCGTGGTGGTTGATCATGTCTGTATATATATATATATATATATATATATATATATATATATATATATATATATATATATATATATATATTTATAGCTTTTATATATAACTGTTTACTGCTTTCATATAAACTGCAGTATCATGTGAGCCTAAGAATCATGTGATCACATATTCAGTCTGTTGAATCTAGATTTGGTTCCCATGATGGACACTTTCAGCTGTAAGCAGCTTGTAAATTTATTCACGGTGTTCGGATGTCCTCTGATGGTTTTCATACCCATGAGGAATTCAGCACTGCTTTGTATATTATTTTCTCAAAGATGCTTCGCATCTCGAAAATAAAAGCAATCAAGCTGAACATTTAATAATAAAAATGGAAGGGTAAAAGGTCTCAATTACTATTGAGCATAAGGGTTTGAAAAATCTCTTTTACAAAACTTCACTGCTATATCTTGTTTAAAACTGAATTTTTACATAAATTCAAACCCTGTGTATATAGGTGCGAACGAGGCCTCGCACTACTTCCAAATAACAACACATTGACCCACACACACACACACACACACATTCATATTACTGTTTCTTGAAAAGTGGCGGTCACCGTGGCAACACGGATGTCGGGTGGTGCTTAACACCTTCCGTCCACATAAGCAAGTCCCCGGACCCTAATGAATCTCGGTTTCACCGACCCGTTTAGCAGTGTCACGTCGCTGGGTCAATGTGCAAACCTTTTCTCGATTGTGTTGGTACAACCAGTGAAAAAACCAACTGGCGACTCTTAACAGTCCATCGTCAACATTACACATGCGGACCTTTTTCACTTGTTTTTTCAAATAAATCTCACCTAACATGAGAACACAAAACAACAGGTAACGAAAAGGGACAAATAAAAATCCCGACGTTGACAGGTGGCGACTCTGCTGGGGACACCAGTAAGAGGACTTAAGTCGCTATTACAAGCTTTTCAAAACTATTATATGCTTGTGTGTGGATGTTGCATTTACATTTATGATGAATGTGTACGAATGCATTTCTTATTACTGCACTGCAATATATCTATCTCTGATATTAGTGCTTCGTACATGTCATCATTTTCGTAAACGGTGAGACACATTGTATGTGAATGTATGTTGTGTCGTTCCTCTACCAGGAGGCTATCCTGTCGGTGTTTGATTACTGGACTCGTAGGAAGACTAATTTCAACGAGGCTCAGGAAAGGCACCACCCCAATTCGCTCCAGTTGAAAGACCGTATTAACTTCCCGTTGAGTAAATTGCGATGATTTGGGAACCTTCATGCCAAAAAGCCACGAAAGAAACCTAAGATAGGTCTGCCTCTGATAAACCAAACGCGGAGGGAAGTCTCTTCATGCTTTCTCATTTCAAATTACTCGTAAAGTCAATTACTTGTAATTTACATTTCATATTCATTTCCATGTAATGAGAAAAATGAAGAAATATGTGCATGCACATATTTAAATTAACATGTTATCCTGTATTACAAAAAGCTAACATTCGTTTTGCAGGATCATAACCCTAAAACGGACACATCACATAACATGTAAACATTTACACAATCCTTAAAACTAAATTATGCAAGTTTTGTCGCAGGGAAGCATTCGAACCTATTACCCGGTTAAAATCCAAAAAGGCCGCAGGCCTATAGCCAATCATGTCTTCATCTAACCAGTCTAATCCAATTTCTCGCGAAGATTTTGACGGATAAAGTAAACAAATTACAAATTTGGCTGTTTTGCTTAAAGAACTACATCGATCTACTCAGGGTCCAAAGATACCCATACATGTTGAATCCTCTATATAAGGAGGAATTCAGGGTTCTGATAAAGCCATTACAGTACCTGAACTGCAGTTGGCTACGACCAACAAAAGTCACAATGCCACCCATCTCACAATAGATCCAGACACCGGTGACATCAAAAAGAAAGTTCTTCAAATGGAAGAAACCCTTCGTTCTATCAAAGGAATTGGAACACATATGAGTGTCTCCTATGCTGATCTTTTTATATTCCCAGGGGTTCATTATCCAGGAAAGTTCAAAACTCCTGACTTTGAAAAGTATGATGGGTTAGGAGATCCTTACACACACTTGAAGGTGTTCATTGGAGAACTTCGATCTTATGCAGAGGACGAGAAGTTCAAAATACAGTTGTTCCAAAAGAGTCTGACTAGAGAAGCCCGCTCATGGTATACCAGATTAAACAATTCAAAGATCTATAGCTGGGAAGAGCTAGTTCACGCCTTCCTTAAACAATACAGCTTCCAGTCACAGATGGCTCCTGACAGGTACCAGATTACCAAGGTCAAGAAACAATCCAATGAGGCTTTTAAAGAATATGCTCAAAGGTGGAGGCGCCTTGTTGCTCAGGTGATTCCTTCTATGCCAAAGTCAGAAATGGTCATGACCTTCATCGACATACAAGAAGCTCCTTTCTATGAAAGAGTCTTAGCTGGCATTGGTAAACTATTTGCTGAAATGATCAAACATGGAGAAATGGCTGAGATGGGATTGAAGTCAGGAAAGATTCAAGACCTAGTCGCTCTCAAAGCTATTGATGAGCACATCCAATCCGAAAATTATGGAAACAACCCTTGGAGGGTCCATAAAAAGAAAGAAGAGGATGTTTCCTTGATACTACAAGGTCAGAAAGGCAATCAGAATATGCCCATCCAACGGAGAAATTACACTCCTTTTCAAGCACAGTCTTCAAAACCTCCAATACCTAAAGGTGGAGAAGTCAAACGCCCTCGAGTGTTTACACCCCTAGGGGATTCACTCGAGAACATTCTCAATCTTCTAACAACTCAGAATAAAATCACGCATCTTCTTCCACCAGCCAGGCCTAATGGGAGGGGTTTTAATGCTGTTCAAAAATGTGCTTACCATGCCGGGGCACCTCGACATGATACTCAAGATTATTGGGCCTTGAAACATACGATCCAAGATTTAACAGACAACGGTGAGATAGTGGTCACCAAACCAGATCAATCACACGTACAAGACAACCCTCTTCCTCCACACAAAGAGGAAAAGGTCAACATGATTAACTGGAGCAATGGACATAGTTCCAATCTTAACTGGGAAGCATCTCAGAGCATCAAAGACGATGTTAACAAATGGGATTATGCAAAGTTCCAGTTTACGATGGAACGGAAGATTAAAGTTCTGTGTAAGCAAATTGAGCAATTGGCCGAATTTGTGACCTATCAGCATCAAGTCACACGCCAAATAATTTTTCAGGAGCATGCTAGTCTCCTCCCTTTGGTTATGAGTACTCCATCGTCACCTTCAAAATATGAAACATCGGAGGACAAAGTGACGAAGAGAGCGACTGCCAAAACCCGTCGGGATTTTACCAATAAAAGGGAATTTACATAGCTGGGCCAACCTATGGAGGAGATACCTCATATGCTAATTAATGAAGGAAGAATCAATTCCCTCCTACCTCCAATCAATCCCCATCCAGGACAGTTTAATCATGATGGAGTATGTCAGTATCACTCCCATTCACGCGGTCACAGCACGGAAGAATGTTGGGCACTCCGCCACCTTATTCAGAACTTAATCGATAGCGGTGTCTTACAACTGGCAGACAATGATACTGTTCTATTTGAGAGTGAAAATACCTATCCCACTAAATGGAAGGGACTGGTAGCAGTTATATCCACTGAGGCTGATGGGGCTGTTAAACCACTCATAATTTAACTCAAAAGAATTAACAATCCTTTGAAAGTGGCTGCTCCAGAGCCAATCAACCTACCATTCCGACCACAATATCTTATTATCAGCTTACAGAAAGTTCCCTGGAATTATGGAGAAGCTGAAGGATCCACATCTCATACAACTACTGCAGTGTTGAAGGAAAATCCATTGTATCTTCCCCAACGGGTGATGAAGCCCGCTATCAAATCAAAGGGGAAAATTCCCATGGAGAAAATTGAAAAATTCCTTCGTGTTATGGGTCATAATGAAGCCAAGGTGGTTTTAAGCTTAAAAGAAGCTCCACACCAAATTTCAATATTAGACTTGGTTTTAACTTCCGAAGATCACAGGAAGATTTTACTCAAGGTTTTGGAAGAAGGCTATTTGCCGAAATCAGTGGATGTGGAAAAATTTCAACATCTGGTTGATCACATTTTCAACAACAATGTGATCTCTTTCACTGATGATGTCATACCGCCCGAAGGGACAGGTCATTGCAAGACGTTACACATTGCGGTTTTTTCCACTAGATACATATTAGCTGGAGTCTTGGTAGATGGAGGTTTGTCTATTAATATGTGTCCTTATGCTACATTACTAAAGATGAATGTCAATCTCAAGCGAATCCGAAGTAGCCATACGATCATCAAAGCTTTTGATGAATCCTGACGAAATTCAGTCGGAGAGATTGAGCTGCCAACTGAGATTGGTCCCCATATATTCTGTGTATCTTTTCACGTACTTAAAATAGATACAGGATACAACCTGCTTCTAGGGAGACCGTGGATTCGTATGGCCGGGGCAGTCCCCTCCACTCTTCATCAGCAACTTAAATACATTATCAACAATAGCCTAGTCATAGTCAATGCTGAGCCGAAATGTCCTCAACATGGTCACCTTCCATTCATCAATGTCAATTCAGATGTTGAGCCGGTCAGTTTTCATGCTTTGGAAGTAAGCAACACTCAATAACATTCTGTTGGGACGCCATTTCCCATTCCCAGGATTTCTGATGAAGTGATGGCAGCTACTCAAGAAATGATGTCATTGGGACACTAGCTTGGACAAGGGCTAGGTAAAAATCATCAGGGTATTAAGCACCCGATTCAAGTGTCCACTCAAGCTGGTACAGCCGGACTAGGCTATTCTGCCAGTTCTAGTCACAGGAATCCACATAAGCATAAGCAGATTCCTTCCACTTCAGCCACACGGCTATTATCTCCACCTATAAATCCAGAGTCTACACAAACTCCGGTAAAGGTGCCAACTAACATAATGGCTATGTTATTTCCTAAGTCTATATAGGTAAAGGATAAGGAAGTCTTTGTTCCAGATCCCAAGGTGGAAGAAGAGGAATGAAGATTCAAACAAGACATCGTCCAAATGATGTCAGGCATACACATCATTGTCCATGATGAACATACAAACAGATACACCCCAGACGATGATTGCCCAGACGTGATGGTCATCATTCGGGAGAAGGAGGATGATGACAGCCCCTCCATCACTGCGGTCCACCTGGACTTTGCCCTTGCCAATTAGACCATCACTCCTGGCATTGGTCGACAAGGGACTCTGAACTTAGATGTGCTTGTACTTGCTGATAAGATGCCTCTTCTCCACAAGGATTGTAACTTTGATGAAAAGTTAGACTTAGACTTGATGGAAATACAAGAGGACATTGGGGTGCCTCTGGAGATCAAAGAATGGGTCGAAGACAAACCTAAATCTAACCTTGATCAAACCACATCTTTCAACCTTAGAACCTTAGAAAACCCTAAGTTAATCCAGATTGGTTCAGACCTTACCCCAAACCAGAGGAATGACATGGTTACACTATTAACCTAATTCTAGGATGTGTTTGCATGGTCTCATGAAGACATAGTGGGTTTGTCCACTGACATTGTTCATCATCGCATTCCCATCAAAGAGGGATTCAAGCTAGTCAAGCAGAAACACAAGCGAACACATATCCGGAATGGATATCCAACATCATTCCCGTACCTAAGCTTGGAAGAAAGGTGCGAGTTTGCGTGGATTATCGGGATCTGAATAAAGCTTGCCTTAAAGATAGCTTTCTCATGCCATTTATCCACATTCTCATTGATAATACTGCTAAATACGGCATGTACTCCTTTGCTGATTGCTTTACGGGGTACCATCAGATCATGGTTGCTGAGGAGGATCATGAGAAAATAGCTTTCATCATGCCTTGGGAACCATTTGCTACAGACGGTTATCTTTCGGCATCATTAATGCTAGAGCTACCTATCAGAGAGCTATGATGGCTCTTTTTCAAGACTTAATACACAAAGAGATAGAGATCTGCGTGGATGACATCATCGTCAAGTCGTAAAGGGAGGAAGACAACTTAGACCATCTCATAAAGCTCTTCAACAGGTTGCGTAAGTACAACTTGAAGTTGAATCCAGCCAAGTGCGCCTTCGGCGTTAAATCAGGTAAGTTGCTAGGATTTCTAGTCAGCCACAAAGGGATTGAGCTGGATCCCACCAAAATCCAGGCCATTACGAAAATGCCCATTCCTCATACAGAGAAGGAAATACGGGGATTTTTAGGAAGAGTCAACTTCATTAGTAGGTTCATTTCTCAACTCACAGCAACCTGTGAGCCTATCTTCAAGCTGTTAAGGAAGAACTCCCCCATGAAATGGAATGATGAGTGCCAGAAGGCCTTCCTTACAATCAAAGATCAGCTAGTCAAAGCTCCTATTTTGGTACCACCCAGGGATGATGTTCCCCTGTTCATGTACCTGTCCATAAGTGACAATGCCATGGGCTGCATGTTGGGTTAGAAAGACGATAGAGGCCGAGAACGAGCTATCTATTACTTCAGCAAAAGATTCAGCAGCAGTGAACACAAGTACAATCTGATTGAGAAGATTTGTTGTGCTTTAGCATGGGCTGCCATGAGGTTACAACATTACCTCTATAAGCACATAACCCATCTCATATCCTGTGTGGATCCTCTCAAGTATGTGTTCAGTAAGCCCATAATAAATTGTCGACTGTCCAGATGGCAGCTGATTCTGCAACAATTTGACATTGTTTACGTGACGCAAAAGTCCATTAAAGGTCAAGGAATCGCGAATCAACTGGGCACCACACCTTCAGGGGATTTCAAACCATTGGAAACATACTTCCCCAATGAAGGGGTAATGACAATTTAGCAACACCATCAGTATGATACACGTCAAACATGGAACATATATTTTGATGGAGCTGTTATTATGGAAGGTTCTGGAGCTAGAGCAGTTCTTGTGTCCGGTACGGGGGAGCAGTATCCCATTGCCGCCAAATTGTAGTTTGTTAGCACCAACAACACAGCTGAATATGAAGGCTGTATCATGGGGCTAAAACTTATCCGTTCAATGGGCATCAGGCAGTTAACTGTCTTTGGGGATTCAAAGTTGGTAGTCAAACAATCCACTGGAATCTATCAAACAAAAGAGCTACATTTATTGCCTTACCATCGGCAAGTTTCAAAAATGGCTTTAGAGTTCGAAGAGATCTCCTTTCTACACATTCCTCGTAATAGGAATGACTTCACGGATGCGTTAGCAACTTTGGCCTCCTTGATTCACATATCTGACAAGGAACACATGCCACGCGTCACATTAGCCCTGCAAAAGGCACTAGCCTATAGGAACTATGTTGGAGAAGTATCAGATAAGCTACCTCCTATCCAACACCCTTGGTATCAGCATATCAAGGAGTACTTACGAGATGAATCTACACCCGCTGAGACGAGCCTAACTGAGCAAAGGCAGATTCATCGACTAGCTATAAAATTTTACCTGAGCGGAGATGCACTCTACAAGAGAGATGTAGGACTAGGTCTCCTCAGATGCCTGGACAAGGATCAAGCTCAAAGACTCATGGATGAGATCCATGGTGGAGTATGTGGCCCACACATGAGCGGCCCTTTACTTGTAAAGAAGATCCTCAGAACAGGACATTATTGGCTCTCTCTCAATGCTGACTGCAATGACCACGTCAAGAGATGTTATCAGTGCCAAATTCATGGGAATGCTATCCATGCCCCTCCACAGGAGCTCCATAGTATGAGTTCACCTTGGCCCTTCTCAATGTGAGGTATGGACGTGATCGGACCCATTGAGCCTAAAGCCAGTAATGGACATCGCTTTATCTTCACCATGATCGACCTCTTTACCAAGTGGGTAGAAGCAGCCTCCTTCCCCAGGGTTACCAAAGAAGTCATCATTTCTTTCATCCGAAACAATGTTATTTGTCGATATGGACAACCAGAGGTGATTATTTCAGACAATGATAAGAACCTTAACAACAAAATGATGGAGGATTTATGCAGTAAATTCCACATCAAACACCTTAACTCCGTCATCTACCGTCCAAAGATGAATGGTGTTGTTGAAGCGGCTAACAAAAACATCAAGAAAATCATGCAAAAGATGTCTGCCAACCACAAAGGATGGCCAGACCTATTGTCTCTTACTCTGTTAGCCTACAAAATGTCAATGCGCACTTCAACTGAGGCAACCCCCTATGCATTAACATATGGGATGGATGCAGTACTCCCCATAGAAGTAGAAATGGAATCCCTCAGAGTGTTGATAGACGCTCAGCTGTATGAAGACCAATGGGTACAAGACAGGTATCACCAATTGTCTCTAATAGATGAAAGGTGAACTGCGACTATCTTCCATGGTCAATTATATCAACAAAGGATCGCCAGATCCTACAACAAAAAAGTCCGGCTACGGAAGTTTAAACAACACGACTTGGTTCTGAAGAAGATCATCGACAGCCAAGATTAGTCTAAGGGAAAATTTGCTCCTAACTGGGAAGGCCTGTTAATTGTCAAGGAGGTATTGACGGGAGGTGCTCTAAGATTGCAGGAAATGGACGGCGATGAATTTCCACAGCTTATCAACTCAGACACAGTGAAGCGGTACTATGTCTGAAGTTACTATCAAGCAAACATCCTGGCGTTGGATCATCAGGTTGCCAGTTATTCCGGTTCTTTAACACTTCATTACATACAACTCTTTTCCACGCTATGCCCCTCAAGGAAACATACTCTTTAAGCCAGCAGCCTGGCTTCATTGCACTCTTACAACTTTTGTCATCCTACTAGGGATTGAACCTCTCACGTTTACAGTTTGTCCCCCCCAAACATGGGATCAAACTTTTCACACCTACAGTTTATCCTCAACCTAGTATTAAACTTTCTTCCTCGCAGACTGACCTGAACATGGGATCAAGCTTTTCAACTCGTCCTGAGGGGCGAACTACATCGACCTGATCTCCTTGATACACGGGAGTATGTAGGCAACCATATTTTATATAGCCCGTTCGCAATAAAACAAAATCAACAAAAATACTGCTACACCATTTTCCTTACAAAAAAAAAGCAACAAAAATATTCCTACACCTTTTTTGCCATAAACAGCGTTGAACCTCTTACACCAGGTTCGAACTTAGCAGACCTGATCTCCTCTTCAACAGGAGTACATAGGCAGCCATTCATGGTTCGGTCTAACTCCCTACCAAAACACAAATACTTGTCAACGGTATTGGGATTAAACTTCAATCCAACACATTTCATTGGCTTCAAACCAAAGGGATTGAATTACCTGAACTCATCCTAAATAGGAGATTCGACAACCATCTAAGCTGCGGTTGTACCTCAAAGAGCAACACCAATCTATAAGAGATGAAATTAACTAGGCTCCTCCTAAATAGGAGTACTGACGACCATCTATGGTGCGGTCAATCTTAGAGAGGAAAGCCACACTCCTCTCAACATTTCCATACAGAAACCAGTCCCAAAACACCAAAGACGGTAGGGATATACACAGATCCATGATCCATTCTGAACTATCTAGAGATAACTCAATGTCCATCCAGCAAGGAGGAGGTCAGAATACATAAAGATCACAAGCCCTGAAGAAGCAGACAAATATCAAACAAATATTCAGGCATATTTAAAAGGGAAGTGATCAAAAATATATTTCCCTGCTATATATAATATTGTTTGATATACACAATGTAAATTGTACATGACAAAATGGCTAAGCTAGTATTTGCAGGTAAATACAAGGCTATCTACAGATTGGTGTGCATACGAGCTAGCAGATCTAACATAGCATCTCTCTCAGGAGATGGAGGTAATATTGTGGTCTCCTGTACAAGGATATCCACACGAGCCAGCAAGTCTGAGGACATCTGTATGGTGACACGATGCTCATCAATGTATGCACTCATCTCGGTAAGCATGCCAGTGATAAGGGACCTCACTGTAGTACTATCTGTGATGGTACGTCCCAGGCAGATATGGCGCTATCCTGCTCAATTATCACTACATCTCTTACTGATCTGGCCTCATCGCGCTCAACAACAGCGACATCTCTATGAGCTAATGCCTCGTCCCTCTCTAATAGAGCTACGTCTCTCACATCAAGAGCTGTCAACATCAGGGCTCTAGCCTGATCTCTCTCAAAGGTCATCAAATGAAGACTCTGCTCAAAGTACTGTGCTGAATGCTGAATCACGACAATGCTAGTATTGGGATAATCTAAGAGAGCTGATGGCAATCCAGTAAATGGCTCCTCCTCAGTGGGAGAATCAATGTCCTCCATGGGCTCTCCACCATCTGAAGCAATGCTCGACACTGTGGATACTACCGCAACTGATGAAATCTCTGTCTCCATCCACGCAGAATACTCTAGCGAATAACCTGGATGGCTAACAGAAAAAGCAGCTATCTCACGCTGATCCCAACAAGCATACACACGGGATCGATCCTCTACTGATAGATGGCGAGAAGCTAAGCACTGACGTAACGCCCCATCAAAAGGATGAAAGTCCTAGAACTGGTCAAACTACGACATCACCACCAGTGGGTGGTAGGTAGTCATGCCCCTCAAACCAGCCAGAGGGAGATATTCCATGCCCAGAGCATGAGTAATGAAACTGTATGGCGAACTGATCCCTGAACACGACAAGATAGGAAACGAATCTACAATAACAGCCAGGAAAACGGACCAAGATGCAGGATCTGTACACTCCATAGGCTGAAAGGAATACGACATAGCTATCTCATGGGAGAAACAATACCCGTGTCGTCTAAATGTGCCAATTTGTCCCAAGAGTGACATAAACCACACGTATAGCATGACCGAAATGCATGTGAATACCCCTGTAGGGTAAGTGTTGGGAGAATGCATATTATGATTTGATGTTTTAATGTATATGATCATGATTATTTGTAAAGTCCTTCAAGTAAAATATGTACAAGGACTTAGTGATAGATCAAATTTGTTAGGTTGATCTTGAGATGTAATAGATAGGCTTCGAAGAAATCGTAGTGTATCATCTGATCAACATTGCAAAAGTCAAGGCAAAAACGTAGAGCTTCGAAGATCGTAGTGTGCCTGCCTTGAAGGGCCTCTTCGGAAATCATAGAGTTGTCCCAACGTTTGCCGAGCCATCTCAACGATTGTAGTGTGCTGAAGGAAACATGGAGTTTAGAAGTCAACGATCGTAGTGTGCTCTCAGAAACGTAGAGTCAACACCACGAGCAAGTGAAGATCGTAGTGTGCAGAGGTTTAAGAAGAATCGTAGTGCTCTCGGCTGATAGCATCAGACAAGGCACCAAGATGATAAGACACTACGATCTGAATCATAGAGTATCATGATATGAATCGCAGAGCATCTGTCGTGTGTTAGACAACGTTGAGCCTCGTGATCTGTGTGAAGATAGATTCCAACAATTGAGGAATGGATTCTAGACGTTACAGTACTCATCAGTCCCAAAGTAATATGAAATATCCTTAGTATGCAACAAAGAAACATATTGAAGAAGCTAAGGAAAGTACCATTGGTAAGGGGTGCGAAACACCTTTTCAGGTGTTAGGTGAGAAAGCAGTCCGTTGTGTCAGTGGGCCAGAATGCAGCTTCAGAAGATGTGCAAAAATGTCTCCATCAAAGATCAGAAAAGTCAAATGTATTTAATGCCTCAACGGATGGATCCAACGGATAGTTTTCAAGATCACATATATGCAGATCATATAGATGAGAAAGATCTAAGCAAGCATTGAACAAACAACGTAAAGAACTCTCTAAAGCTCAACTCTACGATCTGAGATATTGCAAAGCTTGCTCAGCTACTTAGTTCTTATGAACAAGTGCTTACACAGTAACTGAGTAGCAACCATCAAGAACTCAACATTATCAACCAACTGAAGAAGAGTACCAAGTCTGCTGGACTTGAAGTGTGACAACCCGAAAATTTAGATAATTATTAAAATACTAAAATGATGGATTAAAGGTTATAAGATTAACCTAGACAGAAAATAAGTGTATGGAATTGACGTTTCTGTGAAGGAATTTTAAGGATTTCAAAATTTTTAAGAAGAACCTATATGGTTTCTTAATTGAATGAGAATAAAGAAATATGGGTTACAAAATTTCAAAACCCTAGAAATGAATTAATATGTACTTGAAGGAATATCGAGAATAAGGTATTACGATACCTGTAAATTTAATATGAACTGAATAGTCTAAGAAATGTTATATAAGTACATATGGAAATTTTATTAAGGAGATAAGATTTCACATGAAGAGATGTTATAAGGTTAAACGAAGATGAGTATATGTATAGAAATATATATACTTAGTAAGGTGCTATAAATATTTTAGCAAGAGGAATGATGAATTAAGTTAATGATATAAGGATCAAGATAAAACTATGTTAGTAATTAACATAGCTTGAACGTTGGCCTTGACTGGCAAATAATAATTTGAATAAGTATAAAGTTGTTAGTTAATACGATTAACAATAAGAAGGGAGTAATTTAAAACTCAAAATTTGAGTTAGAGATAGAATTTTGAAGCATGGACTGCTCGGTTGCGTCCGCAACGTCAAGATTAGTCAGAATGGACAGTAAACACAAAATGTGTAAAGGTTGACTTTTGGTCAAAGTCAACAGTTGACTTTTTATGGATAAAAGTCAAAATTAGAGTGAGAAGTGAAATATGTTATGATATGATGTTATATGGATAATGATATAATATTTAATATTATACCAATGATGTAAAGCTAAAATATGAGATGAGATCCAATATGTAGACATGAATATTGGTATCAAAGTAGTTAGTAAATTAAATTCATAGTTGAATTAATGATTGAATATATTAAATTTATATATTTAATATATAAATAAATTGTTTGAAAACAATTTATGGAGAGGAGGAGGAAATTTAATTAAATTATACAATATAAATTGTATAACTTAAATAAGTTATTAAGTATGATAATTAAATAACCTAAATGGTTATTGTTATTTAGTGGTCCTTGTATTTAAATATATACTAGTGACCTAATCTAAGAGAATTGTGAAGCATGTCATAATTTATTTCATGATTATGTGAGTAAGTGAATACGAATATTATGTGATGGTTTATATTTGTTTATTATATAATCAAATAAAAGAAACAAGTGTAATCCTAATTATATATTAGGAATGAAGGGTTGAATAACTTAAGGGTTATGAGATGAGAGAATTATGGTATATAAAATATATGCTAATTTTAAGAGATTTATTTTATACATCTCAGTTAATTAATTTTATAACCTAATTAATGTAAGTCTAATTGGGTTAAGGAAATTAAATGTACTTGGGGTAAGAATTTGTATTTAAATTGAGTACATGGAAACCATAATGAAATGAGTAGGGTAAGATAAAATTTAGTGTAATGGATCATATTAATTTTATGGCCCAAACATTTTAGTTAGGAAGTCCAAATATTTTATTTGGAAAAGCCAAAGGAATTAAGTTTTAAGCTCAAGCGAGCCAATTGTTAAGGAACATGTGGGAGAGATAATATTAAAAGTATTGGACTATGTAAATTTCTTGGCCCAAGAAATTAAATTTAAAGTCCAAAAGATTATTTATGGAAAGCCTAAATTATTATGGGTGGGACAAGTAATGGATGATGTTATTTGTTATGGCCCAACTTTTAGCCCAAGTGGGAGATGACTTTTTGGACATTAAGTAAATCTAATAAAGCATAAAAGAAAGCAAAAGTTGGACAAGATAAGGCCACTTGGCCGGATAAGAAGAGAATGGAAAGAGGGAATGTATGTAATGATTAATTACTTTAGTGGTGGCCAACTCATCTCATGTGTCACTTGGTTATTTCTCCAACACTTTTTCAAAGCTTGCAAGCAACAATTATATGAGAGAAAGAGAGAGAATGAGTGGGAGAAGAAGGCCACATGGCCGGATGTTATAGGGAAGAGAGAAGGAGGAGGAATGAGATAGTGTAATATATCTATCTCTAATCTAGCTTATTTTGTTCTCTTTCATCTCTTTTATTTTTCTAACCAAAGGAACCAAAGAGAGAGAGAGAGAATAGAAGGGCCAATTTCGGCAGCCATGGAGGAGAGGAAGATGAGTTTTTGATAAGTCATCAAAGCTTCATAAGCAAATCTAGGAAGAAGAAGAAGGAGAGCATGTGAACAAAAAGGTATAAACCCCTTTTGTTTATATAATTTTTTTGATTATTATAAATCAAACTTTGAATCTATGTTTCTAAACTCAAAAACCTTAGATCTATATGTTTATGAGTGTTTAATGTTTAGATCTACCCATATTGGGTGTTGATTTAGTTGGAAATCGAAAATAAAGAAAAGTGATTTTTCTAGTTTTATAAGCTCTAAAATTTCTATGTACTTTGGATTTCCACCGTTTTTGATCTACACCTTCTTTTTGTGATCCGTCAAAGGGAAGTGCTAGATATGTAAGTTAGCTACTAAACCCAAGTGATAGCACTCAAAAATGTTGAGTACACAAGTTGTAGTGACTGATTTAGGAAAAATTGTTTTGTTGCTAAAAGTGAAAAACAGACTATTTTGGACAGTCAAAGAGTAGGGGCAGTTTGGTCATTTTTTTGGACATCTAAAAATTTTGGAAAAATTTGGGAGTATACTATGATAAGTTATCTAACATCTCCAAGTGGAATCACTGAAAAAGGAGTTGTAGATTTCCGTATGGAAAATATTTAATAAAGCACGAAAAACTGCAAAAAGGCCATTTTGCTTCTGCCCAAAAATTTAAAATGGCAGTTTCGGTCACTTAATTTGTGAGAAAAATTCTGGCCTTTTGGGACATGAAAATATATGGTATTAAGTACCTTGTGTCCAAAAATGAGCTCATTCCGAGTTAAAATGAGCAAGTTATGACCATTTCAATTTCTGTGATTTTCTGACGAAAATGGCTATATCCGGAGTTCTATAACTCTGATGGCCACGAAATTTAAACTGGAGTGTCACGTTAACACGTATAAGATTGTGTCAAGAGATGAGAATTTCTGGAGTTAAGCACAAGGTAGCTAATTTCTTAAGGAATTAACTAAATTCTTTTTTAAAAAATACCAAAGGAAGTTGGAAAATTTTGGAAAAATACTTTTTGTGTATGAAATATGTGTATACATGTTTGTACAAAGGATAGAAAAACAATAAGTTGATTTGGTATTTTCATGAACGGATATGGAATTCAGCTTGCTGAATTAGAAAATCTGATGAATCCAGCTTGCTGGATTGAAAAGAAGTTTACTGAATTGAAAATATGTTGAATCCAACTTGCTGGATTGCAATCTAGCTGCTGGATTTGTAATCTAGTTTGCTGGATTGCAGTTTGACTTGCTGGATTAAAGGAATTATGAATCCAGCTAGCTGGATTGAAGTATTAGAGAAAACAGCTTACTGAATTAGAGAAAACAGTTTGCTGAATTATAAACATTTTGCTGGATTATAGAAAAGAGTTTATAATATGAAAGATTAAGTGTTTAATCATAATGAATATGATACAGTGATTGAATAATTATCCAAGAATGATAATAATACCGATGTGTTACGATGTTATATAATATTTGATTAAGTGTTAGATAATCTATTGACAAAGTAATTGTATTATGATACAAAGTAGAATATGCTGATTGAAAGACCAATCTTATTATTAATGATAGGTCTTACCAAAAGAAGTTAACTTAAACTGCGTAGCAGTAGTCAACGAATCAGGCAAGTTTTTCCTAACTCAAACTTGAGTTGTATGTTCAAAGCATGTTAATGAATAATTGTTGTTAATTATTCACGTCTATATTGATTATTGATTCGCACGTTGTGCATATTGTAAATGTTCATCAGGTATGAAAGGCTGATCACCTTCATTACCATTTGGTTCAGTTAATCTGTTCATGTTTATGCTTGACCATTCATTTTTATTGACTTGGTCGTTCAGCTAAGAAAATTTGTTCATGCTCTTTCACAATGTTTATATTGTTGAAAGGTAGCTAGCTTATTGTTCAATTCTTTCAATCATGATATATTTTTATTGAATTTAAACTTGCTGGGCAAATTTGATGCTCACCCTTGCTATATCATGAAAAAAAATTTCAGATTAAGATGAAAGCTCGAGTAAAGACAAAAGCAAATGCAAAGTCCAAGATTAAGCTATTATGTAGTTAGAACTATTAAATTTGCTAATGCAAATATTAATGTAAATCTTCTAAGATATTGAAGGTATGTATTAAGTTAAGGTTGTAGACCGTGGGGTTTATGTTGTAAAAGTTTAATGTATAAACAATTTATGTTTATATCTTTCGCAATAGTTATAGAAATAGTATACCAGATCCTTGGTGATTAGGACCGAGATTTGGGGATGCTGCAGTTGGTATCAGAGCTGTAGGTTATAAACCTTAGGTAGGTGTACCTTAGGATATAACCGCGGAGAGATGATAAGTAATAAACTCGAATAGAGTTTAAGCGATAAGAGATGAATTTTTGGAAATTCATTATTAAGTAAAGAGAAAGATAATTAAGATTCAAAGAAGAATCTTGAAGAGCTATAAGGATAAGAATCCGGAGTTACCTGACTCCAATAATAGAGATGAAAGGTGATAATAAATAGACTATGTCTATAAGATGAGAAGTGTTAATAAAATCATACTATAATATGATTAAAGAAAAGAATAAGAAGATCGTAAAATAAAACGATCATAAGTATAAGGAGAAATGATTACGAAATAAGATCACGACGTGATCAGATTAAATCGTTGAATAACATAAGATATGTTAAGTGATTGGAATGATATAGCCTAACGCTATAAAGAGAATGTACTATGAAATGGTACGATGTAAACTCAGAAAAGAGTGGCAAATGTTAAGATACGGATTAAAGAAAATTCGTATTAAGAAAAGAGAAAGTAAGAATGGTGTGGAATTTCATTTGAGGACTCAAGTCAGCAGCTGAGGTGTATGATTCCTTGTATGGGCAGGGAATTTGTAATTGGTTTTAGAATCACTTAGCTTCTTGGTCGATATAGTGGTTAGGTTGACCGATTCTTTGTATGGGCGGGGAATTGTTCGCTTAGCTTCCTATATTGATTAGTGGTCTAGTTTGGTTTGACAACCACTTAGTTTCTTACATTGATAATCATTGGAACCTAATGTCGCACTATTTGTTATATGCATGTGCATAAGGTGATTCTTTTCTCATGTGTATAACGAATAGATAGAGAATATAAGGTTAAGTACGAGTTCTTAAAACTCATACTTATGGTACGTTCGTGACTCATAATTATATGAAATGTTTATGAACCCCTCAGCGAATGGATGCCAAAGGTCTGACTAGGACAAGTTCTTAAACTCATATGATTGTGGAAAGTTCCTGAACTAATAATGTATGGTAAGTTTGACGAACTGGTATAGCTATGTTGAGATTGGAGCATTGAAGATGATAGAAATAGATAGACTTATTAAGAAATGGATCAGTAGAGAAATTGAAGTTGATGGTGGAAGCATAGGTATTCCAAATCTTCTAGCTATGTTAGACTTCAATGTTTTTGACATCAAGCTAAATTCGCACTGATGTGCTTTTAAAAATGAATTTTTGTTATCCTCGACACATGGTGACAAGTGTGTAGGTGTGGACTTCGGGCCACTAACACATCGTTACATGTTGTGGCATGATGACACCAAAGATGATTTTCAAAGGTTTTTGAACAGTTTAAAGAAGAGTCTAGGCCAATTGATTCGGCTAGACGAAAATAATTTGAGATCTCAAAATGTATTTTTATATCATTAATGCATCATGCAACCTGGTGCAGAGATGATAAAAATGATAGAGTTATCAATGCAGAATTACCTAGTGTGGTATGTGATCTAAAGATCGTCAGCCCACTATGGAATGATGTAGTATGACAAAGTCACACAATGACGGAATCCTCAAACGTACTGTAAATACAGTGCGGTATCATGACGTCATAAAATGATTTTAAGAATTTTAAAGATAATTTAAGTGCCAATTAAATTTGGACAGAAACATGTTTCGATTGAAATTCGAATTATTGGTATACGTCTAAGCTATTTGATTCAGCTAGACAAATGTTTATGGAATTCAAAGTATTCTTTGAAAGCTTATGCCGAACCAAATTGCTTTGGTGCGGAATCTTATGATGAGTCTGAGGTAAACAACCCTGAAAATGGGGATATATTAATTGGATAAAATACTCCAATTTAAGAACGCATATAGTCGTTCCGATTACTAAGGTACAGCAGACTGATCCTCTAAAGTACCCGCACTGGTAGTTTACCTTCTTCGTGATTGTAAACATACCAAATATAAAATATTTCAGAGGTAGAGTACCTTTCTTTCGTAATTGAAAGAGGTAGCAGGTAGAAATACCCCTAAACCTCAAAGTTCATGATTTTTATGATCCCTCAGACAGATATGAATTTTTTAAACTCTTTAGAGTAATGTTGTGGTAGAAGGTGATGATGGATATGAAATATTGTGAACTCGTTGCGTACGAGTAGAATCTGAGATGATTGAGTAAAGGTTATTATGACAACCTAGTTTTGCTGAATGTTTAGAAGATGTAAACTCCTAGCGAGTAGTTATGGTGAAATGTGATAATAAATGAGAAAACCTCAAAGGAGGAAATTGTAAAGGTTAAGTTAAAAACCTAGTTTTGATCAAGAGAATAAGCAGAGATTAGTATGCTTTAATTTCGGGGACGAAATTCTTAGAAGAAAGGGTGAATGTGACAACCCGAAAATTTAGATAATTATTAAAATACTAAAATGATGGATTAAAGGTTATAAGATTAACCTAGACAGAAAATAAGTGTATGGAATTGACGTTTCTGTGAAGGAATTTTAAGGATTTCAAAATTTTTAAGAAGAACCTATATGGTTTCTTAATTGAATGAGAATAAAGAAATATGGGTTACAAAATTTCAAAACCCTAGAAATGAATTAATATGTACTTGAAGGAATATCGAGAATAAGGTATTACGATACCTGTAAATTTAATATGAACTGAATAGTCTAAGAAATGTTATATAAGTACATATGGAAATTTTATTAAGGAGATAAGATTTCACATGAAGAGATGTTATAAGGTTAAACGAAGATGAGTATATGTATAGAAATATATATACTTAGTAAGGTGCTATAAATATTTTAGCAAGAGGAATGATGAATTAAGTTAATGATATAAGGATCAAGATAAAACTATGTTAGTAATTAACATAGCTTGAACGTTGGCCTTGACTGGCAAATAATAATTTGAATAAGTATAAAGTTGTTAGTTAATACGATTAACAATAAGAAGGGAGTAATTTAAAACTCAAAATTTGAGTTAGAGATAGAATTTTGAAGCATGGACTGCTCGGTTGCGTCCGCAACGTCAAGATTAGTCAGAATGGACAGTAAACACAAAATGTGTAAAGGTTGACTTTTGGTCAAAGTCAACAGTTGACTTTTTATGGATAAAAGTCAAAATTAGAGTGAGAAGTGAAATATGTTATGATATGATGTTATATGGATAATGATATAATATTTAATATTATACCAATGATGTAAAGCTAAAATATGAGATGAGATCCAATATGTAGACATGAATATTGGTATCAAAGTAGTTAGTAAATTAAATTCATAGTTGAATTAATGATTGAATATATTAAATTTATATATTTAATATATAAATAAATTGTTTGAAAACAATTTATGGAGAGGAGGAGGAAATTTAATTAAATTATACAATATAAATTGTATAACTTAAATAAGTTATTAAGTATGATAATTAAATAACCTAAATGGTTATTGTTATTTAGTGGTCCTTGTATTTAAATATATACTAGTGACCTAATCTAAGAGAATTGTGAAGCATGTCATAATTTATTTCATGATTATGTGAGTAAGTGAATACGAATATTATGTGATGGTTTATATTTGTTTATTATATAATCAAATAAAAGAAACAAGTGTAATCCTAATTATATATTAGGAATGAAGGGTTGAATAACTTAAGGGTTATGAGATGAGAGAATTATGGTATATAAAATATATGCTAATTTTAAGAGATTTATTTTATACATCTCAGTTAATTAATTTTATAACCTAATTAATGTAAGTCTAATTGGGTTAAGGAAATTAAATGTACTTGGGGTAAGAATTTGTATTTAAATTGAGTACATGGAAACCATAATGAAATGAGTAGGGTAAGATAAAATTTAGTGTAATGGATCATATTAATTTTATGGCCCAAACATTTTAGTTAGGAAGTCCAAATATTTTATTTGGAAAAGCCAAAGGAATTAAGTTTTAAGCTCAAGCGAGCCAATTGTTAAGGAACATGTGGGAGAGATAATATTAAAAGTATTGGACTATGTAAATTTCTTGGCCCAAGAAATTAAATTTAAAGTCCAAAAGATTATTTATGGAAAGCCTAAATTATTATGGGTGGGACAAGTAATGGATGATGTTATTTGTTATGGCCCAACTTTTAGCCCAAGTGGGAGATGACTTTTTGGACATTAAGTAAATCTAATAAAGCATAAAAGAAAGCAAAAGTTGGACAAGATAAGGCCACTTGGCCGGATAAGAAGAGAATGGAAAGAGGGAATGTATGTAATGATTAATTACTTTAGTGGTGGCCAACTCATCCCATGTGTCACTTGGTTATTTCTCCAACACTTTTTCAAAGCTTGCAAGCAACAATTATATGAGAGAAAGAGAGAGAATGAGTGGGAGAAGAAGGCCACATGGCCGGATGTTATAGGGAAGAGAGAAGGAGGAGGAATGAGATAGTGTAATATATCTATCTCTAATCTAGCTTATTTTGTTCTCTTTCATCTCTTTTATTTTTCTAACCAAAGGAACCAAAGAGAGAGAGAGAGAATAGAAGGGCCAATTTCGGCAGCCATGGAGGAGAGGAAGATGAGTTTTTGATAAGTCATCAAAGCTTCATAAGCAAATCTAGGAAGAAGAAGAAGGAGAGCATGTGAACAAAAAGGTATAAACCCCTTTTGTTTATATAATTTTTTTGATTATTATAAATCAAACTTTGAATCTATGTTTCTAAACTCAAAAACCTTAGATCTATATGTTTATGAGTGTTTAATGTTTAGATCTACCCATATTGGGTGTTGATTTAGTTGGAAATCGAAAATAAAGAAAAGTGATTTTTCTAGTTTTATAAGCTCTAAAATTTCTATGTACTTTGGATTTCCACCGTTTTTGATCTACACCTTCTTTTTGTGATCCGTCAAAGGGAAGTGCTAGATATGTAAGTTAGCTACTAAACCCAAGTGATAGCACTCAAAAATGTTGAGTACACAAGTTGTAGTGACTGATTTAGGAAAAATTGTTTTGTTGCTAAAAGTGAAAAACAGACTATTTTGGACAGTCAAAGAGTAGGGGCAGTTTGGTCATTTTTTTGGACATCTAAAAATTTTGGAAAAATTTGGGAGTATACTATGATAAGTTATCTAACATCTCCAAGTGGAATCACTGAAAAAGGAGTTGTAGATTTCCGTATGGAAAATATTTAATAAAGCACGAAAAACTGCAAAAAGGCCATTTTGCTTCTGCCCAAAAATTTAAAATGGCAGTTTCGGTCACTTAATTTGTGAGAAAAATTCTGGCCTTTTGGGACATGAAAATATATGGTATTAAGTACCTTGTGTCCAAAAATGAGCTCATTCCGAGTTAAAATGAGCAAGTTATGACCATTTCAATTTCTGTGATTTTCTGACGAAAATGGCTATATCCGGAGTTCTATAACTCTGATGGCCACGAAATTTAAACTGGAGTGTCACGTTAACACGTATAAGATTGTGTCAAGAGATGAGAATTTCTGGAGTTAAGCACAAGGTAGCTAATTTCTTAAGGAATTAACTAAATTCTTTTTTAAAAAATACCAAAGGAAGTTGGAAAATTTTGGAAAAATACTTTTTGTGTATGAAATATGTGTATACATGTTTGTACAAAGGATAGAAAAACAATAAGTTGATTTGGTATTTTCATGAACGGATATGGAATTCAGCTTGCTGAATTAGAAAATCTGATGAATCCAGCTTGCTGGATTGAAAAGAAGTTTACTGAATTGAAAATATGTTGAATCCAACTTGCTGGATTGCAATCTAGCTGCTGGATTTGTAATCTAGTTTGCTGGATTGCAGTTTGACTTGCTGGATTAAAGGAATTATGAATCCAGCTAGCTGGATTGAAGTATTAGAGAAAACAGCTTACTGAATTAGAGAAAACAGTTTGCTGAATTATAAACATTTTGCTGGATTATAGAAAAGAGTTTATAATATGAAAGATTAAGTGTTTAATCATAATGAATATGATACAGTGATTGAATAATTATCCAAGAATGATAATAATACCGATGTGTTACGATGTTATATAATATTTGATTAAGTGTTAGATAATCTATTGACAAAGTAATTGTATTATGATACAAAGTAGAATATGCTGATTGAAAGACCAATCTTATTATTAATGATAGGTCTTACCAAAAGAAGTTAACTTAAACTGCGTAGCAGTAGTCAACGAATCAGGCAAGTTTTTCCTAACTCAAACTTGAGTTGTATGTTCAAAGCATGTTAATGAATAATTGTTGTTAATTATTCACGTCTATATTGATTATTGATTCGCACGTTGTGCATATTGTAAATGTTCATCAGGTATGAAAGGCTGATCACCTTCATTACCATTTGGTTCAGTTAATCTGTTCATGTTTATGCTTGACCATTCATTTTTATTGACTTGGTCGTTCAGCTAAGAAAATTTGTTCATGCTCTTTCACAATGTTTATATTGTTGAAAGGTAGCTAGCTTATTGTTCAATTCTTTCAATCATGATATATTTTTATTGAATTTAAACTTGCTGGGCAAATTTGATGCTCACCCTTGCTATATCATGAAAAAAAATTTCAGATTAAGATGAAAGCTCGAGTAAAGACAAAAGCAAATGCAAAGTCCAAGATTAAGCTATTATGTAGTTAGAACTATTAAATTTGCTAATGCAAATATTAATGTAAATCTTCTAAGATATTGAAGGTATGTATTAAGTTAAGGTTGTAGACCGTGGGGTTTATGTTGTAAAAGTTTAATGTATAAACGATTTATGTTTATATCTTTCGCAATAGTTATAGAAATAGTATACCAGATCCTTGGTGATTAGGACCGAGATTTGGGGATGCTGCAGTTGGTATCAGAGCTGTAGGTTATAAACCTTAGGTAGGTGTACCTTAGGATATAACCGCGGAGAGATGATAAGTAATAAACTCGAATAGAGTTTAAGCGATAAGAGATGAATTTTTGGAAATTCATTATTAAGTAAAGAGAAAGATAATTAAGATTCAAAGAAGAATCTTGAAGAGCTATAAGGATAAGAATCCGGAGTTACCTGACTCCAATAATAGAGATGAAAGGTGATAATAAATAGACTATGTCTATAAGATGAGAAGTGTTAATAAAATCATACTATAATATGATTAAAGAAAAGAATAAGAAGATCGTAAAATAAAACGATCATAAGTATAAGGAGAAATGATTACGAAATAAGATCACGACGTGATCAGATTAAATCGTTGAATAACATAAGATATGTTAAGTGATTGGAATGATATAGCCTAACGCTATAAAGAGAATGTACTATGAAATGGTACGATGTAAACTCAGAAAAGAGTGGCAAATGTTAAGATACGGATTAAAGAAAATTCGTATTAAGAAAAGAGAAAGTAAGAATGGTGTGGAATTTCATTTGAGGACTCAAGTCAGCAGCTGAGGTGTATGATTCCTTGTATGGGCAGGGAATTTGTAATTGGTTTTAGAATCACTTAGCTTCTTGGTCGATATAGTGGTTAGGTTGACCGATTCTTTGTATGGGCGGGGAATTGTTCGCTTAGCTTCCTATATTGATTAGTGGTCTAGTTTGGTTTGACAACCACTTAGTTTCTTACATTGATAATCATTGGAACCTAATGTCGCACTATTTGTTATATGCATGTGCATAAGGTGATTCTTTTCTCATGTGTATAACGAATAGATAGAGAATATAAGGTTAAGTACGAGTTCTTAAAACTCATACTTATGGTACGTTCGTGACTCATAATTATATGAAATGTTTATGAACCCCTCAGCGAATGGATGCCAAAGGTCTGACTAGGACAAGTTCTTAAACTCATATGATTGTGGAAAGTTCCTGAACTAATAATGTATGGTAAGTTTGACGAACTGGTATAGCTATGTTGAGATTGGAGCATTGAAGATGATAGAAATAGATAGACTTATTAAGAAATGGATCAGTAGAGAAATTGAAGTTGATGGTGGAAGCATAGGTATTCCAAATCTTCTAGCTATGTTAGACTTCAATGTTTTTGACATCAAGCTAAATTCGCACTGATGTGCTTTTAAAAATGAATTTTTGTTATCCTCGACACATGGTGACAAGTGTGTAGGTGTGGACTTCGGGCCACTAACACATCGTTACATGTTGTGGCATGATGACACCAAAGATGATTTTCAAAGGTTTTTGAACAGTTTAAAGAAGAGTCTAGGCCAATTGATTCTGCTAGACGAAAATAATTTGAGATCTCAAAATGTATTTTTATATCATTAATGCATCATGCAACCTGGTGCAGAGATGATAAAAATGATAGAGTTATCAATGCAGAATTACCTAGTGTGGTATGTGATCTAAAGATCGTCAGCCCACTATGGAATGATGTAGTATGACAAAGTCACACAATGACGGAATCCTCAAACGTACTGTAAATACAGTGCGGTATCATGACGTCATAAAATGATTTTAAGAATTTTAAAGATAATTTAAGTGCCAATTAAATTTGGACAGAAACATGTTTCGATTGAAATTCGAATTATTGGTATACGTCTAAGCTATTTGATTCAGCTAGACAAATGTTTATGGAATTCAAAGTATTCTTTGAAAGCTTATGCCGAACCAAATTGCTTTGGTGCGGAATCTTATGATGAGTCTGAGGTAAACAACCCTGAAAATGGGGATATATTAATTGGATAAAATACTCCAATTTAAGAACGCATATAGTCGTTCCGATTACTAAGGTACAGCAGACTGATCCTCTAAAGTACCCGCACTGGTAGTTTACCTTCTTCGTGATTGTAAACATACCAAATATAAAATATTTCAGAGGTAGAGTACCTTTCTTTCGTAATTGAAAGAGGTAGCAGGTAGAAATACCCCTAAACCTCAAAGTTCATGATTTTTATGATCCCTCAGACAGATATGAATTTTTTAAACTCTTTAGAGTAATGTTGTGGTAGAAGGTGATGATGGATATGAAATATTGTGAACTCGTTGCGTACGAGTAGAATCTGAGATGATTGAGTAAAGGTTATTATGACAACCTAGTTTTGCTGAATGTTTAGAAGATGTAAACTCCTAGCGAGTAGTTATGGTGAAATGTGATAATAAATGAGAAAACCTCAAAGGAGGAAATTGTAAAGGTTAAGTTAAAAACCTAGTTTTGATCAAGAGAATAAGCAGAGATTAGTATGCTTTAATTTCGGGGACGAAATTCTTAGAAGAAAGGGTGAATGTGACAACCCGAAAATTTAGATAATTATTAAAATACTAAAATGATGGATTAAAGGTTATAAGATTAACCTAGACAGAAAATAAGTGTATGGAATTGACGTTTCTGTGAAGGAATTTTAAGGATTTCAAAATTTTTAAGAAGAACCTATATGGTTTCTTAATTGAATGAGAATAAAGAAATATGGGTTACAAAATTTCAAAACCCTAGAAATGAATTAATATGTACTTGAAGGAATATCGAGAATAAGGTATTACGATACCTGTAAATTTAATATGAACTGAATAGTCTAAGAAATGTTATATAAGTACATATGGAAATTTTATTAAGGAGATAAGATTTCACATGAAGAGATGTTATAAGGTTAAACGAAGATGAGTATATGTATAGAAATATATATACTTAGTAAGGTGCTATAAATATTTTAGCAAGAGGAATGATGAATTAAGTTAATGATATAAGGATCAAGATAAAACTATGTTAGTAATTAACATAGCTTGAACGTTGGCCTTGACTGGCAAATAATAATTTGAATAAGTATAAAGTTGTTAGTTAATACGATTAACAATAAGAAGGGAGTAATTTAAAACTCAAAATTTGAGTTAGAGATAGAATTTTGAAGCATGGACTGCTCGGTTGCGTCCGCAACGTCAAGATTAGTCAGAATGGACAGTAAACACAAAATGTGTAAAGGTTGACTTTTGGTCAAAGTCAACAGTTGACTTTTTATGGATAAAAGTCAAAATTAGAGTGAGAAGTGAAATATGTTATGATATGATGTTATATGGATAATGATATAATATTTAATATTATACCAATGATGTAAAGCTAAAATATGAGATGAGATCCAATATGTAGACATGAATATTGGTATCAAAGTAGTTAGTAAATTAAATTCATATTTGAATTAATGATTGAATATATTAAATTTATATATTTAATATATAAATAAATTGTTTGAAAACAATTTATGGAGAGGAGGAGGAAATTAAATTAAATTATACAATATAAATTGTATAACTTAAATAAGTTATTAAGTATGATAATTAAATAACCTAAATGGTTATTGTTATTTAGTGGTCCTTGTAATTAAATATATACTAGTGACCTAATCTAAGAGAATTGTGAAGCATGTCATAATTTATTTCATGATTATGTGAGTAAGTGAATACGAATATTATGTGATGGTTTATATTTGTTTATTATATAATCAAATAAAAGAAACTAGTGTAATCCTAATTATATATTAGGAATGAAGGGTTGAATAACTTAAGGGTTATGAGATAAGAGAATTATGGTATATAAAATATATGCTAATTTTAAGAGATTTATTTTATACATCTCAGTTAATTAATTTTATAACCTAATTAATGTAAGTCTAATTGGGTTAAGGAAATTAAATGTACTTGGGGTAAGAATTTGTATTTAAATTGAGTACATGGAAACCATAATGAAATGAGTAGGGTAAGATGAAATTTAGTGTAATGGATCATATTAATTTTATGGCCCAAACATTTTAGTTAGGAAGTCCAAATATTTTATTTGGAAAAGCCAAAGGAATTAAGTTTTAAGCTCAAGCGAGCCAATTGTTAAGGAACATGTGGGAGAGATAATATTAAAAATATTGGACTATGTAAATTTTTTGGCCCAAGAAATTAAATTTAAAGTCCCAAAGATTATTTATGGAAAGCCCAAATTATTATGGGTGGGACAAGTAATGGATGATGTTATTTGTTATGGCCCAACTTTTAGCCCAAGTGGGAGAGGACTTTTTGGACATTAAATAAATCTAATAAAGCATAAAAGAAAGCAAAAGTTGGACAAGATAAGGCCACTTGGCCGGATAAGAAGAGAATGGAAAGAGGGAATGTATGTAATGATTAATTACTTTAGTGGTGGCCAACTCATCCCATGTGTCACTTGGTTATTTCTCCAACACTTTTTCAAAGCTTGCAAGCAACAATTATATGAGAGAAAGAGAGAGAATGAGTGGGAGAAGAAGGCCACATGGCCGGATGTTATAGGGAAGAGAGAAGGAGGAGGAATGAGATAGTGTAATATATCTATCTCTAATCTAGCTTATTTTGTTCTCTTTCATCTCTTTTATTTTTCTAACCAAAGGAACCAAAGAGAGAGAGAGAGAATAGAAGGGCCAATTTCGGCAGCCATGGAGGAGAGGAAGATGAGTTTTTGATAAGTCATCAAAGCTTCATAAGCAAATCTAGGAAGAAGAAGAAGGAGAGCATGTGAACAAAAAGGTATAAACCCCTTTTGTTTATATAATTTTTTTGATTATTATAAATCAAACTTTGAATCTATGTTTCTAAACTCAAAAACCTTAGATCTATATGTTTATGAGTGTTTAATATTTAGATCTACCCATATTGGGTGTTGATTTAGTTGGAAATCGAAAATAAAGAAAAGTGATTTTTCTAGTTTTATAAGCTCTAAAATTTCTATGTACTTTGGATTTCCACCGTTTTTGATCTACACCTTCTTTTTGTGATCCGTCAAAGGGAAGTGCTAGATATGTAAGTTAGCTACTAAACTCAAGTGGTAGCACTCAAAAATGTTGAGTACACAAGTTGTAGTGACTGATTTAGCAAAAACAGTTTTGTTGCTAAAAGTGAAAAACAGACTATTTTGGACAGTCAAAGAGTAGGGGCAGTTTGGTCATTTTTTTGGACATCTAAAAATTCTAGAAAAATTTGGGAGTATACTATGATAAGTTATCTAACATCTCCAAGTGGAATCACTGAAAAAGGAGTTGTAGATTTCCGTATGGAAAATGTTTAATAAAGCACGAAAAACTGCAAAAAGGACATTTTGCTTCTGCCCAAACATTTAAAATGGCAGTTTCGGTCACTTAATTTGTGAGAAAAATTCTGGCCTTTTGGGACATGAAAATATATGGTATTAAGTACCTTGTGTCCAAAAATGAGCTCATTCCGAGTTAAAATGAGCAAGTTATGACCATTTCAATTTCTGTGATTTTCTGACGAAAATGGCTATAACTGGAGTTCTATAACTCCGATGGCCACGAAATTTAAACTGGAGTGTCACGTTAACACTTATAAGATTGTGCCAAGAGATGAGAATTTCTGGAGTTAAGCACGAGGTAGCTAATTTCTTAAGGAATTAACTAAGAATGATTTTTAAAAAATACCAAAGGAAGTTGGAAAATTTTGGAAAAATACTGTTTGTGTATGAAATATGTGTATACATGTTTGTACAAAGGATAGAAAAATAATAAGTTGATTTGGTATTTTCGTGAACGGATATGGAATCCAGCTTGCTGAATTAGAAAATCTGATGAATCCAGCTTGCTGGATTGAAAAGAAGTTTACTGAATTGAAAATATGTTGAATCCAACTTGCTGGATTGCAATCTAGCTGCTGGATTTGTAATCTAGTTTGCTGGATTGCAGTTTGACTTGCTGGATTAAAGGAATTATGAATCCAGCTAGCTGGATTGAAGTATTAGAGAAAACAGCTTACTAAATTAGAGAAAACAGTTTGCTGAATTATAAACATTTTGCTGGATTATAGAAAAGAGTTTATAATATGAAAGATTAAGTGTTTAATCATAATGAATATGATACAGTGATTGAATAATTATCCAAGAATGATAATAATACCGATGTGTTACGATGTTATCTAATATTTGATTAAGTGTTAGATAATCTATTGACAAAGTAATTGTATTATGATACAAAGTAGAATATGCTGATTGAAAGACCAATCTTATTATTAATGATAGGTCTTACCAAAAGAAGTTAACTTAAACTGCGTAGCAGTAGTCAACGAATCAGGAAAGTTTTCCCTAACTCAAACTTGAGTTGTATGTTCAAAGCATGTTAATGAATAATTGTTGTTATTTATTCACGTCTATATTGATTATTGATTCGCACGTTGTGCATATTGTAAATGTTCATCAGGTATGAAAGGCTGATCACCTTCATTACCATTTGGTTCAGTTAATCTGTTCATGTTTATGGTTGACCATTCATTTTTATTGACTTGGTCGTTCAGCTAAGAAAATTTGTTCATGCTCTTTCACAATGTTTATATTGTTGAAAGTTAGCTAGCTTATTGTTCAATTCTTTCAATCAAGATATATCTTTATTGAATTTAAACTTGCTGGGCAAATTTGATGCTCACCCTTGCTATATCATGATAAAAAATTTCAGATTAAGATGAAAGCTCGAGTAAAGACAAAGGCAAATGCAAAGTCCAAGATTAAGCTATTATGCAGTTAGAACTATTAAATTTGCTAATGCAAATATTAATGTAAATCTTCTAAGATATTGAAGGTATGTATTAAGTTAAGGTTGTAGACCGTGGGGTTTATGTTGTAAAAGTTTAATGTATAAACAATTTATGTTTATATCTTCCGCAATAGTTATAGAAATAGTATACCAGATCCTTGGTGATTAGGACCGAGATTTGGGGATGCTACATGAAGAGTTCGTAGTGAACTGTAAGAAAGCCAAGTCTGCTGGACTTGAAGAGTTCAAGAGTGAACTAAGAAGTTCCTAGACTACTGGTCTAGAAGAAATATGTGTGATTCAGAAGTTGTAAAAGACATCCTTAGTGGATATCCTACTCGTTGAGTAGAAGAGTGGACTAGGATCTTTAAGTGCTCTAAACCACTTAAAAACGACTGTTTCTTTTACATTCATAACTTTAACTACTATAATTGCCATAGCTGCTATAACTGCCTCACCTTCATAACTCCACTGCTTGGTAACGAAGATTAAAACAAATATTAATTCCGCTAAGTTTTAATCATTATCAAAGAACAAGTTTAAAACGAAAAGATTTTTAAATATCTATTCAACCCTTCTAGTTAACTATTGTGCCAACTAGGAACTAGCAGTAAGTATTGCAAAACGTGGCTGACCTCAGTGTCTCTACCATGATCATCGGAATAATGGTGCAACCCTCCCTGAGAGCTCTCACTGCCATAATAATGCCGATGTCCAACTCATCCATGTATCGTGGCATGTACACATATTATAATACACACAGCATCAATGTATCCACTCTGGCCAAATGCCACTGGTCCTCTGGTATGGTGAAATCCCCAGAATATCGAGCATAGCTATCCTCATAGCCAAATCTGTTAATCAAAAAACGCTAGAATATCACGTGGTCAGATGTGATATCATCCTGCACAACTCTCCGCCTCATCCCTGTGAGAGTCATAAACTGCCGGCTCATGTCACCAATGGCCATATACACGCAAGGTCTGTCAAGTGGCAGCATCGTCAAATGTGCATAATCCTCTAAAGTCGGAGCAACTCCTAGGTCCCAAACTGCCTCTCCGGTACCCAGCGATCTAACATACCGTCCACAAATCTTGCTGGAACCTAAAACATCAAAAGAGTCATGGTATGCTTTAATAGTTGATCTACGGTCACCCTATCTGGGGGTGACATGCTATCATACCAATATCTCAGACGGGATGCCACCAATAATGGCGGGGTGTGATCTATGCGGCTGACTGTTGAAGAAGACATCTATGTGGGCCATATCATAATACCATCCTGGGGTCAATGCTGAATATCTCTGGACATACATACATATGCAAAACATGATACATGCATAACAAATAATAGATGGCAATATGATCCAGAGAATAGAAGATAGTACATATATTCCTAAATACATCATCATCTATATACATTATCTTTGTACAGCTAAAAATACAGAGAAATGGGGCACAGACGCCCTACTACCAACAGAGGCCTATCAAAAGATATAACGAGAATGGGGCACAGCCACCCAATAGCTAACAAAGGCCTATCAAAAGAGATAACGAGAATACACATCAGAAGATAACAATGATGTCAATATATGCATCATCAATCCTGTCCACCTGATGTAACTCCTTCTGAGTCACTGGATCTCTATCAAAAGGGATATCAAGCCTATACAAAGGAGGATCTGCACCGACAAAGCCAAATAGGTCATCTGAGGGGTCAGCTCCTGCGCTGAAGGATCAAACGAATCTGCCTCTACCGGATCTCTGCCCAAATGTCGGATAAAGAAATGTGCCCGGTCTAGTCGCTGGGTCAAGCTGTCAATCTGTGTAACATGAGTCGGATCTCGGACACAGGCTAGTCAATCTGTCATCATCACGGATCCTGGAACCATATCCCCCATGAACTGAGTGGCGCGGATCTAGGCTCTAACAGTACGAGGGATCCACCAATGCTGGAATAGATCTTGAGTGCAAGGACCCTATGACAATGCAAAACCATCAACACCCAACAATGGGATATCAATGACGGGTGACTGCGATACAGGCCAATAACGTCTGACATGAGGTAAGATAAGTATACGGATGTCTCCTGTGGTGCTCCTAATAGCACGCTCTCCTAAATAGAGCTCCCATCCTCCATATGTGAAGAGAGGAACCCTACGGGTGGAAATCACATACTCGACACCAGTCGGGTACCCATCCTCAAATCCAATGGCCAAATGCTCCCCATAATATGGAATCCATATGATGACATCCTTTGTCAACAAGTGCAACTGTATGCGACAATGAGTGAAACCCTCAGCTATAGGGACCTCCGCCAGTATGGAATGATGCCATCACCGTCCTCGTGGAAAGGTATCCAACCCTAATACACTCACAAGACATAAACATGGGAGCCTCTCATAGGCCCAAAACTGCCAACACAAAGGCAAACATCTGTTGTTAGTTAACACTCTTAACCTGTACATGGTAAATGACAAGGGAAATACTTGCCAGCAGAAATGGGTAAAATCATAACCAATCCTCAGTCAAGCACTGTGGGCGCATACGCATGCCCCTGAGGAGATAGGCAAAGGTGTAGGAGCCCCAATCATACTCTCCAATACGGTCCACATGTCACATGGCACTGATCAAAGCAAACGACACCGTATAAGAGTTATCTGCTATAAAGCAGCCCCTAATGATCATCAGGAATAATCACCAAAGAATGTGATCCCTGACTCTGACATCAGTTGATATGGGCTCAATCAATAGCCCACTCATAGCATCTACGCTCAAAGGACTCGTACGGACAGTCCTGCCCTTGAGCACCTCCGCCGAAACTCCTAACAAGGATCTGACAGTAGTCGGGATAATATCCGCCGTGCAAAGCATTGGCGCCCCTCCAAACTCTATACCTGTGATAAATTGCCAATCCATCAGCGTTATCATAACCTCACAATCTAGTAAATAGAGAGACTGAGTCTGGTGAAACCAGCGCTCAGACAATGCCCTGAGGTAGCCCCAAGGACAGCGGCAGGGAAGGATGGAAAAGAATGCCATGAATCCCCAGTCATGCACAATAGTTCTATAGTCAGGATGCAAAGCCTGGTACATGGAGTGAATGCTGAACTAATTTCCCTCGAGGCTGTGTAAAGCTGGGAACCTACAAAATGCAGATCGACATCATAATCCTTTATTCCTCATCAATAGGAAAGAAGGAAGATTAAGATCTAACTTTATACTTCTTTAGCATGCAAATACATCGAGGGATGTCGACTCAAATCACCCAGAAGCTCTGGGTTTTCCACCTGGATACTCGGGAGGACCCTATGGGGAATATACGCAGCAAGAGCGGGGTCTGTAACCAGAACATCCTCCTCCTCGTCCTCGACATTCGGTACATCAACCCGAACTGGACGTATCACTGCCTCCACCAACCGACGAGGTTGTCTAATAGAACGGGGTCGAGGCACTTTAGAAGCCCTCCTCCGTACACCAGAAGTAGTCCTGCGGGAACTACTCGGCTGATCCGAATCCATAATATCTGGACAACAAGTCTCCAAATCACCTCAGAAGGGGTGTGGTATTTTCTAAACTTGGAGCTTTTCAAAATGCATTTTATGATAACATGCATGCATGCATTATTTTAACATATGTATACAGTAGAGTTAAAAATACATGACTTGTAACATCCCCAAATCCCGGTCCTAATCACCAAGGATCTGGTATACTATTTCTATAACTATTGGAGAAGATATAAACATAAATTGTTTATACATTAAACTTTTACAACATAAACGCCAAGGTCTATAACCTTAACTTAATACATACATTCAATAACTTAAATGTTTACAATACTATTTTTGTCAGAAGATTTAATAAATCTAACTCCACCATAATTTAGTCTTGCACTTTGCCTTTACTTCTGTCTTTACTCGAGCTTTCATCTAAATCTGAAAATTTTATCATGATATAGCAAGGATGAGCAACAAATTTGCCCAGCAAGTTTTAAATACAATGAAGATATATCATGATTGAAAAGAATGAATAAGCTTTCAAGTTTTTAACAATATAATAATTGTGAAATAACATGAATCAAGTTTTCTTAGCTGAACGACCAAGTCAATAAAAATGAATGGTCGAGCATAAACATGAACAGATTAACTGAACCAAATGGTAATGAAGGTGATCAGCCTTTTATACCTGATGAACATTTACAATATGCACAACGTGCGAATCAATAATCAATATAGACGTGAATAATCAACAACAACTATTCACTAACATGCTTTGAACATACAACTCAAGTTTGAGTTAGGAAAACTTGCCTGATTCGTTGACTACTGCTATGCAGTTTAAGTTAACTTCTTTTGGTAAGACCTATCATTAATAATAAGATTGGTCTTTCAATCAGCATATTCTACTTTATATCATAATATAATTACTTTATCAATAGATTATCTAACACTTAATCAAATATTAGATAACATCCTAACACATCGGTATTATTATCATTCTTGGATAATTCTTCAATCACTATATCATATTCATTATGATTAAACACTTAATCTTATACATTATAAGCTCTTCTTTATACTCTAATAAGTCAAATACTAATCCAACAACTTGGATTCTAAATTTAACAACCAAATTGCCAATCCAGCAGACTGGATACAGAATACAGCAACCTGGATTCAACAAATTTCCAATCTAGCAAGCCAAACTGCAATCCAGCAAATTGGATTTCAAATCCAGCAACTAAATTGTAATCCAGCAAGCTGGATTCAACATATTTTCAATTCAGTAAACCTCTTTTCAATACAGCAAGCTGGATTCATCAGATTTTCCAATCCAGCAAGCTGGATTCCATATCCGCTCACGAAAATACCAATTCAACTTATTATTTTTCTATCCTTTGTCCAAACATGTATACATATATTTCATACACAAAAAGTATTTTTCCAAAATTTTCCAACTTCCTTTGGTATTTTTTAAAAATCACTTTTAGTTAATTCCTTAAGAAATTAACTACCTCGTGCTTAACTCCAGAAATTCCCATCTCTTGACACAATCTTATACGTGTTAACGTGACACTCCAGTTTAAATTTCGTGGCCATCGGAGTTATAGAACTCCGGTTATAGCGATTTTCGTCGAAAAATCACAGAAATTGAAATGGTCATAACCTGGTCATTTTAGGTCGGAATGAGCTCATTTTTGGACAGGAGGTACTTAATACCATATATTTTCATGTCCCAAAATTCCAGAATTTTTCTCACCAATTAAGTTGCCGAAACAGCCATTTTAAAATTTTGGGCAGTAGCGAAATAGCCATTTACAGTTTTGGAGTCCTTTGGTAAAACTTAAATAAAATGGGATCTATAACTCCAATTAACAATCCGTCAATTTTGTTGGATTCGTATCTTTCCGATATACAATTTTCATCTATCACAACCCATATTTGGATCTGTTAAGCTCCCGGAAATTAGCCCGGAAGTGGCTGGTAAAAACTGTTGTTCTAACAGTTTTCTTAGCTTTGAGTAGATTGGGATAAATTCCATAACTTGCTCATTTTTCAACCTAATTGAGTGATTCAAAAGGGGTTTTATCCTTAATACATAGATCTAGCATCCCAAGAAAATAAATCACAAATATCCATCATAGATTTCAAAAATCAAAAGCTAGATCACACCTTAGAGTTTAAGCTTTCCGGAAAATTCTATTTTTTTTTTCTATTCCTTTTTGATTTCAACCAAATCAACACCCAATATGTGTAGATCTAAATATAAAATACTCATCAACATGGATATCCATAGTTTTTGAGTTTATAACCATTAATCCAAGCTTCGAATTGGAAAAACTAAAATCAAATACATAAACTAGTTACCTTTGATCAAAATCTTGTTTCTTCTCTTTAATGGCTTCCATGGCCACTCTTCTTTCTTCTTTTCTCTCTCTATTTCCAGCCGTCCCTCTCCTCTCTCTCTCTCTCTCTCTCTACCATGGCTACCGCCACTTCTTCTCTTTCTCTCCCTTGTTAATTTCTTTTTGGTTAGCAAAAATAAGAGAGAAAAGAGAAAATGACATGATTTATGTTTGCCTAAAATATTTAGATATATCTCTCTTTTTCTCTTCTATAATTGACCGCCCATGTGGCCTTATATCTACCAAGTTTGTTTTAATTTTCTTTGTCCAAAAATGTCCTTCCTTTGCCTTTTCTTTTCCAAAGATGTGCCCCTTTACTCGGATTAAATTTTGGGCTCTTTAAATTATTGATTGGGCCAACTCTTGAGCTAAAAATTGAGTCACTCCTTTAATTCTTTTGGGCTTTCTACTTAACATGTTTGGGCCATATGAAATTTATATAGTCCAACATTCTTAATATTACCATTCCGTAATTATTTAATTAGGGTTTTTATTTCCTCAATTATAACTTAAATCCTTACTCATGCACATTTATTTCCTTAACTCGATTAGAATTGCTACAATTAGGTTATAAAATTAATTAACCAAGATGTATAAAATAAATCTCTTAGAATTAGTATATATTTTAAATACCATAATTCTCTCATTCCATAACCCTTAAGTTATTTAATTCTTCATTCATAATATAAAATTAGGATCACACTAGTTTCTTTTATTTGTCATCACATAATATTCGTATTCACTTGCTCGCATAATCATTAAATAAATTGTGACATGCTCCACAATTCTCTTAGATTAGGACACTAGTATATATATAAATACTAGGACCACTAAATAAAAATAACTCTTTAGGTCATTTAATTCTCATACTTAATGAAATAACTTATTCAAGTTATACAATTCATATTGTATACTTAAATTTAATTTCCTCCTCCTCTCCATAAATTGTTTTCAAATAATTTATTTATATATTAAATATATAATTTAATATATTCAATTATTTATTCAAATATGAATTTAATTTACTAACTAGTTGATACCAATATACATATTTGCATATTGGATCTCCTCTCATATTTTTTACTTTACATCCTTTGGTATAATATTAAATATTATATCATTATCTATATAACATCTTTCACTTCTCACGCTAATTTTGACTTTTCTCCATAAAAAGTCAACTGTTGACTTGGATCAAAAGTCAACCTTTACACATTTTGTGTTTACTGTCTATTTTGACTAATCTTGACGTTGCAGACGCAACCGAGCAGTCCATGCTTCAGAATTCTATCTCTAACTCAAATTTTGAGTTTTAAATTACTCCCTTCTTATTGCTAATCATAACAACTAGCGACTTTCTACTTATTCAAATTCTTATTTGCCAGTTAAGGCCAACGTTCAAGCTATGTTAACTACTAACACATTTTTATCTTGATCCTTATATCATTAACTTAATTCTTCACTCCTCTTGCTAAAATATATATAGCACCTTACTAATTATATATATTTCTATACATATACTCATCTTCGTTTAACCTTATAACATCTCTTCATGTGAAATCTTATCTCCTTAATAAAATTTCACCTATATTAGCATAATATTTCTTACACTATTCAATTCACATCAAATTTTACAAGTATCATAATACCTTATTATTGATATTCATTCCAATACATATCAATTCATTTCTAGGGTTTTGGAATTTTGTAACCCATATTTCTTTATTCCCATTCAATTAAGAAACCATATAGGTTCTTCTTAAAATTCATTCACAGAAACGTCAATTCCATACACTTATTTTCTGTCTAGGTTCATCTTATAACCTTTAATCCATCATTTTAGGATTTTAATAATTATCTAAATTCTCGGGTTGTCACATGACTACTCAATGCCTATATTTTGAAAATTTTTGCCATAGTTTCCTCTATAAATAGGACTATCCACATGCATATAGGCATGACTAGGTGGCCATTCAGTAGCACACATGCCCACAGTCATATACATACTATTTGCATTAAAAGAAAAAATCAAAGTCATCAATCCATAAGGGTATCCTAATTATCAGGATTACTTTGCTTTTTCACCTTTGCTAATTTGTCCTCGAATAGGATAAGAAATAGCAAAAAAAGGGTGCCAATTTGACTGTTTCAAAAGTCAAATTTTTTCACATCATTACGTTCAGCATGGTTTAATTCTAATATTTTCTATGTTGAATATTTTTTATCATGTCATTTGAGCATACATAATCACTACCATGTGCTTAGATACATTTCATGTGATAAGTCATTTTCCAACGAATAAAAACTGAAAAAGAGTACATGCATACGTTACCAGGACAGTGTAGAACACTTGTACGGTGATAGAATTTGTAGAAATACGCCCAAACTCAGCAGATCTGAAGAAGAGCTCTCAGATTTTCTTTGCGGCACAACTTGAAAATGAATTATGAAAGAAACCTGCAGGCATTTAGTAGCCACAGCTGGCCGCAGGTTCACCTATAGCTGCTGCAAGTGTACCTACGACACCCCTATGTGGGTCCCACCCCTCCGGCTCGGTCCAACTCTAGTTGCAATGGAGTTCTTACAAGCTGAAAAGGACAAATCAAAGATAAAAACGCTACGCGATTGAGCGGAATAGCCTGAAATCCTGGTTCTTCTGGGCCCGACTATGGCTTTTATATCATTCATTGGTATTCGCCCGAACACAGGGTATACTATACCAAAGATCCAAGTCGTTGCAGATCACATTCGGCAATACCTCACAGAGGTCCAATGCCATCAATTCAGGGTCGTCACCCTAATCCTTTCAAAAGAGATCCCCGGCGGGGGTTACAACGTATATTATCCGTTGACACACACATCAACGATTATCCAATGAGTATCCCTAGCGGGGGTTACAATGCATGTTCCACTGATACACACATCAGCGATGATCCAATAGATCCCGATCGGGGGCTATAATGCTTATTTTCCGTTGATGCACATGTCAACGAAGGTCAAGCAAACTTGACGTCAGTTCAGCCATTGGCAAGTAAGCCCAACGTCGCATCGAAAACCATCCGATGAGTTCATCAGTTGATACACACATCAACAAAAGGAAAACATCCTTGGCATTCATCTCCAGCAGGGATTTCATCCGTTGATATACACGTCAGCAGAGGATCAAAGAGATTCCCGACTGGGGTAACAACGCGTGGTCAACCATTGATTTACACGTCAACGAAGGTCGGGCAGCCCTGACTACACATACTATTGGCAGTAAATCCAACAGAACATTGATATGTCCTGGCGATACAAACCAGGGAGGATCAACATCATCGGGGAGGATCGATGATGGAATATGTTATACACATCCTCAAATAGACGAAGTTTTATCCCCACAGATCTCTTGAATATGAGAGGCACCTATTTGGAGTACAGTCTGTATCCAGGATTAAGGACTTTGGTGATAGCCCCAACGTCAACATCCTAATAGGTTTGGATCACACATCCAAGCTCGTCGTCATTACCATCACCGGTAGAAGTAACAGGGAGCCGACAATCATCCCCAACATGTTGGAAAGCAATCCATATGCATCATATATTTGCATCATATTGCTCCACATGACATCATGTTTATCTATGGCATTTCAAGTGTCTAGGATTCTTTATCATATCCATGCCATTGCATTGCATGAATATGATAAAGAGGGGCATCTGTAGACACTCGAAATTTTCTGCACATCTGTTACTGACATTGTAGGAGGGTGGATTCGTCTTTCAGATATAACCCTGAAAGACAGCTCATATCCAGTCCAGATACTATCGGAAGCTCAGTTTCAACCCCGAAACACACACCGGGAGTATCAGTTCCAACCTCATCGATAACCCCGAGGCCTACAGTTTTAATACCAGAAATTCCACTGGAGAAGACTGATTTTTCCCGGAGATAACCCCGAGATATTCCGTCTCAGTCCCAACACTGGGAGTAGTAGATTCCAACCTTGGAGATAACCCCAAGGAAAGTAGTTCTAGAGATAATCCCGGAAATGCTTGTTTCAAATACATGCAATCAGCTTCAGAACACTCGGCGCTTACACTGAGGCACTCGGTACAAGACCTGGCAATAATACCGGGAAGACATGCACACCTCACAGATGACACTGAAGACCTTCAACACTTGCAGCAGTCCAATCTCAGAGATGACCCTGAGCAACATCTGCTTTATCAGCCCAAACTAGAGATAAGCCCAGTGAGGGGCAAAGTCGTCATATTGCCACCTTGACGCCACATCACGCCATCTCAACATTTCAAACATACATTTCTACACAGCAATGTCCCACAAAAGCCAAGGAAAACCAATCCCTAGTGACTATTACGTAGGGTAACGGATATAATTTGAAGCTTGAAGATCGGAGGGCATCGTCCCATCTTCCTAACTTTGTACAACCTCTAATCCCATGTCATTACGTAACTCTCGACAACGACGGTCCAAAATAGGTCTTACATACCTCAGTCAGATGCCCGGATTGCAATTCTGAAAGTTTGAGCAGACATCACGTTGCATGCTTGTACGTACTTTGAGACGACAGGACCAGCGAAGCTCAGGGCACCCCGGGCAGTAGTAGGTACACCTGCGGCTCCCCCCCCCCCTCTCTAAATAGAGGGCTTGGGGTGGCCATTTTGAATAGAGAAGGAGGCGAGGAAGCCCTATCCAATTTGCTCTGTACACACCCCAAACTGAGTGCTTTCTCATTTTAAACACTTGTAAGCTTATATATAGCTACTTTTTACCGGCGGGCGCCGAGTGTTCATCCATTTCAAGTTATTGAAGTCTTCATTGGCAGCCCACTGTAAGCCTTCTTACACATTTAAAAGCCTTTCTCTTCATCTTTGTACACACTATTCTTCACGTTGAGAGCCGTGTTGTGTGTGTATGCCCGAACTTCGGTCCGTGGTTTTATTTCAGTTTGTATATATGTACTTAGATATATATATTTTATATATGGACTAACATTATCGAGTTATGCCTCGATTGAGCCTAGACTTATGTCTAAAATGTTTAACTGCTTTCATATATATATATATATATATATATATATATATATATATATATGAACTGTGTGTCGAACTCTGTTCGATGAGCCTAGACTTACGTCTGGTGTATTTAAATGCTTTCGTATATATACATACTTATATATATAAACTGTGTGTCGAACTTTGTTCGATGAGCCTAGATTTTACATCCGGTGCGTTTACTACTTTAATATATATATATATATATATATATATGTGTGTGTGTGTGTGTGTGTGTGTGTGTGTGTGTGTGTGTGTACAAATTGTTGTCGAACTTTGTTCGATGAGCCTTGATTTTATATCCAGTGTGTTTATATGCTTATATATATATATATATATATATATATATATATATATATATTTATATTTCATCCCGCCTGGAGTTTACTTCGTGGCGGTTGACATTTTTACAGCTTTCTATACATTTCGTCCCGCCTGGAGTTTCCTCCGTGGCGGTTGATCGCTTTTACAGCTTTATTTACATTTTTGATCCCCCATGCAGGTGCTTCGTGGTTGTTGATACTGTTTGTATATATATATTTACAGCTTTTGTATATAACTGCTTACTGCTTACTGCTTTCATATAAACTGCGATATCATGTGAGCCTAGGAATCATGTGATCACAGATTCAGTCTACTAAATCTAGATTCGGTTCCCGTGATGGACATTTTCAGCTGTAAGCAGCTTGTAAATTTATTCACGGTGTTCGGATGTCCTCCGATGGTTTTCATACCCATGAGGAATTCGACACTGCTTTGTATATTATTTTCTCGAAGATGCTTCGCATCTCGAAAATAAAAGCAATCAACCCGAATATTTAATAATAAAATGGAAGGGTAAAAGGTCTCAATTACTATTGAGAATAAGGGTTTGAAAAACCTTTTTTACAAAATATCACTATTATATCTTGTTTAAAATTGAATTTTTACATAAATTCAAACCCTATGTATTAGGTGCGAACGAGACCTCGCACTACTTCCAAATAACAGCACATTGACCCACACACACACACACACACACATTCATCTAACAATTTTTTGAAAAGTGGCGGTCACCGTGGCAACACGGATGTCGGGGGGTGCCTAACACCTTCCCTCCGCATAAGTAAGTCGCCGGACCCTAAAGAATCTCGATTTCACCGACCAGTTTAGAAGTGTGACATCATTGGGTCAATGTGCAAACCTTTTCTCGGTTGGGTTGGTACAACCAGTTAAAAAACCAATTGGCGACTCTTAACAGTCTATCGTCGACATTACACATGTCGAACCTTTTTCACTTGTTTTTTCAAACAAATCTCACCTAACACGATAACACAAAAGAATAGGTAACGAAAAGGGACAAATAAAAATCCTGACATCGACAAATAGTTTTATGGCTTGATATGACTGTGATCGACTTTAGTTGTTTGGTTGCTTGAATTCCCATAATAGGTTGGTTAGGAATATGAAAGCTAACAACCTTATAAAAACAATCAATTTTAGCATGATGAGCAGTTAACCAATCAATCCCTAAAATAACATCAAATGTAAGTATTTTCAAAGAGATAAGATCGACAGGTAATGTGAGGGTGCCGATTTGAATCAAACAAGACTTATAAAGAGTAGATGTAATGAATGTTTCTCCCAGCGGAGTTTCAACAGATAAGTCAAAGTATAATTTATCTGGAGTTAAATTTAAAAGTTGAGCGCAAGTAGGAGAAATAAAAGAATGGGTAGAACCGGTAATAAATAAGCTATAGACTTCGTAAGAGTTTATGATTAGTTAACCCGTGATAACTTCGTTTGGTTCGTCGCTTTTTGGTAAGTTACGAAAAGTGCTTTCACTTGAACTATCGATTTTGACTTGTCTGGGACATCCTTTAGTTTCATCATTACTGCTGGAATTGATTTTCGCTATAGGGTATATTCCACCCTCAACTACTTCCTCGTACTCCTAATCCATGATCTGAATCATTAATCTTCGATCCATATCGAATTGGGGTTGACCGCAATGTACAGGGTAATTCAAAACTCGATGTTGGGTTCTCCCAATTGCTATCAAAAAAGAGAAAATACATATCATTTATTTTAGCCTTCTTGGATCGGACTTCTCTTTCCACAATATCAACGCATCGTGTAGCTTTTATCCATGCATCCTTCATTCTCACTCGTTCAATTGTTTCTTCTTTCAGCTAATCCTTGACATTTGAATTCCCAGATTCCAGCTTTATCATCTTATACTCTGCCAAAGAGTAATTCTATTCAAGCATCACATATCGGGTAACAAAAGCATGAATTGTTGCATCCCTTTTCTCCACGACCGCCTGCCATTCTTCAGCCTGCTCTTCTAAATCATGAATACGATTTTGCAATTCTACATTTTGATCATAAAGTTCTCCTAATAAATCCTCCTCAGATTCCTCTTCTTCCTCACTCTCAACTGCTAAATCTGCAACTAGCTCGGGTGCAGCTATTAATTCTTAACTCGCCATATGGATATCTCTAATTTCTTCTTCGCTTGACATCCTACAATCAAGTTTAATAACTTAATTAGTACTCCCCAATAAAATCTTTGTTATAAAAAAATATTATACTCCAGTATTTATTCTTTAAATGAATCTCCTCAATTCATCACTTAAAACTCTATATGAGTTCATCCATTGATTTTCATAAGTCATTTTTAAACACTGCCACAAAACAAGGGTTAATTGACATGTCACATATTATCCCTATATTCTGACCGACCAATTAAATAACAAATAAGCTTAGGTAGGTCATATTAGCGAAGGAATTACACGTCTCTCCCCTCCTAGTTCTAGCCTCAAATCTCAGTCATGGATCATATCCCTAAGCTTTGATATCAACTCTTACGCCCCCAAAATAGGTATACATCACCCATTCTGAGTCGTCAAATACATAATATAGCATTTAAATATAACTTCCTTATACACTACGACAAAAACGTAGCTGAGAGTTTTTGCACGAATATTGTCTAATAGACAATATCCAAACTCAAATGGAGTCCTCATTACAATTATTATCGCACTATTTTATAAAATAGTGAGGACTACTGCAGCCACCACCTTAGACCGTCACTCCATTCCCCGACTAGTCCCGGCTACGTTCTCATTTCCTAAAGAGAACAATGAAAATAAAAGGGAGAGCTCAACTAGCCCGGTAAGAAATATTATGACTAAGATAGTGCAGAATAAATTATCGATAGCCTTCAACAGTCTTAAATTAATAAAATACAATAAACATCAAGTTTAACTACAGTGGAACAAGCAATCCATTAGAAGAGTCAAGTAGAGCATGATATCTACTATCCTCTATGATTTAAAAAGTTTATCCTCAAATTTTATAGATGAGACTCAACTTAATAAATAATCCACATCACTGAATTATCCATACACTACGGGCCAAGGGTATACATTAGTATTACATCTACGAATTATCCACGCACTACGGGGCAAGGATATTCGTGTAATCACCAATAGTCATGATAATGCCAATAACTATCCATCAATGCACTACGGGCCAGTGAGGACTTTTATCGCATCATTTGTAACATTACGGGTCATGATTATACCGAATAATCCATGTTCATAATTATACCATTCAACTGTACATTTATGCACTACGGCCAAAGATGACTTTCATCATAATATAAGCATAAGGATGATGACAATGATATAAGAATTTAATTAAAAGAAAACAAAGGATAAATTTTTAAAGATTTATGAATTAATTTATGCAGAATTCAATAATGTCTAAATTGTCAACATAATACTACTTTGTGGAGTAAAATTCAAGAATAATATTATATCAAAAATAATTTGGACCGAAAAGAACTCAATTTTTGTCATGAATAGTACCCCGGGTTAATAGTACTCTGACATAAAAAAATTAAACTTTATCAAGAATGCTCAGAATAATATTTCTATGAAAAGATACCGAATGAAGCGCAAATTTTAAGAATATTCTACTAATTTCATGGAGTGTAGAAGCAATACTTTAACAAAATGAGTGTAGAATTCGGAATCTAAAACGAAATAATATTACTTACATACTATAGAGTATGGAAGGAAATATTATTTCATACGAATACTGAACAAAAATAATATCCTTTACAACTGTTGAACGAAAATAATATTTCTTACGAATATTAAACGAAGATAATATTCCTTACGAATATTAAATGAAGATAATATTTCTTGCGAATATTGAACGAAATAAAATTTCTTACGAATACAAAAAATAATATCGTAAGCGAATATGAAATAAATAATACCCCTTACCTCAAAAGAAGAATATTTTTGACTGGTATAGCGGATATATTCTTGAAGAAAAACTTGTATTATTTGCAACACTCAAAGTTTCCTTAAACTCAAAGAAAAATGCTTAATATTACAGAAGAATAATTCTCTAATTTTGGTGTGGTTTTCATTTCTAAATTGAACATCCTATTTATAGGAGAACGCCTGGATACTGTTTGGATGCACAGTAAAGAAAAAATCACGGACTGCACAGTGAAAAATATTCACGGGCGTCGGTTGAAACTTTTTAAATTTTAATTTTACTATTCAAACTCTATGAAGACACTTATGCAAACACTATGCATAATAAAATATAATATATTTTATTTCTCATAAAAAACACAACTTATAATAATAATAATAATAATAATAATAATAATAATAATAATAATAATAATAACACACTCCTCCCGTGACCCTTAAAGTCACCCCCACCTCCTGCCATTTTTTTCAAATATATATATATATATATATATATATATATATATATATATATATATATATATATATATATATAAACAAAACTGAGATAACTTTCTCCCGACTATTTTGAAAAATGGGTAAGGGGGTCCATATAATACGCCAAATGTTCTCATGACTTCTCACGTAAGCATCAATAATCAATACCGTGTGCTACTATGCAACCACGCGTATTACTGTAGTTTTATCACCAGATAATTTAACTATTAATGGCAAAACTTTCGTCGTTATTTTATAAAAAAATATTTTTGTCGTTTTCTAACTCCGATGGTAATTTCGTTGTGGGGTCCACCAATGATTGTGCCGTCGTACGAATATTTCCTATTAAAATGAATATTCGCCGACTAATCTAATATTTTATAACAACTTTCTTACTTTGTAAAATTTATAAATATTACAACCAACTATAACATTATATCAAATCCACATCATAATATTCAAAAATATATTTTGAGAAAAAATCATCTTTATTCATAAAAGTTGGGGTCTTACATTTCATGTCAAAGTAAGTAAGTAATTATCACTTAATCTTACTTAATTACACTTTAATAATTATATAATATTTATTAAATAATAATTAATTAATTGATTAACTCAATTTATTATTTAATCCTAATTAAGTAGTTATCCCAATAACACTAACTCATTTTAATTATTACTTAACATCATTTAAATAATAATTAAGTAATTAATTACGTTTCATTTTATATGTAATTAACTTACTAGCCCATTAGTGGCTTTAAAGTTATTTATTACAATAACCCATTTTCATTACACTTCATATTGACACTCAAATTTTCGCTCAACATTTTTAGATTCGTGGTCCTTCACCGAAACGTTTGTAGAACAAAGTCTACAACTCGGATTTTGGTTCCGTCAGAGGCGTTGGATTCGTATCTTCTCGAACTCCAATTTCCATTAATCAAACATAAGATTCTGTCCTGTTTAGATCCCGGAAATCAGTGTCAAAGTGGACTAATCCGCAAGGACATTCATAACAGTTTAGTCATTTTCCAGATTTGAGGTCCTTTACGGAAACACTCATATCTCGAGATCTACATCTCGGATTTGGGTTCATTTTCTATCGTTGGATTCGTATTTTCCCGAAATACATTTTCCATATATCAAACACCAAATTTGAGTTTGTTTTGGTTACCGAAAACAGTCCACAAGGGACTGATCAGTAGCGTGTTCTCAACAGTTGGGTAGTTTGAGATTTAATTCATTACTTGCTCATTTTAAAACATATTTGAGTGATTTCAAATGGGTTTAGCCCTTAACTCATGCATCTATCATATCAAGAAAGAAAACCTAAAATATCACTTGTACATTTCAACATGCACATGATAAAGCATGTTAGTTAAACAAAAATTCCTTTAAAAATTCATCTAACATCTTTTTCTAAATCTTAATCACATGAATTCATTAAAAAATCCACAAGTCTCCTTTGATAAACCCATGATATAACACTCCAATCTTTGTATTAACTATATCCAACATGCATCACAAGAATCTATCATAAAATTTCATAGTGCATGCATGCACGTGCCTTTCTCTATCCATTTGGTAAAAATATCTCTTTTGATCTTATATTAAACTTCAAAATTGTTTTGATCATCATTTAAAACATTCATACACCAATAGATGAAGAGTTTTTTTTCAAAGATACAACTTAAGACTCGTGTTTCATCAAAAACCCAACAAATAAGAAATCAAACTTTAAAAATGAAGAATATCAATACCTAATTTTTCTAGCTATCTTCCTTATCTTCCCAAAGTAGTTTAGCAACTTAGCATGCATGAAGTTCAAGACCCTCTTCTTCTTCCTCTTGGCCAAAATCCTCTCTCTCTTTATTTTCTTTCTTTCTCTAGCTAAGGAGCTTTGAAGTGTAAGTATACAAATGAAATGAAGTTAGTGGAAATGGGTATAATTGAAAGTGTAAGCATGCTCCTACTAACTCTCTCCCCTAATCATTACTTGCTTGCTTAGTCACTAAACCCATGTGTTGGGCATGCTAGGAGGGTTACACTTGTCGTGGGTGTTTGTTTCAAAAGATTATATCTAAGATATTTGACAAGCTTAACAAAAATTTCAAATTCTCCCTATTATGCCCTTTAGTGGCCGACCATACACCCCCATTTCTCCCATTATAGATTTGTTTTTATTGTGTTATATACTTACTATAATGATTAAATGTCCTTTCTTTCATGGACCAATGGTTGGGCCTCTTTAATTAATGTTTGGGCTTACAATTAATTAGTTTGGGCTATTAGTAGTCAAGTTTATTTTTATATTACTTGGGCTACTATTTATTAATTCCACATGTTGGGCTAAGTTAATTCATTTAACTAATGTCATTAAGGTATAACTTCCAATAAAATTAGTAGGCTTGATTATTCATCCAATTTGTGTAAAGACGCCTGATCCCGGTACTAATCACCACAGATCTAGTATACTATTTCTATAACTATTTGCGGAAGATATAAATATAAATTATTTATACATTAAACTTACACACTATCCCCAAGGTCGAGAACCTTCATGTAATACCTGTATTCCATAACTATCCGACATATAATGTCACTGGCTTCTCTTGTATCCGACGTATTTGTCTTAATCTACAATGTATATCATGATATAGCAAGGGTGAGCAACAAGTTTGCCCAGCAAGTTTGAATTTTATTAAGGATATATCATGATTGAAATAATTGAACAATAAGCTTGCTACAGTTCTACAATATAATTGTGAACTAGCATGAACAAATTTTCATAACTGAACGAACATTGAACATAAACACATCAACTGAACCAGATGATATTGAAGGTGATCAGCCTTTCATATCTGATGAACATATCCAATATGTACAAAGTACGAATCAATAATTCATAGACATGGTAATCAACAATGATTAACCATAAACGTAATTGAATGAACAACATGAGGTCGACTTAAAGAAAACTTGCATGTATCAATGACTACAGCTACACAGTCAATATAGCTTTATCCGAAGACCTAATATTGATAATATTGATCTCCAATATTAGAATAATATCATCATAGTATAATACTGTTAATTACAGTTATAAAATAACCTAAACATATAAGCATGTATCCCTATCGGTCTATTAAACACTTAAGACTCGGCATCAAGTCAAACTATTTCAGTCTGAGTTGAGTCCAGTACAATTTCAATATCCCGGCGGCCTAGTCGGACAATCATCGAGCCTATTTTCCTTAAGACTCTGCCTAAACACATCATAATTATCTTAGATAATTTATTATCCAGCCAAAGTATTTTTCAAAGTCTCATAAACTCCGCACTTGATGCTCTGCCTTTACTCATTTACAAGTTAAACTCCTCAAGATAAACTCCGCGATTTCTCTCTTTATATTGCTCCACCAAAATGTATGTCGAAGATCATGGTACATTTTAGTACTCCTAAGATGGATTGTAAACGGTGTGCTGTGCGACTCCATCATGATTCTATACTTCAAGTCATAATCATTAGGAACACAAAGTCTAGAGTGGACTCGAAGTATTCCTTCTTCATCGATTCTTGCTTCTTGGATAGCACCTTCTTGCACTTTCTTCTTCATACGCATCAGCTCCAGGCCCGTAGCTTGAGCAGCTTTACCTTTATCGATTGAAGTCAGTTCTACTCATATATTTGATATCATCACGTGGGTACTTGGAGCCTTTACCTCTATCTCCATCCTTTGCAAGTCATACAAAATGGGCCTTTGTGTTGATAATATCGCACTTGTACCCGCATATAATCTTCTACTCAATGTGTCAGCTACTACGTTTGCTTTTCTAGGATGGTATTGGATGGTATGATCGTAATCTTTCAACAGCTCGAGCCAACGTCGTTGTCGCATGTTGAGTCCCTTTTGGGTGAAGAAATATTTGAGGCTTTTATAATCAGTATAAATCTCCACTTTCTCCCCATACAGGTAGTGCCTCCAGATTTTCAACGCAAAAACGACTGTTGCCAACTCTAGATCATGAGTAGGATAATTCATCTCATATTCTTTGAGTTATCGCGAGGCATAGGCTATGACTTTCCCATGTTACATGAGAACACATCCTAACCTTTTTCCCGAAGCATCGCTGTAGATAACAAATCCATCCAAACCAGATGGTATTATCAGAACAGAAGCCGAAATGAGTATTCTCTTAAGCTCTTGGAAACTCTTCTCGCATTCCTCGCTCCATATGAATTTTGTATCTTTTCGAGTCAGCTGAGTTAACGGAGTAGCGATTCAAGAAAATCCTTCCACAAATCTCCGATAATAACCAGCTAAGCCCAGAAAACTACGTACTTCGGTTGATCCCAACTTTATATGGCTTCAATCTTCGCCGGGTCAACAGACACTCCATGTTTTGACACCACGTGCCTAAGGAATGCTACTTCCTCAAACCAAAACTCGCATTTGTTCAGCTTGGCATATAGTTTGTTATCGCGAAGCCTTTGGAGTACCAGCTTCAAATGGTGCTCATGATCTTCACGGCTTTTGGAATAGATGAGGATGTCATCAATAAAGACAACAACAAACTGATCCAAATATTCTTTGAATACACGGCTCATCATATCCATGAAAGCAGCAGGAGCATTAGTCAACCCAAAAGACATGACTAAGAATTCATAATGCCCGTACCGAGTTCTGAAGGCAGTCTTTGGAATATCCTCAGTTTTAATCTTCAGCTGATGATATCCAGAACGAAGATCAATCTTTAAAAAGAATTGCGCTCCTTGCAACTGGTCAAACAGGTCATCAATGTGAGGTAGCGGATACCTATTCTTGATGGTGACATGGTTCAATTCCCTATAGTCGATACAAAGTCGCATGCTCCCGTCTTTCTTCTTTACGAATAAAATAGGAGCACCCCAAGGAGATGTACTAGGACAAATGAAACCGATATCTAACAATTCCTGTAGTTGGACTTTTAACTCCTAAAGTTCAATAGGAGGCATTCGATATGGAGTTTTAAAAATGGGCTTTGTACCAGGTTCAAGGTCAATAATGAATTCAACTTCACGTTCTGGGGGTAGACCGGGAAGTTCTTCAGAAAATACGTCAAGAAATTTACTAACAACAGAAATATTATTCAAATCTGGCGTGCTTTAGTTCAAGTCCGTGACATGGGCTAAGAAAGCTTGACATCCGTATTTTAATAAACGAATAGCTTTATGGCTTGATATGACAATGATTGATTTTAGTGGTTTGGTAGCTTAAATTAGCATAACAGGTTGGTTAGGAATATGAAAACTAACAACCTTACTAAAATAATCAATTTTGGCATGATGAATAGTTAACCAATCAATCCCTAAAATCACATCAAATACAAGTATTTTCAAAGAAATAAGATCGACAGGTAATGTGATTCTGCCCACTTAGATTAAGCAAGATTTATACACAGTGGATGTAATAAAAGTTTCTCCTAACGGAGTCTCCACGGATAAGTTAAAGTCTAATTTCTCCGGAGTCAAGTTTAAACATTGAGCAAAAGCAGGAGAGATAAAAGAATTGGTAGAACCGGTATCTAGTTGAAAGTAGTATGCACACAAGCCAATCATGTTTAATGATAAAACATATACTTTGTAATAATCTTATTCATTTATTAATAAAAAGTATTAATTTATTAAAGGCTTTTAATTATCTACATGATGCTGCTTTATAATATGTGATAAACTCATAGTTTTAAGCAATGGTTTTAGAATAATGATGATGATCATTCTAATGAGATCTAAATTCTTAGAAGGCTTAAAACTAAAATAGTTCCCAATCATTGGATTACTAAATTGGGGATTAGTGAATTCAGATAGATTGATACATACGTTGCTTGCTCATTGGATGGGGATGATTGATCTCATGATCATTTGTGTGTAGACACTAAAGCAAGTATGTTGGTGCTTATTAGAGAATAAGTTCACTGAACGTGGCTCGCTAAGGAATACCTAGTGGAGTTTTACTTGCCTGTCAATAGGAATTCTTGTAGTGATAGTAGTACAAGTGATCATTGGACTTTCATAGCATCTTGTGTATGAAGAATTATACTTTAACTTATTTCTTAATACCCTTAAGGTATATCAAAGGGTATGCTTAGGTATGATAAGTCATAAATGGAGATAATGTTTGATCAATAAAGAATCTACCGCTTCTAGTAAAAGAAGAGAAATGTCCTATATGATTCGATATATGACAACCCAGTAGTCCATGGCCAAGGTAGAATGAAATTAGAAAGAAGTTTCTACTTTGTATTATTTGGAGTTGTGCATTTAAGAGTCGAAATACATATAATTAAATAAAATAAGACTTGACAGTAATTTCATGTCTTATATTTAATTGGGACATTGTATGGTGGAAGGATTGAATTGTACGGTAACTATATACTCAAAGGTTCTTTTATAAATAATGTTAAAATTTATATTATCTAGAAAGTCATTGATCGCTGGGGAGGCTTATCCCTATTGTAAAATAAATATTATTTATTTAAATAAATTAATAATTTAATTAATTTATTTAAATAAGATTAGAATTGTTCTAATTGATTTATTCATAACCGATTTAATATGGAGAACCTAAAGGGTCAAACCATAAAAGGAAGAATAATTATTTAAAAAGTTAATGACATAATCGTAATATTAACTTAAGTATATTTAGTTTAATCTATGTTGATAGAATAAATTAAATAGTGTAATATTTATTATTTAATATTTTGGAAATATTACACATAAATTAATAAGAGGAGTCTTATTATTATTACTATTATTATTATTTAATTACTAAAGGAGTTTGAAAATTAATTAATAAAAGTACTCTCATATATTCCTAATAAGATTAGGAGGTTAAATTAATTAAAACAGTTTAATTAATTATCCCTAATAAGATTAGGGAGCTTAATTAATTAAAAGATTTTATTAATTAAATAATACCCTATTTTCTAATTAGATTAAAAGAGTTAACTGATATCTTTATAAGACGAGTCTTATATCAGATATCAACATACGTGATTCCAATTGTTGGAGAGTACGGTCTTTTTCTATGAGAGATAGAAAAACTAGGGTTTTACCAAACACCCTTTTTCTTGAATATTTCTTTTTCCTTGGTGAATCACCTCTACAGGCCAAACACTTGGGTGGTTAACGTTGATCAAAGGAAGGAACCCAACCCGGTGGATTCAAGTTGAACACGAAAAAGATTTGGAGGTGGACTTGTACCTGAGGATGCTCGAATCTTCAAGGGTATGATTCTCATTCTTTATCTTTTCGTTTAATTAATAATTATGCATAAAGGATGATCCGGGTATATAGTTTGTAAAAATTTTAAACTCTGATATTTCCATGCTTCCGCTTATTTTTGCAATTTGATTGCGTGTATGAATATTACAAACCTAACATTGGTATCAGAGCCAAACCTTTATGCGAATTATTAATTATTTTAATTTGATATGTATGTTGATATGTGTTTAGAACAATTTAATTAGGCATAATTTTATTGTATAAAATTTATTTAAAAATAAATAAAAATTAATTGATTCGCGAATCATGCTTTTTCAAAAATCACTAATCATGTACATGCAGTTTAGTTATAATAGTTATGTTATATATGATATAATATATAGTTATATTATCTACAGCAGACTAGTATGATTTCTTTTTTTCATGATTCGCATGGCATAAGTAACTATTATATATATATATATATATATATATATATATATATATATATATATATATATATATATATATATATATATGTTACATACTTAACATGCAAGATCATTCAAATTATATATATGACATATATAACGTGATTTCACGTCTAAAATCGTGGCCCTATACACCGAAGTAATCATACGACAATTATATACATAATATACTTAATAATTTTATAATTAAAATAAAAAGTTTATTTTAATTTTTAAAATTAGATTTCATGCTAACTAATTAGAGTTGAAATTGGATTCCCTATTAACTAATTGGAGTTGAAATTAGATTTCATGTTTCCTTAAATAAAAGAGTTTATTTAGATATGAAATAAGATTTCATATTATTCAAAATAAAAGAGTTTATTTGTGAATAGGAAAGAGAATCTGTATTTCCTTAAATAAAAGAGTTTATTTAGATATGGAATAAGATTTCATATTATTCAAAATAAAAGAGTTTATTTGTGAATAGGAAATAGAATCCGTATTTCATTTAATAAATGAGGTTTTTTAGACTTGGAATTGAATTCCATAATTAATTAAAATAAATGAGTTTATTTTAATTAAATATTTTAATTAAAATAAAATCGTTTATTATATTCAAAATTCGAAAAATTAAAACAAAAAGGGTTTATTTTGATTTAAATCTGGATTAAAATAAATGAGTTTATTTTGATTCAAAATTAGATTTTATGATAACTAAATTTGCCCATTAAATGATATCAATATATATATATATATATATATATATATATATATATATATATATATATATATATATATATATATTGAATGATTATTACTCATGAGATGAATTTATTTATTGATGCATATGTAGATGTGTTTGATAATAAATAAAATTGATTATGGACTATAGACCAATGTGATTGGATTTTATTTTAGTTGGATGCATGAATGTATGTGTTTTATTAAATGGGGTCTGCGTACCTCGTCTCCTCTAAGTTTTTCTTAATCTAAATTCTATCTCGCTCCTATGTAATTTCTCTTGACTGCTGATCAAGGTTTCTATTTATTTTAAAATAGTTTTGTAATAGGAATAGTTAGAATTACTTTTTGAAGAATTGGAGATCAAGGAGCAAGGAGCGTTTGAAGACCCGTTAGTAATGGAGCCTGGGGTTAAATGTAATAGTTATATTTAAATTTAATTATTGCACCCTAGGTTTGACCTCTTGGTTCACTTGGTGGCTCTAGTGAGCCAAACTAGAATAAAGTCCATAATCAATTCGGGTAGAATATAGTATTCTATATGTGCATGCTTACTATATATATATTATATATTATGCAAACATGCTTCGCATGTTCATTAATATGACACATATTTTATATATATGTGTGCATGCGCGCTAAACAAGATGAGATAAATTAATAACAAACCCCTCAATTTTTTTATATTAAATCCTAAGTGTTCAAAGATATTTGGAATATCGAACGTCGCCTTCTAGCATAATAAAAATAATAGAGTATCAATTAATTATTATAAGTTTGTTGTGTCACCACAAGACTAATCTTAATTTTTTGAGATATTAATTTTATCACATTTGATGCTTATAAAGAAAATTGAACAATATTGTTTTGTTGTGTCACCACAAGGATAATATTTTTCTTTTTTGAATATATGGAAGTGCTAGGTTGGACTTAACTTAGATAATTTTGATTCGGATGTGCCACCACTTGATCAAAATAATCTAAGAGTCAAAATATAAGGAGTTGCATAGTTGATATAATTGATTAGAGTTGTCTACCTATTTATTTATATATAGTCTGTTGTGCACACACAAGGATATATACATTTGAAATGAGATCCTTATTCTCACTAGCAAATCTTTAATTAAATTTTGTCGAACTATATAAGTGAGGATAATATAGTTTGAAGAAAATAGTGGGAGATACCAATTTAAAATAAGACCTAAATTATTTTGGTAATTAATAAAAGAATGTATGCTAAAATGTTGTTAATTACAAATTCATTTACATAATTTTACGATGTCTAAATTACCATCACTGCGAAGCATATTAGATACTATTTAACCGGACCGAATTAAACGGATTGGTTAAGGAATTTGAGAATAGTTCTCACGGCTGAAAAGCTATCTTATGTCCTTAATACACCTATCCCTGCAATGGTTGCAGACAATGCCTCTAAGGAAGAGATTGCTACTTTTAAAAAGTGACAATATGATGCACAGTTGGCTCAATGCATCATGCTTGCATTCATGAGTAACAAGCTTCAGCGTCAGCATGAAACTATGGATGCTCTTACTATATTCCCGCACATCAAGTAGTTGATGGTGAGGAAAGTTGGACTGATAGATATCAGATTTCTAAGGAACTCTTCCGATCTAGAATGAGCGACGACACGACAGTACAGACAAACGTCCTTAATATAATCAATTTGATTGAACAATTAGGACACGAGTTTTGTCATGGATGGAGAGTTGAGCCAAGATTTGATCTTGCACTCACTCCCGGACTCCTTTCATAATTGTTGTGAATTTTTCATATGAATAAGCTAGATATCAGCTTCGCTGATTTGCTTAACATGTTGAAAAATAGTTGAGAGTCACTTTCTAACCAAGAAAGACCAAGTCTTACTGGTAAGGGCTAAATGATCTTCTAAAAAGAAGAACAATTCTAAGAAGGTAAATAAAAAAGGCAAAAATAAAGGATAATAAGAACAAAACTGATACGGATAGCAAAGGAGTTTGCTTCTACTGCAATAAGCCTGGACACTGGAAAGAAACTGCAAGAAGCATCTTGCAGAGGCTAACCAGAAGAAGCTTAGTGAAGTTTCGGTTACAAATATAATTTTGTTCATGATTTAAAATAATTTTTTCTTTAAGTCAATGTTCTACATAGGTATTGGATACCGACTTTGGTTATCATAAATATAGATTTATGAATGGACCAAGCAGAAGTAGAAAGCTAAACAAGAGATAAGTAATCCTATGTGTGGGAAATGAAGCAAAGGTTGCTACATTAGCTATAGAAACTTATAGTTTAGCAATGCCTACGGGTAAATCTATTAATTAAGTCAATAAGTTGTTATTGTATTCCAGTTCTAGTTAGAAATATTATTTCCATATTGTTGTTGGACAATGAAATCATTGATATTATATTTAAGAATAATTATTGTTCTATTTATAATAATAATATTTTGTATAGAACTGGAATATTACTTAATAGTTGTATATTTGACTTACGTGAAAATAATTTTGCATATTGAACAAATTAGTATAAGAAAAGGAGATGATCATTCAAAGAGTTGAATATGTGTATTTACAGAAATACAAGTGTGAATTATTTGAAAGGTTCTAAGAATTCAGAAGTGAAACAAATTGGCAAAGTATTAAGATTCTTTGATTAGGTCAAGGAATAAATATTTGTGCAATAAGTTTCTAGATCATCTCAAATGGTTTTCTCACAATGGACGCCTCCTGATACACAATAATTGATTGATGTATCTAAAAGGAAAAATTATACATTGTTGGACATAGTGCGGTCCATAATGATTTTACCGACATTGTAGTATTCTTCTTGAGTAATGTCCTAGAACGAAAAGGTAACCTCAAAATCCGGCCACAAGACTCCATAAAAGTTATGGACAGGAAGGATTCTTAATTTTAAGTATGTTAAGGTAAGGGGTTGTCTATCTTATGTGAAAAGGTTTCAAAGGATAAGCTTTGGACAAGATTTGACAAGTACAGATTTATGGAAAATCCTAAATTAAGTTTAGGGTATATGTTCTATAATCCTACTTAGCAAACGGTGTTTGTTGCGAAACACGCTACCTTATAAGATAAAGGTGTTTATCAATGAAGAGGCTAGTGGGAGGATAATAGATCTTGAAGAGTTCAAGAACCACAAAATACTATAAGTCAAATAAGAGGAACCTGTAGATGGACCTATTGTACCATAAATGAATCGTAAATCTGGAATAGTACCGAAGATACCAAGGAGGTATGGATTCATCATAAATGATGATGATGAGGTACACATCATAGAAGATGATGATCCAGTTACATATGATGAGGAAAGAGTTGAAGACACTCAGAGAAATGGATTGAAGCAAGCTTCTCAAATATGGAACATTCGTTTTGATAAAACAATCAAAAGAGTTTGATTTTATCACAAATAAGAATGAACCTAGTGTGTACAAAAGGGTTAGTGGGAGCACTGTGACATTTCTAATATTATATGGTGATATACCATGGATAAAGAATAACATACTAATGCTATAATCAGTAAAGATAAAATTATCTAAACATTCCTCCATGAATAATTTGGGAAGAGTATCTTAATTGGGGATACAAATCTATATAGATAGATTCAAGAAGATGCTCGACTTAACCCAAGGAACGTATATTCATTTGATGCTAAAGTCGTTTAGCATGGCAAACTCCAAGCGATGTCTCATGTTGATGAGTCATTGAGTGTATCTCTCTTAATAATCCCCATAGACTCCTAAAAGAGAGATCGTATGAGTGACAATCATGTATACAATGAAATATACGAGACTTAATGTTGATCGGTCATATTCTGGAGAAGATCACTGTAAGACAGTGAAAATATCTTAAAGTACTTAACTGGCACTAAGGATGTGATTAACATTTATGGTAGGTCTAAATTAAAACTAGAGTGTTTAACAAACTCAAGTTCTTCAGACAGACCAAGACGGAAAAAAATCCACTTTAAGGTAAAGCGTTACCTTAAACGGTGGTACAGTGAATTGGAAAGGTTTCAAATAGCAAAGAGTTGCTGGTTTAGTGATAAAGACAAAGTAAATAGCTATAAATGAAGCTGCAAGTTGACTGTTTAGATGAAAAGTTCATTACCAAACTAGGAATAGTTCATAAGTCTCATCTTGGATCTAAACATGTGTTTTTGCACTTTCATTTGATTATAGGAATAATTGAAAGATGGAAAATCACTATGGAGATAGTGAACTCTCAAAAAACAACATTACATATCCATTAACTAAAGATTATCCAAATAACAGGATAATCGTCACTTAGAGAAGAAGGGTTTGAGATACCATGGCGATTGGCTTTAGTGCAAGTGGGAGATTTAAAGTAGTATGCACACAAGCCAATCATGTTTGATGATAAAGCATATACTTTCTAACAATCTTATTCATTTATTAATAAAAAGTATTAATTTATTAAAGGCTTTTAATTATCTACATGATGCTGCTTTATAATATGTGATAAATCCATAGTTTTAAGCAATGTTTTTAGAATAATGATGATGATCATTCTAATGAGATCTAAATTCTTAGAAAGCTTAAAACTAAAATAGTTCCCAATCGTTGGATTACTAAATTGGGGATTAGTGAATCTGGATAGATTGGTACATACGTTGCTTGCTCATTGTGTGGGGATGATTGATCTCACGATCATTTGTGTGGAGACACTAAAGCAAGTATGTAGGTGCTTATTAGAGAATAAGTTCACTGAACGTGGCTCACTAAGGAATACCTAATGGAGTTTTACTTGCCTTTTAATAGGAATTCCTGTAGTGATAGTAGTACAAGTGATCCTTGGACTTGAGATTATCATAGTATCTTGTGTATAATAAATTATAATTTGACTTATTCCTTAAGACCCTTAGGGTATATCAAATGGTATGCTTGGGTATAATAAGTCATAAATGGAGATAATATTTGATCAATAAAGAATCTACCGCTTCTAGTAAAAGAAGAGAAATATCCTATGTGATTAGATAAATGACAACCCAGTAGTCCTTGGCCAAGGCATAATGAAATTTGAAAGAAGTTTCTAATTTGTATTATTTGGAGTTATGCATTTAAGAGTCGAAATACATATAATTAAATAAAATAAGACTTGACAGTAATTCCATATCTTATATTTAATTGTGACATTGTATGGTGGAAGGATTGAATTGTACGGTAACTATATACTCAATGGTTCTTTTATGATTAATGTTAAAATCTATATTATCTGGAAAGTCGTTGATCGCTAGGGAGGCTTATCCCTATTGTAGAATAAATATTATTTATTTAAATAAATTAATATTTTAATTTAATTTTTTAAATAAGATTAGAATTATTCTAATTGATTTATTCACAACCGTTTTGATATGGAGAAGCTAAAGGGTCACACCATAAAAGGAAGAATAATTATTTAAGAAGTTAATAGAATAATCGTAATAATAAGTTAAGTATATTTAGTTTAATCTATGGCGATAGAATAAATTAAATAGCTTAATATTTATTATTTAATATTTGGAAAATATTAAATATAAATTAATAAGAGGAGTCTTATTATTATTACTACTATTATTATTATTTAATTCGTAAAGGAGTTTAGAAATTAATTAATAAAAGTACTCTCCTATATTCCTAATAAGATTAGGAGGTTAAATTAATTAAAAGAGTTTAATTAATTACCCCTGTTAACGCCAAGATCTTTGGTGACGTCCCAATCACGTAAGACGCCCTAATCCTGCACAGTAAACATAGTCAATACCAAAAGCTTGACGGCTGGACCGTCGGGGGATAGCTCCGGCGTGAGAGTCAGTAAAGGACGTTCAAGGTTTAACAATGGAGGATAAAATATCTAGTGTCTCTAGAGAGATAAGAAAAAGGTGGGTCGTGTGTATGAGTACCTTTCCTTAGAGACTTCCTTGCTAGGTTATACTCTCTTGCCTGGTTTACCGTGCCACCAACTCTTATCTGCCACAGCTCCCTATCCCTCACTGATCCCAGCCGGATTCATGCAGGTTGTCACCTTTTTTCCACTGTGCATGCCGCCGACCGGATAAAATCCCATCCACATTAATGATTTTCAGACTTTTGGTCAACAGTCACCTCCTTTCATCATTGCAAGTCAAAGACTTAGGTACTAAAAGATCTAATGGACCCACCCATTGACCTGACCCAATATTAAGGAGATATAATGTGAAGACTAGGCCCAATCTTCAAGACCCAATAGGGGAGACCCGATATTAAGACCAACCCATAAGGCCCAATATGAGAAATATCATGACCCAACATTGCCCCCTAGTTTCTTATTAAACATAATATTTAATAGAAAACTATAAGCGGTTGGTGACATTATAAGATCCAACAAGATTGAAATGGGCCCAAAGCGGGACTTACCAAAATCTAATTAGTGCAGGATGGGAACAACAAAGATATGAGAATGATGGATCAAAACCAGAAATCTAATGGGAGGCCCAATCTGCTAAATATCTACAACTCAAACCAAACGCAACCTTTCAACTTCGTAATTATGACTGCCAATTTAACAAGCCACCCTCGATTGCCGTGTAACCATCAGTATAAAAGGTAAACTTTACCAAATTTGACAGTTTTACCTGCCAATTCAAATTTCTGGACTTTTGAGTTCTCCTCTCCTCTCTCAAACTTCCTTCTCAGCTCTGCAAAATTTCAACAATGGTGACTCTTAACTCGAACCAGAACTCCCCCCTTCGTGTAACCCCCATCACCACCGTTCCTTCGAACCCTAACCCTACTGAAGAAGTATCGAGCTCAGACCCCCAGATTGCCAACCCCGGCGAAAAATCAATACCTCCGAAATCCATGCCTAACCCCTCTATTTCTTCAAAAATAAGGAACAATATTCTCACGCCAACACACCCTCAATCATCTCTAAGATTGAGTTACGGAAGAATAAGGAACATTATCACATCACCGTTACCCATTTGATACGAGCTACCAAATCTGATGAGAAGATGTACCAACGGCCGGACGGTTGAACGGCTGTTCCGGTGACTCTGCTGGAAAAGGGGGTCAGATTTTCTCTCCACATTTTTCTGGTTACCCTCTTAGGGTTCATTGGGGTAGGGTTTGCCCAACTGGTGCCAAATTCTTACATCCATGTTTTGGCTTTTATCGCACTCTGTCATGAATTAGGAGTTGAACCTACTCTCGATTTCTTTTTTACTGTAAACAAAATTGCTCAAACTAGGGAAAAGGGGTTCAAAGTTATGGGTAAGCACGCCCATAAGACAGGTGAAAAGTTCGAGAGGCGGTCGTTGATAAATACTCCCTCGAGCAACAGAAGATGGCATGAGAGATGGTTTTTTGTTAAGGGACCAGAGATCGCCTCTTTACCAAATTGGGCGACTGATGAAAAGATCTCTGCTGACTTCAGAGACATTCCCGAAGAACGTGTAGCCGACCTGATCAGACTTTTGAATAGTTTCCCAAAGGAGGAATGGCAACATGGTCTTCTTTCCAAACAGGCATGGTTGTACGATCCTAAGCATAAGTACCAGACTTATTTTCGTGTATATTTCTGTGAAACCTTTAATAATATTGGTTCTGATTTGTCGTTGCACAATCTTTGCAGTGTCCTTTGTTAGACCAACCCCTTCAGAGGTGAAAGAATTTGAGGATTTTTTGGCTGGGAAGGTTACAGATGTTGATGAAGAGTTTCCCCGAGGAGAGTCTCTTCAGGCTAATCCCCTCGCCACTGAAACACCCATCGTTAATCCTCCGATTAATGAATCACAAGTTGAAGAGTCCATTATTCCTGAAACACCCCTCAAATCTCGACGAAGAAAAAGGGCCGCTAAGAAATCTAAATCCATCCGCTGAGATATAGACCCTGAAACAGAGCCAGAAACGAACCCAGAAGCAATCCCCGAAGCAAACTCTTCATCCAATCCCCCACCTGAATCTGCCCCAATCAAGAGAAGTTTGTTTGACATACCTTCACACGAACGGGTGAAAGTTCTTCGTGTCAAAAAGTTAAGGACGAAGATTACTCCCTTGACAGTGGAGGAACTTCGGGTTCCCCCATCTTCGACCAATGATCCCCCAGCCATCCCTATGGAAACTCAAGTGCCAGGCGATGGCGAGCCAATCGAATCCATTCCTTCGTTCTCTCGCAAGAGAAAACAACCATCTGATAGTTACCCAGGTTCGTCCTCCGTTCCTTCACCGGTTCGCGAACCTAATCCTGACCAATCGCCCTCTCCGAAAAACACATATATGGATCCCTCACCAACCCGTGATCAATCCATGCCTTCTCCTTTGAGACAATCGCCTTCCAAATTTCAACGTGACGCTATGGCCCCTCCAACCATGTGGCCTCGGTTTAATGCCAACTTCCCCTTTCGACTGTTTGATGCCTTCGTTCTTGATGCTGACGACCATCGCTTTGGAAACAGTTCGAACATGGATCTGCTTAAGGAAGGCATGAGTTATCTGGCAAAGGTGAATGGTTTTTTCATTTAATTTTCGTGTTTATCTTCATACATAGATATCCAAAACTGATCAGATAATGTGGAATCACGTGCAGGCGAATGCTGTATTCGGACGTTTGGGTCTAAAATCTGTTGAAGCTGAAGCCGAAGAAGAGGCAACAAAAAGGGAGAACACCATTCTAAAATTGGCTTTGGCTCGGGAAAGAACTCAACGTGAAAATCTCCTTCACACTAATGAAGGCCTTTGGAATGAGTTGGCTCAGACTAACGAGGAGGTAAAAGCGTCCAGAGAGGAGCTGAAGTTATCCAAAGGTAACCACGAGGAGATCGTCAAGATAAATGCAGACCTGGTGCAGCGGAATAAGTTAAGGATGAAGAAAGTTGAGGAGTTGAAGGCCAGCAACAAGATCCTGGCTAAGTCGATCGAAAAGTTAGAGTCACAAGATATTCGTCATCTGAAAAGGCGTCAGAAGCTTGAGGAGGAGATCAGGGAACTTTGGGCTCTTCGGGATCTGGGACCTCCCTTAACCGAGGATCTCTGCAAGCAGGTTTGCGAAGAGTATCGGCGATCAGATGAAATCAGCTCCGAAATTATGAAGATCTATTCTGAAAGTTATGAGCTTTGTCGAAGTCGCGGCAAGGAGAAGTTGATTGCAGTCAACGTGGATCCGTCCCTGCTAGACGCATCAGAAGAAGAGGATAATGCCTGATGATGTTATTGCTTTATTCTGACTTTTCCAGCTTTATGTGAACATTATTTGTTTTTCTTGGGGTTATTTTTAAGAACTTTATCACAAAAAATTTAATTTTATGTAGTGGTTTAATATTATGGTTTCTGTTTACTTCGTTTCTTGTCAATTATCCAGCATCAATTAATCTATATGAACTTAACTTAGATAGTGAATCAGATAAGGCATATAATAGCTAAGTTAAAGAATAAAATGAACTGAATTAAATGAACTGAACCGAACTCAACACTTCCATAAAATAATGTGATGTATATTTGTCGTTACCGAAGTATGAGATCGGTCATGTGTAAGGTGAATTCGGCTGATCCTCTTTGCACCATCAAGATCTTGCTTACCGCTCGGGGTAGAACAAGTATATAAGGATATTTGTTTACCACTCGAGGTAGAACAATATAAAAAGGACCATAGGATTTGTCTACCAGATGGGGTAACAAATAAATAGGCTGCCATCGAATGGCCAGCGAGTCCGACCATACCTCCTTACTTCGGTGCCCATTGATTTACCACTCGGGGTAAAAACAATATTAAAAGGACCATAGGATTCGACTACCACACGGGGTAACGAATAAATAGGCTGTCATCAAATGGCCAGCGAGTCCGACCATACCTCTTTACTTCGGTGCCCATTGATTTACCACTCGGGGTAAAAATAATATTAAAAGAACCATGGGATTCGACTACCACACGGGGTAACGAATAAATAGGCTGCCATCGAATGCCCAGCGAGTCCGACCATACCTCCTTACTTCGGTGCCCATTGATTTACCACTCGGGATAAAAACAATATTAAAAGGACCATAGGATTCGACTACCACACGGGGTAACGAATAAATAGGCTGCCATCGAATGGCTAGCGAGTCCGACCATACCTCCTTACTTCGTTGTGAACTTAGTGCCAAATAGGAAGAACATCAATCGTGAAAAAGTGAATTTTATTGATTTTGAACAACCACATACAGACTTCTGGCAAACTGACTCGATCTCTACTGGAAATATTTCCGAAGCCTTCTAGCATGCCAAGTATTCTTGATTTCGGACCCATCTAATGCCTTTAATCGATAAGTTCCTGGCTTTGGTACGTCGACCACCTCATACGGTCCTTCCCAGTTCGGCATCAGCTTTCCCGTGTTTTGAGGTGTGGATGCTTCGGCTTCTCTGAGGACAAAGTCCCCTACTTCAAATCTGCAAAGCCTGACTCCCTTGTTGTAATGCTTAGCTACTCTTCTTTGATAAGCTGCCAGTTTGACTAAAGCCACTTCTCTGATTTCTTCCAATAGATCCAGGTTGGCCTTCAGTCCTTCGTCGTTGTAGATTTCTTTGAATTGACTAACCCGAAGACTTGGAGATCCAATTTCGACTGGGACTAAGGCATCAGTACCATAGGCCAATCGAAAAGGTGAATCCACTGTGGTAGTCCTCGGTGTGGTCCGATACCCCCATAGCATACTGAGCAGTTCCTCTGGCCATCTTCCTTTAGCTTCGTCTAGTCTGCGCTTAATTCTGTTCAATAGTGTTCTGTTTATCACCTCAACTTGCCCATTCGACTGTGGATGAGCCACTGAAGTCTTCCTGTGCTGAATCCCCAATTCTTTCAGAAATCCTTCAAACTTTGATCCCACGAACTGGCATCCATTGTCCGATATCATTACTTTAGGAATTCCAAAATGAAATACTACGGACTCCTTTATGAACTTCAAGAACTCTTATTCCGTTATCAACCGAAGCGGCTTCGCCTCTACCCATTTAGTCATGTAATCGATAGCAAATATGACGAAACTGACCTGCCCTTTAGCTTTCGGCAATGGACCCAATATATCTACCCCCCAGACAGCGAAGGGTATAGGAGATAAGATCGAGTATAGCTCTTCTGGTGGCTGATGTGGGATCAGACTATTGAGCTAACGCTTGTCACACTTCTTCACATACTCAGTAGCTTCCTTAAAGATCGTTGGCCAGTAGTACCCCTGCCGAAGAACTTTATATGCCAGTGATTTAGTAGCCATGTGATCGCCGCAGATGCCTTTATGAACCTCCCGAAGGGCATACTCTGCTTCAGACGGAACCAAACACTTCAATAATGGTGACAAAAATGTCATTCGATAAAAATCCCCATCAATAAGGACGAAGTTCGCACTATTATACTTGACCTTCTTCGCGAGCATCTGATCCGAAGGAAGAATGCCCTCTACCAAATACTCGATGTAGGGAGTCATCCAGCAGTTAGACCGCTCGATACACATTACCGCTTCGTACTGAATACTCGGTTGCTGTAAAACCTCTAAGTAGACTGACCCATTGAAAATGACAACATCCGTAGTGGCCAACTTTGATAATGCATCGGCAATGGAATTGTCATTGCGCTCTATGCCCTGAAATTCATAAGAGACGAAATACTGAAGCCGATCCTTCAATTCTGCCAAGTACTTGATCATCCTGGTCCCACGAGCTTCATAATCTCCCGATAATTGTTTGACGACCAACTGAGAATCGCTGTAAATAATCAGCTTCTGAACTTCTAGACTCTTTGCCATACGGACTCCTGCTAATACTGCCTCATACTCGGCCTCGTTGTTCGTTGCTCTGAACCCAAACCTGATGGCCTGCTGCACCTTGAATCCCTCTGGGCTAGTTAGAATAATCCCTGCTCCACTGACATTCACCGTAGAAGACCCATCTATATACAGCGTCCATGCACTCTGACTGTGTTGAAGAACTGCAACTGCTCGACCGGATGTCTCTGCTTCTGGCAGCTCGGCATCTGCTTCGGAGAACGAACATTCCACCATAAAATCGACCAAGGCTTGACCCTTGATAGCAGTTCGAGGATGATATTCAATAAAAAATTGGGATAATTCCATAGTCCATGTTGCTAATCTCCCCGAAACCTTCGGCTTACCCATCACCTTCTTCAATGGTTGATCCGTGTAAACGACTAGGAGCCGACCTTGAAAATACTGCCGAAGCTTTCGACTGGCAATTATTAAAGCAAAGGCAAATTTTTCTATATTGGGGTACCTGGTTCCAGCATCTCTTAGGACATGGCTGACATAATAGACCGGATGCTGCTTCCCACTGAATTCCCGAACCAGTACTGCTCCAACTGCCAACGAACTAGACGTCAGATATAAATATAAAGTCTCTGCTGGGGTAGGCTTCACCAGTAGAGGAGCCAAAGACAAATATGTCTTTATGCCTTGGAAGGCATCTTCACACTCCGAAGTCCATTCGAATGCCTTTGCATTTTTCGGTCCCTTCAGTCTGTTGAAGAATGGTAAACATCTCTCTGTAGATTTGGACATGAACCTCCTTAAAGCTGCAATCCTACCGATCAGACGTTGAAAGTTTTTGAACGACTGAGGAGTCTTCATGTTTAGAATAGCCTGGATCTTCTCCGGATTGGCTTCAATGCCCCTCTGACTGACCAGATAACCCAGGAATTTCCCTGCACCGAGTCCGAAGGTACACTTAGTAGGATTGAGCCTCAATTTACGATGGCGGACTGTCTGAAAGCTTTCCTCCAGATCATCTAAATGCTTCTGAGTCGTCGTGCTATTCATGATCATATCATCTACATACACCTCCATGTTCCTTCCCATCTGCTTTTAGAAGACAAAATTCATCATTCTCTGGTAGGTGGCCCCAGCATTAATCAGGCCGAAGGTCATCTTCTTATAGGCGTACACCGAACGGTGTGTGATGAATGCTATCTTTTGAATGTCCTCCTAGCACATGGAAATTTGGTGATAACCTGAAAAAGCATCCATAAAGCTTAGTAGTGCATACCCCGAAGTCGCGTCAATAAATTGGTCAATATGGGGCAAAGGATAGAAGTCCTTCGGACAAGCTTTATTTAGGTCGGTGTAGTCGATGCAAACCCGCCATTTCACATTCTGCTTCTGCACCAACACTACATTTTCCATCCACTCCGGATAGTCTATCTCGAAGATGAAGTCAGCAGCTATCAGCTTCGCGATCTCTTCATCAATGATCCTTTGTCGTTCAGGTGAAAAGATCCGCCTTTTCTGCCAAACTGGCTTTTTTGACGGATCCACGTCCAGCCGATGCTCGGCAATCTTTCGACTGATCCCGGGCATGTCATATGGCTCCTATGCAAAGATATACGCATAACAGCAAAGAAGTTCCATAAGATTTGTCCGAAGAGGTCCCGGCAAGCCTGAACCAATCTTCACTGTCTTGTCCTTCTTCCCAAAGGACCAGCTCGATCTCTTCTGTCTCTCCTATGGGAATAACCAACGGCTCCGAGCTTCTTTTAGTAAAGAGCTCGATCTCAATTGCCATGGTTTGTTTCTGCTTGCTGACCCTTACTCCTGAGAAAATGACAGCATTCCGATAACAGCGTCGGGCTAGATCCAAATCCCCTGCTACCTCTCCCACTCCATGTGCCGTAGGGAACTTGATTTTAAAATGAGGGATGGAAGTCACTACTTGAAGAGCCATCAAGGTAGGTCTTCCCAGTATGGCGTTGTAAGCCGAATCTACATGCACAATAAAAAATTTATATGTTATTTCTACCTGCTGAGGAGATGTGCCGAAGACCACTGGAAGTTCAATAGTGCCTTCAACTCTGACTGGATCATTTCTAAAACCGTACAAAGGTGCCTCCTGCCCAACCTCCATCTTTCGCCCGTCGAGATGCATCCTATGATAAGCATGAGCATACAGAATATCAACAGAAGACCCGTTGTCTATCATCATTCATTTCACATCCATCGAACCCACCTGTGCAGTGATCACCAACGCTCCTTCATGTGGCTCGATGGGCTCCGAAGGATAATCTGCATCGGTAAAAGAGATAACAGTTTCGGGAAATGCTCTGTCAGTCTTCGGGGGAGCGCTCGCCACGGACATGACTGAGTCTAGATATCCTCTCCTCTTCCTCCCTACTACTTTCCCTGCTGTCCCACCGGTTATCACATCAACGACGTGCCTTGGCGGTGGTATTGGAGCATTTTGGACTGGTGGAACCATTTGAACCATTTGAACAGTACGATCCACATTCTGCTGATCTTGTTGGTCCCTCCCGGCCACAAACTGAACCAGAAAACCGCTTTGAATTTTCTTCTCCACAAAATCTTTTAGATTGCAACACTCATTAGTATCATGGCCCGCGGCTTGATGATAGCCACAATATTTCCGACAGTTTCCCTGCCCTGTCCTGTAATTATCGCGAGGTGGCTCGAAGAATGGCTGGTTCCTGATCTGGTCCAAAATCACCGACCTATCAGTATTCAGTTTGGTGTAAACCTTATTCACCCTAGGGGCGGACGCAAGTGGACGACTACTCCCATGTCGCCATGAATTGTTGTACTTCTTTGAACTGCCCTCTGGGCGATCAATATACCCCCCCCCCATCTTCCTTTGATTGCCCTCTTTCTTAGGAATATCTGCCTCTTTCATTTGGTCTGAAGAAGGGCAGTTCAGGCTATTCATGGCCTCTTCCACAACAATATAACCTTCTACCTTGTCGAAAGCCTCTGCTAGGCTCTTCGGATGATGGAACATCAATTTCTTTAGTAGCTTTTCAGACTTCACCAGATCTAACCCATTCTGAAACAACCCTACCGCCTGGAGATCATTTAAGTCGGACACTTAACCAACTGCTTCTCTGAATCTCTTCACATATTGGCCTAAAGATTCGTTGGTGAACTGTCTGACCTGGGCTAAAGAACCCGTAGGTTTCCCTCTTCTTCGGTTGCTCCCAAAGAAGGCACACAGAGCTCGGCCCAAGAGGAAATTGAATCTGACGGTAAAGTTCCCATCCATTGCCTCGCATCTTTCCTTAGTGTTGTGACAAACGTGTGACACTTGGCCGCATCGGTAAAGTCATAATAATCCATCAGCCGGTCGAACGCCTGGCTATGGTCATAAGGATCTCCAGATCCGTCATAACTCTCCATTCATTGCAGCTTCTTAGTGACGTCTGCCTTTTCCTTAAGAATGTTCGAGGAGAAAGGAGATTCCTTCTTCCCCGGGGTGTCCTTCACCTGTTGGAACTCTGCTAACTACTTTCTAAGCTCTTTCAATTCTTTTGCCAGAAAATCTACACCTTCTAGCTACGAGGAGACCTCTATCTCCTGGGCAAACTTCTGATCCCGAATAGACTGACCTCTTCTATCTGACCCTGCTGCCTTTGTTGGACTCCTGGATCTACTCTGGCGTACAATTCTATTCTCATGTCGAGAATACTCACGTTGGTGCTCTCTCCTTCTAGTTTCCGGCGCGATCTCCCTTGACCTGCTCATTTACCTGTCGTCGTCTCGATGCTGAGAATCAACGACCACTAGTGCTTTCTTCGAGGCCAAGGGAGTTCTGCTCCTTGACCTCCTTCTGTGGCGAGAACGACCCCTAGATACGTGTACAGAATGCTCTTGCTCTTTCCCCTCTCACCGTTGCATTTCCTTATGCCTACTCCGTCTTTTGGACTGTACATGCCTGGATGTTTCGTCTCTCAATTCGGCCACTCGAAGCATTTGTTTGGCTATATCTTCTCTCTATTTTAAAAGGACTTCTAAGGCCCTATCCGCTTCGTCTGCCATCCCCGCTAACTTGACAGCTTTGTCCTCCTGACCATTTCGGCGATGAGTCTTGGTCGGTGAACCTTCTGCTCGCCCTCGACTATGATCTCACTCTTTATATGTATCAAAAACCAGCCTCCGTCTGGCTTTACCATGAATCTTTGGACGAAGATCTCCCGAATCGTACCTGAAGGCCGTACTATCGTGAGCACTTTTAGAAGGACCCAGACGATCTTTTACCGAAATACGGGGCAACGACGAGCTCACAACGATCGCCTGCCCTTCGGGTGTTGGCGTTCTACTCTTCCCCATGAACACTGACGTAGAACGACCACAATGTGTGTGATTAAAAAATACTCAGGACACTAGAACTCAGCCCTCCTTCTAGCACCAATGTTAACGCCAAGATCTTTGGTGACGTCCCAATCACGTAAGACGCCCTAATCCTGCACAGTCAACACAGTCAACACCAAAAGCTTGACGGCTGGACCGTCGGGGATAGCTCTGGCGTGAGAGTCAGTATAGGTCGTTCAAGGTTTAACAACGGATGATAAAATATCTAGCGTCTCTAGAGAGATAAGAAAAAGGTGGGTCGTGTGTATGCGTACCTTTCCTTAGAGACTTCCTTGCTAGGTTATACTCTCTTGCCTGGTTTACCGTGCCACCAACTCTTATCTGACATAGCTCCCTATCCCTCACTGATCCCAGTCGGATTCATGCAGGTTGTCACCTTTTTTCCACTGTGCATGCCACTGGCCGGATAAAATCCCATCCACATTAATGATTTTCAGACTTTTGGTCAACAGTCACCTCCTTTCATCATTGCAAGTCAAAGACTTAGGTACTAAAAGATCTAATGGATCCACCCATTGACCTGGCCCAATATTAAGGAGATATAATGTGAAGACTAGGCCCAATCTTCAAGACCCAATAAGGGAGACCCGATATTAAGCCCAATCCATAAGGCCCAATATGAGAAATATCATGCCCCAACAATCCCTAATAAGATTAGGGAGTTTAATTAATTAAAAGATTTTATTAATTGAATAATACCCTATTTTCTAATTAGATTAAAAGAGTTAACGAATATCTTTATAAGACGAGTCTTATATCAGATATCAATATACGTGATTCCAATTATTGGAGAGTACGCTCTTTTTCTATGAGAGATAGAAAAACTAGGGTTTTGCCAAACACCCTTCTTCTTGAATATTTCTTCTTCCTTGGTGGATCACCTCTAGAGGCCAAACACTTGGGTGGCTAACATTGATCAAAGGAAGGAACCCAACCCGGTGGATTCAAATTGAATAAGAAAAAGATTTGGAGGTGAACTTGTACCTGAGGAAGCTCGAATCTTCAAGGGTATGATTCTCATTCTTTATCTTTTCATTTAATTAATAATTGTGCATAAAGGATGATCCGGATATATGGTTTGTAAAAATTTTAAACTCTGATTTTCCATGCTTCCGCTTATTTTTGCAATTTGATTGTGTGTATGATTATTACAAACCTAACACTAGTAAGGTATAAACTTCGTAAGAGTTCAAGATTAGCTTACCCGTGATCACCTCGTTCGGGTTTCTCGTGTTTTGGCCAGTCACGACAAACGCCTTCCGTTGAACCACCGACTTTGTTTTGTCCATAGTCGCCTTCGGTACCACCGTCCCAGTTGGACTTGACTTTGCTACCGGGCAAAATTGGGCTATATGACCGTCTTTTCCACAATTGAAACACACCTTGGAAGGCTGTGAACATTTTGGACTTATGTGTCCCTCCTCTTCGCATCTGTAGCATCAAACTGGCGGTCGTTCTCCTCCCCTAGAATTTGTTGTTGGTGCTGCTGCTGCTGCTGATGTCTTCCCATCATTGTTGAATCTCCTCTTTTTGAAATTTCCACTTGACTCACCTCTCCTGTTATCACGGCCACGATTACCACTCGAGTGGTTACCGCTTTTTTCTGTATTTTTTCCTCCGCGCTGGTTCTCATCGTTTCGATGACTGCTGTTACCGGTATGACCCTGGTTATGGTCCCTCGGTTGAACATACTCATTATCTCGCTGTAATAATTGAGCCATGTTTACAACAATTGAATATAAAGAAAATTTATGAGAGATAAGATATTGCCGAATCTCGGGTTTTAGACCTCTCAGAAACATTCGTGTCATTCATTCCTCATTCTCTACCAAATGAGGTGCAAACATGGATAACTCTGTGAACTTCGCCTCGTACTGAGACACAGTCATGTTGTTTTGTTCTAGTCTGATAAACTCTACCTCCTTCATATGAAGAATACTTTCATGAAAGTACTTATCATTGAACAGCTTCTGAAACGTTTCCCAAGACATGCTGAGTGCGGGAGGCTGGGTACGCTTCACAGATTCCCACCAGTAATCTGCCTCACCATGGAACATAAAGGTGGCAAATGGAACCTTCTGTTCTTCCGTGCATCCCAAGACATCGAATATCTTGGTAATTTGCTTAACCCACATTTCCGCCTTAATCGGATCTGGCTTTCCCCAAAATTCAGGTGGTCTCAACTCCTTAAACTGCTTGGCTGTGACAAACCGCGTGTTGTTATCATTTCCACCCGTATTTTGTACACGAGTCTCCCTCGTCTGATTTTGCACGAACTGCAAAAAGCTTCTAAACATCCCATCATTCATCATTTGTTCGGTAGTGTTGTTTACAGGAGGAATATTGCCTTCCTGTTACACGTTCCCCTGGGTGGTGATGAAAGGTGTCTCCACGATCTCATTTACTCCATTGTTCACGTTCTCAGCTGCCATTCTTAAATACTGCCATAAAACAATGGTTATTTAAACAAATTAACATATCACATAATATCCCTATATTATGATCGACCAACAAATAAGCTTAGGTAGGACACACTAGCGAATGATTTACTCGTCTCTCTCCTCCTAGTTCTATTCCCTGATCTCCGCCAGAGACCATATCCCTAAGCTTTGATACCAACTGTGACACCCCTAAAATAGGTATACATCACCTATTCTGAGTCGCCAAATATATGGTATAGAAACAAATTCAACTTTATTACTACAATTATCGTGCAAAATACGACAACACATAAACTGTGAGTTTAAATACAAATATTATCTAATAGACAGTATCAAAACTCAAAAGGAGTCCTCATTACAATTATTGATACACTATTTTACAAAAATAGTAAGAATTGCTAAAACAACTTTCTAGAACCATCACTCCATACCCCGGCTAGTTCCTGCTATATTCTCACCTCCTGAGAAAAAAAATGGAACAAAAAGGAAAAGGGTGAGCTCAACTAGCCCAGTAAATAATATTATGACTAAGATAATATACAATAAATTATCATTAGTCTTCAACAGGGAAAAATCTGATAGAATATAATAGACAACAAGTTTTAGATCAACAACTACAGCGAAAATAATAATTCATTAAAAGAGTTAAGTAGAGAATGAAATCTATTATCATCTATGAATTTAACAGTCCATCATCAATATTTTATCCCTGTAACATCAATCAATATACTTCTTGAATCAAATATTCATCTTTGCACTACGGACCAAAGATATTCATTTGTATCACCAGTTGGTCATGTTCATCTCAACACCTGTATATCTTTACACTACGGGCCAAAGATATTCATCAGGTAATCATTCATCTTTGCACTACAGGCCAAAGATATTCATCAAGTATCTCCATTAGGGACTAAGGATGATGAAAAACATTTTAGAGAACGAATCCAGTACGATAAAAGGCCAAAGTTAAGAGATTCGTACTTTAGATAATTCAAGTTTAGAAATACTCCATAATAAAACATAATGGAGAAAAATTCAAGAATGACGATCAAAACATGGATACAATCAAAGATATTAACCATAATAGACATCTGGGACAAATAAGAGAAAATTTTATTTTTCGGTGAATAGTGCCGTATTCGTGAATAGTGCCGTATACGTGAATAGTGTCGTATACGTGAATAGTAATCCCGACACAAAAAGTTCTAAATTTGATAAAAAGTTCAGACCAATATTTTGGCATAATGATATTGAAAGAAATAATACCATTTATAAAAAAATAACATCCCTTACCTCAAAATACAGTATTTCTGACTGAAATATCGGATATGACGCTGAACGAAACTTGTACTGAATAACAACTCTCAAAGTATCTAAATACTCACAAAATACACTCGATAATATATATATATATATATATATATATATATATATATATATATATATATATATATATATATATACAGAGAGAGAGAGAGAGAAAACTTGTTTCTGGTGTGATTTTCAATTCTAACTCAGCACCCTATATATAGGAAAATATTAAAACGCCGAAGCAGAGTTAGCCTGTTACCTGATGGTTTTACCTGCTACTATTCCCGCCTATCACTTTTAAAATAAAATTTTAGCACATTTCTCACCAACCAAAAGTGGGGCCCACCAATTCTAAAAATTTCCAAAATATTTTAAATAATCAGTTACTTCAATAATTCATATAAAATAGCCCTTTTATCTGAAAAATTCGAATCTCATGTCCATTCAACACGAAATTTAATTCTCTACAATTTTGTAGCTTTAAGTTTTTCGAAATTCCAAACCGAAAATATCCGAAATTCACAAACGAATGATTTTCAATACCTCATAAAATTCATAACAAATCATACGTTAATTTTTAACTGTTCAAAATTTGTGGACATATACTTAACTTATATATGTATAACATATCCAAAAATCACAACGATCCAACGGTCGGATTAAAATTATAACTCACGCAATAGAGCTTTAAGAACATTATTTTGATTTTTAAAACCTCTATTCTGACAAAATACTGATAAAACACCTCAAAATTAAATCTTTCATTTATATCCACATAAAAACAAATATTTTCTTATCATATAAATTAATAATTAATTATTTATAAATAATATTACAGAATCACAATTATGACAACTAGGTCGTTCCTAGGAAAGAGGGGGCTTTCCGATAAAGATTTCTCCTTACTGGCACGAAATTAGATGACCAAACCGCTCATTAGACAGAACTTCCTTAGACATTGTCAACAATGCTATCTAATAATATTATTCAAATAATATGAATTATTGATCTGATAATGGAGATACTATGCAGTGACAATTATTGAAACAACAATAATATAAAATATCAACGCAGCAATTATTGAACCAATAAAATAAAATATTGAACAGTAATTACTATAACAATTATTGAGCTTTTTACGTAAGGATCAATAATTCAACAATACTATGCAATACAATATGCTACTGTGCACCCACGCTTATTACTGTATTTTAACCACCGGATATTCTAACAGTGTTAACGGTAACTACTACGCAGTTATTTATAAAAACTCAAACTTGTCGTTTTCTTCATCCAACCATTTTTCGTTATGGAGCCCACAAATGATTGCATCGTCGTACGAATATTCCTCGACAGCAAGAATATTCCACGACCAAACGAATATTCCCCGACAAAATGAATATTTTATAACCACTTGCTTATTTTGCAAAATTTGCACATTTCACCCATAACCAAAGTATTATATCAAATTAACACCCTATTATTCAAAATAATAATTAGAGAAAATTTGATTTTATTTATAATAAGTTGGGGTCTTACAGCTCACATCCAGTTCGAATACTATCAGAAGCTTAGTTTTAACCCCGGAACACACACCGGGAGTATCAGTTCCAACCTCGGCGATAACCCCGAGGCCTGCAGTTTCAATACCAAAAATTTTACCAGAGAAGACCGATTTATCCTGGAGATAACCCTGAGATATGCCGTCTCAGTCCCAACACTGGGAGTAGCAGATTCCAACCTTGGAGATAACCCCAAGGAATGCAGTTCTGGAGATAACCCCGAAAATGCTTATTTTAAATACATGCAATCAGCTTCAGAACACTCGGTGCTTACACCGAGGCACTCAGTACAAGACCTAACAATAATACCGGGAAGACAGGGACACCTCAGAGATGACACTGAGGACCTTCAACACTTGCAGCAGTCCAATCTCAGAGATAACCCTGAGCAACGTCTACTTATCAGCCCAAACTGGAGATAACCCCGGTGAGGGGCAAAGTCGTCATCTTGCCACCTTTACGCCACATCACACCATCTCAACATTTCAGACATACATTTCTACACAGTAATTGTGAGACCCTGAATTTTATGAAATGAAAGTATTTAATTTTCTTATAATTATTCTATTTAGTAAATGGTTAAATTGATAAAAGGTTAAAGTTAAGGGTGATATTTGAAAATTTTTCAAAGTAAGAAAGTTTTCATAAAATAATCGGTGATAAAAGTACAATAATACACTTGGTTTCATAGTAGCACACGGTATTAATTATTGATGCTTACGTGAGAAGTCACTTAGTTATACTCAATTATTGCTACAATAATTGATGCATCATATCTCTCATATTATTGATTCAATTATTGTCACAGTATCATCTACATAATATGTTATATTATTAAATAAATAATTGAGACTGCAAAGTTATTCATATTATTATTTGCAATATTGACAATGTCTAGAAGTTCTGTCAAGGAGAGCTTTGGTCACCTAATTGCGCGCCAATAAGGAGAAATCCTCATCGAAAAGCCCCATATTTCTTGGGAACGACCTTGTTGTTAAATATTGTGAGTTATAATATTAATGATGAATAAGTTAGTGTTAATTGAAGATGAAATTGATAGTTCCATTATGTTAAGATTATTAGTGTTGGTGGAAATCGATATTTATTTCGATAATAATTGATGTCTGGAGGTTATATTGACCAATCGGGTAATTAACCGGATAAATGAGCAATTAATTGCTATTAATTCACATGCTTATAACTATGTGTTCACATGTGTGTACTATTGATTCACATGATTTACTATTACGGGAGTTGGTGCAAGATTGATAATACTTGCATGACTAAGTTAAAAATGGAGGTATAGATGGAGGTACTATACTGTAATTCATATTTTTACATGTCTAGAACTATTGATTCACAGGATTTACTATTGATTCATATTATTTACTATTAGGGGATGTGGTGCAAGTTTGATAATACTTGCAGGACTAAATTAAAAATGAAGAAAAAGAGGAAGGTATTATACTGTAATATTTTGAGCCCCAAAACGTGCAATTATCGAAACTATATTTTTCTATAAATAGAATGTAAAGCCCCCAAATTCGAATACTTGAAACCCAAACTCGGTGCTACACGATACCATTTCTATGAGTGAAATAATACTAATAATAATAACAATAATATAAATGTCAAGCATAATTTACATAATTATCAGAGTCTAGCTCCCAAGTACGTAACGTTTAATACATTTCTTACATAGCATGATAGATAATATATATCATTGTCTTAACAATATCAAACTATTACATAAACTATCACAAATCTTATTTGGTTACCTTTCCTTTTCCTTTGTTTCTGCATGAGCCTTCTGGTTCTTCACACTTAGATGAAAACATTTAAATTAAGCAAGGATGAGCATTTGAGTGCCTAGCAAGTATTAATAATTATATATATATATATATATAAGCTGAAAGAATTTAAATATTTTTTTTGCACTACCCTTCTACAACAAGTTAATAGTTGTGAAGTAATCTGAACCGATAATAATAACATAACAACTCTCTATCAAATTTTTGAAATTACGTAATGACTATAACTAGGGTTAAGGTGACATACTATGAATATTATTTTCATTTTTAAAAAGGTTAAACAGAAATTCATCTGCAAACCGTCATAACTTACGGGTACGAGGGTGATTAGCCCGTTGTTCCCTGCATTGATCAATAGTATATGCAAGAACGAGGGTATCGTTCACTCTGTCTGCCTTGGGCGCATAAAAGTTTTCCCGTGTAGGGATGTTCATACTTGTCTGGGTTCCAAATCAAAGGTTTTATCTTGTCCAACAATAATTTATAATTCAACATATATATATATATATATATATATATATATATATATATATATATATATATATATATATATATATATATATATATATACGGGTAATTGACAAAGGTGTATCAACATGTGATTAAATACAATGATTATCCAAGTGGGGACACTTGTATAACCATTTATAGAAATTAACGAACATAATATATATCTGAATTACCATATACTAACATGTTGATAAGCAATAAGCGTATATAATAGATGGTTAATAATCTGTAAAATAATAATATAATTTAGAAATGTTCTTACTCATGTCCATTGCATAAAGAAAATGCAAAGGTAAGATACTTGCCTGGTATGCTGCTTACAATTTGTAACTTAGTTGTATCTTTTATATAACTTCTATCAGTAATAAGATCATTTTACTGATTAGAATAACATATTATAACACATAGCACTGCTTATTACAGTCAGTAAATTACCTAATCACATTATCACATATGTTTAACAACCATTGAATCACAAATAAACACTTATCAAATCAAATTATCTAAGTCCAAATCAATTTCTGAAACATGTCGATGTACCGACGACTTTATCGAGTAATTATCGAGTCTAGGACTCTATTCTGTAACTCAATATCTTCAAGTATCAGTCATATTATTTTTAAATGACTTATAATAATTTTTAAACATTTATTATAATTTATCATGAATTTTCAAACACTGGAATCATTTTTAAATTATTTAAATATTAAACAATTATATTATCATAATATTTAATTAATATTAAACTATTAATGAAATTATTGCCAAAATATTAAAGTTATTTATAATAACTCAAAATATTTTTAAAGTATTAATATTACCCTTAAATGATTTTTTTTAAAAGATTTAAAAATTATTTTTAAATAATTACCATTAATATTAAAGCATTAATGTATTATTTAACAAAATATTAAAAGTCATTAATTATAACTTAAAATATTTTTATTTCATTTATATCCTTTTAAATAATTTTTAAATTAATAAAACCATATTTAAACTATTTATTATTAAATAAATTTAATATCATTAATAATAAATTAATAATCATTAATATTAAATTATTAATGAAATTATCCTTTAAATATTAAAAGTTTTATTTTATAACTTAAAATATCTTTAAACACTTTATTTTTATTTAAAAATGATTTTTATAATAATAAAATAATTTTTAAACTAATTTATTTAATATAATTATAAAATAACCTTAATATCATTAATAATAATTAATTAATAAAATTTATCTTTAAATATTAAAAGTTATATTTGATAACTTAAAATATTCTTAAATACCTTATTATTATTTAAAATGATTTTTAATATTCTAAAATCATTTTTAATTAATTTATTTAATTCATTTAGTAAATAACTTAATTATCATTAATATTAATTTATTAATAAAATTTATCACAAAATATTAAAAGCCATTAAAAATAACTTAAAATATTTTCTTATATCATAATATAATTTTAAATAATTTTTCAAGTATTAAAATCATTTTAAAATAATTTATTTAATATTATAATTAAATAAATTAAATACCTTTAATATTTTAAAAATATTAAATATTTATGAAATATATTAAAAATAATTAAAAACTAATTTTTAGAATTTAAAATAATTTTTAATAATTTATTTTGTATTTTTAATAATTAAAAACTAATTTTCAATGATTATTTAATAAAAATATAATTTTTATATAGAAACTGTCACTAAAGACTACCTATAGCGACAGAACCGTCGTTGTAGGTGTTCTTCGCGTTCTTCGTGTAAACCCAGAAAATCATATACATTTTCGAGATGGCTACTTTGACCAGCTATTAATCTTAATCTATGATGATTCAAGGCATTCTTGTGGTCAGATCTTAAAGTGTTAGTGCAGGACTACAATAATCAATAATAAACAACTTCATAACACATATAACCAAGGAGATCTGAGCCTCCAAAAGTGGTGTCAGAGGCTGTTCTTCATTTCTGAGTTGCCCAGCAATGAAGAACAGTTCGAGCATGCACTTTTGAGCTTCCACTACTTATGATCCGTGTAATCTTTATGTGATGTAATGAATTCAGTATGTAGCCAGAATGACAAGGAAGGGTTATATCACAGTAGATCACTAACATAACAATAGATCAAGCAGATTCATACTGGTCAACCCATGTAAGACGACATGGTCAAGCGTTTTCTGAGTTACCCAGAAAACAGCTTCCATGATCGTTTGGCATGGTTTGACCGTCCTTTATAATCACACAGTTTGATGATTAGGATATTATAAGGCATAAACATTGAGTTCATATACAAGACTACAACCTAGATGCAACACAGACAACAAACCAACAACAAACTGAAAGATCTAGCCGGTCAAAAGCATGGTCAGGTCGTTTCTGGGCTATTTCTAGGTTACCCAGAAACGCCCAATCATGGCCGGTCAATGCCTTTTGACCTTAAATAACTTGCAATCTGGACTCGATATAAGCCTTAATCTTGCTCCAGATCCAAGAGCAAATAACAGACTACAACTATAAACTTCTAAAACATAAAATACATTAAAGATCACAGAGATATAAGGTCTGACATTCGTTGTCAGACCACCAAAAACAAATTTTCCATATTTTTGAAATCTTCAAATCCGAGCCTCTAGATGTTATGGATCTAACATCTAGCAACCTAGATCATCATTATATACTATAACCAACATATTTTAACACAATCATAACATTTAACATGTGGATCAAGATCAAATTTTCTAGGGTTAGTTTTTATACCTCACTTTGATCTTCTGATTTTGAGCTTCTGATTTTGTTATGGTGTTAGTGGGTCTTGATTATGTGACTGATATGCTACCAAATTTCGTTGGTTTTAGTGAGAGAGAGGATTGGTTGGATGTTTGAGCAAAATGAGCAAAAATGTGACTTTCTCTCTCTCTTTGATCATTATATAAACACTTAGATGCAATGTATTATGCTGAGATATGAGGCTGATCTGCTGGAAAGTTAGTCACATGCTACACTAGGGTTGGCCAACAACTCCTTCTAGACCAAATTTTACAAGTTACCTTAAATAATGCTAGAAGGGCATTTTAGTCTTTTTGCTTCAAAATTTAATGGCATTTTGGGCAATTGGCAACCCTTAGGGTTTGTCCCTTAGGGTTTAACGCTTAGGGTTTAGTACATAGCATTTACAAGATTTAGCAATTAGATTTTGAAAAATATAAAATTTTAGTTTCAAAAAATTAATTTCTAAAAATTACAAAATTAAGGTTTTCTTCATTAGGTTAGGTTTCTAAATACATTATACAAGAACATTATTGTTGTAATCACTAATTATAATTAACCCTACTAATTACCATAATTAGGGTTTATAATTTTTGATAATTAGGGTTACCAAATCACAATTAAGGTTTATTATTAGGGTTCTAGTCATTAAGGTTTTAAATTACTAATTAGGTTTTCCCTAATTAACAATTAAAATCTACTGTACATCACATTAACACAGTTACCAATCAATCTTGAACTCTAATTTGTGTTCCAAATTAGGGTTTTCTAAACATTATTTAGGGTTTCTAGATTTCAGAAATTAGGATTTTATAATTAGGGTTTTCTAAACATTATTTAGGGTTTCTAGATTTTAATTAGGGTTTACCTAATTAATCAAATCATTAAACAACATAAATCATATAAAATAATTATATTACAGTCTTAAACTCACAATTGCTTTTCAAATTATGGTTTCCCCTAGTAAAACTAGGATTTTGACATTAAACACCATAATTGACCAACCATCATCAATACGTACATACAGTACATATTTATAGCACTGAAAAATCAAAATATAATATTATTATATTATTATTCTCATTCCTTGATAAAAATCCAAAATTACGGTTTAGATTCCATATCTGATTTATTCTTCATATTTAACCTTAATAATTAAGGTAAAATAATTAACTTAATAATATGTACAAAAATTCATATAATAAAATAATTATTATAATTATTCTTAAAAATCACTCCATATATTATTTAAATAATATATGATTATATTTTTATGGAAAATAATTAATAAAAACCTTTCTACCATATTAATTATTATAAGAATATACTTAATAATAATCAATAATTCTAAAATAAAATTATTTGTAAATATTCATGTAATAAATATATTTTTATTTATCACATAATTACATATACAAATTATCTTGTACAAATCCTCATCTTTTTTTTTAAAAAAAATTATACGCAAAAATTCTGATTTATTTATATAAAAAATATCGGGTTGTTACATTCACCCTCCCCTATAAAGATTCCGTCCCCGGAATCACCATTTTAAAACTCATACATACAAGGGTACATAGCATACACAATCATTGCAAGTAGATCTCGATCATATTTGATCGAATTGATCTTTAACTATTCACATCAAGCTTGTCTTTCTAATTAAACGGAAATTTATTTTCTAAAAGAACTCAAATTCCTCCCTCAAATTTTCTTTATAAAATAATTCACTATATATAGGAAAATCTTGTTTATAATAAAATAAAAGTTGTACGAATAATACCGGGAGTTCCATTACCAGCTGCTGCCGTATCCTGGACAATCATATTTAGACCCTTGCTGTTGATTTTGTTGGGTTACTAAAGTCCCGCTGCTAGTGCCCGTGTTCACACTTCCTGTTTTTGCCCTCCTCTTCGGACAATCTTTCACCTTATGCTCAGTCGATCCGCACAGAAAACACCCACTATTCATCCTAGGATTGGGGCAATTGCGAGAGATATGGCCCTCCTGCCCGCACTTATAGCAAACAAATTTTCCCTTCAAACACTCCCCGGAGTGGTTCTTCCCACACATCTTACACGACACCATCTGCTTCTTCGCACCTTCTTGTTTTACCTGCACACTTCCAAAGTTGGTCACCTTCCTCTTCCCATCTCCAATCCTACTCCCACTATTAATTCCTACATTCCCAGCTCCTTCAGTCTTACCCTTATTCTTCCTCTCCTTGTTGTAGAGGCTCATGGCCTCACTTCCCTCCTCAGTTATAATCGCTTTTTCCATGAGTGCTGCAAATGTAGGGATCTGCAACGCTGCCATCTTGTTATAGAGCCAGGGTTTCAATCCCAGCTCAAACCTTCTCGCTTTTCTAGGCTCCGTATCAACTTGATGCGGGACAAACCTAGCTAACTCATTAAATTTGGCGGCATATTCGGGCACCGTCATATTCTCCTGCTTTAATTCTAAAAATTCACCTCCATCTTAGCCTATACACTAGGTGAAAAATAATTTTTGAAAACAGTGTTTTGAACCTATCCCATGTAACTACACCTTCTCCAGCTATCGCCTGATTCGATTCCCACCAAAAATTTGTCTCACCCTTCAACATGTAGGTGGAAAAAGTGTTCTTCTGCCCCTCAGCTACCCTAGCTATCACGAATTCTTTTTTAATCTTTTTAACCCAAGTTTGGGCCTCAATAGGGTCAGTTGTACCTTTGAATTATGGCTGTCCTACAGCCTTAAAATCTTTAAAATTCGCTAAGCAATTGTCCGGCTAGTTCCCTGCGACTGGTATTCCCTGTTGCATAGCCTGAGCTGTCATATTTGCGAAGTTCTGCATCGGGTCTACTTATTGTTGTCCCTCAACGTTGTTGACAGATTCTTTTGCCCTTTGATTTCGAGTTCAATGTCTTGGCGGCATTATCTGATTAAATAAAATCATAAATTTAACTTGCATTCCAAACCTTATCGCATAAGATGAGTATGTTAAGCTTGTTTCAATTCTCAAACTTAGATTCATATTCATTTAGCGAATATTTTACATAGCGTAGAACATAATGTTAACGCCAAGTTTCGTCTGCGCGTCCAATCACAGAGTCCACGCGCTAAAACCTGCACAATAACATATCACACAGAAGCTTGACGGCCGTGCCGCCAGGAGATAGCTCCGGTGTGAGAATAAGTATAGGCCTTTTATAAGGTTTAACAATGGAGGTTATGTGTTTAATGCTCAAAATAGGTATTACCTGTTAATTGTAACCTTGGCCTTGTATTTATAGAGCTCCCACCACCTTGGTATCCTTCTCCAAATTAGAGTAGGACTCCTAAATATGTTAGTTACCATATTTGAGTCCAACACAATCTCCTTAAAAGGTGCAACTGAAATCCCTTTCCACCACTACCTTTGGAGTTTCCTTGTTAGCTTATTATTAGGATTAATACCCTTAATCACGTAAACTCCTTGTCATACCAACTCTGCATGTGGGCTGCTCACATGTTCAGGCCCAAACCAATAGCCAAGCATAAACATCGGTCTGGGCCTCGGCCTAGAAGACGCAAAGACCCGATCTCGACCCTCACGATGGCAACGGGGCCCCGGCCTATTGGGCTCGGGTAACCGACCCCGATCTTATATATCCAAATATATGAGCTCGACCTCCTTGGTTCTGGTCCAGGCCTTTAGCCCAACAGAGGATCGGTGAAACACTCCCGAACATTGCCCCCCCCCAATCTCTTGTTATAAGATATTTATGATAGGAGACTTGAAAGGACATGAATTTGGGTAGTCACGCCATAATGATGAGCTGTCTCGGGAACCTAAGCGGTTTTTCCTCGGTCAGCGAGCTGGTACACATTTTTCTAAGACTGGCCCCACCTGCCATAAATAGCCGTCTTTGGAAACCGTGCCAGACGGGCTATATAAGTTCCCCAACATCCATCACTGTCACTTTTTCGAGCCTTCAATATTTTAAATCTTTGTCAAATTTTTTCGGCAATGGCGATTTCCGCCGAGATACTCATTTCACCAGACTTCTTCGATTCCTGCCATTCCCTTTCTAAACTCTTGCCTTTGTGCCTTACCTCCTTTTAAGTCACCACAAATGGCTGATTCTAGCATTCCTCCTCCCACGACAGTCACAGCGGCCGGTACTCCCACCCTCACCGCCGGCGACCTTCTCCAGGTTGAGTTTCCCACGCCTCCGGCTGACATTCCTATCGAGGATGCCGATGCTCGAATTCGTCGCCTCTATGCCTCCGAGACCGACTATGCTGTCATCAACACCGTTTCCACCATCTCCCAATCTCAGCTATCCGACATCCGAATAGTTTTCAATATTCCCCAAGAGTACAAGCTTCGGATGGCTGAACTGAATGAAAGGATATTTTGGCATCCCGAAGGGGGTTGGGTGGCCGTCCATCTCTAAGCCCTAAAATATGGTGTTCGGTTCCTCCTCCACGAGTTTATCTCCTCCTTCCTCTGTCTGGTCGGGATCGGGTTCTCGCAGCTGGCCCCGAACTCCTACATCTAGCTAGTCAGCTTCATTGCTCTGTGTCAAGAAGCTGGCATATCCCCAGGTTTGGACTTCTTCTTTGTCCTATTTTCTATCGGTCGATCGAAGGAACCAGGCCTTCGCCATCTAAACCGTGTATCTGGCCGTGCCACCTTCATGAAGACCCCCTCAAGCAATAAAGGTTGGCATTCACAATGGTTCTTCATGAGGGGAACCGACCTAAACCTTTTACCGAACTGGGCCTGTCCCGAAGAACAGCCCTTGAAGGTAACCAGGTTCCCGAAGGGTCGTGCGGCTGCCTTCAAAAAGTTTTATGCCCTTCTAAAGCAGACCAGCTGGAGTCTGGGGATCGTATCCAACGAATCTTGGCTCTACGAACACGGCTGTAAGTTGTCATATCTGAACCCATTCATTTGTATTCCCATTCCTTTGTTATTGTTTCTTTCTTATGAACTTTTTATCTTATGTTGTAGTGACTATCTTCAAGCCCGATGGTGCTGAAGTGGATCTGACCCCACTGCAGGTCACCGCCGAGCCCATCCACCCTCCTGTCGCTGATGACTCTCCTTCAGACGAGGCTGTCCTTATTGCCGAACTGTCGGTTGGTTCGTCAACCGGGCCTCTACCCGAATCTTCCAAGGCGGACGTTTCCACATAAAGCGTGTTGCAGATGAAGGGGGCCGATAAGATGGCTTTTCTATAGAAGTCAAAGAAGAGATCTTCCTCTACCCGAGCTCCCCTCAAGATCATCGCTTCGGTCCCCCCGAAGCCAGCTGCAAAACCGACCCCTCCTCCTCCTACCATAACGACAGTGGACGAGGAGTCAGAGGGTACTCAGGATCGGCCTCTCGAGCCTCAACCGAAGAAGCCGCGTCTGATCAAGTAGCCTCCCCCGGTCGAAGAGGTAGTCGGTCCGATCCCTGCCGCCACCCCGATGTCCAAAGCCAGCTCTTCCGATGGGTCACCGACCACCTGTTGGCCAAAAAGACCTGCCGATAAATTCCCCTTCCATTTCCTGGATCAGTTTAGGCTCTCGGGTGACGATGATCGATTCAAGAACTTTTCTTCAGAGGATTTTCTGGTGACCTATCTTAGAGCCCAGACTCAAGTATTCATCCTCGTTTGTATATATATTTTCCTTTACTTCTTTGTTCTCTGATCAATTCGCCTATGTATTTAGGCCAATGCCATCCTCGCTTGGGCTATCGCTCCTCTTGCCCGGTCTACTAAGAGAGAGGTCCAGCTGAGAACCGATGTGGACCTTCTCCAAGCAGAGTTGCTAGGTCGGGATTCGGAGCTGAAGAGGGAGCGGGATCTTCATGCCGACACCAGGAATAAGGTGACCCAGGCTAATCGCCGGATTGTCGAACTCGAAGAACAAAATTCCCTACTTCAACAAGAGTTCGTCGGTCTCAACGATCATGCCAAGAAGCTGGTGCATGAAAAGGAGCTTCTGGCCAAAGAGAATAGGGACTTGGTGGGGAATCTGGAGGCCCTCGAGGAGAAGTTCACTAGGGTTCATGCTCAGCTGAGGACTCTGATTCAGGCGAACAACACCTTAATGGCCGAACAGGTCTCCCTCAAACAAGCTGCCATCAAGGAATACGAAGAATCTCCTTCTTTGACCGATAAGATCATGACCTAGTTTGCTGAAGGGGTCGAGGCCTATCGGGAAAAAGTAAGAGCGAAGCTTGTTGATGCCGGCCTGGATGCCTCGATCCTTGACTCTTTCGATGAGGAGGCCGAAGCTGATGATGACTTACCTTAGTTCTCTTTAGTATCTGTTTTTCATACTTGTAATTTTTCTTTTCTAAGTCTTGTAACTCACCTGACCAGTGAAGCCGACGGTGTATGTACCCGAAGCTTGTCTGATCGGGAATTGTAAAACTTGTTGAATATAAATGAGGACAAAAACTTTCTAAGTTGTTATCTCGATCAGTTCAGCTTTACTTTTATCGAACAGTTAGGTCATTTATGACAATGTGGTCGAGTTATGTCTAAAGCGTACTATCTCGGATTTGTAACTTTATCGATCAGTTATTCTTGTGGCGTTTATCAATCAGTTAAGTTCTCTCGGACTGTCTGATTGTTTTACGCTTGAAGCTTATATGATCGGGTTCGTTGCTTTGTCAATCAGTTATACTTATGGCGTCTCTCAATCAGTTAAGTTCTCTCGGACTGTCTGATCGTTTTACGCCCGAAGCGTGTCTGATCGGTAAAGCAGTGCAAGATTAAAATGAAGTACAAACGTTTCTCTGAGAGAAGTTTTCATTTCATTGATAAATTGCGTAAATTACATAATTAGAAGGAAAGAATAGGCATGTATTTACTGGTATTATCTCCTAAGTTTTCCAGCATGCCATGTATTCTTTACCTCCGACCCATCCATTGCTCGAAGCCGGTAAGTCCCCGGCTTCGACACTTCTACTATCTCATAAAGCCCCTCCCAGTTAGGCATTAATTTTCTTGTGTTCTGGGGGTTGATGCCTCTTCCTCCCGAAGCACCAAATCTCCTACCTCGAACCTCCTCAGCTTCACCTTCTGGTTACAGTGGCGGGCCGTCTTCTGTTGATAAATGGCCAACCTCAACACCGTAGCGTCACGAGCTTCATCTAGCAGGTCTAAATTTACTTTCAGACCTTCATCGTTGTAGAGCTCTTTGTACTGGCTGACCCGAAGGGTGGGGGAGCTGATCTCTACTGGTATGAGTGCATCGGTTCCATAGGCCAATCGGAAAGGAGAGTCTCCAGTGGTTGTCCTCGGGGTTGTTCGATATGCCCACAAAACACTGAGTAGTTCTTCGGGCCATCGACCTTTCAACTCATCCAGTCTTCTTTTTATTCCGTTCAGTAAGGTTCGATTGGTCACTTCTACTTGACCATTTGACTGAGGGTGGGCAACCGAAGTCTTCCGGTGCTGAATTCCCAACTCTTTCAGGAAGCTTTCAAACTTTAACCCCACGAACTGTCTACCGTTATCCGAGACTACTGCCATCGGAATGCCAAATCGATATACTACTCCTTCTTTCAAGAATTTAAGGCATTCCTGTTCGGTGATCTTCTGCAATGGTTTAGCTTCGACCCACTTCGTCATGTAATCGATAGCCACTATTATAAAGCTGACTTGTCCTTTGGCCTTCGACAGAGGCCCCAGGATGTCGATTCCCCATACTGCGAAGGGGATCGGGGATAAGACCGAGTAGAGTTCTTCTGGCGATTGATGTGGGATGTTGCTGTTTAGTTGACACTTGGGACATTTTTTGACGAGTTCCTTGGCCTCTGTGTAGATGGTTGGCTAGTAATACCCCTATCTTAGAATTTTATGTGCCAGTGACTTGGCCCCCATGTGATCCCCAAAAATCCCTTCATGTACCTCCCGAAGTGCGTAGCTCGCCTCTGACGGTGTTAAACATTTAAGTAAGGGAGAGCTGAAGGCTCTTCGGTACAAATCTCCGTCGATCAGTACAAAATTTGAACTTTGGTGCTTGATCTTCCTTGCTCTTCTTTCGGGACACTTGGCTGTTCCAATGTCTCCAGATACACCGAACCGTCGAAGGAGCTAGCTTTGGTTGATGCCAGTCGGGCCAGGGCATCTGCTACTGTGTTGTCGGATCTATCCACTCCCTGACAGCTGACCGAGTTGAATTATGTCAGTTTATTCTTTGTCTCGGCTACGTACTTCATCATTCTTGCCCCTCAAGCCTCATACTCTCCCGAAATCTGTTTGACGACCAGCTGCGAGTCACTATAGATGACCAAGTTTTGTACTTCTAGGCTTCGGGCCAACTTTAACCCGGCTAGAATGGCCTCGTACTCTGCTTCGTTAGTGGTCGCTTTGAACTGAAACCGAATAGCTTGTTGGACTTTGAATCCTTCGGGGCTCGTCAGTATGACCCCTGCACCACTAATGTCTGACGTTGATGAGCCATCGACATATAGTGTCCATGAAGTCTTTATGTGTTACGTTTCGGTCATCGATCCCACATCTGGCTCTGAGAACGAACATTCCACGACGAAGTCTGCTAGCGCTTGTCCTTTGATTGCTGTTCGAGGTTGATACTCTAGCGCAAACTGTGTTAGCTCCATCACCCATGCTACCAATCTGCCCGAAACCTCAGGCCGGTGTAGAATTTTTTCCAACGGTTGATCCGTGTATACCACCACCACCCTACCCTGGAAATAATGGCGAAGTTTTCTGCTTGCTATGATCAAAGCGTAGGCGAATTTTTCCAGGTTGGGGTAATGGATTTCGGCGTCTCGAAGCACGTGGCTGACATAGTAAATGGGGAACTGATTTCCCCCTTTGTCCCGAACCAATGCCGCTCCCACAGCCATCGAACTTGCTGCCAGATAGAGATATAGGGGTTCCGAAGGAATCGGTTTCATCAGCAGAGGTGCCGAAGATAGATATTGTTTGATCCCTTGGAACTCGTCCTCGCATTCTAAAGTCCACTGAAAACTTTTCTCGTTCTTAGGCCCTTTTAAGGTATCGAAAAACGGTAGGCACCTTTCGGCCGACTTAGAGACGAACCTTCGTAGGGCCGCGATCCGACCCGTCAGTCTCTGCATATCCTTGTAAGACTTCAGGGATCTCATATCTAGGATTTCCTGGATTTTCTTTGGGTTCGCTTCAATTCCCCATTTGCTGACCAGATATCCTAGGAACTTCCCCGATCCTAGCCCAAATGTGCATTTGGTCGGGTTCAACCTCAGTTCGCGTTTTCTGACTGTCTCGAAACAATTTTCCAGGTCTTCCAGGTGATCACGGACTGACATGCTCTTTACAATCATGTCGTCTACGTAGACCTACATGCTCCTCCCCAATTATTTCGTGAACACGAAGTTCATCATCCGCTGATAAGTTGCCCCGGCGTTCAATAGCCCGAAGGTCATTTCCTGTACGCATATATTGCCCGGTGTGTGATGAAGCTGGTCTTCAGGATGTCTTCTTTGCACACCAAAATCTGGCGGTACCCCGAGAAGGAGTCCATAAAGCTCAGCATTCCGTATCCTGAAGTTGCGTCGATCAGTTGATCTATGTTGGGCAGAGGGTAGAAATCCTTTGGACACGCTCTGTTCAAGTCCGTGTAATCGTTGCACATCCTCCACTTCCCGTTCTGCTTTTGGACCAATACCACATTGGCCAACCACTCCGGATAATCGATCTCGAAGATGAATTCGGCCTCCAGAAGTTTGGCAATATCATCATCGATTATTTGTTGCCTCTCTGAGGCGAAAATTCTTCGTTTCTGTATAACTGGTTTCTTGCTTGGGTCCACGTGCAGTTTGTGTATTGCCACTGATTCACTTACCCCACGCATATCGCTCAGCTCCCATGCGAAGATGTCGGCGTAGAATTGGAGTAGTTCTATCAGTCTGGTCCTGAAAGGTTCTGCTGACCCTGAACCGATTTTGATCAACTTTTCTTTTTTTCCTGGCACTAGCTCTACATCTTCAGTTTCTTCGGTCGGAAGAGCAAGTGGCTCTGTGCTCCCCTCGGTGAATGGTTCAATCTCAATGGCCATTGTCTGTTTCCGTTTGCTGACCCCGACCCCTGAAGAAATCAAGTTGTTTCGGTAACACCTTCGGGCTATATCTAAGTCTCCTTTTACCTCCCCGATCCCATTCGGTGTTGGAAATTTAATTTTAAAATGGGGTATCGATGTTACTACTTGCAGGGCTGCCAAGGTAGGCCTTCTGATGATCGCGTTGTATGCCGAGTCTATTTGGACGACAAAGAATATGACCATTATTTCGACTTGATTGGGTGCTGTGCCGAACTTAACTGGCATTTCGATGGTGCCCGACACATACACCGGATCTCCACTAAATCCATACAAGGGTCCTTCTCCTCCCAAATCCATCTTCTTTCCTTGTAGGTCTAACCTCTGATAGACATGCGTATATAGGATGTCGACCGAAGACCCGTTGTCTATCATTATTCTCTTCATATCCACTATCCCGACCTGAGCCGTTATTACCAATGCACCGTCATGTGGCTCGATGAGATCCGTCGGGTAATCCTCGTCCGTGAATGAGATAGACGTTCCCGGATATGCCCGATCCTTTCTAGGAGTTGACCCCGTAATAGATAGCACTGCTCCCAAATGCCCACTTCTTTTTCTTCCCGATACCCATCCAACAGAACCCCCCGAAATGACATCAACTACGCCTCGGGCTGGAGGGTTCTGTGGAGTCTGAGTATCCAGGATCTGATCTGTGGTCTCTTCTCTGGGCACCACTGCATTTCCCTGACCTGCTACATATTGTATCAGTTGTCCGTTCTAGACATTTTTCTCGATCATATCCATCAGATTAATGCATGCTTCTGTCGAGTGTCCGGTACTCTGATGGTATTCGCAATACTTATCCCGACCTCTCCTTCCGGGTTTGGTTCGTCTAGGGCATGGTTCGTAGAATGGTTGATTCTTCATCTCCTCCAAAATCTTTGAACGATTCGTGGCAAGGGGGGTATAGACTTTGCTGACATTACGATTGGGCAGTGGGGGTCAGTTATATCCGGGCCCGCCGCCGTTATAGCTTTTCTTCTCTGCTCGGTCTGATTTCCACTTGCTGTTGTCCGAACGCTGATAATTTGATTTTTTCCTGTCCTTAGACTTCTCATAAGACTGGGAGTGTGGTCTGAAATTTCCCAAAGCTTCTTAGACAGCGATAAACCCTTCTACCAGATGGAAAGCTTTGGTCAGATCTGTCGGAGGGTTGATCACCAAATCCTTCACCAGCTTCTTCGATCTCCCAATGTCTAAGCTGGTTGTAAAAAATCCCAGGGCTTGAGGAGAATTCAACTCTGCTACCGATCCCACTGCCTCTCGAAATCTTTTCACATACTGGCCTAGGGTCTCGTCGGATCTCTGTCGGACCTGCATGAGGGACGCTGTGATCTTCCCTCATTTTCGATTGCTTCCGAACTAAGCATGAAACTTTTCTCAAAGGTCTTTCCATGACACTATCGATCCTGCCGCCAAGGTCCCCATCCACTCCCTGGCACTCTTCTTAAGGGTTGTAGCAAACATGTGGCATTTAGCTGCATCTGAATGCCCATAGTACGACATCAGCCGATCGTACCCATCCGAATGGTCGTAGGGATCTCCCAATCCATCATATGTCTCCATCGGGGGCATCTTCTTCTTTGGATCAGCTATCACCCGGTTGATTTCGGGCGAAAAGGGAGATCCTAAGCATGCCAAAGATATCCCTGTCGAGTTTTTTGCCCCTATCAGTTTCTCTAGTTCAGCCACTCTTCGGGTAAGGGGGTCGGATCCTTCCTTATGAGGGGACGATCGGGGTTTGTCCCTCCCATAGTCAGGAGACGCTTCCCTCTCCGTTTGACTCGACCTGCCTCGGTGTTCTGATCGGCGCTCGGCCGAATGACTCCTTCTTTCGCCCCTTCCGTCCCTAAAGCGACTCCTGTGCCTGCTCTGTTCTCTTCTCACCTATCCCCGTCGAGGTGATCGGGATCGACTTCGATTCCTACGCCTTCTAGAACACGCTTCTTGGTCTCCAGCCATGTTGGCCATCTGTTTCTCCAATTCCTCCTGTTACAGCCGGAGTGCCAACATGGCATCTTTGTTCTGCTCCAGTTTCTTCTGCAGGAGAAACTCTCGTTGGTCTCGGCTACCTGCCCCTCTGTCTTGCCTCACGAGGGCTTGAGAGTGTCTCTCGTTCGCCTGACTCACTTGATGAGGCGTGTGTTGACTCTCGTGGAAGAGCTTCCGCCGAAGATCATGGCCCGGTATCTCTTCCACCTCCCGGACTTTAGACCCTAGTCGGTCCTTCACCGACCCCCTCACCTGCGTGGTCTGGTGGGACTACTGGGTCTTGGCCCTTTATGAGACAGCGATGTTATCCTTACTCGCCATGATCTGCTGCCAAAAAAAGGTATTTATGATTGCAAAGAAGCACTAAGGCCCTCCTTCTAGCGCCAATGTTAACGCCACGTTTTGTCTGCGCGTCCAATCGCAGAATCCACGCGCTAAAACCTGCACAATAACAGATCACACAGAAGCTTGACGGCCGTGCCACTGGGGGATAGCTCCGGTGTGAGAATAAGTACAGGCCGTTTACAAGGTTTAACAATGGAGGTTATGTGTTTAGTGCTCAAAGTAGGTATTACCTATTAATTATAACCTTGGTCTTGTATTTATAGAGCTCCCACCACCTTGGTATCCTTCTCCAAGTTAGAGTAGGACTCCTAAATATGTTAGTTACCATATTTGGGTCCAACACAATCTCCTTAAAAGGTGAAAGTGAAATTCCTTTCCACCACTATCTTTGGAGTTGCCTGGTTAGCGTATGATTAGGGTTAATACCCTTAATCACGTAAACTCCTTGTCACACCAACTCTGCATGTGGGCTGCTCACATGTTCAGGCCCAAACCAATAGCCAAGCATAAACATCGGTCTGGGCCTCGGCCTAGAAGACGCAAAGACCCGATCTCGACCCTCACGATGGCAACGGGGCCCCGGCCTATTGGGCTCGGGTAACCGACCCCGATCTTATATATCCGAACATACGAGCTCGACCTCCTTAGTTCCGGTCCAGGCCTTTAGCCTAACAGAGGATCGGTGAAACACTCCCGAACAGTCGGGATTTACAAACTTGGTTATTACAAAAGTTTTAGAATATTACATTACACAGACATACTAAATACGCATATTACATTAAACACACCTACACAACAGAACCTATACTACCTATTTATTACACCTTTTTCCTTAGACAACATTTCGCCTGATGATCTTCCATTCCACAGATAAAACATGCTCCTGGTTTGTAGTCAAAACAATACAGAGTAGTATGTCCTTCATAACTGCAAAGATAACATATTATTTTCCCTTTCTTCTTGTCGAATTTTCCTAAGTCCTGGTCTTCTATCTTTCTTTTTCCCTTCTTGCTCGGAGCTGCACACGATGTGTTGTTTATGGCTCCCATCTGATCAATTTAGATTTTAAGCTTATCTTGTTCTTTCATTGTTTCTATTAACGGTTGACGCAACTGACTATTCAACAGCTTTTCTATTTCCCACAGCCTTTCCAGAGAAAAAACTTTGTTCCTCAGATCCTGCACCTCCGTTGATGCTTGATCAGCTTCAACTTTAGTGTCTGAATCACTATCTGTCAGCTCCACCATCTCCGGATCTGGTACTACATTTTTTACAATAACTACCTCGTATGAGTTATTTTCATCGTGAGCCTCTATTTCAGCTATTAGCTTCGATATTAGCTCGGGTGTATGTGTTTGATCCTTCTTCATGCTATAAGCATATAACAAGCCTTTTCCACCAGACATCTACACACATAAATTTTCATGATTAGCATATAGTATATACACATAGCAATTAATAGTTTTATATAAGTTATCTTTTATCACTACAAAAAAATGGGCATTTAGCAACGATTTTTCGGGCAACGACTTTATAAGTCATTGCTAAAAGTATATGTTTAGCAACGAAATTTTCCCTTCGTTGCAGATTGTGTCAAGCTTTCACTTTTTGCAACGAAATTCATAAGTCGTTGCAAAAATTTATTGCTAATTCATTGGCGGGAAAAAATTTTCGTTAGAAATTCATTGCAAAATTTTCAGCCACTTGATTTCCCGTCATCGTGGGCAATAAAAGTTTTTTTGTTGCTAAAAATGGGGCTTTAGCAACAATTTTTCAAGCAACAACTTTATAAGTCATTGCTAAAAGTGTATGTTTAGCAACGAAACTTGTCCTTCGTTGTAGATTATGTTAGGCTTTCACTTTTTGCAACGAAATTCATAAGTCGTTGCAAAATTTGAAAACAAAATTCGTTAGAAATTCGTTACAAAATTTCTAACCACTTGATTTCTCCTCATCGTGGGCAACGAAAAAAATTTTGTTGCTATATTTCGTTGTCTAATATGGACCACATTCATTGGCAACAATTTTTATTTTCGTTGCATATCTTATACAACTTTTTGCAACGACTATTAAAATGTTGCCTTAAATTAAGATAATCGCAATAAACATGTTTTTGTAAGACAATATTCGTTATTCGGAGAATTGTCAAAAAATATTCATATTTAGTATTTAAAAATTATATCCAAATGCGAAACATATTCAAACCTGTGACCTATCATTTGGAACTTTGGTCATTTGACCGCTGGAGCAACACAAGTTATCTGTTAATATTTTGCAATTATTAATGTTTATATCAAAACATGAGATTTCTTCCATATATTCCTTTCTTCTCCTTCACTACATACCATTAATATAATCTCAAGAAGTTATACACTACAATAACAATAACAATAATAATAATAATAATAACAACAACAACAACAACAACAACAACAACAACAACAACAACAACAACAACAATAATAATAATAATAATAATAATAACAACAACAACAACAACAACAACAACAACAACAACAACAACAACAACAACAACAACAATAATAATAATAATAATAATAATAATAATAATAATAATAATAAAGTTGCACCAATGGTGTGCAAGTTTTTTTAACTCCTATTTTTCAAATTCTCCTTTTTCTTGACTTGTAATTTTTTTTTATAATCAAATATTAATTTCTCTTTATATCTTATATTAGAGGGTATTTGGCAATGACTTTTAAGTTGATTAAACTAAGTTATAAATCATTTGTTATTATTTAGTGTTTGACAATAACTTAAATTTTAACTTTTTTTTACTTACAAGTCATTATTAAATTTTTTTCATGCTTCATGTGCTATATTTTTTATTATTATTACTATTACTATTATTATATTTACTATTATTATTATTACTATTATTATTCTTATTACTATTATTATTAATTTTTTATATTATTATTATTAGAATAATTATTACTAATCTTGTAATTATTATTTTTATTATTATAATAATTATAATTATAACTATTATTATAATTTCTATTATTATTATTATTATTATTATTATTATTATTATTATTATTGTTGTTGTTGTTGTTGTTGTTGTTGTTGTTGTTGTTGTTATTATTATTTTTATTATTATTGTTACTATTATTATAATAATTATTATTGTTACTATTCTTATTGTTATTATTGTTGTTATTATTATTACTATAATACTTATAATTATAATTATAGTTATAATAATAATTATAATTGTTAGTATTAATTATAATTATTATTAATATTACTATTACTATTACTATTATTATTATTCATTATTATTATTATAATAGTACTAATAATAAAAAAGTCTGGCCCGACCTGTGGGCTTTTTTAAAAATAAAATAAAATGATGCTCTCCTTGAGAATTGAACTCTAGACCTCCCACTCTTCTTAGACAAATGCTCAAACCAACTAAGCTATAAGTATTTTTTATTATTAAGTCAGTTGCCCGACACTAAAATACTAAAAATATTAATTACATATTTACATCAAATATTAAAAATACTATTTAAAAAAAAAACTAAAATACTAAAAAAAATCAAATTAAAAAATAATAAAATTCAAAAAGTACTAAAATACTAAAATTCAAATTATTTTGTTAATTAATCAAAAGAACAAAAATTCAAATTACATCATTAAAATACTAAAATCATAAAGTATTTACATAATTTACATCATAACATAACATAATATCATATTTACATATTTACATCATATTTAACATATTTACATCATTTAATCAAAATACTAAAATACTAAAATTTTACTCAAATACTAAAATTTTACCATAGTTGTATAACATATCAAAATACTAAAATTTTACCATGGTTGTATAACATATCAAAATACTAAAAGTCACTTACTCGACAATAAAATACTAATTACATATTTACATCAAATACTAAAAATACTAATTAAAAAAATACTAAAATACTAAAAAAAATCAAATTAAAATACTAAAATTCAAAAAATACTAACAGTAAAAATAATAATAATAGTAGTACTAATAATAATAATAATAATAATAATAATAATAATAATAATAATAATGATAATAATAATAATAATAATAATAATAATAATAATAATAATAATAATAATAATAATAATAATAATAACAACAACAATAACAATAATAATAATAATAATAGTACTAGTAATAATAATTCTTGCAAAATAATAGCAACTAGACCCAAGTGCTCGGGTGGTTATTGGATCAATATTCCAAATTGGAGGTCGTGGGTTTGAATATGTGCATCAACATATTTTTTGAGACGGTAAAGGAAAAAAATCTATTAATGAAGGAATTATTACTCACTATATATTATTGTTCCGACTTTTTTTGCGAGAGATAAAATTGGTCATTGTTTTATTCTAAATAATTTTTTAAGAATTAATTGTGGTAAATAGAAATTGTAATATAAATACATTAAATTTTTTATAGTATTTTTTTTAAATAACACTTTTTAAGTAAATTACAATATCGACTATTTCTTTTAATAAATTATAAAGTAAATAACTTTACACTACGTTAAAACTTTTAAATATCATACATTGATCACGACAAAAAAAGGGGAAAAAATAATAAGATAGTGACGTTTTTTTGTGGAATAGAGCGGTAGACAGTGTAACACATGAGCAAATGAGGGGCAAATGAGTAATTTGTCATGTCGTTACAGCCTGTAGCGGCAGAGGGAAATCCATTTCAATCCGTGTCATCCAATGTTGTGATCAACAGTTTATTTGGGTCGGAGGCTTAGAACTAGTGATATTTTTCTATAGATGACTAGTGATATTGTATAAATATTTATAAATAATAAAAATATGATATTTAATACTAAGGATATTACACAAAAATTATTGTAAAAAAATAGATTATTGAATATAAGTAAATATTTAACTTGAGATTATATAAAATAATAAGAAGTTTTATTCATAGACGGAGGGAGTTACTTAAATCATGAACATATTTTTAAATCCAAAAATAAAATATAAAAATAAGAATAGTAATGATATACCCCTAGCTATTCCTAGTTCTCCTTTTACCTTTTTTCAAATATATTATAAAATTAAATTATAATACTATCAGTTCTAAGATAAAACATAAAAGATAAAGAAAAAATTATTATGTTTTATGAACTAAAACAGAATAAAGTTATTTAAAAATGACTTATAAGTCATTCCTAATAAGTTAGTTTGACACATATTAATGTAATATCAATTTTATCCTTATTTTATTTAATTTTTTTAAAAAAACGAATTTGTAATAAAGAAGAGTACTATGAAATGTCACTTTAATTGGCGTCAGAATTTTAGTTTTTATTTTCTTATAGCTGAAGTCTTATATATTCCTTCATTTTCAACGCCGATGATAGAGAATAAATATAAAAAAATATTGATGTTTGTAAATAAGTACAAGAGATCAAAGAAATTAAAATAATAAAAAAAAAAGATTTTAACGTCAGTTAAAGTGATGTTACATCTTACTCTTTTTGTTTACAAATTTTCTTTATAAATTTTTTTAAAAAAAGTTACAATGCTGGTTAGTTTGACATTGGATCACATTTTTATTTTTTTCAAATTTCTTTAAAAAAATAATATATAATTTATTTTTTTAAATTTGTTTTTTAAAAAAACTATTTTTTAAAGTAGCGTTGGTTGGCAAAAAAAAAATTCCAAAAATTCAACGCCATTTTAAATGGCGTTCAACAGTTTTTCCCAAATTAAATTGTGAGAGCCTTTACTCCCAACGACAGTCGTTGAAGTTTTTATTTTTTAAAAAATATATGTTTAAAAATAAAATCTTTTTAAAAAAAATTAAAGCTATTTTTTTTAAAAAAGTTTTTTTTATAAAAATTATTCTTAAATTAATTAATTTGATTAAGAGAAGAGCTTATTCCAAGAAATTTTGAACAAAATGAATATAATTGAGTATAATTTAGGCAAAGGGACGAGTGATCAAAGTTGTTTATATTATAATTAAGAGATTGTTGATGTTGATTAGGAAATTTATTTTTACTCATATTTTTCTAAAATAGGAATTTCGAAATCCAAAAAATAAAAAACAAATGGTGTTTACATAATTATGGACACAAATAGGGACACCATTTGACAACTTACCCCCACCTTATAAATCACATATGTTTTCAAAAATTCTAGGGTTTTCGGTGAACTGAGAATCTGAGATACAGAGCGCCCAAAGCAAACTAGAGCGAAAATGGTGAAATTCTTGAAACCAAATAAGGCCGTCGTTATGCTCGACGGCCGATTCGTTGGTCGTAAAGGCGTTATCATCAATGCCTCTAACATCAAGGTTTCAGTCTCCCTCTCCAAAGAAGATTCTAAGCATGCCCTAGATGAATCTCATACCTAGTTAGACGGTACGATTTGGTTTTAATTTTGATGTTAATGATTTCGATTAGATTTTTAATTTGGTTATTTCTACTCTCTCAATAGCAAATTAAAAGCCGAACATGATTGCTTTGATTGACCAATTTTGGATTATAAGGATTTGAATAGGTAAAGGATTTTACTTTGGCAAATCTTAATTTGAAGTTATTTCTTAATCATTAATTACCATGAGTATTGTTATGTTAATAATCCCTTTCATATTTATAAATGTGAAATTTATGCAGAATGTGTTAGCTAGTTTATATAAAACAAGTTAGCACCATGAAATTGATTATTTATGTATGCTTAACTGAAATATTAGTATTCAATGTAGTTCACTGTTTATCAAAGATGATATCGTAATATTGCATATTACATTTGGGTTAAAAGAACTGAATTTCAAAAGAATGAATAAACTAGTTAAATTGGTAATTAGTGGATTACATATGAATTTGATCATGTAATTGATTACTATCGACCTTGATTTAGAGCCATGGAGTTTAGGTTGGTTGTGCGAAGGTATAAGGAAGTTAAAATGAAATGATAACTCAATTAAATTGCTATAATGTGAAGGTTTCAAAATAGTGCACACCAAGTTCTTAACAAAATTCCTTAATAGGCTGTTTTAACTAAAAAATCAAATATTAGACAAAACCCAGGCTTGGGATGGATAGATATCTTACTTATGATGATTTGTAAAATATTAGTCCCTTGAAAAATATTAGCCCTTGAGAGTCTTAATTCTTTGTATATACCTAAGGAAACAATTTTGATGCTATGATTAATCTGAGTTTGATTGTGCATAGAACAGGTTGTGGGACAGTCACATTAAACTATTACAAACTTGCTCCTGGGTCTTGGCTCAGCTAGTAACTTAGTGTTGCAGGTTTGGACTGTGTTGGGGTCTTATATTGACGCAGACATTTGCACCCCGAAGTTCTAATTGCGCAGAATTAGTCCTTGAAATTCAATTTTTTTTACTTACTGCACCAATTGTCCCTAATTGCCTGAAAAGTTGTTTCAAAATTGACCTCGTTCAGTCGGAGTAATCGGGGGAGGTTTTGCAACTGGTGCTATGTACCAGAAATTGTAAATTTTTTAGGGGGCAATGGCGCAGAATCAGAACTTTAGGTACAATGCGCCAAATTATGAAATTTCAGGGGTATAAAGTGACATTAAGTTCCCCCCTCCCCTCTCTCAAACTGCATTTGGCTACCTTCCTGCACCTAACAATGGTGTAGCATGCAAGCAGGTTACTTGATTTTTTTTATTTAGTCATCCTTAATGCCTCTTCTCTTCTCTTGGATTCCATTCATATTTGTCGTGGCAAGGAATGTCCACCATGATTAATAACTTGTACTACTCCGTTCCTAGGTGTGTTGGGAAATAAAGGACAATTTGACTACTTCCACATAAATTAACTTCAAAATATGGTTTTGCATATTGATGTGTCTTGGACAAGTGAGCTTCCCAAGGCTAAAAGTCATTGTTAGATGACGACTAATAGAGACATAAAATTGATTCAGAGGAATCACCTTGGATAAAATAGGTTGCTCTTTTAAATATGCACATTTTCAACCCCAAGGGGGCGGGGGGGGGGGGGAATATGTTAGGGGCCCTGAGGAACGACTTTAAGGCAGGTCCAATCCCCATACAAATTTCTTATTATAAAAATAAATAATTAAATAGGTAGATTTCTTTTTCTCTTCTTTTAAAAATTGTTTTAGGAGTTGTATTTTTGGTTGTTTGTGTGGGTTTGGGGGGGTTGGGTGGAGGAGGGGTTGTGTATATTCTTCAATTGAACACACACTCATTTTAGTTTTTAAATTAGAATCAATTGGGTATTGCAGAATGAACTCAATTGTGTACATTGTGCTTTAAAGTTTAAAATAACCTTCACATACGACCCCATTTGCACGTTGGCTCATTAGAGACAATCAGACAAATGTAGTGCATTGTAATGTTCAAGTTGAATAGGGTGGAAGTAAAAAGTATTCAGCCCAAGACCTTGCAAATCCTGAGCTTTGTTATCATTTTTAAGTATCCACGCCTTTTTAATATAAAATTTGCTGAAATAATTTCTTCAGTGACATGTTATACCTATCCATAATTTTTTCCCATGGAAATTCATTTTTTATTGCTGTCAAGTGACTTATATATTCTAAGTTTCCTGTGCTAAGTTATGTATGACCATAATAGTATAATAACAAGGCGTGGTGTGAGATATATCACTAAACACTAGCTTCTCTAAAACTCTCTCTCTCTCTCTCAATAAAATAATTTCAACCAATACATTTAACTCCTCTACTTGTCATGGGCTATTTTTTATGCTATATCATTTAACAAGGCGTGGTGTGATATAGGCGATTTTTTGCCCTATTCTTGTTTACCTTTTTTCATGTGGAATGTCTTAAAGCAGAAGCAAGTTTGTTACGACATTGTGGCTCCGTATGAGGCGGATGCCCGAATGACCTTTTTGGCAGTCAGCAAACAGGTTGATGTTGTTATAACTGCGGATTCAGACTTGATACCATTTGGTTGTCCTAGAGTATGTTGTTGGTTTTTTTTTATTTATTTAGTTATTTTAATGATTATACTTTCAATTTTCATTTACACCGCTAATTACCATCTATTTTTACTGTTGGACCCAATTCTACTTTAGTTATCATGTAAATATGTCTTTTCAAATGGTTACCTGTCTTATACAATGACCAAAAAGATAATAATGACGAATCAGTTTAGCTAGTGTGTATCAGACCACTAAGGATGAATTTCTAGAAACCCTGCACCACCTGATCCAATGGAACCATAGAACACAGCCCAAGCTATTGCTAGTTGGGGGTACATAGTCACAACTACTTTATACATTCATATACGTACAAACATGTTCGTCGCGCTCACACACTCATGTGTTTCTTACTTATAAGATGCATAATACTGAAAACCATGAAAATTTGGTTTGGAATATAACAGGATTACTGTTGAGTTACATTGCTTGTGATTACTATCATACAATCACTCGTGAGTGGTAAAGTATGACATACATTGTTGGACTCATTTTCTAATAATTTAAGCTTTAAGAATGCTTGGTAACTTGACATAGAGGATTCATGAGACCCCTTTTTTTGTTTGAAACAAAAATAAGCTGAAGGTATTGCATAAAACTACTTATTTATGATTGCCCTAGACCATAAGTGGAGTTTGACTGGCAATTAGTATGGTGACATCCTGATTAAGTAATTAATTTGCTGTCACATCTTATTTTTACTTGTTTATGCCTGAACATTCCTTATTTTTCAACCTCTATTGAAGTAAATAACATGGTTCACCTTCAAAAGAAGTCGATAAGATAAAATGTAAGAAATCTTTCAAGTTTGATGTACATCGTATTAGCGTTAATAACACCATTTGCAGTTAAACCTTTTTTTTTGTTTCACGTTTGCTCATAAGGAAATTGGGCTATGCATTATTGTTTTAATAATAAATAAACTCTTTGGTTCCTTATCTTGCATCATAGATTATATTGTTCTAAGCAGTGTTGATCGAGATGATATACCTAATGCTGGGAGTGGGCATTTTGCAGAAACAGTCAAAGCTATGAATGTACTTATAATTCCCTGACGAAAGAAATTAAATACTTATTTTTTTGAATTTCCTTTTTCATGCATATTTTGAAGAGAATTAGAGTATAGAACTCTGATATGCACCCTTTAAATGCTTCGGCAGAAGCTGAAGCATGATATCATGGTTGAGTGTTTAACTTCTGATTTTAGGGGTGATCTAATTACGGTATCAACTCTGGTACACTCAGGATTGGATGTTTTTGCTCACAACATTGAGACTGTTAAAAGACTCCAGCAAATCGTTAGAGATCCCCGAGCAGGGTGAGTTGTTGAAAATTCATCTCCCGTTTATTCAGTAAAATTAGTAAAATTGGCAGCCTTGTTTGTTTTTTTTTGTCATTTCCTGAGCAGTGGTTAACAGTTTCTAGTTAGATATTCATAGACTTTGCATTAAGTAGGTGTAGTGTACAAGTTTTTAACAAAGCTTACTGAATCATATCCAGATGACTATGAAAAATCACTACTCTCACTGACAAGAATTTTCTGCCCAGTCCCTTTATTCTTCTTCAGATGTTTCTTTTACTTTTGTTGACGTTCTGACTTTTGCAGTTTTTAATCATTAAACCATTTTGTACTTGATGATAAGGTTGCTCAGTATACACCCATTCAGATGCCAACTAACTGTCCATATTTAATTTATTGGGTGGTACCAGTCCACAACTTGAGCTCTTTGGGTTATATTTGTAATCCACACAAATAACAATTGAAAATTTTACTTTTTCGCAAATTGGTGCATCCTAAGGCAGCTTTGTGGTAGAGAGAAATCATCAGAAATAATTAGTGAAATCCTTAGGATAGGCTGCTAAAGGAATATTAGTTGCTATGACTGGCGATGGGGTGAATGATGCGCCTGCCTTGAAATTGGTTGAGGATATAGGTTCAGGGCCACACATTTTTCCCCCTGTTCCATTTACTTTTCTTTTGATCCAACTCAGTCTTAAGAGCATGTTAATGTATATACATGGTCCAGTCTGACCTATTTGCTTTATTTTCCTGACTTGTTATTATTTTTAAATACGTGCAGAACGACTGTTTCTACAACCTGCCTTACAATACAGGGTATCAAATTTTCGTGCTACGTTTACGGAAGACAAGAGACGAAATTATGAAGTGTACTCTCTATATATGTAGATATATATTTTAATTGAAGAACCGTGGTAGCTTTAGATGATTAATTGTAAAGATAATAAATGATTATGTAGTTGATGATTTTATTAAGTTAATAATATTATAGTTTTTTGTATTTTTGCCATTATTTGTTATGGGGACATTGAGCCAGTCAGGTACACAAAAAGAATGTCAAATTTTGATTTGGCAACAATATTCATTACCAAAGCATTGAACAAGTTTTAATATAGCAACAATTTTTTATACATTTAGCAACAAATTTTTGTTGCTAATGACATTAAAAATATAATATTTGGCAACGAAAAATTAACCTAATAACAACAAAGAGGATATTGTTGCTAATACTAAAATAAAAGGCAACATTTTTATCGTTGTAAATCATATCAACTTTCGTTGCACATATAAAGAAACGGCAACATATAATGTCATTGCCAAATAATATAATCAGCAACGAAAATCGTTGCTAAAAAGTTTACATTCCGCAACGAAAGCAAGCTTAGGCAACAATTTTTATAATTTACTGCAACGAAAAATGTCGTTGCAAAATGGTGTCAATTGCAACGAAAATGCATGGTCGTTGCAAAAAAAAAAGAGTTCATTTCTTTGTCAATTAGAAATGGGGTTTTTAGCAACGACATTTTAATTATTCTGCAACAATATATTTTGTTGCTAAAGGATCAATGTCTCTATACGAAAGCCATATTTCATTGCAAAATGTATTACTTTTGGCAACAAAAAAAATGTGTTCGTTTCGGAACAATTAGCAACGCTCATTGCGCAACGAAAGACGCAACGACAGTAAAGTCGTTGGCAAAATCCTTTAGCAACGAAATTTGACACCTTTAGCAACGAAAATTGGTTGTTGCTGAAGCCCCATTTTTTGTAGTGTATTTTGTTTGACGATGAATTTATTCAATTCATCTCCTTTTTAAACTCCATATGAGTTATTTATATTTTCAACGTTTCCCTCTGTTCTAAGGTTATAGCCTAAGGTCTAGCCCACCTAAGCTTTTTAATCCTAAGCTCTGATACCAACCTATAAAGCCCCCAAATTCGAATACGTGAAACCCGAACTCGGTGCTTCATGATAATATTTCTATGAGCGAAATAATACTAATAATAATAACAATAATATAAATGTCAAACAAAATTTACATAATTATCAGAGTCTAGCTCCCAAGTACGTAACCTTTAATACATTTCTTACATAGCATGATAGATAATATATATCATTGTCTTAACAATATCAAACTATTACATAAACTACCACAAATCTTATTTGGTTAGCTTTCATTTTCTTTTGTTTTTGCATGAGCCTTCTGGTTCTTCACACTTAGCTGAAAACATTTAAATTAAGCAAGGATGAGCATTTAAGTGCCCATCAAGTACTAATAATTATATATATAAGCTGAAAGAATTTAAATATTTTCTTTGTACTACCCTTCTACAACAAGTCAATAATTATGAAGTAATCTGAACCGATAATAATAACATAACAACTCTCTATCAAATTTTTGAAACTACGTAATGACTATAACTAGGGTTAAGGTGACATACTATGAACATTGTTTTCATTTTCGAAAAGGTTAAACAGAAATTCATCTGTAAACCGTCATAACTTACGGGCACGGGGGTGATCAGCACGTTGTACCCTACATTGATCAATACTACATGCAAGAACGAGGGTATTGTTCACTCTGTCCGCCTTGGGTGTATAAAATTTTTCCCATGTAGGGATGTTCATACTTGCATGGGTTCCAAATCAAAGGTTTTATCTTGTTCAACAATAATTTATAATTCAACATATATATATATATATATATATATATATATATATATATATATATATATATATATACGGGTAATTGACAAAGGTGTATCAACATGTGATTAAATACAATGATTATCCAAGTGGGGACACTTGTATAACCATTTATAGAAATTAACGAACAGAATATATATCTGAATTACCATATACTAACATGTTGATAAGCAATGAGCGTATATAATATAGGGTTAATAATATGTACAATAATAATATAATTTAGAAAAATTCTTACTCATGTCTATTGCATAAAGAAAATGCAAAGGTAAGATACTTGAATGGTACGCTGCTTACAATTTGTAACTTAGTTTTATCTTTTATATAACACCTATCAGTAATAAGATCATTTTACTGATTAGAATAACATATTATAACACATAGCACTGCTTATTGCAGTCAGCACATTACCTAATCACATTATCACATATGTTTAACAACCATTGAATCACAAATAAACACTTATCAAATTAAATTATCTAAGTTCAGATCAATTTCTGAAATATGTCGGTGTACCAACGGCTTTATCGGGTAATTGTCGAGTCTAGGACTCTATTCTGTAACTCAATATCTTCAAGTATCAGTCATATTATTTTTAAATGAATTATAATAATTTTTAAACATTTATAATAATTTATCATGAATTTTCAAAAACTAGAATCATTTTTAAATTATTTAAATATTAAACAGTTCTATTATCATAATATTTAATTAATATTAAACTATTAATGAAACTATTGCCAAAATATTAAAGTTATTTATAATAACTCAAAATATTTTTAAAGTATTAATATTACCCTTAAATGATTTTTTTAAAACATTTAAAAATTATTTTTAAATAATTACCATTAATATTAAAGCATTAATGTATTATTTAACAAAATATTAAAAGTCATTAATTATAACTTAAAATATTTTTAATTCATTTATATCCTTTTAAATGATTTTTAAATTAATAAAACTATTTTAAAACTATTTATTATTAAATAAATTTAATATCATTAATAATAAATTAATAATCATTAATATTAAATTATTAATGAAATTATCCTTTAAATATTAAAAGTTATATTTTGTAACTTAAAATATCTTTAAACACTTTATTTTTATTTAAAATGATTTTTATAATAATAAAATCATTTTTAAACTAATTTATTTAATATAATTATTAAATAATCTTAATATCATTAATAATAATTAATTAATGAAATTTATCTTTAAATATTAAAAGTTATATTTTATAACTTAAAATATTCTTAAATACCTTATTATTATTTAAAATGATTTTTAATATGCTAAAATCATTTTTAATTAATATATTTAATTCATTTAGTAAATAACTTAATTATCATTAATATTAATTTATTAATGAAATTTATCACAAAATATTAAAAATTATTAAAAATAACTTAAAATATTTTCTTATATCATAATATAATTTTAAATGATTTTTCAAGTATTAAAATTATTTTTAAATAATTTATTTAATATTATAATTAAATAAATTAAATACCTTTAATATTCCAAAAATATTAAATATTTATGAAATATATTCAAAATAATTAAAATCTAATTTTTGGAATTTAAAATAATTTTTAATAATTTATTTTATAATTTTAATAATTAAAAACTAATTTTCTATAATTATTTAATAAAAATATAATTTTTATATAGAAACTGTCACTAAAGACCACCTATAGCGACAGAACCGTCGTTGTAGGTGTTCTTCGCGTTCTTCATGTAAACCCAAAAAATCATACACAGTTTCGAGATGTCTACTTTGACCAACTATTAATCTTATCTATGATGATTCAAGGCATTCTTGTGGTTAGGTCTTAAAGTGTTAGTGCAGGACAACAATAATCAATAACAAACAAGTTCATAACACATATAACCAAGGAGATCTGAGCCTCCAACAGTGGTGTCAGAGGTTGTTCTTCATTTTTGGGTTGCCCATCAATGAAGAACAGTTCGAGCATGCACTTTTGGGCTTCCACTACTTATGATCCGTGTAATCTTTATGTGATGTAATGAATTCAATATGTAGCCAGAATGACAAGGAAGGGTTATATCACAGTAGATCACTAAAATAACAACAGATCAAGCAGATTCATACTGGTCAAACCATGTCAGACGACATGGTCAAGCGTTTTTTGGGTTACCTAGAAAACAGCTTCCATGATCGTTTGGCCTGGTTTGACCGTCCTCTATAATCACACAGTTTGATGATTAGGATATTATAAGGCATAAACATGGAGTTCATATACAAGACTACAACCTAGATGCAACACAAACAACAAACCAACAACACACAGAAAGATCTAGCCGGTCAAAAGCGCGGTCAGGTCGTTTCTGGGCAGTTTCTGGGTTACCCAGAAACGCCCGGTCATGGCCGGTCAACGCCTTTTGACCTTAAATAACTTGCAATCTGGACTCGATATACGCCTTATTCTTGATCCAGATCCAAGAGCACATAACAGACTACAACTATAAACTTCTAAAACACAAAACAAATTAAAGATCACAGAGATATAAGGTCTGACATTCGTTGTCAGGCCACCAAGAACAAATTTTCCATATTTTTGAAATCTTCAAATCCGAGCCTCTAGATGTTATGGATCTAACATCTAGCAACCCAGATCATCATTATATACTATAACCAACATATTTTAACACTCAATCATAACATCTAACATGTGGATCAAGATCAAATTTTCTAGGGTTAGTTTTTATACCTCACTTTGATCTTCTGATTCTGAGCTTCTAATTTTGTTATGGTGTTAGTGGGGCTTGATTATGTGACTGATATGCTACCAAATTTCGTTGGTTTTAGTGAGAGAGAGGATTGGTTGGATGTTTGAGCAAAATGAGCAAAAATGTGAATTTCTCTCTCTCTCTCTTTGATCATTATATAAACACTTAGATGCAATGTATTATGCTGAGATATGAGGCTGATCTACTAGAAAGTTAGTCACATGCTACACTAGGGTTGGCCAACAACTCCTTCTAGACCAAATTCTACAAGTTACCTTAAATAATGCTAGAAGGGCATTTTAGTCTTTTCACTTAAAAATTTAATGGCATTTTGGGCAATTGACAACCCTCAGGGTTTGACCCTCAGGGTTTGACCCTTAGGGTTTAACCCTTAGGGTTTAGTACATAGTATTTACAAGATTTAACAATTAGGTTTTGAAAAATATAAAATTTTAGTTTCAAAAAATTAATTTCTAAAAATTACAAAGTTAAGGCTTTCCTAATTAGGTTAGATTTCTAAATACATTATACAAGAACATTAGGGTTGTAATCACTAATTATAATTAACCCTACTAATTATAATAATTAGGGTTTACAATTTTTGATAATTAGGATTACCAAATCACAATTAGGGTTTATTATTAGGGTTCTAGATATTAGGGTTTTAAATCACTAATTAGGTTTTCCCTAATTAACAATTAAAATCTACTGTTTATCACATTAACATAATTACCAATCAATCTTGAACTCTAATTTGAGTTCCAAATTAGCGTTTTGTAAACATTATTAAGGGTTTTTAGATTTCAGAAATTATGATTTTATAATTAGGGTTTTCTAAACATTATTTAGGGTTTCTATATTTTAATTAGGGTTTACCTAATTAATCAAATCATTATACAACATAAATCATATAACACAATTATATTACAGTCTTAAACTCACAATTGCTTTTCAAATTTTGCTTTGCCCTAGTAAAACTAAGGTTTTGACATTAAACACCATAATTGACCAACCATTATCAATACGTACATACAGTACATATTTATAGCACTGAAAAATCAAAATATAATATTATTATATAATTATTCTCATTCCTTGATAAAAATCCAAAATTAGGGTTTGGATTCCATATCTAATTTATTCTTCATATTTAACCTTAATAATTAAGGTAAAATAATTAACTTAATAATCTGTACAAAAATTCATATAATAAAATAATTATTCCTAAAAATCACTCCATATATTATTTAAATAATATATGATTATATTTTTATGAAAAATAATTAATAAAAACATTTCTACCATATTAATTATTATAAGAATATGCTTAATAATAATCAATAATTCTAAAATAAAATTATTTGTAAATATTCATGTAATAAATATATTTTTATTTATCACATAATTACATATACACATTATCTTGTACAAATCCTCATCTTTTTTTTAAAAAAAAATTAAATTTATACTCAAAATTTCTGATTTATTTATATAGAAAATATCGGGTTGTTACATAGAAGCTCATTCTTCCTTCATTTCTTACCAATTCACTAAAGCTATAGAGCAATTATTATAGAGAGAAATTATAGAGAGAAAGAAGAAGATAAGTCTGCTACCTCACTATTCCAGTATCCAGTCTTCTTTTGAGGTAAAGGGTATTATTTCTTTTGTATTCATGAAGAGAGCTTTTGTTATTCCATTCTTTATTATTATGTTGAAATAACATGTCTATGCGAAGTACCGCATACATGGTGAAATTTATATATTATTCCATTCTTTATTATTATGTTGGAATAACCTATCGATGCGAAGTACCGCATACATGGTGAAATTCTTCTGTTATTCCATTATTTATTATTCTGTTGGAATATCCTGTCTGTGTGGATTATGCATGACCTGGTTCTATTCTTTATTATTCTGTTAGAATATCCTGTCTGTGTGTATTATGCATGACCTGGTTCCATTATTTATTATTCTGTTGGGAATAACTTGTCTGTGCGGTCTATCGCATGCCTGGTGAATTCTTCTGTTATTCTATTCTTTATTATTCTGTTGGGAATAACCTGTCTGTGCGGTCTATCGCATGCCTGGTGAATTCGTTTGTTATTCCATTCTTTATTTTTCTGTTGGAAATGATCTATCTACGTGGATTACCGCATGGCGGATGAAAATTCATTTGCAGTTTCTTATATTCTATTATACTCGTATGAGACATCATTTCTTTTGTACTCATCATGGAATATCATTTTCTTTGGTATTTTTCTTTTACGAGTTACTATTCACCCGATTACTATTCACTATAGTATCATTCACTCGGGTATTCGGGGCACTTTTTGTGTCGGAGTACTATTCACGAGTTACTATTCACGGGTTACTATTCACCCAAATTACTATTCACCCGAATATTATTCACTCGGGTATTTGGGATACTTTTCATGTCGGGATACTATTCATGAGGAACTATTCTCGAAGTACTATTCACGAGGTACTATTTACCCAAAAAATATATTTCTTTTTTGTCCAAATTATTTTTGGTACATGAATATTATTCTTGAATTTTACTCTACAAAGCAGTATCATGTTGACAATTTGGACGTTACTGATTTCTGGATAAATTAAATTATAAATCTTTAAAATTTATCCTTGAACTTGTTTTATTGAATTATTATGTCATTGTCGTCATCCTCATGCTTATATTGTGACGAAAGTCATCTTTGGCTTACGTACATAGATGGACTTGGTATGATTATGACTAGGGATTATTCGGTATAATCATGATCGTAATGTGACGAATGATGTTGTGTCATTGGCCTGTAGTTCATTGATGGACAGTTGTTGGTATGATTATGACAACAGATTATTCGGTATAATCATGACCGTTGATGATTACATGAATATCTTTGGCCGTGGTGCAGGGATGATTTGATTTTATTTATTAAGCTGAGTCTTAGCGATAAAGGTTATGAAATTGATGGGTCCACCAATGATTGTGCCGTTGTACGAATATTTCCTGATAAAATGAATATTCCCCGACCAATCGAATATAATATGACCACTTGCATACTTTGCAAAATTTATAAATACTACCCACAACTATAACATTATATCAAATTCGCACCATAATATTAAAACAAAATATTTTGAGAAAATTAAATCTTATTCGTAAAATTTGGGGTTTTACATGTATGCCCGAACTTTGGTCCGTGGTTTCATTTCAGTTTGTATATATATACTTAGATACATATATTTTTATATATGGACTAACATTATCGAGTTATACCTCGATTGAGCCTAGACTTATGTCTGGAGCGTTTAACTGCTTTCGTATATATATATATATATATATATATATATATATATATATATATATATATATATATATATCGAACTCTGTTATGATAGAATGTCTGTGCGAATGCTTTCGCATACGTGTGTCGAACTTTGTTCGATGAGCCTAGATTTTATATATATATATATATATATATATATATATATATATATTTTTAAGTGTTGTCCGACTTTGTTTGATGAGCTTTATTTATTTTATATGGAGGTGCGTGGTTGATATGTCTTATATATATATATATATATATATATATATATATATATATATATATATATATATATATATATATATATATATATATATATATATTATATATACTATTTGTCTCGCCTGGAGTTTACTTCGTGGCGGTTTACCGTTTTTACAGCTTTATGGTACATTATCGTCCCGCCTGGAGTTTCCTTTCCGTTGCTGTTCGCTAGATTTATGCGCTTTCGTATTATACATACTTTATTATGAACGAACTTTGTTCGATCCCCGGTGCATTTACTGGATTTGGTGGAGCTTCGTGTTTGGTGGTTGGATGATCGCTTTTACAGCTTTATTTACATTTTATATATGGTTATATATATATATATATATATATATATATATATATATATATATATATATATATATTTACAGCTTTTATATATAACTGCTTACAACTTTTATATAAACTGCGGTATAATGTGAGCCTAAGAATCATGTGATCTCATATTCAGTCTACTAAATCTAGATTCGGTTCCCGTGATGGACCTTTTCAGTTGTAAGCAGCTTGCAAATTTATTCACGGTGTTCAGATGTCCTCTGATGGTTTTCATACCCATGAGGAATTCGGCACTGCTTTGTATATTATTTTCTCGAAGATGCTTCGCATCTCGAAAATAAAAGCAATCAAGCCGAACATTTAATAATAAAAATGGAAGGGTAAAAGGTCTCAATTACTATTGAGCATAAGGGTTTGAAAAACCTCTTTTACAAAACATCACTGCTATATCTTGTTTAAAACTGAATTTTTACATAAATTCAAACCCTGTGTATATTGGTGCGAACGAGGCCTCGTACTACTTCCAAATAAAAGCACATTGACCCACACACACACACATTCATATAACAGTTTCTTAAAAAGTGGCGGTCACCGTGGCAACACAGATGTCGGGGGGTGCCTAACACTTTCCCTCCAAATAAGCAAGTCCCCGGACCCTAATGAATCTCAGTTTTACCGACCCGTTTAGCAGTGTCACATCACGGGGTCAATGTGCAAACCTTTTCTCGGTTGTGTTGGTACAACCAGTTAAAAAACCAACTGGCGACTCTTCACAGTCCATCATCGACATTACACATGTCAGACCTTTTTTACTCATTTTTTCAAACAAATCTCACCTAACATGAGAACGCAAAAGAACAGGTAACGAAAAGGGACAAATAAAAATCCCGACGTCGATAGGTGACGACTCTATTGGGGACACCGGTAAGAGGACTTAAGCCGCTATTACAAGCTTTTTAAAACTGTTATATGCTTGTGTGTGGATGTTGCATTTACATTTATGATGAGTGTGTACGAATGCATTTCTTTTTACTACACTGCAATATATCAATCTGTGATATTAGTGCTTGGAACATGTCATCATTTTCATAAACGGTGAGACACGTTGTATGTGAATGTATCTTCTGTGGTTCATCCACCAGTAGGCTATCTTGTCGGTGTTTGATTACTGGACTCGTAGGAAAACTAATTCCAACGAGGCTCAGGAAAGGCACCACCCAAATTCGCTCCAGTTGAAAGACCGGATTAACTTCCTGTTGAGTAAATTGCGATGATTTGGGAACCTTCATGCCAAAAATCCGCGAGAGAAACCTAAGATAGGTCAGCCTCTGATAAACCAAACGCGGAGGGAAGTCTTTGTGACGCCCCCAAATCTGGGTCCTCTGACCCTGGTTCGGTCATCGTGATAAAATATAAACATCCACGTCTAAACAACATACGATAACTAAAATGCGGAAAAATAATAAACGTACGTCATTCATTCAAAAGGTGTTACTAGTCCCAAGATTCGATAACCTTAATAAAGTCTTACAAACATACCCTATAATATTAATTAGGGTTCATATTACATAACAGTAATTTAAACTAAGCACAAAATAAACTTTGCTTTTGACAACAATTCTACATCTTTCCTTTACCCTTGTCCTTTCCTGAGGTCTCGGGCTTAGCTGCAATATAATTCATGATATAGCAAGAATAAGCAACAAGTTTGCTCAACAAGTTTAAATACAACAATAAGGATATATCATGATGAATGGAAAAATATCTGGCAATGGATTCAACAATATGAATATCTGACGAATTTAACAATATAAATATCGCAAGTAAAGATAATGATTGCTTTTAGAATAACTGCTAGTTCAATACACTTTGAACTATAACACTCCAATGGAATCAATAGCTAATTGACCCTTTTGTTACTGGCTACAGATTAAGTACTTGAGGGGATCAGCCTCGCGTACCCTATGTATATGCATAACATTTAAATCTGCTCTGTTGAATCTTATATTAGATACCTGGGGTACTCCCCTATCATAAGAGGGGTGTTCTTTCAGTCTAAGAATCCTTACCATCAATTGGTTTGGATAGCTTTTATAAAACTTCATAGGCTTGTCTGACCGGACAAAGGTTCAAACTCTATTAACCGCATTTTAAGATTTTTTTTGAACTTTAAATGATGTACAAGTGCAAGACTGTACGAACTCAAGTGCACTAAGTGCGAATATCAATAATATCGATGTGGAATAATTGTAAGGATATTAAACCACTTAATAGCATGCTTGGAAATAAGATTCAAGCTTAAATGAATAACTTTCAATTCAACGATATCCTGCTCAATTCAATATGAGAAGGATAGGAAAACTTTCACAAACTTAAAGTTGTGTAAGTTAGGAAACTTGCAACATAATAAATTCGGATACTTGCTCAATAAAAGTAGGGTTCAAAGAACTTGCATAAACATATACCTATTTGCACCAAATAAAGGTGGTGCGTAAGGTTTAGATACTTGCATGTTTGCTTAGCTACCAGATAAAACTAGCTTTAACTAACTCGTGTTGAAACGACCTAACATTAACAAGTCGGTCTTTCAATTAATATGTGTAAACCAATACGAGTCTACACTTAAAAGAAACAAGTCATCACATAGCATGCTTCTCAACACATTATATGACATATTGGTCACACCTTGCAATGTAAGTAATCATATAAGCGTGCCTTAATACCTCAGACCAAAAACAAATCATCTTGGCAAGACTGCAGGATGGCGCAGCTGCGCCTGGTCTAGGCTTAGGGACGGCGCAGCTGCGCTGTCCCCTGGCCAGACCAGGTTTGAGCTGCTGATCTCCTGACTTCAGTCCAACTCTAACACACTAATCACACATAACATTTAACATACATGCATGCTAGAGTTTCACATATAACACATGATCATACTTGAATTCATTCCCACAAGTTTAGCTTACAAGTTATATGCCATTAAAACGTAAAAGGTCATGTAATCATCATGCTTTGTGACTTGGTTAAACAATACTCAGTAGTCATGCATGTATATAGACAACATATGTATACTTTACTCACATAGTTCATATTCTAGAAATTTTCTTTTCTTTATGACTATGTGTGCCTAAGTGAAAACCGTACCTTAACCAAATGATGTTCATGTCAATATGACTGTAGGCATAATGAATCCTAATACACATGCTTGAATGGTCATAACATACTTTACTCATTACTTGATGATATTAGCTTCCTCATTCTAACTTTCTCTGAATTTAACACTAAGTCAACTTAGCATATTCAATGCATCTTAATATGTAACTCTCATGCATTTATAACATATATCCATGCCACATACATGCTCAAATGGTCAGAACTTACTAGATAAAAGTCTTAGTCAAGTTCCCTTTGAAAAGCCTTAAGTTACTTATCTTTGAAATAGCCCTAACTTTCAATCATGTATGCTAGTGTGTTCAATGACTTTAGTCTTGCATTTCAAGTCAATATAAACCATATTATCATGTTCATAAAGTCAAAATGAGTGCTCACATGATTTGTTCATGACAAAGTTCACTTTTGAAAGCCCAAATCTCATTTCAAGACCACAAATGTTGTGACAATCATTTCTATATTTGTTCATACTACATGTTCATGCTTGTGTGTGCTAAAATAGTTTACATGCTTGCTCTAACCAAGTGTCAACAAGTTAGCACAACAGAATCCTAGGAGAACACATCAGACCTGGTGTAGGTATGGCGCAGCTGCGCTACACCCTAGTACAAATAGGGCGCAGCTGCGCCATGCCAAAAACAGAAATTGAGTTTGGGTTACGGCGCAGCTGCGCGATGCTTGCATCAGAGACAGTAGCTTTGCTCTGTTCGGCAGTTCAACAACCCATCAAGTAAAATCCTTAAACATATTGCTTCTAACATAACCCAACACACTTATAAGTATGTATAACACTAAGAAACATAACCTAAATCAAATAACAACTATTACATGCTTAATTCCAAGAACCAACCCCTTAAGCAATTTATCAAAAATAGAGAATGGGAATTTATACCTTTTTGACTCAATTCAGCTGCAATTTATCAATCTACTCACTCTTAGCAAACTAATTCTCAGCAAATTGTAATGAGGAAAATGAACGTCTCATTTATAGGAGGATGATTATCTAGCTAATGCTATTACCTCACAAATCAAACCAAAAGATTTCAAGAATGCACAAGGGTTAAGGGAGAGTTGGTGATTCCACTCATGAATCCCACTCCCCATCCACTAATTGCTCTATGTTTGATGAATTTGAGATGAAGCTAGGCTAGGCTTGATTGCTTGTTCACGTATAAGAAGGAAATGGGACTCTTATTATGGGACAAGAATCCCATCTCAGCAACTAGCTTGATTAAGGCTTTGTTTGGACACTATAATTCCCATAATGTAATATAAATGTGTAAATGCTACTACACAAGGAAATTTGGGAATTATTTATGTACTCACATTATAATATCCATTTACATTAAATACTCACAATTCATTTCGTATAACAATATTATTATGCAACTCACATGAATGCAAATAATTCATTACTATATAGTCTATATATTGACATATTAATGTGTTACGTTGTACAATATAAAATATATAATTAACTACCATATAATAAAGATTTACTATTCATGCTTGTACAAATTAATTAAGTAGACATATAATCATTTTATAAATTATTAATCTATTACTCATTAATTATCATTTATTCATAATAATTATTAATCAACACATTATTAATTAATTACTCATAATTGCAATTAATCAATATGTTCAACTCTTGCTACTATATTCAAATAAATTGAATATTTAATTATTAAGAATCCTATCAATTTCTTGATATTAAAAACCTTATGGTTAGTCCACTAATTTAAATAACTATTAATGATTCCCTTTAATCATTTCATAGATCCACATAACCACATAAGGTTTAAATAAACTCACAAAACTAACTCATAAAAATTAAATCACATATTTAATTAATAAGGAGTTTCAAATTCGTGGTCGTTACAGTCTCTTCATGCTTTCTCATTTCAAATTATTCAGAAAGTCAATTACTTGTAATTTACATTTCATATCCATCTCCATGTAATGAGAAATATGAAGAGATATGTGCATGTACATATTTAAATTAACATGCTATCCTGTATTACAAACAGTTAACATCCGTTTTGCAGGATCATAATCCTAAAATGGACACATCACATAGCATGTAAACATTTATACAATCCCTAAACCTAAATTATGCAAGTTTTGTCGCAGGGAAGCATTCGAGCCTATTACCCGGTCAAAATCCAAAAAGGCCGCAGGCATACAGCCAATCATGTCTTCATCTGACCAGTCTAATCCAGTTTCTCGCGAAAAATTTGACGGATTAAGTAAACAAATTACAGATTTGACTGTTTTGCTTAAAGAACTACATCAATCTACTCAGGGTCCAAAGATACACATACATGCTGAATCCTCTGTACAAGGAGGAATTCAAGGTTCTGATAAAGCCATTACAGTACCTGAACTGCAGTTGGATACGACCAACAAAAGTCACGATGCCGCCCATCTCACAGTAGATCCAGACACCGGTGACATCAAAAAGAAAGTTCTTTAAATGGAAGAAACCCTTCGTTCTATCAAAGGAATTGAAGCACACGGGAGTATCTCCTATGCTGATCTTTTTATATTCCCTGGGGTGCATTATCCAGAAAAATTCAAAACTCCTGACTTTGAAAAGTATGATGGGTTAGAAGATCCTTACACACACTTGAAGGTGTTCATTGGGGAACTTGGATCTTATGCAGAGGACGAGAAGCTCAGAATGCAGCTGTTCCAAAAGAGTCTGACTGGAGAAGCCTGCTCATGGTATACCAGATTAAACAATTCAAAGATCCATAGCTGGGAAGAGCTAGCTCATGCCTTCCTTACATAATACAACTTCTAATCTCAGATGGCTCCTGACAGGTACCAGATTACCAAGGTAAAGAAACAGTCCAATGAGTCTTTTAGAGAATATGCTCAAAGGTGGAGGCGCCTTGCTGCTTAGGTGATTCCCTCTATGACAGAGTCAGAAATGGTCATGACCTTCATCGACATACAAAAGCTCCTTTCTATGAAAGAGTCTTAGCTGGCAATGGTAAACCATTTGCTAAAATGATCAAACATGGAGAAATGGCTGAGATGGGATTGAAGTCAGAAAAGATTTAAGACCTAGCCGCTCTCAAAGCTGTTGCTGAGCACATCCAATTCAAAAATTATGGAAACAACCCCCGGAGGGTCCATAAAAAGAAAGAGGAGGATGTTTCCTTGATACTACAAGGTCAGAAAGGCAATCAGAATATGCCCATCCAACGGAGAAATTACACTCCTTTTCAAGCACAGTCTTCAAACCCTCCAATACCTAAAGGTGGAGAAGTCAAACGCCCTCGAGTGTTCACACCCCTAAGGGATTCACTCGAGAACATTCTCAATCTTTTGACAACTCAGAAGAAAATCACGCACCTTCTTCCACAAGCCAGCCCTAATGGGAGGGGTTTTAATACTATTCAGAAATGTGCTTATCATGCCTAGGCACCTGGACATGATACTCAAGATTATTGGGCCTTGAAACATAAGATCCAAGGTTTAACAGACAACGGTGAGATAGTGGTCACCAAACCAGATCAACCTCACGTACAAGACAACCCTCTTCCTCCACACAAAGAGGAAGAGGTCAACATGATTAACTGGAGCAATGAACAGAGTTCCAATCTTAACTGGGAAGCATCCCAGATCATCAAAGACGGTGTTGACAAATGGGATTATGCAAAGTTCTAGTTTACGATGGAACGGAAGATTAAAGCTCTGTGTAAGCAAATTGAGCAATTGGCCAAACTTGTGACCTATCAGCATCAAGTCACACGCCAATTAATTAGCCAGGAGCATGATAGTCTCCTCCCTTTGGTTATGAGTACTCCATCGTCACCTTCAAAATATGAAATATCGGAGGACAAAGTGACGAAGAGAGCGACTGCCAAAGCTCGTCGGGATTTTGCCAATAAAAGGGAATTTACATACCTGGGCCAACCTATGGAGGAGATACTTCAGATGCTAATTAATGAAGGAAGAATCTCTTCCCTCCTACATCTAATCAATCCCCGTTCAGGATGGTTTAATTATGATGGAGTATGTCAGTATCACTCCCATTCTCGAGGTCACAACACGGAAGAATGTTGGGCATTCCGCCACCTTATTCAGAACTTAATCGACAGCGATGTCTTGCAACTGGTAGACAATGATAATGTGCTATTTGAGAGTGAAAATACCTATCCCACTAAATGGAAGGGACTGGTAGCAGTTATGTCCACTGAGGCTGATGGGACTGTTAAACCACTCATAATTCAACTCAAAGGATTTAGCAATCCTTTGAAGGTGGCTGCTCCAGAGCCAATCAACATGTTAGCTGGAGTCTTGGTAGATGGAGGTTTGTCTATGAATATGTGTCCTTATGCTACATTACTAAAGATGAATGTCAATCTCAAGCGAATCCGAAGTAGCCATACGATCATCAAAGCTTTTGATGGATCCCGACGAAATTCAGTCGGAGAGATTGAGCTGTCAATTGAGATTGGTCCCCATACATTCTGTGTATCTTTTCACGTGCTTAAAATAGATACATGATACAACCTACTTCTAGGGAGACCGTGGATTCATATGGCCGGGGCAGTCCCCTCCACTCTTCATCAGAAACTTAAATACATTATCAACAATAGCCTAGTCATAGTCAACGCTGACCGAAATGTCCTCAACATGGTGACCTTCCACTCATCAATGTTAATTCATATGTTGAGCCGGTCAGTTTTCATGCTTTGGAAGTAAGAAACACTCAATACCATTCTGTTGGGACGCCATTTCCGATTCCCAGGATTTTTGCTGAAGTGATGTCAGCTACTCAAGAAATGATGTCATTGGGAAACCAGCCTGGATAAGGGCTGGGTAAAAATCATCAGGGTATTAAGCACCGGATTCAAGTGTCCACTCAAGCTGGTACAGCTGGACTAGGCTATTCTGCCAGTTCTAGTCACAGGAATCCACATAAGCATAAGCAGGTTCCTTCCACTTCAGCCACACGACTATTATCTCCACCTATAAATCTAGAGTATGCACAAACTCCGGTAAAGGTGCCAGCCAACATAATGGTTGTGTTATTTCCTAAGCCGATACCGATAAAGGATAAGGAAGTCTTTGTTCCAGATCCCAAGGTGGAAGAAGAGGAACAAAGAATCAAATAAGATATCGTCCGAATGATGTCAGGCATACGCATCATTGTCCATGATGAACATACAAACATATACACCCCAGACAATGATTGCCCAGACATGATGGTCATCATTCGAGAGAAGGAGGACAATGACAACCCCTCCATCACTACGGTCCACCAGGACTTTGCCCTTGCTAATTGGAGTACACTCCTTACATTGGTCGACAAGGGACTATGAACTTAGATGTGCATGTACTTGCTGATAATATGCCTCTTCTCCACAAGGATTGTAACTTTGATGAAAAGTTGGACTCAGACTTGATGGAAATACAAGAGGACATTGAGGTGCCTCCGTAGATCAAAGAATGGGTCAAAGACAAACCTAAACCTAACCTTGATCAAAGCACCTCTTTCAATCATGGAACCTTAGAAAACCCTAAGTTAATCCAGATTGGTTCAGACCTTACCCCAAACCAGAGGAATGATATGGTTACTCTATTAACCCAATTCCAGGATGTGTTTGCATGGTCTCATGAAGACATGGTGGGTTTGTCCACTTACATTGTTCTTCATCGCCTTCCCATCAAAGAGGGATTCAAGCCAGTCAAGCAGAAACACAAGCGATTGAAACCTGAGTGGAGTTTAAAGGTGAAAGAAGAAATTGTGAAACAATTTCAAGATGGTATTATCATGGTGTCCACATATCCTGAATGGATATCCAACATCGTTTCCATACCTAAGCCTGGAGGAATGGTGCAAGTTTGTATGGATTATCGGGATCTGAATCAAGCTTTCCTTAAAGATAGCTTTCCTATGCCATTTATCCACATTTTCATTGACAATACCGCTCAATACGGTATGTACTCCTTCGCTGATTGCTTTACGGGGTACCATCAGATCATGGTTGCTAAGGAGGATCGTGAGAAAATAGCTTTCATCACGCATTGGGGAACCTTTTGCTACAGACGGTTGTCTTTCGGCCTTATTAATGCCGAAGCTACCTATCAGAGAGCTATGATGGCTCTTTTCCACGACTTAATGCACAAATAGATAGAGATCTACGTGGATAACATCATCGTCACGTCCCGAAGGGAGGAAGACCACTTAGACCATCTCATAAAGCTCTTCAACAGGTTGCGTAAGTATAACTTGAAGTTGAATCCAGCCAAGTGCGCCTTCTGTGGTTAAATCAGGAAAGTTGCTAGGATTTCTAGTCAGCCACAAAGGGATTGAGCTGGATCCCACCAAAATCTAGGCCATTACAAAAATGCCCATTCCTCAGACAGAGAAGGAAATACGGGGATTTTTGGGAAGAGTGAACTTAATTAGTAGGTTCATTTCTCAACTCACAGCAACCTATGAGCCTATCTTCAAGCTGTTAAGGAAGAACTTCTCCATGAAATGGAATGATGAGTGCCAGAAGGCCTTCCTTACAATCAAAGATCACCTAGTCAAAGCTCCTATTTTGGTACCACCCAGGGATGATGTTCCCCTGTTCATGTACCTGTCCATAAATTACAATGCCATGGGCTGCATGTTGGGTCAGAAAGACGATAGAGGTCGAGAACGAGCTATCTATTACCTCAGCAAAAGATTCAGCAGCAGTGAACACAAGTACACTCTGATTGAGAAAACTTGTTGTGCTTTAGCATGGGCTGCCATGAGGTTACAACATTACCTCCATGGGCACACAACCCATCTTATATCCTGTGTGAATCATCTCAAGTATGTGTTCAGTAAGCCCATATTGAATTGTCAACTGTCCGGATGGAAGTTAATTTTGCAATAATTTGACATTATTTACCTGACGCAAAAGTTCATTAAAGGTCAAGGAATCGCGGATCAACTGGCCGTCGCACCTTCAGGGGATTTCAAATCCTTGGAAACATACTTCCCTGATGAAGGGGTAATGACAATTCAGCAACACCATCAGTACGATACACGTCAAATATGGAACATGTATTTTGATGGAGCTGTTAATATGGAAGGTTCTGGTGTTAGAGCAGTTCTAGTATCCGATACGGGGGAGCAATATCCTGTCATCGCCAAATTGCAGTTTGTCAGCACCAATAACACAGTTGAGTATGAAGGCTGTATCATGGGGCTAAAACTTGCCCATTCAATGGGCATCCGGCAGTTAACTGTCTTTGGGGATTCAGAGTTGGTAGTCAAACAATCCATGGGAATCTATCAAACCAAAGAGCTACATTTGCTGCCTTACCATTGGCAAGTTTCACAGATGGTTTTGGAGTTCGAAGAGATCTCCTTTCTACACATTCCTCGTAATAGGAATGACTTTGCGGACACGTTAGCAACTTTGGCCTCCTTGATTCACATACCTGATAAGGAACACATGTCAAAAGTTACATTAGCCCTGCAATAGGCACCAACCTATAGGAACTATGTTGGAGAAGTATCGAATGAGCTACCTCCTATCCAAAATCCTTGGTATCAGCATATCAAGGAGTACTTGCGAGATGGATCTACACCCGCTGAGGCGAGCCTGACTGAGCAAAGGCGGATTCATCGACTAGCTATGAAATTTTACCTGAGCGGAGATGCACTCTACAAGAGAGATGTAGGACTAGATCTCCTCAGACACTTGGACAATGATCAATCTCAAAGACTCATGGATGAGATCCATGGTGGAGTATGTGGCCCACACATGAGCGGCCCTTTACTTGTAAATAAGATCCTCGGAACATGACATTATTGGTTCTATCTCAATGCTGACTGCAATGACCACGTCAAGAGATGTTATCAGTGCCAAATTCATGGGAATGCTATCCACGCCCTTCCACGGGAGCTCCACAATATGATTTCACCTTGGCCCTTCTCAATGTGGGGAATGGACGTGATCGGGCCCATTGAGCCTAAAGCCAGTAATGGACATCGCTTTATCTTCACCATGATCGACTACTTTACTAAGTGGGTAAAAGTAGCCTCCTTCCCCAGGGTTACCAAAGAAGTCATCATTGCTTTCATCCGAAATAATGTTATTTGTCGATATGGACAACCAGAGGTGATTGTATCAGACAATGCTAAGAATCTCAACAACAAAATGATGGAGGATTTATGCAGTAAATTCCACATCAAACACCTTAACTCCGTCATCTATCGTCCAAAGATGAATGGTGCTATTGAAGTGGCTAACAAAAACATCAAGAAGATCATGCAAAAGATATCTGCCAACCATAAAGGATGGTCTGACCTATTGCCTCTTACTCTATTAGCCTACAGAACGTTAATGTGCACTTCAACTGGGGCAACCCCCTACGCATTAACCTATGGGATGGAAGCAGTACTCCCCATAGAAGTAGAAATGGAATACCTCAGACTATTGATAGACGCTCAGCTGGATGAAGACCAATGGGTACAAGACAAGTATCACCAATTGTCTCTAATAGATGAAAGGGGAACCGCGGCTATCTTCCATGGTCAGTTATATCAACAAAGGATCGCCAGATCCTACAACAGAAAAGTCTGGCTACGGCAGTTTAAACAACACGACTTGGTTTTGAAGAAGATCATAGACAACCAAGATCAGTCTAAGGGAAAATTCACTCCTAACTGGGAAGGCCCGTTTATTGTCAAGGAGGTATTGACGAGAGGTGCTCTCAGATTGCAAGAAATGGACGGCGATGAATTTCCATAGCTTATCAACTCGGACACCGTGAAACAGTACTATGTCTGAAGTTACCACCAAGCAAATATCCTGGCGTTGGATCTTCAGATCACCAGTTATTCCGATTCTTTAACCCTTCATTACATACAACTTTTTTCCATTCTGTGCCCTTTAGGGAAACATACTCTTTAAGCCAGCAGCCTGGCTTCATTGCGCTCTTACAACTTTAGTCATCCCACTAGGGATTGAACCTCTCACGTTTACACTTTGTCCCCCCAAACATGGGATCAAACTTTTCACACCTGCAGTTTATTCTCAACCTAGGATTAAACTTTCTTCCCCGTAGTCTGACCTTCACATGGGATCAAGCTTTTCAACTCGTCCTGAGGGGCGAACTATGTCAACCTGATCTCCTTGATACACGGGAGTACGTAGGCAACCATATTTTATATGGCCCGGTCGTAATAAAACAAAAACAACAAAAACACTGCTACACCCTTTTCCTTACAAAAATAAAAAAAATAACAAAAATATTCTTACACCCTTTTTGCCATAAACAGCGTTGAACTTCTTACACCAGGTTCGAACTACGCAGACCTGATCTCCTCTTCAATAGGAGTACGTAGGCAGCCATTCATGGTTCGGTCTAACTCCCTACCAAAACACAAATACTTGTCAATGGTACTGGGATCAAACTTCAGTCCAACACATTTCATTGGCTTCAAACCAAAGGGATGGAATTACCTGAACTCCTCCTAAATAGGAGATTCGGCGACCATCTAAGCTGCGGTTGTACCTCAAAGAGCAACACCAATCCAAAAGAGATAGAATTAACTAGGCTCCTCCTAAATAGGAGTACTGACGACCATCTGTGGTGCGGTCAATCTCAGAGAGGAAAGCCACACTCCTCTCAACATTTCCATACAGAAACCAGTTCCAAAACACCAAAGATGGTATGGATATACATAGATTCATGATCCATTCTGAACTATCTAGAGACAACTCAATGTCCATCCAGCAAGGAGGAGGTCAGAATACATCAAGATCACAAGCCTTGAAGAAGCAGACAAATATCAAACAAGTATTCAGGCATATTTAAAAGGGAAGTGATCAAAAATATATTTCCTGCTATATATAATACTATTTGATATACACAATGTAAACTGTACATGACAAAATGGCTAAGCTAGTATGTGCAGGAAAATACAAGGCTATCTACAGATCGGTATGCATACAAGCTAGCAGATCTAACATAGCATCTCTCTAAGGAGAAGGAGGTAATATTGTGGTCTCCTGTACAAGGATATCCACACAAGCCAGCAAGTCCGAGGCCATCTGTATGGTGACGCGATGCTCATCAATGTATGCACTCATCTCGGCAAGCATGCCAGTGGTAAGGGACCTCATTGTAGTACTATCTGCGACGGCTACATCCCGGGCAGATATGGCGCTATCCCGCTCAACTATCACTGTATCTCTTGCTGATCTGGCCTGATCCCGCTCAACAATACCGACATCTCTACTAGCTAATGCCTCGTCCCTCTCTAACAGAGCTGCGTCTCTTACATCAAGAGCTGTCAACATCAGGGCTCTAGCCTGATCTCTCTCAAAGGTCATTAAATGAAGACTCTGCTCAAAATACTGTGCTGAATGCTGAATCACGATAGTGCTAGTACTAGGAGAATCTAAGAGAGCTGCTGGCAATCCAGTAAATGGTTCCTCCTCGGTAGGAGAATCAATGTCCTCCATGGGCTCTCCACCATTTGAAGCAATGCTCGGCATTGTGGATACTACCACAGCCGATGAAATCTCTATCTCCATCCACGCAGAATACGCTAGTGAATAACCTGGATGGCTAACAAAAAAGTAGCTATCTCACGCTGATCCCAACAAGCATATACACGGGATCAATCCTCTGTTGATAAATAGCGAGAAGCTAAGCGTTGACCTAACGCCCCATCAAAAGGATGAAAGTCCTGAAACTGGTCAAATTGCGACATCACCGCCAGTGGGTGGTAGGTAGTCATACCCCTCAAACCAGCCAGAGGGAGACAATCCATGCCCGGAGCATGAGTAATGAAACTGTATGGCGAATTAAGCCCTGAACACGACAAGATAGCAAACGGATCTACAATATTAGCCAGGAAAACGGACCAAGATGCAAGATCTGTACACTCCGTAGGCTGTAAGGAATACGACATAGCTATCTCATGGGTAAAACAATACCCGTGTCATCTAAATGTGCCAATCTAACTCAAGTGTGACATAAACCACACGTATAGCATGACCGAACTGCCTGTGAATAGCCCTGTAGGGTAAGTACTACAAAACGTGGCTGACCTCAGTGTCTCTGCTATGATCATCAGAATAATGGTGCGACCTCCCTGAGAGCTCTCACTGCCATAATAACACCGATGCCTAACTCATCCATGTGTCGTGGCATGTACACATATGGTAATACACACAGCATCAATGTATCCACTCTGGCCAAATGCCACTGGTACTCTGGTATGGTGAAATCCCCAAAATATCGAGCATAGCTATCCTCATAGCCAAATCTGTTAATGAGATAATGCTGGGATATCACGTGGCCGGATGTGATCTCATCATGCATAACTCTCCGCCTCATCACGGTGAGAGTCATAAACTGTCGGCTTATGTCACCAATGGCCATATGCACGCAAGGTCTGTCAAGTGGCAGCATTGTCAAACGTGCATACTCCTCCTAAGTCAGAGTCAACTCTTGGGTCCCAAACTTGAAAACTAGCCTCTCCGGTACCCAGTGCTCTAGCATGCCCTTCACAAATTCTGCTGGAACCTGAAACATCAAAAGAGTCATGGTATGCTGCAACAGCTGATCTACGGTCACCCTATCTGGGGGTGACATACTATCATACCAATATCTCAGATGAGATGCCACCAATAATGGCGTGGTGTGATCTATGCGGCTGACTGTCAAAGAAGACATCTGTGTGGGCCGTATCATAATACCATCCATGGGTCAATACTGAATATCTCTGGACATACATACATATTCATAGCATGATACATGCATAACAGATAATAGATGGCAATATGATGCAGGGAATAGAAGACAGTACATACATTCCTAAATACATCATCATCTATATACATCATCTCTGTATAGCTAAAAATACAGGGAAATGGGGCACAGACGCCCTATTACTAATAGAGGCCTATCAAAAGATATAGCGAGAATAGGGCACAACCACCCAATAGCTAACAAAGGCCTATCGAAAGATAACGAGAACACACATCAGAAGAAGATAATGATGTCAATATCTACATCATCAATCCTGTCCACCTGATGTAACTCCTCCTAAGTCACTGGATCTCTATCAACAGGGATATCTGGCCTATATAAAGGAGGATCTGTGCCGACAAAGCCAAATGGGTCATATGAGGGGCCAGCTCCTATGCTGGAAGGATCAAACGAATCTGCCTCTGCCGGATCTCTACCTAAATGCCGAATAAAGAAATATGCCCAGTCTAGTCGCTGGGTCAAGCTGTCAATCTGTGTAACATGAGTCGGTTCTCAGACACAGGCCAGCCAATCCGTCATCATCACGGATCCTGGAACCATATCCCCTATGAACTGTGTGGCGTAGGACTGGGCTCCAATAGTATGAGGGATCTACCAATGCTGGAATGCATCCTGAGTGCAAGGACCCTCTGACAATGCAAAACCATCAACACCCAACAATGAGATATAAATAACGGGTGACTGTGACACAGGCCAATAATGCCTGGCAGGAGGTAAGATCGGTATATAGATGTCTCCTGTGGTGCTCCTAATAGCACGCTCTCCTAAATAGAGCTCCCATCCTCCATCTGTGAAGAGAGGAACCCTACGGGTCGAAATCACATACTCGACAACAGTCGGGTATCCATCCTCAAATCCAATGGCTAAATGCTCCCCAGAATATGGAATCCATATGATGACATTCGCTGTCAACAACTCCAACTGTAGGTGACAATGAGTGAAACCCTCAGCTATAGGGACCTTCGCCAGTATGGAATGATGCCATGGTCGTCCTCGTGGATAGGTATCCAACCCTAATACACTCATAGGACGTAAACATGGGAGCCTCTCATAGGCCCAAAACTGCTAACACAAAGGCAAACATCTACTGTTAGTTAACACTCTTAACCTGTACATGGTAAATGACAAAAGAAATACTTACCAGCAGAAATGGGTAAAATCCTAACCAAGCCTCAGTCAAGCCCTGCGAGCGCATACACATGCCCCTGAGGAAATAGGCAAAGGTGTAGGAGCCCCAATCATACTCTCCAATACGGTCCACATGTCGTATGGCGCTGATCAAAGCAAACGACACCGTAGAAGAGTTATCTGCTATGAAGCAGCCCCTAATGATCACCAGAAACAATTGTCGAAGAATGCGATCCCTGACTCTGACATCAATTGGTATGGGCTCAATCAATAGACCAGTCATAGTATCTATGCTCAAAGGACCTGTACGGACAGTCCTGCCCTTGAGCACCTCCACCGAAATTCCTAACAATGATATGACGGTAGTTGGGATAATAACCGCCGTGCGAGGCACTGGCGCCCCTCCAAACTCCACGCGTATGATAAACGACCAATCCATCAGCGTCATCATCACCTCACATACAAGTAAATGGAGAGAATGAGTCTGGTGAAATCAGCGCTTAGACAATGCCCTAAGGTAACCCCAGGGACAGTGACGGGGAAGGATGGAAAAGAATCCCCGAATCCTATAGTCAGGATGCAGAGCCTGGTACATAGAGTGAATGCTGAACCAGTTCCCTCGAGGCTGTGTAAAGCTGGGAACCTACAAAATGCAGATCGACATCAGAATCCTTTACACCTCATCAATAGGAAAGAAGGAAGATTAAGATCTAACTTTATATCTCGTTAGCATGCAAATACATCGAGGGATGTCGACTCAAATCACATAGAAGCTCAGGGTTTGCCACCTGAATACTCGGGAGGTCCCTACGGGGAACATGAGCAGTAGGAGCGGGGTCCGCAACCAGAACATCCTCCTCCTCATCCTCGACGTTCGGTACATCAACCCGGACTAGACGTATCACCACCTCCACCAACCGACGAGGCTGTCTAACAGAACGGGGTAGAGGCACTTCAGAAGCCCTCCTCCGTACACCAGAAGTGGTCCTACGGGAACTACTCGGCTGATTCGGATCCATAATATCTGGACAATAAGTCTGTAAATCACCTTAGAAGGGGTGTGATTTTTCTAAATTTGGAGCTTTTCAAAATACATTTTATGACTACATGCATGCATGCATTATTTTAACATACGTCTACAGTAGAGTTAAAAATGCATGACTACTCAATGTCTATATTTTGAAATTTTTTGCCATAGTTTCCTCTATAAATAAGACTATCCATGTATACATAGGCATGACTAGGTGGCCATTCAGTAGCAAACCTGCGCACAGTCATATACATACTAGTTGTACTAAAAGAATAAATCAAAGTCATCAATCCATAAGGGTAGCCTAATTACCAGGATTACTTTTCTTTTTCACCTTTACTCATTTGTCCTCAAATAGGATAAGAAATAGTAGAAAAAGGGTGCCAATTTGACTGTTTCAAAAGTCAAATTTTTTCACATCATTATGTTCAGCATGGTTTAATACTAATATTTACCATGTTGAATATTTTTTATCAAGTCATTTGAGCATACATAATCACTACCATGTGCTTAGATGCATTTCATGTGATAAGTCATTTTCCAACGAATAAAAACTGGAAAAAAGTACATGCATACGTTATCAGGACAGTGTAGAACACTTGTACGGTGACAAAATTTGCAGAAAGACGTCCGAACTCAGCAGATCTGAAGAAGAGCTCTCAGATTTCCTTCGCGGCACAACTCGAAAATGACGTATAAAAGCAACCTGCAGGCATTTAGTAGCCACGGCTGGCCGCAGGTCCATATACGGCTAATGTAGGTGTACCTGCGGCACCCCTATATGGGTCCCACCCCTCCGGCTCGGTCCAGTTCAAGTTGTAAAGGAGTTCTTACATACTACAAAGGCCAAATTAGAGATAAAAATGCTATACGATTGAGCGGAATAGCCTAAAATTCTGGTTCTTCTGGGCCCGACTATGGCTTTCATATCATTCATTGGTATTCAGCCGAACACAGGGTATACTATACTAAAGATCCAAGTCGTTACAGATCACATTCAACAATACCTTATAGAGGTCCAATGCCGTCAATTCAGGGTCGTGACCCTAATCCTTTCAAAAGAGATCCCCGACGGGGGTTACAACGTATATTATCCGTTGGCACACACATCAACGATGATCCAATGAGTATCCCCGACAGAGGTTACAATGCATGTTCCACTGATACACACATCAGCGACGATCCAAGAGATCCCCGGCGGGGGCTATAATGTATATTTTCCGCTGATACACATGTCAACGAAGGTCAAGCAACCTTGACTTCAGTTCAGCCGTTAGCAAGTAAACCTAACGTCGCATCAAAAACCATCTGATGAGTTCATCAGTTGATACACACATAAACAAAGGGCAAACAACCTTGGCATTCATCTCTAGCAGGGATTTCATCCATTGATATACACGTCAGCAGAGGATCAAAGAGATCCCCAACGGGGGTTACAACGCGTGGTCAACCGTTGATTTAGACGTCAACGAAGGTCGAACAGCCCTGACAACACATACTGTTGGCAGTAAATCCAACATAACATTGATATGTCCTGGCGATATAAACCAGGGAGGATTAACATCATCGGGGAGGATCGATGATGGAATATGTTATACACATCCTCAAACAGACGAAGTTTTATCTCCACAGATCTCTTGCACATGAGAGGCACCTCTTTGGAGTAAAGTCTGTATCCAGGATTAAGGACTTTGGTGATAGCCCCAACGTCAACATCCTAATAGGTTTGGATCACAAATCCAAGCCCGTCGTCATTACCATAACCGGTAGAAGCAACAGGGAGCCGACAATCATCCCCAACATGTTGGAAAGCAATCCATATGCATCATACATTTGCATCATATTGCTCCACATGACATCATGTTTATCTGTTGCAATTCAAGTGTCTAGGATTTTTTATCCTAACCATGCCATTGTATTGCATGAATATGATAAAGAGGGGCATCTATAGACACTCGAAATTTTTTGCACATCTGTTACTGACATTGTAGGAGGGCAGATTCATCTTTCATACATAACCCTGGAAGACAGCTCATATCCAATCTGAATACTATTGAAAGCTCAGTTTCATCCCCGAAACACACACCGAGAGTATCAGTTCCAACCTCAGCTATAACCTCGAGGCCTGCAGTTTCAATACCAAAAATTGCATCGGAAAAGACCGATTTATCCCAGAGATAACCCAGAGATATTCCGTCTCAGTCCCAACATTGGGAGTAGCAGATTCCAACCTTGGAGATAACCCCAAGGAATGCAGTTCTGGAGATAACCCCGAAAATGCTTGTTTTAAATACATGCAATCAGCTTCAGAACACTCGGCGCTTATACCGAGGCACTCAGTACAAGACCTGGCAACAATACTGAGAAGACAGGCACACCTCAAAGATGACACTGAGGACCTTCAACACTTACAGCAGTCCAATCTCAGAGATAACCCTGAGCAACGTCTGCTTTATCAGCCCAAACTGGAGATAACTAAGGTGAGGGGCAAAGTCGTCATCTTGCCACCTTGACGCCACATCAGGCCGTCTCAACATTTCAGACATATATTTCTACACAACAATGTCCCATAAGAGCCAAGGAAAACCAATCCCGAGTGACTATTTCACAGGGTAACAGATAGAATTTGAAGCTTGAATATCGGACGGAATCGTCCCATCTTCCTGACTTCGTACAACCTCTAATCCTATGTCAATGCGTAACTTTCGACAACGGCGGTCCGAAATAGGTCTTACATACCTCAGTCGGATGCCCAGATTACAATTCTAAAAGTTTGAGCAGACATCACGTTGCATGCGTGCACGTACTTCGAGACGATTGGACCAGCGAAGCTCGGGGCACCCCAGGCAGTCGCAGGTACACCTGCAGCCATTTTTAAGAGAGAAGGAGGCGAGGAAGCCCTGTCTAATTTGCTCTGTACACACCCCAAACTGAATGCTTTCTCATTTTAAACACTTGTAAGCTCATATATAGCTACTTTTTACCGGCGGGAGCTAAGTGTTCATCCATTTTAAGTTATTGAAGTCTTCTTTGGCAGCCCACTGTAATCCTTCTTACACATTTTAAAGTCTTTCTCTTTATCTTTGCACACACTATTCTTCACGTTGAGAGTCGTGTTGTCTGTTTATGCCCAGATATCGGTCCGTGGTTTCATTTCAGTTTGTATATATATACTTAGATATATATATTTTACATATGGACTAACATTAACGAGTTATGCCTCGATTGAACCTAGACTTTTTTCTAGAGCATTTAAGTATATATATATATATATATATATATATATATATATATATATATATGAACTGCGTGTCGAACTCTGTTCGATGAGCCTAGACTTACGTCTGGTGCGTTTAAATGCTTTCGTATATATACATGCTTATATATATGAACTGTGTGTCGAATTTTGTTCGATGAACCTGAATTTTACATCCGGTGCATTTACTGCTTTAATATACATATATTTATATATATGAACTGTTGTCGGACTTTGTTCGATGAGCCTGGATTTTATATCTGGTGCGTTTATATGCTTATATATATATATATATATATATATATATATATATATATACATTTCATCCCGCCTGGAGTTTACTTCGTGGCGGTTTACCATTTTTACAGCTTTCTGTACATTTCGTCCCGCCTGGAGTTTCCTCCGTGGCGATTGATCGCTTTTACAACTTTATTTACATTTATGATCTCCCGTGGAGGTGCTTCGTGGTGGTTAATAATATCTGTATATATATATTTACAACTTTTGTATATAACTGCTTACTACTTTAATATAAATTGCGGTATCATGTGAGCCTAGGAATCATGTGATCACAGATTCAGTCTACTAAATCTAGATTCGGTTCCCGTGATGAACATTTTCAGCTGTAAGCAGCTTGTAAATTTATTCACGGTATTCAGATGTCCTCCGATGGTTTTCATACCCATGAGGAATTCGACATTGCTTTTTATATTATTTTCTCGAAGATGCTTCGTATCTCGAAAATAAAAGCAATCAAGCCGAACATTTAATAATAAAATGGAAGGGTAAAAGGTCTCAATTACTATTGAGCATAAGGGTTTGAAAAACCTCTTTTACAAAACATCACTGCTATATCTTGTTTAAAACTAAATTTTTATATAAATTCAAACCCTGTGTATATAGATGTGAATGAGGCCTCGCACTACTTCCAAATAACAGCACATTGACCACACACACACACACACATATTTATCTAACAGTTTCTTGAAAAGTGGCGGTCACCGTGGCAACACGGATGTCGAGGGGTGCCTAACACCTTCCCTGCGCATAAGCAAGTCCCTGGACCCTAATGAATATCGGTTTCACCGACCCGTTTAGCAGTGTCACATTATTAGGTCAATGTGCAAACCTTTTCTCGGTTGTGTTAGTACAACCAGTTAAAAAACCAACTGGCGACTCTTAACAGTCCGTCGTCGACATTACACATGTCAGACCTTTTTCACTTATTTTTTCAAACAAATCTCAACTAACACGAGAACGCAAAAAAGAACAGGTAACGAAAAAGGACAAATAAAAATCCTGACGTCGACAAATAGTTTTATGGCTTGATATGACCGTGATCGACTTTAGTTATTTGGTTGCTTGAATTCGCATAATAGGTTGGTTAGGAATATGGAAGCTAACAACCTTACAAAAATAATCAATTTTAGCATGATGAGTAGTTAACCAATCAATCCCTAAAATAACATCAAATGTAAGTATTTTCAAATAGATAAGATCGACAGGTAATGTGAGGGTGCCGATTTGAATCAAACAAGACTTATAAAGAGTGGATGTAATGAATGTTTCTCCCAACGGAGTTTCAACAGATAAGCCAAAGTCTAATTTCTCTGGAGTTAAATTTAAACGTTGAGCACGAGTAGGAGAAATAAAAGAATGGGTAGAACCGGTAATAAATAAGCTATAGACTTCGTAAGAGTTTATGATTAGCTTTCCTGTGATAACTTCGTATGGTTCCTCACTTTTTGGGAAGTTACGAAAAGTGCTCTCACTTGAACCACCGATTTTTACTTGTCTGGGACAACCTTTGGTGTCATCATTACTGCTGGAATTGATTTTCGCTATAGGGTATATTCCACCCTCAACTGCTTCCTCGTACTCCTGATCCATGATCTGAATCATTAATCTTCGATCCATATCGAATTGGGGTTGACCGTAATGTACAGGGTAATTCAAAACTCGATGTTGGGTTCTCCCAATTGCTATCAAAAACGAGAAATACATATCATCTATTTTAACCTTCTTGGATCGGACTTCTCTTTCCACAATATCAACGCGTCGTGCAGCTTTTATCCATGCATCCTTCATTCTCACTCGTTCAGTTGTTTCTTCTTTCAGCTGATCCTTGACATTTGAATTCTCAGATTCCAGCTTTATCATCTTATACTATGCCAAAGAGTGCTTCTATTCAAGCATCACATATCGGGTAACACAAGCATGAATTATTGCATCCCTTTGCTCCACGACCGCCTGCCACTCTTCAGCATGCTCTTCTAAATCATGAATACGATTTTGCAATTCTACATTTCGATCATAAAGTTCTCCTAATAAATTCTCCTCGGGTTCCTCTTCTTCATCACTCTCAATTGCTACCTCTGCGACTAGCTCGGGTGCAACTATTAATTCTTCACTCACCACATGGATATCTCTAATTTCTTCTTCGCCCGGCATCCTACAATCATGTTTAATAACTTAATTAGTTCTCCCCAATAAAATCTTTGTTATAACAAAATATTATACTCCAATATTTATTCTTTAAATGAATCTCCTCGATTCATCACTTAAAACTCTATATGAGTTCATTCATTGATTTTCAGATGTCATTTTCAAACACTGCCACAAAACAAGGGTTAATTGATATGTCACATATTATCCCTATATTCTGACCGACTGTAACAACCCGATATTTTCTATATAAATAAATAAGAAATTTTGTGAATAATTTTTTTTTTATATTAAGGATGAGGATTTGTACAAGATTATGTGTATATGTATTTATGTGATAAATAAAAATATATTTATTACATAAATATTTACAAATGAATTTATTTTAGAATTATTGATTTTTATAAGGTATATTCTTATAATAATTAATTTTAAGGTAGAAATGTTTTTATTAATTATTTTCCACGAAATATATAATCATATATTATTTAATTAATATATGGAGTGATTTTTAGAATAATTATAATAATTATTTTATTATATGAATTTTTGTATGGATTATTAAAGTAAATATTTTACCTTAATTATTAAGGTTAAATACGAAGAATAAATCAGATATGGTATCCAAACCCTAATTTTGGATTATTGCCAAGGTATGAGAATAATAATATAATATTAATTATATTTTGATTTTTCAGTGCTATGAATATGTACTGCATGTATGTATTGATGGTAATTGGTCAATTATGGTGTTTAATTTCAAAACCCTAGTATTAATTGGTTAAACCCTAATTTTACTTAAGGAAACTCTAAATTGAAAATCAATTGTGAGATTAAGACTGTTATATAACTATGTTATATGTTTTATGTTGTGTATTAAGTGATTAATTAGGTTAAACCCTAATTATAATCTAGAAACCCTAATTGTAAAATAGAAAACCTAATTTCCAATTTGAAAGCCTAATTGCTAAAATCATAACTCTAATTATTATTTTAGTAAATAATTATGTTAATTTGGAAACTCTAATTTATAATTTGGGGAAACCTAATAATATCAAGAAAACCTAAATATATTTTTAAAACCCTAATATTCTATTTAAAAACCCTAATTATAATTATTTAGTTATAATTTAATTTTTATTGAACTCTATATATAATTGTTCAAACCCTAGAAATTATTTAGGAAACCTTAATGTTTAAAATCTAGTGATTAGAATCTAGATTCAAGTGTCATGGACAAGAATACCCTTAAATTATTTTATTAGTTTACTAAAATACCCCTCATTGGATATTTTCTTGAGATAACTTGCAAATCTTTCCATATTTTGAGTTGTTGAACAACCTTACCAACTCCACATGCTCTAAATGACAGCAACCAGCCTCTATCAATCAGCCAATTCATGCATCAAGACTTGTATAAGTAGATCTAGGAGAGAGAAAATTCATTTGTTCACTTACATTTTGTCCAACACTTAAACCTTCTCTCTCAAACTTCAAACCTTTGAAATTATAAGCTATATCAGTCCCTAAGAACAGCCCCACGAAAATCCCTAACAAACATCAGAAGCCAGAAATCAAGATTTGCTCAAGAAGGTATAAACGAAACCTAAAATTTCTGTCCAAATTTTCTATGTTAGATGTTATGTTTGAATGTTAGAATATGTTGTTAGTAGGGTCTAGTGATGATCTGGGTTACTAGATGTTAGATCCATAACATCTAGAGGCTCGGATTTGAAGATCTTCAAAGTCTGGAAATTTTTTAAAGAGGCGTCTGACAGCGAATGTCAGAGCCTGTAGATCCTTATTGGTTTATGTTTTTGGTTGTTTTATGTTTTAAATATGTAGCCTGGTATATGGTCTTTAAGATGCAAGTGGTAGAATAGTCATTTGATGTCTAGATTTGTTGTTATTAACGGTCAAAGGCCGTTGACCGGCATTGACCGGGCATTTTTTGGGCAGCCCAGAAAGCCAGGAACCGCCTCTAACAATTTTTTCAAGCGTTTAGATCTGTCATGTTATTGTTGATCCGTGTTTATGGATGTATCTAAGTTATACTATGTTGCTTGTACTACATCCTCAGGCCTTAAGATCACATATATAGTAAACAGGTTGATATTTCTAGCCGGTCAAACTAGTGAAGCCGATCATGTTCTCTGTTTTCTGGGTAACCCAGAAAACTTAAGAACATGACGACTGACATAGTTTGACCAGATTATATCTCGCGATTTTGATGTTGTTGCTATGATTTTATGTAATGGATCTCTATACTTACATGTGTTCTACAACCTGAAATCTTTAAATCACTAATAACTTACATGTATTGAAAGTTGTGGGAGCCCAAAGTAGGCCTCACGAACTGTTCTTCATTTCTGGGTAACCCATAAATGAAGAACAGCTTTGACAGCCACTTTGGACGGGTCAGATCTGCTTTGTTGGGTATTATATGATTATGATTGTTGATGTATCGTGTAGTACTATATTAGTTCTATAATCTGTGTGCAATAGATAGTCCAGAAACAGCTTGGTATGATCATAAATCGTGGTCAAACTAGGCCACATGACCACTGACTTGGTTTTCTAGGTTTGTATCAAGAACATGAAGAACACCTATAGCGACGGTTCTGTCGCTATAGGTGGTCTTTAGCGACAGATTATTTAATATTTTTCGGAAATTAATAAAAAATAGAAAAAAAATTAGTTTTTAATTATTAAAAATACAAAATAAATTATTAAAAATTATAAAAAAATCCAAAAATTAGTTTTTAATTAGTTTTAATATATTTCATAAATATTTATTATTTTTGAAATATTAAAAGTATTTAATTTATTTAATTATAATATTAAATAAATTATTTAAAAATGATTTTAATATTAGAAAAATTATTAAAAATTATATTATGATATAAGAAAATATTTTAAGTTATTTTAATGACTTTTAATATTTTATGATAAATTTCATTAATAAATTGATATTAATGGTAATTAATTTATTTACTAAATGAATTAAATAAATTAATTAAAAATGATTTTATTATATTAAAAATCATTTTAAATGAAAATAATGTGTTTAAAAATATTTTAAGTTATAAAATATAACTTTTAATATTTAAAGGATAATTTCATTAATAATTTAATATTAATGATTATTAAGTTATTAGTTATGATATTAAATTTATTTAATAATTATATTAAATAAATAGTTTATAAATGGTTTTATTATTTTAAAAATCATTTAAAAGGGATATAAATGAATTAAAAATATTTTAAGTTATGAATAATGACTTTTAATATTTTGATAAATAGAACATTAATACTTTAATATTAATGATAATTATTTAAAAATGATTTTAACTGTTTTAAAAATCATTTAAGGGTAATATTAATACTTTAAAAGTATTATGAATTATTATAAATAACTTTAACATGTTGGAAATGATTTCATTAATGGTTTAATATTAATTAAATATTAATGATAATAGAATTGAATAGTATTTAAATCATTTAAATGTGATTCCGATGTTTGAAAATTCATGATAAATTATAATAAATGTTTTAAAATTTTATTGAGTCATTTAAAAATAATATGACTGATACGTACTGATGTTAAGTTATAGTATAGAGTCTTAGACTCGAAAATTACCCGATAAAATTGTCGGTAGACCGACATGTTTCAGAAATTGATTTGGACTTAGATATTTTGATTGTATAAGTGATTATTTGTGATTCAATGGTTATTAAACATAGGTGCTAATGTGATTAGGTTATGTGTTGACTGCAATAAGCAGTGTTATGTGTTATAGTATGTTGTTCTAATCGAACGAACTATCTTATTAATGATAGGTCGTGAGATAAGCGATAGATCTTAATTACAAGTTGTAAGCAGCGCCAAGTATCTAACCTTTGCATTTTCTTTATGCAATGGATGTGAGTAAGAATGTTTCTAAACTATATTATTATTGTACAGATTATGAACTTTATATTATATAAGCTCATTGAATATCAACATGTTAGTATATGATAATTCGGACATATATATTCTGTTCGTTAATTTCTAGAAGTGGTTAAACAAGTGTCCCCACTTGGATAATCATTGTATTTAATCACATGTTGATATACCTTTGTCAATTACCCGTATACAGATATATTGAATTATAGATTATTGTTGAACAAGATAAAACCTTTGATTTAGAACCCAGACAGGTATGAACATCCCTACACGGGAAAATTTTTATGCGCTCCGGCGGACAAAGGATGAACGATAATATCGTTCTAGCAATGTAGTATTGATCAATGCAGGGCATAACGGGCTGATCACCCCCGCGCCCGTAAGTTATGACGGTTTACAGATGAATTTCTGTTTAACCTTTTCGAAAATGAAAACAATGTTCATGGCATGTCACCATAACCCCAGATATAGTCATTATGTAGTTTCAAAAATTTGAAAGAGAGTTGTTATGTTATTATTATCGGTTCAGAATACTTCATAACTATTGACTTGTTGTAGAAGAATAGTACAAAGAAAATATTTGAATCCTTTCAGCTTATATATATATAATTGCTATTGCTTGCTGGGCACTCAAATGCTCATCCTTGTTTAAATTTAAATGTTTTCAGCTAAGTACGAACGACCAGAGAACTCTGTTAAGAGCAAAGGAAAAGTGAAGGTTGCTGAATGAACGAATTACTATGTTATGTAATAGTTTAATGTTATTAAGAAAATTATGATATATATTATCTATCATGGGTTGTAATGAATGTTTAAAGGTTTCGTACTTGGGAGTTAGACTCTGATAATTATGTAAATTAATTTGATCTTTTATATTATTGTTATTATTATTAGTATTATTCCGCTCATAGAAATGGTATCGTGAAGAACCGAGTTCGGGTTTCAAGTATCTGAGTTTGGGGTCCTCACAGGTTGGTATCAGAGCTATATGGTTAGAAACCTTAGGTGGGCTAGACCTTAGGCTATAACCTTAGAACAGAGGGAAACGTTGAAAATATAAATAACTCATATATAGAGTTTAAAAAGAGATGAATTGACTAAATTCATCGTCAAACTAAATAAAAGATAACTTCTATAAAACTCTTATTTGTTGTGTGTATATACTATATGCTAATTAGGATAATTTATGTGTGTAAATGTCAGGTGAAAAAGGATTCGATTACCCTCGGATAGTAAAGAAGGAGCCAATATCGAAGCCGATAGCTGAAATAGAGGCTCTTGATGAACACAATTCAGACGATGTGGTTATCGTAGAAAACATAGTACAAGATCCGGAGATGGTGGAGTTGTCAGATAGTGATTCAGACACTAAAGTTGAAGTTGATCAAGTATCAACGGAAGTGCAGAATCTGAAGAACAAGGTTTCTTCTCTGGAAAGGCTGTGGGAGATAGAAATGTTGTTGAATAGTCAGTTGCGTCAAGCGTTAATAGAAACATTGGAAGGACAAGATAAGCTTAAAATCCAAATTGGTCAGATGGGAGCCACAAGCAACACATCGTGTGCAGCTCCGGATAAGAAGGGGAAAAGAAAGATAGAAGACCATGATTTAGGAAAATCCAATAAGAAGAAATGAAAAGGAATTTGTTATCTTTGTGGCTATGAAGGACATACCACTCCGTACTATCCTGACTACAAAAAAGGAGCATGTTATGTCTGTGGTATAGAAGGTCATCAGGCGAGAGAATGTCCAAGGAAAAGGTGTAATAAATAGGTAGTATAGGTTCTGTTGTGTAGGAGTGTTTAATATAATACATATGATAAGTACGTTTGTGTAATGTAATGTTTCCAACATTTGTATTAAGTCAAGACTGTAAATCCCGACTTTTGAGGTCATAAAGGGATAGCTGAAGTTCAAAGCATTTTGTGCTATGTAAAATATTCGTTAAATGAATATGAATCTATGTTTGAGAAATGGTGAAATAAGTTTAAAATATTAAACTAATGTGATAAGGTTTAGAATGTAAGTTAAATTATGATTTTTTTCAATCAGATAATGCCGCCAAGACGTCGAACTCGCAATCAAAGGGCAGAGGAATCTGTCAACAACGTTGAGGGACAACAACAACTAGATCCGATGCAGTAATTTGTGAACATGTTAGCTCAGGCTATGCAACAGGGAATACCGGTCGCTGGAAACCAGCCGGGCAACCGCTTAGCGAACTTCAAAGACTTTAAGGCTGTAGGACCACCAGAATTCAAAGGTACAACTGACCCTGTAGAAGCTCAAATTTGGGTTAAGGAAATTGAAAAAGCGTTTGCGGTAGCTAGGGTAGATGAGGGGCAGAAAACTGCTTTTGCTACTTACATGATGAAGGGGGAAGCAAATTTTTGGTGGGAAGCGAATCAGGCTAGGGCAGGAGAAGGTGTAGTCACATGGGATAGATTTAAAACTTTATTTTTCGAAAATTATTTTTCACCAAGTATGCAGGCGAGGATGGAGGTTAAATTTTTAGAGTTAAAGCAGGAGAATATGACGGTGTCTGAATACGCCGCCAAATTTAATGAGTTAGCTAGGTTTGCTCCGCATCAAGTTGATACGGAGGCTAGGAAAGCTAGAAGGTTTGAGCTGAGATTGAAATCCTGGCTCTATAACAAAGTGGCGGTGTTGCAAATTCCTACATTTGCAGCACTCATGGAGAAAGCGATCATAGCTGAGGAGGGAAGTGAGGCCATGAGCCTTTACAATAAGGAGAGGAAGAATAAGGGTAAGATAGAAGGAGCTAGGAAGGTGGAAATTAATAGTGGGAGCAGGAATGGAGATAGTAAGAGGAAGGTGAACAGTTTTGCAAGTGTACAAGTGAAACAGGAAGGTGTTAAGAAATAGATAGTGCCATGCAAGACATGTGGGAAGAATCACTCGGGGGAGTGTTTGCAAGGAAAATTTGTTTGCTATAAGTGCGGACAGGAGGGCCATATTTCTCCCAACTGCCCCAATCCTAGGATGAATAGTGGATGTTTTATATGCGGATCGACAGAGCACAGGGTGAAAGATTGTCCAAAAAGGAGGGTGGAGACAGGAAGTGTGAACATGGGCACTGGCAGCGGAACGTTAGCAATCACGGGACCGACTTCGTCAAGCAAGCTAACAAAATCTACGGCAAGGGTCTACAACATGACAGTTCAGGATACGGCAGCAGCTGGCACTGGAACTCTAGGTATTATTCGTATGCCTTTTATTTTCTTATGCATGATTTTCCTATATATAGTAAATTATTTTGTAAAGATATTTTGAGGAGGAATTTGAGTTCTTTTAGAAACCAATTTTTTTCCATGTAATCAGAAAGACAAGCTTCATGTGAATAGTTAAAAAACAGTTCGATCAAAGTTGATCGAGATCTACTTACAATGATTGTGTATGTTATGTACCAGGTATGTATAGGTTTTAAAACGGTGATTCCGAGGACGGAATCTTTATAAGGGAGGGTGAATGTAACAACCCGATATTTTCTGTATAAATAAATAAGAAATTTTGTGAATAATTTTTTTTTATATTAAGGATGAGGATTTGTACAAGATTATGTGTATATGTATTTATGTGGTAAATAAAAATATATTTATTACATAAATATTTACAAATGAATTTATTTTAGAATTATTGATTTTTATAAGGTATATTCTTATAATAATTAATTTTAAGGTAGAAATATTTTTATTAATTATTTTCCACGAAATATATAATCATATATTATTTAATTAATATATGGAGTGATTTTTAGAATAATTATAATAATTATTTTATTATATGAATTTGTGTATGGATTATTAAAGTAAATATTTTACCTTAATTATTAAGGTTAAATACGAAGAATAAATCAGATATGGTATCCAAACCCTAATTTTGGATTATTGCCAAGGTATGAGAATAATAATATAATATTAATTATATTTTGATTTTTCAGTGCTATGAATATGTACTGCATGTATGTATTGATGGTAATTGGTCAATTATGGTGTTTAATTTCAAAACCCTAGTATTAATTGGTTAAACCCTAATTTTACTTAAGGAAACTCTAAATTGAAAATCAATTGTGAGATTAAGACTGTTATATAACTATGTTATATGTTTTATGTTGTGTATTAAGTGATTAATTAGGTTAAACCCTAATTATAATCTAGAAACCCTAATTGTAAAATAGAAAACCTAATTTCCAATTTGAAAGCCTAATTGCTAAAATCATAACTCTAATTATTATTTTAGTAAATAATTATGTTAATTTGGAAACCCTAATTTATAATTTGGGGAAACCTAATAATATCAAGAAAACCTAAATATATTTTTAAAACCCTAATTTTCTATTTAAAAACCCTAATTATAATTATTTAGTTATAATTTAATTTTTATTAAACTCTATATATAATTGTTCAAACCCTAGAAATTATTTAGGAAACCTTAATGTTTAAAATCTAGTGATTAGAATCTAGATTCAAGTGTCATGGACAAGAATACCCTTAAATTATTTTATTAGTTTACTAAAATACCCCTCATTGGATATTTTCTTGAGATAACTTGCAAATCTTTCCATATTTTGAGTTGTTGAACAACCTTACCAACTCCACATGCTCTAAATGACAGCAACCAGCCTCTATCAATCAGCCAATTCATGCATCAAGATTTGTATAAGTAGATCTAGGAGAGAGAAAATTCATTTGTTCACTTACATTTTGTCCAACACTTAAACCTTCTCTCTCAAACTTCAAACCTTTGAAATTATAAGCTATATCAGTCCCTAAGAACAGCCCCACGAAAATCCCTAACAAACATCAGAAGCCAGAAATCAAGATTTGCTCAAGAAGGTATAAACGAAACCTAAAATTTCTGTCCAAATTTTCTATGTTAGATGTTATGTTTGAATGTTAGAATATGTTGTTAGTAGGGTCTAGTGATGATCTGGGTTACTAGATGTTAGATCCATAACATCTAGAGGCTCGGATTTGAAGATCTTCAAAGTCTGGAAATTTTTTAAAGAGGCGTCTGACAGCGAATGTCAGAGCCTATAGATCCTTATTGGTTTATGTTTTTGGTTGTTTTATGTTTTAAATATGTAGCCTGGTATATGGTCTTGAAGATGCAAGTGGTAGAATAGTCATTTGATGTCTAGATTTGTTGTTATTAACGGTCAAAGGCCGTTGACCGGCATTGACCGGGCATTTTCTAGGTAGCCCAGAAAGCCAGGAACCGCCTCTGACAATTTTTTCAAGCGTTTAGATCTGTCATGTTATTGTTGATCCGTGTTTATGGATGTATCTAAGTTATACTATGTTGCTTGTACTACATCCTCAGGCCTTAAGATCACATATATAGTAAACAGGTTGATATTTCTAGCCGGTCAAACTAGTGAAGCCGATCATGTTCTCTGTTTTCTGGGTAACCCAGAAAACTTAAGAACATGACGACTGACATAGTTTGACCAGATTATATCTCGCGATTTTGATGTTGTTGCTATGATTTTATGTAATGGATCTCTATACTTACATGTGTTCTACAACCTGAAATCTTTAAATCACTAATAACTTACATGTATTGCAAGTTGTGGGAGCCCAAAGTAGGCCTCACGAACTGTTCTTCATTTCTGGGTAACCCATAAATGAAGAACAGCTTTGACAGCCACTTTGGACGGGTCAGATCTGCTTTGTTGGGTATTATATGATTATGATTGTTGATGTATCGTGTAGTACTATATTAGTTCTATAATCTGTGTGCAATAGATAGTCCAGAAACAGCTTGGTATGATCATAAATCGTGGTCAAACTAGGCCACATGACCACTGACTTGGTTTTCTAGGTTTGTATCAAGAACATGAAGAACACCTATAGCGACGGTTCTGTCGCTATAGGTGGTCTTTAGCGACAGATTATTTAATATTTTTCGGAAATTAATAAAAAATAGAAAAAAAATTAGTTTTTAATTATTAAAAATACAAAATAAATTATTAAAAATTATAAAAAATTCCGAAAATTAGTTTTTAATTAGTTTTAATATATTTCATAAATATTTATTATTTTTGGAATATTAAAAGTAAAGTATTTAATTATAATATTAAATAAATTATTTAAAATGATTTTAATATTAGAAAAATCATTAAAAATTATATTATGATATAAGAAAATATTTTAAGTTATTTTTAATGACTTTTAATATTTTATGATAAATTTCATTAATAAATTGATATTAATGGTAATTAATTTATTTACTAAATGAATTAAATAAATTAATTAAAAATGATTTTATTATATTAAAAATCATTTTAAATGAAAATAAAGTGTTTAAAAATATTTTAAGTTATAAAATATAACTTTTAATATTTAAAGGATAATTTCATTAATAGTTTAATATTAATGATTATTAAGTTATTAGTTATGATATTAAATTTATTTAATAATTATATTAAATAAATAGTTTATAAATGATTTTATTACTTTAAAAATTATTTAAAAGGGATATAAATGAATTAAAAATATTTTAAGTTATGAATAATGACTTTTAATATTTTGATAAATAGAACATTAATACTTTAATATTAATGATAATTATTTAAAAATGATTTTAACTGTTTTAAAAATCATTTAAGGGTAATATTAATACTTTAAAAGTATTATGAATTATTATAAATAACTTTAACATGTTGGAAATGATTTCATTAATAGTTTAATATTAATTAAATATTAATGATAATAGAATTGAATAGTATTTAAATCATTTAAATGTGATTCCGATGTTTGAAAATTCATGATAAATTATAATAAATGTTTTAAAATTTTATTGAGTCATTTAAAAATAATATGACTGATACGTACTGATGTTAAGTTATAGTATAGAGTCTTAGACTCGAAAATTACCCGATAAAATTGTCGGTAGACCGACATGTTTCAGAAATTGATTTGGACTTAGATATTTTGATTGTATAAGTGATTATTTGTGATTCAATGGTTATTAAACATAGGTGCTAATGTGATTAGGTTATGTGTTGACTGCAATAAGCAGTGTTATGTGTTATAGTATGTTGTTCTAATCGAACGAACTATCTTATTAATGATAGGTCGTGAGATAAGCGATAGATCTTAATTACAAGTTGTAAGCAGCGCTTCAGGCAAGTATCTAACCTTTGCATTTTCTTTATGCAATGGATGTGAGTAAGAATGTTTCTAAACTATATTATTATTGTACAGATTATGAACTTTATATTATATAAGCTCATTGAATATCAACATGTTAGTATATGATAATTCGGACATATATATTCTGTTCGTTAATTTCTAGAAGTGGTTAAACAAGTGTCCCCACTTGGATAATCATTGTATTTAATCACATGTTGATATACCTTTGTCAATTACCCGTATACAGATATATTGAATTATAGATTATTGTTGAACAAGATAAAACCTTTGATTTAGAACCCAGACAGGTATGAACATCCCTACACGGGAAAATTTTTATGCGCTCCGGCGGACAAAGGATGAACGATAATATCGTTCTAGCAATGTAGTATTGATCAATGCAGGGCATAACGGGCTGATCACCCCCGTGCCCGTAAGTTATGACGGTTTACAGATGAATTTTTGTTTAACCTTTTTGAAAATGAAAACAATGTTCATGGCATGTCACCATAACCCCAGATATAGTCATTATGTAGTTTCAAAAATTTGAAAGAGAGTTGTTATGTTATTATTATCGATTCAGAATACTTCACAACTATTGACTTGTTGTACAAGAATAGTACAAAGAAAATATTTGAATCCTTTCAGCTTATATATATATATATATATATATATATATATATATATAATTGCTATTGCTTGCTGGGCACTCAAATGCTCATCCTTGCTTAAATTTAAATGTTTTCAGCTAAGTGCGAACGATCAGAGAACTCTGCTAAGAACAAAGGAAAAGGGAAGGTTGCTGAATGAACGAATTACTATGTTATGTAATAGTTTAATGTTATTAAGACAATTATGATATATATTATCTATCATGGGTTGTAATGAATGTTTAAAGGTTTCGTACTTGGGAGTTAGACTCTGATAATTATGTAAATTAATTTGATCTTTTATATTATTGTTATTATTATTAGTATTATTCCGCTCATAGAAATGGTATCGTGAAGAACAGAGTTCGGGTTTCAAGTATCCGAGTTTGGGGTCCTCACACTGACCAATTAAATAACAAATAAGCTTAGGTAGGTCATACTAGCGAAGGAATTACATGTCTCTCCCCTCCTAGTTATAGCCTCAAATCTCAGTCATGGATCATATCCTTAAGGTTTGATACCAACTCTGACGCCGCCAAAATAGGTATACATCACCCATTCTGAGTCGTCAATTACATGGTACAACATTTAAATACAACTTCCTTATACAATACGACAAAAATGTAGCTGAGAGTTTTTACACGAATATTGTCTAATAGACAATATCCAAACTCAAATAGAGTCCTCAGTACAATTATTATCACACTATTTTATAAAATAGTGAGGACTACTACAGCCACCACCTCGGACCGTTACTCCATTCCCCAACTAGTCTCTGCTACGTTCTCATTTCCTAAAGAGAACAATGAAAACAAAAGAGAGAGCTCAACTAGCCTAGTAAGAAATATTATGACTAAGATAATGCAGAATAAATTATCGTTAGCTTTCAACAGTGTTAAGCTAATAAAATACAATAAACATCAAGTTTAACTGTAGTGGAACAAGCAATCCATTAAAAGAGTTAAGTAGAGCATGATATCTACTATCCTCTATGATTTAAAAAGTTTATCCTCAAATTTTATAGCTGAGACTCAACTTAATAAATAATCCACATCACTTAATTATCCATGCACTACGGGCCAAGGGTATACATTAGTATCACGTCTACGAATTATCCATGCACTACGGGCCAAGGATATTCGTGTAATCGCCAATGGTCATGATCATGCCAATAACTGTCCATCAATGCACTACGGGCCAATGAGAATTTTTATCACATCATTTGTAACATTACGGGTCATGATTATACCGAATAATCCCTGGTCATAATCATACCAATCAACATTACATTTATGCATGAAGGCAAAAGACGACTTTCATCATAATATAAGCACGAGGATGATGACAATGATATAAGAATTTAATTAAAAGAAAACAAAGGATAAGTTTTTAAAGATTTATGATTTAATTTATCAAGAATTCAATAATGTCCAAATTGTCGACATGATACTGCTTTGTGGAGTAAAATTCAAGAATAATATTGTATCAAAAATGATTTGGACCGAAAAAAACTCAATTTTTATCATGAATAGTACTCCGGGTGAATAGTACCTGAGTGAATAGTACCCCGTGAATAGTACTCCGACATAAAAAAAATTAAACTTTATCAAGAATACTGAGAATAATATTTTTATGAAAAGATACCGGATGAAGCGTAAATTTTAAAGATATTCTACTAATTTCATGGAGTATAGAAGCAATATTTTAACAAAATGAGTGCAGAATTCGGAATCTAAAACGAAATAATATTACTTCAATACTATAGAGTATAGAAGAAAATATTATTTCATATGAATACTGAACAAAAATAATATCCCTTACAACTGTTAAACGAAAATAATATTTCTTACGAATATTGAACGAAGATAATATTCCTTATAAATATTAAACGAATATAATAGTTCTTGCGAATATTGAACGAAATAAAATTTCTTACGAATACGAAAAATAATATCGTAAGTGAATATGAAATAAAGAATACCCCTTACCTCAAAAGAAGAGTATTTTTGACTGGTATAACGGATATATTCTTGAAGAAAAACTTACATTATTTGCAACACTCAAAGTTTCCTTAAACTCAAAGAAATACGCTCAAAATTATAGAAAAAGAATTCTCTGATTCTGGTGTGATTTTTATTTCTAAACTGAACATCCTATTTATAGGAGAATGCTTGGATACTTTGGATGCACAGTAAGGAAAAAATCACTGACTGCACATTGGAAAATATTCACGGGCGTCGGTTGAACCTTTTAAAAATTTGATTTTACTATTCAAACACTATGAAGACAGTTATGCAAACACTATACATAACAAAATATAATATATTTTATTTCTCATAAAAAACACAACTTATAATAATAATAATAATAATAATAATAATAATAATAATAATAATAATAATACACTCCTCCCGTGACCCTTAAAGTCACCCCCACCTCCTGTCATTTTTTTTAAACATATATATATATATATATATATATATATATATATATATATATATATATATATAAACAAATCTGAGATAACTTTCTCCCGACTATTTTGAAAAATGGGTAAGGGTCCATATAATACGCCAAATTTTCTTTTGACTTCTCACGTAAGCATCAATAATCAATACCGTGTGCTACTATGCAACCACGCGTAATACTGTAGTTTTATCATCGGATAATTTAACAGTTAACAGTAAAACTTTCGTCGTTATTTTATAAAAAGATATTTATGTCGTTTTCTAACTCCGACAATAATTTCGTTGTGGGGTTCACCAATGATTGTGTCATCGTACAAATATTTTCTAATAAAATGAATATTCGCCGACCATTCTAATATTTTATAACAACTTGCTTACTTTGTAAAATTTATAAATATTACAAACAGCTATAACATTATATCAAATCCACACCATAATATTCAAAAATATATTTTGAGAAAAATTCATCTTTATTCATAAAAGTTGGGGTCTTACATTTCATGTCAAAGTAAGTAAGTAATTATCACTTAATCTTACTTAATTACACTTTAATCAATATATAATATTTATTAAATAATAATTAATTAATTGATTAACTCAATTTATTATTTAATCCTAATTAAGTAGTTATCCCAATAACACTAATTTATTTTAATTATTGCTTAACAACATTTAAATAATAATTAAGTAATTAATTACATTTCATTTTATATGTAATTAACTTACTAGCCCATTAGTGGCTTTAAAGTTATTTATTACAATAACCCATTTTCATTACACTTCATATTGACACTCAAATTTCCGCTCAACATTTTCAAATTCGGGGTCCTTCACGGAAACGTTTGTAGAACAAAGTCTACAACTCGGATTTTGGCTCCGTCGGAGGCGTTGGATTCGTATCTTCTCGAACTCCAATTTCCATTCATCAAACATAAGATTCTGTTCTGTTTAGATCCCAGAACTCAGTGTAAAGGTGGACTGATCCGCAAGGACATTCATAACAGTTTAGTCGTTTTCCAGATTTGAGGTCCTTTACGAAAACGCTCATATCTCGAGATCTACATCTCGGATTTGGGTCGATTTTATATCGTTGGATTTGTATTTTCCCAAAATATATTTTCCATATACCAAACACCAAATTTGAGTTTGATTTGGTTACCAAAAATAGTCCACAAGGGACTGATCAGTAGCGTGTTCTCAACAGTTGGCTAGTTTGGGATTTAATTCATTACTTGCTCATTTTAAAACATATTTGAGTAATTCCAAAGGGGTTTAGCCCTTAACTCATGCATCTATCATATAAAGAAAGAAAAACTCAAATATCACTTGTAGATTTCAACATGCACATTATAAAACATATTAGTTAAACAAAAATTCCTTCAAAAATTCATCTAACATCTTTTTCTAAATCTCAATCATATAAACTCATAAAAAAAATCCACAAGTCTTCTTTGATAAACCCATGATATAACACTCTAATCTTGATATTAACTATATCCAACATGCATCACAAGAATCTATCATAAAATTTCATAGTGCATGCATGCATGTGCCTGTCTCTATCCATTTGGTAAAAATCTCTCTTTTGATCTTATATTCAACTTCAAAATTATTTTGATCATCATATAAAACATTCATACACCAATAGCTGAAGAGTTTTTTTTCAAATATCAAACTTAAGACTCTTGTTTCATCAAAAACCCAACAAATAAGAAATCAAACTTTAAAAATGAAGAGAATCAATACCTAATTTTTCTTTATATCTTCCTTATCTTCCCAAAGTAGTTTAGAAACTTAGCATGCATGAAGTTCAAGACCCTCTTCTTCTTCTTCTTAGCCAAAATCCTCTCTCTCTTTTCTCTCTCTTTATTTTCTTTCTTTCTCTAGCTAAGGAGTTTTGAAGTGTAAGTATGCAAATGAAATGAAGTTAGTGGAAATGGGTATAATTGAAAGTGTAAGCATGTTCCCACTAACTCTCTCCCCTAATCATTACTTGCTTACTTAGTCACTAAACACATATGTTGGGCATGCTAGGAGGGTGACACTTGTCATGGGTGTTTGTTTCAAAAGATTATATCCAAGATATTTGACAAACTTAACAAAAATTTCAAATTCTCCCTATTATGGCCTTTAGTGGCCGACCATACACCTCCATTTCTCCTATTATAGATTTATTTTTATTGTGTTATATACTTACTATAATGATTAGATGTCATTTCTTTCATGGACCAATGGCTGGGCCTCTTTAATTAATGTTTGGGCTTACAATTAATTAGTTTGGGCTATTAGTAGTCAAGTTTATTTTTATATTACTTGGGCTAATATTTATTAATTTCACATGTTGGTCTAAGTTAATTCATTTAACAAATGTCATTAAGGTACAACTTCCAATAAAATTAGTGGGCTTGATTATTCATCCAATTGGTGTAAAGACCCCAGATCCCTGTACTAATCACCACAGATCTAGTATACTATTTCTATAACTATTTGCGGAAGATATAAATATAAATTATTTATACATTAACCTTGCGCACTATCCCCAAGGTTGAGAACCTTTATGTAATACCTGTATTCCATATCTATCCGACATATAATGTCACTGGCTTCTTATGTATCCGAAGTATTTGTCTTAATCTGCAATGTATATCATGATATAGCAAGGGTGAGAAAAAAGTTTTCCTAGCAAGTTTGAATTTTATTGAAGATGTATCATGATTGAAAGAATTGAACAATAAGCTAGCTACAGTTCTACAATATAATTGTGAACTAGCATGAACAAATTTTCATAGCTGAATGAACATTGAACATAAACACAGCAACTGAACCAGATGGTAATGAAGGTGATCAGCCTTTCATACCTGATGAACACATGCAATATGCACAAAGTGCGAATCAATAATTCATAGACATGGTAATCAACAATGATTAACCATAAACATAATTGAATGAACAACACGAGGTCGACTTAAAGAAAACTTGCATGTATCACCGACTACAGCTACGCAGTCAATATAGCTTTATTCGAAGACCTAATATTGATAATATTGATCTCCAATATTAGAATAATATCATCACAGTATAATACTGTTAATTACAGTAATAAAATAACCTAAACATATAAGCAAGTATCCATATCGGTCTATAAAATACTTAAGACTCGGCATCAAGTCAAACTATTTCAGTCTGAGTTGAGTCCGATACAATTTCGATATCCCGATGGCTTAGTCGGACAATCATCTAGCTTATTTTCCTTAAGACTCTGCCTAAACACATCACAATTCTCTTAGATAATTTATTATCCAGTCAAAGTATTTTTCAAAGTCTCATAATAATTTTTAAGTAATTATTAGCATTTATCATGATTTTTTAATCATTAATATCATATTTATATGATTTAAATACCACAATATTCCTTTATCATTAATATTTATTAAATATCAAATATTAATGAAAATCATGACATAATATTATAAAGTATTTATAATATCTCAAAGTATTTTTAATACCTTAATGTTACATTTAAATGATTTTTAAACATTTAAATCCATTATCAAATAACTTCCATTAACATTAAAATATTAATATTTTTCATGACAAAATATCAAAAGTTAAATTTTATAACTTAAAATATTTTTATAACCCTTAAATCATTTTTATACGATTGTTAAAGTATTAATACTATTTTTTCATAATTTATTTAATACATTTATTAAATAAAATATTTACCAATAATACTAATTTATTAATAAAATTCATCACAAAATATTAAAAGTCATAAAAAATAACTTAAAATATTTTCTAACACATTATTATAAGTTTAAATGATTTTTCAAGTATTAAAATCATTTTTAATTAATTTATTTGATATTATATTTAAATAAATAAAATACCATTAATATTCCAAAAATATTAAATATTAATGAAATATATTAAAAATAATTAAAAACCAATTTTTAGGCTTTAAAATAAATTTTAAGAATTTATTATGAATTTTTAATAATTAAAAACTATTTTCTCTATTTATTAAATAAAATAATTAATTTTAGAAAAAAAGTGTCACTAAAGGGTGCCTATAGTGACAGAACCGTCGCTATAGGTGTTCTTGAGTGTTCTTGGCCAAACCCAGATCTTCATAACCTATTATCCGGATGCCTACTTTGACCACCATTTGATTTTTGGTTGTTATGTTTTCTGGGTAACTACAGTGTTATACATGTAGTATAAGTGTAATACTGCAATTACAAACCAACATCAGGGCCATACAATAACAAATCTGAGAGATTTAATCTCTCAAAGATCTTGTCAGAAACTGTTCTTTATTTCTGGGTTACCTAGAAATGAAGAACAGTTCGAGTTGGCTACTTTAAATCCTTGTAACGTGGAATCTGGGTCTGCTTTGTGTAATCTACTGGTTCATACTTCTAGTAGAGATGTCAATGAACAACTCTATATCATCAAATCATCATAACAACATCACATGTGCAAGATCTGGCATGGTCAAACCATGTCAGAACCATTGTTCTTCACGAATCTTGGTTTTTCAGAAATTCAACAAAATAGATGGTCAACTCAAGTTTGACCTTGATTATCTTTAATCCTATACATGATCTAACTATTATAATGGCTTTAATGTGTAGCCTACATGCCAGTCTACAACCTCAAAAAAGCAACTTGGCCAAACTATTTATGAACAACAAGATTCAAGGCCTTAAAAAAACTTGTCAGAGCCATCTGGGAAATCTGGGCTGCCCAGAATCAGTCTCCCATGGTTGGTTAACCATGTTTGACCACCTATATCTTGAGATCTAGACGTGGTACGAAGTTTATTCGACTTCCAGTCTACTCTCCTCATGACAAAGAACAAGTCTATAACATCAAACTAACATAACACCTAACACAGACAGATCTAGAGGACCTAACATATGGCTGTCAGGCCTTAAAATTAGGGTTCTTGGTCAGTCTTTAAAACTTAATTTTCTAACATCAAGATGTTATGGATCCTTGATTTAACACCATGGATCACTAAATAACATTCTATAACACAACTTTAACCAACAAATAACAACATCTAATCACAAGATTTTCAAGTTTAGGGTTTTATACCTTTTTAAGCTATGATCCTGGATTCTGATCCTTGAATCTGTTCTTGGCTTATGTATGGAATGATATGAACTTAACATATCACTCATTCTCACTCTAGGTTTGGAAATTTTAGAGAGTGAAAAGGCTTGGACAAGTTAGCAAGTAAAGTAAGTCTTTTTCTTACTTTAATCTCTTATATTTTTTATTCAATGAATTTGTGTTGCAAGGTGGCACTTGATATCTGATCTTGGGAGATAATAAGTACATGGCATATCAAAATGGATGAGTCACCAAAGGTGTGGAAAATCTTTTACTTAAGTTTTAAGTAAAATGGTATTTTGGTCATTCTGCACCTACTAAGGGCATTATAGTCTTTTCCCCTACAATTGGAAGGGCAATTTGAACATTACATAAATATCCCACATCTTAATATCCCTAAGTCTTTATACTTAGCATTTTAAACACCCTATTAGGGTTTACAAATTCTAAATTAGGATTTTGAATTTCCAGAACTGAAATTAGGGTTTCCGATCATATCGCTAGGGTTCCTAACAGTTAGTTAGGTTTACTAATCGAACTTTAATGTTCTTAACACAACTTTAGGGTTTCCTAAAATTACTCTTATCCTGATCAATAGTTGATATATATCCACAAACTGAACACATAACCAATCATTGTACACCTATATTATTATATACATCGATTCATATACCCTCGTATAAACTTATACACTTAACCCTAATAATCATCACCAAAAGATTTCAAATCCATCGAAATCCTAAACAAAATTTTGAAATCCTTCAAATTCCTTAACAAAATGGTCAAATCCATACACTTATTTTTTGTTTAGGTCTATCTTATAACCTTTAATCTATCATTTAAGATTTTTAAAATTTTCTAAATTCTCGGGTTGTCACATTCACCACTTTTTCTAAGAATTTCGTCCCCAAAATTCACCTTACACCTTACACCATATATACACAGCATCACATGCTACCCAAAACATCACTCACAAGAGTAGAAATTTCCAATTTGTGCTGAGGAGTCATATAGACTACGAACTTTCATTTTCGAAAAGGTTTAAACAAAAATTTATATGCAAACCGTTCTGGTCTTCCGAACATAGTGGGTAATTAGCCCATTATGCTCTGTACTTGTTAAGTACTACTGGTCGGAATACTTTTTCCTGTTTCTCGTCACTGCCGTGGGCATAAAAAATTTCTTACCTCAGTCTTATCGAAATCCGCACCAAAATAATTTGTTTCGGGAAAATTGTCAAAGAACGCTTAGGATTTTATAGACGTTGGTCTAGCTGAAACAAATAGCTTAGACTCATATCAATAATCAATTTCAATCGAAATATTAATGTATAGCCAAACTCCATTGGCAATTTAATTATTTTAAAAATAATTTTATGACGTCATGATACTGTACTGCGTTAACAGTCCGTTTGAGGATGCCGTCATTAAATGACTTTGCCATAACACATCATACAATAGTGGAAGAACGATTTTTAGATCAAATTCAACACTAAGTATTCTTGTATTTACAACTCCATCATTTTCTATCATCTATGTACCTGGTTACATGATACATTAGTGATAAATAAAACATATTTTGATATTTCAAATCATTTTTGCCTAGCCAAAACAAGTAGCATAGACTATACTTTAAACTGTTAAAAAATCATTGCAAATCAGTTTTATCATCTCAACAGGTAACGATGTGTCGGTGGCCAAAAGTCCACACATACACAATGATCACCAGGAGTTGAGAATAAAAATTCATTTTTAAAAGGCACATAGTGCGTATTTAGCTTGATGTCAAAAATTTCAAAGTCTAGCATTGCTAAAAGATTTGGAAAACCTATGCCTCCACTAATGATCCATTGCTTAATAATGCTATCTATTTCTATTATCCTCAATACTCCATTCACACATAGCTATACCTAGTTCGTCAAACTTATCGCACTTATGAGTTCAGGACTTGCCACAATTATATGAGTTTAAGAACATGTCCTGAACAGACCTTTGGCGTCCATTCGTTGAGGGGTTTAAAAATAATTCATATAATTATGAGTCACGAACTTACTATAAGTACGAGTTTAAAGAACTCACACTTAACCTTATATTCTCTACCTATTCCCTATCTATCTGGTATATACATGAGAAAATAATTTCCTTCTCAAAACGCATATAGCAAATAGCGTGACACAAACATTTCAATGATTATCAAGGTGATAGACTAAGTGGTCGTTAAACCAAGCACAAAACCTCTTCCCATACAAAGGCTTATACAACGCAACTATCACATGAATACTCCTCAATTGAAATCCAACTTAATATCCTAGCCCTATACTTTCTCCATACGAATTTTATTCAATCCGTATTGCATTACCCTTCGTACCAATTCATAGTACAATCTGACATATAGCAATTTGTTGTAATCCTTTTCATCACTTGATTGATTCTCCATCCTGCTATGAACTTATCAGATCATGGGGTGATCTCATCGTATATATTATGATTTGTTTCTACGCTATAATCGTTTTGTTTTACGATCTTCTTTGACTTTTAGTCTTTTAGACTCTATTTATTCATCACTACTGTTCAAGTTTATTATTAGAGTTAGGAAACTCCGTATCTTTATAACTCGTTGAGATTCGTCTTTGAATATTACCGACACACAAACTCTATTTGAGTTACTCCTTATTCCACTTCGTTAGTAGCCTTAGGTAACCCTGCCTAAGGTTTATAACCAACAGCTCTGGTACCAACTGTAAAGACCCCAGATCCCGGTATTAATCAGCACAGATCTGGTATACTATTTTTATAACTATTTGCGGAAGATATAAAAATAAATTATTTATACATTAAACTTACACACTATCCCCAAGGTCGAGAACCTTCACGTAATACCTGTATTCCATATCTATCCGACATATAATGTCATTGGCTTCTCCTGTATCCGACGTATTTGTCTTAATCTACAATGTATATCATGATATAGCAAGGGGGAGCAACAAGTTTGCCCATCAAGTTTAAATTTTATTGAGGATATATCATGATTGAAAGAATTGAACAATAAGCTAGCTATAGTTTTAAAATATAATTGCGAACTAGCATGAATAAATTTTCATAGCTGAACGAACATTGAACATAAACATAGCAACTGAACCAGATGGTAATGAAGGTGATCAACTTTTCATACCTGATGAACACATACAATATGCACAGAGTGCGAATCAATAGTTCATAGACATGGTAATCAACAATGATTAACCATAAACGTAATTGAATGAACAACTCGAGGTCGAGTTAAAGAAAACTTTCATGTATCACCGACTACAGCTACGCAGTCAATATAGCTTTATCTAAAGACCTAATATTGCTAATATTAATCTCCAATATTAGAAGAATATCATCACAGTATAATACTATTAATTGCATCTATAAAATAACCTAAACATATAAGCAAGTATCCCTATTGGTCTATAAAACACTTAAAACTCGGCATCAAGTCAAACTATTTCAGTCTGAGTTGAGTTCGGTATAATTTCGATATCCCGACGGCCTAGTCGAACAATCATCGAGCCTATTTTCCTTAAGACTTTGCCTAAACACATCACAATTATCTTAAATAATTTATTATTCATTCAAAGTCTCGTAATAATTTTTAAGTAATTATTATCATTTATCATGATTTTTCAATCATTAATATCATATTTATATGATTTAAATACCACAATATTCCTTTATCATTAATATTTATTAAATATCAAATATTAATGAAAATTATGACATAATATTATAAAGTATTTATAATATCTCAAAGTATTTTTAATACCTTAATATTACATTTAAATGATTTTTAAACATTTAAATCCATTATCAAATAAATGGCATTAACATTAAAATATTAATTTTTTTCATGACAACATATCAAAAGTTTAACTTTATAACTTAAAATATTTTTATAACCCTTAAATCATTTTTATATGATTTTTAAAGTATTAATACTATTTTTTTCATAATTTATTTCATACATTTATTAAAAAAATTATTTACCAATAATATTAATTTATTAACGAAATTCATCACAAATTATTAAAAGTCATCAAAAATAACTTAAAATATTTTATAACACATTATTATAATTTTAAATGATTTTTCAAGTATTAAAATCATTTTTAAGTAATTTATTTAATATTATAATTAAATACCATTAATATTCCAAAAATACTAAATATTAATGAAATATATTCAAAATTATTAAATACCAATTTTTAGGCTTTAAAATAATTTTTAGGAATTTATTATAAATTTTTAATAATTAAAAACTATTTTTCTCTATTTATTAAATAAAATAATTAATTTTATAAATAAAGTGTCACTAAAGGGTGCCTATAGTGACAGAAGCGTCGCTATATGTGTTTTTGAGTGTTCTTCGCCAAATCCAGATCTTCATAGCCTGTTATCCGGATGCCTACTTTGACCATTATTTGATCTTTGGTTGTTACGTTTTCTAGGCAACTAAAGTGTTATACATGTTGTATAAGTGTAATACTACAATTACAAACCAACATTAGGGCCATACAACAACAAATCTGAGAGATATAATCTCTCAAAGATATTGTCAGAAGTTGTTCTTCATTTCTGGGTTACCCAGAAAAGAAGAATAGTTCAAGTTGGCTACTTTGAATCCTCGTAACTTGGAATCTATGTATGCTTTGTGTAATCTACTGGTTCATACCTCTAGTAGAGACGTCAATGAACAACTCTATATCATCAAATCATCATAACAACATCACATGTGCAAGATCTGCCATGGTCAAACCATGTCAGAACTCATGTTCTTCACGAATCTGGGTTTTCTAGAAATTCAACAAAACAGATGGTCAACTCAAGTTTGATCTTAATTTTCTTTAATCCTATACATGATCTAAGTGTTATAATGGCTTTAATGTGTGGCCTACATGCCAGTCTACAACTTCAAAACAACAACTTGGCCAAACTTGTAACGGCCCAGAAAATCGAACCTTTTGTAAATACTTTTATAATGAATAAAATAATATTATTTGTTATTATTATGTGTTAGTAAGATGAATGTCGTTCTATAACGTAGAAACGTTGAAATGTCGTAGTATTTTAACTACGTGAAGGAATTAAAGTGTTTAAATTTCCAAGACGAAAAGAAAAGCTTTCTGAGAAATTTTCCGAAAAATACTATTCATCGTTTTTCGCTCGGGAATTATTTTTGAACTTCCGAGAAATACGTAACGTTAGAATATCGAGGTGAGATGGATTATGTAATAATAATTAAAGTATGGAAAACGCAATATTTTGCATGCGGACTTAATGTAACAACCCGATATTTTCTATATAAATAAATGAGAACTTTTGCGTATAAATTTTTTTATATATATATTTTAAGGATGAGAATTTGTACAAGATAATATGTATATGTATTTATGTGGTAAATAAAAATATATTTATTACATGATTATTTACAAGTAAATTTATTTTAGAATAATTGATTATTAAAAAGTATATTTTTATAATAATTAATTTTATAGTGGAAATATTTTTATTAACTATTTTCCATGAAAATATATTCATATATTATTTAAATAATATATGGATTGATTTTTAGAATAATTATAATAATTATTTTATTATATGAATTTTAGTACAGATTATTAAGTTAATTATTTTATCTTAATTATTAAGGTTAAATATGAAGAATAAATCAGAAATGAAATCTAAACCCTAATTTTGGATTATTGTCAAGGTATGAGAATAATAATATAATATTAATTATATTTTTATTTTTCAGTGCCATAAATATGTGATGTATGTACGTGTTGGTGATGGTTGGACAATTATGGTGTTTAATGTCAAAACCCTAGTTTTACTATGGGAAACCCTAATTTGAAAATCAACTGTGAGTTTAAGACTGTTATATGACGGTGTTATATGTTTTATGTTATGTATTATATAATGATTTGATTAATTAGGTCAACCCTAGTTAATATTTAGATTTGTTAATTTCTAAAAACCCTAATTTCCAATTTAAAACCCTAATTGCTCAAATGGTAATTCTAATTATTATTTTAGTAAATAATTATGTCAATTAGGAAACCCTAATTCATAATTTGGGAAACCCTAATTATATCAAGAAACCCTAGGTATTTGTTTTAAAACCCTAATTCTTTATTAAAAACCCTAATTTTAATTAGTAAGTTATAATTAAAATTTTATTAAATTACTGTAATCTTAATGTTTCAAACCCTAGAAATTATTTGGGAAACCTTAAGGTTTAAAATCTATAGATTTATTCCTAGATTCAAGTACAATGGAGCTATCTATTACCTCAGCAAAAGATTCAGCAGCAGTGAACACTAGTACAATTTGATTGAGAAGACTTGTTGTGCTTTAGCATGGGCTGCCATGAGGTTATAATATTACCTAAATGGGAACACAACCCATCTCATATCCCGCTTGGATTCTCTCAAGTATGTGTTCGGCAAGCCCATACTGAATTGTTTACTGTCCAGATGGCAGTTGATTTTGCAACAATTTGACATTGGTTATGTGACGCAAAAGTCCATTAAAGGTCAAGGAATCGCGGATCAACTGGCCACCGCACCTTCAGGGGATTTCTAACCCTTGGAAACATATTTTCCTGATGAAGGGGTAATGGCAATTCAGTAACACCATCAGTACTATACACGCCAAACATGGAACATGTATTTCGATAGAACTGTTAATATGGAAGGTTCTGGAGCTGGAGCAGTTCTAGTATCTGGTACGGGGGAGCAGTATCCCGTCGCCGTCAGATTACAGTTTGTCAGCACCAACAACACAGCTGAGTATGAAGGCCGTATCATGGGGCTAAAACTTGCCCGTTCAATGGGCATCAGGCGTTTAACTATCTTTGGGGATTCAGAGTTGGTAGTCAAACAATCCACGGGAATCTATCAAACCAAAGAGCTACATTTGCTGCCTTACCATCGGCAAGTTTTACAGATGGCTTCGGAGTTCGAAGAGATCTCTTTTCTATACATTCCTCATAATAGGAATGACTTCGCAGACGCATTAGCAACTTTGGCCTCCTTGATTCACATACCTGACAAGGAACACATGCCAAGCATCACATTTATCCTGCAAAAGGCACCAGCCTATGGGAACTATGTTGGAGAAGTATCGGATGAATTACCTCTCATCCAACAACCTTGGTATCAACATATCAAGGAATACTTGCAATATGGATCTACACCCGCTGAGGCGAGCCTGACTGAACAAAGGCGGATTCATCGACTTGCTATGAAATTCTACCTGAGCGGAGATGCACTCTACAAGAGAGATGTAGGACTAGGTCTCCTCAGATGCCTGGACAAGGATCAAGCTCAAAAACTCATGGATGATGTCCACGGTGGAGTCTGTGGCCCATATATGAGCGACCCTTTACTTGTAAAGAAGATCCTTAGAACGGGACATTATTGGGTCTCTCTCAAAGCTGACTGCAATGACCATGTCAGGAGATGTTATCAATCCCAAATTTATGGGAATGTTATCCACGCCCCTCCACGTGAGCTCCATAATATGAGTTCGCCTTGGCCCTTCTCAATGTGGGGAAGGGATGTGATCGGGCCCATCGAGCCCAAAGCCAGTAATGGACATCGCTTTATCTTTACCATGATCCACTACTTCACCAAGTGAGTAGAAGCAGCCTCCTTCCCCAGGGTTACCAAAGAAGTCATTATTGCTTTCATTAGAAACAATGTCATTTGTCGATATGGACAACCATTGGTAATTATATCAGACAATGCTAAAAACCTCAACAACAAAATGATGGAGGAGTTATGCGGCAAATTCCATATTAAACATCTTAACTCCGTCATCTACCGTCCAAAGATGAATGATGCTGTTGAAGCGGCTAACAAAAATATCAAAAAAAATCATGCAAAAGATGTCCGCCAACCCCAAAGACTGGCCTGACTTATTACCTCTTACTCTGTTAGCCTATAGAACATCAATGCGCACTTTAACTGGGGAAACCCCCTACGCATTAACCTATTGGATGGAAGCAGTACTCCCCATAGAAGTAGAAATAGAATCCATCAAAGTGTTGATAGACGCTCTGCTGGATGAAGACCAATGGGTATAAGACATGTATCACCAATTGTCTCTAATAGAAGAAAGGCGAACCGCGGCTATCTTCCATTGTCAATTATATCAACAAAGGATCGCCCGATCCTACAACAGAAAAGTCCGGCTATGGCAGTTTAAACAACGTGACTTGGTTTTGAAGAAGATCATCAACAACCAAGATCAGTCTAAGGGAAAATTCGCTCCTAACTGGGAAGGCCCGTTTATTGTCAAGGAGGTATTGACAGGAGGTGCTCTCAGATTGAAGGAAATGGACGATGATGAATTTCCACAGCTTATCAACTCGGACACCATGAAACGATACTATATCTGAGGTTACCATCAAATAAACATCTTGGTGTTGGATCATCAGATCACCAGTCATTCCGGTTCTTTAACCCTTCACTATATACAATTTTTTCCACACTACGCCCCTCAGGGAAACACATTTTTTAAGCCAGCAGCCTAGTTTTCAGATCATCAGATCCTTTCTTCTTCACTCAGTTTTTTAACTCTTACTCAACTTTGGTTACCAACTAGGGATTGAACCTTTCACACTTGCAGTTTATCCCCAAACATGGGATCAAACTTTTCACACCAGCAGTTTATCCTAAACTTAGGATTAAACTTTCTTGTTCCCCGCAGTCTGATCTGTACATGGGATCAAGCTTTTTAAACTCGTCCTAAGGGGCGAACTACGTTGACCTGATCTCCTTGATACACGGGAGTACATAGTCAACCATTTTATATAGCCCGGTCGCAATAAAACAAAAACAACAAAAATATTTCTACACCCTTCTCCTTTTTGAAAAACAAAAAAATAACAAAAATATTCCTACACCCTTTCTGCCACATACAACGTTGAACCTCTTATACCAGGTTTGAACTACGTAGACCTGAACTCCTCTTCAACAGGAGTACGTAGGCAGCCATTTATGGTTAGGTCTAAACCCTTACCAAAATACAAATACTTGTCAACGGTACTGGGATCAAATTTTAATCCACCACATTTCATTTGGCTTCAGACCAAATGGATGGAATTACCTGACCTCTCCATCTAAACGGGAGACTCAACGACCATCTAAGATGCGGTTGTTCCTTGAAGAGCAACACCAATCCATAAGAGATGGAATTAACTAGGCTACTCCTAAATAGGAGTACTAGCGACCATCTGTGGTGCGGTCAATCTCAGAGAGGAAAGCCATATTCCTCTCCATATTTCTATATAGAAATCAGTCCCAAGACACCAAAGATGGTAGGGATACACACAGATGCATGATCCATTCTAAACTATCCAGAGACAACTCAATGTCCATTTAGCAAGGAGGAATTCAGAATACATCAAGATCACAAGCCCTGAAGAAGCATGCAAATATCAAGCAAGTATTCAGGCATATCTAAAAGGAAAGTGATCAAAAATATATTTCCCTATTATATATAATACTGTTTGATATACAAAATATAAACTATACATGACAAAATGGCTAAGCTAGTCTGTGCAGGAAAATACAAGGCTATCTACAAATCGGTATGCATGCGAGCTAGCAGATCTAACATGGCATCTCTTTTAGAAGAAGGAGGTAATGTTGTGGTTTCCTGTACAAGGATATCCACACGGGCCAGCAAGTCCGAGGCCATCTACGTGGTGACATTGTGCTCATCGATGTACGAACTCATCTCGGTAAGCATACCAGTAGTCTGGGATCTCACTGTGGTACTATCTATAACGGCTACATCCCAGGCAGATATGGCGCTATCCCACTCAACTATCACTGTATCTCTAACTGATCTAGCCTCATCCGGCTCAACAACAGCGACATCTCTCCGAGCTAATGCCTCGTCTCTCTCTAACAGAGCTGCGTCTCTCCCATCAAGGGCAGTCAACATCAAGGCTCTAGCCTGATCTTTCTCAAAGGTCATCAAATAAAGACTCTGCTCAAAGTACTATGTCGAATGCTGGATCACAACAGTACTAGTACTGGAGGAACCTAAGAGAGCTGCTGGTAACTCAATAAATGGCTCTTCCTCGGGGTGGGAATCAGTGTCTTCCATGGGCTCTCCACCATCTGAATCATTACCCGGCACTGTGGATACTACCACAATCGATGAAGTCTCTTTCACCATCCACGCAGAATACTCTAGCGAATAACCAGATGGCTAACAGAAAAAGCAGCTATCTCACGCTGATCCCAACAAGCATATACACGGGATCGATCCTCTGCTGATAAGTGGTGAGAAGCTAAGCGCTGACCTAACGCCCCCTTAAAAGGATGGAAATCCTGAATCTGGTCAAATTGCGACATCACGGCCAGTGGGTGGTAGGTAGTCATGCCCCTCAAACCAGCCAGAGGGAGATAATCCATGCCCGGAGCATGAGTAACAAAACTGTAAGGTGAACTGAGCCCTGTACACGGCAAGATAGCAAACTGATCTCTAATCCCATCTAGCAAAACGGACCAAGAGGCAAGATCTGTACACTCTATATGCTGGAAGGAATACGACATAGCTATCTCATGGGTGAAACAATACCCGTGTCTTCTAAATGTGCCAATCAGTCTCAGGTGTGACATAAACAACACGTACAACATGACTGAACTGCCTGTGAATACCCTTGTAGGGTAAGTGCTACAGAACGTGGTCGACCTCAGTGTCTCTACCATGATCATTGGAATAATGGTATGACCCTCCCTGAGAGCTCTCACTGCCATAATAACGCCGATGTACACGTCTGATAATATGCACAACAACAATACATCTATCCCGGCCGAATGCCACTGGTCCTCTGGTATGGTGAAATCCCCAAAATACCAAGCATAGATGTCCTCATAGCTAAATCTGCCAATCAAAAAATACTGGGATATCACGTGGCCAGATGTGATCTCATCCTGCACAACTCTCCGCCTCAGCCCGGTGAGAGTCAAAAATAGACGGCTCATGTCACCAATGGCCATATGCACGTAAGGTCTATCAAGTGGCAGCATCGTCAAACGTGCATACTCCTCTAGAGTTAGAGTCAACTCCTGGGTCCCAAACCTGAAAACCTGCCTATCTGGTATCCAGTGCTCCAGCATGCCCTCCACAAATCCTGCAGGAACCTGAAACATCAAAAGGGTCATGGTATGTTGCAACAGTTGATCTACGGTCACCCTATTTAGGGGTGACATATTATCATACCAATATCTCAGAAGGGATGCTACCAATATTGGTGGGGTGTGATCTATGCGGTTGACTGTCGAAGAAGACATATGTGTGGACCGTATCATAATACCATCCAGGGGTCAATGCTGAATATCTCTACACATACATACATATGCATAACATGATAGATGCATAACAGATAATAGATGACAATATGATGTAGAAAATAAAAGCTAGTACATACATTCCTAAGTACATCATCATCTATATACATCATCTCTGTACAGCTAAAAATACAGGGAAATAGGGCACAGACGCCCTACTACTAACAGAGGCCTATCAAAAGATATAGTGAGAATGGGGCCCACCCCTCTAGCTCGGTCCAATTAGAGTTGGAAAGGAGTTCTCACAAGCTAAAAAGGCCAAATCAGAGATAAAAAGCTACGCGATTGAGCAGAATAGCCTGAAATCTTGGTTTTTCTTGGCCCGACTGTGGCTTTCATATCATTCATTGGTATTCGCCCAAACATAGGGTATACTATACTGATGATCCCAGTATTTGCAGATCACATTCGGCAATACCACACAGAGGTCCAATGCCATCAATTCAGGGACGTCCCCCTAAACCTTTCAAAAGAGATCCCCGGCGGGGGTTACAACGTCTGTTCCGCTGATACACACATCAACGATGATACAAGAGATTCCAAGAGATCCCCGACGGGGGTTATAATGCCTGTTCTACTGATACACACATCAGCAATGATCCAAGAGATCCCCGGCAGGGGTTACAATGCATGTTCCTCTAATACACACATCAGTGATAATCCAAGAGATTCCAAGAAATCCCCAGTGGGGGTTACAATGCATGTTCCGCTGATACACACATCAGCGATGATCCAAAAGATCCCCGACAGGGGTTACAACGCATAGTCATCTATCCATAAGCAGATCCCCGACGGGGTTTACAACGTATATTGTCTGTTGGTTCACATGTCAACGAAGGTCAAGCAACCTTGACGTCAGTTCAGTCGTTGGTAGGTAACCCAACGACGCATCGAAAGCCATCCGGTGATTTCATCAGTTGATACACACATCAACAAAGGCCAAGCAGCCTTGGCATTTATCCCTAGCAGGGAGTCCATCCGTTGGTTCACACGTTAACGAAGATCAGGTAGCCCTGACAACATCTACTTTTGGCAGTAAATTTGATAGAACATTACTATGTCCTAGCGATACAAACCAGGAAAGATAAACATCATCGAAGAGGATCGATGATGGAATATGTTATACACATCCTCAAATAGATAAAGCTTTATCCTCACAGATCTCTTATACACGAGAGGCACATCTTTGGAATAAAGTCTGTATCGAGGATTCAGGACTTTGGTGATAGCCCCAACGTCAATATCCTAAGAAGTTTGGATCACATATACAAGTTTATCATGATTGCCATCCCCGTTTGAAGCAACAGAAAGCTGGCAACCATCCCCAGCATGTGGGAAAACAAAACATATGCATCATAGACTTGCATCATGTTGCTACACATAACATCATATTTACCCTATTACATTGCATGAATATGATAAAGGGGGACATTTGTAGACACTCAAAATTTTCTGCACACCTGTTACTGACATTGCAAGAGGGAAGATTTGTATTTGAGAGATAACCCTTGGAGACAGCTCATATCTAGTCCGGATACTACCGAAAGCTCAGTCTCAACCCCAGAACACACACCGGGAGTATCAGTTTCAACCTCGAAAAAAACCCCGAGGCCTGCAGTTCTAATACCAGAAATTCCACCGGAGATGGCCGATTCATCTCGGAGATAACCCCGAGATATTCAGTCTCAATCCTGACACCGAGAATAGCAGCGCTAACCTTGGAGATAAACCTAAGGAATGAAGTGGCAGTTCCGACGATAACCCCAGAAATGCTTGTTTCAAATGCATGCAAACAACTTTAGAACACTCGACACTCACACCGAGGCACTCAATACAAGACCCAGGGATAACACCGGGAAGACAGGCACACCTCAGAGATGACACTAAGGACCTTAAACACTTGTAGCAGTCCAATCTCAGAGATAACCCTGAGCAACATCTGCTTTATCAGCCCAAAGTGGAGATAATCCCGGTGAGGGGCAAAGTCGTCATCTTGCCACCTTGACGCCACATCGCGCCGTCTAAAAATATCATACATACATTTCTACATAGCAATGTCCCACAAGAACCAAGGAAGTCCAATCCCGAGTGACTATTACGCAGGGTAACAGATAGAATTTGAAGCTTGAAGACCGGAGTGGATGGTCCCATCTTCCTGACTTCGTACAACCTCTAATCCCATATCATTGTGTAACTCTTGACAACGACGGTCCGAAATAGGTCTTACACACCTCAGTCGGATGCCGAATTGAAGTTCTAAAAGTTTGAGTGGACATCACATTGCATGCGTGCACGTACTTCGAGACGGTGGGACCCGCAGAGCCTGGGGCACCCCGGGCAGCCGCAGGTACATCTGCGACTACCCGCAGGTACCTGCGGCTACCCCTCTATAAATAGAGGGCTTGGGGTGGCCATTTTGTAAGAGAAAAGGTGAGGAAACCCTGTCTAATTTGATCTGTACACACTATAAACTGAGTGTTTTCTCATTTTAAACACTTGTAAGCTCATATATATCTAATTTTCTACCGGCGGGATCCGAGTGTTCATCCACTTAAAGCTATTGAAGTCTTCTTTGGCAGTCCACTGTAAGCCTTCTTACACACTTTAAAGTCTTTCTCTTCATCTGTGCACACACTGTTCTTCACGTTGAGAGTCGTATTGCGTGTATTTGCCCGGACTTCGGTTCGTGGCTTTTATTTCTTTTGTATATATTATATGTATATATATATATATATATATATATATATATATATATATGGACTAACATTATCGAGTTATGCCTCGATTGAGCCTAGACTCGCGTCCGGAGCGTTTATTTACTTTTATATATAAATTGTGGTCGAACTTTGTTCGATGAGCCTGGATTTACATCCGGAGCGTTTACTTGCTATATATATATATATATATATATATATATATATATATATATTTACATTTCGTCCCGCCTAGAGTTTACTTTGTGGCGGTTGACCGTTTTTACTACTGTTTGTACATTTCGTCCTACTTGGAGTTTCCTCCGTGGCAATTGATCGCTTTTATAGCTTTATTTATATTTCTGATCCCCCGTGGAGGTGCTTCGTGGTGGCTGATCATGCCTATATATATATATTTACCGTTTTTATATATTTATATTTTTCGATCCCCAATGGAGGTGCTTCGTGGTGGTTGATCAAGTCTGCATATATATATATATATATATATATATATATATATATATATATATATATATATATATATATATAACTGCTTACTGCTTTCATATAAATTGCAGCATCATGTGAGCCTAGGAATCATGTGATCACAGATTCAGTATACTGAATCTAGATTCGGTTCCTGTGATGGACATTTTCAGCTGTAAGTAGCTTATAAATTATTCACGGTGTTTGGATTTTCGTAGATAGTTTTCATACCCACGAGGAGTTCGGCACTGTTTTGTATATTATTTTCTTGAAGATGCTTCGCATCTCGAAAATAAAAGCAATCAAGCCGAATATTTAATAAAAACAAAGTATCAAAGGCCTCAATTACTATTGAGCGTAGGGTTTAAAAAACTACTTTTTACAAAACATCACTGCTATATCTTGCTAAAACTAAATTTTTACACAAATTCAAACCCTATGTATATAGGTGTGAACGAGGCATAACACTACTTACAAATAACTGCACATTGACCCACACACACGCACACAGATTCATATAACAGTTTCTTAAAAAGTGGCGGTCAACATGGTAACACGGATGTCGGGGGGTGCCTAACACCTTCCCTCCGCATAAGCAAGTCCCTGGACCCTAATGAATCTCAGTTTCACAGACCCGTGTAGCAGTGTCACATCACTGGGTCAATGTGCAAACCTTTTCCCGGTTATATTGCCACAACCAGTTAAAAAACTAACTGGCGACTCTTAACAGTCCATCGTCGACATTACACATGTCAGACCTTTTTCACTTATTTTTTCAAATAAATATCACCTAAAATGAGAACACTAAATAACAAGAATAGAAAAGGGACAAATAAAAATCTCGACGTCGACAGTGCATAAATGTACTATTGATTGGTATGATTATGACCCGGGATTATTCGGTATAATCATGACCGTAATGTTACAAAAGATGTGGTAAAAGTCCTCATTGGCCCGTAGTGCATTGATGGACAGTTGTTGGTATAATCATGACCATTGATGAAAACACGAATATCCTTGGCCCGTAGTGCATGGATAATTCGTGGTCGTGATACGAATGAATATCATTGGCCGTAGTGCGGGAATGATTCGATGATGTGGATTAATTATTAAGCTGAGTCTCAACGATAAAATTGATGATAAACTTTTTAAATCATAGAAGATAGTAGATATCATGCTCTACTTGACTCTTATAATGGATTGTTTTTTCCGCTGCAGTTAAACTTGATGTTTATTATATTTTTATCAGTTTAACGTTGTTGAAGGCTAACGATAATTTATTCTGCATTATCTTAGTCATAATATTTCTTACTGGGCTAGTTGAGCTCACCATTTGTTTTCATTGTTCTCTTCAGGAAATGATAATATAGTTGGGACTAGTAGGGGAGCGGGTGACGATTCAGATGTTTGCATTAGTAGTAATCACTATTCTGTGAAATAGTGTGATAATAAATGAGGACATATTTTGAGTTTGAATACTGTCTAGAAGACAATGTTTGTATTAAAACTCACAGCTTATGTTGTATATTTAAGTTTGTATTTGTATTCTCTACCATGTATTTGGCAACTCAGAATAGGTGATGTATACCTATTTTGGGGGCGTCACATATATTTACATTTTTGTATGGCCTAGAGTTTACTTCGTGGCCATTTACGGCTATATATATATATATATATATATATATATATATATATATATATATATATATACTGTTTTATATAAATATATGCTTTAACTGCTTTCATAATGTAGATATTTACCCTTCCAGTCTATGGGCTAGATTTACCTAAATCTGGCTATTTCTAATTTTGACTAGTTCAAAAGTGACTAAACTAAACTGGAACCGTTGAAGCTAGAGTGGTTTAGATTTATTCAAATCTAGTTCTTTTTTCTAGCTTTTGTACATATTACTCTTTTATGTGAGCCTAAAAATCATGTTATCACATATTCAGCTTCTGAATCTAGATTCAGTTCCTATGATGGACATCTCTCAACTGTACTCAACTTGTAAATTTTTTACGGTGTCTGGATATCCTTAGATAGCTCTCATGCCCACAAGGAGTTCGGTACTGCTACGTGTCTTATTTTCTCGAATATGCCTAGCATCTCGAAAATAAAAGCAATCAAGCCGAACAAATAATAAAATAGAAGTATCAAAGGCCTCAATTAGTATTTAGCATAAGGGTTTGAAAACTTGTTTTTTAAAACGTCACTGCTATATCTTGCTAAAATTGAACTTTTCTATACAAGTCAACCCTTTGTATACAGGTGCAAATGAGGCATAACACTACTTTCAGATAATTACACATCGACCCAACACACTCACACACCTACGTAGATAAAAATTTAATTGAGAAGTGGCGTTAAACGTATTTTCACAGAAGGTAGGGGGTGCCTAACACATTCCCTCCATTTTATTAAGCCCCTGAACCCTAACGAATTTCAGTTTCTAAGACCAGTTAAACAATGTCTAACCATTGGGTTTTTGTACAAACCTTTTTCGATTGAGTTGGTACAACCATTTCAAATCTACCAACTGGCGACTTTAAAAGTCAAATCGTCGACATTAATATTTCGGACCTTTTCAAACTTATCTTTTCAGATAAAACTCACCCAAAATGAGAACACCAATAGACAAGCACATAAAGGGACACAAAACAAATCCCGATGTCGACACTCTTATAAATCTAATTAGATGAACAACCCTCATTGAAGGGGAAATTATATAACTATCGGGAAACTGACGTGCGCGCATACTAGCATGTTAAATGCTATGCATAACGTAGGGTACTTCGGTTGATCAACTATTGTACTCATTTTTATTGGATTGTCAGTGTAATACTGATAATTCTAGTAGGAGTTCTTAGTCCCTAGTGACTGCCTAGTGTTCATTATTCTTGAATCTTGAAATGATTAACTCTTTGAATCTTGTTGATATCTTTTTATCCATAGCGACACTTATTGATAATTCCTGAACTCTTATACACGGTTATACCCTTGAGATTTAACCTTTATAATTGTTCACCCTTAATGCTATATTACTTGATGGGCAAATTTGTTGTTCATTCTTGCTTTCCTTAAAACATTCAGTTAAGGCTAAACGTGGTGAAACTTTAGGCAAGGACAAGGGTAAGGGTAAGGCTACGGAATAGCTTTGTTCCTTTGCGCTAGGAATTTAATATTATCATGTTGTATTAAGACTTATATACTATGATGTACTAAGTAATATTTAAATTTTAGTTATGTAATGGTGTAGTAACGGTTGCAAGACTTTGGGACTAGAATATTTATGTTATGCCAATGTGAATTATTCTATTTTCCGTTATGTGATATTTTGATTTATTATTAGAGTTAGTACGTTATGTACCAAATTTAAGATATGAGTGTCTGAATTTGGGGGCGTTACATATCACCTCTAGAGGTCAAACACTTGGGTGGCTAACGTTGATCAAATGAAGGAATCAAATCATGTGGATTCAAGTTTAACATGAGAAGGATTTGGAGTTGAACTCGTACCTAAGGAAGCTAGTTTCTACAAAGGTATGAATCTTATTCTTCATCTCTTTCATTAATTAATAATTGCACATAAAGTATGATCCGGGTATATGGTTTGTAAAATTTCAAATTCTGTTTTCACCATGCTTCCGCTACTTCGATGCAATATGATTGTGTATATGAATATTACAAACCTAACAGTAGTATTAGAGCCAGAACTTTATGCGATTTATTAATTATTTTGATTCAATATGTATATTGATGTGTGTTTAGAACAATTTTATTGGGCATAATTGTTGGCATAGAATCTTCTTTTTGGAGAAAAAGTGCACAATTCGCGAACTGGAAAAACTGCTTCTGGAGATTGGCGTCGCAACGACTGATTACAGTACGATCACGGTGTTGCAACGCCGGCTCCATGTTTTTGAAAAGGATGACGTGGCGCTACAGTGCTCGAGCACAGTTCATTCGCGGCGCCACATCGCTGGTTACTAGGAATTAAAAATTTTTATTTTCTTTTTGATTTCTAATTAAGATAAAAGGTTTATTTTAATTAAAATTGAATTTCATATTTTTCATTAATTCTAAATTAATAATAAAGGAGTTTATTTTGATTTGGAATTGGATTAAAATAAAGATGTTTATTTTAATTGGAATTTGATATTATGCTAACTATAATTGCATATTAAATCGATATCAATGTATATATTGAATATTTATTATTAATGAGATGAATGTTATTTATTGATACATATGTTGATATATATGACAATAAATGGGATTGATTATGGGTATTGACCAATGTGATTGGATTTTATTTTAGTGGGATGCATGAATGTATTGGGGTCTGTGTACCTTGTCTTTTATAGTTTTTCTTGATGTAAATTTTATCTCCCTCCTATGTACCTCCCCTTGACTGTTGATCAGGGTTTCTATTTATATAATTACGTTTTGTAATAGGATTAGTTAGAATTAAATCGAAGAATTGGAGACCAAGGAGCGCTTGAAGACCCGTTTGTAATGGAGCCCAGATTTAAATGTAAGAGTTATATTTAAATTTAATTCTTGCACCCTATGTTTGACCTCTTGGTTAACTTGGTGGCTCTAATGAACCAAACTAGAATAAATTTTATAATCAATCTGGGTAGAATATAGTATTCTATGTGCATGTTTATACTATATATATTGTATATTATGCAAACATGTTTTGTATGTTAAATAATATGACGTATATTTTATATATATATGTGCATACGCGCTAAACAAGATGAGACGATTAATAACAAACCCCTCAAAGAAATTATATTAAGTCTGAAGAGTTCAAAGATATTTGGAATATCGAACGTCGCCTTTTAGCATGATAAAAATTAATAGAGTATTAAATATTTAATATGAGTTTGTTGTGTCATCGCAAGGTAAGTATTAAATATTTAAGATGTTATATTTTATCACATTTGATGCTTATAAAGGAATTGAACAACACTGTTTTGTTGTGTCACCACAAGGATGATATTTTTCTCTTTGAATATATGAAAGTGCTAGTTTGGACTTAACTTGAATAATTTTGATTCGGATGTGTCACCACTTGATCAAAATAATATAAGAGGCAAAATAAACGGAGTTACATGATGATGTAATTGACAAGAGTTGTCTACCTGTTTATTTATATATAGTTTGTTGTGTCACCACAAGACTGTATATGTTTGAAATGATATCATTATTCTCACTAGCAAATCTTTAATTAGATTTTGCCAAATTATATAAGTGAAGGTAATATAGAGTAATGAAAATAGTGGGAGATACCAATTTAAAATAAGTCCTAATTTATTTTGGTAAATTTAATTAATTAAATGAATGTTTGCTAAAATGTTGTTTTTCACATACAGAATTTTGAAAATGTCACACTCACTAATTTCAATGCGCAACATATTGGATGCTAAATAACTGACCGGACCGAATTATACGGACTGGATAAGGAATCTGAGAATTGTTCTCACTGCTGAAAGGATTTCTTATGTCCTAAATTCGCATATGTGGCTCAATGCATCATGCTCGAATCTATGAGTAACAAGCTTCAGCGTCAGTATGAAACTATGGATGCTCCTACTATACTGTTGCACCTCTAAGAGTTGTATGGTGAGCAAAGTAGGAATGCTAGATATGAGATATCTAAGGAGTTCTTCCGATCACGGATGACCGAGGTCATTGCTATTGAGACTTATGTCTTAAAAATAATCAATCTGATTGAACGTCTTGGACAACTTCGGTTCGTCATGGATGGGCAGTTAAGTCAAGATTTAGTCTTGCAGGCACTCCCTGACACATTCTCACAATTTGTTGTGAATTTTCACATGAATAAGTTGGATGTCAGCTTTCCAGAATTACTTAACATGTTGAAAATTGTTGAAGGTCACTTCCCATCCAATAAGGACCAAGTCTTAATGGTGAATGATTCTTCCTAGAAAAAGGAAGAGTCCCAAGGTATCTTCTAAAAAGAAGAAATCTAAGAAGGCTAAGGGCAAGGCAAAAGTGAAGGATCAAAAGAAACCTGATCCAGCTAGCAAAGGAATCTGCTTCCATTGCAATAAGTCGGGTCACTAGAAGAGGAATTGTAAGGACTTTCTTGCAGAACAAAAGAAAAAGTAGCTTGGAGAAGCTTCGAATCCTAATCAAGGTTTATTCATGATTGAAATTAATTTTTTTGTAAATCAAAATTTTACTTGAGTATTAGATACCGACTGTGATTCTCATATATGTGAAGGGACTGATCAAAAGTAGAAAACTGAACAAAGATGAGGTTGTCCTACGAGTGAAAAATAGAGCAAAGGTTCTGCATTAGTTGTAGGAACTTACTGTTTAGCACTGCCTATGGGCAAGACCATTAGTTTAAATAATTGTTATTTTGTTCCAACAATCATTAGAAACATAATTTTTATTTCTGTATTGGATATGGATGGATTTAATATTATAATAAAGAACAATAGTTGTTCCACTTATAAAAAAATGTTTTATATGGTGTTGAAAAATTGTTGAATGGACTTTACTTGATTTACATGAAAATATATTTCAAATTAAACAAACTAAGAATATGAAAAGAGATTATGTTAATTATACCTTTATGTGGCAATGTAGACTCAGTCATGTTAATGAAACAAGATTATCCTGAAAGTAGTATGCATACAAGCCAATCATGTATGATGATAAAGCATATACTTTGTAACAATCTTATTTATTTATTAATAAAAGAATTAATTATAGGCAATTATTTATCTAAATATTGCTTTTTTATTAAAATGTGATAAACTCATAATTTAAGCAATACTTTTAGAATCATGATGATGATCATTGTAAGACCCCAACTTTTTATGAATAAAGATTTAATTTTCTCTAAATGTTATTTTGAATAATAAGGTGTAGATTTGATATAATGTTATAGTTGTGGGTAATATTTACAAATTTTGCAAAGTAAACAAGTTGTCATAAAATATTCGTTTGGTCAGGGAATATTCGTTTTATCAGGAAATATTCCTATGATGGCACAATCATTGGTGGACCCCACAATGAAATGATTGTCAGATATAGAAAGCGATAGAAATAACCTTTTTATAAAAATAACGACAAGACTTTTACCGTTAAACTATTAAAATACCTGATGATAAAAGTACAGTAATACTCGTGGTTGCACAGTAGCACACGGTATTGTAAAGTATCTCTGATTATTGATTCTTATGTAACAAGTCACTCAGTTTTATTCAATCATAACAACAGTAGTTACTGCATAGTATCTCATATTATTGATTCAATTATTGTCACAGTATCATCTGCACAATATTTTATATTATTAAATCAATAATTGAAATGACACAATTATTCATATTAGTATTTGTATTATTAACAATGTCTAGAAAGTTCTGTCGAGGAAAGGGATTATGTTATTTAATTACGCGCCAATAAGAAGAAGTCCTTATCGGAAAGCCGCCTCTTTCTTGGGAATGATCTGGTTGTTAATATTGTGAGTTATAATATTAATGATGAATAATTCTTGAAAGATTAAAAATGTGTTTATCGAAGATAAGTGAATTGTGATAAATATTTATTTAATTTTTGATATAAATAAAGGGGTTTGTATTGAAGTATTTGTTATAAATTTGGCTTATTACATGGAACCTCACTTACTCATTTTTCAAAATCGTCAGTAGAAAGTTATCTAAGTTTTTGTTTTATTATTATTATAATAGTAATAAAATAGAAAACTTTTTATATAAAACAAAATACTTTTTATATTATATATAAAGTTATTCGTTTTATTAGATTATAAATAGAATATATTATATTTTATATAAAGTTTCGTTTTATTGGAATATAGTACTGCATAGTAAAAACAAATTTTTTACGCTGATTCTGCGCCTGTGAAAATGTCACTGTTCATCCGTGATTTTCCTAAATAGTATCCTGCCATTCTCCTATAAATAGGATGCTTGGTTTAGAAATGAAAATCACACCAGAATCAGAGAATTCTTCTTCTATAATATTGAGCGTATTTCTTTTGAGTTTAAGAAAATTTTGAGTGTAGCAAATAGTGCAAGTTTTCTTCAAGAATATCTCCGCTATACCAGTCAGAAGTACTCTCCTTTTAAGGCAAGAGATATTATTTTCTTTCAATATTCGTATGAAATATTATTTTCTTCCATACTCTATAGTATGTAAGTAATATTATTTCGTTTCATATTCCTAAATCTACACTTATTGTGATAAGTATTGCTTCTATACACCTTGAAATTAGTTTTGAATTTTGAGCTTCATTTAGTATCGTTTCACTGAAACATTTTTTTGAACTTACTTATTAAATTTTAAGCTTTTCATGTCGGAGTACTATTCATGGATACTATTCATACATACGGTGTAGACACTTGAAATTTTGCATTCCTGTTACTAACCTCATAGGAGGGCAAAGTCGTCTTCCAGAGATAACCCTAGAAGTCAAAGCAGAACAGTCCTGGAGACACCCCCAGGATACTCAGTTTCAACCTCAGAGATAACCCCAAGGAATGCAGTTCCAGTTCTGGAGAAAACCCCGAAATCCTCAGTTCCATCTCGGAGACAACCCTGAGATCTTCATTTCTAATCCCAGAGACAACTTCGGGAGATACAGTTCAAACCCTGGAGACAACCCTAAGGTATGCAGTTGCAGTTCCGGAGATAACCCCAAAATTGCTTATTTTGAATCAATGCGATCAGCTTCAACACTCGGTGATAGCCCCGAGACACTCAGCTCCAAACCCAGAGATAACCTCGAGAGGACATGCATTTAGCACTTGCAGCAGCCCAATCTCAGAGATAACCCTGAGCAACGACTGCTAAATCGGCCTAAACTAGAGATAACCCCAGTGAGGGGCAAAATCATCATTTTGCCACGTTGATCCTACATTGCACCGTCTTAGTAAACATTTCAACATTCATTACACACAAGAATGTCCTATAAGAACCAATAACTCCAATCCCGAGCGACAACTACACAAGACAGCCCACAGGATAGAATTTAAAGCTTGAAGACCTGGGCACAGTCTCATCTTCCCGACTTCGTACAACCTCTTATCCCATGTCATTGCGTAGCTCTCGACAACAGCATGCCGAAAAAGGTCATATACACCTCGATCGGATGCCCATATTAAAGTTCTGAAAGTTCAAGCGGACATTACATTGCACGCATGCGCGTACTTCTAGACAACGGGACTCGCGGAGCCTGGGGCACCCCGGGCAGCCGCAGGTGCACCTGCGGTTGTCGCAGGTACACCTGCGGTTGTCGCAGGTACACCTGCGGCTGCCCCCTATATAAATAGAGGGCTTGGGGAAGCCATTTTGCAAGAGAAAAAGGCGAGGAAGCCCTGTCCAATTTGCTCTGTACACACCATATATTGAGTGCTTTCTTATTTCAAACACTTGTGAGCTGATATTTGGCTACTTTTTACCGGTGGGAGCCGAGTATTCATCCATTTAAAGCTATTAAAGTCTTCTTTGGCAGTCCAATGTAAGCCTTATTACATCATTTAAAGCCTTTTCTCCACTTTTGACACACAGTTATTCACATTGAGAGTCGCGTTGTGTGGGTGTGCCCAGACTTCGGTCCGTGGCTTTTTATTTCTTTTTGTATATATATATTTATATATTATATATATACTAACATTATCGAGTTATGCCTCTATTAAGCCCGAATTTAAATCCGGAGCGTTTATTTCTTATATATATATATATATATATATATATATATATATATATATATATAAATACTTATATATATGTTGTTGTCATCAAACTCTGTTTGATTGAGCCTGAATTACACATCCGGTGCATTTACCGCTTTTACACACACACACACACACACACACACACACACACACACACACACACACACACACACACACACACACACATATATATATATATATATATATATATATATATATATTTTGTCAGGCCTGGAGTTCACTTCGTGGCCTTTTACAGCTTTCTTTATATTTAGTCCCGCTTGGAGTTTACTTTGTGGCAGTTGATTGGTTTTTATTGCTTTATTTACATTTTCAATCTCCCATGGAGGTGCTTTGTGGTGGTTGATTGTCTATATATATATATATATATATAACTGTTTACAGCTTTCATACGAATTGCCACATCATGTGAGCCTAGGAATCATGTGATCACAGATTCTGTCTCCTAAATCTAGATTTGGTTCTCGTGATGAACATTTTAAGCTGTACATGGCTTGAAAATTATTTATGGTGTTTGAATTTCCTTATAATTTCCTTAGATGACTCTCATGCCCATAAAGAGTTCGGCACTGCTATATATTTTATTTTCTCGAAGATGCTTCGCATCTCAAAAATAAAAGCAATCCAGTTGAACACATAATAAAATGGAAATATCAAAGGCCTCAATTAATATTGAGCTTAAGGGTTTGAAAAACCTCTTTTTATAAAACGTCATTGCTATATCTTGTTAAAACTGAACTTTTATACAAAAATCAAACCCTTTGTATATAGGTGCAAACGAGGCATAACACTACTTCCAAATAATTGCACATTGACCCACACACACACACATTCATATAACAGTTTCTTTACATTTACAGCTTTTATATATATATAACTGTTTACAGCTTTCATACAAACTACTACATCATGTGAGCCTAGGAATCATGTAATCACAGATTCAGTCTCCTAAATCTAGATTCGGTTCCCGTGATGGACATTTTTAGCTGTACATGACTTGTAAAGTATTCACAGTGTTTGAATTTCCTTGGATGGCTTTCATGCCCATAAGGAATTCAGCATTGCTTTTTTATATTATTTTCTCGAAGATGCCTCGCATCTCGAAAAAAAAGCAATCCAGCCGAACCTATAATAAAATGGAAGTATCAAAGGCCTCAATTACTATTGAGCATAAGGGTTTGAAAAACCTCTTTTATAAAGCATCGTTGCTATATCTTGTTAAAACTGAACTTTTATAAAAAATTCAAACCCTTTGTATATAGGTGCAAACGAGGCATAGCACTAGTTTCAAATAATTACACATTGACCTACACACACACACACACATTCAAATAATGGTTTGATTGAAAAGTGGCGGTCACCGTGGTAACACGGATGTCAGGGGGTGCCTAACACCTTCCCTCCGCATAATCAAGCCCCCAGACCCTAACGAATCTCGGTTTCACAGACCAGTTAAATAGTGTTATATCACTTGGTCAATGTGCAAACCTTTTCTCGGTTAAGTTGGTACAACCATTTAAAAATACCAACTGGCGACTCTTACAGTCCAATCGTCGACATATACATGTCGGACCTTTTCACAACTTTCTTTTTCAAACAAATCTCACCTAATATGAGAACACCAAAAGGGAAGAACAGAAAAGGGACAAATAAAAATCCCGACGTCGACAGGTGGCAACTCTACTGGTGTCATCCAGTAAGAGGGCTTAAGCCGCCATTACAAACTTTTTAAAGCCATTATTTTCTTGTGTGTGGATGTTGCATTTACATTGAATGAATGTGTACGAATGCATTTACTTATTTCACTTAGTGATTCGCACTATATCTGCTTGTGATATTAGTGCCTCGCACATGTCATCATTTGCATAAACGGTGAGACACGCTATATGTGAATGTATGTTGTGTGGTTCCTCCCCCAGGAGGCTATCCTGTCGTTGTTTGATTACTGGACTCGTAGGAAGACTAATTCCAACGAGGCTCAGGAAATGCACCACCGAAATTCGCTCCAGTTGAAAGACCTGATTAACTTCCCGTCAATTAAATTACGATGATTTGGGAACCGTCATGCCAAAAATTCGTGAGAGTAGCCTAAGATTGGTCAGCCTCTGATAAACCAATCGCGGAGGAAAGTCTCTTCATACTTTCCATTTCAATTACTTGTAAAATTAATTACTTGTAATTTCATTTCCATGTGAAACTCAATGTAATGGAAAATATGAAGGAACATGTGCACATACATTCCCTTTTATATCAAAACCTGACATGCTATCTTGTAATACAAACAGCTAACATCCTTTTTTGCAGGATAATACTCCTAAAACGGATACATCACCTAAAATGTAACATTTCCACATTCCCTAAGACTAAACTATATAAGTCTTTTTGTAGGGAAACAATCAGACCTATTACCCGATCAAAATCCAATAAGGCAACAAGCCTACAGCCAAGCATGGCTTCATTTGGCCAGTTTAATCCTACTCATGTATCCCGTGAGGAGTTCAAAGGATTAAGTCACCAAATTACAGAATTGGTTGTTCTGTTAAAAGAACTACATCAGTCTACTCAGGGTCCCCGAATGCCCATACATAAAGAATCCTCTGCACACGGAGGAACTCAGGGATCGAATAAAGAAATTCCTGCACCTGAGTTGGATACAACCAACAAAAATCCTTAAAACACCCATCTAAGAGAAGATCTAGACACCGGTGACATCAGGAAAAAAGTCCTACAGATGGAAGAGACCATTCAATCTATCAAAGGGATTGGAGCACATGAGAGTGTTTCATATACAGACCTTTGTATATTACCTCGTGTGCATTATCCAAAGAAATTCAAGACTTACGACTTCGGAAAGTATGACGGGTTGGGATATCCTTACACACATTTAAAAGTCTTCATTGGAGAACTCGGAACTTATGCCAAAGATGAAAAGCTTAGAATACAGCTGTTTCAAAAGAGTCTGACTGGTGAAGCTAGATCATGGTATACAAGATTAGAAAACTCCAAGATTCATAGCTGGGAAGAGCTAGCACATGCTTTTCTCAGCCAATACATTTTCCAAACTCAAATGGCTCCTGACCGGTACCAAATTACAAAAGTCAAAAAACAAACCAATGAATCTTTTAGAGAGTATGCTCAATGGTGGAGGCGCCTTACTGCTCAAGTTGTTCCCTCTATGACTGAGTCTGAGATGGTGATGACCTTCATAGACATACAAGAAGCTCCTTTCTAAGAGAGAGTTCTAGCTGGCATTGGCAAACCATTCTCCGAAATGATTAAACATGGAGAAATGGCTGAGATGGGCTTAAAGTTAAGTAAGATTCAAGACCTAGCCGCTTTGAAAGCTGTTGCTGAGCACATCCAGTCCGAAAATTATAGAAACAACCCTCGGAGGGTCCATAAGAAAAAAGAGGAGGATGTTTCCTTGATACTACAAGGTCAGAAAGGCAGTCATAATATGCCTATCTAGAGGAGAAGTTACTCCCCCTTTCAAGCATATTCTTCAAACCCTCCATTACCAAAGACTAGAGAAGTCAAACACACTCGAGTGTTCACACCCTTAGGGGACTTACTCGAGAACATTCTCAATCTTCTGACAACTCAGAAGAAAATTACCCATCTTCTTCCACCAGCTAACCCGAATGGGAAGGGTTTCAATGCTAGTCAAAAATGTGCTTATCATGCTGGACCTCCAGGCCATGATACTCAGGATTACTGGGCCTTGAAACACAAGATCCAGGATTTGATCGATAACGATGAGATCGTGGTGACTAAACCCGAGCAACCCTATGTGCAAGACAACCCTCTTCCTCAACATAAAGAAGAAGAGGTTAACGTGATTAATTGGAGTAGTGGACATACTTCCCATTCCATTGTCAGACCTTCCCAAACCAGCATGGATAGTGCTGACAAGTGGGATTGTGCAAAGTTCCAGTTCATAATGGAACGAAAAATGAATGCTCTGCGCGAGCAACTCAACCAATTGGCAGAACTGGTGGTCCATCAGCACCAAGTCACACGTCAATTATTCAGTTAGAAGCATGCTAGCCTCCTTCCTCTTGTTACAAACACTCCACCACATACTCCAGAAAATGAAACACTAGAGGATAAAATTGTAAAAAGAGCAAATGCCAAAGCCCGTCGGGACTTAGCCAACAGAAGGGAATTTACCTATCTAGGCCAATCGATGGAAGAGATATTGCAGATGCTGATCAATGAAGGAAGAATCACAGCTCTGCTACCTCAAATCTACCCGCGTACAAGACGGTTTGATTTTAATGGAGTATGCCAATACCACTCCCACTCTCGCGGTAACAACATTGAAGAATGTTGGGCACTCCGCCACCTTATTCAGAACTTAATTAACAGCGGTGTCCTACAACTGACAGATGATAACACTATTTTACTGGAGAGTGGGGACGCATTTCCTACAAAGTGGAAGGAAGTCGTAGCAGTCATATCTTCTGAGAATCCAGCTACCCCTCATATACAATTCATCCTATTCAGCTCAAGAGTATTGAAAATCCTTTGAAAGTGGCTACGCTAGAGCTAATTATTTTACCATTCAGACCACAGTATCCTGTGGTCGACCTATAGAAAGTTCCATGAAATTATGGAGAGGTTGAAGGATCCACTTCCCACACAATTGTTGTAGTGTCGAAAGAGAATCCACTGTATCTTCCCCAATGGGTGATGAAGCCTACCATCAAGTCAAAAGATAAAGTTCCCATGAAGAAAATCAAAGAATTCCTCCGCACTATGGGATATAATGAAGCCAAGGTGGTTTCAAGCTTAAGAGAAGCTCCACAACAAATTTACATACTAGACTTTGTTTTCTTTTCCAAATATCACAGGAAGGTCTTGCTCAGGGTTTTGGAAGAAACCTAATTGCCTAAGTCAATAGATGTTGAAAAATTCCAGCATCTGGTGGATCACATCTTTAACAACAATGTGATATCCTTCACTGATGATGATATACCTCCCGAAGGGACGGACCATTACAAGTCGTTGCATATAGCGGTAATGTCCTCTGGATATGTGGTCGCATGAGTATTGATCGATGGAGGATCATCTTTGAATATATGCCCTTATGTCACTTTGGAGAAGATGAATATCAATATCAAGAGAATCTAAAGTAGCCATACGGTTATCAAAGCTTTTGACGGATCCCAACGAAATGATGTCGGAAAGATTGAACTACCTGTGGAGATTGGTCCACATACATTCAACGTATCCTTTCATGTGCACAGAATAGCTACATGATACAACTTGCTCTTAGGGAGACCGTGGATTCATATGGTTGGGGCCGTCCCGTCCACCCTACATCAGTAACTTAAATACATCATTAACAACAGCCTAGTCATAGTTAATTATGAGCCATCAGGTCAAGGTGACATCCCGCTCATCAGTTTCAATGAAGTTGAGCCTGTCAGTTTTCATGCCCTAAAAGTGAGCAACACTCACTACCATCCCATTGGGGCGCCACCTTTGATTCCCAAAATTTCTGCTGAAGTAATTTCGGCAAGCCAAGAAATGTTATCTTTGGGCTATCGACCTGGACAAGGGTTGGGAAAGACCATCAGGGCAGCAAGCACCCAATTCAAGTTCACAGTCAAACCGGGAACACTGGACTAGGCTATCCTACTAGCTCCAGTCATAGGAATCCTCATAAGCACAAATAGGTTCCTTCATCCTCAGCCACTCAACTATTACTCAAACCTGCAGAGGCTGAGCCTGTACAGACTTTAGTAAAGGTTCCTGCCCATGTAATGACTATGTTATTTCCTAAGCCGATACCGATCAAAGGAAAAGAAGTCTTGATATCGGATCAAGAGGCGGAGGAGGAGGACAGGAAGCGTAAGCAGGACATTGCTAGGCACTTATCAAATATACGCATCCTAGTCCACACGGATAGTACAAATAGGGTCACCCCAGGCGATGATTGTCTAGATATCATGGTCATCATTTGGGAGAAGTAGGACGATAATAGCCCCTTCATCACTATTGTCCACCAGGACTTCACCCTTGATAATTGGAGCAGCACTCCTTGCATTTGTCGACAAGGGTAAAAAGGGCAGAAACTCCCTTTGCCCTGTAGATATCAATAACTGCTTACTTTTATGTACAGTATTAGTAATTGTTTTGTCATTATGTGCTAACATTTTATATGATTGAACAGTTTCATATATTAAGTGAAAGCATATTTTATTTCAGGACTCTAAACTTAGGTGTGCATATACTTGTTAATAAGGTGCCTTTTCTTCACAAGGACTGTAACTTTGATGAAAAGTTGGACTCAGACTTGATGGAAATACAAGAGGACATTGAGATACCTTAGGAGAACAAAGAATGGGTTGAAGACAAACCAAAACCAAACCTTGATCAAACCATTTCATTCAATCTCGGAACCTTAGAAAACCCTTAACTAATCTAGATTGGTACAGACCCTACTTCAAACCAAAGGACTGACATGGTTACACTATTAACCCAATTCTAGGATATGTTTGTGTGGTCTCATGAAGACATGGTCGGTTTGTCTATTGACATTGTTATCCATCGCCTACCCATCAAAGAAGGATTCAAGCCAATCAGGCAAAAGCTCAGGTGACTAAAACCTAAGTAGAGTTTAAAAGTTAAAGAAGAAATTGTGAAATAATTTCAAGCCGACATCATCATGGTGCCAACATACCCTGAATGGCTATCCAACATAGTCCCCATGCCTGAACCAGGAGGGAAGGTGCGAGTTTACATGGATTACTGGGATCTGAATAAAGCTTTCCTTAAAGATAGCTTTCTCGTGCCATTTATCCATATACTCATTGACAATACAACTCAATTTGGCATGTACTCCTTTGTTGATTGCTTCTCGGGGCACCATCAAATCACGGTTGCTGAAGAGGATCGTGAGAAAACTGCATTCATCACGCCTTGGGGAACCTTTTACTATAGACGGTTGTCATTCGACCTCATCAATGCCGGAGCTACCTACCAGTAAGCCATGATGGCTCTTTTCCACAATTTAAAGCATAAGAAGATAGAAATCTATGTGGATGACATCATTATCAAGTCCCGAAGGGAGGAAGACCACTTAGACCATCTCAGAAAGCACTTCAATAGGTTGCGTAAGTATAACTTGAAGTTGAATCCACCCAATCGCGCCTTGAGCGCTAAATCAGGAAAGTTGCTAGGATTCCTAGTCAGCCACAAGGGGGTTGAGTTGGATCCCACCAAAATCCAGCCCATTACGGAAATGCCCATTCCTCAGACAGAGAAGGAAATACGGGGATTTTTGGGAATAATCAATTTGATTAGCAGATTTATATCCCAACTCACAGTAACCTGTGAGCCTATCTTCAAGTTGTTAAGGAAGAACTCCTCCATGAAATGGAACGATGAGTGCCAGAAAGCCTTCCCTACAATCAAAGAGTAGCTAGTCAGTTCTCCTGTTTTGGTACTCCCCCTGGGATGATATTCCCATGTTCATGTACCTGTCCATTAATGATAATGACATGGGCTGCATGCTGGGACAGAAAGATGATAGAGGCCAAGAGCGAGCTATCTACTATCTCAGCAAAAGATTCAGCAGCAGTGAGCATAAGTACACTCTGATTGAGAAAACTTGTTGTTCTTTAGCATGGCTTCCATGAGGTTGCATCATTACCTCCATGGTCACACAACCCATCTCATATCCCGCATGGATCCTCTCAAGTACGTGTTCAGTAAACCAATGTTAAATTGTCAACTGTCCAAATGGCAATTGATCCTATAGCAATTTGACATCATCTACATGACGCAAAAGTCTATCAAAGGTCAAGGAATTGTGGATCAACTGGTTGCTGCACCTTTAGAGGATTTCAAACCATTGGAATCATACTTCCCCGATGAAGGGGTAATGACAGTTCAACAACACCATTAGTACGATGCATACCAAACATGGAAGATGTATTTTGATGGAGATATAAACATGGAAGGCTCTGGAGCTGGTGCAGTTCTAGTATCCGTTATGGGGGTGCAGTATCCCGTCGCCGTCAAATTGCAGTTTGCCAACACCAACAACACAGCTTAGTATGAAGGCTGTACCATGGGGCTAAAACTTTCTCAATCAATAGGCATCAGACGGTTAACTGTCTTTATGAATTTCTAATTGGTTATCGGACAAACCACAGGAATCTATCACACCAAAGAGCTAAATTTACTGCCTTACCATTGGCAAGTTCTACAAATGGCTTCAGAGTTTGAAGAAATATCCCTCCTCCACATTCCTCGGAATAGGAATGACTTTGTGGATACGCTAGCAACCTTGGCCTCTTTGATCAACATACTTGACAAGGAAAGCATGTCAACCATCACATTTGCCCGACAAAAGGCTCCAGCCTATGGGAATTATATTGGAGAAATATCAGATGAGCTACCTCCCATCTAACACCCTTGGTATCAGCATATCAATGAGTACTTACAAGATAGATCTACACCCGCTGAGGCAAACTCGACTGAAAAAAGGCGGATCCATCAACTGATTATGAAATTCTACCTGAGCAGAGATGCATTCTACAAAAGAGATGCAGGACTAGGTCTCCTCAGATGTCTGGACAAGGACCAAGCTCAGAGGCTTATGGATGAAATCCATGGTGGAGTCTGTGGTCCACACATGAGCGGCCCTCTACTTGTAAAGAAGATCCTTAGAACAGGGCATTACTGGCTCTCTCTCAAAGCTGACTGTGCTGATCACGTCAAGAGATGTTATCAATGCCAAATTTATGGGAATGTTATCCACGCCCCTCTAAGGGAGCTCCACAATATGAGTTCACCCAGACCCTTCTCAATGTGGGGAATGGACATGATCGGGCCCGTCGAGCCTAAAGCCAGTAATAGGCATCAATTTATCTTTACTATGATCGACTACTTCACCAAGTGGGTAGAAGCAACCTCCTTCTTCAGGGTCACAAAAGAAGTCATCATTGTTTTCATCAAAAATAATGTCATTTGTTGATATGGACAACCAGAGGTAATTGTATCAGACAATGCTAAGAACCTTAACAACAAAATGATGGAGGAGTTGTGCAGTAAATTCCACATCAAACATCTCAACTCCGTCATCTACCGTCCAAAGATGAATGGTGTTGTTGAAGCGGCTAACAAAAATATCAAGAAGATCATGCAAAAGATGTCCGCCAATCACAAAGGATGGCCTGACTTATTTCCTCTGACTCTGTTAGCCTACAGAACATCAATGCGCACTTCCACTAGGGAAACCCCCTACTCGTTAACCTATGGGATGGAAGCAGTACTCCCCATAGAGGTGGAAATGGAATCCCTCAGAGTATTGATAGATGCTCAGCTGGATGAAGACCAATGGTTGCAAGACAGGTATCACCAATTATCTCTAATAGACAAAAGGCGAAGTGATGCTATTTTCCATTGTCAGTTATACCAACAAAGGATCGCCAGATCCTACAACAGAAAAGTCCAGCTATGGCAGTTCAAACAATATGACTTGGGTTTGAAGAAGATCATTGACAACCAAGATTAGTCTAAGCGAAAATTCACCCCAAACTAGGAAGGCTCGTTTGTTGTCAAGGACGTATTGACAAGAGGTGCTCTCAGATTGCAGGAAATGGACGAAGATGAATTTCCACAACTCATCAACTCGGACACCGTGAAATGGTACTATGTCTGAGGTTACCATCAAGTAAACATTCTGGTTTTGGATCACCAGATCCCCAGTCATTTCAGGTTTTCTAACCCTTCAATACATACAACCTTTCTTTACGCTCATTTGCCCCATCAGGGACAAACACACTTTTTCAACCAACAGCCTCGTTCCGGATCGGTAGATCGTTCACACAACTTTGCTTTCAAGACTTTTCATACCCGCAGTTTTGTCCCATCAGGGATTAAAACTTTTCACACCTACAGTTTGTCCTATGCATAGGATCAAACTTTACCCCCCCGGCAGTTTGTCTTGAACATGGGATCAAACTTTTCATTGGCTGCAAACTGCCCTGCACAAAGGGTGAACTACGCCGACCTAATCTCCCCAATACACGGGAGTATGTAGGCAGCCATTTTATATGGTCTGGTAGCAATAAAAAAAAACAACAAAAACATTTTTACACCATTCTCACTATAAAAAAACACATTTCTACACTACCTTGCCACATACAGCGTTGAACCTCCACACCAAGTTTGAACTATGCAGACCTGATCTCCTCTTCAATAGGATTATGTAGGCAGCCATTCATGGTTCGATCTTACCCCTACCAAAACATAAACACTTGTCAATAGTACTGGTATCATCATTGAATCCACCACATTTCATCGGCTACAGACCAAAGGAATGGAACTACCTGACCTCCCCACATAAATGGGAGAACCGGCGACCATCCAAGTTGTGGTTGATTCCTCAAAGAGAAACACCAATCCATAAGAGATGGAACTAACTGGGCTCCCATATACAAAGGAGTACCGACGACCATCTGTGGTGCAGTAAACCTCAGAGAGGAAAGCCACACTCCTCTCCACATCTACATACAGAAACCAGTCCCAAGACACCAAAGAAGGTAGGGAATACACACAGATCAATGATCCATTCTGAAAGATCGTGAGACATCCCAATGTCCATCCATCAAGGAGGATTTCAGAATACATCGAGATCACAAGCCCTAAAGAAATAGGCAAATATCAAGCAAGTAGCAATGGACAACTAAAAGGGAAGTGAATCAAAATATATTTCCCTGTCATTTATAATGTTGTTTCATATATACAATATGAACTATACATGACAAATTGGCTAAGTTAGTATGTGCAGGAAAATATAAGCCCATCTACAAGTCAGTGTATATGCAAGTTATCAAGCCTAACATGGCATCCCTCTCAGAAGAGGGAGGTAGCAATGTGATTTCTTGTACAAGGGTCTCTACGCAAGATAACAGATCCACAACCATCTGCATGGTGACACTGTGCTCATCAATATATGTACTCATCTATACAATGATGCCAGTAGTAAGAGACCTCACTGCAGTACTGTCTGTAACGGCTACATCCTGGTAGATATAGCACTATCACGCTCAACTATCACTACATCTCTAGTTGATTTGGCCTCATCTCGCTCAATAACAACGGTGTCTCTATAAGCTAATGCCTCATCTCTCTCTAACATAGCAACGTCTCTCTCATCAAGAGCTGTCAACATCAAGGCTCTAGCCTGATCTCTCACAAAGGTCATCAGATAAAGACTTTGCTCTAGATACTGTGCGGAATGCTGGATCACAGTAGCACTCGTACTGGGAGAATCTATAAGAGCTACTGGCAATCCAATGAATGGCTCCTCCTCGGTGTGATAATTAATGTCCTCCATGGGCTCTCCACCATCTAACTCAATCCCTGACACTATGGATACTACCGCAGCCGATGCAGTCTTTGTCTCCATCCACGCAAAATACTCTGTCGAACAGCCCGGATGGCTAACAGAAAACTCAGCATGCTCACGCTTATCCGAACAGGCATAAACCCTGGATCTGTGCACTACTGACAAATGGCGCGAAGCTAAACACTGACCTAACATCCCCTTAAAAGGATGGAAGTCCTGAAACTAGTCAAACTGTGACATCACATCCAGTGGGTGGTAGGTAGTCATGCCCCTCAAACCATCCAGAGGGAGATAATCCATGTCGGGGGCATGAGTAATAAAACTATATGATGAGCTGAGCCCTGTACACGGCAGAATGTCAAATGGATCTCCAATCCCTGCCAAGAACACCGACTAGGATACAACATCTAAACACTTTGCTGGCTGAAAGGAGTAAGACATGGCTATCTCATGGGAAAAATAATACCCATGTCGTCAGAACATGCCAATCGGTCTCAAGTATGACATGAACCACACGTACAACAAGACTGAGCTGTCTATAAATACCCTTGTCGGGTTGGTGTGGTAAAACGTGACTGATCTCAACATCTCTACCACAATCATCGGAATGATGGTATGACCCTCCCTGAGAGCTCTCATTGCCATAATAACACCGATGTCCAGCTCATCCATATATCGTGGCATGTATACATACGCCACTACATACATCACGAGTACATCTACTCTGGCCACATGCCACTGATCCTCTGGCACGGTGAAATCCCCGGAGTGCTGAGCATAGCTGTTCAATGAGCCAAATCTGTCTATCAGAAAATACTTGGACAATACATGACCGAATGTAATCTCATCCTGTACTACTCTACGCCTTAACCCGCTGAGGGTTATGAACTGCCGGCGCATATCTCCTCTAGCGTAGGAGTCAACTCCTGGGTCCAAAACTAGAAACCATGCCTCTCTGGTGCCCAGTGCTCTAGCATACCATCTACGAAGCCCAATAGAACCTGGAATGGCAAGAGGGTCATGGAATGTTGCAATAGCTGATCTACAATTACCCTATCTGAAAGGGATATACTATCATACCAATATCTCAAACGTGAGGCCACCAATACTTGTGGGGTGTGATCAATACAGCTGACTGTCGAGGAAGACATCTGTAAGGGTCATATCATAAGACCATCCAGGGGTCAATGATGAATATCTCTGGACATACATATGCATGACATAATACATACATGACAGATAATAGATGGCAATATGATGTAGGGAATGGAAAATAATATATACATTCCTCAGTACATCATCATCTAAATACATAATCTCTGTACAACTGAAAAATATAGGGAAATGGGGCACAGACGCCCTACAACTAATAGATGCCTATTAAAAGATATAACGAGAATGGGGCACAGCCACCCAATATCTAATAGAAGCCTATCAAAAGATATAGCGAGAATGCACATCAGAAGAAGACAATGGTGTCAATATCTATATCATCAATCCTATCCACCTGATGTAACTCCTCCTGAGTCACTGGATCTCCATTAACGGGGATGTCAGACCTATACAGTGGAGGATCTGCACCGGCAAAGCCATATGGGTCACCTGAGGGGCTAGCACCAGAGCTGGAAGGATCAAAAGTATCCGCCTCTGAAGGATCTCAGCCCAAATGCCGAATGAAAAAAATGTGCCCGGTCCAACTGTCGGGTCAAACTTTCAATCTGTGTCAATTGAGTCGGATCTCGGACATAGGCCATCCAATCCGTCATCATCACAGATCTAGGAACCTATCCCCCTATGAACCGAGTGGCATGGGTTTGGGCTCCGATGGTACGAGGGGACCACCAGCGATATAATGCCTCCTAGGTATATGAACCCTCTGACAGAGTGTAGCCGTCAACGCCCAACAACAAGATATCATCAATAGGCGACTGTAATACAGCCTAATAACGCCTGGAAGGAGGTAAGATCGGCACACGAATCTCTCATATGGTGCTCCTAATAGCACACTCTCCTAAATAGAGCTCACATCCTCCATCTGTGAAGATAGGAATCCTACGGGTGGATATCACATACTCAACACCAGTCGGGAATCCATTCTCGAATCCAACTGTCAAATGTTCCCCAGAATAGGGAACCCAAGTAATGGCATCAGTTGTCAACAACTCCAACTGTAAGTGACAATAGGTGAAACCCTCAGCTACAGGAACCTCCGCCAATATGGAGTGATGTCATCACCGTCCTCGTGGATAGGTCTCTAAACCTAACACACTCACAAGACGCAAACATGGGAGCCTCTCATAGGCCAAAAATTGCCGATGCAAAGGCAAACACCTGCTATCAGTAAACACTCTTAACCTGTACATGGGAAATCAAAAGAGAATACTCAGCAGTAGAAATGGGTAAAATCCTAGCCAAGCCTCTGTCAAGCCCTGCGAACGCATGCGCATTCCCCTAAGGAAATAGGAAAAGGTGTAGGAGCCCCAATCATACTCTCCAATACGGTCCACCTCCCGAGTGGCGCTGATCAAAACGAATGACACCATGGAAGAGTTTTCTACTATGAAATAACCCCTGATAATAACCAAGAACAATCGTCAAAGAATGCTATCCCTGACTCTCACATCAACAGGTATAGGACTCAACAGCCTACTCATAGCATCTATGCTCAATGGACCTGTACGAACGGTCCTGCCCTTGAGCGCCTCAGCCAGAACTCCTAACAAGGATTAGACGATAGTCGAGGTAATTTTCGCCGTACATGGCACTGGCGCCCCTCCAAACTCCATACCGGTGATAAACTGCCAATCTATCGGCGTCATCATCACCTCATAATCCAATAAATAGAGAGACTGAGTCTAGTGAAACCAGCGCTTAGACAATGCCCTGAGGTAACCCCAAGGACAATGGCGGGGAAGAATGGAAAAGAACGCCCCAAAGCCCCATTCATGTACAATACCTCAGTAATCTGGATGCAGAGCCTGATACAGGGAGTGTATGCTAAACCAGTTCCCTCAAGGCTGTGTAAAGTCGAAAACCTACATCAAATGCAGATCAACATAAGAATCCTTACTCCTTGTCAATAAGAAAAAGGAAGATTGAACCCAGCTTTTACCTCGTTTTCCTGCAAGTAAACTGAGGGGTGGCGACTGAAATCACCCATAAGATATGGAATAGCCACCTGAATGCCTGGAAGAACTCTGCGGGGAGCATTAGTTGCAGGAGCTAGAGCCGTAACCGGTACATCCTCCTTCTCGTCCTCAAGATCCGTAACATCAACCCAAACATGACAAATCACCGCCTCCACCAAATGACGAGGCTGTCTGACTGAACGGGGTCGAGGCACTTCAGAAGCCCTCCTCCGCACACCTGAAGTGGTCCTGCGAGAACTACTCGGTTGATCCGGATCTATAGTATCTGGACACAAGTCTACAAATCACCTCAGAAAGGGTGTGGTAAATTCTAACCTAGAGCTTTTCAAATGCATTTTATGATTATATGCATTCATGTATTACTTTAATATACGCCTACAGTAGAGTTAAAAATACATGACTACCCAATGCCTAGACTTATGGAAAAATTTTGCCAGTCTCCTTTGTAAATAAGACTATCCACATGCACATAGGCATGACTAGGTGGCCATTCAGTAGCACACCTACCCACAGCCATAAACATGCATACATATACCAAAGTCACAATCTATGACGGTAGACTAATTACCAAGATTACTTTACTTTACTACCTTTGCTTATTTGTCCTCAAATAGGATAAGAAAACGTAGAAAAAGGTATCAATTTGACTGCTTCAAAAGTCAAATTTTTTCACATCATTATGTTTAGCATGGTTTAATACTAACATTTACTATGTTGAATATTTTTATCAAGTCATATAAGCATGCATATTCACTACTATGTGTTTAGACGCATTTCATATGATAAGTCATTTTGCAACGGATAGAAACTAGAAAAGAAAACATGCATATGTTACCAGGATAGTGTGAAACACTTGTATAGTGACAGAATTTACAGAAAGACGTCCGAACTCAGCAGATCTAAAGAAAAGCTCTCGAATTTCCTGTGTGGCGCAGTATAAAAATAACTTGTAAAAGTAACAGGCCACTTAAGGCCACCCACGGTTGGCCGTAGGTGTACCAGCGACTCCCTTAGGTGGGGCCACCCCTCCGACTCGGTCCATTTCGAGTTACAAAGGAGGTCTCACAAGTTGAAACAGTCAAATCACGAGAAAAGATGCTACGCGATTGAGCGAAAAAGCCTGAAATCCTGGTTTTCAAGACTGAACTGTGGGTCTTTCTATCACATTGGTATTCCCCCCAAACACAGAGTTCATAACACCAATGATCACAATTGTTGCAAACTACACTCGGCAATACCTCACAAAGGTCCGATGCCGTCAGTTCGGGGTCGTAACTCCAAAGAACCTCTCCCCAGCGAGAATTTCATACAATCATCCGTTAATGCACATTTCAACGAGGGTCAAGCAACCTTGATCTTCTTTTAGCCATTGGTAAGTAAATCTAATGAAGCATCGAAAGCAATCCGATGACATCATCCGTTGATGCACATTTCAACGAAGGTTAAGCAACCTTCACAATACTCAGCCGATTGAATGGTAAACCCATCAAAGCATCGAAGGCAATTCAATGATTTCAGCCATTGATGCACATGTCAACAAAGGTTAAGCAACCTTGACGTCATCCCTAACAGGGATTCCAACCGTTGATTTATATTTTAACAAGGGTCAGGCCCCGGACAACACAAGTTGTTGGCAGTAACTCCGACAGAGCCTTAGAAGAACCTAGCGATACAAACCAGGGAAATCATCCTCATCAGAAAAGACCGATGATGGAATCATTTACACAAAAATTTCATCCCCATAGAGTCTCTTGCACATGAGAGGAACATCTATGGTGGAAAGTCTGTACCAAAAGATCAAAGACTTTGGTTATAACCCCAACGTCAACATCCTAGAAGTTCTTGAGAACTTTGGAGCACACATACAAGCAGTTTATTAGGGTCATCAGTGATCACTTCAGGCCCCATCAAAAGTTATGGGAGCAAACGGTCATAACATCCCATTGGAAAATGGTCCAACAAACCACATACATCATACATCTGCATCATGCTACAGTACATTACATCATGAATATCTTGCCATGTTTCAAGTGTCTAGTATTCTTTATCATATCCATGCCATTACACTGCATGAATATGATAAAGAGGGGCATCTGTAGACACTAGAAATTTTGCATTCCTGATACTAACCTCATAGGAGGGAAAAGTCATCTTCCAGAGATAACCCTGGAAGTCAAAGTAGCATAGTCCCGGAGACAATCCAAGATACTCAGTTTTAATCTCGGAGACAACCCCGAGGAATGCAGTTCCAGTTTTGGAGATAACCCCGGAATCCTCAGTTCCATCTCAGAGACAACCCTGAGATATTAATTTCCAATCCCAGAGATAACCCCAGGAGATACAGTTCAAACCCTGGAGACAACCCTAAGGTATGCAGTTGCAGTTCCAGAGATAACCCCAAAATTGCTTATTTTGAATCAATGCGATCAGCTTCAACACTCGGTGATAGCCCCGAGGCACTCAGCTCCAAACCCAGAGATAACCTCGAGAGGACAGGCATTCAGTACTTGCAGCAGCCCAATCTCAGAGATAACCTTGAGCAATGACTGCTAAATCAGCCCAAACCAGAGATAACACCGGTGAGTGGCAAAATCGTCATTTTGCCAACTCGATCCTACACTGCGCCATCTCAGCAAACATTTCAACATACATTACACATAATAATGTCCTACAAGAACCAATAACTCCAATCCCGAGTGACAACTACACAAGACAGCACACCGGATAGAATTTGAAGCTTGAAGACCTGGGTATGGTCCCATCTTCCCGACTTCGTACAACCTCTTATCCCATGTCATTGCGTAGCTCTCGACAACAGCATGCCTAAAAAGGTCTTATACACCTCGATCAGATGCCCAGATTGAAATTCTGAAAGTTCAAGTGGACATTACATTGCACGCGTGCACGTACTTTAAGACGGCGGGACCCACGGAGTCCGGGGCACCCCGAGCAGCCGCAGGTGCATCTGCGGCTACCGCAGGTACACCTGCAGCTCCCCCCTTTCTAAATAGAGGGCTTGGAGCAACCATTTTATAAGAGAAAAAGGTGAGAAAGCCCTGTCCAATTTGCTCTATACACACCATATATTTAGTGTTTTCTCATTTCAAACACTTGTGAGCTTATATTTGGCTACTTTTTACAGGCGGGAGCCGAGTGTTCATCCATTTAAAATTATTGAATTCTTCTTTGGCAGTCCACTATAAGCCTTCTTACATCCTTTAAATCCTTTTCTCCACTTTTGACACACAGTTATTCACGTTGAGAGTCGCGTTGTGTGTGTGTGTGCCCATACTTCGGTCCGTGGCTTTTTATTTCTTTTTGTATATATATATTTATATATTATATATATACTAACATTATCGAGTTATGCCTTGATTGAGCCCAGATTTACATCAGTATCGTTTATTTCTTATATATATATATATATATATATATATATATATATATACACACATTTCTGTCAGGCCTGGAGTTCACTTCGTGGCCTTTTACAGCTTTCTTTATATTTAGTCCCGCCGGGAGTTTACTTTGTGGCGGTTGATTGCTTTTTACTACTTTATTTACATTTTCAATCCCCCATGGAGGTGCTTCGTGGTGGTTGATTGTCTGTATATATATATTTATAGCTTTTATATATATAACTATTTACAGCTTTCATACGAATTGCCACATCATGTGAGCCTAGGAATCATTTGATCACAAATTCAATCTCCTGAATCTAGATTCGGTTCCCGTGATGGACATTTTCAGCTGTACATGGCTTGTAAATTATTTACAGTGTTTGAATTTCCTTAGATGGCTCTCATGTCCACAAGGAGTTCGACACTTCTATATATTTTATTTTCTCGAAGGTGATTCACATCTCGAAAATAAAAGCAATCCAGCCGAACACGTAATAAAATGGAAGTATCAAAGGTCTCAATTACTATTAAGCATAACAGTTTGAAAAACCTCTTTTTATAAAACGTCATTGCTATATCTTGTTAAAACTGAACTTTTATACAAAATTCAAACCCTTTGTATATAGGTGAAAACGAGGCATATAACTACTTCCAAATAATTTCACATTGACCCCCACACACACACATTCGGATAATGGTTTATTTGAAAAGTGGCGGTCACCGTGGTCACACATTAACTCGAAAGGCATATTCCAATCCGGTGCGATGATAACTAGAGTTGTAGTCAATTTCTTTTTCAATAGCTCGAATGCCAACTTACAATCCTCGTCAAACTTAAAAACTGAATCCTTCTTTAAAAGACTGCACAATGGTTTTGCAATTTTACAGAAGTCTTTTATAAATCTCCTGTAGAACCCGGCATGTCCCAAAAAACTGCGGATTCCCTTAACTGAAGTTGGTGGTGGAAGCTTTTCAATCGTTTCTAGCTTTGCTTTATCAACCTCTAATCCTTTATCCGAGACCTTGTGCCCCAAAATTATTCCTTCTTCAACCATGAAATGGCACTTTTCCCAGTTAAGTACCAAATTTGTTTATGTGCATCTCTGTAAAACCATCACCAAATTCTCTAGACAAGCATCAAAATCATCCCCATAGACAGAAAAGTCGTCCATGAAGACTTCCATATTTTCCTCCACCATGTCCGAGAAGATGGCCAGCATACATCGTTGGAAGGTAGCGGGTGCATTACACAAGCTGAATGACATTCTCCTGAATGCGAATGTGCCGTATGGGCAAGTGAAAGTAGTATTCTCTTGATCTTCAGGAGCAATGACTATCTGATTATATCCCGAAGACCCATCCAATAAGCAGTAGTACTCGTGCCCCGCTAATCTATCCAACATCTGATTGATAAAAGGCAAAGGAAAGTGCTCTTTGCGGGTCGCATTATTCAACTTCCTGTAGTCCATGCAAACCCTCCAACTAGTCATTGTCCTTGTCAGAATTAGTTCATTGTCATCATTTTGTACCACGGTCATTCCTTCCCTTTTCAGCACACATTAAACAGGAATGACCCACTTACTATCTGAAATCGAATAGATGATTCTCGCGTCCATCCATTTTAGGATTTCTTTCTTCACTGCTTCTTTCATGATTGGGTTGAGCCGTCTCTGTTGCTCCACTGTCGGCTTTCCATCTTCTTCCATCAGAATTTTGTGTATGCAAAAGGATGGGTTGATTCCCTTGATATATGCAATTGTCCATCCTATAGCCGATTTGTGTTCTATAAGAACTCTCAGCAACTTATTTTCCTGCAATTCGTTAAGTGCAACAGAAATAATAATAGGTAAAGAATTAGAATTGCCTAAATATGCATACCTGAGGTGTTTAGGGAGTGGCTTAAGTTCAAGAGTAGGTGGCTCCTCCAATGATGGTTTCATCCTTGTTGTGGCTCTTTCCTCCATGTGTGCTTTAAATCTGCTAACTCGTGGCAGGGAGTCTAACATCTGCAAGTAATCCACAAACTCCGGATCATCTAAATCTTCATCTCCCAATAATGTCGTTTTCAATGGATCGTTAGCAAAACTTTTAACCATATCTTCGCTGATTATTTGATCAATGACATCCATCCTGAAGCACTCCTCTTCATCCGTGGGGAATTTCATGGCCTTGAAAACATTGAACTTTACTTCCTGATCTTGAACCCTCATAGTTAGTTCACCTTTTTGTACATCGATGAGAGTCCTACTGTGACGCCCCCGAAACGGGGTCCTACGACCCCGGTTCGGTCATCACGATAAAATACAAACATTCACCTCTAAACAACATACGATAACTAAAATACGGAATATAACAAACGTAAGTCATTCATTCAAAAGGTGTTACTAGTCCCAAGATTCGATAACCTTAATAAAGTCTTACAAACATACCCTAAAATAATAATTAGGGTTCTTATTTCATAACAAAAATTTAAACTAGGCATATAGTAAAGTCTGCTCCTGGCGACTAATCTACATCTTTCCTTTACCCTTGTCCTTTCCTGAGGTCTCGGGCTTAGCAGCAATATAATTCATGATATAGCAAGGATGAGCAAAGAGTTTGCTCAACAAGTTTAAATACAACAATAAGGATATATCATGATGAAAGGAAAATATCTGACAAAGAATTCAACAATATGAATATCTAAAGGATTCAACAATATGAATATCTGAAGGATTCAATAATATGAATATTAAAAGTAAATATAATGATTGCTTTTAGAACAACTGCTAGTCAAGTAAACTTTGACCTATAACACTCTAATGGAATCAATAGCTGATTGACCCTTTGGTAACTGGCTACAGAATAAGTATTTGAGGGGATCAGCCTCACGTACAATATGTATATGCATAACATTTAAATCTGCTCTGTGTATCTTATATTAGATACCTGGTACTCCCCTATCATAAAAAGGGTTGTTCTTTCACTCTAAGAATCCTTACCCTTAATAGGTTTGGATAGCTTTTATAAAACTTCATACACTTGTCTGATTGAACAAAGGTTCAGACTCTATATGACACAGTTCAAGAATTATATAACTTTAAATGATGTACAAGTTCAAGATTGTACGAACTCAAGTGCACCAAGTGCGAATATCAATAATCTCGATGTGGAATAATTGTAAAGTAATTAAACCACTTAACAGCATGCTTGGAAATAAGATTCAAGCTTAAATGAATAACTTTCAATTCAACAATAATCTTCACAATACAATATAAGAAGGATAAGAAACTTTCACAACAAACAAAGTTGTGTAAGCTAGGAAACATTGCAACACAATAATATAGTGTTCGGATACTTTCTCAATATAAATTTGACTAAAGTTAGGGAACTTGCTTACGATATGCATCGAATAAAGTAATGCAAGGGTTTAGGATACTTGCTCAACAATAATTGGAGTAAGTTTAGGGAACTTGCCTATTTGCTCAGCTACAATATAATACTAGCTTTAACTAACTCGCGTTGAAACGACCTAACATTAACAAGTCGGTCTTTCAATTAGTATGTGTAAACTAATATGCATTTACACTAACAAGAATCAAGTCACCACATAGCATGCTTCTCAACACGTTACAAAGCATTTTGGTCATATATTACAAAGTAAGATAATAATATAAGCATGCCATGAAACTTCATATAAAAAAACAGAATGTATACATGACTGCAGGATGGCGCATCTATAGGCTTAGGGACGGCGTAGCTACGCTGTCCCCTGGCCAGACCAGGTTTAAGCTTTGCTCTCCTGACTGCAGTCCAACTCTAACACACCAATTACACATATATTTTTAACATACATACATGCTAGAGGTTCACATATAACATATGATCATACTTGAGTTCAATACCACAAGTTTAACTTACAAGTTATAAGTCATTAAAACATAAAAAGGTCATGCAATCATTTGTGCCTTACAACTTGATCATTCAATGCTCAGTAGTCATGCTTGTATATAAACAACACATGTATACTTTACTCACATAGTTCATATTTTAGAAATTTCCCTTTTCATGACTGTGTGAAGAAGTGAAAACCATACATTAACCAAATGATGTTCATGTCAATATGTCTATAGGCATAATGAATCCTAATACACATGCTTGCATAGTCATAACATACTTTACTCATTACTTGATGACATTAGCTTTCTCATTCTAACTTTCTTTGAATCTAACACTAAGTCAACTTAGCATATACAAGGCATCTTAACATGTAACTCTCATGCATTTACAACATATATTAAAGCCACGTGCATGTTCAAATGGTCAGTTCTTATAAGATAAAGGTCTTGGTCAAGTTCACTTTGAAAATCCTTAAGTTTATTGTCTTTGAAATAGTCTTAACTTTCAATCATGTATGCTAGTGTGTTTAATCACTTTAGTCTTGCATTTCATGACAATATAACCCATATTATCTTACTCATAAAGTCAGAATGCTCATATGATAGGTTCGTGACAAAGTCTACTTTCGAAACTATGATTTCCTTTCAAAACCACAAGTGTTATGTCAATCATTGATATACTTGTTCATACTACATGTATGTGCTTACACGTGTGTGTTACAACAGTTTACATGCTTGCTCTAACCATATACTAGCAAGTTAACACAACAGAAACTGAACAAAAAATATCAGAGCTGGTGCAGGTCTGGCGCAGCTGCGCTGCACCCTAGAACAATTAGGGCGCAGCTGCGTCGTGCCTGCATCAGAGACAGTAGCAGACTCTGTTTGTACAGCCTTAACCAAATTGGTTTCACTTTCTTCAAACATGTTCAAAACTATCAATTAAGAATTATAGCATGTAAGTAAACTTCTTAAACACATTATAGCATGCTAATTCACTTTGACTAACAAAGAATTTCAAGTAATTCTCAAGAATTTGACAAACCCAACTAAGAACAAAAGCTTAGGATTTATACCTTTTGAAGCTTAATATACTTCCTACACATAGAGTATGCTTCTACAATATGCTCAGCAACTTAGAACTACTCAACCTAGAATTACAAGTAACCAAAAATTATAATTGAAGCTTCTATTTATAATGGAAACTTGGACTAGATAATGACATTGCACTAAGGTTGAGTTCATGGTGCAATGGAGTAAAACAATGGTTACTAGAGAGTGGTTGAACAACCCACCACCAGCCATTGGCTACCAAATGATCACCTAAGACTAGCCACTTGAAGAATACGTAAACTAGCTTTTTTCCACTGTTCATATACTTTGGTGACACTCATTTTGGGACAAGAAAGAAATCTCAGCATACTTGATCAACTAATGCTTGGGTTGGACACTATAATTCCAATAATGTAATATAAATGTGTAAATGTTACAACACAAGGAAATTTGGAGATTATTTATGTACTCACATTATATAACCCATGTACATTAAATACACGCAATTAAAATAACAAAGTTAAGAATTATTGACTAGGTAGTCTCATAATTATCTCTACTACTCGCATAGGCATATTATTATTTAATATTATATATCAAGTGTACACACATAACTTCTTTTTCGATTTCTGGAATGCACATATATTAATTTATTTTTTTTTAACAATCACTTATGATTTTATTGCACTACTTGATACTCCATATCATTGGAATATATTCTTATTATATGATTATAAGCATGTCACACATTACACTAATGTTCCAATTCATTTTCTATAGCAGAACTTAACTTTCTAAGTTTGGACACTAGCGCAGCTGCGCCGGTCCCTGGCAGTGCCAAAATGGTTAGCTTCAAGCCAGCTCAAAATTCTATTACCGCATAAGTCTTATATGAGATAATTTAATTTCTACAATGGTGATATACCCACAATTAATATAACTCAATATGTTCAAATCTCGCCACTATATTCAAATAAATTGTATATTTAATCATTAAGAATCCTATCAATTCTTTGATATCAAACTCTTAGGGTTAGTCCACTAATTTAAATAACTATTAGTGACTCCCTTTAATCATTTCATAAATTCACATAACCATATAAGGTTTAAATAGACTCACAAAACTAACTCAATAAAAATTAAATCACATATTTAATTAAATAAGGAGTTTCAAATTCATGGATGTTACATCCCTCCCCCCTTATAAAAATTCCATCCTCGAAATTGCAAAAATAAGGTTACTCAAATAAAAACGGATAATTCGCTCTTATTTTCTTTTCTAGCTCCCACGTAGCTTCTTTGACTGTGTGATTCCTCTAGAGAATCTTAACGGAATGGATGATTTTATCCCTCAACTTTTGTCCCTTCCTATCTAATATTTGGATAGGAACTTCTTCATACGATAAGTCTTTCTCAGCTTGAATTGGTTCATAGGAGATAACGTGATTGTAGTCCAGTTTATACGGCCGTAATACTGACACGTGAAACACATTGTGAATGTACTTAAGTTTAGGAGGTAACGCTACCTCGTACGCCACTTCACCGACTCGCCTCAGAATCTCGAACGGTCCTATGAACCTAGGGCTCAACTTACCCTTTTTCCCAAAACAAATCTTCCCTTTCCAAGGAGATACTTTCAGAAATGCATAGCTTCCTAATTCAAAGTCTCTCTTCTTACGATGTAAATCCGCATACTTCTTCTGGCGATCTTGAGCTGCTATTAATCGTGCTCTTATCACCCTGATGATTTCTACCGTCTGTTGTACCAACTCTGGTCCCAATAGTTGACGTTCTCCAACATCGTCCCAGCATAAGGGCGTTCTACATTTCCTCCCATATAGTGCTTCGTACAGCGGTATTCTAATATTGGTGTGATTACAATTGTTATACGCGAACTCTACTAATGGAAGGTGATCCTCCCAACTACCCTTGAAGTCCATCACACATGCTCGGAGCATGTCTTCAAGTGTTTGAATTGTTCTCTCGCTTTGCCCATCGGTCTGTGGATGATACGCGGTACTCATTCATAGTTGTGTCCCCATTCTTTCTTGAAGACTCTTCCAGAAGTTTGACGTGAATCACGGATCTCTATCTGATACAATAGATACCAGCACCCAATGCCTCGAGATAATTTCCTTGACATACACTTTGGGTAACTGGTCCAAACTATACTTAATCTTAATCGGCAAAAAGTGAGCTGACTTAGTCAGACGATCTACAATCACCCATATGGCGTCGTGCCCTTTTTACGTTGTCAGAAGCCCCACCACAAAGTCCATTGTGATGTGCTGCCACTTCCATCCTGGAATCTCTAATGGTTGTAATAACCCGCTTGGTCGTTGGTGCTCTGCCTTGACTCTCTAACAAGTTAGATATCTACTTACGCATTCCGCAACCTCTCTCTTCATGTTTGGCCACCATAAGTGGTGACACAAATCTTAGTACATCTTCGTGCTTCCTGGGTGTATCGAGTATCTCGTACTATGTGCTTCTTGCAAAATCTCCTCTCTCAGTTCTAGTACTAACGGTACCCAAATTCTTCCTTCAAAACTTAGTAGTCCAGTGCTATCAACCTTAAATTTCAATTCATCACCTTCAGTTAATCACTTTTTGATGTTATTGCAATCTTCATCCTTTTCTTGTGCTTCTTTAACCTTATCCAATAAAGTCAGGATCGCTGTCACTATGAATAACTGTTCGTCGGTCTCCATCGGATACCTAATCTCCAAGTCTAGTCGTTCGAAATCTTTCACCAATTCTTCTTGAATTGTCAACTTCAATAACTTCTCTCTGCCTTTTCTGCTCAAGGTATCTACCACTACATTTGCTTTGCCTGGATGGTACAGAATTTCACAATCATAATCTGTGATCAATTCTAACCATCGGTGCTGCCTCATGTTTAACTCTCTCTATGTGAAGATATACTTTAGACTCTTGTGATCTGTATATATCTCACACTTCTCGCCATACAAATAATGCCTCCAAATCTTCAAGGCGAAAACTACTGCTGCTAACTCCAGGTTATGAGTCGGATATCCCTTCTCATAATCTTTTAGCTGACATGATACGTACGCAATGACCCTGCCGTGTTGCATCAGTACATAGCTGAGACCCTTGTGTGACGCATCGCTATACACTATAAATCCTCTCGTGTTATCCGGTAAAGCCAACACAGGTGCTTGACTAAGCCTCTTCTTCAATTCTAGGAAACTTTCTTCGCACTTCTCCGTCCAAACGAACTTAACTGTCTTCCTAGTAAGATTGGTCAACGGTGATGCTAGTTTCGAAATATCCCTAATAAATCTTCGATAGTATCCCGCCAATCCTAAGAAACTCCTGATTTCTATCGGTGTTTTTGGCTGCTCCCAGTTGATAACCGCTTCTACCTTCACTGGATCCACCGAAACACCATTTTTGTCGATAACGTGCCCTAAAAACTGCACTCTCTGCAACCAAAACTCACACTTAGAGAATTTTTCATACATCTTTTCCATCCTTAATGTCTCCAACACTATCCAAAGATGCTCGGCGTGTTCTTCCTCTGTCTCTGAATATACTAGGATGTCATCTATGAATATGACAACAAACTTATCCAAATACTGTTTGAACACTCTATTCATCAAATCCATAAATGTTGTTGGTGCATTCATCAATCCAAATAACATAACCAGAAACTCAAAGTGTCCATACCGAGTTCTGAATGTCGTCTTTGGAATGTCTCCCGGCTTCACTTTCAGTTGGTGATAACCGGTCCTCAAGTCAATCTTTGAAAAGTACTTTGCCCCTTCAACTGATCAAACAAATCGTCTATCCGAGGCAACGGGTACTTATTCTTAATGGTGACTTTGTTTAACTCTTGGTAGTCGATACAAAGTCTTAGCGACCCATCTTTCTTCTTTACGAATAAGACTGGTGCTCCCCATAGTGATACGCTCGGTCGAATGTATCTCTTATCTAACAACTCTTGCAATTGAGCCATTAGTTCTTTCATTTCTACTGGTGCCATACGATACGACGCTTTGTATACAGGTGATGTCCCCGGTGCCAAGTCAATAACAAACTCAATCTCTCTCTCCGGTGGCAATCCCGGAATCTCGTCTGGGAAGACATCAACGAAATCCCTTATAATAGGTATTTGACTCAGTTTGCCTTCGACTCGTCGAGTATCAACCCCATGCGCCAAATAACATATTCAACCATTCCTAAGCAATCTCTGCGCTTGCACCGTCGTCAGACAATGAGATTGTCTCGGTGATTTACTACCATAGAATACCACCTTTGACTTATTCGGAGTCTTAAGGTGTACACACTTCTTATTACAGTCTAACACTGCTCCGTGAACCCATAACCAATCCATCCCAAGGATTACATCGAACTCCCCCAAACGAATCGGTATCAAATCCACTTTGAGCTTAAATCCTCGTAATTCAGTATAACAATTCCTATGAATGTATTCTATGGGAATAATTTCCTTGTTCGCTACTTCTACGTTCATAGGGTGTTCTAATCTCTCACGGGGTAAGTCTAACCGTTTAGCCAATTCTTCAGAAACAAAAGAGCAGGTAGCACCTAAATCAAATAACACGTATGCATCAATATCATTGATCAGAGTGATACCTGACACCACGTCCTTAGACTCCACCGCATCCTGTACAGTCATGTTAAACGTTCGTGCCATTGGTCTGTTGGCTTGACTGGATGGCCCTCCAATGTTTAGCCCGTTGTTGTTGTTGTTGCGGTGGCCGCTAGCTGCATCGCCCTTTTTCTTCGGGCAGTCCTTGATTTGATGGTCTGTGGCTCCACACGAGAAACATCCTCCCTTCTGCTTATTCGGACACCGAGGAGCCATGTGCCTCGGTTGTCCACAACGATAACAAACACTCTTTCCTTTCATGCACTCACCCGAGTGATTCCTCCCATAGTTGTTGCACTTCATACTTTTCTTCGCCTCCCCTACGGGCTTATTACCTCCAGAAGATTGACTCTCCATCCATTTACGCTTGTTGGGGTTGCTTCCTCCGCTACTTTCCCCTTTCTGTCCATCCTGACCACTCTTCTTCTCTTGCTTGAATCGAGCGATGGCTTCATTGCCTCCTTCGGTAATGATAGCCCTTTCCAATAGATCAGAGTAAGTCTTAATCTTGAATACATCCAATACTTTCTGCACCCATGGTTTTAATCCTAATTCGAACCTCCTTGCCTTCCTGACCGCCGTGTCAACCTGATGTGACGCGAATCGAGCTAACTCGTTAAATTTTGCCGCGTACTCAGCGACAGACATACTACCTTGCTTCAGTTCTAGAAACTTAACTTCCATATCCTGTTGCATATTCTCTGAGAAGTAATTCTCAAGGAATAGCTCCTTTAATCGGCCCAAGGAATAACTCCTTCGTCTGCTCGTCCCTTATTGGCTTTCCACCAATAGTTAGCTTCGCCCTTCATCATGAAAGTGGCAAAACTCGTCTTCTGTGCTTCAGCCACTCGTGCGACCTCAAAAACCTTCTCTGTGACAACCCCAAAATAGGTATACATCACCCATTCTGAGTCGCCAAATACATGGTACAGAATCAAATACAACTTCAGTAATACAATTGTCGTGTAGAATACGACAACATATATACTGTGAGTTTGAATACAAATATTGTCTACTAGAGAGTATACAAACTCAAAAGGAGTCCTCATTACAATTATCACACTATTTCACAGAATAGTGAGGACTACTAATGCAACCATCTGGACCGCCAATCCATTCCCTTACTAGTCCAAGCTATATTCTCATTTCCTGAAGAGAACAGTGAAAGAAAGGGTGAGCTCAACTAGCCCAGTAAGAAATATTATGACTAAGATAATGTACAACAAATTATCATTAGTCTTCAACAGGGAAAAATCTGATAAAATATAATAGACAGCAAGTTTTAGATCAACAACTGAAGCAAAAAAGAATAACCTATTAGAAGAGTCAAGTAGAGCATAAAGCCTACTATCTTCTATGATTTAAAAGATTTATCATCAATTTTATTGTTGAGATTCAGCTTAATAAATAATCCACATCATCGAATCATCCATGCACTACGGGCAAAAGATAATCGTGTTTTCATCAACGGTCATGATCATGCCATAAAATAATTTATCTTTGCACCCTTGGCCGAAGAGAATCCATGGCCATAATCATACCAAAAATTGTCCATCAATGCACTACGGGCCAATGAGGACTTTTACCACATCATTTGTAACATTACGTTCATGATTATACTGAATAATCCCTGGTCATAATCATACCAAGTCCATCTATGCACTACAGGCCACAGATGACTTTCAACAGAATATAAACATGAGGATGATGACAATGATATAATAATTCAATTAAACAAGTTCAAGGATAAATTTTAAAGATTTATAATTTAATTTATACAGAAATCAATTACGTCCAAATTGTCAACATGATACTACTTTGTGGAGTAAAATTCAAGAATAATACTCAGTTGGTCATGTTCATCTCAACACCTGTTCATCTTTGCACTACGGGCCAAAGATATTCATCAGGTAATCATTCATCTTTGCACTACAGGCCAAAGATATTCAGTAATATCATCATTTAGGACTGAGGATGATGAAAAATATCTTAAAGAAAATAAATCCAGTGAGATAAAAGAACAAATATTAGGTATTCGTATTACAGTTTATCCAAGTTCAATAACTCTCCGAAATAACCAATTTCGAATCAGAATTCAAAAATAATGATCAAAACATGGATACAATCAAAGATTGTAATCATAATAGTCATCTTGGATAAAAAGAAGAAAATTTCATTTTTCGGTGAATAGTGCCATATTCGTAAATAGTGTCGTATACGTGAATAGTGTCGTATACGTGAATAGTAACCCCGACACAAAAAGTTCCAAATTTGATAAAAAGATCAAACCAATATTTCGGCATAATGATATTGAAAGAAGTAATATCATTTACGTAAAAAATAACATCCCTTACAAATATTAAACGAAAATAATATTCATTACGAATATTAAAAGAATATAATATTTCTCACGAATATTGAACGAAATAAAATTTCTTATGAATATTGAACAAAAATAATATTCATACGAATAAGAAAAATAATATCTCTTCTGAATGTAAAATAAATAATACCCCTTACCTCAGAATAATCGTACTTCTGACTGAATTTCGGATATAATGCTAACAGAAACTTGCACTGAATAGCAACTCTCAAAGTATCAAAATACTCACAAAATACGCTTGAGAATATAGAGAGAGAAAGAGAGAAAACTTATGAATTCTGGTGTGATTTTCAATTCTAACTTAGCTCTCTATTTATAGAAAAATATTAGCACGCCGAAGCAGACTTTACCTGCAATTGATGGCTTTACCTGCTACTATTGCCCACCACCACATTTGAAATAAAATTCAGCACATTTCTTCACCAACCACAAGTGGGGCCCACTCAATTCTAGAATTTTCCACCAAAATCATTTATAAACCTAATTTCCGAATCAGTCACCTCTTAAAATTCATAACAAATCATACGTTCATTTTTAACGGTTCAAAATTTGTGAACAAATACTCAACTTATATATGTATAATATATCTAAAAATTACAACGATCCAACGGTCGGATTAAAAATTATAACTCACGCAATATATCTAAAAATTACTGATTTGATTTTTTAATACCTCCATTCCGACGGAAATACTAATAAAACAGCTCAACATTAATTCCTTCAATAATAACCACATAAATAAATCCATCATTTATATCCACATCAAATAAATATTTTCTTATCATATAAATCAATATTTAATTATTCACAAATAATATTACAGAATCACAATTATGACAACTAGGCCGTTCTCAGAAAAGAGGGGGCTTTCTAATAAGGATTTCTCCTTACTGGCGCGCAATTAGGTGACCAAACCTCTCCTTAGACAGAACTTTCTAGACATTGCCAATAATGCTATCTAATAATATTATTCAAATAATATGAATTATTGATATGACAATGGGAAATACTGTGCAGTAACAATTATTGAAACAACAATAATATAAAATATCAACGCAGCAATTATTGAATCAATAAAATAAAATATTGAATAGTAACTACTATAACAATTTTTGAGTAGTGCCTTCTTACGTAAGGATCAATAATTCAAAAATACTGTGCAAACTGTGTACTACTATGCAACCACGTGTATTACTATATTTTAACCACCGGGTATTCCAATAGTGCTAACGGTAATAACTATGTCGTTATTTATAAAAACTCAATTTTGTTATTTTCTTCATCCGACAGTTATTCTGTTATGAGGCCCACAAATGGCTGCGCCGTCGTACGAATATTCCCCGACAGAAAGAATATTCCACGACCAAACGAATATTTCCCGATAATAATGAATATTTTATAACCACTTGTTTATTTTGCAAAATTTGCACATTTAACTCATAACCAAAATATTATATCAAATTGACACCTTATTATTCACAATAATAATTAGAGAAAATTTGATTTTATTCATTAATAAGTTGGGATCTTACATTCTCCATCTCTTCTATCCATGTCTGGGCTTAAAATGGGTCCAAGGTTCCTCAGAATTCCGGTGGTCCTACCAATTTAAAGTCCTTAAAGCTAGCCAAGTGCTGTCCTGGCTGCCCTGCTACTGGCGGGGGTCTGTTTTGTATTGCCTCAGTTAACAGGTTAACGAAGTTCTGAATTAGATCAACATTTTCACCTCCACCATTGTTAATGTATCCTTCCTCCCTCTGATTCCACTGAAGTCTCCTAGGCGGCATGATCTGAGGAAAGGAAAAAACAATTAAGCTTTATGTGATATGCTATCCATGTTAGCATTAAGAAGTTTAAGACGTCTATCAATCATTTTTTTGATTTAAATAAACCACTTCAATATCACAATAAAACCCGATGGATTTCTTCATCCCATCACTTACATACTCTACTTGAGTTTTCTACTAAGGTTATAACCTAGGTCTCGCATTCCTAACGTTTATAACCTACAACTTTGATACCAACCTGTGACGCCCCCGAAACTGGGTCCTCTGACTCCGGTTCGATCATCACAATAAAATACAAACATCCACCTCTAAACAACATACGATTACTAAATGCGGAATATAATAAATGTATGTTGTTCATTCAAAAGGTGTTACGAGTCCCAAGATTTGATAACCTTAATAAAGTCTTACAAATATAACCTAAAATAATAATTAGGGTAACAGAAATTTAAACTAGGCATATAGTAAAGTCTGCTCCTGTTGACTAATCTACATCTTTCCTTTACCCTTGTCCTTTCCTGAGGTCTCGAGCTTAGCTGCAATATAATTTATGATATAGCAAGGATGAGCAACAAGTTTGCTCAACTAGTTTAATTACAACAATAAGGATATATCATGATGAAAGGAAAATATCTGACAAATAATTCAACAATATGAATATCTGAAGGATTCAACAATATGAATATCTGAAGGATTCAATAATATGAATATCTGAAGGATTCAACAATATGAATATTAGAAGCTAAGGTAATGATTGCTTTTAGAACAACTGCTAGTCAAGTAGACTTTGAACTATAACACTCCAATGTAATCAATAGCTGATTGACCCTTTGGTTACAAGCTATAGAATAAGTACTTGAGGGGATCAGCCTCACGTACACTATGTATATGCATAACATTTAAATCTGCTATGTGTATCTTATATTAGATACCTGGTACTCCCCTATCATAGAAAGGGTTGTTCTTTCAGTCTAAGAATCCTTACCCTCAATAGGTTTGGATAGCTTTTATAAAACTTCATACACTTATCTGACCGAACAAAGGTTCAGACTCTATCTGACACAGTTCAAGAATTATAGAACTTTAGATGGTGTACAAGTCCAAAACTATACGAAGTCAAGTGCACCAAGTGCGAATATCAATAATATCGATGTGAAATAATTGTAAAGTAATTAAACCACTTAATAGCATGCTTGGAAATACGATTCAAGCTTAACTGAATAACTTTCAATTCAATAATAACCTTCTCAATTCAATATGAGAAGGATAAGAAACTTTCACAACAAACAAAGTTGTGTAAGCTAGGAAACATTGCAACATAATAATATAGTGTTCGGATACTTGCTCAATTTAAATTTGAGTAAAGTTAGGGAACTTGCTTACGATATGCATCAAATAAAGTAATGCAAGGGTTTAGGATACTTGCTCAACAATAATTGGAGTAAGTTTAGGAAACTTCCCTGTTTGCTCAGCTACAATATAATACTAACTTTAACTAACTCGTGTTGAAACGACCTAACATTAACAAGTCAGTCTTTCAATTAGTATGTGTAAACTAATATGCATTTACACTAACAAGAATCAAGTCATCACATAGCATGTTTCTCAACACGTTGCAAAGCATATTGGTCATATAATACAAAGTAAGATAATCATATAAGCATGCCATGAAACATCAGATCAAAAATAGAATGTATACATGACTGCAGGATGGCGCAGTTGCGCCTGGTCTAGGCTTAGGGACGGTGCAGCTGCGATGTCCCCTGGCCAGACCAGGTTTGAGCTTTGCTCTCCTGACTGCAGTCCAATTCTAACACACCAATTAAACATATTTTTAACATACATACATGCTAGAGGTTCACATATAACACATGATCATACTTGAGTTCAATACCACAAGTTTAACTTACAAGTTATAAGTCATTAAAACATAAAAAGGTCATGCAATCATTTGCGTCTTACAACTTGATCATTCAATGCTCAGTAGTCATGCTTGTATGTAGACAACACATGTATACTTTACTCACATAGCTCATATTTTAGAAATTTCCCTTTTCATGACTATGTGTGAATAAGTGAAAACCATACATTAACCAAATGATGTTCATGTCAATATGTCTATAGGCATAATGAATCCTAATACACATGCTTGCATAGTCATAACATACTTTACTCATTACTTGATGACATTAGATTTCTCATTCTAACTTTCTTTGAATCTAACACTAAGTCAACTTAGCATATACAAGGCATCTTAACATGTAACTCTCATGCATTTACAACATATATTAAAGCCACATGCATGTTCAAATGGTCAGATCTTATAAGATAAAGGTCTTGGTCAAGTTCACTTTGAAAAACCTTAAGTTTCTTATCTTTGAAATAGTTTTAACTTTTAATCATGTATACTAGTGTGTTCAATCACTTTAGTCTTGCATTTCATGACAATATAACCCATATTATCTTACTCATAAAGTCAGAATGCTCATATGATAGGTTCGTGACAAAGTCTACTTTTGAAACTATGATTTCCTTTCAAAACCACAAGTGTTATGTCAATCATTGATATACTTGTTCATACTACATACATGTGCTTACACGTGTATGTTACAAAAGTTTACATGCTTGCTCTAACCATTTACTAACAAGTTAGCACAACAAAAACTGAATAGAAAATATCAGAGCTGGTGCAGGTCTGGCACAGCTGCGCTGCACCCTAGCACAATTAGGGCGTAGCTGCGTCGTGCCTGCATCACAGACAGTAAGCAGACTCTTTTTGTGGAGCCTTAACCAACTTGGTTTCACTTGCTTCAAACATGTTCCAAACCATCAATTGAGAGTTCAAACATGTAAGTAAACTTCTTAAACACATTATAGCATGCTAATTCACTTTGACTAACAAAGAATTTCAAGTAATTTGACAAACCCAACTAAGAACAAAAGCTTAGGATTTATACCTTTTGAAGCTTAATAAACTTCCTACACATAGAGTATGCTTCTACAACATGCTCAGCAACTTAGAACTACTCAACTTAGAATTACAAGCAACCAAAAATTGTAATTAAAGCTTCTATTTATAATGGAAACCTGGACTAGATAATGACATTGCACTAAGGTTGAGTTCATGGTGTAATGGAGGAAAACAATGGATACTAGAGAGTGGTTGAACAACCCACCACCAGCCATTGGCTAGCAAATGATCACTTAAGACTAGCCTCTTGAAGAATACATAAACTAGCTTCTGTCCACTGTTCATGTGCTTTGGTGACACTCATTTTGGGACAAGAAAGAAATCTCAGCATAGTTGATCAACTAATGCTTGGTTTGGACACTATAATTCCCATAATGTAATATAAATGTGTAAATGTTACAACACAAGGAAATTTGGAGATTATTTATGTACTCACATTATATAACCCATGTACATTAAATACACGCAATTAAAATAACACATTTAAGTATTATTGACCAGGTAGTTTCATAATTATCTCTACTACTCACATAAACATATTATTATTTAATATTATATATCAAGTGTACACACATAACTTCTTTTTCGATTTTTAGAATGCACAGATATTAATTTATTTTTGTTTAACAATCACTTATGATTTTATTGCACTAATTGGTACTCCATATCATTGGAATATATTCTTATTATATGATTCTAAGCATGTCACACATTACACTAATGTTTCAATTCATTTTCTATAGCAGAACTTAACTTTCTAAGTTTGGACACTAGCACAACTATGCCATTTTGTACTGCTGGGATGGCGCAGCTGCGCCGGTCCCTGGCAGTGCCAAAATGGGTTAGCTTCAAGCCAGTTCAAAATTCTATTACCACATAAGTCTTATATGAGATAATTTAACTTCTACAATGGTGATATACCCACAATTGATATAACTCAATCTGTTCAAATCTCGCCACTATATTCAAATAAATTGAATATTTAATCATTAAGAATCCTATCAATTCTTTGATATCAAACTCTTAGGGTTAGTCCACTAATTTAAATAACTATTAGTGACTCCCTTTAATCATTTCATAAATTCACATAACCATATAAGGTTTAAATAGACTCACAAAACTAACTCAATAAAAATTAAATCACATACTTAATTAAATAAGGAGTTTCAAATTCGTGGACGTTACACCTACCCGTAGCCAAGAACGGTCTCCCTAGGATGATTGGGATGTTTTTATCTTCCTCAAAATCAAAATTATGATGTCCGCGGGGAATATAAATTTGTCAACCTTGACCAAAATATCCTCCATAATGCCTCTTGGGTACGTAACTGACCGATATGCCAACTGTAACGAAATATTCATAGGCTTTGGAGCTGGCAAACCCAATTCTGTATACACTAATAATGGCATAAGGTTAACACTTCCCCCAAGTCACATTAGCACTTGCTAAACGCCATGTTCCCAATTGTGCACGGAATGGTAAAACACCTGGATCTTTCAACTTTGGTGGCAACTTTCACTGTAAAATTGCATTGCACTCCTAGATTAATGCCACCATTTTAAAATCTTCTAATTTCTTTTTCCTGGACAAAATCCCTTTCATGAATTTAGCATAACTTGGCATCTGCTCAAGGGCTTCTACGAACGGAATATTAATCTGAAGTTTCTTAAAAACTTCTAAAAATTTAGCGAATTTCTTATCCAATTTCTGTTTTTGAACTCTTTGCTGAAAAGGTGGGGGAGGATAAACAACAGGTTCGTTAACTGTCTTGGTCTTTTCCACTTGCTTTACTTCCCCTTGTCTATCCTCAACCACTTTATTTTCATTTTCTTTATCATCTTCTTTTGCAGCCAAATTTTCTATTTTCTAATCCTCAAGCTGTTTTCCACTTCTCAACATAATTGCCTGACATTGCTCATGATTACGTTTCGGATTTTTCTCTGTATCACTTGGTAATGTTCCTTGAGGCCTGTTATTCAATGCAAAAGCTATCTATCTCATCTGATTTTCTACATTCTTGATGGCTATTTCTTGCGATTTCATGACGATTGCTTAGTTTTTCATGGCTGCCTCGTTGCTTGTTAAATACTTTGATAACAACTCCTTTAAATCTGATTTCCTCTCTTGATGTTGATCTGTTTGTTCTCGATTATGAAATCCTGGGGGATAAGATGGTCGTGGAGCTTGCTGATGCTAATTATTACTCCACAAAAAATTAGGATGATTCTTATTCCCCGGATTGTATGTATTCTGGTACGTATTCTGTGGAATTCTGTTGTAGTTATCCAAAAATTGCACTGAAACTGGGTTGATTGCACATTGATCTATAGGATGTTTACCCGCGCACAATTCACAAATAACTGCAACCTGTTGTGTCTGTACCCCTGACAAAGCATCTAACTTCTTAAAGAGCACTGAAATATGCGTTGTTATTGTCGTCACTCCATCCACCTCTAACACTCCAGCTGCCTTAGGTTGTGTCATTCTTACCGTGGGCCACTGGTAATTATTAGCTGCCATTGTCTCTATTAATGCATACGCCTCCTCATAATTCTTTGCCATAAAAGCTCCACCCGAAGCTGCATCAATACTGGTCCTAAAATTCCCATGTAATCCATTGTAGACTGTGTTCAATTGCAACCACTTAGGCAATCTGTGATGTGACCATTTTTGAGCAACTCTTTGTATCTCTCCCACACCTCGTACAATGATTCCCCATGTTGTTGTTCAAACATAATAATCTCGTTTCTCATCTTTGTAGTCTACGCTGGCGGAAAAAATTTTGCTAGAAATTTTTGAGCCAGTTCATCCCATATAGTTATTGAACCCGATGGCAGAGAGTGTAACCAACTCTTCGCCTTGTCCCGCGGAGTGAATGGGAACAAGCGAAGTCTGACTGCGTCATCCAACACCCCCATTGTATTTGAAAGTGTCGCATATCTCCAAAAAGCTGATCAAATGTTCATTCGAATCATCATTTGCAAGTCCCCCAAACTGAACCGAGTTTTAGATCATCTGAATAGTCCTAGGTTTAATCCCAAATGTGTTTGTTGCTATAGCAGGCCTGGTGATACTTGACTGCAGCTCAGTCACCTTGGGTGTAGCAAAGTCCCTCAATGCTTTTTGGTCTTCGACAACCATTACTTCTTCCTTTTCAGAGCTTTCGAAATATTCCCTTGTCTCCTTGATCCACTTACACTACAAGAAAATGCTCTAACAGCGACCGCACTGTCGGTCACAGATAGGATTATTAGCGACTGACAGTAGAGACCGCCCTTGAATTTGGTCGCTATATTATGTTAGCGACCGAACCCAGTAGCTAATTAGTCGCTGGTTCAATTTTACCTCCAAAAAAATTGGCAGCAAATGTTGGCGCTCTAGTTGTTTGCGGCCACTCAGCATCAGCGACCGCATCCGGTCGCTGATACTTCTATATCATTTAAAATTAGGGACCGCATGCGGTTGCTGATGTATTTCAATTAACCAGTATCAGTTCGTCACTCTCGATCCAGAACAGAAGAAAAAAAAGAGGGAGAAAAGAAGAGCAAGAAGGGCTGGAAGAGAAGAGGGGAAAATCGCCGCCACCATCACCACCACCCCAGCCGCCGTCGACGCCACCGCTACCTGCATAGTAAGAGTTTAATTTTTCAAACAGTTTGATTTTTGTTTTCAAACATTCCTAGTAATTTGAGATTGTTAAGTTGAATTGCTAGGTTAGTTTAGGAAGTACAGTTGCCCATGTTTTTAAACCTAACTCATTTTGTGGTTGGAATATCTCATCTAAATAGGGTATAAATAGGTATCTGGTATTAAGTTACTGAAGTTCCAACATTATAGAACTTATTAATTCATTCAATTGGTTTATATAATTTGATTAATAAATATTCATCGGTAGAATTGAATTGTTAGTTTCTTTACCTCTCTCTTATGCCCACGACAAATGTCTAAATTGATATATTTGGATAATTGGGAATGCTTTAATATTTTTAAACTTGCATTGTTATGGCACTAGTTTAAATTGATGCCTGCAATTTAAACAAACTACAGACTTGAAACAACCCCTCAGCCCCTTAAAATAAGTATAGAAAACTAGTAAACAGGAGGAGTATAAAGTACAATAGGCCTCAACAATTTTAATGGCACTTTTACAAGGATTCTATCAAGAGGATAATGAAACATGTAGACTATGTATGCATGGACAGTTGAAGAAAGCATTGTTTTTATTCTTTTGAGTATACGTATGGCAAATACTGCCATACAAAAGCTTTGTAAGATATGCTTGTGGCAATATGTCTCGTTCAAATTTTAGTTCTCCCTATCTCCTTCCTTAGCAGATTTCTCTACAAGTTGTTTTGAGGAGATGTGGAATATATCCTTTTCTATGAACCTTAGAATCCCATGCCTTAATAAGGTCCCATATTCCCTTTTCATTCTCTTTCTTTAATGCACTAACCACCACTGTATATATATCTAGTCTAAGTGCATTGGAATTCATACTGAAAAAGATTAAGGGCTTCGAGGTTGTGATCCAATATCGATAGGCGATGATGGATCATGTAGCCGAAGCACAGAGGACAGATTTAATAACAGTCATTCACCACATTCTTAATAAAAAATATTTAATTAATTAATTATATTTTGTTGTTATATTAAAAATATTTAAATGAATAGATACATATACTAATTAATATAAGTATGGTTATGGAGACAACTAAGAGAGTACTAGTTTCTAACATGAATGATACACTTCTTCTTTCCCAAATGTCCTATGTAGAAGAGTTTTTGTTGTGTTCAGATATGGACCAAGAACATGAGGCAATAATCTACTATGAAAGTACAACATGAGGTAAATATGAGCCATAAGTATGACTTAGCTTAGAATAGAAAGAAAATGAAAAGTACAAATATATATTATATAATCTAGTTGGCCACTTATACAAGTAAAATTATAAAATTTTCCCACATACTTATTAAACAAACTCTAAATTTGCAATTTTTTCCTACAAACTCCATTGTATATAACTTTTTACTTCTTTAATTTGCATTATTATATTGGGAATTTATATATTTCTCTTGATTTGTGTCTTGGGTGCCTAAAAATGATAATATATGTATGCCGTCGTGCATGTGGCTAGTCCATATTATAGGGGAGACTCTGGCAAAAAAAATTTATTGGTCGAGTAGTTGCGAACATTTACAATATTAACGAGCTAATCATATGCTTACAAGTATGCTCAAGTTATATGCTTAGTAGCTAGTATACTCAAGTCATATGGTTACAAGTATGCTTAAGTCATATGCTTACAAGTATGGGTACAATATGTTAATCATATGTTCCTTAAGTCATATGCTTACAAGTATACTTAAATGTTAATCATACCCAAGACTGTATGCTCAAGTCATATGGTACATGTCTTCAAGAACAGCTAAATATATGAGTTGGCATGCAAAATCTCCAGCTAAAGATGGAGAACTAAATCATCCCGCAGATGGGCAGGCTTGGAAAGATTTCAACTTAGCACATCTTGGGTTTGAATTGGAACCTAGAAATGTGAGGCTTGGATTGTCCACCGATGGTTTCAATCTGTTTGGCCACTCAGCTGTTCTGTACTCATGTTGGCCTGTGATTGTTACTCCGTACAACTTGCCTCCATGGATGTGTATGAAACAGTCATACTTGTTTCTTTCACTCGTGGTTCCTGGTCCTAAGAGTCTTGAAAAGAACTTAGATGTTTACTTGAGACCTCTTATAGATGAGTTAAAGGTATTATGGGAGGATAGAGTACAGACTTGGGATGTTGCAATGAAAACAAATTTCAACCTTAGGGCAGCGGTTATGTGGACTATAAGTGACTTCCCTGCTTATGGTATGTTAGCTGGATGGAGTACACACAGAAAGTTATCTTGTTCATATTGTATGGAGCATACAAAGTCTTTCAATCTATCAAAAGGTTGAAAGCCTTGCTGGTTTGACTGTCATCGTCGGTTCTTATCGGTAGATCACCCGTTTCGAAGAAATAGAGAACACTTCAGGAAAGGGAAAATAGACAATAATATGCTTGCACCGCGATTGTCAGGAACGAAGATGCGAGATCGTGTGATGAGATTGCCGGTTATCCCATTTGGTACGATTAATGCCACAAACATAATCAATGGCTTTGGAGAATCTCATATTTGGCTTCGGAGAAACATCTTTTGGGAACTACCTTATGATGAGTGGGATTTATACCCGCAAATCGGATACTTAATGACTTAAATAATTTCATAAATTCATAGTTTTTAAGTTGTTTTATATAAATATAGTATTATTGTGCTTAACGAATGTATTGCAGAGTTTTACAGCGCTTTTCTAGCTTAAAGGGGAAAAACGGGCATTTTCCTCACATTCGCGCTGCGGCGCCAATGCCAAGCATATTGGCTGTGCCGCAGCGCCACTCCCTGGCCCTTGCTGACATCATCTTCGCACCGCGGCGCCATTGAAGCTTATTAAGCTCGCGCTGCAGTGCGAGCTCCGGTCTCCTTATTAATGGCATGGCGCTGCAGCGCTAACCACAGCTTATTTGGCCGCGCCGCGGCGCCAAGTCTGATTCCCAGACAACCAGGGCCTTGGTTTGACCTAGCGAAGGAAGGAAGGAGATATATAACAGATGCAGCACTGCATTTCTCTCTCTCTCGAATTATTTATCATATAGCTTAGCTTAGTTTTTAGTTTTTCTCTATAATTTCTCTTTATTTCTCTTAGTTGATGTTTATAAATATAGATTAGGTAGATTTTGGGAGAAGTTTGACTTTTCTTTGGAGCACAAGAGCAACGAGCGACACGGATTAGAAAGCTTGAAAGGAGCGGAATGCGTGGGGATTGAAGGGGCTTTGACAGAGTTTCTTCTTATCCATTTATTTCCCCTATTATTGTAATCTATAAATGTTGTCTTATTTGCTACTTGTATTTGGTTTATTAAATATGAACTGATTATTGGCTCTAAGGTTATAATGAATCCCTTTTTTATTTGAATTGACTGTCTTTATCTCTTTGGTTGGCACCATATGATTTGGCTTAATATATTTGTGTTTTTTGATTCTCGCTAAGACATTAGTGATGATTTTGGTAATCTACATGATATCGATAGAAGAATTGTAGATTTACACCTAAATATATTAGCATGTGATTGTGAGTTTTGACTTCATAAGTTGTGCGTAGAATAGACATATCTCTGTGCGCCACGTGCAACCTGATAGAGAACTTATGCTTAACTCCTTGTTATGATTGATTCGCATAGACATATGTAGGATTGCATCTAGCTTGGACGTTCTTTTCTGTTCTATTCTCTTTAGGGTGGATATGGAGAGGATATGTTTGTGCATACCTCGACAGAGGTGCATAGGCACCTGTGTGTTCTCGGTCGACAAATTGTCGTGACCATTAAGACCAAAGAGAGAGGGTAGCTAGTTTGATGAAATATAACACGCCAGGTGTTCGACATAATGCCTGTGTGGGGGTGAAGTTGTGACCTTAGCTTGTATTTCCTTATATTTCCATTCGTTATCCATTTACTTACTTTGTTAATTAGTTTAATTAGATAATTCACACTTTCATTTAGTGTTGTTCGAATAAGACTTTAGCGATAAACTGTCGGTATTTGGTAAATATTAGTCATAGTTCCTCGTGGGTACGACACACTTCTTATCACTGTATTACTTGTTACACCGCGTATGCTTGTGCGTGTTTAGTGATTGGTTATCCGACCAACACCTTATTGGTCTACAAATTTGATACGTCATAATCTAGATGTGATGCATATTGAGAAGAATGTGTTTGACAATGTGTTTAACACCGTGATGAATGTTACGGGGAAGACAAAAGATAATGATAAGGCACGTTTGGACATGAAAGATATTTGTAAGCATCCTGGATTAGAACTTTATGAATCTCCTAATGGTAAGATTATCAAACCGCATGCAAGGCACACATTATCCAAAAAGCAAGTTAAAGATTTGTGCACATGGGTTAAGTCTCTAAAACTACCAGATGGTTATGCGTCAAACATTACAAGGTGTGTTACGGGTGGGAAATTGCAAGGGATAAAGAGTCATGACTGTCATGTGTTCATGGAGAGACTCATGCCCATAGCATTTTTGGGATCTGCTTGATAAACCAATATGGGATGCTTTGACGGATCTTAGTCATTTCTTCAAAGACTTATGTTTAAAATATTAAATGAGAAGGACATGTATGTACTTGAGAAGAACATCATAGAGATCACGTGTAAACTGGAAAAACCTGGTTTTTTTGACTCCATGGAGCATTTGCAAATCCATCTTCCCTATGAAGCTCGTGTTGGGGGTCCAGTTCAATATAAATGGATGTACCCTTTCAAGAGGGTGATGGAAAACCTTAAGAGGAAGGTGAAGAATAGAGCTTATGTCGAGGGGTCGATATGTGAGGCATACAGTTTTGATGAGATATCTACGTTTGTCTAAGACTATTTTCTGGATGAAGTCTTGACAATGACCAATCAAGTATCGAGACATGATGATGGGGGTAATGTTGAACTAAATGGTCGGCTCTCTATATTTGGTCTATCGAGTCGCGCTTATGGAAAAAGGGAAGCACATATTCCTTTCTGAGCTAACATATCAAAGGCAATTCAAGATAGGAATCTTTTTCAATGAATAAACAGGGTTCGAGAAACTTGCGTAAGGAAATTGGCTAGGTTAGAAGACTTGCCTGAGTGAAGATCGATCAAGTAACACTACTCGATTCATTTATAAACACCTAAGATGTTCATTCATATAAGTCTAATACATTAGTATTGATAATAGTACTCAAATATATGAACTATTCACGTTCGGATTAAATTCAATAGGATTTTGGTGTCCTAAGACTTTACCGGGTAATTAATAAGTTACTATCTTGGTTAAACTTTATCTACAAGCTTTATTATATTTTTAGATAATCTATATATCCTTTATAATAATTTTCGGAAGCTTATAATAATTTTCAGATATTTTTTTATCCATTAAATGATTTTTAAATCATTTATTTCTATTTCTATATAATTAGTATTTACTTAGAATATTATAAAAAACTTATTTATTATTTTTTAAATAATTAATAACCATTTAATATGATTTTTAAATCGTTAATATCATTTTTAAATAATTATTTATTATTTATAAAAAATTATTCTAATTACTTTATTATTAATTAATTATTAATAATATCCAAATAAATAAAATAATTATTGAATTTATGTAAAAATATTAAAAGTTAATTATTATGACTTAAAGTAATTTTTAAAACTATTTTTATAATTATATATATTTATTTATTAATTATTTCTAATTTTTATTAATTTATTTATTAGAAATTATTTTCATGTCTGTCGCTAAAGCCCTATAGCAATAGAAAGTGTTGCTATAGGTGATCTTGAGTTTTTGGGAATCAGTTGGTCGTAGCTTAGAGGTTACTTTGACCTTAACTTAATTCCTTTCTTTTTATGATTTTGGGTTTGTAAGTGTATGAGTGTTATAGTACTCATGTAGTAGTACAACAATATACCAATTTCATGCTTTAACCTACATATAATAAGAAGTTATAGAGGCTCAAAGTCACTATCAGAGTTGTTCTTGAGTTTCTGGGTAGCCCAAAACAGTGGTCATGGTCAATCAACGGTTTTGTGGCTTCTAGATCTTTCAATTCGTATGATAGATTTGTATTTTGATTGTTGTAATATGTAGTCTATATATCAAGGTACATATATGTTACACTTGTTTAGACAGAGTAAGATTCTAAGGTCTAGATCTATGTTAGTTAAAGTACAGCCAAAGGTTGTTCTTCATGTTCTTCAGTTTTCTCGGTAACCCAGAAAACATAGTCATGCTTGGTCAACGACTTTTGACCATTAATTCTAGTAATCCTATGAATTGATTAAGCATTTTAGTGTCACATATATGTAGTATGTGTAACGACCGAGAATTTCAGATTTATTGTAAAATAATTTTTATTTAATTAAATAATGAATAAAATTATAATATATGTTATTATTACGTGTTAGTAAAATGAGGGTTGTTCTATAGCCTAAAATTTTTGAAATGTCATTGTATTTTGGTTACGTGAAGGAATTAAAGTTATTGAATTTCCAAGACGAAAATAAAAGCATTCCGAGAAATTTTTCAAAAAATACTATTCACGAATTTCTACTCGGGAATTATTTTTGAATTTCCGAGAAATACGTAATGATAAAATAATAAGAGAGTATGGAATATGTAATAATATTTCCGTTATGGCAAATGCAGTTTTTTGCCTGCGTACTAAATTTGAGAACGTTAGGGAAAGTAAAGTGTTAATGAGTTAATCGATGATCGTGTGATACGTAAGTATTGTACGAGGTAATGAATATACGCATGATATGAAGTATCATACGAGTATATGTATGAATAATGATATGTCATATATTATGAATAAGTATACGAGCTAGTATACGAGAAGAATACTTGTATAATACGTTATAAGGCTTTAAGCCATAGGTATTGGACTTGTAGGATTTGGTAGGAATTATGCAATCCCAAGTGTAGGAACGGTTAGAGTCCAATGGTAAGTATTGTTAAGGCCCAAATGTTTGTTAAATGCAAGCCCAAAGAATAAGTTAAGTTAATTAAACTCAAAGCCCAAATTAAGAACCGGATTCGTGGATCGATCCAATGGGTAAGAGTGACCCATGTGGAAACCCATGTGGGCCCCATGATCACATGGCACCATCTTGGTGACCAAGTAAAGTGGTTTTACTTGGTGACCAAGAAATGAATAGTAAGGAGGTGGGTTAAGGAGGTGGAAGGGCCTAAATGGCTATTATGCCCTCACTTTGTGTTCTATATATAGAAGCTTGCTAGATTGTTTATTTACTTGTTAAATTTTTCACCAACAACTTAAGTGTTTATTTGTTAGAGAGAAAAAGTTAGAAAAGCTAGACTTTGTTAGTTCAAAAAGCAAGAAGGAAGAACAAAGACTATCTAAGAGATCATCAAAGGTAATGATCTTAAACCATGATTCTCCCTCTCTTCAATTGTTAGAGAAGTGAGTAGTGGTAGAACTTGTATGCTAAGAAGTGATGACAATGACAAATCAAGGACTTAAGCTGTAATAAGTCATGTTGTAAGATAAGCACAATAATGGAAGTTATAAACTCATGAAGAACATGTAAAAACTTATCATGTGTTTAAGTTATTGGAATATGTTTGGATAGGATGTTAGTATGATGTAATGAATCCATTTGAAATGATATAAAAATCTTAAGTAACGAAGTTATGGCGGAATTTACGAGATTAGACGATAATCGTCGAAATCATGAAATTCTCGGAATGGAAGTCAAATTTTGACATTGAACTCGAAAACGTTGGTTTTCGAGGGAGATTAGTCTCAATTGGCATTCTAGAGTTGCGGACTCAAAAATGACAAATTTTTGACTTAGAACGAAGAAACGAGCTATAAACATTCTCGAACGTTTATTGTTTTCATTAAAAATGAATTAAAAGGTGAATTCCATGTTAATGGATTCGAAAATGTAAAATTCTTGCATGAACACTTAGAGCATGTGATTTGTGAGCTATCGGCTTTTGAACGAGCCAATTCGGACTTAAAATGAAAAATTTGTGAGTCCGGGAAGTTCACTAAGTAAACAAACTGTCACAACTATCTGGTGCACAGAGCTGGGGCCGCAGCGCCAGCCAAGGCTCAAAAGGTGGCGCCGCAGCGTCGAGCCGTGCCCATAAGCTACTAAAGAATGGCGCCGCAGCACGACCAATTGCACTGGGGATGGCACCGCAGCGCCAGGTCCAGCCATTAGTTACTGTAGTTTCGCGCCGCAGCGTGAGACTTATAAACGGAAACTGGCGCCGCAGCGCCAGCACTAGGTTATGCACAGAAATGAAAGCTTGTGAAGATAGAAAGGAATTAGTTAATTAGTAATGAACTAAAACCTAAAGTAACATTGTTTAAGATGTTATAAACCTTAAGTAGTACAACTAAAGGTTGAAGAAAGAGTACTCAAACATGAATGTAAAACATTACGATAAACTGTAACCAAAGTTAAACAGATCTAATGAACGATTTGATTGAGAAGAAGGGTAAGATACGTTAGAAACCAGACATGTCTGCCTATGACCTAGCATGGTATGTTACATGATTATGTATTGTAGAGACCTTAAAGCATCAAAGAGAATTTATATTGATTGTAGAAGACTCCAAAGGTAAGTATTCTGACCCTTGTCTGAATTCTTTGGACAAGCTTTGTAATTCATTTACCTTACGCATGAATTGATGTATGATGAAGCCAATTCCTTCGGCTAGACTTAAGATGTTTTATAGATTTCTTATAATCTATTGAAATATTATCAAAGTTGTTAAGTTTTGTTAAACTATTTTGGTATGGTTTACAAAGGAAGACTGAGTATGCATAAACAAATGTCTTGTCGTCAAACGACAGGAACGTGAGGTTGTCAAACCTTAAACTTACATATGTTTAAAGAAAGTAGTGTTATACAACACAGAGTACTATAGGCTGATCACCTAGACGTGCTCGTAAGATATGCCGGACTTACGGACTTGGTGTCGGGTTGTCCTTTTCAAAGAAAGAATTAAATGCTCAAGGTCTTGGACCAATATTGATGTTTAATGAATATTTTTCGTTGTGAAATGTTTTAAAGAAAAGAGAAGTGCTATTTTGAATTATCGATAGTACTTAATAACTATTGTTCAGTTATTGAAGATATACGATTTATATGTTTCAAGCATATTGTTAAATGAAATTGTCATACTTGCTGAGCTAGTTATGCTCATTCTTTCTTGAACCATATAAATGCAGCTAAGACCGAACGGACCGAAGCATCTAGTAAAGATAAAGGGAAGGCTAAGGCGAATCAGTAGATTTCCTTTGTAATAGTATAGTTGTAATGTTGTAATTATTTGATATTATGACAAGCAAACATGTAATAGTTATAAAGAACCTGGGAATAGTAATATTGTTTTGGGAATATATAGAAGACATTTTCATTCTTTTTAGGTATTTCAATTGAATGAATGTGTGAACTGTAGCACCGTGTAGCACCCATTGTCGGGTTGGAAGATACTCGGATTTGGGGGCGTCACAGTATGTATATCATGGTATAAATTCATAACACTTAGATATCCTAATAACACATAGAAAGCAAATTAATGGTTGGTCAAAGTAGCCGGCTCAACCTGTTCTTGAGATTTCTGGGTAACCCAGAAATTAGAACTTCGTGATCGGTCAACCACTTTTGACCACTTATATCTTGCAATATATGATTCCAATGAACTTGTTTTCTTTTCCAGATTAAAGACCTCATGTAATACTACAACTAGCATACAATAAACAGACCTAACTATTAACATACATGGATCTCCAGGCTCTGACATTCTACTATCAGACCTATTTTTTCCAGAATTTCCAATTTGCTTAAAACATCAATTTAATGCATCTAGATGTTATGTAAACATGTTCTATCAACTTAGCATACTCACTAACATGTTATTACACATATCTAAACTATAAATTAAACATAACATCAGAGATCTAGATTAAAATTAGGGTTTGCACCTTTTCTTACTTAATTTTGATTTTCTGGCTACTAATTCTGTTATTGCTATCACCAAGGCTTGTTTAGGTATGATATATGAGTGTTTAGGATTAGAATTTTCAAAGGTTTGAACTAAAATTAGGCTGCTATTTATAGAATTGCAAGGTTAGGGTTTTTGTGTCATTTTTACCTTCTTGCCTCCACAAATATCTGATTATTTGATACTTGTGCTGCTTGGGAGTTACAAACATGTCATGTACAACCTAGGAACTTGCATTAGTGAGTAGGAACCTACTTGTGACCTAGTTTGTTCAAATTAGTAGCTTAATTATGCCCTAATCCTCTTTAATCTTAATTAGGGTTTTGGTTTTTATAATTAGGATTGCTTAATGATGTTTATTAGTACCTAATTGAAGTTTAACAATCATGATTAGGTGTTAGGATATCCTAATTAGGTTTTAGTCTAACCAATTAGGGTTAAGGTTATAGACACTCAAAATTTTGAATTCATGTTACTAACTTTGTAGGAGGGCAGAATCATCTTTCAGAGATAACCCTGGAGGACAGCAAAACTCAGTTCCGTAGACAACCCCGGGATACCCACTCTTTGCCATCTCGGAGACAAACCCCGAGATATTCAGTCCCAATCCTGGAGACAACCCCGGGATCTTCTGTTTCAACCTCAGAGATAACCCCGAGGAATGCAGTTGCAATTCTAGAGATAACCCTGGAAATGGTCTTTTCCACTCCCAGCAATCAACTTCAACACTCGGTGATAGCCCCGAGGCACTCATTCCTTAAGCCCGGAGATAATCTCGGGAGGTCAGGCACACCTCAGAGATAACCTTGAGCATGGTTATTACTTGTTGCAGTCCAATCTCAAAGATAACCTGAGCAATGACAGTTAAATCAGCTCAAACCGGAGATAACCCCGGTGAGGGGCAAAATTATCATTTTGCCATCTCGATCCTACATTGCGCCGTCTCAACAACATTCAAACATCCATAGTAATGTCCTACAAGAATCAAAGAGCTCTAATCCAGATTGACTACTACATAAGATAGCACACCGGATAGAATTTGAAGCCTGAAGACCAAGGGCATGGTCCTATCTTCCTAACTTCGTACAACCTCTAATCCCATGTCATTGTGTAGCTCTCGACAATAGTATGCTGTAAAAGGTCTTATACACCTCGATCGGATGCCTGAATTGAAGTTCTGAAAGTTCGAGCGGATAACACGTTGTATGCGTGCACGTACTTTGAGATGGTGAGACTCGCGGAGCCCGGGGCAGCCCGGACAGCCACAGGTGCATCTGCGACAGCCGCAGGTGCATCTGCGGTTGCCGCAGGTACACCTGTGGCTCCCCCTTCTATAAATAGAGAGCTTGGGGTAGCCATTTAAAGATGAGAAAAGGCGAGGAAGCCCTATCCAATTTGCTTTGTACACGCCATATCTTGAGTGCTTTCTCATTTCAAACACTTGTGAGCTTATATTTGGCTACTTTTTTACCCGCGGGAGCTGAGTGTTTGTCCATTTAAAGCTATTGAAGTCTTCTTTGGCAGTCCACTATAAGCCTTCTTACTTCATTTAAAGCCTTTTTGACACTTATTGCACTAAGGTTGAATTCATGGTGTAATGGAGGAAAACAATGGTTACTAGAGAGTGGTTGAACAACGCACCACCAGCCATTGGCTAGCAAATTATCACTTACGACTAGCCTCTTGAAGAATACGTAAACTAGCTTCTGTCCACTGTTCATGTACTTTGGTGACACTCATTTTGGGACAAGAAAGAAATCTCAGCATACTTGATCAACTAATGCTTGGTTTGGACACTATAATTCCCATAATGTAATATAAATGTGTAAATGTTACAACACAAGGAAATTTGGAGATTATTTATGTACTCACATTTTATAACCCATGTACATTAAATATACGCAATTAAAATAACACAGTTAAGTATTATTGACTGGGTAGTCTCATAATTATCTCTACTACTCGCACAGGCATATTATTATTTAATATTATATATCAAGTGTACACACATAACTTCTTTTTCGATTTTTAGAATGCACAGATATTAATTTATTTTTGTTTAACAATCACTTATTATTTTATTGCACTACTTGATACTCCATATCATTGGAATATATTCTTATTATATGATTCTAAGCATGTCACACATTACACTAATGTTTCAATTCATTTTCTATAGCAGAACTTAACTTTCTAAGTTTGGACACTAGCACAACTACGCCATTTTGTACTGCTGGGAGGGCATAGCTGCGCCGGTCCCTGGCAGTGCCAAAATGGGTTAGTTTCAAGCCAGTTCAAAATTATATTACCACATAAGCCTTATATGAGATAATTTAACTTCTACAGTGGTGATATACCCACAATTGATATAACTCAATATGTTCAAATCTCGCCACTATATTCAAATAAATTGAATATTTAATCATTAAGAATCCTATCAATTCTTTGATATCAAACTCTTAGGGTTAGTCCACTAATTTAAATAACTATTAGTGACTCCCTTTAATCATTTCATAAATTCACATAACCACATAAGGTTTAAATAGACTCACAAAACTAACTCAATAAAAATTAAATCACATATTTAATTAAATAAGGAGTTTCAAATTCGTGGACGTTACACCTACCCGTAGCCAAGAATTGTCTCCCTAGGATGATTGGGATGTTCTTATCTTCCTCAAAATCCAAAATTATGATGTTCGCGAGGAATATAAATTTGCCAACCTTGACCAAAATATCCTCCATAATGCCTCTTGGGTACGTAACTGACCTATATGCCAACTGCAACGAAATATTCATAGGCTTTGGAGCTGGCAAAACCCAATTCTGTATACACTAATAATGGAATAAGGTTCACACTTGCCCCCAAGCCACATAAACACTTGCTAAACACCATGTTCCCAATTGTGCACGGAATGGTAAAACACGTGGATCTTTCAACTTTGGCGTCAACTTTCGCTGTAAAATTGCACTGCACTCCTCGATTAATGCCACCATTTTAAAATCTTCTAATTTCTTTTTCCTGGACAAAATCCCTTTCATGAATTTAGCATAACTTGGCATATGCTCAAGGGCTTCTACGAACGGAATATTAATCTGAAGTTTCTTAAAAACTTCTAAAAATTTAGCAAATTGCTTATCCAATTTCTATTTTTGAACTCTTTGCTGAAAAGGTGGGGGAGGATAAACAACAGGTTCGTTAACTGTCTTGGTCTTTTCCAATTGCTTTTCTTCCCCTTGTCTATCCTCAACCACTTTATTTTTATTTTCTTTATCATCTTCTTTTGCAGCCAAATTTTCTATTTTCTGATCCTCAAGCTGTTTTCCACTTCTCAACATAATTGCCTGACATTGCTCATGATTACCTTTCGGATTTTTCTCTGTATCACTTGGTAATGTTCCTTGAGGCCTGTTATTCAATGCAAAAACTATCTATCTCATCTGATTTTCTACATTCTTGATGGCTATTTCTTGCGATTTCATGGCGATTGCTTTGTTTTTCATGGTTGCCTCGTTTCTTGTTAAAAACTTTGATAACAACTCCTCTAAATCTGATTTCCTCTCTTGATGTTGATCTGTTTGGTGTCGATTATGAAATACTGGGGGATAAGATGGTCGTGGAGCTTGCTGATGCTAATTATTACTCCACAAAAAATTAGGATGATTCTTATTCCCCGGATTGTATGTATTCTGGTACGTATTCTGTGGAATTCTGTTGTAGCTATCCAAAAATTGCACTGAAATTGGGTTGATTGCATATTGATCTATAGGATGTTTACCCACGCACAATTCACAAATAACTACAACCTGTTGTGTCTGTACCCCTGACAAAGAATCTAACTTCTTAAAGAGCACTGAAATCTGCACTGTTATTGTCGTCACTCCATCCACCTCTAACACTCCTGCTGCCTTAGGTTGTGTCATTCTTACCATGGGCCACTGGTAATTATTAGCTACCATTGTCTCTATTAATGCATACGCCTCCTCATAATTCTTTGCCATAAAAGCTCCACCCGAAGCTGCATCAATACTGGTCCTAAAATTCCCATGTAATCCATTGTAGAATGTGTTCAATTGCAACCACTTAGGCAATCTATGATGTGACCATTTTCTGAGCAACTCTTTGTATCTCTCCCATGCCCTGTACAATGATTCCCCATGTTGTTGTTCAAACATAGTAATCTCGTTTCTCATCTTTGTAGTCTACGCTAGCGGAAAAAATTTTGCTAGAAATTTTTGAGCCAGTTCATCCCATATAGTTATTGAACCCGATGGTAGAGAGTGTAACCAACTCTTCGCCTTGTCCTGCGGAGTGAATGGGAACAAGCGAAGTCTGACTGCGTCATCCAACACCCCCATTGTATTTGAAAGTGTCGCATATCTCCAAAAAGCTGATCAAATGTTCATTCGGATCATCATTTGCAAGTCCCCCAAACTGAACCGAGTTTTAGATCATCTGAATAGCCCTACGTTTAATCCCAAATGTGTTTGTTGCTATAGCAGGCCTGGTGACACTTGACTGCATCTCAGTCACCTTGGGTGTAGCAAAGTCCCTCAACGCTTTTTGGTCTTCGGCAACCATTACTTCTTCCTTTTCAGAGCTTTCGAAATCTTCCCTTGTCTCCTTGATCCACTCACACTACAAGAAAATGCTCTAACAGCGACCAAAGCTATCAGCGACCGCACTGTCGGTCGCAGATAGGATTATTAGCGACTGAAAGTAGAGATCGCCCTTGAATTTGATTGCTATATTATGTTAGCGACCGAACCCGATAGCTAATTAGTCGCTGGTTCAATTTTGCCTCCAAAAAATTTGGCAGCAAATGTTGGCGCTCTAGTTGTTTACGACCACTCAGCATCAGCGACCGCATCCAGTCGCTGATACTTCCACATCATTTAAAATTAGCGACCGCATGCGGTTGCTGATGTATTTCAATTAACTAGTATCAGTTCGTCACTCTCGATCCAGAACAGAAGAAAAAAAAGAGGGAGAAAAGAAGAGCGAGAAGGGCTTGAATAGAAGAGGGGAAAATCGCCGCCACCATCACCACCGCCCCAGCCGCCGTCGACGCCACCGCTACCTGCATAGTTAAGAGTTTAATTTTTCAAACAGTTTGATTTTTGTTTTCAAACATTCTTAGTAATTTGAGATTGTTAAGTTGAATTGCTAGCTTAGTTTAGGAAGTGCAGTTGCCCATGTTTTTAAACCTAACTCATTTTGTGGTTGGAATATCTCATCTAAATAGGGTATAAATAGGTATCTGGTATTAAGTTACTGAAGTTCCAACATTATAGAACTGATTAATTCATTCAATTGGTTTATATAATTTGATTAATAAATATTCAACGGTAGAATTGAATTGTTAGTTTCTTTACGTCTCTCCTATGCCCAAGACAAATGTCTAAATTGACATATTTGGATAATTGGGAATGCTTTAATATTTTTGAACTTGCATTGTTATGGCACTAGTTTAAATTGATGCCTGTAATTTAAACAAACTACAGACTTGAAACAACCCCTCAGCCCCTTAAAATAAGTATAGAAAACTAGTAAACAGGAGGAGTATAAAGTACAATAGGCCTCAACAATTTCAATGGCACTTTTACAAGGATTCTATCAAGAGGATAATGAAACATATGGACTATGTATGCATGGACAGTTGAAGAAAGCATTGTTTTTATTCTTTTGAGTATACGTACGGCAAATACTGCCATACAAAAGCTTTGTAAGATATGCTTGTGGCAATATGTCTCGTTCAAATTTTAGTTCTCCCTATCTCCTTCCTTAGCAGATTTCTCTACAAGTTGTTTTGAGGAGATGTGGAATATATCCTTTTCTATGAACCTTAGAATCCCATGCCTTAATAAGGTCCCATATTCCCTTTTCATTCTCTTTCTTTAATGCACTAACCACCACTGTATATATATCTAGTCTAAGTGCATTGGAATTCATACTGAAAAAGATTAAGGGCTTCGAGGTTGTGATCCAATATCGATAGGCGATGATGGATCATGTAGCCGAAGCACAGAGGACAGATTTAATAACAGTCATTCACCACATTCTTAATAAAAATATATTTAATTAATTAATTATATTTTGTTGTTATATTAAAAATATTTAAATGAATAGATACATATACTAATTAATATAAGTATGGTTATGGAGACAACTAAGAGAGTACTAGTTTCTAACATGAATGATACACTTCTTCTTTCCCAAATGTCCTATGTAGAAGAGTTTTTGTTGTGTTCAGATATGGACCAAGAACATGAGGCAATAATCTACTATGAAAGTACAACATGAGGTAAATATGAGCCATAAGTATGACTTAGCTTAGAATAGAAAGGAAATGAAAAGTACAAATATATATTATATAATCTAGTTGGCCACTTATACAAGTAAAATTATAAAATTTTCCTACATACTTATCAAACAAACTCTAAATTTGCAATTTTTTCCTACAAACTCCATTGTATATAACTTTTTACTGCTTTAATTTGCATTATTATATTGGGAATTTGTATATTTCTCTTGATTTGTGTCTTGGGTGCCTAAAAATGATAATATATGCATGTCGTCGTGCATGTGGCTAGTCCATATTATAGGGGAGACTCTGGCAAAAAAAATTTATCGGTCGGGTAATTGCGAACATTTACAATATTAACAAGCTAATCATATGCTTACAAGTATGCTCAAGTTATATGCTTAGTAGCTAGTATACTCAAGTCATATGGTTACAAGTATGCTTAAGTCATATGCTTACAAGTATGGGTGCAATATGTTAATCATATGTTCCTCAAGTCATATGCTTACAAATATGCTTAAATATTAATCATATGCAAGAATGTATGCTCAAGTCATATGGTTACAAGTATGCTCAAGTCATATGCTTACAAGTATGCTCAATTCATATGTTAACATTTATAATGTTGTCGGTAGTAGTTACCGTGGAATCATGGACCTCTATTCAGACCGTAGTTGGATGGCACGACGAAAGTCAAGTGCCCAGATAGGTGCTATAGCTAAATTTAGAGCTGGTTGCCAAGTGTTTTTGAATTATGCGTATAGTCACCCGGAATGTATGAATGGTCAGTCGCAGATACGATGTCCATGTTTGAAGTGTAAGAATATAAATTATATGGACAGAGACGTGGTACACTATCATTTACTTATTTTCGGGTTCATGAAAAATTATGAAGAATGCTGGTGGGCACATGGGCAGAAAAGAGATGGTGGCATCACAGAAGTACACAATTTGGGCAGTAGTACTCATCGTATGAATGAAATAGTTCATGATATTACAAGGCCTGATTTTGATTGGGAACAAGGCAGAAAGTAACCTATGAATTCTGATGCCAAAGACTTCTTTAAGTTGTTAGACGAGGGTAGCGAGCCATTGTGGCATGGTTGCACCAAACACACTACATTGTCTGTAGTGGCGACATTACTTAACATCAAGGATGATCACAACATGAGCCATGAGTGTTTTGAGTCGCTCTTGAAGGTCATTAAGAGTATGTTGCCTGACGGTGAGAAATTACCTGGTAACTATTACTTTTGTAAAAAAGTAGTGAAGAAGTTGGGTCTTGGTTACCAAAAGATTGATGCATGTCCTAACGATTGCATGTTATTTTATAAGGAAAATAAACAGATGACAAGGTGCACGTTTTGCAGTCATGATCGGTTTAGGCCAAATAAAGAGGGTGTGACTATAAAAAAATCAAGTATACTGTTTAAGATTCTAAGGTATTTTCCAATAACACGTCGGCTAAAAAAATTGTATATGTCTTCAAGAACAGCTAAACATATGAGTTGTCATGCGAAATCTCCAGCTAAAGATGGAGAACTAAATCATCCTGCAGATGGGCAGGTTTGGAAAGATTTCAACTTAGCACATCTTGGGTTTGCATTAGAACCTAGAAATGTGAGGCTTGGATTGTCCACCGATGGTTTCAATCTGTTTGGCCACTCAGCTGTTTTATACTCATGTTGGCCTGTGATTGTTACTCCGTACAACTTGCCTCCATAGATGTGTATGAAATAGTCATACTTGTTTCTTTCATTCGTGGTTCCTGGTCCTAAGAGTCTTAAAAAGAACTTAGATGTTTACTTGAGACCTCCTATAGATGAGTTGAAGGTATTATGGGAGGATAGAGTACAGACTTGGGATGTTGCAACGAAAACAAATTTCAACCTTAGGGCAGCGGTTGTGGACTATAAGTGACTTCCCTGCTTATGGTATGTTAGCTGGATGGAGTACACACGGAAAGTTATCTTGTCCGTATTGTATGGAGCATACAAAGTCTTTCAATCTATCAAAAGGCCGAAAGCTTTGCTGGTTTGACTATCATCGTCGGTTCTTGCCGGTAGATCACCCGTTTCGAAGAAATAGAGAACACTTCAGGAAAGGGAAAATAGACAATAATATGCCAGCACCGCGATTGTCGGGAACGAAGATGCGAGATCATGTGATGAGATTGCTGGTTATCCCATTTGGTACGATTAATGCCACAAACATAATCAATGGCTTTGGAGAATCTCATAACTGGGTTCGGAGAAACATCTTTTGGGAACTACCTTATGATGAGTGGGATTTATACCCGCGAATCGGATACTTAATGACTTAAATAATTGCCTGAATTCATAGTTTATATGTTGTTTTATATAAATATAGTATTATTGTGCTTAACTAATGTATTGCAGAGTTTTACAGTGCTTTTCTTGCTTAAAGGGGCAAACGGGCATTTTCCTCACATTTGCGCTGCGGCGCCAATGCCAAGCATATTGGCCGTGCCGCAGCGCCACTCACTGGCCCTTGCTGACATCATCTTCGCGCCGCGGCGCCATTGAAGCTTATTAAGCTCGCGCTGCAGTGCGAGCTCCGGTCTCCTTATTAATGGCATGGCGCTGCAGCGCCAACCATAGCTTATTTGGCCGCGCCGCGGCGCCAAGTCTGATTCCCAGACAACCAGGGCCTTGGTTTGACCTAGCGAAGGAAGGAAAGAGATATATGACAGAGGAAACACTGCATTTTTCTCTCTCTCTCTCGAATTATTTATCATATAGCTTAGCTTAGTTTTTAGTTTTTCTCTATAATTTCTCTTTCTTTCTCTTAGTTGATGTTTATAAATATAGATTAGGTAGATTTAGGGAGAAGTTTGGCTTTTCTTTGGAGCACAAGAGCAACGAGCGACATGGATTGGAAAGCTTGAAAGGAGCGGAATGCATGGGGATTGAAGGAGCTTTGACAGAGTTTCTTCTTATCCATTTATTTCCCCTATTATTGTAATCTATAAATGTTGTCTTATTTGCTACTTATATTTAGTTTATTAAATATGAACTGATTATTGGCTCTAAGGTTATAATGGATCCCTTTGTTATTTGAATTGACTGTCTTTATCCCTTTGGTTGGCACCATATGATTTGGTTTAATATATTTATGCTTTATGATTCTCGCTAAGACATTAGTGGTGATTTTGGTAATCTGCATGATATCGATAGAAGAATTGTAGATTTACACCTAAATATATTAGCATGTGATTGTGGGTTTCGACTTCATAAGTTGTGCGTAGAATAGACATATCTCTGTCCGCCACGTGCGACCTGATAGAGAACTTATGCTTAACTCCTTGTTATGATTGATTCGCATAGACATATATAGGATTGCATCTAGCTTGGAAGTTTTTTTCTGTTCTATTCCCTTTAGGGTGGATATGGAGAGGATATGTTTATGCATACCTCAACAGAGGTGCATAGGCACCTGTGTGTTCTCGGTCGACAAATTGTCGTGACCATTAAGACCAAAGAGAGAGGGTAGATAGTTTGATGAAATATAACACGCCAGGTGTTCGACAGAATGCCTGTGTGAGGGTGAAGTTGTGACCTTAGCTTGTATTTCCTTAGATTTCCATTCGTTATCCATTTACTTGCTTTGTTAATTAGTTTAATTAGATAATTCACACTTTCATTTAGTGTTGTTCGAATAAGACTTTAGCGATAAACAGTCGGTATTTGGTAAATATTAGTCATAGTTCCTCGTGGGTACGACACACTTCTTATCACTGTATTACTTGTTACACCGCGTATGCTTGCGCGTGTTTAGTGATCGGTTATTCGACCAACACCTTATTGGTCTACAAATTTGATACGTCATAATCTAGATGTGATGCATATTGAGAAGAATGTGTTTGACAATGTGTTTAACACCGTGATGAATGTTACGGGGAAGACAAAAGATAATGATAAGGCACGTTTGGATATGAAAGATATTTGTAAGCATCTTGGATTAGAACTTTATGAATCTCCTAATGGTAAGATTATCAAACCGCATGCAAGGCACACATTATCCAAAAAGCAAGTTAAAGATTTGTGTACATGGGTTAAGTCTCTAAAACTACCAGATGGTTATGCATCAAACATTACAAGGTGTGTTACGGGTGGGAAATTGCAAGGGATGAAGAGTTATGACTGTCATGTGTTCATGGAGAGACTCATGCCCATAGCATTTCGGGATCTGCTTGATAAACCAATATGGGATGCTTTGACGGATCTTAGTCGTTTCTTCAAAGACTTATGTTTAAAATATTAAATGAGAAGTACATGTATGTACTTGAGAAGAACATTATAGAGATCACGTGTAAACTGAAAAAATATTCCCACCTGGTTTTTTTGACTCCATGGAGCATTTGCAAATCTATCTTCCCTATGAAGCTCGTGTTGGGGGTCCAGTTCAATATAGATGGATGTGCCCTTTTCAAGAGGGTGATGGGAAACCTTAAGAGGAAGGTAAAGAATAGAGCTTATGTCGAGGGTTCGATATGTGAGGCATACAGTTTTGATGAGATATCTACGTTTGTCTCAGACTATTTTCTGGACGAAGTCTTGACAATGACCAATCGAGTATCGAGACATGATGATGGGGGTAATGTTGAACTAAATGGTCGGCTCTCTGTATTTGGTCTATTGAGTCGCGCTTATGGAAAAGGGAAGCGCATATTCCTTTCTGAGCTAACATATCAAAAGCAATTCAAGATAGGAATCTTTTTCAATGAATAAGCAGGGTTCGAGAAACTTGCGTAAGGAAATTGGCTAGGTTAGAAGACTTGCCCGAGTGAAGATCGATCAAGTAACACTACTCGATTCATTTATAAACACCTAAGATGTTCATTTATATAAGTCTAATACATTAGTATTGATAACAATACTCAAATACATAAACTATTCACGTTCGGATTAAGTTCAATATGATTTTGGTGTCCTAAGACTTTACCGGGTAATTAATAAGTTACTATCTTGGTTAAACTTTATCTATAAGCTTTATTATATTTTTAGATAATCTATATATCCTTTATAATAATTTTCGGAAGCTTATAATAATTTTTAGATATTTTTTTATCCATTAAATGATTTTTAGATCATTTATTTCTATTTCTATATAATTAGTATTTACTTAGAATATTATAAAAATCTTATTTATTATTTTTTAAATAATTTATAACCATTTAATATGATTTTTAAATCGTTAATATCATTTTTAAATAATTATTTATTATTTATAAATGATTATTCTAATTACTTTATTATTAATTAATTATTAATAATATCCAAATAAATAAAATATGTATTGAATTTATGTAAAAATATTAAAAGTTAATTATTATAACTTAAAATAATTTTTAAAACTAATTTTATAATTATTTATATTTATTTATTAATTATTTCTAATTTTTATTAATTTATTTATTAGAAATTATTTTCATGTCTGTCGCTAAAGCCCTATAGCAACAGAAAGTGTTGCTATAGGTGTTCTTGAGTTTCTGGGAATCAGTTGGTCGTGGCTTAGAGGTTACTTTGACCTTAACTTAATTCCTTTCTTTTTATGATTCTGGGTTTGTAAGTGTATGAGTGTTATAGTACTCATGTAGTAGTACAATAATATACCAATTTCATGCTTTAACCTACATATAATAAGAAGTTATATAGGCTCAAAGTCACTGTCAGAGCTGTTCTTGAGTTTCTGGGTAGCCCAAAACAGTGGTCATGGTCAATCAACGGTTTTGTGGCTTCTAGATCTTTCAATTCGTATGATAGATTTGTGTTTTGATTGTTGTAATATGTAGTCTATATATCAAGGTACATATATGTTACACTTGTTTAGACAGAGTAAGATTCTAAGGTCTAGATCTATGTTGGTTAAAGTACAGCCAAAGGTTGTTCTTCATGTTCTTCAGTTTTCTAGGTAACCCAGAAAACATAGTCATGCTTGGTCAACGACTTTTGACCATTAATTCTAGTAATCCTATGAATTGATTAAGCATTTGAGTGTCACATATATGTAGTATGTGTAACGACCGAGAATTTCGGATTTATTGTAAACTAATTTTTATTAAATTAAATAATGAATAAAATTATAATATATGTTATTATTACGTGTTAGTAAAATAAGGGTTGTTCTATAGCCTAAAATTTTTGAAATGTCGTTGTATTTTGGTTACGTGAAGGAATTAAAGTGATTGAATTTCCAAGACGAAAATAAAAGCATTTCGAGAAATTTTTCATAAAACACTATTCACGAATTTCTACTCGGGAATTATTTTTGAATTTCCGAGAAATACGTAATGATAAAATAATAAGAGAGTATGGAATATGTAATAATATTTCCGTTATGGCAAACGCAGTTTTTCGTCTGCGTACTAAATTTGAGAACATTAGGGAAAGTAAAGTGTTAATGAGTTAATCGATAATCGTGTGATACGTAAGTATTGTACGAGGTAATGAATATACGTATGATATGAAGTATCATACGAGTATATGTATGAATAATGATATGTCATATATTATGAATAAGTATACGAGCTAGTATACAAGAAGAATACTTGTATAATACATTATAAGGCTTTAAGCCAAAGGTATTGGACTTGTAGGATTTGGTAGGAATTATACAAGCCCAAGTGTAGGAATGGTTAGAGTCCAATGGTAAGTATTGTTAAGGCCCAAATGTTTGTTAAATGCAAGCCCAAAGAATAAGTTAAGTTCTTTAAACTTAAAGCCCAAATTAAGAACCGGATTCGTGGATCGATCCAATGGGTAAGAGTGACCAATGTGGCAACCCATGCAGGCCCATGACCACATGGCACCATCTTGGTGACCAAGTAAAGTGGTTTTACTTGGTGACCAAGAGATGAATAGTAAGGAGGTGGGTTAAGGAGGTGGAAGGGCCTAAATGGCTATTATGCCCTCACTTTGTGTTCTATATATAGAAGCTTGCTAGATTGTTTATTTACTTGTTAAATTTTTCACCAACAACTTAAGTGCTTATTTGTTAGAGAGAAAAAGTTAGAAAAGCTAGACTTTGTTAGTTCAAAAAGCAAGAAGGAAGAACAAAGACTATCTAAGAGATCATCAAAGGTAATGATCTTAAACCATGATTCTTGTAACGACCCCAAAAATTATACAACTTAATTCTCGACTTCGGTCGTTAACCATACATTAAATCTCAAATTTTACATCATTATTCGATATTAAAAATCACTAAAATTGCGGAATAATTAAAATTTTTATACATCTCCTTCTGTCTTGCCCTAAATCATAACCTTTACATTACACCTCTTCGATTCAAATCAAATGCCATGAATCATTACAACAAACTGACTATACAAAGTCTTACATCATAACTAAATATCCATATACATTGGATAGCTCAACTTACAATTCAACAACATGTTACATTTAAGATAGCAAATACATTTCTCATAGAACATAAGTAATCTTCGTGAATATAGATCTCTATAACTCACTTAGCACATATCTTTACCTTAAAGTTTGTAGCTGTAAAAGTGGTTATTTGCAAGAGTGAGCTCGACAGCCCAGCAAAGTCTAACAGTTTTCATGCATCACATAGCACATAATAACATACTCGATATACAACTCATTAAAGTAACATGGCATACAAACTTTTAACTCACATAGCAAATATAAAGATTGAGTTCCTTACTCAATCATCATTACTTAGCCAAAACAATGCAGTCATATATTGACTTTAACATTTCATGATTTCAACATGTATAACATATCATGCAATTTAAAACAGTTCATCAAGTCCACATAGAAAATAGGAACCGAAAGACTTGCCTTGATCGTTGTTTACCAATAATAGCTTAACAGCTTATAGTTATCTGCACTTCACGTGCCCTACACAATTATATAATCATACACATCAACTATTAGTTACATAACAACACATAGCATTTGTAATATAAACTCTACTCCACATCTCATAATCTTTCCTATTAATAAATACACAATGGTCAATTAGATTGTGTTAACTTTTCAACTTATGACTCACTATATTTCTTCTTAGTCAAACTCGAAGTTCAAGTGCTTAAGTCTTGCTAGGACTACTTATTGGTTTTATATTAAACCCATTCCATATCTTATAATATCCATTTCAATGGAATTGAAACACTTTTTAAGTTCATTAACACTTGGCACGGCGTTTCGACGTTCAATCGTCACACGCCCGATTTGCCTCTCTTGTGTATGCTTACTATGCTTCTATAACTTATCTAATACATTATTTATTAATGTTAAACATCATTATATTTACTATTATTCATGTTTTGTAACTTAGGATAACATCTTTTATGGTCTGGATCACGACACATGCATATGTGCATGTCCGACACCCTCCGATTGCCTCCGAAAACACAACAGTCCTAAAGATGACCATTTTGACCCATCCTAATGACCTCAAATTGAAAACCTTAAAGAACGAAAGTTGTAGGTCTACTCGTCCTCGTTCCGGATCATCTTGAATCACCTCAATCGGAGTTCGTATGAGGAAGTTATGGCCATTTTAATACAGGAGGTCAAAACTGTCCAAGTCAGACTTCTGTCCCCGCGCTGGGGCGCGAGTACTAAGCCAACTAGTGGCGCTGGGACGCGAGATTGGCGCTGGGGTGCCAATTTCAGCGCTGGGGCGCCAGCTTCTGGCGCTGGGGCGCGAATTTTGGCGCCGGGACGCAATTTTTGGCGCTGGGGCGTGAATTTTGACGCTGGGGCGCCGAAACTCGCAGAACCCAACCACGAAGAACAGAACAACTCAATTTTCTATCTATAACTTCACTTCCAACACTAATTAACATGAATAACTAATGCAAATTACACATAAACTTTCACCAAGCATACAAATATTAAATTAACCCAACTTAAACCATAATTTTAGAAAAATTAAATACTAGAATAACATATTTTAAAACCCAAAAACTCCATTTTTGATATTTCTTGACACAGTGCATACTGTAATCATACTGATACACCAATTTGATTCTTTTGAACTAAGTTCTCTGTAATTCTTAACAAACTAACTAATATAGTCACAGTTCAATTTCACACATTAAATTGATCATCATAATTGTTATTTACATAAGCTACATAAGAAATACATATACTGACATTATTTCTTCCTACTGTCAAACGAATTTATCATGCAATTCTCGTTTAAGCACTACATCTAATCATCATAAACTCATATAATAACTATATAATCAAGTACCATACCAAGTTATACATGTATATTAACAATTCATCCCATAAAATATTTTACAGAGAACTTTTTGGGAAGAAGAAAAACATGAAACTTTTAGAGAAAGAGATTGAGCTCCTACCTTGGATTAGGAAGATGATTATTATTATTTTCTCCAAATTCTTTTCTACAACACCTGTTAAAATCACTCTCAAATTCTCTCTAGTTTTCCTCTTTTCTTCTTTTTCTCTCTGTAAACTTCAACTGAGTCTTTCTTCTCCCTAACTCTAACATACGTATAATATTATAACGTATAATAATAATATAGATATTAAGTATAGAATTTAACTGACATCAGTTATAATTTTATTTTTTTTTTGAAAATCAAAAGCCATAAGGCTTGTTTGGCTAAGCTTAATAAAATATCTCATTAAATCCTTACACCTTGTTTGGCAAATCTAACTAAAACAAATAGATTAATCCTTATACCTTGTTTGATAAAACATCATTAAATTAAAGACTTATTATGCAATAAGACATGTTTAGAAAAACCAAATTAAACTCCATAATCATTATAATTTCTTTTATAATTATAATTTATTAAATTACTTTAACACATAAATCATTATCACATAATTATAATTTCTTTTATAATTATAATTTTATTTAACCAACGAATATTTTAAATTACAATTTCCCATTTAAAATATTATAACTTATTTAAATCACCATAAGCTCTCTAGCTTACTTATTAAATTATATTATTATATAATCTCATAACAATTAATTTACTTAGCTCCTTAATTATTTACTCAACAAATAATTAAATCACATCAACTCAAATTACCATATAATTCAATAAATATTTAATATTGCCAATAAATATTTAATATTTAATATTTAATTATTCATTCAACAAATAATGAAATAAACCACATCACTCAAATTGAACAATTATTTATTCAACAATAACATATCCATTAAATACTTAAATAAATCAAAAATATTTAATATCACGCTTTAAAATTATGGAATGTTACAATTCTCCCTCTCTTCAATTGTTAGAGAAGTGAGTAGTGGTAGAACTTGTATGCTAAGAAGTGATGACAATGACAAATCAAGGACTTAAGCTGTAAGTCATGTTGTAAGATAAGCACAATAATGGAAGTTATGAACTCATAAAGAACATGTAAGAACTTATCATGTGTTTAAGTTATTGGAATATGTTTGGTTAGGATGTTAGTATGATGTAATGAATCCATTTGAAACGATATAAAAATCTTAAGTAACAAAGTTATGGCGGAATTTACGAGATTAGACGATAATCGTCGAAATCCTGAAATTCTCGGAATGGAAGTCAAATTTTGACATTGAACTCGAAAACGTTGGTTTTCGAGGGAGATTAGTCTCAATTGGCATTCTAGAGTTGCGAACTCAAAAATGACAAATTTTTGACTTAGAACGAAGAAACGAGCTATGAACGTTCACGAACGTTTATTATTTTCATTAAAAATTAATTAAAAGGTCAATTCCATGTTAATGGATTCGAAAATGTAAAATTCTTGCATGAATACTTAGAGCTTGTGATTTGTGAGCTATCGGCTTTTGAACGAGCTAATTCGAACTTAAAATGAGCAATTTTTGAGTCCGGGAAGTTCACTAAGTAAACAAACTGTCAAAACTATCTGGTGCACAGAGCTGGGGCCGCAGCGCCAGCCAAGGCTCAAAAGGTGGTGCCGCAGCACCAAGCCGTGCCCATAAGCTACTAAAGAATGGTGCCGCAGCGCGGCCAATTGCACTGGGGATGGCGCCGCATCGCCATGTCCAGCCATTAGTTACTGTAGTTTCGCGCCGCAGCGTGAGACTTATAAAGGGACACTGGCGCCACAGCGCCAACACTAGGTTATGCACAGAAATGAAAGCTTGTGAAGATAGAAAGGAATTGGTTAATTAGTAATGAACTAAAACCTAAAGTAACATTGTTTAAGATGTTATAAACCTTAAGTAGTACAACTAAAGGTTGAAGAAAGAGTACTCAAACATGAATGTAAAACATTACGATAAACTGTAACCAAAGTTAAACAGATCTAATGAATGATTTGATTGAGAAGAAGGGTAAGATACGTTAGAAACCAGACATGTCTGCCTATGACCTAGCATGGTATGTTACATGATTATGTATTGTAGAGACCTTAAAGAATCAAAGAGAATTTATATTGGTTGTAGAAGACGCCAAAGGTAAGTATTCTGACCCTTGTCTGAATTCTTTGGACAAGCTTTGTAATTCATTTACCTTACGCATGAATTGATGTATGATGAAGCCATTTTCTTCGGCTAGACTTAAGATGTTTTACATATTTCTTATAATCTATTGAAATATTATCAAAGTTGTTAAGTTTTGTTAAACTATTTTGGTATGGTTTTCAAAGGAAGACTGAGTATGCATAAACAAATGTCTTGTCGTCAAACGACAGGCACGTGAGGTTGCCAAATCTTAAACTTACATATGTTTAAAGAAAGTAGTGTTATACAACATAGTGTACTATAGGCTGATCACTTAAACGTGCTCGTAAGATATGTCGGACTTACGGACTTGGTGTCGGGTTCTCCTTTTCAAAGAAAGAATGAAATGCTCAAGGTCTTGGACCAATATTGATGTTTAATGAATATTTTCGTTGTGAAATGTTTTAAAGAAAAGAGAAGTGCTATTTTGAATTATCGATAGTACTTAATAACTATTGTTCAGTTATTGAAGATATACGATTTGTATGTTTCAAGCATATTGTTAAATGAAATTGTCATACTTGCTGAGCTAGTTATGCTCATTCTTTCTTGAACCATATAAATGCAGCTAAGACCGAACGGACCGAAACATCTAGTAAAGATAAAGGGAAGGCTAAGGCGAATCAGTAGATTTCCTTTGTAATAGTATTGTTGTAATGTTGTAATTATTTGATATTATGACAAGCAAACATGTAATGGTTATAAAGAACTTGGGAATAGTAATATTGTTTTGGGAATATATAGAAGACATTTTCACTCTTTTGAGGTATTTCAATTGAATGAATGTGTGAACTGTAGCACCATGTAGCACCCATTGTCGGGTTGGAAGATACTCAGATTTGGGGGCGTCATAGTATGTATATCAGGGTATAAATTCATATCACTTAGACATCCTAATAACACATAGAAAGAAAATTAATGGTTGGTCAAAGTAGCAGGCTCAACCTGTTCTTGAGATTTTTGGGTAACCCAGAAATTAGAACTTCGTGATCGGTCAACCACTTTTGACCACTAATATCTTGCAATATATGATTCCAATGAACTTGTTTTCTTTTCCAGATTAAAGACCTCATGAAATACTACAACTAGCATACAATAAACAGACCTAACTATTAACATACATGGATCTCCAGGCTCTGACATTCTACTGTCAGACCTATTTTTTCCAAAATTTCCAATTTGCTTAAAACATCAATTTAATGCATCTAGATGTTATGTAAACATGTTCTATCAACTTAGCATACTCACTAACATATTATTACACATATCTAAACTATAAATTAAACATAACATCAAAGATCTAGATTAAAATTAGGGTTTGCACCTTTTCTTACTTAATTTTGATTTCTGGCTACTAATTCTGTTATTGCTATCACCAAGGCTTGTTTAGGTATGATATATGAGTGTTTAGGCTTAAAATTTTCATAGGTTTGAACTAAAATTAGGCTGCTATTTATAGAATTGCAAGGTTAGGGTTTTTGTGTCATTTTTACCTTCTTGCCTCCACAAATATCTGATTATTTGATACTTGTACTGCTTGGGAGTTACAAACATGTCATGTGCAACCTAGGAACTTGCATTAGTGAGTAGGAACCTACTTGTGAGCTAGTTTGTACAAAATAGTAGCTTAATTATGCCCTAATCCTCTTTAATCTTGATTAGGGTTTTGGTTTTTATAATTAGGATTGCTTAATGATGTTTATTAGTACCTAATTGAAGTTTAACAATCATGATTAGGTGTTAGGATATCCTAATTAGGTTTTAGTCTAACCAATTAGGGTTAAGGTTATAGACACTCAAAATTTTGCATTCCTGTTACTAACTTTGTAGGAGGGCAGAATCATCTTTCAGAGATAACCCTGGAGGACAGCTAAACTCAGTCCCGTAGACAACCCCGGGATACCCACTTTTTGCCATCTCGGAGACAACCCCGAGATATTCCATCACAGTCCTGGAGACAATCCCGGGATCTTCAGTTTCAACCTCAGAGATAACCCCGAGGACTGCAGTCATAGGTCCAGAGACAACACCGGAGAAATTTTCCATCTCAGAGACAAACCCCGAGTTATTCAGTCCCAATCCTAGAGACAACCCGGGATCTTCAATCCAACCTCAGAGATAACCCCGAGGAATGCAGTTGCAATTCTAGAGATAACCCTGGAAATGGTCTTTTCCACTCCCAGCAATCAGCTTCAACACTCGGCGATAGCCCCGAGGCACTCATTTCATAAACCCGGAGATAACCTCGAGAGGTCAGGCACACCTCAGAGATAACCCTGAGGATGGTTAATACTTGTTGATGTCCAATCTCAAAGATAACCCTGAGCAATGATAGTTAAATCAGCTCAAACCGGAGATAACCCCGGTGAGGGGCAAAATTATCATTTTGCCATCTCGAACCTACATTGCGCCATCTCAACAACATTCAAACATCCATAGTAATGTCCTACAAGAATCAAAGAGCTCCAATCCAGATTGACTACTACACAAGATAGCACACTGGATAGAATTTGAAGCCTTAAGACCAAGGGCATGGTCCCATCTTCCTGACTTCGTACAACCTCTAATCCCATGTCATTGTGTAGCTCTCGACAACAGTATGCCGTAAAAGGTCTTATACACCTCAATCGGATGCCCGGATTGAAGTTCTAAAAGTTCGAGCGGACAACACGTTGCATGCATGCACGTACTTCGAGACAGTGAGACTCGCGGAGCCCGGGGTAGCCCGGACAGCCACAGGTGCATCTGCGACAGTCGCAGGTGCATTTGCGGCTGCTGCAGGTACACATGTGGCTCCCCCTTCTATAAATAGAGGGCTTGGGGTAGCCATTTAAAGATGAGAAAATGCGAGGAAGCCCTATACAATTTGCTCTGTACACTCCATATCTTGAGTGCTTTCTTATTTCAAACACTTGTGAGCTTATATTTGGCTACTTTTTTACCTGCGGGAGCTGAGTGTTCGTCTATTTAAAGCTATTGAAGTCTTCTTTGGCAGTCCACTATAAGCCTTCTTACTTCATTTAAAGCCTTTTCGACACTTATTGCACACACAGTTATTCAAGTTGAGAGTCGTGTTGTGTGTGTATGCTCGAACTTCGGTCTGTGGCTTTCTATTTCTTTTGTGTGTGTGTGTGTGTATATATATATATATATATATATATATATATATATATTTACATTTCTGTCAGGTCTAGAGTTCACTTCGTGGCCTTTTACAACTTTATTTATATTTTTTCCCGCCTAGAGTTTACTTCGTGGCAGTTGAATGCTTTTACAACTTTAGTTACATTTCGTCCCACTTGGAGTTCATTTCATGGCGGTTGATTGATTTTACTGCTTTCTTTACATTTTCGATCCCCCATGGAGGTGCTTCGTGGTGGTTGATCATTTATATATATATTTACAGCTTTTATATATTTACCTTTTCAATCCCCCATTGAGGTACTTTGTGGTGGTTGATCATTTGGAGCACATGGGAGTGTTTCATATACAGGCCTTTGCACATAGCGGTAATGTCCTCCGGATACGTGGTCGCATGAGTATTGATCGATGGAGGATCATCCTTGAATATTTGCCCGTATGCCACTTTGGAGAAGATGAATATCAATCTCAACAGAATCTGAAGTAGCCATACGGTTAGCAAAGCTTTTGACGGATCCCGATGAAATGCTGTCGAAGAAATTGAACTACCTGTGGAGATTCATTTACATACATTCAATGTATCCTTTCATATGCTCAGAATAGCTACAAGATACAACTTGCTCTTAGGGAGACCGTGGATTCACATGGTTGGGGCCGTCCCATCCACTTTTCACCAACAACTTAAATACATCATTAACAATAGCCTAGTCACTGTTAATGCTGAGCCATCATGTCCTGTGCAAGTTCGCATCCCGCTCATCAGTTTCAACGAAGTTGAGCCTATCAGCTTTCATGCCCTGGAAGTGAGCAACACTCACTACCATCCCCTTGGGGCACCACCTTTGGTAACCAGAATTTATGCCGAAATAATATCGACAAGCCAAAAAATGTTATCTTTGGGCTATTAACCTGGACAAGGGTTGGGTAAAGACCATCAGGGCATTAAACGCCCAATTCAAGTTCCCAATCAAACAGGGACAACTGGACTAGGCTATACTGCCAGTTCCAGCCGCAGGAATCTTCATAAGCACAAACAGATTCCTTCAGCTCCAGCCGCACGATGATTATCTCCACCTACATCTCCTGAGCCTGTACGGTCTCCGGTAAAGGTGCCTGCCCATATAATCGCCATGTTATTTCCTAAACCAATACTGGTTAAGGGGAAAGAAGTCCTGGTTCCAAATCCCAAAGTGGAAGAAGAGGAATGGAGACGTAAACAAGACATCGCCTGAATGATGTCAGACATACGTATCATTGTCCATGATGATCATACAAATAGAAACACCCCAGACGATGATTGTCCGGATATCATGGTCATCATTCGGGAGAAGGAGGACGATGACAGCCCCTCCATCATTACAATCCATCAGGACTTCACCCTTGACAATTGGAGCAGCACTCCTTTTATTGGTCGACAAGGGTAAAACGGGCAGAAACTCCCTCTGCCCTATAGATAATAATATCTGCTTACTTTTTTGTACAATATTAGCAGTTATTTTGTCAGTACATGCTAACACTTTGTATGATTAAACAGTTTCATATATTAAGTGAAAGCATATTTTGTTTCAGGACTCTAAATTTAGATGTGCATATACTTACTGATGAGGTGCCTTTTCTCCACAAGGATTGTAACTTTGATGAAAAGTTGGACTCAAACTTGATGGAAATACAAGAGGACATTGAGATACCTCAGGAGATCAAAGAATGGGTCAAAAACGAAACCAAACCAAACCTTGATCAAACCACTTCATTCAATCTCAGAACCTTAGAAAGCCCTAAGCTAATCCAGATTGGTACGAACCTTACTTCAAACCAAAGGAATGACATGGTTACACCATTTACCCAATTCCAGGATGTGTTTGTATGGTCTTATGAAGATATGGTGCGTTTGTCCACGGATATAGTCATTCTTCTCCTTCCCATCAAAGAAGGATTCAAGCCAGTCAAACAGAAGCTTAGGCGATTAAAACCTGAGTGGAGTTTAAAGGTTAAAGAAGAAATTGTGAAACAATTTCAAGCATGCATCATCATGGTGTCCACATGGCTATCCAACATAGTCCCTGTGCCTAAACCAGGAGGAAAGGTGTGAGTCTGCGTGGATTACCGGGATCTGAATAAAGCTTACCTTAAAGATAGCTTTCCCGTGCCATTTATCCACATTCTCATTGACAATACTACTCAATACGACATGTACTCCTTTGCTGATTGCTTCTCGGGGTACCATCAAATTATGGTTGCCGAAGAGGATCATGAGAAAATAACATTCATCACGCCTTGGGGAACCTTTTGCTACAGACGGTTGTCATTCGACCTCATCAATGTCGGAGCTACCTACCAGCGAGCCATGATGGCTCTTTTCCACGATTTAATGCACAAGGAGATAGATATCTATATGGATGACATCATTGTCAAATCCCGAAGGGAGGAAGACCATTTAGACCATCTCAGAAAGCTCTTCAGCAGGTTGCGTAAGTACAACTTAAAGTTAAATCCAGCCAAGTACGCCTTTGGCGTTAAATCAAGCAAGTTGCTAGGATTCCTAGTTAGCCACACGGGGATTGAGCTAGATCCCACCAAAATTTAGGCCATTACGGAGATGCCCATTCCTCATACAAAGAAGGAAATACGAGGATTTTTGGGAAGAATCAACTTCATTAGCAAAATCATATCCCAACTCACAGCAACTTGTGTGCCTATTTTCAAGTTGTTAAGGAAGAACTCATCCATGAAGTGGAATAATGAGTGCCAAAAGGCCTTCCTTACAATCAAAGAGCAGCTAGTCAAAGTTCCTATTTTGGTACCACCCAGGGATGATGTTCCCCTATTCATGTACCTATCCATAAGTGACGATGCCATGGGCTGCATGTTGGGACAAAAAGATAATAGAGGCCAGGAGCGAGCTATCTACTACCTCAGCAAAAGATTCAGCAGCAGCGAACACAAGTACACTCTGATCAAGAAAACTTGTTGTGCTTTAGCATGGGCTTCCATGAGGTTACAACATTACCTCCATGGTCACACAATCCATCTCATATCCCGCGTGGATCCTCTCAAGTACGTGTTCAAAAAACCCATGTTGAATTGTAGGCTGTCCAGATGGCAGTTGATCCTACAGCAGTTTGACATTGTATACGTGATACAAAAGTCCATTAAAGGTCAAGGAATTACGGATCAACTGGCCGTTGCACCTTCATGGGATTTCAAGCCCTTAGAAACATACTTCCCCGGTGAAGGGGTAATGACAGTTCAACAACACCATCAGTACGATGCACATCAAATATGGAAGATGTATTTTGATGGAACTGTAAACATGGAAGGATGTATCATGGGGCTACAGCTTGCTCAATCAATGGGCATCAGACGGTTAACTGTCTTTGGAGATTCAGAGTTGGTAATTAGACAAACCACAAGAATCTATCACACTAAAGGTCTACACTTGATGCCTTACCATCGGCGGGTTCTACAGATGGCTTCGGAGTTTGAAGAAATATCCTTCCTCCACATTCTTCGGAATAGGAATAATTTTGCGGATGCGCTAGCAACCTTGGCCTCCTTGAATAACATACTGGACAAGGAGAACATGCCAACTGCAACAACCCGATATTTTCTATATAATTAAATCAGAAAATTTTGTGTATAAATTTTTTTTTTTATGTTAAGGATGAGGATTTGTACAAGATAAGTTGTATATGTATTTATGTGATAAATAAAAATATATTTATTTTAGAATTATTGATTATTATAAATTATATTCTTATAATATTTAATTTTATAGCATAAATATTTTTATTAATTATTTTCTATGAAAATATAATTATATATTATTTAAATAATATATGAAATGATTTTTAGAATAACTATAATAATTATTTTAATATATGAATTTATGCTAGTTTAATTAAGTTAATTATTTTAACTTAATTAATAATGTTAAATATGAATAATAAATCAGATATGAAATCCAAAATCCTAATTTTGGATTTTGATCAAGTAATGAGAATAATAATATAATATTAATGATATTTTAATTTTTCAGTGTTATAAATATGTATGCTATGTGTATAAGGTTAATCTGGGAAGCAGTTTTATTGTAACCTGCAAAACCCCAATGCTACTAATAAACTCTAGTTTTGAAGTCAAATGAGACTTTACAATCTGTCTAGTAAATATGTTATGTGATTAATGATTTTTATTATAAATATTTCAGTGCCATAAACATGTACTGTATATGCGGACCGAAAATGGATGGACAATTATACTGCATCATGACTAAACCCTAATTATTAAATAATTAATACAATAATGTTCATGTATAGTGTAATTAGAAAATTAATCATAATTAGGAAACCTTAATTTTAAATTTTTAGAAACTAAAATTTATTTATTTATATTTTTTGTGCAAACCATAAATTGGAAATTTTAGAAATTTTTTTTAAACCATAATGGGTTCAAACCCTAAACCCTAAGGGTTTGCCAAATGACAAGAATGCCATTAAATTTCCAAGAAAAACGACTAAAATACCCCTCTTACATTATTTGAGGTAACTTGAAAATCTAGCCAAAATGGGAGTAGGTGACCAACTCATTTGACTTTGTGGCAAGATAACTTCCAGCAATTAGTCATTGTAATCAGCTATTACATAGCAACATGTAATATAAAGATTTAGAGAGAGAAAACCACTAACTTTTCTTGCTAACTTGTCCAAGACTTGTCTCTCTCTAAAATTTTGAGAGTTTGAGTGAAATAGAGTCAAATATTAAGCTAATATCATCCTTTGACATTCCATGATCAGCAAGCTAAGAATCAGATTCAAGATTTAAGCATAAGAAGGTAAGAACCCTAAAAAAAAATTAATCTTATGATTTGATGTTATATGTTGAAATTGGTTGGTTAGAAATGTGTTAATAGGTGTCTTTGAGTGATCTGGGTTGTTGGATCATGGATCCATAACACTTAGATGCACGAATCAAGCATTTTTAGAAAATCTAGAAAATGGAAATATATGGCCTGACAGCCGAATGTCAAAGCCTCTAAATCTTTATGTGTTATATGTTTTGTGTGTTTTATATTTTGAATCTTTTCTATGACGTGAGGACTTTGATCTAAAATTGATAATAGGGTCGTATCATGTCTAGATTGTGAGTTATTGTTGGTCAAACATCGTTGACCGTTCACGGAGACTGAGTTTCTGGGTAACCCAGAAACCCAGATCTCGTCTGACAACCATTTTGATGGCCTCTGATCTTGCTACTGGTAAGTGATTTGGCCATGTTTTTGTATTGGATCCGTAGACTGACATATATACTACATGATCATGCCTCTATAACACTTATATAATACCTGGAATCAAAACCATTTCTGGTCAAAGTAGGGTTGACCGTCGTTTTCTTGCATTTCTGGAAAAAACCCAGATCTTCATACGCGATTTTTCTGACATAGTTTGACTATCCTTTATCTGTCATATGTGATGTTTTTGTTAGTACCAGATGTTATGTAGTTGTAGCCTGACATGTTATCTACACAATAAAACCATTATATCACATAAACAGAGCCCGGAATGATAAGATTCAAAGGCTGGAAAGTATGTACTTCGACTGTTCTTCATTTTCTGGGAAACCCAAAAAATGAAGAACAGTGTCTGACACATTTTGTATGCTCTGTATCTCACGGATCTGATGTGTTATGGTAATGAACTAGGTTTAATATTGTAGTGCTACATAAGGACTACCATATCAATGCTCAAACAATCCCAGAAATGAATTACAATGAGAATTATAGCGGGCAAACCAAGTCCCTCGGTGATTGACTTTCAAGAACAGCTCAAGAACAGCTCAAGAACACCTATAGCGACGGACCTGTAGCTATAGGGCCCTTTAGCGACGGTTTCTATTTATTTTATTTTCTGATTTTCTGGAAATTATTTAAAAATAGATAAAAATGGTTTTTAATTATTAAAAATATAAAATAAATTCTGAAAAATTATTTTAAATTCTGAAAAATAGTTTTTAATTATTTAGAGTATACTTCATAAATATTTAATATTTTTGAAATATAAATGATATTTAATTTATTTAATTATAATATTGAATAAATTATTTAAAAATGATTTTTAATTCATGAAAAATAATATTATGGTATAATAAAATATTTTAAGTTATTTTCAGGGACTTTTAATATTTTGTGATGAATTTTATTAATTAATTAATATTAATGGTAATTAAATTTATTTAATAAATGTATTAAATAAATTATGAAAAATAGAATTAATGATTTAAAAATCATTTAAATGGTTTAAAAATATGTTAAGTTATAAAATATGACTTTTTTTATTTTGTCATGAAAAATATTAATATTTTAATATTAATGATATTAGATTTATTTAATAATTATAATAAATAAATTAGTTTTAAAATGATTTTAATATTAGAAAAATTATTTTAAATGAAAATATATAGTTTAAAAATATTTTAAGTTATAAAATATAACTTTCAATATTTAAAGGTAAATTGCATTAATATTAAATGATATTAGAATTATTTAATAATTATATTAAATAAATTAGTTTAAAAATGATTTTAATATTATAAAAATTATTTAAAATGAAAATAAAGTGTTTAAATGTATTTTAAGTTATAAAATATAACTTTTAATATTTAAAGGATAATTTTATTAATAATTTAATATTAATGATTATTAATTTAACATTAATGATATTAAATTTATTTAATAATTATATTAAATAAATAGTTTTAAAATGGTTTTATTAATTTAAAATTTATTTAAAAAGGATATAAATGAATTAAAAATATTTTAAGTTATGATTAAGGACTTTTAATATTTTGATAAGAAATACATTAATACTTTAATATTAATGATAATTATTTAAAAATGATTGTTAATTCTTTTAAAAAATCATTTAAGGGTAATATTAATACTTTAAAAGTATTTTGAGTTATTATAAATAACTTTAACCTTTTGGCAATGGTTTCATTAATAGATTAATATTAAGTAAATATTAATGACAATAGAATTATTTAATATTTAAATCATTTAATAATGATTCTGGTATTTGGAAATTCATGATTAATTAAAATAAAAGTTTAAAAAATTATTATATGTCATATAAAAATAATATGACCGATACTTATAGATGTGAAATTTCATGATAGAGTCTTAGACTCGATAATTACCCGATAAAGCTTTCGGTACACTGACATATTTCAGAAATTGATCTGGACTTAGATAATTGGATTAGATATGTGTTTATTTGTGATTCAATAGTTGTGGAACATGTGTGATACTGTGATTAGGTTATGTGCTGACTGCGAAATGCAATACTATGTGTTATAGTATATTGTTCTAATCGAACGAATGATCTGATTAATGATAGGTCGTGGTATAAAAGATAAAACTAAGTTGTGAATTGTAAGCAGCGCATCAGACAAGTATCTTACCTTTGCATTTCCTTTATGCAATGGACATGAGTAAGAAGTTTCAGAATTATATTATTATTATGCTATATTGTTAACCCTATTGTGATATATTCTATATCCGATCATTGTTTATCAACATGTTAGTAAATGGTAATTCAGATATATATATTATGTTCGTTAATTTCTAAATATGGTTATACAAATGTCCCCACTTGGATAATCATTGTATTTAATCACATGTTGATATATATATATATATATATATATATATAAGCCGTCTAAGCTATTTGACCAGCTAGACATAGATTTATAAATATCGTTGAATATGATAAAACTTCTTTGTATCCAATCAAATTGTTTTGGTTCAGATTCCAGACTAGTATGAACATCCCGATCAAGGAAAAACTTTTATGCGCCCAAGGCAGACAGAGTGAACGATCACATCGTTCTTGCAATGTAGTATTGATCAATACAGGGCCCATGGGATGTACACCCTCGCGCCCGTAAGTTATGACGATTTGCGGATGAAGTTCTGTTAAACCTATTCGAAAATTGAAAACAATGTTCATAGTATGTCAACTAAACCCCATACATAGTCATTATGTAGTTTCAAAAATTTGAGTTAGAATTGTTATGTAGTTATTATCGGTTCAGTTTACTTCACAACTATAAATTCATTGTAGAAGTGATGTACAAAGAAAAATTTATTTCTTCCAGCTAATTATATTTATAATTGTTATTACTTGCTAGACACCCAAATGCTCAATCTTGCTTTAAATTTAAATGTTTTCAGTTAGGCATGATCAACTCGAAGGTTTAGACCAGAACAAGTGAAAAAGGAAAGCAAACAAAATATGATTATTGGTATCTTTTGTAATAGTTAGACTGTATTCAGATAATGATATGTATTATATATCATGTAAAGAATGTAGTAAAGGTTGCGTACTTGGGATTAGACTCTGATAAATGTAAGTTAAGTTTGATATTTATATGATTGTTATTATTATTAGTATTATTTCTACTCATAGAAATGGTATCGTGAAGCACCGAGTTCGGGTTTCAAGTACCCGAGTTTGGGGGCTTTACACCAACCCTTACAGTTACCCAATAAAAGGCTCCAGCCTATGGGAATTTCGTTGGAGAAGTATCAGATGAGCTGCCTCCCATCCAACACCCTTGGTATCAGCATATCAAGGAGTACTTACAAGATGGATCTACACCCGCTAAGGCGAGCCTGACCGAAAGAAGGCGGATTCATCGACTGGCTATGAAGTTCTACCTGAGCGGAGACGCACTTTACAAAAGAGATGCAGGACTAGGCCTCCTTAAATGTCTAGACAAGGACCATGCTTAGAGACTCATGGATGAAATCCATGGTGGAGTATGTGGCCCACACATGAGCGGCCTTCTACTTGTAAAGAAGATCCTCAGAACAGGTCATTACTGGCTCTCTCTCTCTCTCAAAGCTGACTCTGATGATCACGTTAAGAGATGTTATCAATGCCAAATTCATGGAAATGCTATTCACGCCCCTCCAAGGTAGCTCCATAATATGACTTCACCCTGGCCCTTCTCAATGTGGGGAATGGACGTGATAGAACCCATCGAGCCTAAAGCCAGTAATAGGCATCGATTTATCTTCACCATGATTGACTACTTCACTAAATATGTAAAAACAGCCTTCTTCCCTAGGGTTACAAAAGAAGTCATCATTACTTTCATCAGAAACAATGTTATTTGTCGATATGGACTACCAGAGGTAATTGTATCAGACAATGCTAAGAACCTCAAAAACAAAATGATGGAGGAGTTGTACAGTAAATTCCACATCAAGCATCTCAACTCCATCATCTACCGTCCAAAGATGAATGGTGCTGTTGAAGTGGCTAACAAAAACATCAAAAAGATCATGCAAAAGATGTCCGCCAATCACAAAGGATGGCCCGGCTTATTGCATCTGAGTCTGTTAGCCTACAGAATATTAATGTGCACTTCCACTGGGGCAACTCCCTACTCATTAACCTATGGGATGGAAGCAGTGCTCCCCATAGAAGTGGAATGGAATCCCTCAAAGTATTGATAGACGCTCATATGGATGAAGACCAATGGGTACAAGATAGGTATCACCAATTGTCTCTAATAGACGAAAGGCGAACTGTTGCTACTTTCCATGGTCAGTTATACCAACATAGGATCGCCAGATCCTACAACAAAAAAGTCCGGCTACGGCAATTCAAACAACACGACTTGATTTTGAAGAAAATCATTGACAACCAAGATCAGTCCAAGGGAAAATTTGCTCCTAACTGGGAAGGTCCGTTTATTGTCAAGGAGGTATTGACCGGAGGTGCTTTCAGATTACAGGAAATGGATGGCGATGAATTTCCTCAGCTCATCAATTCGGACACCGTGAAACGGTACTATGTCTGAGGTTACCATCAAGAAAACATCCTGGTTTTAGATCATCAGATCCCTAGTCATTTTAGGTTTTTTAACCCTTCACTACATACAGCTTCTCTTCACACTCATCTGCCCCATCAGGGACAAACACACTTTTCTAACCAGCAGCCTGGTTTCGGATCGCCAGATCCTTTTTTCAACTTGGTTTTGAACCCTTGCGCAACTCCAGTTATCCCACCAAGGATTGAACCTTTCACAACCACAGTTTCACCCCACTAGGGATAAGACTTTTCACACCTGCAGTTAGTCTTGTACATGGGATTAAACTTTTTCCCTCTCAGTTTGTCTTGAACATGGGATCAAACTTTTCATTGGCTGCAAACCGTCCTGAACATGGGGCGAACTATGCCGACTTGATCTCCTTGATACACAGGAGTACGTAGGCAACCATTTTATATGGTTCGGTCGCAATAAAACAAAAACAATAAAAAACATTTCTATACCCTTCTCACTGAAAAAAAACAAAAACAAAAACACATCTCTACACCCTTTGCCACATACAGGATTGAACCTCTTACACCAGGTTTGAACTATGCATACCTGATCTCCTCTTCAATATGAGTACGTAGGCAGCCATTCATGGTTCGGTCTAACCCCCTACCAAAACATAAAAACTTGTCAACGGTACTGGGATCATCATTTAATCCACCACATTTCATCGCTTTCAGACCAAAGGGATGGAACTACCTGACCTCCCCATGTAAACGGGAGAATCGACGACCATCTAAGCTACAGTTGACTCCTCAAAGAGAAATACCAATCCATAAGAGATGGAACTAACTGGGCTCCCCTATACAAAGGAGTATTGGCAACCATCTGTGGTGCGGTCAACCTTTGAGAAGAAAGCCATACTCCTCTCCACATCTACATACAGAAATCAGTCCCAAGACACTAAAGATGGTACAGAATACACATAGATCAACGATCCATTCTGAAAGATCCTGAGACATTTCGATGTCCGTCCATCAAGGAGGAGTTCAGGATACATCAAGATCACAAGTCCTGGAGAAACAAGCAAATATCAAGCAAGAAACAAGGCATAACTAAAAGGAAAGTGATCAAAATATGTTTCCCTGCTATATATAATGTTGTTTAATATATACAATGTGTATTGTACATGACAAAATGGCTAAGCTAGTCTGTGCAGGAAAATACAAGCTCATCTACAAGTCAGTGTATATGCGAGCTGTCAAGCCTAACATGGCATCCCTCTCAGAAGAAGGAGGCAACGCTGTGATCTTCTGTACAAGGGTCTCTACGCGAGCTAACAGATCTACGGCCATCTGTATGGTGACACTATGCTCATCAATATACGTACTCATCTCTGCAATGATGCCAATAGTAAGGGACCTCATTGTGGTACTGTCTGTAACGGCTACATCCCAGATAGATACAGCGCTATCCTGCTCCATAATCACTGTATCTCTAGATGACCTGGCCTTATCCCACTCAATGACAATGGCATCTCTATGAGCTAATTCCTCATCTCTTTCTAACAAAGTAACGTCTCTCTCATCAAGAGCTGTCAACATCAAGGCCCTAGCCTGATCTCTCTCGAAGGTCATCAGATGAAGACTTTGCTCTAAGTACTGTGCGGAATGTTGGATCACAGTAGCACTCGTACTGGGAGAATCTACAAGAGCTACGGGCAACCCAATGAATGGCTCCTCCTCGATGTGAGAATCATTGTCCTCCATAGGCTCTCAACCATCTGAATCAATCCCCGATACTTTGGATACCACCGCAGCCGATGAAGTCTCTGTCTCCATCCATGCAGAATACTCTGTCGAACAGCCCGGATGGCTAACAAAAAACTCTGCACGCTCACGCTGATCCCAATAGTCGTACACGCGGGATCTGTCTTCTGTTGACAAATGGAAAAAAGCTAAATGCTGACTTAACGCCCCCTCAAAAGGATGGCAGTCCTGAAACTGGTCAAACTGTGACATAACAGCCAATGGATGGTAGGTAGTCATGCCCCTCAAATCAGCCAGAGGGAGATAATCCATGCCCATAGCGTGAGTAATAAAGCTATAGGGTGAACTGAGCCTTGTACACGGCAGAATGTCAAATGAATCTCCAATCCCTGCCAAGAACAACTACCAGGATGCTACGTCTGTACACTCCGATGGCTAAAAAGAATAAGACATAGCTATCTCATGGGAAAAACAATACTCATGCCATCGGAACGTGCCAATCGGTCTCAAGTGTGACATAAACCACACGTAAAATAAGATCGAGCTGCTTGTAAATACCCCTGCAAGGTAGGTGTTGTAAAACGTGGCTGATCTTAACGTCTCCGCCATAATAATCGAAATAATGGTATGACCCTCCCTGAGAGCTCTCACTACCATGATAACATCGATGTCCAGCTCATCCATATATCGTGGCATGTATACGTACGCCACTATGCACATCACGATTACATCCACTCTAGGCACATGCCACTGATCCTCTGGTGTGGTGAAATCCCCAGAGTATCATACATAACTATCCACTGAGCCAAATCTGTCTATCAAAAAATGCTGGGATAATACATGGCCGAATGTAATCTCATCCTCTACTACTCTACACCGTAACCCAGTGAGGGTCATGAACTACCAGCATATATCTCTGACAGCCATCCGAGCGCAAGGTCTGTCTAAGGGCAAAGCCATCAACTGCTCATACTCCTCCAAGGTAGGAGTCAACTCATGGGTCCCAAATCGAAAAACCTGCCTCTCCGATACTCAATGCTCTAGCATGCCATCTACAAAGCCCAATAGAACCTGGAACGCCAGGAGGGTCATAGAATATTGTACTAGGTGATCTACAATCACCCTATCTGAAAGGGATACACTGTCATAGTAAACTCTCAAGCGTGAGGCCACCAATACTGGTGGAGTGTGATCAATACGGCTGACTGTTAAAAGAGGACATCTGTGTGGGTCGTAACATAAGACCATCTAGTGGTCAATGTTTAATATCTCTGGACATACATATGCATGACATAATACGTGCATGATAAATAATAGATGGCAATATGATGTAGGGAATAGAAAATAATACATACATTCCTAAGTACATCATCGTCTAAATACATCATCTCTGCACAACTAAAAAATACAGGGAAATGGGGCACAACCACCCAACACCCCTCCGGCTCGGTCCAGTTCGAGTTGTAAAAAAGGTCTCATAAGTTAAAACAGTCAAATCAGGAGAAAAGATGCTACGCGATTGAGCTGAAAAGCCTGAAATCATGGTTTTTAAGACCGAACTGTGGGTCTTTCTATCAGGCATTAGTATTCACCCCAAACACAGGGTTCATAACACCAATGATCACAGTTATTGGAAACTACACTCGGTAATACCTCACAAAGGTCCGATGCCATCAGTTCGGGGTCGTAACTCCAAAGAACCTCTCCCCAACGAGAATTTCATACAATCATCTGTTGATGCACATTTCAATGAGGGCCAACCAACCTTGACGTTCTTTCATTCATTGGCAAGTAAATCTAACGAAGCGTAGAAAACAATCGGAAGACATCATCCGTTGATGCACGCATCAACGAAGGTTAAGCAGCCTTGACGTCATCCCCAGCAGGGATTCCAACCGTTGATGTACATTTCAATGAGGGTCAGGTCGCCCTAACAACACAAGTTATTGGCAGTAACTCTAACAGAGCCTTAGAAGAACCTGACGATACAAACCAGGGAAATCATCCTCATCAGAAAAGACTGATGATGGAATCTGGTATACAAAAAGTATATCCCCACAGAATCTCTTGCACATAAACATCTATGGTGGAAAATATGTACCAAGGATTAAGGACTTTGGTGATAACCCCAACGTCAGCATCTTTGAAGTTCCTGAGAACTTTGGAGCACACATCCAAGTAGTTCGTCAGAGTTATAAATGATAACTCCAGTCCCCATCACAAGTTATGGGGGTAACGGTCATCACATCTCGTTGGAAAATGTTTCAACAAACCACATGCATCAAACATTTGCATCATGCTGCAGTACATTGCATCATGAATATCTTGTTACATTTCAAGTGTCTAGTATTCTTTATCCTATCCATGATGTTACTCTACATGAATATGATAAAGAGGGGCATCTGTAGACACTTGAAATTTTGCATTCCTATTACTAACAATGCAGGAGGGCAGAATCGTCTTTCAGAGATAACCTTGGAGGACAGCTCAACTCAGTCTCGGAGACAACCCTGGGATACCCATTCTTTGCCATCTCGGAGACAACCTTGAGATATTCCATCATAGTCCCGGTGACAACCCCGGGATCTTCAATTTTAACCTTGGAGATAACCCCGAGGACTGCAATCACAGGGCCGAAGACAACACCAGAGAAATTTTCCATCTCGGAGACAAACCCCGAGATATTCAGTCCCAATCCCAGAGACAACCTCGGGATCTTCAATCCAACCTCAGAAATAACCCCGAGGAATGTAGTTGCAGTTCCGGAGATAACCCTAAAAATGCTCTTTTCCACTCCCAGTAATCAGCTTCAACACTCGGCGATAGCCCAGAGGCACTCATTCCATAAGTCCAGAGATAACCCCGGGAGGTCAGGCACACCTTAGAGACAACCCTGAGGATGGTCAATACTTGCAGCAGTCCAATCTCAGAGATAACCCTGAGCAACGACCGCTAAATCAGCTCAAACCGGAGATAACCCCGATGAGGGGCAGAATCATCATTTTACCATCTCGATCCCACATTGTGTCGTCTCAACAACATTCAAACATACATAGTAATGTCCTATAAGAATTAAAGAGCTCCAATCCCGAGTGACTACTACACAAGACAGCACATGTAATAACCCGATATTTTCTATGTAAATAAATAAGAAATTTTGCATATAAATTTTTTTTTTAAGATGGGAATATGTGTAAGGTAAAGCGTATATATTTATGTGATAAATAAAATTTATTTATTATGTGAATAATTTCAAATAATTTTTTTTAAAGAATTATTGATCATTATAATTTATATTGTTATAATTAATTTTGTAGTATAAATGTTTTTATTATTTATTTTCTATGAAAATATGATTATTATACTATTTAAATAATATAGGGAATGATTATAGAATTATTATAATAATTATTTTGTTATATGAATTTATTTCAGAATAATTAAGTTAATTATTACCACTTAATTAATAGTGGTATGCATACGAAAGATAAATCAGATATGGAATACAAATCCTAATTCTTGATTTGGAATAAGGAATGAGAATAGTAATATTATATTAAATATAATATTATTTTTCAGTGCTATAAATATATACTGTATGTGTGTATTGATAATGGTTGGTCAATTATGGTGTATAATGTCAAAACCTTAGTATTAATTTGAAAACTCAAATAGGAGTTCAAAACTGTTATATAATTGTGTTAATGTGACTAATGACAAGTAATATGGAATATAATCCTAATTATTAGAAACCCTAATTTCTAAATTAGGAACCATAATTGTTAAGTTAGAAACCCTAATTATTATTTTAGTAAATTGTAATGTTAATTAAGAAACCCTAATTCATAATTTGGGAACCCTAATAATATCAAGAAACCCTAATTATTTAAAACCCTAATTTTCTATTAAAAACCCTAATTTTAATTAGTGTGTTCTAATTAAAATTTATTAAACTTTAAACTTAATTTTTCAAACCCTAGAAATTATTTGGAAAATCTTAAGGTTTAAAATCTATTGATTAAACCCTAGATTCAAGTATCATGGACAAGAATACCCTTAAATGCTTTGTTAGTTTACTAAAATAGCATTTTTGGATTTATTTTAATGAGATAGCTTGCAAATCTTGCCATGGTTTGGGTTGTTCACCAACCCTAGATATCCCATGTGTCAATAAAATTATTTCAAATCAGCCAAGTCTTGACCACATACACCAGCAATATACATTTCATCATAATATATATAGATTAGAGAGAGAGAACATTGCTCATTTTATCTCATTTTCTCACCAAATACTCAACCAAGCTATCCTCTCTCTAGCCCACGAATTTTCTAATTAAATCAGTCACTAACATCTTCATATCAGATCAGTAGCTTAGATTTAAGCATAGTTCATAGAAATGTATAACCTTAAATGTAAGACCCCAAATTTTATGAAATAAAAGTATTCAATTTTTCTATTTAGTAAATGGTTAAATTGATAAAAAGTTAAAGTTAAGGGTGATATATGAATATTTTTTAAAATAAGCAAGTGGTTATAAAATATTCATTTTGTCGGGGAATATTCGTTTGGTCGTGGAATATTCTTTCTGTCGGGGAATATTTGTACGACGGCGCAGCTATTTGTGGGCCCTATAACGGAAAGTGAGTGGATGAAAAAAACGACAAAATTGAGTTTTTATAAATAACGGCGTAGTTGTTACCGTTAATACCTGGTGGTTAAAATACAGTAATACGCGTAGTTGCACAGTAGCACACGGTATTGCACAGTATTTTTTTCAATTATTAATTCTTACGTAAGAAGGCACTACTCAATAATTGTTACAGTAGTTACTGTTCAATATTTTATTTTATTGATTCAATAATTGCTGCGTTGATATTTTATATTATTATTATTTAAATAATTGTTGCTGCACAGTATTTTCTATTATCAGATCAATAATTTATATTATTTAAATAATATTATTAGATAGCATTATTGACAATGTCTAGAAAGTTCTGTCTAAGGATATGTTTGGTCATCTAATTGCGCGCTAGTAAGGAGAAATCCTTATTGGAAAGCTCCATCTTTCCTGGGAACGGCCTGGTTGTTATAAATGTGATTCTGTAATATTATTTGTGAATAATTAATTATTGATTCATATGATAAGGAAATATTTATTTTATGTGGATATAAATGAGGGATATATTTTTGTGGTTAAAAATGAAGGAGTTAATGTTGAGGTGTTTTATCTGTATTTTTGTCGGAACGGAGGTATTGAAAATCAAATTAGGGTTTTGAGATATATTGCGGGGGTTATAATTTTTAATCCGACCGTTGGATCGTTGTGATTTTTGGATATGTTATACATATATAAGTTGAGTATATGTCCACAAATTTTGAACCGATAAAAATGAACGTATGATTTATTATGAATTTTAAGAGATGACTGGTTCAGAAATTGTTGAATTTTCGGAGTTAATGATTTTGGTGGAAAATTCTAGAATTGGTGGGCCCCACTCTTGGTTGGTGAAGAAATGTGTTGAGATTTTTATTCAAATATGGTGGGTGGGAATAGTAGCAGGTAAAGCCATCAGGTTGCAGATTAAGTTTGTTTCGGCGTGCTAACATTTTCCTATAAATAGAGGGCTAAGTTAGAATTAAAAATCACACCAGAAACAAGTTTTCTCTCTTTCTCTCTCTAGATTATTGAGTATATTTTTGTGAGTATTTAGATACTTGGTGAGTTGCTATTCATCAGTGTAAATTTCCTTCAGCGTTATATCCGATATCCGGTCAGAAGTACTGCTATTTTGAGGTAAGGGATAGTAAGGGATAGTAAAGGATATTAAGGTATGTTATATTCTTCATAATGATGTTATTCTTTCAATATCATTATACTGAAATATTGGTATGGATTTTATTGTGGAATTTCTACCTTTTTGAGTCGGGGTTACTATTCACGTATACGGCGGTATTCACGTATACGACACTATTCATGTATATGGCACTATTTACGTATATGACATTATTTACGTATACGGTACTATGTACGAATACGGAGTACTATTCATGAGTTACTATTCATGAGTTACTATTCACGAGTTACTATTCATGAGTTACTATTCACGAGTTACTATTCACGAGTTACTATTCACAGGTACTATTCACGACAAAAATTGGTTTCTTTTTCTGACCAAATTATCGTTGATTTATGATTGTTGCTCTCGAAAATAAATACAGTTGTTGATCATATTGTTTTTATTATCATATATAACATTTTTATAACCCTGATGTTGAATTTTTCTTTCACTTGAGTGTAAAGATGGGTAAATTATTGGTATGATCGTGACTGAGGAATGTCTTTGGCCTGTAGTGCAAAGATGAATTGTTAACTGGTATGATCATGACCATTGAGTTTATAATTGAATATCTTTAGCTTAAGTGTAAAGATGAATTGATTAACATAGTTATAATTATGGTGTATATAAATTCTGAAATGATTATATATTTCTTTGAGATATGAATATATTTGGCCTGTAGTGCAAATATGAATTGTTGTTGAATATATTTGGCTTGTAGTGTAAAGATGAGTTGTTGATGAATATCTTTGGCTCGTAATGCAAAGATGACCTGTTGTTGAATATCTTTGGCATGTAGTGCAAAAATGACTTGTTGATGAATATCTTTGGGCCGTAGTGCAAAGATGAATTTATTAGTATGATTATGAACATGAACTGTGATTCGGTATAACCATGATGTTTGATATTTCAGGTGATGAAAATTATCTTCGTCCTGGGTGCGAAGAGGAATTTAAAATCACAATTATGATTATGAGTTATTCATATGTTTGTGGACCAGAACTGTTGATTGATGTTACAGGGATAAAATATTATTGGTGGATTTTTAACATGGAGAAGATAATAGACTTTATGGTCTATTTGACTCTTCTAATGGATTGCTCGTTCCGCTGCAACTATGGTTGAAATTTTTATCATCTACCATATTTCTAAATCTCTGATTTATTACTGATGAAGACTATTGATAATTTATTTATCTTTAGTCATGATATTCTTTACTGGGCTAGTTGTGCTCACCCTTTTGTTTCACAATTCCTTTCAAGTAATAAGAGTGTAGCTGGGTTGAGCGAGGGTAACAGGGGAATAGAACGGTGGTCATCATTTAGTAGTTATATTTGGGAAATCATCTAGGGTGAAGCGAACCCAACGTTGGAAGGGTGTTTTGTCACTATCATACAAGATGTCTAATGACATACAACCTCGTGTCATCATAAGACAGGATTTTGTTCATCCACTTGCTGAGTATATTTACGAGCACTACCTATATAATCTTGGTGTTTGTTTGAAGTATAATTCTCAATTAGAGACAGTGGAGATAATGATAAATCAAGAGAAGACTCACCATTGAGAAGAATATGATAGTAATCTTCTCATTTTTTTGGGGGTATATTGGGTCAACCAAGGATAATTATGTGGCCATATGATATCTATCATAACCTAGAAGCATGGCCTCCCATGTACGAAGGTTTCCTTGAGCACTTTCTAAAGATTCTAATTTCTAAAACAGTTTTTGACTATACCTTTATGTAAGGTGTCATTGTGAGGTGCTGTCCACGGTTGGGACATGTGTCACATTTGGTATATATTTGTATCCAAACTCACAGCATATGTGTTGTTGTATTTAATACGACAATTGTTGTAATAAAGTTGTAGTTATTTTCTGTACCATGTATTTGGCGACTCAGAATGGGTTGGATGGAATGGACCTATTTTTGGGTCGTTACATTTTGGTATCAAAGCTTAGGGATATGATCTCTGGCGGAGATCGGAAAATATAACTAGGAGGGGAGAGATGAGTAAATCTTTTGCTAGTGTGTCCTACCTAAGCTTATTTGTTGGTCAGTCATAATATCGGGATATTATGTGATATGTTAATTTGTTAAACTAACCCTTATTTTGAAGCTGTATTCTAGAATGATATCTGAAAAACAGGAGATGAGCAATGGAGAAATCATGATGACAGGGAAGATGAAATCTGAAATGAAAGCAAGGTATTCTCAACTCTTTGAATTACCAGGTACGTAAATTTTGAGGACGAAATTTCATAAGGAGTGGAGATTGTAAGACCCCAAATTTTATGAAATAAAAGTATTCAATTTTTCTATTTAGTAAATGGTTAAATTGATAAAAAGTTAAAGTTAAGGGTGATATATGAATATTTTTCAAAATAAGCAAGTGGTTATAAAATATTCATTTTGTCGGGGAATATTCGTTTGGTCGTGGAATATTCTTTCTGTCGGGGAATATTCGTACGACGGCGCAGCTATTTTTGGGCCCCATAACGGAAAGTGATTGGATGAAGAAAACGACAAAATTGAGTTTTTATAAATAACGGCGTAGTTGTTACCGTTAATACCTGGTGGTTAAAATACAGTAATACGCGTAGTTACACAGTAGCACACGGTATTGCACAGTATTTTTTTCAATTATTAATTCTTACGTAAGAAGGCACTACTCAATAATTGTTACAGTAGTTACTGTTCAATATTTTATTTTATTGATTCAATAATTGTTGCGTTGATATTTTATATTACTGCTGTTTCAATAATTGTTGCTGCACAGTATTTTCTATTATCAGATCAATAATTCATATTATTTAAATAATATTATTAGATAGCATTATTGACAATGTCTAGAAAGTTCTGTCTAAGGAGAGGTTTGGTCATCTAATTCCGCGCTAGTAAGGAGAAATCCTTATTGGAAAGCCCACTCTTTCCTGGGAACGGCCTGGTTGTTATAAATGTGATTCTGTAATATTATTTATGAATAATTAATTACTGATTCATATGATAAGGAAATATTTATTTTATGTGGATATAAATGAGGGATATATTTTTGTGGATAAAAATGAAGGAGTTAATGTTGAGGTGTTTTATCTGTATTTTTGTCGGAACGGAGGTATTGAAAATCAAATTAGGGTTTTTGAGATATATTGCGGGGGTTATAATTTTTAATCCGACCGTTGGATCGTTGTGATTTTTGGATATGTTATACATATATAAGTTGAGTATATGTCTACAAATTTTGAACCGTTAAAAATGAACGTATGATTTGTTATGAATTTTAAGAGATGACTGGTTCAAAAATTGTTGAATTTTCGGAGTTAATGATTTTGGTGGAAAATTTTAGAATTGGTGGGCCCCACTCTTAGTTGGTGAAGAAATGTGTTGAGATTTTTATTCAAATGTGGTGGGTGGGAATAGTAGCAGGTAAAGTCATCAGGTTGCAGGTTAAGTCTGCTTCGGCGTGCTAATATTTTCCTATAAATAGAGGGCTAAGTTAGAATTGAAAATCACACCAGAAACAAGTTTTCTCTCTTTCTCTCTCTAGATTATTGAGTATATTTTGTGAGTATTTAGATACTTAGTGAGTTTCTATTCATCAGTGCAAGTTTCCTTCAGCGTTATATCCGATATTCGGTCAGAAGTGCTGCTATTTTGAGGTAAGGGATAGTAAGGGATATTAAGGGATGTTATATTCTTCATAATGATGATATTCTTTCAATATCGTTATACTGAAATATTGGTATAGATTTTATTGTGGAATTTCTACCTTTTTGAGTCGGGGTTACTATTCACGTATACGGCACTATTCACGTATACGGCACTATTCATTTATATGGCACTATTTACGTATATGGCATTATTTACGTATACGGTACTATGTACGAATACGGAGTACTATTCATGAGTTACTATTCATGAGTTACTATTCACGAGTTACTATACATGAGTTACTATTCACGAGTTACTATTCACGAGTTACTATTCACAGGTACTATTCACGACAAAAATTGGTTTCTTTTTCTGACCAAATTATCGTTGATTTATGATTGTTTCTCTCGAAAATAAATACAGTTGTTGATCATATTGTTTTTATTATCATATATAACATTTTTATAACCCTGATGTTGAATTTTTCTTTCACTTGAGTGTAAAGATGGGTAAATTATTGGTATGATCGTGACTGAGGAATGTCTTTGGCCTGTAGTGCAAAGATGAATTGTTAACTGGTATGATCATGACCATTGAGTTTATAATTGAATATCTTTAGCTTAAGTGTAAAGATGAATTGATTAACATAGTTATAATTATGGTGTATATAAATTCTGAAATGATTATATATTTCTTTGAGATATGAATATATTTGGCCTGTAGTGCAAATATGAATTGTTGTTGAATATATTTGGCCTGTAGTGCAAACATGAGTTGTTGATGAATATCTTTGGCTCGTAATGCAAAGATGACCTGTTGTTGAATATCTTTGGCATGTAGTGCAAAGATGACTTGTTGATGAATATCTTTGGGCCGTAGTGCAAGAATGAATTTATTAGTATGATTATGAACATGAACTGTGATTCGGTATAACCATGATGTTTGATATTTCAGGTGATGAAAATTATCTTCGTCCTGGGTGCGAAGAGGAATTTAAAATCACAATTATGATTATGAGTTGTTCATATGTTTGTGGACCAGAACTGTTGATTGATGTTACAGGGATAAAATATTGTTGGTGGATTTTTAACATGGAGAAGATAATAGACTTTATGGTTTATTTGACTCTTCTAATGGATTGCTCGTTCCGCTGCAACTATGGTTGAAATTTTTATCATCTACCATATGTTCTAAATCTCTGATTTATTACTGATGAAGACTATTGATAATTTATTTATCTTTAGTCATGATATTCTTTACTGGGCTAGTTGTGCTCACCCTTTTGTTTCACAATTCCTTTCAGGTAATAAGAGTGTAGCTGGGTTGAGCGAGGGTAACAGGGGAATAGAACGGTGGTCATCATTTAGTAGTTATATTTGGTGAATCATCTAGGGTGAAGCGAACCCAACGTTAGAAGGGTGTTTTGTCACTATCATACAAGATGTCTAATGACATACAACCTCGTGTCACCATAAGACAGGATTGTGCTTATCCACTTGCTGAGTATATTTACGAGCACTACCTATATAATCTTGGTGTTTGTTTGAAGTATAATTCTCAATTAGAGACAGTGGAGATAATGATAAGTCAAGAGAAGACTAACCATTGAGAAGAATATGATAGTAATCTTCTCATTTTTCTTTGGGGTATATTGGGTCAACCAAGGATAATTTTGTGGCTATATGATATCTATCATAACCTAGAAGCATGGCCTCCCATGTACGAAGGTTTCCTTGAGCACTTTCCAAAGAATCTAATTTCTAATACAGTTTTTGACTATACCTTTATGTAAGGTGTCATTGTGAGGTGATGTCCACGGTTGGGACATGTGTCACATTTGGTATATATTTGTATCCAAACTCACAGCATATGTGTTGTTGTATTTAATACGACAATTGTTGTAATAAAGTTGTAGTTGTTTTTTGTACCATGTATTTGGCGACTCAGAATGGGTTGGATGGAATGGACCTATTTTGGGGTCGTTACATTAAACCAAAACTTTAATCTTATATGCTATGTTGGATTTGATGATTGAATGTTTAAATATGTTATATGGTGTGTAACTAAGTGATCTGGGCAGGTAAATGTTAGATCCATAACATCTACAGGCACAGATTTAATGATTTTCAAAATCTGGAAAAAGTTTTAAAATGTTGTCTAACAACGAATGTCAGGTCTCCTAGATCTCTTTCTGTTTATTGTTTTGGTGTTTTAAAGGTTTGAGTTGTTGTCTGTAATGTTGTTAGTATTCTGAAAGTGGATTCATGATCATTGAATGTGTATATCAAAAGTTATTCACGGTCAAAGTTCGTTGATCGAACACGAAATCAGTTTTCTGGTAAACCCAGAAAACTGAAGAACGTGTTCTGTCAATGACTTTGACCGGCTTTGATCTCGTTTCTAACAAGCTTTTAGGATGTATAATGGTTCCTAGATTATAGTATGACATGAAATCTACAAGTACACGGCATTTGCAAACCTTAGAAAGCAACAGATCGATCGTAGTAATCGGTCAAAAGTCGTTGACCATTAAGCTTTACTTTCTAGGTAACCCAAAAAGTTGAGTCAGTGGTCTGACAAGTACTTTAGGGGCTTAGATCTTGTAACTTAATGATATTTGGACATTCTAAATGCTCAAACAAGATACCCTATTAGTTGCTCTACAAGGCCCGACGTCTAACACAGCCATAACATGAACAGATTGACTGAAATCAGGCCACAAAGAGCGTTGACCGGCCATGACTTCATTTTTCTGGGCAACCCAGAACATGAAGAACATGTCTGACAGTGATTTCAAAGCTCTATATCTTGCTTATGTATTATGAATTGAACCTGATAATGGCTGGATCGTATAGTATTACACTAGTACTACAAGAACTGACCAATATCTTGTCCATAAACTTTATAGATTAGGAATTAATCAAGGTCAAACTTAGCTACTCGAAAACTGGTCTATAAAGATCTGGGTTTCTCGAGAACACAATAGGCGACGGTTTCTGTCGCTAAAGGCTTTAGCGACAGACTTTTTAATTTTATTTAATTTATAAAAATCATTTAAAAATAGTAAATAATTTTTGAAAATTACAAAAATTATTTTAAAAATTATTTTAAGTTATAAAAATTAACTTTTAATAATTTGACATATTTTTGAAAAATATTAGTATTTATTTAAATATTATTGATATTTAATTTATTTAATAAATGCATTAAATAAATTAATTAAAAATGATTTTATAATATTAAAAATCATTTTAAATGATAATATAGTATTTGAAAATATTTTAAGTTATAAAACATAACTTTTAATATTTTAAGATAAATTTTATTAATTATTTAATATTAATGATATTTGATTTATTTAATAATTATATTAAATAAATTAGTTTAAAAATGATTTTAATATTATAAAAATCATTTTAAATGAAAATAAATAGTTTAAAAATATTTTAAGTTATAAAATATAACTTTTAATATTTAAGGGTAAATTTCATTAATAAATTAATATTAAATGATATTAGAGTTATTTAATAATAATATTAAATAAATAGTTTTAAAATGATTTTATTAATTTAAAAATTATTTAAAAAGGATATAAATGGTTTAAAATATTTTTAAGTTATAATAAATGACTTTTAATATTTTAATAAATAGTACATTAATATTTAAATATTAATGGCAATTATTTAAAAATAATTTTAAATGTTTTAAAAATCATTTAAGAGTAATAAAAATGTTTTAAAAGTATTTTGACTTATTATAAATAACTTTAATATTTTGGCAATGGTTTCATTAATAATTTAATATTAATTAAATATTAATGATAATAGAATAATTTAGTATTTAAATCATTTAATAATGATTCCGGTGTTTAAAAAATTATGACAAATAATAATAATTAATTAAAAATTATTATAAGTCATTAAAAAAATAATATGACTGATATTTAAGTTATTTAAATCAAATATTGAACTGCAGACTAGAGTTCTAGACTCGATATTTACCCGATAAAGTCGTTGGTACACCGAAATATTTCAGAAATTGATCTAAACTTATATAATTTGACTAGAATAGTGTTTGTTTGTGATCCAATGATTGTTAAACTTATGTGATAATGTGAATAGGTTATGTGCTGACTATAAATAGCAGTACTATGTGATATAGTATGTTATTCTAATCAAACGAATGATCTTATTAATGATAGGTCTCAATATAAAAGATAAAACTAAGTTGTGTAAGCAGTAGATCAGGCAAGTATCCTATCTTTGCATTTACTTTATGCAATGAACATGCGTAAGCGAATATCGTAACTATTCCTTTTTATTGTTCAAATATATTAACCTTGTATACACTTATGCAATGATTCTGTATTTGTAAGTTATTAAATAATAATTTGTTGTACAAGTTCTTTAATTCTGTTATTATAGATCAAAATATATATTCTGTTCGTTAATTTCTAAACTGCGTTGTACAAGTTACCTCACTTACATAATCATTGTATTTAATCACATGTTGATACATACTTGTTGGTTTCCAGTATGAATTCTTAATCAAACCTCGTTTAAGCTATTTGTCCCAGCTAGACACAGATTTAGAAATATCGTTTAACATGATAGAACTTTATTATATCCAATCAAATTATTTTGGTTCGGATTCCTGACTAATTATGAACAACCCGAACATGGGAAACTTTTATGCGCCTAAGGCGGATATGCTGGACGAAAATATCGTTTGAACATGTAGTATTGATCACCCTCGTGCCTGTAAGTTATGACGGTTTACAGATGAAGTTCTGTTTAACCTTTTTGAAAATTGAAAATAAAGTTCATAGCCCGTCGACTGCTCACCATTTATAATCAATACGTAGTTTCAAAATTTTGATATAGAATTGATATGTTGTTATTATTGGTTCAGCTTACTTCACAACTGTTGATTCGTTATAGAAGTGTCGTTCAAAGAAAACATTTAATCCTTTTAGCTAATATTTATTGTTTGCTATTACTTGCTGGGCAATCAAATGCTCATCCTTGCATTAAATTAAAATGTTTTCAGCTAATCGTGGTCAACCAAAAAGTTCAGGCAAGAACAAAGGGAAAGGAAGGCTGGCAGAATAAGTTTTTGTTCTTTTATGTAATAGTTAAGCTTTATCAAGACAATGATACTTGTTAATTATCATGTAATGAATGTTTAAAGGTCGCGTACCTGGGATTAGACTCTGATATATGTAAATTAAGTTTGGTATTTATAATATTGTTATTATTATTAGTATTATTTTGCTCATAGAAATGGTATCGTGTAGCACCAAGTTCGGGTTTCAAGTACCTGAATTTGGGGGTGTCACAGCACACTGGATAGAATTTGAAACCTAAAGACCAAGGGCATGGTCTCATCTTATTGACTTCGTACAACCTCTAATCCCATGTTATTGTGTAGCTCTCAACAACAACATGTCGTAAAAGGTCTTATACACCTCGATCGGATGTCTGGATTGAAGTTCTGAAAGTTCGAGCGAAAAACACATTGCACGCGTGCACGTACTTCGAGACGACAGGACTCGCGGAGCCCGGGGCAGCCCGGGCAGCCGCATGTGCACCTGCGGCTCCCTCATCTATAAATAGAGGGCTTGGGGCAGCCATTTTAAGAAGAAAAAAGGCGAGAAAGCCCTATCCAATTTGTTCTGTACACACCATATCTTGAGTGCTTTCTCATTTTAAACATTTGTGAGCTTATATTTGGCTACTTTTTTTATTGGCGGGAGCCGAGTGTTCATCCATTTAAAGCTATTGAAGTCTTCTTTGGCAGTTCACTGTAAGCCTTGTTACTTCATTTAAAGCCTTTTCCACACTTATTGCACACACAGTTGTTCATGTTGAGTCGTGTTGTGTGCGTGTGTCTGAACTTTGGTCCGTGGTTTTCTATTTCTATAATATATATATATATATATCAGATAATTATCGAGTTTATATTTAATAAAACTCTATTTTGTATCTTTAATAGTATTATAGAAAATTTAAATAGCAGTCATATTATTTTTCATAGACTTAAAATAATAATTATTATAATTTATCATGATTTTTTAAACACTGGAATCATTTTTAAAAGATTTAAATATTGAATAATTCTATTATCATTAATATTTAAATAATATTATATTATTAATGAAATCCTTGCCAAAATATTAAAGTTACTTATAATAACTCAAAATATTTTTAAAATATTTTTATTCCCCTTAAATGATTTTTAAAATATTAAAAATTATTTTTAAATAATTACCAATAATATTTAAATATTAATTTATTACTCATCAAAATAATAAAAGTCATTTATTATTACTTAGAATATTTTTAAATCATTTATATCCTTTTTAAATGATTTTTAAATTAATAAAACCATTTTAAACTATTTATTTAATACCGTAATTAAATAAATCTAATATCATTAATATTAAATTATTAATAAAATTTTCCTTAAAATATTAAAAGTTACATTTTATAACTTAAAATATTTTTAAACACTTTATTATCATATAAAATAATTTTTAATATAATAAAATCATTTTTAATCAATTTATTTAATACATTTATTAAATAAATTTAATATCATTATTATTCAAATAAATAATAATATTTATGAAAAATATGTCAAATTATTAAAAGTTAATATTTATAACTTAAAATAATATTTAAAACTAATTTTAGAATTTTTAGAAATTAATTACTATTTTTAAATGATTTTTTTAGAAATTAAAATAATTAAAATTAATAAAACTGTCGCTATAGCCTTTAGCGACATAAAATGTCGCCTATTGCGTTCTTGAGTCTCAAGAACATTCATATGCAGTGATAAAAGGTCCTAGGTTTGACCATCAATAATTCAGCTAACTAATGTTCAGATCTTATAGTGTTAATGTAACACTACATGTAACAACAACTAATAAGGTCATACTGAAAGTAGTATACACACAAGCCAATCATGTTTGATGATAAAGCATATACTTTATAACAATCCTATTCATTTATTAATAAAAATTATTAATTTATTAAAGGCTTTTAATTATCTACATGATGCTGCTTTATAATATTTGATAAACCCATAGTTTTAAGCAATGCTTTTAGAATAATGATGATGATCATTCTAATGAGATCTAAATTCTTAGAAAGCTTAAAATTAAAATAGGTCTCAATCGTTGGATTACTAAATTGGGGATTAGTGAATCTGGATAGATTGGTACATACGTTGCTTGCTCATTGGATGAGGATGATTGATCTCATGATCATTTGTGTGGAGATACTAAAGCAAGTATGTGGGTGCTTATTACAGAATAAGTTTACTGAACGTGGCTCGCTAAGGAATACCTAATGGAGTTTTACTTGCCTGTCAATAGGAATTCCTGTAGTGATAGTAGTACAAGTGATTCTTGGACTTGAGATCATCATAGTATCTTGTGTATGATGAGTTATACTTTGACTTATTTCCCAAGGCCCTTACGGTATATCAAAGGGTATGCTTGGGTATAATAAGTTGTACATGGAGATAATGTATGATCAATAAAGAATCCATCACTTCTAATAAAAGAAGAGAAATGTCATATGTGATTCGATAAATGACAACCCAGTAGTCATTGGCTAAGGCAAAATAAAATTAGAAAGGAGTTTCTAATTTGTATTATTTTGAGTTGTGCATTTAAGAGTCGAAATGCTTATAATTAAATAAAATAAGACTTGACAGTAATTCTATGTCTTATATTTAATTGGGACATTGTATGGTGGAAGGATTGAATTGTACGGTAACTATTTACTCAAATGTTCTTTTATGATTAATGTTGAAATCTATATTATCAAGAAAGTCGTTAATCGCTAGGGAGGCTTATCCCTATTGTAGAATAAATATTATTTATATAAATAAATTAATAGCTTAATTTTTTTATTTAAATAAGATTAGAATTGTTCTAATTGATTTATTCACAACCGGTTTAATATGAAGAACCTAAATGGTCACACCATAAAAGGAAGAATAATTATTTAAGAAGCAAATGACATAATCATAATAATAAGTTAAGTATATTTAATTTAATCTATGGTGATAGAATAAATTAAATAGCTTAATATTTATTATTTAATATTTTGGAAATATTAAATATAAATTAATAAGAGGAGTCTTATTATTATTATTATTATTATTATTATTATTATTATTATTACTTGTAAGACCCCGAATTTTATGAAATAAAAGTATTCAATTTTTCTTATAATTACTATTTAGTAAATGATTAAATTGATAAATGTTAAAGTTAAGGGTGATATATGAATTTTTTTCAAAATACACAAGTGGTTATAAAATATTCATTGTTGTCGGGGAATTTTCGTTTGGTCGTAGAATATTCTTTCTGTCGGAGAATATTCGTACGACGGCGCAGCTATTTGTGGGCCCCATAACAGAATAACTGTCGGATGAAGATAACGACAAAAATTTAGTTTTTATAAATAACGGCATAGTTGTTACCATTAACACTGTTGGAATACCCGGTGGTTAAAACACAGTAATACGCATTGTTGCACAGTAGCACACGGTATTGCGCCAATTATTGATTTTTACGTAAGAAGGCATTACTCAATAATTGTTACAGTAATTACTGTTCAGTATTTTATTTTATTGATTCAATAATTGTTGCGTTGATATTTTATATTATTGTTGTTTTAATAATTGTCACTACACAGTATTTTCTATTATCGAAGCAATAATTCATATTATATGAATAATATTATTAGATAACATTATTGGCAATGTCTAGAAAGTTCTGTCTAAGGAGAGGTTTGGTCATCTAATTGCGCGCCAGTAAGGAGAGATCCTTATTGGAAAGCTCCCTCTTTCCTAGGAACGGCCTGGTTGCTAGTACTGTGATTCTGTAATATTATTTGTGTATAATTAATTATTGATTTATATGATGAGAAAAATATTGATTTTATGTGGATATGGATGGAGAAAAATTTTAATGTGACAATTGTTGAAAATTAATATTTTATTTTTTCTGATAAAATAATTCATTTAAATATATTATTTTAATAATATATTAATGGTGATATTTTTACAATGAATGTGGGATATATAAATAAATGAGAAAGAGTATTTTTGTTGGATTAAATGTTTAACACATGTTTTGTGTGTTGGTGGACACAATTCTTGACCGAAAATTTATTATAGACTGTAAAATCTCCCGTTTGTGGATTTCGGTCAATTTCTGTTTGGAATTTGGAAAAACTTTCTTCTGCAAAGTTGTAGAGAATTGAATTTCCTATAAAAAATCGCTAGATTCGAATTTTCTGATAAAAGGGCTATTTATTATAAATTATTGAAGTTCCGAAGTTCCGAAATAATTGATTTTTGGAAGTTTTATTTATTTTTATTAACAAAAACGTTTTTTACACTTTGGTGGCCCCCACTTTCACATGTTGATGGCTGAATCCAGATTTTCAAAGGTGGGCTAAGGAAAATTTATAATTATATTATTATTTTATTAAATTTTCTGCTTTGGTGTTCTAAGCAATTTCCTATAAATAGGGTGCTTAGGTTAGAATTGAAAATCACACCAGAAACTGAAGTTTTCTCTCAATTTCTCTCTCCATATTATCGAGTGTATTCTTGTGAGTATTTTGATATCTTGAGTGTTGCTATACGGTGCAAGTTTGTTCAGCGTTATTCCAGTCAGGAGTACTGCTCTTTTGAGGTAAGGGATAGTAAGGGATAGTAAGGGATATTGTCGTAAGGGATTGTAAGGGATGGTAAGGGCTGTTATTTTATTCGAAAATGATATTATTTCTTCAATATCATTATGCCAAAATATTGGTTGAAAATTTTTATCAAATTTAAAATTTTTCATGTCGGGGTTACTATTCATAAGTTACTATTCATGAGTTACTATTTATGAGTTACTATTCATGAGTTACTATTCATGAGTTACTATTCACGAGTTATTATTCATGAGTTAGTATTCACGAGTTACTATTCATGAGTTACTATTCATAAGTTACTATTCACGAGTTACTATTCACGAGTTACTATTCACGGGTACTATTCATGACAAAATTGGTTTCTTTTTCTAACCAAATTATAGTTGATTTATGAATATTACTCTAGAGATTAAAATTATATATTGATTATATTGTTTTTATATATAACATTTTATAACCCTTATGTTGAAATTCTCTTTCACTAGAGTGTAAAGATGGGTAGATTATTAGTATGATCATGACTAGGGTTCTCTTTGGCCAGTAGTGAAAAGTTGAATTGTGACTGGTATGATCATGACCATTGAATTTATATTGAATATCTTTAGCTTAAGTGAAAATGTGAATTTATCAACATGGTTATAATTATTGTTTATATAAATTCTGAAATGATTATGTATTTCTTTGATATATGAATGTCTTTGGCATGTAGGGCAAAGATGACTTGTTGTTGAATATCTTTGGCATGTAGTGTAAAGATGAATTGTTGATGAATATCTTTGGCCCGTGGTGCAAAGATGAATTTATTAGTATGATTATGAACAGGAACTGTGATTTGGTATAACCATGATCTTTGGTGTTTCAGGTAAAGACAAGTGATGAAAATTATCTTGTTCTGGATGAGAAGAGGAATTTAGAACTACAAATATGATTATGAGTTATACATGTGATTGTGGACAAGAATTGTTGATTGGTGTTACAGGGATAAAACATTGTTGGTGGACTTTTAACATGGAGAAGATAATAGACTTTGTAGTCTATTTGACTCTTCTAATGGATTGCTCGTTCCGCTGTAACTATGGTTGAAAAATTTTATCATCTACCATATGTTCTAAATCTCTGATTTAATTCTGTTGAAGGCTATTGATAATTTAATTATCTTTAGTCATGATATTCTTTACTGAGCTAGTTGTGCTCACCCTTCTGTTTCACAATTCCTTTCAGGTAATAAGAGTGTAGCTGGGTCGAGCGGGGGTAACAGGAGAATAGAACGGTGGTCATCATTTAGTAGTTATATTTGGTGAATCGTCTAGGGTGAGGCGAACCCAACGTTGGAATGGTATTTTGCCACTATCATACAAGATGTCTAATGATATACAATCTCGTGTCATCATAAGACAGGGATGTGCTCATCCACTTGCTGAGTATATTTACGAGCACTACTTATATAATCTTGGTGTTTATTTGAAGTATAATTCTCAATTAGAGACAGTGGAGATAATGATAAGTCAAGAGAAGACTCACCATTGGGAAGAATATGATAGTAACCTTCTTATTTTTCTTTGGGGTCTATTGGGTAAACCAAGGATAATTCTGTGGCCATATGATATCTATCATAACCTAGAAGCATGGCCTCCCATGTACGAGGGTTTCCTTGAGCACTTCCCAAAGATTCTAATTTCTAAAACAGTTTTTGACTATACCTTTATGTAAGGTGTCATTGTGACGTGCTATCCAAGGTTGGGACATGAGTCACAGTTGGTATATATTTGTACCCAAACTCATAGCATATGTGTTGTTGTATTTTTTTACGATAATTGTTGTAATAAAGTTGTAGTTGTTATCTGTACCATGTATTTGGCGACTCAAAATGGGTTGGATGGAATGGACCTGTTTTTTGGGGGCGTAACATTACTACTACTACTACTACTATTATTATTATTTAATTTCTAAAGGAGTTTGGGAATTAATTAATAAAAGTACTCTCATATATTCCTAATAGTATTAGGAGATTAATTAATTAAAAGAGTTTAATTAATTATTCCTAATAAGATTAGGAGCCTAATTAATTAAAGGAGTTTAATTAATTAAAATAAAACTCAATTCCTTAATTGTTAAGGAGGGTTGTCTACATCTATAAATAAGACGAGTCTTATTATGGGTGGTAGTTGTTGACTTTTTCATAACATACGTGATTCCAATAGTTGGGAGAGTATCCCATTTTCTATGAGAGATAGAAAAATTAGGGTTTTGTCAAACACCCTTCTTCCTGAATATTTCTTCTTCCTTGGTGGATCACCTCTAGAGGCCAAACACTTGGGTGACTAACGTTGGTCAAAAGAAGTAACCAAACAAGGTGGATTCAAGTTGAACGCGAAAAAGATTAGAGGTGAACTTGTACCTGAAGAAGCACAAATCTTCAATGATATGATTCTTTTTCTTCATATTTTTGTTTAATTAATAATTGTGCATAAAGGGTGATCCATGTATATAGTTTGTAAAATTTTAAACTCTAATTTTCCATGCTTCTGCTAATTTTGTGCAATTTGATTGTGTTCATGAATCTTACAAACCTAACAGTGGTATCAGAGCCCAACCTTTATGCGAATTATTAATTTTTTTTAATTTGATATGTATATTGATATGTGTTTAGAATAATTTAATTGGCATAATTTGTTGTATAAATTTTTTTAAAAAAAGGTCGTTATCAAAATTCGCGATATTCGTGATTTGGTGAATTCCGTGATTTGGTGGCAACGTTTACTATATATATATATATATATATATATATATATATATATATATATATATATATATATATATATATATATATATATATATATATATATATCAAGAGCATTTCTCTTAAATAATATTTCTCCTTAAATAACACTCTTTTATTAAAACTGCGTCGTTTTGCAGTGACTTAAAAGAGAGTGGTCCCACTTGTTTTCCTTTTATTTATAAAAATGTCACCCGCAGTCACTCCAAAACGACGTAATTTGAATAAAGAAGTGCTATTTAAGGAGGAATGTTATTTAAAAAGAATGCTCTTGATCCTTGCTCTATATATATTTAACCTAATAATTTTAATCTTAAAATAAAAAGTTTGTTTTAATATTAAAATAAAGAGTTTATTTTAATTTTAAAATTGAATTTTATGCTAACTAATTAGAGTTAAAATTGGTTTCTATGATAACTAATTGGAGTTAAAATTGGAATCTATGTTTTCTTAAATAAAGGAGTTTATTTGTGAATAGAAAAGAGAATCCGTTTTTCCTTTAATAAAGGAGTTATTTTTTTTTACTAGGAATTGGATTCCATATTTAATTAAAATAAATGAGTTTATTTTGATTAAAGAATTTGATTAAAATAAAATAGTTTATTTTTTTCAAAATTGTATAATTTAAAATAAAAGAGGTTTATATTGATTTAAATTTAGATTAAAATAAATGAGTTTATTTTGATTCAAAATTAGATTTTATACTAACTAAATTTGTCCATTAAATGATATAAATATATATATTGAATGTTTATTATTCATGAGATGAATGTTATTTATTGATGCATATGGTGATGTGTATGATAATAAATGAGATTGATTATGGATTATTGACCAATGTGATTGGATTTTATTTTAGTTGGATGCGTGAATGTATGAGTTTTATTAAATGGAGTCTGCGTATCTTGTCTTCTCTAATTTTTGTTAATATAAATTGTATCTCCCTCCTATTTACTTCCCCTGGACTGCTGATCAATGTTTTTATTTATTTTAAATAGTTTTGTAATAGGAATAGATAGAATTAATTTTGAAGAATTGGAGATCAAGGAGCAAGGAGCGCTTGAAGACCCATTTGTAATGGAGCTCGGGCTTAAATATAATAGTTATATTTAAATATTAATTCTTGCACCCATAGGGTTTGACCGTTTAGTTCACTTGGTGGGTCTAGTGAACCAAACTAGAATAAAAGTCCATAATCAATCCGGGTAGAATATAGTATTCTATATGTGCATGCTTATACTATATAATTAATATGACGCTTATTATATATATATATGTTCGCTAAACAAAATGAGACAAATTAATTACATGCAAACCCCTCAAATTTTTTATATTAAGTCCTAAGCGTTCAAAGATATTTGGAATATTGAACGTTGCCTTCTAGCATGATAAAAAATAATAGAGTATCAATTAATTATTATAAGTTTGTTGTGTCACCACAATGCTTATCTTAATTCTTTGCTATGTTAATTTTATCACATTTGATGCTTATAAAGAAAATTGAACAATATTATTTTGTTGTGTCACCACAAGGGCAATATTTTTCTTTTTTGAATATATGAAAGTGCTAGGTTGGACTTAACTTAGATAATTTTGATTCGGATGTGCCACAACTTGATCAAAATAATCTAAGAGGCAAAATATAAGAAGTTGCATAGTTGATGTAATTGACAAGAGTTGTCTACCTATTTATTTATATATAGTTTGTTATGTCACCACAATGCTATATACATTTGAAATGGGATCCTTATTCTCACTAGCAAATTATTAATTAGATTTTGCCGAACTATATATGTGAGGGTAATATAGTTTGATGAAAATAGTGGGAGATACCAATTTAAAATAAGACCTAATTTATTTTGGTAATTAATAAAAGAATGTATGCTAAAATGTTGTTACGAACAAATTCATTTACATAATTTTACAATGTCTAAATTACTATCACTGTGAAACATATTAGATGTTAATTAACCGGACCGATTTACTCGGATTGGTTAAGGAAATTGAGAATAGTTCTCATGGCTGAAAAGCTATTGTAAGACCCTAACTTTTTATAAATAAAACTAAATTTCTCTATTTATTATTTTGAAATAGTAAGGGTTGATTTGATTAATGTAGTTAGTTATGGGTAAAATACATAAATATTTCAAATAAACAAGTGGTTATAAAATATTCATTTTATCGGGGAATATTCATTTGGTCGTGGAATATTTTTACTGTCGGGGAATATTCGTACGACGGCGCAGCCTTGTATGGGTCCCATAACGAAAACCGATTGGATGAAGAAAACGATGAGTATGAGTTTTTATAAATAACGGCATAGTTGTTACTGTTAACACTGTTGGAATACCCGGTGGTTAAAACACAGTAATACGCTGTATTGCACAGTAGCTCACGGTATTGAACTAATTATTGATTCTTGCGTAAGAAGGCACTACTCAATAATTGTTACAATAATTACTGTTTAATATTTTATTTTATTGATTCAATAATTGTTGCGTTGATATTTTATATTATTGTTATTTTAATAATTATCACTGCAAAATATTTCCATTATCATATCAATAAATCATATTATTTTAATAATATTATTAGATAACATTATTGGTAATGTCTAGAAATTTCTATCTAAGGAGAGGTTTGGTCACCTAATTGCGCGCCAGTAAGGAGAAATCCTTATTGGAAAGCCCCCTCTTTCCTAAGAACGATCTAGTTGTCAATATTGTGATTCTGTAATATTATTTGTGAATAATTAATTATTGATTTATATGATAAGAAAAATATTTATTTATGTGGATATAAATGGAGGAATTTTTAGAAAAGTAACAACTGTTGAAAATTGATTTTTTATCTTTTCTGATTAAAATAATTCATTTAAATATATTATTATATTTTAATAATATAATAATGGTGATATTTTTACAATAAATGCGTGATATATGAATAAATGAGGAGGAAGAGTATTTTTGTTACATAAAATGTTTAACACATGTTTTGTGTGTTGATGGACCCCATTTTTGACTGAAATTTGATTATAGCCTGTAAAATCATCCGTATGTGGATTTCAGTCAATTTCTGCTTGGATTTTAGAAAAACATAAACTTACAAAAGTATAGAGAATTGAATTTTCTATGGAATGGACATAAGATTCAAATTTTTCTGATAAAAGGACTATTTATTATGAATTATTAAAGTTTTGGAATAATTGATTTTTGAAATTTTAAATATTTTTTTTAATAAAAACATTTTTTGTAATTGGGTGGGCCCCAGATATGTTATAAATAGGCTGAATTCGGTTGGTCTTAGGTGGGCGTGAAAATTTTTTATTTATATTAGTATTATATTAAATTTTCTGCTTTGGTGTTATAAGCATTTTCCTATAAATAGGGTGCTTAAGTTAGAATTGAAAATCACATCAGAAACTAAAGTTTTCTCTCTCTATAATATCGAGCGTATTTTTGTGAGTATTTTGATACTATGAGTGTTGTAAGACCCCGAATTTTATGAAATAAAAGTATTCAATATTTCTTATAATTACTATTCAGTAAATGGTTAAATTGATAAATGTTAAAGTTACGGGTGATATATGAATTTTTTTTCAAAATACGCAAGTGGTTATAAAATAATCATTGTTGTCGTGGAATATTCGTTTGGTCGTAGAATATTCTTTCTGTCGGGGAATATTCGTACGACGGCGCAGCTATTTGTGGGCCCCATAACAGAATAACTGTCGGGTGAAGAAAACGACAAATTAAGTTTTTACAAATAACGGCGTAGTTGTTACCGTTAACACTGTTGGAATACCCGGTGGTTAAAATACAGTAATACGCGTTATTGCACAGTAGCACACGATATTGCACAGTAATTTTGAAATTATTGATTCTTACGTAAGAAGGCACTACTCAATAATTGTTACAGTAATTACTGTTCAATATTTTATTTTATTGATTCAATAATTGTTACGTTGAAATTTTATATTATTGTTGTTCAATAGTTATTGCTGCACAGTATTTCCCATTATCAGATCAATAATTCATATTATTTGAATAGTATTATTAGATAGCATTATTGGCAATGTCTAGAAAGTTCTGTCTAAGGAGAGGTTTGGTCATCTAATTGCGCGCCAGTAAGGAGAAATCCTTATTGGAAAGCTCCCTCTTTCCTGGGAACGGCCTGGTTGTCATAAATGTGATTCTGTAATATTATTTGTGAATAATTAATTATTGATTCATATGATAAGAAAATATTTATTTTATGTGGATATAAATGAGGGGTATATTTTTGTGGTTGAAAATGAAGGAGTTAATGTTGAGGTGTTTTATCTGTATTTTTATCGGATCGGAGGTATTGAAAATCAAATTAGGGTTTTTGAGATATTTTGCGAGGGTTATAATTTTTAATCCGACCGTTGGATCGTGGTAATTTTTGGATATGTTATGCATATATAAGTTGAGTATATGTCCACAAATTTTGAACCGTTAAAAATGAACGTATGATTTATTCTGAATTTTACGAGATGACTGGTTCAGAAATTGTTGAATTTTCGGAGTTTATCATTTTGGTGGAAAATTCTAGAATTGGTGGGCCCCACTTGTGGTTGGTGAAGAAATGTGCTGAATTATATTTCAAATGTGGTGGGTGGGAATAGTAGCAGGTAAAGCCATCAGGTTGCAGGTCAAACCTACCAAAATTTTCCTATAAATAGAGGGCTAAGTTAGAATTGAAAATCACACCAGAAACATAAGCTTTCTCTCTTTCTCTCTCTATATTATGAAGCATATTTTGTGAGTTTTTAGATACTTGGTGAGTTGCTATTCATCAGTGCAAGTTTCCTTCAGCATCATATCCGATATCCAGTCAGAAGTACTGCTCTTTTGAGGTAAGGGATAGTAAGGGATAGTAAGGGATTGTAAGGGATTGTAAGGGATTGTAAGGGATATTAAGGGATTTTAAGGGTTGTTATGATTTTCAGTTTCGTAATTTTTCTGATCTTCAAAAATTCTGAAAAAATTTGAAATGATATTTTGATGAGTTTTATTGATTGTGTCCAAAAATGATGATTTTTGGATGTATAGATTAAGAGTTATGAATTTTACGGAAAAAGACTATTTTAAAAGTAACCGCTTATAATTCCTTGTGGTTAACTCCAAAATTGATGAAATTTTTATTGGGAGTACATGTATATGATAGAAGTATACTCTGTAAATTTCAGAATTTTTAGACAAAAGTACAATTTTTGATAAATGTCTAAATATTCGGCTATTTTGGCCATATGAAAAATAGTAAATGACTTTTAAAAATTCTGAGAAAAATATATGTTCACTATGGGACTATATTATGCTAAATTCCAGAAAAGAAATATTTTTAGAACGGATTTGGTATTTTCCATGAAAATAGTCTAGTTATGAGAAAATAAATTAAATATATTATGTGAAGTAAGAAAATTGGAAAATAGGATTTTATGGCTTGAGAATCCTATATATGAGGTATATGCAGATTTTTGATGAGGGTTTTGGTTATTGATGATGAATATCTTTGGCATGTAGTGCAAAGATGGCCTGTTGATAAATATCTTTGGCCTGTAGTGCAAAGATGAACTGTTGTTGAATATCTTTGGCATGTAGTGCAAAGATGGCCTGTTGATGAATATCTTTGGCCTGTAGTGCAAAGATGAACTGTTGTTGAATATCTTTGGCCCGTAGTGCAAAGATGGTTTGTTGATGAATATCTTTGGCCCGTAGTGCAAAGATGGATTTGTTAGTATGATTATAAACAGGAATTGTGATTTGGTATAACCATGATCTTTGATGTTTCAGGTAAAGACAGGTGATGAAAATATTCTTCGTCCTAGGTGCGACGAAAAATTTATAGTCACAATTATGATTATGAGTTATTCATATGATTGTGGAAAGGAACTGTTGAGTGATGTTACATGGATAAACATTGTTGATGGATTTTTAACATGGAGAAGATAATAGACTTTATAGTCTATTTGACTCTTCTAATGGAGTGCTCGTTCCGCTGCAACTATGGTTGAAATTTTTATCATTTACCATATGTTCTAAATCTCTGATTTATTATTGATGAAGGCTATTGATAATTTAATTATCTTTAGTCATGATATTCTTTACTGAGCTAGTTGTGCTCACCCTTTTGCTTCACAATTCCTTTCAGGTAATAAGAGTGTAGCTGGGTCGAGCGAGGGTAACGGGGAAATAGAACGGTGGTCTCTAGCTGTGGATGTTCTCCCGAAGCAGTATAGAAAAGTTCATTTAGTAGTTATATTTGGTGAATCCAATAGGGTAAGGTGTACCCAACGTTGGAAGGGTGGTTTGCCACTATCATACAAGATGTCTAATGACATACAACCTCGTGTCATCATAGGACAGGGTTGTGCTCATCCACTTGCTGAGTATATCTATGGGCACTACCTATATAATCTTGGTGTTTGTTTGAAATATAATTCTCAATTTGAGACAGTGGAGATAATGATAAGTCAAGAGAAGACTCACCATTGGGAAGAATATGATAGTAATCTTCTCGTTTTTCTTTGGGGTCTATTGGGTCAACCAAGGATAATTCTGTGGCCATATGATATCTATCATAACCTAGACGCGTGGCCTCCCATGTACGAAGGTTTCCTTGAGCACTTCCCAAAGATTCTAATTTCTAAAACAGTTTTTGACTATACCTTTATGTAAGGTGTTATTGTGAGGTGATGTCCACGATTGGAACATGAGTCACATTTGGTATATATTTGTATCCAAACTCACAGCATATGTGTTGTTGTATTTTGCACGATAATTGTTGTAATAAAGTTGTAGTTATTTTCTGTACCATGTATTTGTCGACTCAGAATAGGTTGGATGGAATGGACCTATTTTGGGGTTGTCACAGGTGGTATCAGAGCTTAGGGATATGATCTCTGGCGGAGATCGGGGAATATAACTAGGAGGGGAGAGATGAGTAAATCCTTCGCTAGTGTGTCCTACCTAAGCTTATTTGTTGGTCAGTCATAATATCGGGATATTATGTGATATGTTAATTTGTTCAATTAACCCTTGTTTTGAAGCTGTATTCTAGAATGATATTTGAAATACAGGAGATGAGCAATGGAGAAATTATGATGACAGGAAAGATGGAATTTGAAATGAAAGGAAGGTATTCACAACTCTTTGAAATACCAGGTACGTAAATTTCGGGGACGAAATTTCATAAGGAGGGGAGATTGTAAGACCCCGAATTTTATGAAATAAAAGTATTCAATATTTCTTATAATTACTATTCAGTAAATGGTTAAATTGATAAATGTTAAAGTTACGGGTGATATATGAATTTTTTTTCAAAATACGCAAGTGGTTATAAAATAATCATTGTTGTCGTGGAATATTCGTTTGGTCGTAGAATATTCTTTCTGTCGGGGAATATTCGTACGACGGCGCAGCTATTTGTGGGCCCCATAACAGAATAACTGTCGGGTGAAGAAAACGACAAATTAAGTTTTTACAAATAACGGCGTAGTTGTTACCGTTAACACTGTTGGAATACCCGGTGGTTAAAATACAGTAATACGCGTTATTGCACAGTAGCACACGATATTGCACAGTAATTTTGAAATTATTGATTCTTACGTAAGAAGGCACTACTCAATAATTGTTACAGTAATTACTGTTCAATATTTTATTTTATTGATTCAATAATTGTTACGTTGAAATTTTATATTATTGTTGTTCAATAGTTATTACTGCTCAGTATTTCCCATTATCAGATCAATAATTCATATTATTTGAATAGTATTATTAGATAGCATTATTGGCAATGTCTAGAAAGTTCTGTCTAAGGAGAGGTTTGGTCATCTAATTGCGCGCCAGTAAGGAGAAATCCTTATTGGAAAGCCCCCTCTTTCCTGGGAACGGCCTGGTTGTCATAAATGTGATTCTGTAATATTATTTGTGAATAATTAATTATTGATTCATATGATAAGAAAATATTTATTTTATGTGGATATAAATGAGGGATATATTTTTGTGGTTAAAAATGAAGGAGTTAATGTTGAGGTGTTTTATCTGTATTTTTATCGGATCGGAGGTATTGAAAATCAAATTAGGGTTTTTGAGATATTTTGCGAGGGTTATAATTTTTAATCCGACCGTTGGATCGTGGTAATTTTTGGATATGTTATACATATATAAGTTGAGTATATGTCCACAAATTTTGAACCGTTAAAAATGAACGTATGATTTATTCTGAATTTTACGAGATGACTGGTTCAGAAATTGTTGAATTTTCGGAGTTTATCATTTTGGTGGAAAATTCTAGAATTGGTGGGCCCCACTTGTGGTTGGTGAAGAAATGTGCTGAATTATATTTCAAATGTGGTGGGTGGGAATAGTAGCAGGTAAAGCCATCAGGTTGCAGGTCAAACCTACCAAAATTTTCCTATAAATAGAGGGCTAAGTTAGAATTGAAAATCACACCAGAAACATAAGCTTTCTCTCTTTCTCTCTCTATATTATGAAGCATATTTTGTGAGTTTTTAGATACTTGGTGAGTTGCTATTCATCAGTGCAAGTTTCCTTCAGCATCATATCCGATATCCAGTCAGAAGTACTGCTCTTTTGAGGTAAGGGATAGTAAGGGATAGTAAGGGATTGTAAGGGATTGTAAGGGATTGTAAGGGATATTAAGGGATTTTAAGGGTTGTTATGATTTTCAGTTTCGTAATTTTTCTGATCTTCAAAAATTCTGAAAAAATTTGAAATGATATTTTGATGAGTTTTATTGATTGTGTCCAAAAATGATGATTTTTGGATGTATAGATTAAGAGTTATGAATTTTACGGAAAAAGACTATTTTAAAAGTAACCGCTTATAATTCCTTGTGGTTAACTCCAAAATTGATGAAATTTTTATTGGGAGTACATGTATATGATAGAAGTATACTCTGTAAATTTCAGAATTTTTAGACAAAAGTACAATTTTTGATAAATGTCTAAATATTCGGCTATTTTGGCCATATGAAAAATAGTAAATGACTTTTAAAAATTCTGAGAAAAATATATGTTCACTATGGGACTATATTATGCTAAATTCCAGAAAAGAAATATTTTTAGAACGGATTTGGTATTTTCCATGAAAATAGTCTAGTTATGAGAAAATAAATTAAATATATTATGTGAAGTAAGAAAATTGGAAAATAGGATTTTATGGCTTGAGAATCCTATATATGAGGTATATGCAGATTTTTGATGAGGGTTTTGGTTATTGATGATGAATATCTTTGGCATGTAGTGCAAAGATGGCCTGTTGATAAATATCTTTGGCCTGTAGTGCAAAGATGAACTGTTGTTGAATATCTTTGGCATGTAGTGCAAAGATGGCCTGTTGATGAATATCTTTGGCCTGTAGTGCAAAGATGAACTGTTGTTGAATATCTTTGGCCCGTAGTGCAAAGATGGTTTGTTGATGAATATCTTTGGCCCGTAGTGCAAAGATGGATTTGTTAGTATGATTATAAACAGGAATTGTGATTTGGTATAACCATGATCTTTGATGTTTCAGGTAAAGACAGGTGATGAAAATATTCTTCGTCCTAGGTGCGACGAAAAATTTATAGTCACAATTATGATTATGAGTTATTCATATGATTGTGGAAAGGAACTGTTGAGTGATGTTACATGGATAAACATTGTTGATGGATTTTTAACATGGAGAAGATAATAGACTTTATAGTCTATTTGACTCTTCTAATGGAGTGCTCGTTCCGCTGCAACTATGGTTGAAATTTTTATCATTTACCATATGTTCTAAATCTCTGATTTATTATTGATGAAGGCTATTGATAATTTAATTATCTTTAGTCATGATATTCTTTACTGAGCTAGTTGTGCTCACCCTTTTGCTTCACAATTCCTTTCAGGTAATAAGAGTGTAGCTGGGTCGAGCGAGGGTAACGGGGAAATAGAACGGTGGTCTCTAGCTGTGGATGTTCTCCCGAAGCAGTATAGAAAAGTTCATTTAGTAGTTATATTTGGTGAATCCAATAGGGTAAGGTGTACCCAACGTTGGAAGGGTGGTTTGCCACTATCATACAAGATGTCTAATGACATACAACCTCGTGTCATCATAGGACAGGGTTGTGCTCATCCACTTGCTGAGTATATCTATGGGCACTACCTATATAATCTTGGTGTTTGTTTAAAATATAATTCTCAATTTGAGACAGTGGAGATAATGATAAGTCAAGAGAAGACTCACCATTGGGAAGAATATGATAGTAATCTTCTCGTTTTTCTTTGGGGTCTATTGGGTCAACCAAGGATAATTCTGTGGCCATATGATATCTATCATAACCTAGACGCGTGGCCTCCCATGTACGAAGGTTTCCTTGAGCACTTCCCAAAGATTCTAATTTCTAAAACAGTTTTTGACTATACCTTTATGTAAGGTGTTATTGTGAGGTGATGTCCACGATTGGAACATGAGTCACATTTGGTATATATTTGTATCCAAACTCACAGCATATGTGTTGTTGTATTTTGCACGATAATTGTTGTAATAAAGTTGTAGTTATTTTCTGTACCATGTATTTGTCGACTCAGAATAGGTTGGATGGAATGGACCTATTTTGGGGGCGTCACAAGTGTTGCTATACGGTGCAAGTTCTTTCAGTACTATATCTAGTATTTCAGTTAAAAGTACTGTCTTTCTGAGGTAAGGGATGTTATTTTTTTTATAAATGATAGTATTTCTTTTAATATCATTATGCTGGAATATTGGTAAGATTTTTCTTGTGAAATTCTTGTCTTTTTGTGTCGGGGTTACTATTCACATACACGACATTATTCACGTATATGGCACTATTCATGAATACGACACTATTCACCGAAAAACAAAATTTTCTTTTCTTTGTCTCAAATGTCTATTTTTGTTACTAGCTTTGATTGTATCCATATTTTGATCTTTATTCTTGAATTTTACTCCACTATGGTATATTATGGGTTATTTTTGAACATGGATAAACCAAAGTACGAATCCCTAATATTTATTCTTTTGTCTCACTGGATTCGTTTTCTTTAAAATATTTTTCATCATCATCAGTCCTAAATGATGATATTACTGAATATCTTTGGCTTGTAGTGCAAAGATGAATGATTAACTGATGAATATCTTTGGCCCGTAGTGCAAAGATGAACAGGTGTTTCGATGAACATGGCCAACTAGTGATACAAATGAATATCTTTGGCCTGTAATGCAAAGATAAATATTTGATTCAAGATGTATATTGATTGATGTTACATGGATAAAATATTGATGATGAACTTTTAAATCTTAGAAGATAGTAGAATTCATTCTCTACTTAACTCTTCTAATGGATTGATGTTTCCGCTGCAGTTGTTGATCCAAAATTTGTTTTCTATTATATTCTATTAGATTTTTCCCTGTTGAAGACTAACGATAATTTATTCTATATTATCTTAGTCATAATATTCTTTACTGGGCTAGTTGAGCTCACCCTTTTCCTTTTTGTTCTATTTTTCTTCTCAGGAAGCGAGAATATAGCGGGAAGTAGTCGAGGTGTGGAGTGATGTTCCAAGGCAGTTGTTATAGTAGTCCTCACTATTTTGTAAATAGTGTATCAATAACTGTAATGAGTACTTATTTGAGTGTGGATATTGTCTAGAAGATAATATTTGTTTTTAAACTCACAGTTTATGTGTTGTCGTATTTTGCACGACAATAATATTAATAAAGTTGTAGTTATTTCTGTACCATGTATTTGGCGACTCAGAATGGGTGATGTATACCATTTTGGGGGAGTCACAGTTGGTATCAGAGCTTAGAGATATGGTCTCTGGTGGAGATCGGGGAATAGAACTAGGAAGGGAGAGACGAGTAAATCCTTCGCTAGTGTGTCCTACCTAAGCTTATTTGTTGACTGGTCTTAATATAGGGATATTATGTGATCTGTTAATTTCTTTAATTAACCCTTATTTTATGGCAGTATTTGAGAATGACAACTGAGAATGTTAACAATGGAGTAAGTGAGACTGTGGAGACACCTTTAATCACCAATCCGGAGAACGTGCAATAGGACAACAATGTTCCTCCTGTAAACAATATCACTGATCAGACGATGAACGATGGGATGTTTAGAAGCTTTTTGTAGTTCATGTAAAATTAGACGAGGGAGACTCGTGTACAAAATACGGGTGGAAATGATAACAACGCGCGGTTTGTCACAGCTAAGCAGTTCAAAGAGTTGGGACCACCAGAATTCTGGGAAAAACCAGATCCGATTAAGGCAGAAACGTAAGTCAAGCAAATTACCAAGATATTCGATGTCTGGGGATGCACGGAGGAACATAAGGTTCCATTCGCCACCTTTATGTTCCGTGGTGGGGCAGATTACTGGTGGGAGTTTGTGAAGCGTACCCAGCCTACCGCACTTAACATGTCTTAGGAAACATTTTAGAAACTGTTTAATGATAAGTACATTTTTGAAAGTATTCGTCATATGAAGGAGGTAGAGTTTATTAGACTGGAATAAAACAACATGACGGTGTCCTAGTATGAGGCAAAGTTCGCAGAATTATCTAGGTTTGCACCTCATTTGGTAGAGAATGAGGAACGAATGACACGGATGTTTCTGAGAGGTCTAAAACCCGAGATTCGGCAATATCTTATCTCTCATAAATTTTCTTTATATTCAGATGTTGTAAACAGGGCTCAATTATTAGAGCGAGATAATTAGTATGTTCAACCGAGGGACCATAACCAGCGTCATACCGGTGACAGCAGTCATCGGAGAAACGATAACCAGCAGGGAAAGAAAAATACGGACAAAGGCGGTAACCACTCTAGTGGTAATCATGGCCATGAAAATAGAAGAAGCGAGCCGAGGGGAGATTTTAAAAAGAGGAGATTTAGCAATGACAATGTGAAGACGTCAGCACCAGTATCAACTGGTTCTAAGGGAGGAGAACGACCACCGATCGTATGCTATAAATGTGGAAAAGAGGGACACATCAGCCCAAACTGTCCACAATAGTTTAAGGTATGTTAAAATTGTTAAAAGGAAGGACATATTGCTCTAGATTGTACTGTAGCAAAACCAAGTCTAGCAAGGATGGTGACTCAAAAGGTTGTCCCAGACAAGGCAAAGTCAGCGGTTCCTGGAAGAGCGTTTGTCGTGACTGGCCAAAATACGAGGAACCTAAACGAGGTGATCATGGGTAAGCTAATCATAAACTCTTGCGAAGTTTATACCTTACTAGATACCAGTTCTATCCATTCATTTATCTCTCCTACTTGTGCTCAACGTTTAAACTTGACTCAAGAGAAATTAGACTTTGAATTATCTGTGGAGACTCCGTTAGGAGAAACTTTTATTACATCAACTGTTTATAAATCTTGTTTGATCCAAGTTGGCACCATCACATTACCTGTGGATCTTATCTCTTTAAAGATACTTGCTTTTGATGTGATTTTAAGGATTGATTGGTTAACTACTCATCATGCCAAAAATTGATTGTTTTCGTAAGGTTATTAGTTTTCATATTCCTAACCAACTTGTTATGCGAATTCAAGCAACCAAACCACTAAAGTCAATTACTGTTATATCAAGCCATAAAGCCATTCGTTTATTAAAAAATAGATGTCAAGCTTTCTTAGTACATGTTATAAATTTGAATAAAGACACGTCAGATTTGAATAATATTTCTGTTATTAGTGACTTTCCTGACGTATTTCTTGAAGAACTTCCCGATCTACCCCCAGAACATGAAGTTGAATTCCTTATTGATCTTGAACCTGGTACAAAACCCATTTCTAAAATCCCATATCGAATGACTCCTATTGAACTCCAGGAGTTAAAGGTCCAACTACAGGAGTTGTTAGACATCGGTTTCATTCGTCCTAGTACATCTCCATAGGGTGCTCCTGTTTTATTCGTAAAGAAGAAAGACGGGAGTATGCGACTTTGTATTGACTACCGAGAATTGAACCATATCACCATTAAGAATAGTTATTTGCTACCTCGCATTGATGACATGTTTGACCAATTGCAAGGAGCATAATTCTTTTCAAAGATCGATCTTCATTCTGGATATCATCAGCTGAAGATTAGAACTGAGGATATTCCAAAGACTACTTTTAGAACTCGGTATGGGCATTATGAATTCCTAGTCATGTCTTTTGGATTGACTAATGCTCCTGCGGCTTTCACGGATATGATGAACCGTGTATTCAAGGAATATTTGGATAAGTTTGTTGTTGTCTTTATTGATGACATTCGTATCTATTCCAAAAGCCGTGAAGATCATGAGCACCATTTGAAGCTAGTACTTCAAAGGCTTCACAATAACAAGCTATATGCCAAGCTGAAGAAATGCGAGTTCTGGCTTGAGGAAGTAGCATTCCTTGGGCACGTGGTGTCAAAACATGGAGTATCTGTTGACCCGACAAAGATTGAAGCAATACAAAGTTAGGAGCAACCGAAGTCGGTGACTGAAGTACGTAGTTTTCTGGGTTTAGCTGGTTATTGTCGGAGATTCGTGGAAGGATTTTCTCGAATCGCTACTCCGTTAACTCAACTGACTCAGAAAGATATAAAATTCGTATGGAACGAGGAATGCTAGAAGAGTTTTCAAGAGCTTAAGAGGAGACTTATTTTGGCACCTGTACTGACAATACCATCTTATTGGGATGGATTTGTTATCTACAGTGATGGTTCGGGCAAAGGGTTAGGATGTGTTCTTATGAAACATGGGAAGGTCATAGCCTATGCCTCGCGACAACTCAAAGAATATGAGAGAAATTATCCTACTCATGATTTGGAGTTGGCAGCAGTCGTTTTCGCGTTAAAAATCTGGAGGCACTATCTATATGGGGAGAAAGTGGAGATATATTCGGATCATAAAAGCCTCAAATATTTCTTTACCCAAAAAGAACTCAATATGCTCAATATGCGGCAATGATGTTGGCTCGAGCTATTGAAAGATTACGACCATATCATTCAATCCCATCTTGGAAAAGCGAACGTGGTAGCTGACGCGTTGAGTAGAAGATCATATGCAGGAACAAGTGTGATGTTGTCAACACAAAGGTCCATTTTGTGTGATTTATAAAAGATGAAGGTAGAATTCAAGACTCCGGGGACCCATGCAATGATGTCAAGTATGCGCATAGAACTAAATTTAATCGATAAAGTTAAAGTTGCTCAAGCCACAGACCCGGAGCTGATGCGTATGAAGAATAAAGTACAAGAAGGTGCTATTCTAGAAGCAAGAATCGGTGAAGAAGGAATACTTCAAGTCAACTCCAGACTTTACGCTCCTAACGATTCTGACTTGAAACATAGAATCATGATGGAGGCACACAATACACCATTTGCAATTCATCCTGGAAGTTCCAAAATGTATCGTGATCTTCGACATACATTTTGGTGGAGCAATATGAAAAGAGAGATCGCGAAGTTTATCTCGAGGTGTTTAACTTGTCAACGTGTAAAGGCGGAGCATCAAGTGCCAAAGGCTCCATTGCAACCACTAGAGATTATGAAATGGAAGTGGGAACACATTACCATGGATTTTGTTACAGGTCTTCCTAAGGTTTCTCAAGGCATAGATGCGATTTGGGTTATTATTGATAGATTAACTAAGTCTGCTCATTTCTTGTTGATACGGGAGACTTATTCCCTTGAACGTCTTGCTCGTATGTACGTAAATGAGATTGTGAGATTGCATGGCATGCTAGTATCCATAGTTTCGGATCGTGACCCAAGATTCACTTCACGATTTTGGGCTAGCTTGCAGAAAGCTATGGGCACGGTTTTATGATTTAGTTCGACATACCATCCTCAAACGGACGGACAATCAGAGAGGACTATTCAAACTCTTGAAGATCTATTAAGACTCTGTGTCCCAGACTTCAAAGGGAGTTGGGATAAGTATTTACCATTGGTGGAATTCTCCTACAACGACAGTTACCAGGCAAGTATAGGTGTGGCTACATTCGAAGTATTGTATGGACGAAAGTGTCGCTCTCCAGTATGTTGGGATGAGGTGGGTGAAGCAACATTGTAGGGACCAGAGTTGGTACGTATTACTACAGAAAAGATATAAATAATTCGATAATGTATACAAACGACACATGATCGACAAAAGAGTTATGCGAATCCTCATCGAAAGGACGTGGAATTTAGTATTGGGGATCATGTATTGTTGCGTGTTGCTCCATGGAAGGGAGTTACAAGATTTGGGAAGAGAGGAAAGCTCAATCCACGATTTATTGGTCCATTTTAGATTCTTGACCGAGTAAGAAATGTGGCCTATAGACTCGCGTTACCTCCAAGCATGTCTCGTGTTCATAATATTTTTCACATATCTATTCTTCGTAAATATGTGAAAGACCCAAATTATATTATTGAGTTAGAATCAGACGAGATAGCCGAAGACTTAACGTACGAGGAGGTACCTGTCAAGATCTTGGATAGGAAGGAGCATGTTCTACGCACCAAGGTTATACCACAAGTTTAGGTTTTGTGGAGGAACCATGCTATTGAGGAAATGACTTTGGAGTTGGAAATAGAAATGAAAGCGAGGTACCCTCACCTTTTTAAAACACCAGGTACGTACGTCAATTTCGAGGACGAAATTTCATAAGGAGGGGAGGTTGTAAGACCCCAACTTTTTATAAATAAAATTAAATTTCTCTATTTATTATTTTGAAATAGAAAGGGTTGATTTGATTAATGTGGTTAGTTATGGGTAAAATGTACAAATATTTCAAATAAGCAAGTGGTTATAAAATATTCATTTTATCGGGGAATATTCGTTTGGTCATGGAATATTCTTATTGTCGGGGAATATTCGTAAGACAGCACAGCCTTGTGTGGGTCCCATAACGAAAAATGATTGGATGAAAAAAACGACGAGTATGAGTTTTTATAAATAACGACGTAGTTGTTACCGTTAACACTGTTGGAATACACGGTGGTTAAAACACAATAATACGCGGTATTGCACAGTAGCACACGATATTGCACCAATTATTGATTCTTACATAAGAAGGCACTATTTAATAATTGTTACAGTAATTACTGTTTAATAATTTATTTTATTGATTCAATAATTGATGCGTTGATATTTTATATTATTGTTGTTTCAATAATTGTCACTTCACAGTATTTCCATTATTAGATCAATAAATCATATTATTTTAATAATATTATTAGATAATATTATTGGCAATGTCTAGAAAGTTCTGTCTAAGGAGATGTTTGGTCACCTAATTACGCGCCAGTAAGGAGAAATCCTTATTGGAAAGCCCCCTCTTTCCTGGGAACAGCCTGGTTGTCAGTGTTGTGATTCTGTAATATTATTTGTGAATAATTAATTATTAATTTATATGATAAGAAAAATATTTATTTATGTGGATATAAATGGAGGAATTTTTAGAAAAGTGACAACTGTTGAAAATTGATATTTTATCTTTTCTGATAAAATATTTCATTTAAATATATTATTATATTTTAATAATATAATAATGTTGATATTTTTACAATGAATGTGTGATATAAGAATAAATGAGGAAGAATATTTTTGTTACAAAAAATGTTTAACACATGTTTTGTGTGATGATGGACCCCATTTTTGACTGAAATTTGATTATAGCCTGCAAAATCGTCCGTGTGTGGATTTCGGTCAATTTCTGCTTGAATTTTGGAAAAACTTAAACTTACAAAGTTATAGAGAATTTAATTTCCTATAGAATGGACATAAGATTCAAATTTTTTTGATAAAAAGACTATTTATTATGAATTATTAAAGTTCTGAAATAATTAGTCTTTGAAGTTTTAAATATTTTTTTTAATAAAAACATTTTTTGTAATTGGGTGGGCCCCACAGATGTTATAAATAGGTTGAATTCAATTGGTCTTAGGTGGGCGTGAAATTTTTTTATTTATATTAATATTATATTAAATTTTCTGCTTTGGTGTTATAAGCATTTTCCTATAAATAGGGTGCTTAGGTTAGAATTGAAAATCACACTAGAAACTAAAGTTTTCTCTCTCTATAATATCGAGCGTATTTTTGTGAGTATTTTGATACGTTGAATGTTCCTGTACGGTGCGAGTTCCTTCAGCACTATATCCAGTATTCCAGTCAGAAATACTGTCTTTTTGAGGTAAGGGATGTTACTTTTTTTATAAATGATATTATTTCTTTCAATATCACTATGCTGGAATATTGGTAAGATTTTTCTTGTGAAATTCTTGTCTTTTTGTGTCGGGATTACTATTCACGTATATAGCACTATTCACGTATACGACACTATTCACCGAAAAATAAAATTTTCTTTTCTTTGTCCTAGATGTCTATTTTTGTTTACTAGCTTTGATTGTATCCATATTTTGATCTTTATTCTTGAATTTTACTCCACTATGGTATATTATGGGTTATTTTTGAACATGGATAAACCAAAGTACGAATCCCTAATATTTGTTCTTTTGTCTCACTAGATTCGTTTTCTTTAAAATATTTTTTATCATCCTCAGTCCTAAATGATGATATTACTGAATATCTTTGGCTTGTAGTACAAAGATAAACGATTAACTGATGAATATCTTTGGCCCATAGTGCAAAGATGAACAGGTGTTTAGATGAACATGACCAACTGGTGATACAAATGAATATCTTTGGCATGTAGTGCAAAGATGAATATTTGATTCAAGATGTATATTGATTGATGTTACAATAATAAAATATTGATGATGAACTTTTAAATCTTAGAAGACAGTAGAATTCATTCTCTACTTAACTCTTCTAATGGATTGTTGTTTCCGCTGTAGTTGTTGATCTAAAATTTGTTATCTATTATATTCTATTAGATTTTTTTCTGTTAAAGACTAACGATAATTTGTTCTATATTATCTTAGTCATAATATTCTTTACTGGGCTAGTTGAGCTCACCATTTTCCTTTTTGTTCTATTTTTCTTCTTAGGAAGCGAGAATATAGCGGGAAGTAGTCGAGGTGTGGAGTGATGCTCCAAGGCAGTTGTTATACTAGTCCTCACTATTTTGTAAATAGTGTATCAATAATTGTAATGAGGACTTATTTGAGTGTGGATATTATCTAGAAGATAATATTTGTTTTTAAACTCACAGTTTATGTGTTGTCGTATTTTGTACGATAATAGTATTAATAAAGTTGTAGTTATTTCTGTACCATGTATTTAACAACTCAGAATGGGTGATGTATACCATTTTGGGGGCGTCACAGCTATCTTATGTCCTTAATACGCCTATCCCTGCAATGGTTGCAAACAATGCCTCTGAGGAAGAGATTGCTACTTTTAGAAAGTGGCAAGATGATGCACAGTTAGCTCAATACATCATGCCCGCATCTGTGAGTAACGAGCTTCAGCGTCAGCATGAAACTATTGGTGCTCTTACTATATTCCTACACATCAAATAGTTAATGGTGAGGAAAGTAGGACTAATTGATATCAGATATCTAAGGAGCTCTTTCGATCTAGAATGACCAATGACACTACAGTACATACACATGTCATAAACATGAGCAATTTGATTGAACAATTAAGACAACAGGTTTTGTCATGGATGGGGAGCTGTGCCAAGATTTGATCTTGCACTCACTCCAGGACTCCTTTCACAATTGTTGTGAATTTTTCATATGAAAAAGCTAGATATCAACTTAGCTGATTTGCTTAACATGTTGAAAAATGTTGAGAGTCAATTTTCAACAATGAAAGACCAAATTTTACTGGTAGGAGGCAAAGGATCTTCTAAAAAGAAGAACGATTCTGGGAAGGTAAATAGAAAAGACAAAAACAAAGGACAATAAGAACAAAACTGATACGGATATCAAAGGAGTTTACTTCCACTGCAATAAGCCTGGAAACTAGAAAAGAAACTGCGAGAAGTATGTTGTAGAGGCTAACCAGAAGAAGCTTAGTGAAGCTTTGGTTACAAATATAGTTTTTGTTTATGATTGAAATAAATTTTTCTTTAAGTCAAGGTTCTACTTGTGTATTGGATATCGGCTTTGGTTATCATAAATATAGATTTATGAAGTAGAAAGCTAAACAAAGATAAGTAATCCTATGTGTGGTAAATGAAGCAAAGATTGCTATATTAGCCATATGAACTTATCGTTTAGCATTGCCTACTGGCAAGTCTATTAAGTCAATAAGATGTTATTGTATTCTAGTTCTCGTTAGAAATATTATTTTCATTTTGTTGTTGGACAATAAAATCTTTGGTATTATATTTAAGAACAATTTTTGTTCTATTTATAACAATAATATTTTTATAGAACTGGAATATTGCTTAATGGATTTTGTGTACTTGACTTACATAAAAAAAAATTTATTTTGCAAATTGAACAAACTAGTATAAGAAAAGAAGATGATCATTCAAAGAGTTGAATATTTGTATTTGATGAAATACAAGTGTGAATTATTTGAATGGTTCAAAGAATTCAAAAGTGAAACAAATTGGCAAAGTATTAGGATTCTTTGATCGGATCAAGGAAGGAATACTTGTGCAATGAGTTTCTAGATCATCTCAAATGGTTTTCTCACAATGGACGCCTCCTGATACGCAATAATTGATTGATGTATTTGAAAGAAAAAATCGTACCTTGTTGGACACGGTGCGGTCCATAATGATTTTACCGACATTCCAGTATCCCTTTAGGATCATGTCCTAGAAATGACTGTATATTTATGAAAAGGTAACCTCAAAATCTAGCCCCAAGACTCTATAAGAGTTATGGATAGGGAGGATTCATAATCTTAAGTATGTTAAGATATAGGGTTGTCCAGCTTATGTGAAAAGGTTTCAAAGGATAAGTTTGGGACAAGATCTAACAAGTGTCGATTTGTGGGACATCCTAAAGTAAGTTTAGGGTATATGTTCTATAATCCTACTTAGCAAAAGGTGTTTGTTGCAAAACACACTGCCTTCTAAGATAAAGATGTTTATCATTGAAGGGGCTAGTGGGAGGATAATAGAATATTGAAGAGTTCAAGAGACACAAAATACTATAAGTCAAATAAGAGGAACTTGTAGATAGACCTATTGTACCACAACCGAATCGTAAATCTGGAATAGTACCGAAGATACCTAAAAGGTATGGATTCATCATAGATGATGATGATGAGGTACTCATCATAGAAGATGATGATCCAGTTACATACAATGAGGTAAGAGTTGTAGAAACTCAGAGAAATAGATTGTAGCAAGTTTTTCAAAATTGGAATATTCATTTTGATGAAATAATCAAAAGAGTTTTATTTTTTTTAAAAAAAATAAGAATGAACCTAATGTGTACAAAAGGGTCAGTGGGAGCACCATGACATTCCTAATATTATATGTTGATATACTATGGATAAGGAATAACATACTAATGCTACAAGCAGTAAAGATAAAGTTGTCTAAACATTCATCCATGAATGATTTGGGAAGAATATCTTAATTGGAGATATAAATCTATATAAATAGATTCAAGAGGATGCTCGACTTAAACCAAGGAACGTATATTCATTTGATGCTAAAGTCGTTTAGCATGACAAACTCCAAGAGATGTCTCATGTTGATGAGACATGTAGTGTACCTCTCTTAATAGTCTCCATAGACTCCTGAAAAGAGAGATCGCATGAGTGAAAATCATGTATACAATGAAATATACGAGACCTGATGTTGATCGGTCATATTCTGGAGAAGATCATGTAAGACAGTGGAAAATATCTTAAAGTACTTAACCGGCACTAAGGATGTGATTAAAATTTATGTTGGGTTTGAATTAAAACTAGAGGGCTTAACAGACTCAAGTTTTTTTAGACAGCTCAAGACGACAAAAAATCCACTTTAAAGTAAAACGTTACCTTGAACAGTGGTGCAGTGAATTGGAAAGGTTCCAAACAGCAAATAGTTACTGGTTTAATGATAAAGACAAAGTATATAGCTGTAAATGAAGCTGCAAGTTGATTATTTGGATGAAAAGTTCATTAAAGAACTAGGAATAGTTATTAAGTCTCATCTTGGATCTAAACATGTGTTGTGGCACTTTTATTTAATTATAAGAATCATTGAAAGATGGGAAACAACTATAGAGATAGTGGACTCTCAAGAACAACATTACATATCTATTAACTAAAGCTTATCCAATAGCACGATAATCGTTACTTAGAGAAAAATGGTATAAGATAGCATGACGATTGACTTTAGTACAAATAGGAGATTGAAAGTAGTATGCACACAAGCCAATCATGTTTGTGAATAAAGCATATACTTTGTAACAATCTTATTTATTTATTAATAAAAATTATTAATTTATTAAAGACTTTTAATTATCTATATGATGCTGCTTTATAATATGTGATAAACTCATAGTTCTAAGCAATGCTTTTAGAATAATGATGATGATCATTCTAATGAGATCTAAATTTTTAGAAAGCTTAAAATTAAAATAGTTCTCAATCGTTGGATTACTAAATTAGGGATTAATGAATCCGGATATATTGGTGCATATGTTACTTGCTTATTGGATGAGGATGATTGATCTCGTGATCATTTATGTGGAGACACTAAAGCAAGTATGTGGGTGCTTATTAGAGAATAAGTTTACTGAACGTGGCTCGCTAAGGAATACCTAATGGAGTTTTACTTGCTTGTCAATAGGAATTCTTGTAGTAATAGTAGTACAAGTGATCCTTGGACTTGAGATCATCATAGTATCTTGTGTATGATGAGTTATACTTTGACTTATTCCTTAAGACCCTTAGGGTATATCAAAGGATATGCTTAGGTATAATAAGTTGTACGTAGAGATAATGTATGATCAATAAAGAATCTACCACTTCTTGTAAAAGAAGAGAAATGCCATATGTGATTCGATAAATGACAACCTAGTAGTCCTTGGCTAAGACAAAATAAAATTAGAAAGCAGTTTCTAATTTGCATTATTTTGAGTTATGCATTTAAGAGTCGAAATACATATAATTAAATAAAATAAGACTTGACAGTAATTCCATGTCTTATATTTAATTGGGACATTGTATAGTGGAAAGATTGAATTGTACGATAACTATTTACTCAAATGTTCTTTTATGATTAATGTTAAAATCTATATTATCTGAAAAGTCGTTAAACGCTAGGGAGGCTTATCCCTATTGTAGAATAAATATTATTTATTTTAATAAATTAATAGCTTAATTTATTTATTTATATAAGATTAGAATTATTTTAATTGATTTATTCATAACCGGTTTAATATGGAGAACCTAAATGGTCACACCATAAAAAAAAGAATAATTATTTAAGAAGCAAATGACATAATCGTAATAATAAGTTAAGTATATTTATTTTAATCTATGGTGATAGAATAAATTAAATAGCTTAATATTTATTATTTAATATTTTAGAAATATTAAATATAAAATAATAAGAGGAGTCTTATTATTATTATTATTATTATTATTATTATTATTATTATTATTATTATTATTATTATTATTATTATTATTATTATTATTATTATTATTATTATTTAATTCCTAAAAGAGTTTGGAAATTAATTAATAAAAGTACTCTCATATATTCCTAATAGTATTAGGAGACTAATTAATTAAAAGAGTTTAATTAATTATTCCTAATAAGATTAGGAGCCTAATTAATTAAAGGAGTTTAATTAATTAAAATAAAACTCAATTCCTTAATTGTTAAGGATAGTTGCCTACATCTATAAATAAGAGGAGTCTTATTATGGGTGGTGGTTGTTGACTTTTTCATAACATACGTGATTCCAATAGTTGGGAGAGTACACTCTTTTCTATGAGAGATAGAAAAATTAAGATTTTGCCAAACACCCTTCTACTTGAATATTTCTTCTTCCTTGGTGGATCACCTCTAGAGGCCAAACACTTGGGTGACTAACGTTGGTCAAAAGAAGGAACCAAACCCGGTGGATTCAAGTTGAACGCGAAAAAGATTGGAGGTGAACTTGTACCTGAGGAAGCACGAATCTTCAAGGGTGTAACGCCCCCAAAATAGGTCCATTCCATCCAACCTATTTTGAGTCGCCAAATACATGGTACAGAAAACAACTACAACTTTATTACAACAATTGTCGTGCAAAATACGACAACACATATGCTGTGAGTTTGGATACAAATATATACCAAATGTGACTCATGTTCCAACCGTGGACAGCACCTCACAATAACACCTTACGTAAAGGTATAGTCAAAAACTGTTTTAGAAATTAGAATCTTTGGGAAGTGCTTAAGGAAACCTTCGTACATGGAAGGCCATGCTTCTAGGTTATGATAGACATCATATGGCCACAGAATTATCCTTGGTTGACCCAATAGACCCCAAAGGAAAATGAGAAGATTACTATCATATTCTTCCCAATGGCGAGTCTTCTCTTGACATATCATTATCTCCACTGTCTCTAATTGGGAGTTATATTTCAGATAGACTCCAAGATCATATAGGTAGTGCTGGTAGATATGCTCAGCAAGTGGATGAGCACAACCTTGTCTTATGATGACACGAGGTTGTATGTCATTATACATCCTGTAAGATAGTGGCAAAACACCCTTCCAAGTTAAATTCACCTCACCCTCAATATCTATAGACCACCGTTCTATTCCCTTGTTATCCCTCGCTCGACCCAGCTACACTTTACTACCTGAAAGGAATTGTGAAACAGAAGGGTGAGCACAACTAGCTCAGTAAAGAATATCTTGACTAAAGATAATTAAATTATCAATAGCCTTCATCAATAATAAATCAGAGATTTAGAACATATGGTAAATGATAAAAATTTCAACCATAGTTGCAGCGGAACGAGCAATCCATTAGAAGAGTCAAATAGACTATAAAGTCTATTATCTTCTCCATGTTAAAATTCCACCAACAATGTTTTATCCCTGTAATATCAATCAACAGTTCCTTTCCACAATCATATGAATAATTCATAATCATAATTGTGATTCTAAATTCCTCTTCGCATCCAAGACGAAGATAATTTTCATCACCTGTCTTTACCTGAAACATCAAATATCATGGTTATACCAAATCACAGTTCCTGTTCATAATCATACTAATAAATTCATCTTTGCACCACGGGCCAAAGATATTCATCAACAGTTCATCTTTACACTACATGCCAAAGATATTCAACAACAAGTCATCTTTGCACTACGGACCAAAGATATTCATTAACAACTCATCTTTGCACTATAGGCCAAAGATATTCCTCAATAGTTCATATTTGCACTACAGGCCAAATATATTATTATCTCAAAGAAATATATAATCATTTCAGAATTTATATAACCAATAATTATAACCATGTTAATCAATTCACCTTTGCACTTAAGCTAAAGATATTCAATAACAATTCATCTTTGCACTATAGGCCAAAGATATTCAATAACTGTTCAACTTTGCACTACGGCCAAAGATATTCCTTAACAGTTCATCTTTGCACTATAGGCCAAAGATATTCAATAACTGTTCATCTTTACACTCAAGTAAAAGAGAAATTCAACATCAGGGTTATAAAAATGTTATATATGATAATAAAAATAATATGATCAACATATAGTTTTAATCTCAAGAGTAATATTCATAAATCAACTATAATTTGGTTAGAAAAAGAAACCAATTTTGTCATGAATAGTAACTCGTGAATAGTAACCCGTGAATAGTAACTCGTGAATAGTAACTCATGAATACTAACTCATGAATAGTAACTCATAAATAGTAACCCATCGTGAATAGTAACTCATGAATAGTAACTCGTGAATAGTAACTCATGAATAGTAACTCATGAATAGTAACTCGTGAATAGTAACTCGTGAATAGTAACTCATGAATAGTAACCCCGACATCAAAAGTTCCAAATTTGATAAAAATTCAGATCAATACTTCGGCATAATGATATTGAAGAAAATAATATCATTTAAGAAGAAATAACATCCCTTACAATCCCTTACAATCCCTTACTATCCCTTACAATCCCGTACCTCAAAAGAGCAGTACTCCTGACTAGAATAACGTTGAACGAACTTGCACCGTATAGCAACACTCAAGATATCAAAATACTCACAAGAATACACTCGATAATATAGAGAGAAATAGAGAGAAAACTTCAGTTTCTGGTGTGATTTTCAATTCTAACCTAAGCACCCTATTTATAGGAAAATGCTTAGAACACCAAAGCAGAAAATTGAATATAATAATAATATATTTAACAAATTTTCCTTAGCCCACCTTGACCATCTGAATTCAGCCATAACACATATTAATGATGTCCACAAAATACAAAAAAAAACGTTTTTCTAAACAAAAATAATTAAAACTTCCAAAAATCAATTATTTCGAAATTTCGGAACTTCAATAATTCATAATAAATAGCTCTTTCATCAGAAAATTCAAATCTAGCAAGTTTTTATAGGAAATTCAATTCTCTACAACTTTGTAGAAGAAAGGTTTTCCAAATTCTAAACAGAAATTGACCGAAATCCACAAACGGACGATTTTACACGCTATAATAAATTTTCGGTCAAGAATTGTGTCCACCAACACACAAAACATGTGTTAAGCATTTAATCCAACAAAAATACTCTTCCTCCTCATTTATTCATATATCCCACATTCATTGTAAAAATATCACCATTAATATATTATTAAAATAATATATTTAAATGAATTATTTTATCAGAAAAAGATAAAATATTAATTTTCAACAATTGTCACATTTAAAAATTTCTCCATCTATATCCACATAAAATCAATATTTTCTTCATCATATAAATCAATAATTAATTATTCACAAATAATATTACAGAATCACAATACCGACAACCAGGCCGTTCCCAGGAAAGAGGGGGCTTTCCAATAAGGATCTCTCCTTACTGGCGCGCAATTAGATGACCAAATCTCTCCTTAGACAGAACTTTATAGATATTGCCAATAATGTTATCTAATAATATTATTAAGATAATATAAATTATTGCTCCGATAATAGAAAATACTGTGTAGTGACAATTATTAAAACAACAGTAATATAAAATATCAACGCAACAATTATTGAATCAATAAAATAAAATACTGAACAGTAATTACTGTAAAAATTATTGAGTAATGCCTTCTTACGTAAAAATCAATAATTGGTGCAATACCGTGTGCTACTGTGCAACAACGCGTATTACTTTGTTTTAACCACCGGGTATTCTAACAGTGTTAACGGTAACAACTACGCCGTTATTTATAAACAACTTACTCTTGTCATTTTCTTCATCCAATCGCTTTCTGTTATGGGGCCCACAAAAGGCTGCGTCGTTGTATGAATATTTCCCGACAGTAAGAATATTCCACGATCAAACGAATATTCACCGATAACAATGAATATTTTATAACCACTTGTGTATTTCCAAAAAAATTCATATATCACCCTTAAATTTAATATTTATCAATTTAACCATTTACTGAATAGTAATTATAAGAAAAATTAAATATTTTTATTTCATAAAATTCGGGGTCTTACAAAGGGTATGATTCTTGTTCTTCATATTTTCGTTTAATTAATAATTGTGCATAAAAGGTGATCCGGGTATATGGTTTGTAAAATTTTAAACTCTAATTTTCCATGCTTCCGCTTATTTTGTGCAATTTGATTGCGTTTATGAATCTTACAAACCTAACACATACAACATCAAAAATACAAGATATAAAGCTTTGAACTAGCTATCAGACATGTTCTTCATGTTCTGGGCTGCCCAGAAACATAAAGTCATGACCGGTCAACGCTTTTGATGGCCTTATCCCAATCAATCTGTTCCTGTTATAGGTGTTTTAGACGTCGGGCCTTATAGAGTAACTAATAGGGTACATGTTTTGAGTATTTATAATGTCTACAAATCATTAAGCTGCAAGATCTAAGTCCCTAAAGAACTTGTTAGACAACTGTCTCAACTTTCTGGGTTACCCAGAAAGCAAAGCTTAACGGTCAACGACTTTTTGACCGATTACTACAACAGATCTGTTGCTTTCTAATGTTCGAAAGTTCTTTGGACTTGTAGTCCTCATGACATACTATAATCTATATACAAATATTCATCCTAACAACTTTCCAGTAACAAGATCAAAGTTGGTCAAAGTCACTGCCAGAACACGTTCTTCAATTTTCTGGGTTACCCAAAAAACTGATTTTATGTTCGGTCAACGATCTTTGACCTTGAATAACTTTTGATCTACACATGCAATGATCATGGATCCACTTTCAGATTACTAACAACATTACCGACTACAACTACAAACCTTTAAAACACTAAAACCATTAATAGGCACATATCTACGAGGCCTGACATTTGACTCTCAAACAACATTTTCAAGTTTTCCAAATTTTTGAAATCTTCAATTTCGTTCATCTAGATGCTATAGATCCACAATATAACAACCTAGATCACTGATTAACACTACATACAACATATTAAAGCACAAAAACACCTAATCTAACATAGCATACAAGATTAAAAGTTTTAGCATAGGGTTATACCTCTTTTGAACAAAGCTTGAATCTAAGGTTCTTAATCTATTTATGGTGTTTTAGAAACTTGATAAGGGACTGGTTTACTATAGAAATTCGTGGGTTAGAGAGAGAATGGATTAGTTATGGGTTTGAGCACAAATGAGCTTTGTTTAGTGATTTTCTCTCTCTTTAATCTATATATATTATTAATACAATGTATATGTCTGATGTATATGGCTGATTTGCTGGGATATTGAGTATGTGATGTTATCTAGAGTTGGTAAACAACTCAAATCTTGGCAAGATTTACAAGTTTCTTATTAAAGAATGCAAAAAGGGTAATTAGGTCATTTACCATACCATTTTAATGGCTTCCAAGTAATTTGTTCCAACCATTCGGGTTTAACCCTAAGGTTTTACAATATAATTTTTTTAGGAGTTCTAATTAGGTTTAAAATGTAAAATTAAACTTTAAAATTTTGAAATTAGGGTTTCCTAATTACATTAGATTTCCAAATTACTTACAACTTAAAAATTATGTTTAAGGTTTCCTAATGATCATTAATATCTTTAAATTAGCAATTAGGGTTTCCCTAATTGCACATTAGGGTTTCTAATTAATAATTAGGATTTCAAATCAATATTTAGGGTTTCCCTAATTAGCATTAATATCTATAATACTTGTCATTAATCATATAACACAATTACTAAACAGTCTTGAACTTGTATTTGACTTTTGAACTAGGGTTTATCAGTTTGATACTAGGGTTTTGTCATGCTACACCATAATTGACCAACCATTATCCTTATACACATACTATACATATTTATAGCACTGAAATATATTATAATTAATATTCGCATTACTTATTCAAAATTCAAAATTAGGGTTTTGAATCATATCCGACTTAACTTTCATTATCAGTCAACTTAAAAATTTAAATTTATCATCCTGCTAAATCTATATCGCATATATTCCAAAATATTATTCTTGATATCAATATTCTTAAAATAAAATAATAATAATAATAAAAATAAAAATAAAAAATAAAAATTTATTCGTAAAAATACAGATATAATTGTTTGAAAATTTCCGAGGCTTTACAGTTTTTACCTGAACGGACGCGCCCATTTCTGCTAAACCTAAAACTATATCGTTTTTGTCCTGCTAAGGCTAAAACTATGTCGTTTTATGGTCCAAACGGACGCGCCTTTTCTACTAAGCCGTAAAACTACGTCATTTTGGCTTAATAGTGCCTTTTCAAGGGGTAATGTCCGTTTTGATCAGTCACTAACCCCTCCTATAAATAGACAAGGGGGTAGCCACTTCAATCATTCAATTCAAGCATTTAAGCATTATCAGTCTTGTTTCTAGTATTCATTTCATAGTTCATTTAGAGAGAGTTCTGAACATTATAATCTTGGTTCGTTGAATATACTATTTGGAATGCTACTATAGTATATATTGTCATTGTATCCTAGGAGATAAGTGCTATCAACTCTGAGCACCGTAAGGAGGGCATCATTGTCTTAAGGACATAGTACCAAGTATTAGTCTTGACATACTACTTTTTTGGTGTACAACAGATAAGTTATATATATATAGTTTCTATTCATTTTTTATAACAATTTTAAGACAATTATTATGTAACGACCCCAAAATTCATAAGACTCAACTCTCGACCTTTGTCGTTATCAATACATCTCTATTCTAACATTACATCATTAAACGGTGATAAACTTAATAAAATGCGGAATAATTTAAACTTTTCTATCTTCTTCTTTTATTTTCTCTGAATCACGACCTTTATCATCTACATGTCTTTGAATCTTATACAATCCATGATTCACTTTATCAGAATTAATATATATATATATATATATATATATATATAAAATCGATATCATTTATACATCGGAATCGATATCATTTATACATCGGATAGCTCAAACTTTAACTTTACAACTCAAAAATTATTAAACATCATAAACCATCAAGTACATATCTCAAAACCTTAAACATGGATTAAAAGAATAACAAATATAGCTAAAGTATTTAATATTCATACATTGCATCTGATCCTTGTCATTCAAGTAGCACATAGTGTGACGCCCCCAAATCCGAGTTCTCAACCCCGGGTTTGGTGCTCACTATCCATCATCAACATAAGCATTCTATATACTATTGCGGAATAATAAACATACGTTGTTCATTATAATAAAGTCTTATACAATACCCCAAGGTCTATTACCTTAACATAAACATACCTTACTTAAGTTACATAAAGTAACACAAAAGGTTTACATAAACATCAAACATAGTATTTCATGTTACTTAAACATTTATAATAACTATTCTTGGACCTTTCCCTTGCCCTTGTCCTTCTTACTTGAACTCTCTGGCTTAGCTAAAATAAATGTCATGATATAGCAAGGGTAAGCAACTAATTTGCTTAGCAAGTTTAAGTACAAAGAAGATATATCATGATTACTAAGAAATTTATCGTTCAATGTTCAACAATAGAAATTAATTGCGAAAGAACAAGAATTAAGTCTTGATAACTGAATATTCGGATAACAGATACTGAGTGGTCATAATGACCATGAACATATGCTAAGGTTGTCAGCATTTAAACTGGTCCTTTTAATAAGTTTTGGTAATCAAGGGGATCAACCTTTCATACCCGGTGTATTATGCATAAACACTTAATTTACGAGCAATAATTATTTTTCAATAATGCTTTAATCAAATTGTTCTTTTTCTCAGGCTTGAGTCCTTACCAAATCAATTGGTGAAGAAAAGCTTTTAACAACATATTTGATTTAACAAATTTAAACATGTTTGATCTAGCCGATACAATTAGCATAGATCCATATCTTAAACAGTGCATGAATAAAAGAACTTTAACTAATTCACAGTTCAATAATAATAGAATAGGAATTTAATTGCACTGAGTGCGAGCATCAATAATCAATATGGATGTGAATAATACACAATAATTATTCACTAATATGCTTTGAAAAGAATAACTCAAGTTTGAGTTAGAGAACTTGCCTTGACTGCGATCTACTGCTACACAATTTAATTTAATCTCTTTATTGTAAAGACCTATCATTGTTAAGATTGATCTTACAATCAGCATATCATACTTTATATTATAATACAATTACTCTATCAGCAATTTACTTATCCACATAATCAATTATCTGAAAACATTCTTATTATTATCATTCTTTGATAATATATTATTTACTTTGTCATATTTCTTATGATTTAACACTTAATCTTTCCTTTTATTAGTCTCTTCTTTATAATCTAGTAAGATGAATACTAACATCATAGTCTAGATTATACAAACATGCAATCCAGCCGCCTGGATTGACTAATTCAGCAAACTGAATTCAACAAACTTCCAATCCAGCAAGACTGGATTCTAAATCCTTCAATTCATCAAACTGGATTCTAAACCTTTCAATCCAGCAAACTGGATTCAACATTTTTTCCAATCCAGCAAGCTGGTTTCCATATCTCTTTTACGAAAATACCAAATCAACTTATTATTTTTCTATCCTTTGGCCATACTTATATACATGTATTTCATACACAAAAAGTATTTTTCCGTAATTTTTCAATTTCTTTTACTATTTTTCAAAAATCATTTTTAGTGCGTGGCTTAAGAAATTAGCCCCATCATGCTCAACTCTAAAAATTCCCATCTCTTGGCATAATCTCATACATGTTAACGTGACCCTCCAGTTTAAATTTCGTGGCTATCGGAGTTATAGAACTCCGGTTATAGCGATTTTCGTCCGAAAAACCTAAATATTGAAATGATCATAACTTGGTCATTTTAAGTCGGAATGAGCTCATTTTTGGACAGGAGCTACTTTATGACATATATTTTCATGTCCCAAAAGGCCGGAATTTATTTCATATTTTAAGTGGCCGAAATTGCCCTTTCAAAATTTTGGGCAGACCCCGTTTTGAAATTTTTAGATTTTACCTACTTTGCTAAATTCAGTCCATACGGAAATCTACAACTCCTTTTTAGGTGATTCCACTTGGGTTTGAAAGATAACTCATCATATTACTCTCCCAAATTTTTCCAGAATTTTTAAATACCAGAAAAATGACGAAAATACCCCTTGCTTTGACTGACCAAAAACAGTTTATTTTTCTTTCAAAAGACCAAACTATTTTTGCTAAAACAGTTGCTTCCACTTGTGTATTCAACATTTTTGAATGCTACCACTTGGGTTTAGTAGTTAACTTACATATCTAGCACCCCTCTTTGACGGATCACAAAAAAAAGGTGTAGATCAAAAACGGTAGTCGATCAAAGGATGTGAAAAAAACTAGAGTTTTCTTACAAAACAAAACTAGTTTCTTTTCTATCCTTTTGATTCATTTCTAACACTCAAATATGTTAGATCCATACATGAAACTATATAAAACATGTAGATAGAGGGTTTTAGACCTCTAGATCATAAACCTTAGATAACCAAAATCAACCAAAATAAAAAGAATAAGCTAGATTAGTTTTCACCTTGATTTTTGGGCACACTTTCTTTTTCTTCCAAAGTAAGAGATAAACTTTGGGTGCATCAATGGTGAACTTCTCTCTCTCTCTCTCTCTTATGCTTTTGCTTAGCTAGTTTAAGAGAAAATAAGATAAAGTAGAATAAAAGTAGAAATAAAAAGAGATTAGCTTTTTGTTGGATAATCTTGTATAGATATAAGATATGTATCTATACAAATTTTCCCCACCTTTTTGCTATCTCTCTCCCTCTAATTATTACAAGATAAGTTACTAGTATGGTGGCTCCATAAACAACATGACACCTAGTTAATTACGTAATTATTTTTTGGATGATGTGTAGCAAATAATAATTACATCCATCCCCTTTATTCTCTCCTTGCTTGGTCGGCCAAGTGGCCTTCTTATCCCCAAATCTTGCTTTTGCTTTTATGGAAAAATCTAGCATACAAAATATCTAAAGTACCCTCATCAATTGGGCTACAAGTTGGGCCATAAAAAAATTATTTTGGGCTTTCCATAAATAACCTATTGGACTTTTAATTAACTAGTTTGACTTACTAAATACTATGAACTTGGGCCTCCACTCTTAAATAATTGTGCTACTAGCATACTTGCCCATTAAATTTAATAGTGGTCTAGCTTAATAATCAAATTATCTACATGTCCAAGGCTTAAATAATTATTGGGCTTATTTAAACCACTAGCCATCCTTAGTAATATTAACCCTATTATCTCATGAACTATTACTCATTATTATTGATATTTACACATTCACATCAATCAATAATGTTAATTAACTTACATAACCCAATTAGACTTGTCTTATTCAAGTTTATTGAGTACTTACTTAGGGTTTAACCTCTTAAATCTATTTTCTAGATTATTAAAATACTTAAATTAGTTCATTAACTTATATAACTTATTAGCGAGACTTTCTTTAAACATTATATCATACTAACCACATAATCATGTCATCATCCATAAAATATTATTGATTAGGTAATACTCATCTACAATATATCACATAAATTCTTGGTTATTCCATTCTCCCCTCCTTATAAGAATTCCGTCCTCGGAATTTCATTACGGTTACTCAAAAAGATTGGGAAACTCTTTCCTCATCTTTTCCTCGAGTTCCCACGTAGCTTCTTCAGCATTGTGGTTCCTCCAGAGCACTTTAACAGAATGTATAACCTTATTTCTCAATTTCTGCTCTTTCCTATCCAAAATTTCTATAGGAACCTCCTCGTACGATAAGTCTTTCTCGACTTGAATCGGCTCGTATGATATCACATGCTTGTAATCCGGCTTGTACGGACGCAACACTGACACATGAAACACATTGTGAATATGTTCCAGTTCAGGAGGTAGAGCTACCTCATACGCGACTTCCCCTATCGTCTTCAGTATTTCAAACGGTCCAATAAACCTTGGACTCAGTTTACCTTTCTTCCCAAATCTTATCTTCCCCTTCCAAGGAGATACCTTCAGAAATACATAGCTTCCCACTTCGAAATCTCTTTTCTTGCGATGAATATCTGCGTACTTCTTTTGTCGATCTTGAGCTGCTACTAGTCGAGCTCTTATCACTTTGATAATCTCCACCGTCTGCTGAACCAATTCTGGCCCCAACAATCTTCTTTCACCTACCTCGTCCCAACATAAGGGCGTTCTGCACTTTCTCCCATATAAGGCTTCATACGGTGGCATACCAATGCTTGCGTGATAACTATTGTTATACGCAAACTCCACCAACGAAAGATGATCTTCCCAGCTTCCCTTGAAATCCATCACACAGGCTCTGAGCATATCCTCTAAGGTTTGAATCGTTCTCTCACTTTGCCCATCTGTCTGTGGATGATACGCAGTACTCAACCTTAATTGTGTCCCCATTCTTTCTTGAAGACTTCTCCAAAAGTTTGAAGTGAAGCGCGGATCTCTATTAGACACGATTGATACTGGCACTCCATGTCTCGAAATAATTTCCTTGATATACAATTTTGCTAGCTGATCCAAATTATACCTAATCTTGATCGGCAAAAAGTGTGCTGACTTTGTAAGACGGTCGACAATTACCCATATAGCATCATAACCCTTTTGTGTTGCTGGAAGTCCTACCACAAAATCCATCGTGACGTGCTCCCATTTCCATTCCAGAATTTCCAGCAGCTGTAATAATCCACTTGGTCGTTGATGCTCTGCCTTGACTCTTTGACAAGTTAAACAGCGGCTGACGCATTCAGCAACCTCTCTCTTCATATTTGGCCACCAATAATGTTGACGCAAATCTTGATACATCTTCGTACTTCCTGGGTGTATTGAGTATCTCGTATTGTGCGCTTCTTGAGGAATCTCGCCTCGTAACTCTGGTACTGTAGGCACCCAAATTCTTCCTTCAAATCTCATCAATCCAGTACCATCGATCTTATACTTCAGCTCTTCGCCTTCAGCCAACCGCTTCTTTATGTTATTACATTCTTCATCATTCCCTTGTGATTCTTTCACCTTGTCTAATAAAGTTGGACTTGCTTCCATTTCTATTATGTTATCTGAATTCTTCGGATTTTTCACCTCCAACTCCATTTTCTCCATTTCTCTTACTAACTTTTCCTGGTCTGTTAATACAAACAATTTTTCTTCGCTCTTTCTGCTTAAAGCATCTGCCACCACATTAGCCTTTCCTGGATGATATAGAATATCACAATCATAGTCCTTGATCAATTCTAACCATCTCCTCTGCCTCATGTTTAATTCCTTTTGTGTAAAGATGTACTTCAGACTCTTATGATCTGTGTATATCTCACACTTTTCTCCGTAGAGATAATGTCTCCAAATCTTAAGGGCAAACACTACCGTAGCCAACTCAAGGTCATGGGTAGGGTATCCCTTCTCATAGTCTTTTAACTGTCGTGACGCGTACGCAATGACTTTACCATTCTGCATTAATACGCAACCTAGTCTTTTGTGTGACGCATCACTATACACTGTAAAACCTCCCGTACTATCTGGTAAAGATAACACAGGTGCTTCACTTAGTCGCTTCTTTAATTCCTGAAAACTTTGTTCACATTTTTCCGTCCATACATACTTAACAGTCTTCCTTGTCAGATTAGTTAATGGCGTTGCTATTTTCGAGAAATCCTGAATAAACCTTCGGTAATATCCTGCCAATCCCAAGAAACTTCTAATCTCTGTCGGTGTTTTCGGTTGTCTCCAATTTTTCACCGCTTCTACTTTTGTTGGATCAACAGAAATTCCCTCTTTATCGATGACATGCCCCAGAAAATGAACTTTCTTCAACCAGAACTCACACTTTGAAAATTTAGCATATAACTTCTCTTTCCTTAAGGTTTCCAACACAATTCGTAAATGTTCAGCATGCTCCTCTTCAGTCTTCGAATAAACCAAAATGTCATCAATGAACACCACCACAAATTTATCCAAATACGGTTTAAATACTCTGTTCATCAAGTCCATAAAAGCAGCTGGTGCATTTGTCAGTCCAAACGACATCACTAGGAACTCATAATGACCGTAACGAGTTCTAAATGCTGTCTTTGGTACATCTTCTGTTCTCACCTTCAACTGATGATAACCAGTTCTTAGGTCAATCTTCAAAAAACATCTCGCTCCCTTAAGTTGATCAAACAGATCGTCTATTCTTGGAAACGGATATTTGTTCTTGATTGTCACCTTATTCAATTCTCTATAATCCATACACAACCTCATCGAACCATCCTTCTTCTTTACAAACAACACCGGTGCTCCCCACGGAGATACACTAGGTTGGATGTACTTCTTATCCAATAACTCTTGTAGCTGGATCATCAACTCTTTCATTTCTACCGGAGCCATTCGATACGGTGCTTTTGATATTGGCGCTGTCCCCGGTACTAAATCAATCACAAACTCTATTTCTTTGTCTGGAGGTAGTCCCGAAAGTTCTTCTGGAAAGACATCCCCAAACTCATTAAGTATAGGTATCTGCCCCATGTCCGAATTCACAACCCGTGTATCCACTACATGAGCCAAATAACCTTCACAGCCTTTTCGTAACATTCTTCTGACCTGCATCATCGTCAGACAACTTGTTTGCCTTGGCGACTTGCTACCATAAAATACAACCTTAGACTTACTCGGTGTCTTAAGGCGTATACTCTTCTTTTGACAGTCTATAACTGCCTCATGGTTAAACAACCAATCCATCCCTAAGATAACATCAAATTCTCCTAAGCGTATCGGGATTAAATTCACGCTTAACTTATGTCCCCTTATATCCACACCACAGTTGTTATGGATAAACTCTACAGGGATCACTTCTTTATTTGCAACTTCTATATTCATTGGGTTCTTTAACTTTTCAAATGGTAAGTTTAATCTTCTAGCAAATTCATCAGACACAAATGAACAGGTAGCTCCCGAATCAAATAATACGTAAGCATTTATATTATTGATCGGAATAATACCTGACACCACTTCCTTTGATGCAACTGCATCTTGCACCGTCATGTTGAACGTTCGGGCTGTCGGCTTGCTCTGTTGTGTTGGACCTCCAATAGTTAACTTTGTTGAACTGCTCTTGTTTCCACTTCCTCCATCTGTATTCTTCTTCAATGGACAATCCTTGAATCGGTGCCCCGTTCCTCCACAAGAAAAACAACCACCTTTCTTCGGCTTAGGACAATTTGGTGAAATATGTCCTTCTTGGCCACAATTATAACAGACGTTTTTTCCTTTCATACATTCTCCAGAGTGATTCTTTCCACACTTCGAACACGCTGCCTTCTTCTGTTGAGTATTCCCTGGTTGCGCTCCTGATTCATTTCCACTGTTGTTCCACTTACGTTTCTTGTTGTTACTGCCACCACTACTCGCACCTTGATGACCACCTTCAATTTTCTTCTTATTCTTCTCTCGGTTGAATCTAGAAACTGCCTCACTACTACCTTTTGCAATGATGGCTTTTTCTAACAGTGTTGAGAAGGTAGCAATTTGCAATACTGCAACCTTACTGTGAATCCATGGCTTCAGCCCATTTTCAAACCTACATGCCTTCTGCAGTTCTGTATCCACCTGATGAGGTGCAAATCTGGCTAGCTCATTAAATTTTGCTGCATATTCGGCAACTGACATGTTTTCTTGCTTTAATTCCAGAAACTGCACTTCCATTCTGGCTTGCATGGCCTCCGAGAAATAACTTTCTAAGAATAACTCTTTAAACCTGGTCCATGTCACTACCTCTGTTCCGGCTCTAGCTTGGTTCGTCTCCCACCAGTAATTAGCCTCACCTTTCATCAAGTAGGTAGCAAAAGCCGTCTTTTGCTCTTCGGCTACCCTTGCAATGATAAAGGCCTTTTCCATTTCTTTCACCCATGTTTGAGCCGCTATAGGGTCCGTAGTTCCGCTAAATTCTGGTGGTCCAACAGCTTTAAAATCTTTAAAATTTGCCAATCTATTATTCGCTTGCCCCCTTGCTGCAGGTGTACGAGTTCGCATAGCTTGAGCTATCATATCGGCGAAGTTTTGCATTGGGTCATCTTGATTTCTTTCATTGTTCACAGAACGTTCCTCCCTCTGGTTACGATTTTGACGTCTTGGCGGCATTATCTGATTAAACAAAACCTTAATTTATTACATCGAGTTTAATTATATGATATATCTTCTAAGTGTTTAAAATATAACATGTAATTTAAACTCTAACAATCATATTATCATAATGTTGTATTATCGAATTCAACCTGCTAAATTGACTAATTCAGCTTGCTGAATTAACATATTCATCTTACTAAATTCACATATTCAGCTTACTGAATTACACATTCAGCTTGCTGAATTAACATATCCAGCTTGCTGAATAACACATTCAGCTTGCTGAATTGACATATCCAGCTTGCTGAATAACACATTCAGCTTGCTGAATTAACATATTCGATTTACTAATTTTCAAACAGACAACTTCTCATTTTAATTCTTAATACTTTTTTATTTGATCCAACATGTAATTATAATAATGCATTTATATTCATATGCCAAATTTTAGAGTCATATATTCACATACTTGGCATATTTTTATAAACGTTAACTATCCCATTTTTTTTAAACATCAAAAGATGGGATCTACCAAAAGACATACCCCCTATTCACATAAGATGGGGATACATCATATTTACATACTACCTCGCACCTGCTGAGGTTTACATCAAACACACAACCCTAATAATCAAAAGGGGTACTACTACATCTATAAACAATAGAAAGCTATTAAACTATCACTGCGCGTCTGGAGAGGGTGCGCCTGAATGCTCCTGCTCGGGTGGAAAGAGTCCATCCATAAGTCGACGTCTAACAGCTCGACTCGACTCGCCTATCTCAAAGGATCTCCTCACTCCCACTTGGGGACCAGTATATGCTGCATCTAAAGCCCGTCCCAAGGACTCCATCCTAACTCGTCCAGCCTCTGCCTCAACCTCTAGCTGATCCACTCTTCTCGCTGCTTGGACCCAGGCATCCTCAACTCGGACCCTGTCAGCGATCTCTAAGTCAAACCTCAGGTGTAACGCCTGATGCTCAATACTCAATATCGCAAACTTATTATGCTCTTGTTCTAATATCTCTCTCAGCTCAGCATTCTTGGCAACCATATGAGTAGCCAAGGTCGTCTGCTCCTGCAACTGTATCTTCATCTCAGCAAGCTCGTTCTGAGCCTGATATGCCAGTTCCTTGTATTGAGTTTCAGTAAACTGATGAGTGGCATTCTCCTGCTCTAGCTCTGTCACTCTATTCTCCAGCGCTATGTTATTTTCAATCAAAACCTCCATCACATCCTCATCACGCTCGTCACTAACAGTATGATCCTCTACCGGATCTACCAGCTCTTGCTCGACTGTATGGCTACCTTGTCCTTCCTCAGGCATCCTATAACCAAACAAACACAACATCAGTATCACAATAAAATATATTCATTGATAAAATGAAACAATATTTTATTATGCACACTGCATACTAGATGAATCTCCACAATCCACCTCTTATCATACTCTATACGAGTTTTCTTCTAAGGTTATAACCTAAGTTTCTTATCCTAGAGTTTATAACCTACAGCTCTGATACCAATCTGTGACGCCCCCAAATCCGAGTTCTCAACCCCGGGTTTGGTGCTCACTATCCATCATCAACATAAGCATTCTATATACTATTGCGGAATAATAAACATACGTTGTTCATTATAATAAAGTCTTATACAATACCCCAAGGTCTACCTTAACATAAACATACCTTACTTAAGTTACATAAAGTAACACAAAAGGTTTACATAAACATCAAACATAGTATTTCATGATACTTAAACATTTATAATAACTATTCTTGGACCTTTCCCTTGCCCTTGTCCTTCTTACTTGAACTCTCTGGCTTAGCTGAAATAAATGTCATGATATAGCAAGGGTAAGCAACTAATTTGCTTAGCAAGTTTAAGTACAAAGAATATATATCATGATTAGTAAGAAATTTATCGTTCAATGTTCAACAATAGAAATTAATTGCGAAAGAACAAGAATTAAGTCTTGATAACTGAATATTCGGATAACAGATACTGAGTGGTCATAATGACCATGAACATATGCTAAGGTTGTCAGCATTTAAACTGGTCCTTTTAATAAGTTTTGGTAATCAAGGGGATCAACCTTTCATACCCGGTGTATTATGCATAAACACTTAATTTACGAGCAATAATTGTTTTTCAATAATGCTTTAATCAAATTGTTCTTTTTCTCAGTCTTGAGTCCTTACCAAATCAATTGGTGAAGAAAAGCTTTTAACAACATATTTGATTTAACAAATTTAAACATGTTTGATCTAGCCGATACAATGAGCATAGATCCATATCTTAAACAGTGCATGAATAAAAGAACTTTAACTAATTCACAGTTCAATAATAATAGAATAGGAATTTAATTGCACTGAGTGCGAGCATCAATAATCAATATGGATGTGAATAATACACAATAATTATTCACTAACATGCTTTGAAAAGAATAACTCAAGTTTGAGTTAGAGAACTTGCCTTGACTGCGATCTACTGCTACACAATTTAATTTAATCTCTTTATTGTAAAGACCTATCATTGTTAAGATTGATCTTACAATCAGCATATCATACTTTATATTATAATACAATTACTCTATCAGCAATTTACTTATCCACATAATCAATTATCTGAAAACATTCTTATTATTATCATTCTTTGATAATATATTATTTACTTTGTCATATTTCTTATGATTTAACACTTAATCTTTCCTTTTATTAGTCTCTTCTTTATAATCTAGTAAGATGAATACTAACATCATAGTCTAGATTATACAAACATGCAATCCAGCCGCCTGGATTGACTAATTCAGCAAACTGAATTCAACAAACTTCCAATCCAGCAAGACTGGATTCTAAATCCTTCAATTCATCAAACTGGATTCTAAACCTTTCAATCCAGCAAACTGGATTCAACATTTTTTCCAATCCAGCAAGCTGGTTTCCATATCTCTTTTACGAAAATACCAAATCAACTTATTATTTTTCTATCCTTTGGCCATACTTATATACATGTATTTCATACACAAAAAGTATTTTTCCGTAATTTTTCAATTTCTTTTACTATTTTTCAAAAATCATTTTTAGTGCGTGGCTTAAGAAATTAGCCCCATCATGCTCAACTCTAAAAATTCCCATCTCTTGGCATAATCTCATACATGTTAACGTGACCCTCCAGTTTAAATTTCGTGGCTATCGGAGTTATAGAACTCCGGTTATAGCGATTTTCGTCCGAAAAACCTAAATATTGAAATGATCATAACTTGGTCATTTTAAGTCGGAATGAGCTCATTTTTGGACAGGAGCTACTTTATGACATATATTTTCATGTCCCAAAAGGCCGGAATTTATTTCATATTTTAAGTGGCCGAAATTGCCCTTTCAAAATTTTGGGCAGACCCCGTTTTGAAATTTTTAGATTTTACCTACTTTGCTAAATTCAGTCCATACGGAAATCTACAACTCCTTTTTAGGTGATTCCACTTGGGTTTGAAAGATAACTCATCATATTACTCTCCCAAATTTTTCCAGAATTTTTAAATACCAGAAAAATGACGAAAATACCCCTTGCTTTGACTGACCAAAAACAGTTTATTTTTCTTTCAAAAGACCAAACTGTTTTTGCTAAAACAGTTGCTACCACTTGTGTATTCAACATTTTTGAATGCTACCACTTGGGTTTAGAAGTTAACTTACATATCTAGCACCCCTCTTTGACGGATCACAAAAAGAAAGTGTAGATCAAAAACGGTAGTCGATCAAAGGATGTGAAAAAAACTAGAGTTTTCTTACAAAACAAAACTAGTTTCTTTTCTATCCTTTTGATTCACTTTCTAACACTCAAATATGTTAGATCCATACATGAAACTATATAAAACATGTAGATAGAGGGTTTTAGACCTCTAGATCATAAACCTTAGATAACCAAAATCAACCAAAATAAAAAGAATAAGCTAGATTAGTTTTCACCTTGATTTTTGGGCACACTTTCTTTTTCTTCTAAAGTAAGAGATAAACTTTGGGTGCATCAATGGTGAATTTCCTTCCTCTTTCTCTCCTCTTCCCCATCGAACTTCTCTCTCTCTCTCTCTCTTATGCTTTTGCTTAGCTAGTTTAAGAGAAAATAAGATAAAGTAGAATAAAAGTAGAAATAAAAAGAGATTAGCTTTTTGTTGGATAATCTTGTATAGATATAAGATATGTATATATACACATTTTTCCCACCTTTTTGCTATCTCTCTCCCTCTAATTATTACAAGATAAGTTACTAGTATGGTGGCTCCATAAACAACATGACACCTATTTAATTAAGTAATTATCTTTTGGATGATGTGTAGCAAATAATAATTACATCCATCCCCTTTATTCTCTCCTTGCTTGGCCGGCCAAGTGGCCTTCTTATCCCCAAATCTTGCTTTTGCTTTTATGGAAAAATCTAGCATACAAAATGTCTAAAGTACCCTCATCAATTGGGCTACAAGTTGGGCCATAAAAAAAATTGTTTTGGGCTTTCCATAAATAACCTATTGGACTTTTAATTAACTAGTTTGACTTACTAAATACTATGAACTTGGACCTCCACTCTTAAATAATTGTGCTACTAGCATACTTGCCCATTAAATTTAATAGTGGTCTAGCTTAATAATCAAATTATCTACATGTCCAAGGCTTAAATAATTATTGGGCTTATTTAAACCACTAGCCATCCTTAGTAATATTAACCCTATTATCTCATGAACTATTACTCATTATTATTGATATTTACACATTCACATCAATCAATAATGTTAATTAACTTACATAACCCAATTAGACTTGTCTTATTCAAGTTTATTGAGTACTTACTTAGGGTTTAACCTTCTAAATCTATTTCCTAGATTATTAAAATACTTAAATTAGTTCATTAACTTATATAACTTATTAGCGAGACTTTCTTTAAACATTATATCATACTAACCACATAATCATGTCATCATCCATAAAATATTATTGATTAGGTAATACTCATCTACAATATATCACAGAAATTCTTGGTTATTACACATAGTGTTACCTTGAAACCTTAACCTGCAAAAATGGTTATTTGCAATGTTAAGCTCGACAGCCCATCAAATCTAACAGTTTTCATGTAACAATCCAGAATTTTAAATTATAATTTTAAATATTTATTGAATTATATAAATATTTAATGGATGTGTTTATCGTTGAATAAATATTTGATGTGATTTGATTTGGTTTGGTTAATTATTTGTTAAATAAATAATTAATACGTGAAGGAAATTAATTATTATGATATACTATTCTAATTTAATTTAATAATTAAGTTAGAGAGTTTATAATGATTAAAAGAATTATTATAATGATATTTTAATTTAATTTGGTAATAAAAGTGTGACAAATAACAATACTATAAAAGGAGTTATTAAAATAAATTAAAGGAGTTTAAGTTAGTTTTGCCAAACAAGGCTTAAAGATATTAAGTCTTTAATTTTAAAGAGTTTTGCCAAACGGAGCCTTATGACTTTTGAATTTTTGAAATTTAAATTATTAATAATATAAATTAAATAAATAAAATATAAATAATTTATATATTAATTATGTAACTGATAATTTAATAAAATCACTAGTAGACGTCAGTTTTTAAAACGTTTTAAAATCGTACGTTGGTTTTGTTTAATTTACGTAAACTATATTTGGTCTAAACCTAAGCCTAAGAAGAAGTTCAGAGAAAAGAAAACAAGGTTTCAGAGAGAGTTTTGAGAAAGAATTGAGAGAAGAAAGGTGTTGTGGATTTCAAGTATTCTAGCAAGGATTTTTAAGCAACAAAAGGCATGTGTCTATAACCTTAATATATGTAAGTATATATGTTTTACGTCATTATGCCTAAAGTCTCTGTGTTCTTCACTGAAGTACAAAGTGTTTACAAAATTTTCTGTAATCCATGTTCGTTTATGATTGATAATAAGTTATGTGTATATATAATTGTAATAGTATAACTAGCATATATATATGTATATATATGTAATTGTAAGCTAAATTACGTTTAAAAGAAAGAAATTGGTTTTTTTTATAGTGAACATACATGTATGAACGTGGTCGGTAGAGTACCAAAATTTATACTTTGTTTATGAACTAATGGTGAAATTGAACTTTGATTATGTTAATTGGGTATGAAATGAAGATAATAAAGTTAGAATAAATCAAATTGGTTTATAACTGTGATTACCGTGTTTACTATGTCAAGAAATATCAAAAATAGAGTTTTTAGGTTTAAAATATGGTTTTCAAGGATTTAAGTTTTCTGATATTGTTGTTTAGTTGTGTTAAATTAGTATATGTATTCTTGGTAACGTTTATGTGCAAATTATGTAAGTTATACATGTTAATTGGTGTTAGAAATTAAGACATAGTAGCGTTCTTCTGTTTTTCGTGTTATGTTATGTAAGTTTCGGTGCCTCAGCGCCAAAATCAGTGTCGTAGCCTAGAAGTTCGCGTCGCAGTGCCAAAGTAGGAGCTGAGCGCCACTTTCGCGTTGCAGCATCGGCCCATGACTAAGGTCTCGCGCCGCAGCGCCACTACCGCGCCACAGCGCGGCCCACAGTTCAAACTGTTGCGCCGCAGCGCTGGTTAGCAGTATGTCCAGTAATGACTTTTGTCTTGCACTAAAGTCTGTAATTGTTAATGTAATGCAATATAATGATTGTTTAACATGTAATTTTGTTATTATGGTATTATAGTGCTAAGAACGAGCATGTTATTAACACTTAACAAGTTTTGTTATTATGGATGTAATTTGACTATATGATTTAGGATCAAGCCATACATAAAATAGATACTTATAGAGTATTTGTAATGACTAATTGTAACCTAATGATATATGATAAGGATATTATGAGTCAAATTATTACGGTTTAATCTACGCGCAAGGCAAGTTTACTTTCCATATCTCGAGTATATTGAGCAAATTATTCTTGTTTTAACTTATTTCGTTAAGCAAGTTATTGTTTTTAGTTCGATTACATTATGCAAGTTTTCTATCTCCACACTTTCGTTGAGCTAGTTTATTTACGATTTTTGCAAGTTCTCTAAATCTATTGATACATTGTGCTAGTTTACACTTTCGTTGAGCTAGTTTGTTTATTATTGAGCAAGTTCTTGTATCTAGTTGTTCATGATGATGCAAGTTTTCTAAATCTTATCTTTTGATATTGAGCAAGTTTCTCTAATATGTAACTTGTTATTTAGCATGCGAGTTTATACATTCTGATATTCTAGTGTTGAACAATTTTATCGTTCAAATTACTATTCGCTATGCATGCTTAGTATTTAATTCTCAATAACCTTGACTTAATATTACTCAAGCAAGTCATGTTATGATTATTCAATGTTTATGCTATTAGATTATTCCTAAAGCATGATCTTAATTTACAATGTCGATTCAGTTATGATTACTCCATAGCGTAACGTTATTAACTTTGTATTCAACTAATCCTTAGTTGATGACCGTTGAATTCTAAATTACCTTGAAACGTATCCAAACCAAACTTACTTTGGGGTGGACTTGTACTCTAAATACTGAGATGAACATCCCTATTATTAGGGGTTTACGCTTAGCGTTGAAATGTTTGTGCACAATACATTGTACGAAGGGTTGGTACGAGGAGTCCCTATAGTCTTATGATTGTTAAACTTTAAGTTGAAAGATTACTATAAATATGGACATGGTTCGTGGTCTTATGACCCTCAGTTACATATATTTCATGATTTTGATTATCATTGATAGAACATATTGTTCAGTTATATTGAGCCTATTATTTGGCAGATGTTGTAAAATTTTATTCATTATCATTTCAAGTGGGCATTGTTTGCTCACTCTTGCTTATATAAATATTACAGCCAAAGTTGAAAAGGTCGATGTACCTAGCTCCAGTAAAGGGAAAGCAAAGATGAGAAAGTATTGAAGACTTGTAATCATGTTGACATTTTTATTGTCAGACTTTATTTTAACTATTGTAATGGAGTTTTTTAATTTTCTGCATTTGAATGTTTGTATTTAAAGGTTAGATAACCTGGGAGATTTTGTTGAACTTATTGATGTAATCCTTTAATGGGAAAGTTATTATTACATTTGATTTTATTAATAAAATCCTTTATGGGAAGGTTTATTATTCAATTTTGTTATGATTGGGTAGTTAGATATGAATGTTTTTATAAAGTGAACACCAAATCCTGAGGGAATGAAGTACCCAGATTTGGGGTTTCACAAATTAGTATCAAAGCTTTAGGTTATGAACCTTAGGTGGGGAAAAGCCTTAGGAAGTAACCTTTGAAAGATAGCAGTGATAAACTCTTATCGAGTTTTAAGAGAAAAGAAATAAAACACTTATGTGCTTATGTGATATCAACTACGTGCTCGTAAGTGTCGAGTAGTAACAAGTAATAATTAAAACTTAAAACTTTTGTTGTCAGGATGGCTAATGTAGGAGAATCCAGTCAGGCTAGAGAGGAAGGACCTTGGATGTCTAGAGAGGAGTCTCGTGTCATTCAGGTGGTTTGGGAACAACTACTTCCACGGGAGTCAGCTCCGGTGGTCACAGTGGTTGAAGATGAAGACGATGATGTAGAAACAGATAAGGAGGATCTAGTTGAGCTGCCACAGGTGAATGAGGATGACGAGGACGAGGAGGAAGAGATTCCACTGAACTCGATCGATGCTCGTATGTTTGATGAAGTGTACGATCGCAATGTGGAACTGCAGGATACAGTCGAGGAGTTGGAAGAGATAGTAGCTGAACAACAAACCTCGATGGCATAGAAGGATGATGAGATTCTAGATCGAGAGGAATGTCTGAATAATGTCGAAGAGAAGCTGGTCCACACTGAAGAGGAGAACGAGAAAATGACAGAGGAGATCGCAGAACTGAAGAACAAGCTGAAGGAAGAATCTACTAAGAGGGCAAGAGCCGAAGACGTGTACGAGGAAGTTTATCAATGAGCCGGGACAGCAGAGTGAGAAGCACAAGCAAAGAGGATGAAGATGGAGGAGATGAATAACGTATTCAACGCCGTGATTAATCGAGCTCAAGATCGGGTCATGGGTTATCCAATTCAGTTTGAGACGCTGCCATCATACACATTAGATCGCAGAACAATGTTCCGGATTATGGAGGAAGAGTGTCATAGGGCTACGCAGTATCTTAGTAGGACATCGTAGGGAATGTACCTGATATGCGATTAATAAAATGTTAAATAATATATAAATCCCTGGTGATATGTAATCAGTGGGATATGATGTTGATGTTATCGTGAAACTTTAGTAGTTCAGGAAAGTAATGTTAATAGCAGTGATGCTATTGTTCTTATGTTTTCTAAAAGATCATGAATGAATAAAAGTTATTATTTTATTTTATTCAAAGTGTTATGTGATGATTTCTTTTATGGTGGCAAGTTAAGTAGTAAATACTTAAAGGAATTGAGTAATAATCTAATGAGTATATTTTAACAGAAAATGCCTCCAAGACGTCAACCCCAACAGAGAACCACTGAGGGAACTACCAATAACGATAATGTTGAGGCTAACCTAGTCCACCAGCTAGTGACGTTACTGACGGGTGTATTGCAAAATCAACCGCAGAATTAAGGTAAAACTTTTAAGGATTTCGAGGCGGTTGGACCACCAGAATTTTGTGGGTCCATGAATCCAGTTGAGGCACAGACCTGGATCACGGAGATAGAGAAAGTTTTCGATGTTACGAGAGTAGGGGAGAATCAGAAGATTGCTTTTACAACATTCATGTTGAAAGCAGAGGCTAGTTATTGGTGGCAGGATAATAAAACTCGAGGAGGACAAGGGGTGATGACTTAGGATAGGTTTAAGGAGATATTCTTCGAGACTTATTTCCCAGAGAGTTCGAAGAATCAGATGGAGGTGCAGTTTCTAAAACTGAAGCAGGGAACAATGACGATATCTGAGTATGCCACAAAATTCAACGAGTTGGCTAGGTTTGTATCATATCAAGTCAGCACAGACGAACGTAAGGCGAAGAGGTTTAAACAGGGACTGAAGCCCTGGTTGTACATTAGGGTCTCCCTGTTCCAGCTGAAGACATTCACAGCAGCAATTGAGAAAGAAATTCTTGCTGAAGGTGGAGGCGAGGCGATAACAAAGTTCAATCAAGAATAGAAAAAGAAGAAGAATGAAGTGGAGAGTAAGAATGGAGGTGGTAGTAGTGGAAATGGTAACAATAATGTGTAGAGAAAGTGGAATGGAAATGTGGGGGCTGGGAATCAGCAGGGTAATCAGCAGAATCGGAAGTTCGAAGCATGTGCTACATGCAGGAAATTTCACAAGGGTGTATGCTTAATGGGGAAATGGGTATGCTTTAATTGTGGCCAGGAGGGTCACATCACCCCAAATTACAATCAACCAAAGAAGAACGTTTGCTTCACGTGCGGGTCGAAGGATCACTTTTCTCGTGAGTGCCCTAAGAAGAAAGCTGGAGAGACAACAGGAAGCAAGGGAGGTAGTAGTGGAGGTACATGGGCCACTGCTAGACCAACAACATTAAACAAACTCACAGCCAGAACCTTCAACATAATTGTGCAAGATGCTGTGCAATCAAAGGATGTTGTGTCAGGTATTATCCCAATCAACAATATTGATGCTTATGTATTATTTGATTCTGGTTCTACTTGCTCGTTTATATCTGATGAATTTGCTAAGAGGTTAGGATTGCCTAGTGAAGAATTAAATTTCCCTTTAAACATAGAAATTGTGAATAAGGAAGTGATTCCTGTTAGGTTCGTATACAAGAACTGTAGGGTGAATATTAAGGGGAATATCATGATGATAGATTTAATCCCGATTAGACTTAGAGAGTTTGATGTTATTTTGGGAATGGATTGGTTTTTCAATTATGGAGCGATAATAGATTGCCAAAAGAAATGTGTAAACCTTTTGACTTGGTCAAAGGTAGTTTTCTATGGTAGCAAATCGCCTAGACAAATGAGATGTTTGACGATTATGTAGGCCAAGAAGTTGTTGAGTCAAGGTTGTGTGAGTTATTTAGCTTACACAGTCGATACTCAGAAGAAGGGTGTGAAACTGGAAGAAATACCAGTGGTTAGGGAATTCGTAGATGTGTTTCCGGAGGATTTGCCAGGACTTTCGCCTGACAGAGAGATTGAGTTTGTGATCGACATAGTGCCAGGAACAGCACCGATATCGAAGGCCCCGTATAGAATGGCTCCGGTAGAAATGTGCAATTGCAGAACTGTTAGACAAGAAATACATTCAGCCGAACGTATCATTGTGGGGAGCATCGGTGTTATTCGTGAAGAAGAAGGATGGGTCAATGAGTCTTTGCATTGATTATAGGGAATTAAACAAAGTCACTATTAAGAATAAATCTCTGTTGCCAAGAATAGATGACTTGTTTGATCAGTTAAAGGGTGCTAAATACTTCTCAAAAATAGATTTGAGAAGTGGGTATCACCAATTGAAGGTAAGGAAGGAGGATATACCTAGAACGACATTCAGAACTCGGTATGGACATTACGAGTTTCTAGTGATGTCTTTTGGTTTGACCAATGCCCCTGCTGCATTCATGGATTTGATGAACATGGTGTTTAAACCATCTTAGGCAAGTTCGTAGTGGTATTTATCGATGACATTTTGGTGTATTCAAAAACTCAAGAAGAACATATGGAACATTTACGTTTGACGTTGGAGACACTAAGAAAGGAAAAGTTGTACGCGAAATTCTCTAAGTGTGAATTTTGGCTAGATCGTGTACAATTTTTGGGACATATGATTGACAAAGATGGGATTTCAGTGGATCCATCAAAGGTTAAAGCCGTAATCAATTGGGAACAAAAAAAACACCTTTAGAGGTGAGAAGTTTCTTGGGACTGGCCGTTTATTATAGACAGTTTATTCAAAAAATTTCCAAGATAGCCACTCCGTTAACAAATTTGACAAGGAAAGCTGTAAAATTTGTTTGGACGGAGAAATGTGAAGAAAGTTTTCAAGATTTGAAGAAGAAGTTAAGTGTGGCACCTGTGTTGTCGTTACCAGATAGTACATGAAACTTTGTGGTGTATAGTGATGCATCACATAAAGGATTAGGTTGTGTTCTTATGCAGAACGGCAAAGTTATTACATATGCATCAAGGCAAGTGAAGGATTATGAGAAAGGGTATCCGACTCATGATGTAGAATTGGCTGCAGTAGTATTTGCTCTGAAGATACGGAGACACTATCTCTATGGAGAGAAATGTGAGATCTACACGGACCATAAGAGTCTGAAGTATATTTTCACTCAGAAGGACATGAACATACGTCAAAGAAGATGGATGGAATTGATAAAAAATTACGAGTGTGAGATCTTTTATCACCTAGGCAAAGCGAATGTGGTTGCAGATGCTTTAAGCAGGAAAGGTCGGAAAAGTTGATGCTGATAACCACTCAGGAGGAGCTTATTTCAGCAATGACAAAGCTAGAGTTGGAAATAAAATTTCCAAAAGAATCCGTTGAACGACTATTCCAAATAGAAGCTAGTCCAACCTTGGTGGACAAAGTTAAGAATGCTCAACTACAAGATGAAGAATGTGGGAAGATCAAGGAGAAAGTGGGTGAGAGTGGTGAAGCGAAATACAAGATCGATACCGAAGGATTACAAAAATTCAAGGGAAGAATTTGGGTTCCAGCCGTACCAGAGATTAAAGATGAAATCTTGACCAAAGCTCATAATTCAAGATAATCGATTCATCCAGGAAGTACGAAGATGTATCAAGATTTACGACGTCATTTTTGGTGGCCAAACATGAAAAGAGGTGTCGCAGAATGTGTCGCGAAATGCTTAACATGTCAAAGAGTCAAGGCCGAGCATCAAAAATCAAGCAGATTACTTCAACCGTTAGAAATACCGAAATGGAAGTGGGAACACATCATAATAGATTTTGTGGTGGGTCTTCCAACTACACAGAGAGGATGCAATGCAATTTGGGTGATAGTGGATAGACTGACAAAATCAGCACACTTTTTGCCAATAAAATTAGATCCAATCTTGATCAGTTGGCAAGGTTGTACGTTAAAGAGATCATTTCGAGACATATAGTGCCAGTGTCAGATAGAGATCCGCGATTCACGTTAAACTTCTAGAAGAGACTATAAGAATGCATGGAAACACAGTTGAAAATGAGTACGGCATATCATCCGCAAACAGATGGCCAAAGCGAACGAACAATCCAAACGTTGGAAGATATGCTTAGAGCATGCATCATGGATTTCAAAGGGAGCTGGGATGAACATTTATCATTGGTGTAATTTCCTACAACAATAGTTACCACACAAGCATCGGCATGCCGCCTTACGAAGCATTATATGGCAAAAAGTGCAGAACTCCACTATGCTGGGATGAAGTTAGTGAACGCCAACTATTAGGACCAAAATTGGTACATCAAACTGCTGAGGTTGTCAAACTCATCAGAACAAGATTAGTAACTGCTCAAGACAAACAAAAGAAGTATGCTGATCAACACAGACAAGTTCGTGCATTCGACGTAGGAAATTTCATCTTCTTGAAAGTTTCTCCTTGGAAGGGGAAAATTCATTTTGGTAAAAAGAGAAAGCTAAGCCCGAGGTTTATTGGACCCTTTGAAGTACTGTGAAGAGTAGGAGAAGTGGCTTACGAGGTAGCTCTACCTCTAGAGTTGGAAAATATTCACAATATTTTTCATGTTTCGGTGTTACGACCGTATAAACCCAATTATAAGCACGTGATCGAGTAAGAACCATTGCAGTTTGATAAAGACTTGTCTTATGAAGAGATTCCTATCCAGATAGTTGACAGGAAAGAACAAGTGCCCAGGAATAAAGTTATACCTTCCGTGAAGGTGATATGGAGGAACTACAATACTGAAGAAGCTACATAGAAACTCGAAGATAAAATATTGAAAGAGTACCATGAGTTATTTGTTTAATCTATGTCTTCGATTCTTGGGACAGAATCTTTGTAAGTAGGGAAGAATGTGACGAATGATTTGATTGAATTGTGATTCTCGGGACAGAATCCTTATAAGGAGGGAAGGATGTTACAATCCAGAATTTTTAATTATAATTTTAAATATTTATTGAATTATATAAATATTTAATGGATGTGTTTATCGTTGAATAAATATTTAATTTGATTTGATTTGGTTAATTATTTGTTAAATAAATAATTAATTGGTGAAGGAAATTAATTATTATGAGATACTATTCTAATTTAATTTAATAATTAAGTTAGAGAGTTTATAATAATTAAATGAATTATTATAATGATATTTTAATTTAATTTGGTAATAAAAGTGTGACAAATAACTATACTATAAAAGGAGTTATTAAAATAAATTAAAGGAGTTTAAGTTAGTTTTGCCAAACAAGGCTTAAAGATATTAAGTCTTTAATTTTAAAGAATTTTGCCAAACGGAGCCTTATGACTTTTAGATTTTTGAAATTTAAATTATTAATAATATAAATTAAATAAATAAAATATAAATAATATATATTAATTATGTAACTAATAATTTAATAAAATCACTAGTAGACGTCAGTTTTTAAAATGTTTTAAAATCGTACGTTGGTTTTGTTTAATTTACGTAAATTGTATTTGGTCTAAACCTAAGCCTAAGAAGAAGTTCAGAGAAAATAAAACAAAGAAAGGTTTCAGAGAGAGTTTTGAGAAAGAATTGAGAGGAGAAAGGTGCTGTGGATTTCAAGTATTCTAGCAAGGATTTTTAAGCAACAAAAGGTATGTGTCTATAACCTTAATATATGTAAGTATATATGTTTTATGTCATTATGCCTAAAGTCTCTGTGTTCTTCACTGAAGTACAAAGTGTTTACAAAATTTTCTGTAATCCAAGTTCGTTTATGATTGATAATAAGTTATGTGTATATATAATTGTAATAGTATAACTAGCATATATATATATATATATATATATATATATATATGTGTGTGTGTGTGTGTGTGTGTGTGTGTGTGTGTGTGTGTGTGTGTGTGTGTACATGTAATTGTAAGCTAAATTACGTTTAAAAGAAAGAAATTAGTTTTTTTTACAATGAACATACATGTATGAACGTGGTCGGTAGAGTACCAAAATTTATACTTTGTTTATGAACTAATGGTGAAATTGAACTTTGATTATGGTAATTGGGTATGAAATGAAGAGAATATAGTTAGAATAAATCAAATTAGTTTATAACTGTGATTATCGTGTTCACTCTGTCAAGAAATATCAAAAATGGAGTTTTTGGGCTTAAAATATGGTTTTCAAGGATTTAAGTTTTCTGATATTGTTGTTTAGTTGTGTTAAATTAGTATATGTATGCTTGGTAACATTTATGTGCAAATTATGTAAGTTATACATGTTAATCGGTGTTAGAAATTAAGACACAGTAGCGTTGTTCTATTCTTCGTGTTGTATTCTGTAAGTTTCGGGGCCTCAGCGCCAAAATTAGTGTCGCAACCCAGAAGTAGGAGCTGCAGTGCCACTTTCGCGCCGCAGCGCCGGCCCATGACTTAGGCCTCGCGTTGCAGCGCCACTACTGCACCGCAGCGCCGGCTAGCAGTAGGTCCAATGATGACTTTTGTCTTGCACAAAAGTCTGTAATTGTTAATGTAATGCAATATGATGATTATTTAACATGTAATTTTGTTATTATGGTATTATAGTGCTAAGAACGAGCATGTTATTAACACCTAACATGTGTTGTTATTATGGATGTAATTTGACTGTGTGATTTAGAATCAAGCCATACATGAAATAGATACTTATAGAGTATTTCTAATGACTAAATGTATCCTACTGATATGTGATTAGGATATTGTGAGTCAAAGTATTATGGTTTAATCTATGCGCAAGGCAAGTTTACTTCCCCTATCTCGAGTATATTGAGCAAATTATTCTTGTTTTAACTTATTTCATTAAGCAAGTTATTGTTTTTAGTTCAATTACATTATGCAAGTTTTTGCAAGTTCTCTAAATCTGTTGATACATTGTGCTAGTTTACACTTTCGTTGAGCTAATTTGTTTATTATTGAGCAAGTTCTTGTATCTAGTTGTTCATGATGATGCAAGTTTTCTAAATCTTATCTTTTGATATTGAGCAAGTTTCTCTAATATGTAACTTGTTATTTAGCATGCGAGTTTATACATTCTGATATTCTAGTGTTGAAGAATTTTATCGTTCAAATTACTATTCGCTATGTATGCTTAGTATTCAATTCTCAATAACCTTGACTTAATATTGTTCAAGCAAGTCATGTTATAATTATTCAATGTTTACGCTATTAGTTTATTCTTAAAGCATGATCTTAATTTACAATGTTGATTCAGTTATGATTACTCCATAGCATAACGTTATTAACTTTGTATTCAACTAATCCTTAGTTGATGATCATTGAATTCTAAATTACCTTAAAACGTATCCAAACCAAACTTACTTTGGGGTGGACTTGTACTCTAAATACTGAGATGAACAATCCTATTATTAGGGGTTTACGCTTAGCGTTGAAATGTTTGTTCACAATACATTATACGAAGGGTTAATCCCCTAAGTACGAGGAGTCCCTATAGTCTAATGATTGTTAAAGTTTAAGTTGAAAGATTACTTATAACTATGGACATGGTTCGTGGTCTTATGACCCTCAGTTATATATATTTCATGATTTTGATTATCATTGATAGAACATATTGTTCAGTTCTATTGGGCCTATTATTTGGCAGATGTTGTAAAGTATTATTCATTATCATTTCAAGTGGGCATTGTTTGCTTACTCTTGCTTATATAAACATTACAGCCAAAGTTGAAAAGGTTGATGTACCTAGCATTAGTAAAGGGAAAGCAAAGATGAGCAAGTATTGAAACTTGTAATCATGTTGACATTTTTATTGTCAGACTTTATTTTAATTATTGTAATGAAGTTATTTAATTTTTCGCATTTGAATGTTTGTATTTAAAGGTTAGATAACCTGGGAGATTTTTTTGAATTTATTGATGTAATCCTTTAATGGGAAAGTTTATTATTACATTTTATTTTATTAATGAAATCCTTTATGGGAAGGTTTATTATTCAATTTTATTATGTTTGGGTAGTTAGATATGAATATTTTTATAAAGTGAACACCAAATCCTGAGAGAATGAAGTACCCAGATTTGGGGGTGTCATATTTCATGCAACATGTAACACATTAATAACATGCTCATATTATACATCATTAACATATATCTAAACACATTATACATGTTTTACATCACATACCAATTAGACATTGAGTTCCATAACCCAATTAACATTCCTTACTCAACCGAGTCATAAATTGACCTTAACATTTGATACTTGCAACATAAATCATACATCATGCTTTTTGCAATACAGATTTAAAACAATTCATCATCAAGTTCACATAACAAATAGGAACTGAAAGACTTGCCTTGATCGCTGTTTACCAATAACAGTTAACGTCTTACAGCTATCTGCAGTTCACGTGTGCTCTACACAATTATATAATCAAGCACATAATTTATTAGTCACATAGCAACGCATAGTAGTTGTAATATAAGTTTTACTCTACATCCCATAACCATTTCTATTAATTAATACACAATGTTCAATTTGATTGTATTAACTTTTGACTTATATCTCACTATATTTCTTCTTAGGTCATACCTGAAGTTCATTCAAGTGTTTAAGTCTTACTAATACTCCTTATTGGTTTTATATTAACCTACATATCTTATAATGTTCACTTCAATTTATTTCCGTTAAACTTTCTTTTCATTCTCATTACGTTTCTTTATAATTGACACTTAACATTTAGTTAAGTCTTAAACATTGTCTTTACTTCACATTAGAGGTATCACATTTAAATAATCATCCTTAGGTTTCCTTAGGTTCATTTACAACTATTACTCAACATTTAGTTAAGTAATTAAAGTTTACCTTCACATTGTATTAGGTTAATCAACTAATTAAATTAACCTTTACCTCATTCTTTAAAATTTCATTTTATACTTTCAAAGTATTTCTTTCAATTGATACATAACAATCAGTTAAGTTCTTCACTTATGTCTCTACACCATCGTGGGTGTTTACTAGGTTAATCTAGATTAATTAAATTAACCATTACATTATTAATACTTAACATCAAGTTAAGTATTTAAAGTAATTATACCTTATTAAGCGTGTATAATATTCATTAGGATTGTAACGAATGAGTGGTTTGAATTGTGATTCTGGAGACAAAATCTTTATAAGAGGGGAATGATGTAACATTCCAAAATTTTAGAATTTTAAATGTAATTTATAAATATTTATTAATTTATATAAATATTTATTGGATGTGTTATTGATTAATACATATTTGTATTTGTTTAATTTGATTTAAGTTGGTTAATTATTTGTTAAATAATTAATTAATAAGTTAAGGAAATTATTATTATTATAGTGATATTTTAATTTGATGGATAATTAATGGTATTGAGTTATGTGATTAAATAATTTAATTAATAAATTGTTATTTGAATTAATTAATTAAGTATGAAAACTTAATTAATTAGAAGTGTGACAAATAATTATATTATAAGTGGTTATTAAAATAAATTAAAGTAGTTTTAATTTATTTTGCCAAACAAAGCTTAAATATATTAAGTCTTTAATTTTAAAGAGTTTTTGCCAAACGGAGCCTATGTCTTTTGGATTTTTAAATTTGATTTATTAATAATATAAATTAAATTAAACAAAATATAAATAATATATAATATATTTGGTAACTGATAGTTTAATAGGATCATTAGTATATGGCAGTTACGTTTGGGTTTTAAACATTTGAAAAGTGCGTTGGTTTTTAGTTTAGGTATTTTTTTTTTGGCTTAAGCCTAAGAAAAATAGAAGTTTGTCTGAGAAATGTTCAGAGAGAGTTTGAGATAGAAAGGGCTGTGATTCCCAAAACAAGTTCTGAGTTCGTCGAAGCTATTTGATTAACAAGTGTTGTCTGAGCAATTAAAATGTATGTTGCATAATCTTTACACGTATATATGTTTTACAGTATAATGCTTAAAGTATGTATTCTTGAAATTCACTGTGTATAAGGTGTTTACAAAAATTGTATGTAAACCATGTTTTTATAATTGGTTATGATATTACATGTATTTGTAATTTAAACTAGCATATATATATATATATATATATATATATATATATATATATATATATATATATATATATATATATATATATATATATATATATATATATATATATGCATGCTAATTACGTATTAAAGGAAGGGAATTTATTTTTACAGTCAACACATGTGTTGCAGTGATCTGTAGGAGTACCATAATTAGTAATTGATTTGTATGTAAATTATGAAATTGAACTGTGATTGTATGAATTGGGTAAGAATTAAATAGGATATAGTTAGAATAAATCAAATTGTTTTCTAACTATGATCACAGTGCTTACTGTGTTAACAATGGAGTTTTGGGTTTTAAAATTTTGGTTTCAAAGATAAACAGTTTTCTAAAATTATTGTTTAGTGGTTTAAACTAGTATATGCATGTTGGGTAGTGTGTATATGTGTAATTTATATGAGTTATACATGTTAATTGGGGTTAATTACTGTTAAAAATAAAGACAGTAGCTTTGTTATGTTCTTCGTGGTTGGGTTCTGCAAGTTTCGGCGCCCCAGCGCCAAAATTTGAGCCCCAGCGCCAAAAATCGCGCCCCGGCGCCAAAATTCGCGCCCCAGCGCTGAAATTCGCTCCCCAGCACCAATCTCGCGCCCCAGCGCCACTGTATAGCCTAGTCCTCGCGCCCCAGCGCCGGATTTGTAGTCTGAGTTGGACAGTTTTGACCTCTTGTAGTAAAATGGTCATAACTTCCTCATACGAATTCCGATTGAGGTGATTTAAGATGATCCGGAACGAGGACGAGTAGTCCTACAACTTTCGGTCTTTAAGTTTTTCAATTTGAGGTCATTAGGATGGGTCAAAATGGTCATCTTTAGAACTGTTGTGTTTTTAGAGGCAATCGGAGGGCGTCGGGCATGCACATATGTATGTGTAGTGCTCCTGACCATAAAAGATGATGTCGTAAGTTACATAACATGTATGTTAATAAATATAATGATGCTTAACATTAATAAATAATGTATTAGATAAGTTATAGAAGCATAGTAAGCATACACAAGAGAGGCAAATCGGGCGTGTGACGAATGAACGTCGAAACGCCGTGCTAAGTGTTAATGAACTTAAAAAGTGTTTCAATTCAATTGAAATGAGTATTATAGGATATGAAATGGGTTTAACATAAAACCAATAAGTAGTCCTAGCAAGACTTAAGCACTTGAATGAACTTCGATTATGAAATATAGTGAGATATAAGTTGAAAGTTAACACAATCTAATTGAGCATTGTGTGCTAATTAATAGGAAAGATTATGAGACGTAGAGTAGAGTTTACATTACAATTACTATGTGTTGTTATGTGACTAATATTTGATGTGATTATATAATTGCGTAGGGCACGTGAAGTGCAGATAGCTGTAAGCTGTTAAACTGTAATTGGTAAACAACGATCAAGGCAAGTCTTTCGGTTCCTATTTCTACGTGGACTTGATGAACTATTTTAAATTGCATGATATGTTATGCATGTTGAATCATGAAATGTTAAAGTCAATATATGACTGCATTATTTTGGCTAAGTAATGATGATTGAGTAAGGAACTCAATCTTTATATTTGCTATGTGAATTAAAAGCATGTATGCCATGTTACTTTAATGAGATGTATATCGAGCATGTTATTATATGTTATGTGATGCATGAAAACTGGTAGACTTTCCTGGGCTGTCGAGCTCACTTTTGCAAATAACCACTTTTGCAGGTCAAGATTTTAAGGTAAAGATACGTGCTATGTGAGTTATAGAGATCTATATTCACGAAGATTACTTATGTTTTATGAGAAATGTATTTCATATTTTGAACGTAACATGTTGTTGAAATGTAAGTTGAGCTATCTAATGTATATGAATATTTAGTTATGATGTAAGACTTTGTATAGTTATTTTGTTGTAACGATTCATGACATAAGATTGAATCAAAGAGATGTAATGTAATGGTTGCGATTCAGGGCAAGAAAGAAGGAAATGTATAAAAGTTTTAAATATTCCGTAATTTTATTAAGTTTAACATCGAATAATGATGTATTATTTAGAGGTTGAATGTATGGTTAACGACCGAAGTCGGGATTTAAATTGTATAGATTTTGGGGTCGTTACAGTTGGTATCAAAGCTGTAGGTTATAAACCTTAGGTAGGAGTACCGTAGGCTATAACCTTAGAGAAGAGAGGTGAAGATAATGAACGAATAAGCTCAAATAGAGTTTGAACAATAAGGGATTAAAACTTGCGTGAAAGGATTTAAAGAAGAATCTTGCAGAGTTATAAGGAATATAAATGTGGGGTTACCCAACTCCAATAATAAGGATGTAAGGTGATAATAAATAGACAATGTCTATAAAAAGATAATGATAAAGAAGTTATAAATAGAGAGTTATGTCTAAGTGTGGTACAATTGTACTCTTTAATAGTTGATGTATGGTATCTAGGCTAAACGATTCCTTCATGGAGCGGAGGTATATACGAACTAGCAACTCGGAACCTAGTTTGTTGGTTGTTTGTGGGAAACCACTCAGCGTACCATATTGAAACTGTTAGAGAGTAGATGTGTACCAAGTATAGAAATGGACACGTATGATGAGAGCTTAGAACTTGAATGAAATTTTGAGCAATGTAAATGAAGTTAGAAATTCTTAAAGGAAGAATTGTTATATAAACAAGACGATTCAAAGAAGAATCTTGAAGAGATATGAAGATAAGAAATGGGAGTTTCCTAACTCCAATAGCCAAGATAACGAATAATGTCGTAAATGATGAAAAAGAGAAAGAATGAGGATCGTAAAACAAAACGATCACGAGTTAACAAAAGAATTTTAAGAGAGATGATTATAGAATAAGGTCACGACGTGATCTGTTTAAGTTATAAAAGAAAGATGGTCTGTAATGTTTGAATGATTATAGCTTAATGTTATGAAGATGGTGTACTATGAAATAGTACGAGATAACTCATGAGGAGTTATAGATGATGTGATACGAGGAATTCGTATCGAGCAAAGAGCAAGTTAAAAGAAAGATAAAGTTAGGTGGGATTTCAATTGAGAACTCATGTAATGGCTGAGTTGTACAAACCTTTGTATGGGCGAGGGTTTTGTGCTTGCACTCAGTTTATCACATTGATAATCATTGGAATGTTTATGTCGCGCTATTTGCTATATGCCTGTTGAGAAGGTGATTCTTTTCTCATGTGTATAACAGATAAGTAGAGTATAGTTAGAGAATATTATAAGGTTAAGTGCGAGTTCTTAAAACTCATACTTATGGTAGGTTCGTGACTCATAATTATATGGTATGTTTTTGAACCCCTCAGCGAATGGACGTCTATGGTCTGACTAGGATAAGTTCTTAAACTCATATGATTGTGGCAAGTTCCTGAACTCATAACGTGTGGTAAGTTTGATGAACTAGGGTATAATTAAGTGTGAATGGAGTATTGAGGATGATAGGAATAGATAGACCTATTAAGCAATGGGTCATTATAGAAAGTGGAGTTGATAGTGGAAGCATAGGTATTCTAAATCTACTAGCTATGCTAGACTTTCGAAATTTATTGACTTCGTGCTGATGTTTACACTTTTATTTTCTTGAAAAACATTGGATCAAATGATGAAACCAATGAGTTTTAACAACAATACTGTTATTCGTATGTCTATGCTAATTGCTTCGGCTAGACAAAAATGATTTGCAATATATCAAAATGTATTTTATATCATTAATGCATCATGCAACCTGGTGCAAAGATGATAAAAACGATGGAGTCATCAATGCAGTATTACCTAGTGTTGGATGTGATCTAAGGATCGTCAACCCACTATGGTATGATGTAGTATGATAAAATCACCAAATGACGGAATCCTCAATGGACTGTAAATATAGTGCGGTATCATGACGTCAAAAAAAAAGATTTTTGAGATTTCTTTAAGATATGAGAATACATATGTATGTATGTATATGTATATTTCGGTTAATGTCCGAGTTATTGTAGAGGTCTATGCTATTTGATTCAACTAGACAAATATTGAAAGATGTTCATGAAATTCAAGAGTTTCTTGAGAAGTTACGCCAAACCAAATTATTTTGGTGCGGATTCAGATGTTGAAAAGCTGAGATGAACAACCCTTTTATAGGGGATTACGCGGAGGCGTTGAGATGTTTGTGTACAATACATTCTACGAAGGGCTGATCACCCTAAGTACGAGGAGTCCCTATAGTCTTATGACTGTTAAAGTTTAAGTTGAAAGATTACTTATAACTATGGACATATGCATAGCGTTTAAATGTTTGTGCACAATACATCGTACAAAGGGCTTAACACCCTAAGTACGGGGGTCCTTATAGTCTTATGACTGTTAAAGTTGAAGTTGAAAGATTACTTGCAACTGTGGACATAGTTCGTGGTCTTATGACCCTCGGCATGATTTGGAATCTTTTAAATTCCTGAGTTATTCATAATACTTCCCAATTATTGAACAATTGTGGAAGATTCTTGTTATTCTGTAAGATGGAAGTGAAAAAGGAAAGTATTCCTTAGAAAGAAGTGAGTCGTAGAATACGACACTGAATGATGAATATGTTGAATAAGTGAGAAAAGAGATTTTGAAGTGAGAAATAGATGAGTTATCAAAGAATAATGTTAAACTTTTAATAGAAAAGTTAATAATTGTAGAATGATCTTTGTGGAAAGAAAGTGGTTATAGAAACCAATGAATGAATGAAGTAGTGACGTAAAATCTACTTTGATAGAATGAATGAATAAAAATTAATAAATAAAATTTCGAGGACGAAATTCTTAGAAGAAAGGGTGAATGTAATTTCCCGAGTGTTGATGATAACGATCCTTAGAAAAGGAAATGAATGGGTTAAAAGATATATAATACTCAAAATATAATTGAGTTCAAGTGAAGGGTATGAAATGAAACCTAAAATTTGTTAAGGTAACGAATGTAGTAGGAAATATAAAATCTATATTTAGATAAAATAATGAAAGAATACTCTGAGTTATTTGTTTAATTTGTGTCTTCGATTCTGGGGACAGAATCTTTGTAAGTAGGGAAGATTGTAACGAATGAGTGGTTTGAATTGTGATTCTGGGGACAGAATCATTATAAGAGGGGAATGATGTAACATTCCAAAATTTTAGAATTTTAAATGTAATTTATAAATATTTTTTAATTTATATAAATATTTATTGGATGTGTTATTGATTAAAGATAAACAGTTTTCTAAAATTATTGTTTAGTGGTTTAAACTAGTATATGCATGTTGGGTAGTGTGTATATGTGTAATGGTTGGGTTCTGCAAGTTTCGGCGCCCGAGCGCCAAAATTTGAGCCCCAGCGCCAAAATTCGCGCCCCGGCGCCAAAATTCGCACCCCAGCGCTGAAATTCGCTCCCCAGCGCCAATCTCGCGCCCCAGCGCCACTGTATAGCCTAGTCCTCGCGCCCCAGCGCCGGATTTGTAGTCTGAGTTGGACAGTTTTGACCTTTTGTAGTAAAATGGTCATAACTTCCTCATACGAACTCTGATTGAGGTGATTTAAGATGATCCGGAACGAGGACGAGTAGACCTAAAATTTTCGTTCTTTAAGTTTTCAATTTGAGGTCATTAGTATGGGTCAAAATGGTCATCTTTAGGACTGTTGTGTTTTTAGAGGCAATCGGAGGGCGTCGGGCATGCACATATGCATGTGTAGTGCTCCTGACCATAAAAGATGATGTCTTAAGTTACATAACATGTATGTTAGTAAATATAATGATGCTTAACATTAATAAATAATGTATTAGATAAGTTATAGAAGCATAGTAAGCATACACAAGAGAGGCAAATCGGGCGTGTGACGAATGAACGTCAAAACGTCGTGCTAAGTGTTAATGAACTTAAAAAGTGTTTCAATTCAATTGAAATGAGTATTACAGGATATGAAATGGGTTTAACATAAAACCAATAAGTATTCCGAGCAAGACTTAAGCACTTGAATGAATTTCGATTATGAAATATAGTGAGATATAAGTTGAAAGTTAACACAATCTAATTGAGCATTGTGTGCTAATTAATAGGAAAGATTATGAGACGTAGAGTAGAGTTTACATTACAATTACTATGTGTTGTTATGTGACTAATATTTGATGTGATTATATAATTGCGTAGGGCACGTGAAGTGCAGATAGCTGTAAGCTGTTAAACTGTAATTGGTAAACAACGATCAAGGCAAGTCTTTCGGTTCCTATATTCTATGTGGACTTGATGAACTATTTTAAATTGCATGATATGTTATGCATGTTGAATCATGAAATGTTAAAGTCAATATATGACTTCATTGTTTTGGCTAAGTAATGATGATTGAGTAAGGAACTCAATCCTTATATTTGCTATGTGAATTAAAAGCATGTATGCCATGTTACTTTAATGAGATGTATATCGAGCATGTTATTATGTGTTATGTGATGCATGAAAACTGGTAGACTTTGCTGGGCTGTCGAGCTCACTCTTGCAAATAACCACTTTTGCAGGTCAAGATTTTAAGGTAAAGATACGTGCTATGTGAGTTATAGAGATCTATATTCACGAAGATTACTTATGTTTTATGAGAAATGTATTTCATATTTTGAACGTAACATGTTGTTGAAATGTAAGTTGAGCTATATAATGTATATGGATATTTAGTTATGATGTAAGACTTTGTATAGTTATTTTGTTGTAACGATTCATGACATAAGATTGAATCAAAGAGATGTAATGTAATGGTTGCGATTCAGGGCAAGAAAGAAGGAAATGTATAAAAGTTTTAAATATTCCGCAATTTTATTAAGTTTAACATCGAATAATGATGTATTATTTAGAGGTTGAATATATGGTTAACGACCGAAGTCGGGATTTAAATTGTATAGATTTTGGGGTCGTTACAAGGATTACAAATATTAAGTTTCCATTAAACATGCAATTAAAAGCTCTTGTCTGTGCCTGACTACCTACTGGCGTTGCAGTGCCTATTCCTTTTATACTACCGATGCTGCGGCACCGGGTTTGAATATCAGTTGATGGGTTGGGCAGCGCTGTGGTGCTCTGTTTAGCCTTAAAACCGGCGGTGCAGCGCCAGGTCCTGATTTCAGTTGACTGCAACGTCAGTGCTCAAACTTAGTTCATAAGTGCCGCAGCAGCACCTCTTAGCAGAACTCAACCATTAGACATCCAATTGTGTCCGTTTGAACTTTATGGACTCCTAATTCATAGAACTACTATAAATTTAACATATTTTAAGAACTAACTAATTACTCCAAAATATCAACTTTAACTAACAAACTAAATACAATATTTAAAATAATAATATTATCAAAAATTAAATAAGAAACATACCCGAAAAAACGAGTTCCACAAACTGACTACGCACTCAACGCCAAAATTTAACTAAGGATGTCTTTATCAAAAGTCCTCCCACAACACAGTCTTTTTCAAATTTGGAGGCCTTATTGTTGGTGAATAAAACAAAGGGCCAAGCCCTTCTATTTATAGGTTTAGAAAATGGGTAAAATTCTCAATTTAATCGATGTGGGACTTAGTTTATACTAATTCTAATTGGTTTATACTTGTGACACCCCCAAATCCGGGTACTTCGATTCCACGGGATTTGGTGTTCACTGTACAAGCATCATCTATCTATCTATCCATAAATAATATCAAACCATACAATACATAGAAATCATAATAAAATCTCTTCCCTTAAGGGTTACATCAACTAATCATACATAAATCCCAGGTTACTCTAACCTTAAAACATCTGTGCGGAATTCTAAACAAATAAGTCTTAAACAACAACATAACTCAAGTCTTAAACATAAATACATCATCTAGTAAAAATAACAGGTCTTCATCACTTGCTAACTTTGCCCTTGCCTTTACTAGTGGAGGGTTCATCGCTTCTTTCATTCTTAACTGCAATGTTATTATTAAGCAAGAGTGAGCACAAATGCCCACAAGTATAATAATGAAATAAAAGTATAATAACATGCGAATAAATCAAAGACGTCTGAATAAGAGCTCAACTTTTGAATCAAGAATGAATAACAAGAATCAAAAGAATTCTGAGGGTCATAAGACCTTGAACTATGTCCTAGGTTATCAAGGATTATACTTGAAACCTTTAACAGTCATAAGACTATGGACCTTCTTCTCGTACTTAGGGGGATCAGCCCTTAGTACCATACTGTGCACAATATCTTAACGCTTACGCATAAGTAAATCCCTTTACAGGGTTGTTCATCTCAGCTTGACATTCGAGTCCGCACCAAAGGAAGTTTGGTTTAGATAATTCAATAAGGGTTCTGAAATTTAGAACATTCATCAACTAAGGACTAGCTGAATCAGTAAGGTTCACTAGTCTAAAAAAGTTCAACAATAATGATATTCGATTTGAATAATAATCTCAAATGTATACAATAGAACAATTATTGTATACTTGAATCATGCTTTGGAAAGATAATTAATCTTTAATATCATGCTTGAACTTGAATAATAACAAGGATAATTTATTCAAGGTAAATAATAAACTTGAACAATAATGACAAGCAGGGTTAGGGAAACTTGCTCAACATAAAAGTAACGTTTAAGTTTAAATAAACTTGCTCAATAGAATGAAGTTAGGGATAGGATACTTGTCTCGTGCGTAGATTACACTTTAACTAAGCACGTTCTTTGAATTAAATCCTACATACCATTCATATACACAATACCAGTTAATTATAAATTAACTAATCAATATAAACTCATTCTCGTTGTCTACTTTAATTATTGACTAAACTTAGTCAAATTATCACGTTGTCACATAATTTATACTTCATGAATTATCAAACTAATTATGTATTTAATAATTCAATTCACATATAATATTTATTACATGTTAAACAATTATTTTATCATCTCATAATACATCTAACATGATTACATGTTCATTACATCAATCCACTAACACTTGTTAGACTTTAACATTTTAAAAAATACATTTCTGACATTTTCTGGAGAGTGGCGCTGCGGCGCCACTAATGTGCTAAGGAGTCGCGCTGCGGCGCGGTGGCGCTGTGGCCGGGCCCTTGGCGCTGCGACGCTATGGCGCCGTGGCTTGGGTCTTGGCGCTGCGGCGCAGTGGCGCTGCGGCACGGGACTTCAGTTCTGGAGTTGGCGCCGCGGCGCGAGACTCCAGAAACTGATTCTCAGTTCGCGAAGAACACAGAGTTCAGCGAAAACAACACATTTTTAACACTAATTTCACCAAATCACATATACCCACATGTTATAATTCATGTATAATCATAACCCAACATATATAAAGTGATTTTAACCATTAAAACATATAATCACATATTTAAATTATAAAAAAATGGATTGTTCTTGATGTTCTTGAGGATTTTGAACAAAAACTTATAATTTAACACTACGGATTTGTTATAACACCGAATCCGTTCGTTTAAGGCTTGATCTCTTCGTATTAACATGCTCAATAATATAAGGGTATAAATTTTAGGGATAATATATAATCAATACATCAATTATCACATATATGGCCATATGGCCATATCACGTACTCTGTTTATTTCGAAATAACATATGTACGACATGTTTTCACAATACTGATGTTATGGTTTGCAACATATACATAATTATATGATTTGATACAACATAACACACATACAACTCATGATCAATACTCCTAACTCAATTACAGAGATTAAACCAAAACTTTGAAAGCCATTTTCTTATAAAAACTTAATGACGTAAAAACAGAATTTCAGAAGGAGAAGATTACCCAACGCGTAGTGTGAATTTTAGTAAGAGATGAATTCCTTCTCAATCACTGACTCACAATTCTCCTCAACAATTATCAGATTCTCTCTAACTAGTTTTATCAGACTTAGAAAATGAAAGAAAAACATAAGACGTCGTATTCAAATAGACCGATGCGCATTATGGTCAGTTACCCATCATGGGTTAACTGGCCATAACTCCTTTTAAAACCATGTTTGTCTAGTTTGAAAAGTTTTCAAATACTATTTAATTTAATAAAGTTATATCATATAGTTGAATAAATGCCACACTCAATTCAAATATCTTATTTAAATCAATTAAATAACATATAATAATCTATCATAAATTCACATAATCATAAAATAAATTTTCTCATTAACTAATAATGTCAATTTATTAAATCTCTAATTAATTATTACATTAATTAAAATAACATAGCTTATTAAATATTTCTTTTAATACAATAAGCTCACATAATCACATACTTCGAATATTAAAAATTCTCTACATTAATTCAATAAATGTAACACATATAATTAAATTAATCTACCACAATTGCATCAATTAATTATTAAATCTAATAATTAAATCATCGAAAATATTTATTTAATTCAATAAATATTAAAATAAATTACAGAATTCTCGTTCGTCACATCTTTCCCCCCTTAAAAGGATTCTGTCCCCAGAATCACGACTCAATAAATTCGACCCGTTACATTCTCCCCCCCTTACAAAGATTCTGTCCCCAGAATCGCTTACAAATAATTAAGTAAATAAATGAGGATAATCATTCATCATATTCTCTTCGAGTTCCCACGTAGCTTCTTCAGCGTTGTGGTTCCTCCAAATTACCTTAACAGAAGGTATAACTTTATTTCTCAGGACTTGTTCTTTTCGGTCGACAATTTGGACAGGAATTTCTTCATAAGATAAGTCTTTCTCAAAATGTAGGGGTTCGTATTCAATTACATGCTTGTAATCAGGTTTGTAAGGTCGTAACACAGAGACATGGAAGACGTTGCGGATATTCTCGAGTGCTGGAGGTAAGGCTACCTCGTACGCAACTTCCCCAATTCTTCGCAGTACCTCAAAGGGTCCAATAAATCTTGGGCTCAATTTTCCTTTCTTTCCGAACCTGATCTTTCCCTTCCAGGGAGAGACCTTTAAGAAAACATAACTACCTGATTCAAACTCGATATTTTTACGATGTGGATCAGCGTATTTCTTCTGTCGATCTTGAGCTGCTACCAGTCGTGCTCGGATCACTTTGACTATTTCTGCCATCTGTTGTACCAATTCTGGCCCTAGCAATTGTCTTTCACCAACTTCATCCCAATAAAGCGGTGTTCTGCACTTTCTGCCGTATAATGCTTCGTAAGGCGGCATACCAATACTAGCGTGGTAACTGTTGTTGTAGCCGAATTCTACCAACGGTAGGTGATCATCCCAATTTCCTTTGAAGTCCATTACACAGGCTCGTAACATATCTTCCAGTGTTTGAATCGTTCGTTCGCTCTGTCCATTTGTTTGAGGGTGGTAAGCTGTACTCATTCGCAGTTGTGTACCCATGCATTCCTGAAGACGTTTCTAGAAATTTGATGTGAAGCGCGGATCCCTACCGGAAACAATAGACACCGGCACTCCGTGCCTCGAAACAATCTCTTTCACATATAATCTTGCCAACTGATCTAAGTTAAATCTGATTTTGATAGGAAGGAAGTGCGCGGATTTCGTCAGTCGGTCAACGATAACCCATACTGCGTCGTAGCCTTTCTGAGTCGTCGGAAGGCCAACCACGAAGTCCATCGTAATATGTTCCCATTTCCATTCTGGGATCTCCAACGGTTGTAGCAATCCACTCGGTCTCTGATGTTCTGCTTTAACTTTCTGACATGTCAGGCATTTGGCAACACATTCTGCAACATCACGCTTCAAATTCGGCCACCAGAAATGTTGTCTAAGATCTTGGTACATCTTGGTACTACCAGGGTGAATCGAATATCGTGAACTATAAGCCTCGCTTAAAATATCTTCCTTAATCTCTTGTACTGGCGGAACCCAAATTCTGCTTTCAAATCTCAATATTCCTTCCTTATCCATCTTAAATCTTGGTTCGGTTCCTTCAGATATCTTCGATGTTACCTTTTTGCATTCATCATCCTGAAGCTGAGCCTCCTTCACTATATCTAGTAGAGTTGTACCAGATTACATCTGAAATAGCTTCTCATCAATCTCCATAGGATACATCACTTCTAACTCCAGTTTCTCCGTATCTGCAATTAGCTCCTGCTGAGCAGTCAATATCATCAATTTCTCACGACCCTTTCTACTTAAGGCGTCGGCAACCACATTAGCCTTACCCGGATGGTATAAAATCTCACAGTCATAATCCTTGATTAATTCCAACCATCTTCTTTGACGCATATTCAAATCTTTCTGTGTAAAAATATATTTCAGACTCTTGTGGTCCGTATATATTTCACACTTCTCCCCGTATAGATAGTGCCTCCAAATTTTTAAAGCAAAAACAACTGCAGCTAACTCCAAATCATGAGTTGGGTAACCCTTCTCGTAATCCTTCAACTGCCGTGATGCATACGCAATGAATTTGCCGTTTTGCATCAGCACACAGCCAAGTCCTTTATGCGACGCATCGCTAAAAACAACAAAATTTTCTGTATCATCCGGAAGAGATAACACAGGCGCTGTACTTAACCTCTTCTTTAACTCTTGAAAACTCTCCTCACACTTCTCCGTTCAAACAAATTTCACAGCTTTTCGAGTTAAATTCGTTAACAGAGTTGCGATCTTAGAAAAATCTTGTATGAATCTTCTATAATATCCTGCTAATCCAAGAAAACTTCTTACTTCTGACGGCATTCTCGGCTGATCCCAGTTAATCACAGCTTCTACTTTGGATGGATCTACCGAAATTCCATCTTTATCGATTACGTGACCAAGAAATTGTACTCTCTCGATCCAGAATTCGCATTTCAAAATTTAGCATACAACTTCTCCCTTCTCAATACTTCCAACGTTAACCTCAAGTGTTCTTCATGTTCCTCTTTGGTTTTGGAATATACCAAAATGTCGTCTATAAATACCACCACGAATTTGTCCAAAAACGGCTTGAATACACCATTCATTAGTCCCATAAATGCTGCAGGAGCATTCGTAAGACCAAACGACATTACTAAAAACTCATAATGACCATATCGCGTTCGGAACGCTATCTTCGGTACATCCTCTGGCCTCACCTTCAGTTGGTGATAACAACTTCTCAAGTCAATCTTGGAAAAGTATTTTGCTCCCTTCAATTGATTAAACAGATCATCGATCCTCGGTAATGGATATCTGTTCTTAATCGTGACCTTATTTAATTCTCTGTAGTCAATGCAGAGCCTCATCGATCCGTCCTTCTTTTTCACGAACAACACCGGCGCTCCCCACGGCGATACACTCGGTTGAATGTACTTTTTGTCCAACAATTCTTGTAGTTGTACCATTAATTCCTTCATCTCTACTGGCGCCATTCGGTATGGTGCCTTCGATATTGGAGTAGTTCCGGGCGCCAAATCAATCACAAAGTCTACTTCTCTATCTGGTGGGAGTCCTGGCAAATCGTCTGGAAATACATCGACGAAGTCCCTCACAATCGGTATCTCCTCTACCTTCGGGTTCTCTTTTCGACTGTCGACTATGTAAGCTAAATATCCTACACAGCCTTGTCTTAATAACTTCCTGGCCTGCAACATCGTCAGACAACTCGCTTGTCTAGGCGACTTGCTACCATAAAATACAACCTTTGACGGAGTGATAAGGTTAATACGCTTCTTTTGGCAGTCAATTACAGCCCCATAATTGGATAGCCAATCCATACCTAATATAACGTCGAATTCCCCCAATCGAATAGGGATAAGATCTACGTTCATGATATTACCCTTAATATCCACTCTACAATTCTTATACACATGCTTAACAGGAATTATCTCTCTATTCGCAATTTCTATAATCATGGGATATTCCAATTCATCCTTAAGCAAATCTAAACTATTAGCAAAGTCATCGGATATAAAGGAACAAGTAGCACCCGAATCAAATAAAACGTAAGCATTAATTTCATTGATCGGAATGATACCTGACACCACATCACGAGACTGGATTGCATCCTACACCGTCATATTGAAAGTTCTGGCGGTTGGTCGGTTTGTTGCAGGTGGTCCGGTGATGGTTAAGGTATTTCCACTGCTATTTCCCCGGTTTTCTCCTTGTCCTGATCCTCCCGATCCTTTCTTGGGACAGTCTCTTGCTAAATGATCTTTCGAACCACAGTTGAAACAAGCACCCTTCTTTGGGTTTGGACAATTTGGTGCTATGTGGCCTTCCTGACCACAATTGTAGCACACTCTCTTTCCCTTCAAACAAACTCCTAGATGTGCCTTGCCGCAAGTCGAACATGCTTCTATCTTCTTTTTCTGCCCTCCGTGTTGACTTCCAGCTGTCGAGTTATCCGTCCACTTCCTCTTCTGATTATTATTATTCCCAGTATTACTTCTACCAGTCTTGTTATTACCTTCATTCTCACTCTTTTTCTTTTTCTGTTCTTGGTTGTACTTAGTCACTGCATCACTTCCTCCTTCCGCGAGAATGGCCTTTTCCAAAACTCCCGCAAACGTGTTAAGTTGAAACATTGATACCTTGCTGTATACCCAAGGCTCCAATCCTTGTTCGAATCGTCTGGCTTTCCTCTCGTCAGTGTGTACTTGATACGGAGAAAACCTTGCCAACTCATCGAATTTAGCCGCGTATTCAGGCACGCTCATGTTTCCCTGTTTCAGTTCCAGAAATTGCACCTCCATCTGATTATGCGAACTAGCTGGGAAATACATTTCGAAAAACATCTCTTTGAATCTCTCCCACGTAATTACACCTTCACCTCCTCGCATCTTGTTTGCCTGCCACCAGTAGCTAGCCTCAGACTTCAGCATAAATGTCGCAAAAACGCTCTTCTGATCTTCTCGAACCCTAGCAACGTCGAAAACCTTCTCCATTTCATCACCCACGTTTGAGCCTCGATCGGGTTTCTGGAACCTTTGAACTCTGGCGGTCCCACCGCCTTAAAATCTTTAAACGCTGTGCTAGGTGGAGCTTGCGGTTGGTTATTCATGACTCCAGTTAGTAAATTAACTATCTGTTGAACTGGATTAACGTTGGCATTATTGTTATTATTGGTTGACCCTTCCTGAGCCGGTTGACGTTGTTGTCTTCTCCTTGGCGGCATTTTTCTATTAAATAAACGTTTATTAGAACTTTATTTATTTTTCTACATAGTTAAGACATTACTCAACAATTTAACATATCACTTAACACATCATCTCAAACAACTTGATATCTTTTCATTCAAATAAAAAGTTTTAACATTAAACTATAGCATACTGCTATTTACATCATCTATCCTGGAATAAAGAATCCACAGGATTTAAAACATTCAAATATTAACATATTCCTTAGTACATAAACACATCAGAATTTACATAAAACTATATAAGTTTTTCACATAAATAAACAGATTCTATTCCTGTCTTCCAAGGTGCTCAATAGCCTTGCCACGCTCCTCATTCATGATACGAGACATCGTCCTGCGATCCAACATATACGATGGAAGTCCTTCAAACTGGATGGGGTACCTTAACACTCGCTCTTGAACCTCATCCATCGCATGATTAAGTGTGGCGTACATGTCTTCAAGCTTTGCCTTCTTTGCACGACTATCATCTTATGCACGATCAGCTCGATGTGATTCTCTTACCCATCCTTCCTCTGCTATTTTCAATCTTCCGGAGGTTTCTTTCAGTTCCTTCTTCAGCTTCTCTATCTCCTCGGTCTTATCTTCGGTTTGACCCTTCTAATGAACCAGATCCCACTCCACGTTTCGTAAACGTGTATGAAGGGTCACAATCTCTCTATCCTTCTCCTCTAAAGTAGACTACTGAACAGTCGCTCGCTCAGTCAATTCCTGAACCTCATTTTGTAACTCCACGTTATGATCATATAGTGTGTCATACATCTCAGCATCAACAGTGTACCGTGGTAGCTCCTCTTCTTCTTCCTCATCAAACTCCTCCTCAGGATCAGTCTCGGGCTCATGCTCCTGACCAACAACGGTGATCAATGGAGATGACTCCCTCTGAACTAACTGTTCCCTAACAACATGTATGTCTCGGGTCTCCTCCTCTGTAGGTACTACAAGTACACGAGATCCCTCCTCAGTAGGTACTATAGGTAAATGGGGTCCCTCCTCAGCTTGACTAGCTTCTCCATCATTCGTCATCCTGACAACAAAATTTTAAGTTTTAGTTACTAAGTCATACTATCTAACGCATACTTAACACATAAACACATAATGTATTTTATTATCTTCAATGAATTACAAAAATTTATTTCTTAGAACTCGATAAGAGTTTTCAATTTCTATCTTCTTCTGTAAGGCTACTACCTAAGGTTGTTTCCCCCACCTAAGGTTCATAACCTACAGCTCTGATACAAACCTGTGACACTCCCAAATCCTGGTACTTCGATTCCACGGGATTTGGTGTTCACTGTACAAGCATCATCTATCTACCCATAAATAATATCAAACCATACAATACATAGAAATCATAATAAAATCTCTTCCCTTAAGGGTTACATCAACTAATCATAAATAAATCCCAGGTTACTCTAACCCTAAAACATCTGTGCGGAATTCTAAACAAATAAGTCTTAAACAACAACATAACTCAAGTCTTAAACATAAATACATCATCTAGTAAAAATAACAGGTCTTCATCACTTGCTAACTTTGCCCTTGCCTTTACTAGTGGAGGGTTCATCACTTCTTTCATTCTTAACTGCAATGTTATTATTAAGCAAGAGTGAGCACAAATGCCCACAAGTATAATAATGAAATAACAGTATAATAACACGCGAATAAATCAAAGACGTCTGAATAAGAGCTCAACTTTTGAATCAAGAATGAATAACAAGAATCAAAAGAATTCTGAGGGTCATAAGACCTTGAACTATGTCCTAGGTTATCAAGGATTATACTTGAAACCTTTAACAGTCATAAGACTATGGACCTTCTTCTCGTACTTAGGGGGATCAGCCCTTAGTACCATACTGTGCACAATATCTTAACGCTTACGCATAAGTAAATCCCTTTACAGGGTTGTTCATCTCAGCTTGACATTCGAGTCCGCACCAAAGGAAGTTTGGTTTGGATAATTCAATAAGGGTTCTGAAATTTAGAACATTCATCAACTAAGGACTAGCTGAATCAGTAAGGTTCACTAGTCTAAAAAAGTTCAACAATAATGATATTCGATTTGAATAATAATCTCAAATGTATACAATAGAACAATTATTGTATAATTGAATCATGCTTTGGAAAGATAATTAATCTTTAATATCATGCTTGAACTTGAATAATAACAAGGATAATTTATTCAAGGTAAATAATAAACTTGAACAATAATGACAAGCAGGGTTAGGGAAACTTGCTCAACATAAAAGTAACGTTTAAGTTTAAATAAACTTGCTCAATAGAATGGAGTTAGGGATAGGATACTTGCCTCGTGCGTAGATTACACTTTAACTAAGCACGTTCTTTGAATTAAATCCTACATACCATTCATATACACAATACCAGTTAATTATAAATTAACTAATCAATATAAACTCATTCTCGTTGTCTACTTTAATTATTGACTAAACTTAGTCAAATTATCACGTTGTCACATAATTTATACTTCATGAATTATCAAACTAATTATGTATTTAATAATTCAATTCACATATAATATTTATTACATGTTAAACAATTATTTTATCATCTCATAATACATCTAACATGATTACATGTTCATTACATCAATCCACTAACACTTGTTAGACTTTAACATTTTAAAAAATACATTTCTGACATTTTCTGGAGAGTGGCGCTGCGGCGCCACTAATGTGCTAAGGAGTCGCGCTGCGGCGCGGTGGCGCTGTGGCCGGGCCCTTGGCGCTGCGACGCTATGGCGCCGTGGCTTGGGTCTTGGCACTGCGGCGCAGTGGCGCTGCGGCGCGGGACTTCAGTTCTGGAGTTGGCGCCGCGGCGCGAGACTCCGGAAACTGATTCTCAGTTCGCGAAGAACACAGAGTTCAGCGAAAACAACACATTTTTAACACTAATTTCACCAAATCACATATACCCACATGTTATAATTCATGCATAATCATAACCCAACATATATAAAGTGATTTTAACCCATTAAAACATATAATCACATATTTAAATCATAAAAAAATGGATTGTTCTTGATGTTCTTGAGGATTTTGAACAAAAACTTATAATTTAACACTACGGATTTGTTATAACACAGAATCCGTTCGTTTAAGGCTTGATCTCTTCGTATTAACATGCTCAATAATATAAGGGTATAAATTTTAGGGATAATATATAATCAATACATCAATTATCACATATATGGCCATATGGCCATATCACGTACTCTGTTTATTTTGAAATAACATATGTACGACATGTTTTCACAATACTGATGTTATGGTTTGCAACATATACATAATTATATGATTTGATACAACATAACACACATACAACTCATAATCAATACTCCTAACTCAATTACAGAGATTAAACCAAAACTTTGAAAGCCATTTTCTTATAAAAACTTAATGACGTAAAAACAGAATTTCAGAAGGAGAAGATTACCCAACGCGTAGTGTGGATTTTAGTAAGAGATGAATTCCTTCTCAATCACTGACTCACAATTCTCCTCAACAATTATCAGATTCTCTCTAACTAGTTTTATCAGACTTAGAAAATGAAAGAAAAACATAAGACGTCGTATTCAAATAGACCGATGCGCATTATGGTCAGTTACCCATCATGGGTTAACTGGCCATAACTCCTTTTAAAACCATGTTTGTCTAGTTTGAAAAGTTTTCAAATACTATTTAATTTAATAAAGTTATATCATATAGTTGAATAAATGTCACACTCAATTCAAATATCTTATTTAAATTAATTAAATAACATATAATAATCTATCATAAATTCACATAATCATAAAATAAATTTTCTCATTAACTAATAATGTCAATTTATTAAATCTCTAATTAATTATTACATTAATTAAAATAACATAGCTTATTAAATATTTCTTTTAATACAATAAGCTCACATAATCACATACTTCGAATATTAAAAATTCTCTACATTAATTCAATAAATGTAACACATATAATTAAATTAATCTACCACAATTGCATTAATTAATTATTAAATCTAATAATTAAATCATCGAAAATATTTATTTAATTCAATAAATATTAAAATAAATTACAGAATTCTCGTTCGTCACAATACTAATTTTTCATATTTTAACATGTTAAGCATAATCATTCACCACGAATTCGTTTCTTAACCAATTCGATCTGTTCAAGTTGCATTGTTTTCGTTTTATAGAGGAGAACAACAATCATCCATCAATTTTAAAGTTTTAATCACGAATTCATCATCAATTTTAGTCTCAAAGTACATCAAAACACACATTACCATCAAAACCCAAATTCCTCTTCTTTAGCATAAATACATGAATTTGATTTCTGAAAAATCGTTTTTAGATGACCATTATCAAATTATAAAATCTAATAACATATATAACATCATAACCCACAAATTCATTAACCAAAACTCTAATTTTAAAAGAAACTCAAGAACACATAAACTAGAAATATAAACTAGATTATGTATCTTTAATTCCTTAAGAAATAAAATTGACCTTATCAGTAAAATTATAATTTTTATTTAATCATTATAATCAAAACATTATTTAATAAATTCTCACTCCTTTAATTTAATTGTTTAATTAAATTAGAATATCATCATTATACTTGCGTAATAAAATATGTATAAATCTCATCTATTTTATCACACTTAAATAAATTATCCCATAATAATTTTTCATCAAATATTTATTTAATACCATAAATATTTATTTTGTTCCATAAAGTTTCCAACTAAAATATTTAATTTACTTAACAAATATTTTACTCGCATTATACTAACATATTATATTTTCATGCAATATATTACCTTCTCACTTTATTAAATCAATTATACTTGTATTAATTCACTATTTTAATTAAGCAAATTATTCACATTATTTATGAAACTTAACTCATAATAAATTCCATTGCCCACAAGGCATAACAATTAAAATTATATTATCTCATAATATAATTTCAACTTAATTAAATTAACTAATATTATCTTTAATAGTTTAATTAACTATTAAATCTCATTTTCTCCAACATATGAATATATAATTATCTTCACACCAAATCACATATTTCACAATATATAATACATATATACACATATTCAAACTCAAAACATCTCTTAACAAGAATTTTATTTATTAAATTCTTATTTTAATAATTACTGAAAATTCGGGTTGTCATATATTATCTATATATGTAACGAACGAGAATTTTGTATTAATTATAAATATTTATTGAATTAAATAAATATTTTAGTTAATTTATTTATTGAGTTAAATAAATAATTGATGAAATTTGTTGTGAAATTATTTAATTAAATTAATGTTAAATAATTTTATAGTTTGAAGATTTGATTTAATTAGATAATTAAAAATTAAATGAGTTGTTAAATAATTACCAAATTGTGTAGTGGTGATATTTCTAATTTAACTGATTTAATAATAATTTATAATGGACATTGTGTTAAGATTTAATTGAATTAATATTATAATTTAATTAAGGGGTGTGACAATTGAACTATAATATATAAGTATTATAAAAAATAAATTAAAAGGGGGTTATTTTAAGTCAACTAAACATAGCCTTGTGGCTTTTGGTTAATGTAACAGCTGATGACCTTTGCTTGATTTAACTGATAACTCACGTTTTATTAGTTTATATTAACGCGTACTGTGTATCAATTAGTTTATACCACGTACCTTGTTTCCAAGACTTAGAGAGGAAACACAAAGAACTTGAGAGTTGGAGAAGGAAAACTCTGAGAATAGGGAATCAAGGGGAAGAAGAAGGTTTTGTCAAAGCCTAGAAACCATCATCTTTGCTAGTATAAATAAAGGATTAAGGGAAATTATCTATTCCTAATTCCTAGTCATGGTTTTTCAATATTTATTCTATGTGGTTGGATTCTTGTTAAAAATGTTGATTATATGATTGTATAATCTTGTAAAATCTGATAGTTATCGTCTGTAAATGATTTTTAGCAATCAAATTCATAGAATTTTTTTTGAAGAAGAAAATTTACGTTACAGTGTTTTATGTGTGTGTGTGTGTGTGTGTGTGTATATATATATATATATATACGGAGAGGATCTAAAGCGGACCAAATAAGCGGACCAAAGAATGGACCAAGGCAAAAACACGCGGGTTTCAGGGTCAACCCGCGGGTTGGTCCGACTCGGACCCTGAAACCCGCGTGTTTTTGCCTTGGTTCGTTCTTTGGTCCGCTTATTTGTTCCGGTTTAGATCCTCCCCGTATATATATATATATATATATATATATATATATATATATATATATATATATATATATATGCTATATGTATATACACAGCTGTGTATTACACATTAGGGCTATGACGACGGGTGAAACCGTCGCTATAGCCTAAAAAGTTGTCGTCATAACCGACTGTGTAATACATAGCTGTGTACATATATTTTTCCTATATATATATATATATATATATATATATATATGAAAATGGCTTATGTGAGACCAAAATTGATGTTCAATTCTTATTGTAATCTGTAAATTGATTTCAAATTGTGTTAATACATTGAATTACGAAAAGAATGCAACTGAAATGAATTAATTTGGTGAATTAACAAAGTTGTAGTGATGTGATTCGTTAAACATGTCAAAATTTGGGTTTTTAAGCATAAACAGGATTTTAATCCTTTAAATTTGATTGTTTTAGATGTTTATGTTGTTAGAAGTGTAATATGCATGTTTGGTGATGTTGTTTGTAAGTTTGTAGCTTCTAGGTTTGTTGAATTTCTGCTTAGTTGGAGAAAATTGGGTTGTTTGGGTTATGCTGTGAAGTAGGGAAGCAGTTTGCAAGTTTTTGTCTACGTACCGGCGCAGCTATACTGGTATCAAGGGCAGAATCGGCGCAGCTGTGCCTGTTGAGTTTTCTGGGAATTGAGCATCAGAGCAGCTGCGCCGGTGCCAAAGCTTGGGGTAGCGCAGCTGCACCCTTCCTTGAGTTGGAACATTTTTTTTTCAGTCCATGGCATGTTGGCCTAACCTAGTCTAATGTTCATGATGATGTGTTAAACATGAAATGAGGTTCTATAATAGGTTGTAAACATGTATTTGATGAATTTAAATTGTAAAGTTAATAAGTTGTGAAAAACTTTAACTTGCTAATTGTTTAAGTCTTGAGATGTGGTTTAAGACTTGTGTTGATATGATAGATTTATGATTTTAGATTGTTAATGTAATGTTAAATTAAAAGTCAGAACTTGAATTATGTTAACAAGTTGGATTTTAATGAGAATTATACCTATAGGGTTAATGTTGGTGTAACTAATCGATATTGCAATTCTAATGATATATGTAGGGTTTTGACGAACGTGTGTTATAGTTGTATAGCTTACGCACGAGGCAAGTTTCTAAACCTTATTTCTTTACATTGACCATGTTCTTTATCCCTATCCTGTTTATTATCACGCAGGTTTTACACCCTACTTTTCGTTGAGCAAGTTTCCTAATCTTGAACTTGTTATTTTTTTGATTACGATGTTCCACGTTGTCTATCTATAGTGAGCAAGTTTCTAATCATTGCTTCTTATTAACTCAAAGTTTAAATTTTTCATTATTTCGAACGAGACTTTTTTTTAAAATTCCTTTGAAGGAAGTATATTTAATATACAATGCTTTATTTAATTGTATATTGTCGTGTTTCCATTTTTGATTTAAATATCATTACTCAATACCTATTTATTGTATCGTACTCTAAATGGCTAGTGGACCTTGGTTCATTCGACTAGTCTATAGTTGATGAGCGTTCTAAAATTATATAACCATTATTAGCAAAACCAAACTAAACTTTTTTTAGTGTAGATTCCTAAGTCAAACTGAGATGAACAGCCCAATTATAGGGGATTATTACACGTTAGCGGTAATATGTTTGTGCACAATACATGGTACAAAGGGCTGATCCCCCTAAGTATGAGAAGAAAGGTCTGTATAGTCTAATGGGACATAGTTCATGGTCTTGGGACCCTTAGATATATATCTAGATTTTGTTTTCTAATCTTGATTCGAAGATCGAGTTCTTTATTATTTAATATCCATTACTTACCCTTATGATATTGTTATTGTCATCATTATATTTGTGAGTAATTGTTTGCTCACTCTTTCATATAAAACATTGTAGCTAAGGTTGAAAGATCAGATGAGCCATGCACTAGTAAAGGCAAAGGCAAAGCAACAAAGTGATGAAGACTTGTTTGTTTTTATTTTACAGAATTTATGTTATGAGACTTATTTGTTTATATGACGAATTCCGCAAAGTTATGTAATAATTTAAGGTTAGATTACATGGGTTTTATTTTAAGTTGATATAACCATTTAATGGGAAGGACTATTGTTTAAGTTATTTAGCTTATGTTTTTATCCTTGATTATGGGTAGTTAAATGTGAATGTTATGGATAGTGAGCACCAAATCTTGTGAAAATGAAGTACCCGAATTTGGGGGTGTCACAATATATATTTGCAATAAATATGGCTACTGATTCTGTTACTATAGTCGGTTCTTCATCTACACCAATAATTCCAAATGTACATGCGAACCATGGTGAAAAACTAGAAAGGTTTAATGGTACAGAATTCAAAAGGTGGCAACAAAAGATGTTATTTTATCTTACTACTCTCAACTTGGCGAGGTTTCTTCACGAAGATCCCCCTATACTTAAATATGATGAAATAGACAGGTAAGTTGTTGCTGCAATTGTGATAACCCAAATTTTTGGGTAATATTAAAATAAGAATTAAATAAAAAAATTTTTATTATATGTTATTTTATGTGATATTGTAGTGCGCAAAGGAATATGTGTCATGCAATATGTGATGTTGTGTATAATAAATATATTAGAATTATATATTTATTATATGTAAGTAAAGTGTAGGAGTAAATTATAAAAGGAAATTAGATGAGTAAAATTAAAGTAATTTATAATATTAAATTATTTTAAGGTGGTAAATTGGTGGCATTAAATATACTTCATGTATAGCTACTATTTTATTGAAGAAATCAGATATTACATTATTAAGTATAATGTATGTATGTATTTAATGTGATGAATATATTAATATATTTACTACAGTTAAATAAATTGTGAAGACAAATTATAGAAAGAAAATAAAATTAATTGAGTATATGATAATATGTTATATGAATAATGGTTTAATATTTAATATTATATCAAAGGAGGTAAAGTAAAAATATGAGATGAGATCCAATATATAAATATGTATATTGGTATCAACTAGTTAGTAAATTAAATTCATATTTGAATAAATGATTGAGTATATTAAATTATATATTTAATATATAAATAAATTGTTTGAAAATAATTTATGAAGAGGAAGAGGAAATTAAATTTAATTATACAATATAAATTGTATAACTTAAATAAGTTATTTAAATATGGTATGAGATTTAAATGACCTAAAGGGTTATTTTTATTTAGTGGTCATAGAATTAATTCAAGTGAATTAAAATTTAATGGACTAAGGAAGTTATATCATTTAAACGAGCCCAACTAATTAATTAAGCATGAGACTTGTAGATAAAGTGATTAAGGGCGATTAAATTATTTAATCTAGTCCAGTATATTATGTATGGAACAAGTATTATAATGATCCAATTTAATTAGGGTTGAAAGTCCAAGTTAGTTTTTGTTAGTAAGTAAAACAAGTAAAATTGTTAGCTCAATGGAATTAATTAAGGGCCCAAACTAAGCCACTTGTGGGAGGGATAATTTAGTCATTAGTATGCTTAATATAAAATAAATATGGATGGAAGGTTAAGGCCAAGTGAGCACAATTATTAAGTAGCATGTGAGAGAATAATAATATTAGATATTATATTAATTTAAGAGATATATTGTTTTTATCTCAAGTTATTAATTTTATAACTTAATTGAAACAAGTTTAATTGAGTTATAAAATTTAATGTACAAGAGTGATGATTTAAATTCTAAATATTTGGAATGGATACCTTAATTAAATATTTAGGGTGAGATAAGATGAAAATGATTGGACTAAGTAAATATTACATAGCCCAAAGGATTAATTGAAAGCCTGAAAGAAATAAATTTTGAAACCCAAATTAAAAATGGGCATTTTTACATTCAATAAAGCGAATAAAAAAAATTGTGGGAGGAGAAGAGGCCACATGACCGGTTGTGAGTGGAGGAAAAAGCGGAGATACATAGATATTTTTTACATATCTTATATCTTATATCTTATTTCTTCTTTCTCTCTTGTCCCTAAATTCTTATTTTCCTTATTAGTTAACAAAAGAGAGAGAAAGTCGTGAGAGGGAAAGAAGAGAAAGGGAAACCGAGAGGGAGAGAGAAAAGGAAGAAGAGGCCGAAGCCATAGAAGAAAGAGAAGAGAGAAGAATTCTCCATGATGAAGAAGAAAAAAGGTATAAAATTATTTTTCCTAAGTTTTCCTCTAAATTATTTTATGGATTTGATGAAAGGGAGATTATAATATGGATGTATAAAATCCTTTAATCTATGTGATTTATATGAATCCAAGTATGGATCTACCCATATTGGGTGTTGATTTGGTTGGAATCAAAAGGAAAAGAAAAATTAAATTTTCTAGTTTAGAAACCCAAAATTTTTATGTACTTTGAAAATCCACCGTTTTAAATCTATAACTCCTTTTTACGATCCGTCAAAGAGGGGTACTAGATATGTGTATTTACTAGTTAACCCAAGTGGTAGAACTCAAAAAGAATGAGTTTACAAGTCATAGTGACTGATTAATCCAAAACAGTCCCGTTTTTCTAATAAAAATAAAAACTTTTTTGGAACAGTTTCTGTCAGGGGCAGTTTCGTAACTATTTTGACCCTCAAAAATTCTGAAAATATTTGAGATGATAATTTGATGAGTTTTTTAGTTTGTATCCAAAAATGGTAATTTTTGGATGTATAGATTGGGAGTTCTGAGTTTTATGGGAAAAGACTATTTTAAAAGTAAATCCTTATAACTCCTTGTGGTTAACTCCAAAATTGGTGAAATTTTTATTGTGAGTACATGTATATAACAGGAGTATACCTTGTAAATTTGAGAATTTTTGAACAAAAGCACAGTTTATGATAAATATCTCAAGATTCGGCAGTTTTGGCCATTCAAAAATTAGTAAATGAATTTTAAAAATTCTGGAAAAAATATATGTTCAATATGGGACTATATTATGCCAAATCCCAGGAAAGAAAAATTTTTCTGACTGATTTTGTATTTTTTATATAAATGATGTTATATGGATAAATGAGTTTAATTAAATATGTGATATTAAAAATGTGAAAAACGAGGTCTTTCGACTTGACACCCTTAAGCATGTTTTATGCAGATTTGTGATGGAGGTTTGGGTCGGGTGGTGAAGAGTTGATATGTATATGGCATTTTAAAGTGCTTAAATGAATTAATTAAGGAATAAAAAATAATTGAAATAAATTGTTTATTTATGTGACTAATAATATTGAACTAAGATATTATTAATAATATTTAACTTAAAGGTTATTAAAGGGTTAATAACCTTAGCTTGAAATAATATTAAATAATTAATAGTATTAAATGGGGAATTAAAATAGAGAATTGTTGGTCATTTTACAGATCAATATATGCGTGCAAGTATACACGGTCAACAAGTAATAAAGAATAAGTAAAGTATCGTTCGCACGGAGAATTAACTAATAAATTTCACCAAGCACTAGTCCATAACCATTTCAGTCTTATTTAAACGAATGGTTTAATATTTTATATTTAAACTGGGAAATTAAATAAACCTAACTATTCCTAGAGTAAGACTACATAATGAAGACCTGAGATCACAATTTCATCTATTGACTCATTCAAATCCACACACTTCATGTTAAGCCAAACTAATTATACCGGATTGTTAGTCAAAAACACGAAAGTAAAGTATAGTCATCTCTCAATGTACCATACCCATATCACATATAATGCGCAGTTGATAGAATACACATGAACACCCACATATTCTAAACCACTATATGTCTATGTAATTTACAAATAATTAGGGTTTTAGCCCAAATTCTCAATTGACTACGAATGGTGCTTCGATATATGTCTATCCTAAGCACGAATCATACATCCCAATGCATTGTAGAACATATAATCACACGCTAATAAGATCATATCTAAACCCATACTTCTTCTCTCAAGTCCATATGGATTATCACAATAATTGACGGCCAATCAACTAAGCAAATTGCATGAATCTAATTAGACAAGCCCATAGCAATCAATAAGGCTAACAATGACATATATAAAAAATAACTAATCCATAGAATCCATTGCAATCTCATAATAGAGTTTAAATCATATCTGAATCAAATCTATCATCCACATATTACATAAACATCATAAGATTACAAATAAGAATTAAAAAAAGAATAAGAGTAAAGAATTGAAATGCAAATCTGTTATCCTGCTCCAAGATGGAATATCTGATATTTTCCAATTGCTTCAAATCTTCATATCTAATCAAATCTAGAAATCAATTATTCTAATATACTCTATTCTATTATTGAAATTGAAGAGGGAAAGTAACGATAGCTTATTGATCCCCCAAGGGGTGGTAACCCCCCTACATACTGATAATACGTCTCTTTTTAAGCCCTCATTGAACCCCCCCCTCTAAGTTACGCTTCAGTTGCATTGTTTAGTGAACAAGTCAGCTCTAGTCAACTTCCAAAGTGGCGCGGCCGCACTGGGAATGGCCTGGAGTTAGGCACGCCTGCGCTCAAGTATCAAACTGCATTTTTTTTGTCCAAGGAATGGCGCAGCCGCGCCTAAAATACACTAGAAATCCGCGTGCCCGCGCCAAGGATTTTCTGTTGCAGTGTTGTCTGGTAAAATGGTTATAACTTTTGATCCGGGAGGAGTTACGTGGCTTTCCAACTATCAAATCAGAGCTCTCGACGAGCTCTACAACCTTCATTCTTTGAGAATTGAGAAAAAATGGACGGATGAAGGTCGAAATTTGGTTGCAAGTGGCTGCTATGCAAATGGCCACCCAAAATAGTGAAGTTCAACGTTCGTTGGTACAAAGGTCATAACTCTTGCATCCAAACTTCGATTAGAATGATTCAAGATATTCTGGAAAGCTAAGAAGAAGCTCTACAACATAATCCAAGTTCCAAGCCAAGAACATAAAAAGAACATAAAATCCCAAACGATGTCCGGATTGCTTTTCCTTGCGTTTTCATACCAATAGTGGCTCACACCGTTCCCAAGCATAAGATCTACAAAATGAACACGAAATGCATGAAAAGTAACTATGAAACATGAGTATAACCAACTAATTCAAGTAACAGATACCGAATAAGTAGGTATAAAACCTACTTATCAAATACCCCCAAACTTAAACTGTTGTTTGTCCCCAAGCAACACAACATAATGCAATGTACATGCTATGCAAGCTACGCTACTATGACAATGAATCCTCATATTTCCAGCCATGTTAAGAATTCCAATAAGATATGCCTCAGAGAAATATCAAGATCCAAGAACAAAGCATCAAACTATGCTACAAGCATAATGACATACAATCAGATAATCCTAACCTGCTACAAAGATGATGTGTGCGTGTGTGTTGTGTTCACAGATAAGCTTGACAAAGGTGAAGATTTCACATGCTATACTACTTAAGAAAGAAAACTAAGGTTCACATCAAGAACTATGCATATAAATGAAATAACAACTACTCCAACACATCAGTACAAGCTAAGGTTCAACAAAGGGTTTATTCTGCTTTATTTTTACTTATGAGGGCGATTTTCGCACTTTCCCGCTGTGTTTATTGATTTTTTTTATTTTCCATGACTGTGCAATGTCTCATTCTATTAGGCTAACAGTGCTACCCCTTAGCGAGCTTTCAACCAACGACTCCCAGACCATTAAGACCTTAGGGCGCTAGGTGTAGAGACAATCCCCTCTGGCGTACTTACTCAAGTAACAAAGGCCCTGAAACAAGATTAGCCACGGTAATTATTTCAATTTTTTCTCTTTTTTTTTTCCATTTTTTTATATATAGATAGCAAGTATACCCTAAGCGTTCCTAAAACTTGATTTTCAGTGTTTAGCAGTCATTACTCACTTCCTACAAAATTCTATCTTTAATACAGTGTTTTCTTCTCAGCAGACAAACAAGCTAATCTTAACCAACAAGAAAATATGAACACTGACGTGCTACCCGGTAGCATCTAAACAACAAATATAGATCACATCATGTATAAAATTATAATTATGCTTAAGTTATCAACCACGTTCAAAAATCTATCAAATTTCTATATTATCAATGGCCAAATTAGAATTCAACTAACTAAAAACCTGGGATTATGCAATGTTATGCAACTAAACAGATATTAAGCAAACAAAAAGAAAAAAATAATTTCTTGCAAAATTAAACTAATAACTACTAACATGCAATTAACTATATGTAACATGAAATTACTCTATATGATGCAATTACACTACATGCTCTAAACTACTGACTACACCCAATACCCCCAAACTTAAAATGAACAATGCCCTCAATGTAATTAAAAGTGAAAGAATACTCCCTAAGTGGCAATGTCATCTCCGTTCGCCTCCTCAAGATCTGATGGTATATCAGGCGATGAATAAGTTTGAGATATTCTATAGTTGGAAACTGAGTCTGAACTTCTAACTGTCCGAATGCTTGAGTCAGAAATTCTAATAATTGAGCAGTGTTTGTTTTTTATGACTGAGATATGGCACGGCCGCGCTGTGTTTGGCATGTAGTTGGTCACGACCGCGCTACCCTGTACCCTGGTAGCTTCAATATTTTTGACTTCTGTTTGATCCTGAATGCATATAGCAATTGGATTGAACCTGAGAGGAGAAACAACCAAACTATTATTAAGACTTATAACTATCAAACATCTACGAAATATGGAAAGTATGAAGAATTAAACATAGTAGGAGAAGTAAATGGAAATGTAAATAAGAATTAAACAAGGCGGGAGAAAGATTGGATGGGTGCCTCCCATCGAGCGCTCGGTTTATAGTCCGTTAGCTGGACTCTTTTCTTGACACCGCTATCCGATTCCTCTACGATAGGCGAGGAACCCTCCATCCATTTGAACTGCAGTGTGCGTAAGTAGGTTCCCCATCTTTCGAGTCTGTGAATTGAAACAACCTAGCATATTTCCTGTACATGATGCCCGCAGTTCTATTGCATGGCTTGGTGCTTCGTCCGTTGTATTTGTGAATAAATTACTACATTGAGGCATGAAAAATCCAACAGACTTTTCCTCTTTTCTATTCTCTTCCTCAGCCCACCATGGTGTATAAGAGGCCACTTTATCATCCTGATCTTTACTTTGAATGTGGCTACCAAGAGGACATGGGTGTGCAAAGTTCACTAAATTTTTCAACTCTGACTGAAAAGGCACTTGGGGTATTATACAAGTCGTTTCATGTTTTACATTATCCAATTCCCTAGTTGTCTCCTCAATGACAACTTCTTTGAGCTCATCCAGTGGCATGTACACTTCTGGTTCTCCATCAATTTCATCTTCCATGACATAGCACCAATTATTTTGCGGGCGATTGTTCAAGGCTTCGAACATTTGATCCATTTGATTCTGAAGATTCCGAATTAACCTCTCTTGCTCAATCATCTTATCCTCAGTCGATGCTACAAACTCGAATCACAAAGCCTCCAATTTTGAATTATCTTGTACAGGTTCATATTCCATATATTGAGGACCATTCATTGAGGAGTTAATGAGTTGTTCCATCTGTCTATTAAGATTTTGGGTTGATAACTCCTGACTCATCATCATCTCTTCATGGTTTGCTATGCTTTTTGACATGAATTCCTTCAACCTTGAATTTTCTTCTTGTTGCATTGGAGGTGGATATGAGAAATCCGATGGATGTGTTGGACTTAGGGCACAGTACTGGTCTCGAAAGTTATAACTCCATTCCAAATCTGGGTGATACCCCCAACCTTGATGATAATTGGGATAAACATAGTTGTTGAAGTAATCACCTCCAAACTATACTTGTCCAACCCTGAGGTTGCACTGATTACTCGGATGCTGGTCAGCACAATATTCACATGTAACTGCTATCTCTCCAGTATGTTGGGCTGCAAGAACATCCAACATCTCCGAAAGTGTTGCAATTTGTGCTGACAATGTAAAAAATACATTTAGTCCTTCAGTTCTTGCGTCCCTTGGTTGAGTCATATTCGTATAAAGCCATTGATAAGAAAAGTCATACATGGTGCCTAAAAAGAGACAAATATAGGAAGAGAATTAAAATAAAATAAAATGTTTAAATTAAGACAAATTTGATTGAAATTAATGTTGGCAAAAATTATTAAAATAATTCCCTGGCCACGGCGCCAAAAACTTGTTGGTCGTTTTACCGATCAATATATGCGTGCAAGTATACACGATCAATAAGTAATAAAGAGTAAGTAAAGTATCGTTCCCATGGAGAATTAACTAATAAATTTCACCAAGCACTAGTCCATAACCATTTTAGTCTTATTTAAACGATTGATTTAATATTTTATATCTAAACTGGGAAATTAAATAAACCTAACTATTCCAATAGTAAGACTAGATAATGAAGACCTGAGATCACAATTTCATCTATTGACTCATTCAAATCCACACACTTCATGTTAAGCCAAACTAATTATACCGAATTGTTAGTCAAAAACACGAAAGTAAAGTATAGCCATCTCTCAATGTACCATACCCATATCTCATATAATGCGCAATTGATAGAATACACATGAACACCCACATATTCTAAACCACTATATGTCTATGTAATTTACAAATAATTAGGGTTTTAGCCCAAGTTCTCAATTGAATACGAATGGTGCTTCGATATATGTCTATCCTAAGCACGAATCATACATCCCAATGCATTGTAGAACATACAATCACAGCTTAATAAGATCAGATCTAAACCCATACTTCTTCTCTCAAGTCCATATGGATTATCACAGTAATTGACGGCCAATCAACTAAGCAAATTGCATGAATCTAATTAGAAAAGCCCATAGCAATCAATAAGGCTAACAATGAAATATATCCAAAATAACTAATCCATTGCAATCTCATAATAGAGTTTAAATCATATCTGAATCAAATCTATCATCCACATATTGCATAAACATCATAAGATTACAAATAAGAATTAAAAAAAGAATAAGAGTAAAGAATTGAAATGCAAATTTGTTATTCTGCTCTAAGATGGAATCTCTGATGTTTTCCAATTGCTTCAAATCTTTATATCTAATCAAATCTAGAAATCAATTATTCTAATCTACTATATTCTATTATTAAAATTGAAGAGATAAAGTAACGATAGCTTATTGATCCCCCAAGGGGTGGTAACCCACTTACATAGTGATAATACGTCTCTTTTTAAGCCCTCGTTGAAACCCCCCTCTAAGTTACGCTTCAATTGCATTGTTTAGTGAACAAGTCAGCTCTAGTCAACTTCCAAAGTGGCGCGGCCGCGCTAGGAATGGCCTGGAGTTAGGCGCGCCTGCGCTCAAGTATCAAATTGCATTTTTTTTGTCTAGGGAATGGCGCGGCCGTGCCTAAAATACACTAGAAATCCGAGTGCCCGCGCCAAGGATTTTCTGCTGCAGTGTCGTCTAGTAAAATGGCCATAACTTTTGATCCGGGAGGAGTTATGGGCCTACCACCTATCAAATCAGAGCTCTCGACGAGCTCTACAACTTTCATTCTCTGAGAATTGAGAACAAATGGACGGATGAAGGTCAAAATTTGGTTGCAAGTGGTTGTTATGCAAATGGCCACCCAAAATAGTGAAGTTCAACGTTCGTCGGTACAAAGGTCATCACTCTTGCATCCGAACTCCGATTGGAATGATTCAAGATGTTCTAGAAAGCTAAGAAGAAGCTCTATAACATAATCCAAGTTCCAAGCCAAGAACATGAAAAGAACATGAAAGCCCAAACGATGTCCGGATTACTTTTCCTTGCGTTTTTATACCAATAGTGGCTCACACCGTTCCCAAGCATAAGATCTACAAAATGAACACGAAATGCATGAAAAGTAACTAAGAAACATGAGTATAAGTAACTAATTCAAGTAATAGATATCGAATAAGTAGGTATAAATCCTACTTATCAAATACCCCCAAACTTAAATCGTTGCTTATCCCCAAGTAACACAACATAATGCAATTTACATGCTATGCAAGCTACGCTACTATGACAATGAATCCCCAGATTTCCAGCCATGTTAAGAATTCCAATAAGATATGCCTCAGAGAAATATCAAGATCCAAGAACAAAGCATCAAACTAAGCTACAGGCATAATGAAATACAATCAGATAATCCTAACCTCCTACAAAGATGATGTGTGCGTGTGTTTTGTGTTCACAGATAAGCTTGACAAAGGTGAAAATTTCACATGCTATACTGCTTAAGAAAGAAAACTGAGGTTCAAATCAAGAACTATGCATATAAATGAAACAACAACTACTCCAACACATCAATACAAGCTAAAGTTCAACAAAATGTTTATTCTGCTTTATTTTTACTTACGAGGGCGATTTTCGCACTTTCCCGCTGTGTTTATTAATTTTTATATTATTTTTCATGAGTGTGCAATGTCTCATTCCATTAGGCTAACAGTGCTACCCCTTAGCGAGCTTTCAACCAACGACTCCCAGACCATTAAGACCTTAGGGCGCTAGGTATAGAGACAATTCCCTTGAACGTAATTACTCAAGTAACAAAGGCCACGAAACAAGACTAGCCACGGTAATTATTTTAATTTTTTTTCTCTTTTTTTTCCATTTTTTTTTATATATAGATAGCACGTATACCCTAAGCATTCCCAAAACTTGATTTTCAGTGTTTAGCAGTTATTACTCACTTCCTACAAAATTCTATCTTTAATACAGTGTTTTCTTCTCAGCAGACAAATAAGCTAATCTTAACCAACAAGCAAATATGAACACTGACGTGCTACCTGGTAGCATCTAAACAACAAACATAAATCACATCATGTATAAATTTATAACTAAGCTTAAGTTATCAACCACGTTCAAAAATCTATCAAATTTCTATATTATCATTGGCCAAATTAGAATTCAACTAACTAAAAACCTGGGATTATGCAATGTTATGCAACTAAACAGATATTAAGCAAACAAAAAGAAAAAAATAATTTCTTGCAAAATTAAACTAATAACTACTAACATGCAATTAACTATATGTAACATGAAATTACTCTATATAATGCAATTACACTACATGCTCTAAACTACTGACTACACCCAATACCCCAAAACTTAAAATGAACAATGCCCTCATTGTAATTAAAAGTGAAAGAATACTCCCCTAAGTGGCAATGTCATCTCCGTTCGCCTCCTCAAGATCTGATGGTATATCAGGAGATGAATAAGTTTGAGATATTCTATAGTTGGAAACTGAGTCTGGACTTCTAACTGTCCGAATGCTTGAGTCAGAAATTCTAATAATTGAGCAGTGTTTGTTTTTTATGACTGAGATATGGCACGGTCGCGTTGTGTTTGGCTTATAGTTGGGCGTGGCCGCGCTACACTGTACCCTGGCAGCTTCAATATTTTTTACTTCTGTTTGGTCCTGAATGCTTGCAGCAATTGGATTGAACCTGAGAGGAGAAACAATCAAACTATTATTAAGACTTACAACTATCAAACATCTACGAAATATGGAAAGTATGAAGAATTAAACATAGTAGAAGAAGTAAATGGAAATGTAAATAAGAATTAAACAAGGAGGGAGAAAGATTGGATGGGGTGCCTCCCATCGAGCGCTCGGTTTATAGTCCGTTAGCTGGGCTCTTTTCTTGACACAGCTATCCGACTCCTCTACGATAGGCGAGGAACCCTCCATCCATTAGAACTGCAATGTGCGTAGGTAGGTTCCCCATCTTTTGAGTCTGTAAATTGAAACAACCTAGCATATTTCCTGTACATGATGCCCCCAGTTCTATTGCATGGCTTGGTGCTTCGTCCGTTGTATTTGTGAATAAATTGCTACTTTGAGGAATGAAAAATACAATGGACTTTTCCTCTTCTCTTTTCTCTTACTCAGCCCACCATGGTGTATAAGAGGCCTCTTTATCACCCTGATCTTTACTTTGAATGTGGCTACCAAGAGAACATGGGTGTGCAAAGTTCACTAAATTTTTCAACTCTGACTGAAAAGGCACTTGGGGTATTATACAAGTCGATTCAAGTTTTACATTATCCAATTCCCTAGTTGTCTCCTCAATGACAACTTCTTTGAGCTCATCCAGTGGCATGTACACTTCTGGTTCTCCATCAATTTCATCATCCATGACATAGCACCAATTATTTTGCGGGCGATTGTTCAAGGCTTCGAACATTTTATCCATTTGATTCTGAAGATTCCGAATTAACCTCTCTTGCTCAATCATCTTATCCTCAGTCGATGCTACAAACTTGAATCACAAAGCCTCCAATTTTGAATTATCTTGTACAGGTTCATATTCCATATATTGAGGACCATTCATTGAGGAGTTAATGAGTTGTTCCATCTGTCTATTAAGATTTTTGGTTGATAACTCCTGACTCGTCATCATCTCTTCATGGTTTGCTATGCTTTTTGACATGAATTCCTTCAACCTTGAATTTTCTTCTTGTTGCATTGAAGGTGGATATGAGAAATCCGATGGATGTGTTGGACTTAGGGCACAGTACTGGTCTCGAAAGTTATAACTACATTCCAAATCTGGGTGATACCCCCAACCTTGATGATAATTGGGATAAACATAGTTGTTGAAGTAATCACCCCCAAACTATACTTGTCCAACCCTGAGGTTGCACTGATTACTCGGATGCTGGTCAGCACAATATTCACATGTAACTGCTATCTCTCCAGTATGTTGGGCTGCAAGAACATCCAACCTCTCCGAAAGTGTTGCAATTTGTGCTGACAATGTAAAAAATACATTTAGTCCTTCAGTTCTTGCGTCCCTTGGTTGAGTCATATTCGTATAAGGCCATTGATAAGCAAAGTCATACATGGTGCCTAAAAAGAGACAAATATAGGAAGAGAATTAAAATAAAATAAAATGTTTAAATTAAGACAAATTTGATTGAAATTAATGTTGGCAAAAATTATTAAAATTATTCCCTGGCCACGGCGCCAAAAACTTGTTGGTCGTTTTACCGATCAATATATGCGTGCAAGTATACACGATCAATAAGTAATAAAGAGTAAGTAAAGTATCGTTCCCATGGAGAATTAACTAATAAATTTCACCAAGCACTAGTCCATAACCATTTTAGTCTTAGTTAAACGATTGATTTAATATTTTATATCTAAACTGGGAAATTAAATAAACCTAACTATTCCAATAGTAAGACTAGATAATGAAGACCTGAGATCACAATTTCATCTATTGACTCATTCAAATCCACACACTTCATGTTAAGCCAAACTAATTATACCGAATTGTTAGTCAAAAACACGAAAGTAAAGTATAGCCATCTCTCAATGTACCATACCCATATCACATATAATGCGCAGTTGATAGAATACACATGAACACCCATATATTCTAAACCACTATATGTCTATGTAATTTACAAATAATTAGGGTTTTAGCCCAAGTTCTCAATTGAATACGAATGGTGCTTCGATATATGTCTATCCTAAGCACGAATCATACATCCCAATGCATTGTAGAACATACAATCACAGCTTAATAAGATCAGATCTAAACCCATACTTCTTCTCTCAAGTCCATATGGATTATCACAGTAATTGACGGCTAATCAACTAAGCAAATTGTATGAATCTAATTAGAAAAGCCCATAGCAATCAATAAGGCTAACAATGAAATATATCCAAAATAACTAATCCATTGCAATCTCATAATAGTGTTTAAATCATATCTGAATCAAATCTATCATCCACATATTGCATAAACATCATAAGATTACAAATAAGAATTAAAAAAAGAATAAGAGTAAAGAATTGAAATGCAAATTTGTTATTCTGCTCTAAGATGGAATCTCTGATGTTTTCCAATTGCTTCAAATCTTTATATCTAATCAAATCTAGAAATCAATTATTCTAATCTACTATATTCTACTATTAAAATTGAAGAGATAAAGTAACGATAGCTTATTGATCCCCCAAGGGGTGGTAACCCCCCTACATACTGATAATACGTCTCTTTTTAAGCCCTCATTGAAACCCCCCTCTAAGTTACCCTTCAATTGCATTGTTTAGTGAACAAGTCAGCTCTTGTCAACTTCCAAAGTGGCGCGGCCGCGCTAAGAATGTCCTGGAGTTAGGCGCGCCTGCGCTCAAGTATCAAATTGCATTTTTTTTGTCTAGGGAATTGCGCGGCCGCGCCTAAAATACACTAGAAATCTGAGTGCCCGCGCAAAGGATTTTCTGCTGCAGTGTCGTCTGGTAAAATGGCCATAACTTTTGATCCGGGAGGAGTTATGGGCCTACCACCTATCAAATCATAGCTCTCGACGAGCTCTACAACTTTCATTCTCTGAGAATTGAGAACAAATGGACGAATGAAGGTCAAAATTTGGTTGCAAGTGTTTGTTATGCAAATGGCCACCCAAAATAGTGAAGTTCAACGTTCGTCGGTACAAAGGTCATCACTCTTGCATCCGAACTCCGATTGGAATGATTCAAGATGTTCTAGAAAGCTAAGAAGAAGCTCTACAACATAATCCAAGTTCCAAGCCAAGAACATGAAAAGAACATGAAAGCCCAAACGATGTCCGGATTATTTTTCCTTGCGTTTTTATACCAATAGTGGCTCACACCGTTCCCAAGCATAAGATCTACAAAATGAACACGAAATGCATGAAAAGTAACTAAGAAACATGAGTATAAGTAACTAATTCAAGTAATAGATATCGAATAAGTAGGTATAAATCCTACTTATCAAGTACCCCCAAACTTAAATCGTTGCTTATCCCCAAGTAACACAACATAATGCAATTTACATGCTATGCAAGCTACGCTACTATGACAATGAATCCCCAGATTTCCAGCCATGTTAAGAATTCCAATAAGATATGCCTCAGAGAAATATCAAGATCCAAGAACAAAGCATCGAACTAAGCTACAGGCATAATGAAATACAATCAGATAATCCTAACCTCCTACAAAGATGATGTGTGCGTGTGTTTTGTGTTCACAGATAAGCTTGACAAAGGTGAAGATTTCACATGCTATACTACTTAAGAAAGAAAACTGAGGTTCAAATCAAGAACTATGCATATAAATGAAACAACAACTACTCCAACACATCAATACAAGCTAAAGTTCAACAAAATGTTTATTCTGCTTTATTTTTACTTACGAGGGCGATTTTCGCACTTTCCCGCTGTGTTTATTAATTTTTATATTATTTTTCATGAGTGTGCAATGTCTCATTCCATTAGGCTAACAGTGCTACCCCTTAGCGAGCTTTCAACCAACGACTCCCAGACCATTAAGACCTTAGGGCGCTAGGTATAGAGACAATTCCCTTGAACGTAATTACTCAAGTAACAAAGGCCACGAAACAAGACTAGCCACGGTAATTATTTTAATTTTTTTTCTCTTTTTTTTCCATTTTTTTTATATATAGATAGCAAGTATACCCTAAGCGTTCCCAAAACTTGATTTTCAGTGTTTAGCAGTTATTACTCACTTCCTACAAAATTCTATCTTTAATACAGTGTTTTCTTCTCAGCAGACAAATAAGCTAATCTTAACCAACAAGCAAATATGAACACTGACGTGCTACGTGTTAGCATCTAAACAACAAACATAAATCACATCATGTATAAATTTATAACTAAGCTTAAGTTATCAACCACGTTCAAAAATCTATCAAATTTCTATATTATCATTGGCCAAATTAGAATTCAACTAACTAAAAACCTGGGATTATGCAATGTTATGCAACTAAACAGATATTAAGCAAACAAAAAGAAAAAAATAATTTCTTGCAAAATTAAACTAATAACTACTAACATGCAATTAACTATATGTAACATGAAATTACTCTATATGATGCAATTACACTACATGCTCTAAACTACTGACTACACCCAATACCCCCAAACTTAAAATGAACAATGCCCTCATTGTAATTAAAAGTGAAAGAATAATCCCCTAAGTGGCAATGTCATCTCCGTTCGCCTCCTCAAGATCTGATGGTATATCAGGCGATGAATAAGTTTGAGATATTCTATAGTTGGAAACTGAGTCTGGACTTCTAACTGTCCGAATGCTTGAGTCAGAAATTCTAATAATTGAGCAGTGTTTGTTTTTTATGACTGAGATATGGCACGGTCGCGTTGTGTTTGGCTTATAGTTGGGCGTGGCCGCGCTACACTGTACCCTGGCAGCTTCAATATTTTTTACTTCTGTTTGGTCCTGAATGCTTACAGCAATTGGATTGAACCTGAGAGGAGAAACAATCAAACTATTATTAAGACTTACAACTATCAAACATCTACAAAATATGGAAAGTATGAAGAATTAAACATAGTAGAAGAAGTAAATGGAAATGTAAATAAGAATTAAACAAGGAGGGAGAAAGATTGGATGGGGTGCCTCCCATCGAGCGCTCGGTTTATAGTCTGTTAGCTGGGCTCTTTTCTTGACACAGCTATCCGACTCCTCTACGATAGGCGAGGAACCCTCCATCCATTAGAACTGCAATGTGCGTAGGTAGGTTCCCCATCTTTTGAGTCTGTGAATTGAAAAAACCTAGCATATTTCCTGTACATGATGCCCTCAGTTCTATTGCATGGCTTGGTGCTTCGTCCGTTGTATTTGTGAATAAATTGCTACTTTGAGGAATGAAAAATACAATGGACTTTTCCTCTTCTCTTTTCTCTTACTCAGCCCACCATGGTGTATAAGAGGCCTCTTTATCACCCTGATCTTTACTTTGAATGTGGCCACCAAGAGGACATGGGTGTGCAAAGTTCACTAAATTTTTCAACTCTGACTGAAAAGGCACTTGGGGTATTATACAAGTCGATTCATGTTTTACATTATCCAATTCCCTAGTTGTCTCCTCAATGACAACTTCTTTGAGCTCATCTAGTGGCATGTACACTTCTGGTTCTCCATCAATTTCATCATCCATGACATAGCACCAATTTTTTTGCGGGCGATTGTTCAAGACTTCGAACATTTGATCCATTTGATTCTGAAGATTCCGAATTAACCTCTCTTGCTCAATCATCTTATCCTCAGTCGATGCTACAAACTTGAATCACAAAGCCTCCAATTTTGAATTATCTTGTACAGGTTCAGATTCCATATATTGAGGACCATTCATTGAGGAGTTAATGAGTTGTTCCATCTATCTATTAAGATTTTGGGTTGATAACTCCTGACTCATCATCATCTCTTCATGGTTTGCTATGCTTTTTGACATGAATTCCTTCAACCTTGAATTTTCTTCTTGTTGCATTGAAGGTGGATATGAGAAATCCGATGGATGTGTTGGACTTAGGGCACAGTACTGGTCTCGAAAGTTATAACTCCATTCCAAATATGGGTGATACCCCCAACCTTGATGATAATTGGGATAAACATAGTTGTTAAAGTAATCACCCCCAAACTATACTTGTCCAACCCTGAGGTTGCACTGATTACTCGGATGCTCGTCAGCACAATATTCACATGTAACTGCTATCTCTCCAGTATGTTGGGCTGCAAGAACATCCAACCTCTCCGAAAGTGTTGCAATTTGTGCTGACAATGTAAAAAAAACATTTAGTCCTTCAGTTCTTGCGTCCCTTGGTTGAGTCATATTCGTATAAGGCCATTGATAAGCAAAGTCATACATGGTGCCTAAAAAGAGACAAATATAGGAAGAGAATTAAAATAAAATAAAATGTTTAAATTAAGACAAATTTGATTGAAATTAATGTTGGCAAAAATTATTAAAATAATTCCCTGGCCACGGCGCCAAAAACTTGTTGGTCGTTTTACCGATCAATATATGCGTGAAAGTATACACGATCAATAAGTAATAAAGAGTAAGTAAAGTATCGTTCCCATGGAGAATTAACTAATAAATTTCACCAAGCACTAGTCCATAACCATTTTAGTCTTATTTAAACGATTGATTTAATATTTTATATCTAAACTGGGAAATTAAATAAACCTAACTATTCCAATAGTAAGACTAGATAATGAAGACCTGAGATCACAATTTCATCTATTGACTCATTCAAATCCACACACTTCATGTTAAGCCAAACTAATTATACCGAATTGTTAGTCAAAAACACGAAAGTAAAGTATAGCCATCTCTCAATGTACCATACCCATATCACATATAATGCGCAATTGATAGAATACACATGAACACCCACATATTCTAAACCACTATATGTCTATGTAATTTACAAATAATTAGGGTTTTAGCCCAAGTTCTCAATTGAATACGAATGGTGCTTCGATATATGTCTATCCTAAGCACGAATCATACATCCCAATGCATTGTAGAACATACAATCACAGCTTAATAAGATCAGATCTAAACCCATACTTCTTCTCTCAAGTCCATATGGATTATCACAATAATTGACGGCCAATCAACTAAGCAAATTGCATGAATCTAATTAGAAAAGCCCATAGCAATCAATAAGGCTAACAATGAAATATATCCAAAATAACTAATCCATTGCAATCTCATAATAGAGTTTAAATCATATCTGAATCAAATCTATCATCCACATATTGCATAAATGTAACGACCCAAAAATTTATACAATTTAATTCTCGACTTCGGTCGTTAATAATACATTCAACCTCTAATTTTACATCATTAAACGATAATACAACCATTGAAATTTGCGGAATAATTAAAATTTTCTATTACAAACTATCCTCGTTCCCAAAACCTTCAACCTTTACATCTAAATATCTCATAATCATTTTAATACTACAATAGTTTACATTCGCAAAACAATATTAAAATTCAACATTAATACATTATTCGAAACATTAGACATTGTTTACAAGAATAACAACTTAGCTAGGATATTAAATCTTCATATATCACTTTTGATCCATAACAATCAAGTAGCACATAGCGTTACCTTCAATTCTTGAATCTGCAAAAATGGTTATTTGCAAGAATGAGCTCGACAGCTCAGCAAAATCTAACAATTTTCATGCATCACGTAGCACATAATAACATGCTCAACATACAAGAATAATCATAAACAAACATAGCATACATGTTTAGTTCACATAACAACTATAAAGATTGAGTTCCTTACTCAATCAACATTCATAGTTCAATCATCATATTCATAGATTGACTTTCACATTTCATATATATAATACATCATACACTAAAATTTTAAAGCAGCTCATCATCAAGTTCACATAGCAAAAAGGAACTGAAAGACTTGCCTTAACCGACGTTTTACCAACACGCTAATACTTCGCGTCCTTGCACAACCTACACTGTATGCGAGATTGATAATAAATAAAATCAATACTCAATCTCATGGTCAAATTTATTCTAAGACCTTACTTTATCGTATTATCCTTTATAATATCTTTATAGACATCTAATTGTATTTTATATGCAACTCGGTTTTATTTTCATTTTCATCACCACACATGCTAGACTATCTCACTTGTAGTTTAATGTGCATATACCACACCATTTTATTTTACCAATTTGGTTTCAAAAATGCATATTCAACACATTGTTTACATGTTTAATTTTCCTTCATAAATCAAAAATTTCCCTTTTCGATTTCTTTCCATTATTATTCTTGTATTATCATCTTTTCATACTTAGATATCCAATATTAGCCATTAGTTAGGCACTTTGTATACCAAAGTTTAGAAACACTATTACTTTTAGGCATTTTATCGAGCACGTTATGTGTACACATTAAGTTATCTCAACTCTTGATCTTAAATGGTTAATTATGAATAGAATATGATAACACATATCTATATTCATTACATATGTCAAAACATATTTTTAATCATCAAAATATACCATCACCCAAAATCTTAATTCAAACATAATTATAAAACTCATCTTCACAATTTCTTTAACAAAACGTTGTTTTCGTTTTTAACGTATCTCCTTCGTTACATGTCCGTTTTTGTTCCTTTTTATATAAAATTAACCCTTACTCAGTGTACTACAACCTCATCTAGGCCTTAAAGTCAGACCCTTATCCATCTAAACCAGATTCTGCAATTCATCAACTAGTGTAGAAAAATTTCATTTTCTGGACATCCTTGCTAAACAATTTATTTCAGACATGATCCGGTCCATAAAATGGCTCAATCTCGCGATTCTAGCTAGTAAACATCCATATCACAACTTTGCAGTTTTAAGTTTCTTCAGATTCAAAACACACGAATTTATATGAATTTTTCAAAGTCAGAAACCGTAACAGTTTTGATTTTCTAGACAGATTATTTTCCCTTCGAACCAGCCTTACTAAAACAGAGATTGCGAGAAATATACGAGGAGTTTTCATGTGATTCCACTTTCAGAATATAGCTTACTTCCATATCTTTGATTTGATATAAGGCTCATTTTCTAACTCATTATACCCAAAGAGATGAATTTCACAAGATATGTCCACAATTACTCAAAACCTACAAATTTTGTTCTTCAAATTTTCTTTCCATTTCATTTTCTTTCTTGAATCCTCTTGTTTGATTCTTGATAGTCCAAGATTAAACCAATACAAACAAATTAAGTATGATCTACTATCCTAGAACATAAATCTACCCAAAAAAAATCAAGGATTAAATAAGAGTTTAGAAGTTACCTTCTTCTAACTTTTTCTTCTTCTTCTTCTAGCTCATCTCAATTCCTCTATATCTCTAGATTTCTCAATACAACTTCTATATAACCATTATCCTACATTTTGAAGAACATAAAATATAATTAAAACAAGGAATTTAGATTATAGTCTTATTAGTATGAATTTAAGAGAGAGATGAAGATGATGATAATGGGGCTTGTTTTGTCTTCTCAAAACTTTCCCTTCTTCTTCTTTTTCTTCCTCTTCTTCTTCTCCTACAACTCTCTCTAACTCTCTTCTTCTTTCTTTAGTTTGTTTTCTAAAACTAACATACTAACTTGTAGTATATACATATAATATACAATACTAGTAATATATAATATATGTAACTCCTAGTAATTATTAGATATACTAATTACTAGTTAATACATATGTTACACCAATTTGAACTTGAAAAGCCTAAGACTATGTTTGGCAAATACTCATTATTTTAATTAATCAATAGCTTAACATCAATCAATCTCATCAAATTGTTACATAATTATATTTACTTGTTAATTATAATTTTGTGTAACAATCATCACATAACTCATCTAATTTAATTATCTCAATTAAATTAAAACTATAACATAAAATTATTATATTAATTAAATTAAATACTAAATATTCATTTAATTAATCTGCTACACTTAATTACATTACTCTATAATCAAAATAAAATTTATTTATTTAACTCAATAAATAATTCAATTAAATATTTATATATATTAAAATTAATATATAACATTCTCTTCACATCAATTCACATATTCTACAATATATGACATACACATACTCACACCCAACATATCTCATAAATAATACTTTTGTCTATAAAATTCTCATTTATAATTTTTAAAAATTTGGGATGTCACAATAAACATCATAAGATTACAAATAAGAATTAAAAAAAGAATAAGAGTAAAGAATTGAAATGCAAATTTGTTATTCTGCTCTAAGATGGAATCTCTGATGTTTTCCAATTGCTTCAAATCTTTATATCTAATCAAATCTAGAAATCAATTATTCTAATCTACTATATTCTATTATTAAAATTGAAGAGATAAAGTAACGATAGCTTATTGATCCCCCAAGGGGTGGTAACCCACTTACATAGTGATAATACGTCTCTTTTTAAGCCCTCGTTGAAACCCCCCTCTAAGTTACGCTTCAATTGCATTGTTTAGTGAACAAGTCAGCTCTAGTCAACTTCCAAAGTCACGCGGCCGCGCTAGAAATGGCCTGGAGTTAGGCGCGCCTGCGCTCAAGTATCAAATTGCATTTTTTTTGTCTAGGGAATGGCGCGGCCGCGCCTAAAATACACTAGAAATCCGAGTGCCCGCGCAAAGGATTTTCTGCTGCAGTGTCGTCTGGTAAAATGGCCATAACTTTTGATCCGGGAGGAGTTATGGGCCTACCACCTATCAAATCATAGCTCTCGACGAGCTCTACAACTTTCATTCTCTGAGAATTGAGAACAAATGGACGAATGAAGGTCAAAATTTGGTTGCAAGTGGTTGTTATGCAAATGGCCACCCAAAATAGTGAAGTTCAACGTTCGTCGGTACAAAGGTCATCACTCTTGCATCCGAACTCCGATTGGAATGATTCAAGATGTTCTACAAAGCTAAGAAGAAGCTCTATAACATAATCCAAGTTCCAAGCCAAGAACATGAAAAGAACATGAAAGCCCAAACGATGTCCGGATTACTTTTCCTTGCGTTTTTATACCAATAGTGGCTCACACCGTTCCCAAGCATAAGATCTACAAAATGAACACGAAATGCATGAAAAGTAACTAAGAAACATGAGTATAAGTAACTAATTCAAGTAATAGATATCGAATAAGTAGGTATAAATCCTACTTATCAAATACCCCCAAACTTAAATCGTTGCTTATCCCCAAGTAACACAACATAATGCAATTTACATGCTATGCAAGCTACGCTACTATGACAATGAATCCCCAGATTTCCAGCCATGTTAAGAATTCCAATAAGATATGCCTCAGAGAAATATCAAGATCCAAGAACAAAGCATCAAACTAAGCTACAGGCATAATGAAATACAATCAGATAATCCTAACCTCCTACAAAGATGATGTGTGCGTGTGTTTTGTGTTCACAGATAAGCTTGACAAAGGTGAAAATTTCACATGCTATACTGCTTAAGAAAGAAAACTGAGGTTCAAATCAAGAACTATGCATATAAATGAAACAACAACTACTCCAACACATCAATACAAGCTAAAGTTCAACAAAATGTTTATTCTGCTTTATTTTTACTTACGAGGGCGATTTTCGCACTTTCCCGCTGTGTTTATTAATTTTTATATTATTTTTCATGAGTGTCCAATGTCTCATTCCATTAGGCTAACAGTGCTACCCCTTAGCGAGCTTTCAACCAACGACTCCCAGACCATTAAGACCTTAGGGCGCTAGGTATAGAGACAATTCCCTTGAACGTAATTACTCAAGTAACAAAGGCCACGAAACAAGACTAGCCACGGTAATTATTTTAGTTTTTTTTCTCTTTTTTTTCCATTTTTTTTATATATAGATAGCAAGTATACCCTAAGCATTCCCAAAACTTGATTTTCAGTGTTTAGCAGTTATTACTCACTTCCTACAAAATTCTATCTTTAATACAGTGTTTTCTTCTCAGCAGACAAATAAGCTAATCTTAACCAACAAGCAAATATGAACACTGACGTGCTACCTGGTAGCATCTAAACAACAAACATAAATCACATCATGTATAAATTTATAACTAACTTAAGTTATCAACCACGTTCAAAAATCTATCAAATTTCTATATTATCATTGGCCAAATTAGAATTCAACTAACTAAAAACCTGGGATTATGCAATGTTATGCAACTAAACAGATATTAAGCAAACAAAAAGAAAAAAATAATTTCTTGCAAAATTAAACTAATAACTACTAACATGCAACTAACTATATGTAACATGAAATTACTCTATATGATGCAATTACACTACATGCTCTAAACTACTGACTACACCCAATACCCCCAAACTTAAAATGAACAATGCCCTCATTGTAATTAAAAGTGAAAGAATACTCCCCTAAGTGGCAATGTCATCTCCGTTCGCCTCCTCAAGATCTGATGGTATATCAGGCGATGAATAAGTTTGAGATATTCTATAGTTGGAAACTGAGTCTGGACTTCTAACTGTCCGAATGCTTGAGTCAGAAATTCTAATAATTGAGCAGTGTTTGTTTTTTATGACTGAGATATGGCACGGTCGCGTTGTGTTTGGCTTATAGTTGGGCGTGGCCGCGCTACACTGTACCCTGGCAGCTTCAATATTTTTTACTTCTGTTTGGTCTTGAATGCTTACAGCAATTGGATTGAACCTGAGAGGAGAAACAATCAAACTATTATTAAGACTTACAACTATCAAACATCTACAAAATATGGAAAGTATGAAGAATTAAACATAGTAGAAGAAGTAAATGGAAATGTAAATAAGAATTAAACAAGGAGGGAGAAAGATTGGATGGGGTGCCTCCCATCGAGCGCTCGGTTTATAGTCCGTTAGCTGGGCTCTTTTCTTGACACAGCTATCCGACTCCTCTACGATAGGCGAGGAACCCTCCATCCATTAGAACTGCAATGTGCGTAGGTAGGTTCCCCATCTTTTGAGTCTGTGAATTGAAACAACCTAGCATATTTCCTGTACATGATGCCCCCAGTTCTATTGAATGGCTTGGTGCTTCGTCCGTTGTATTTGTGAATAAATTGCTACTTTGAGGAATGAAAAATACAATGGACTTTTCCTCTTCTCTTTTCTCTTACTCAGCCCACCATGGTGTATAAGAGGCCTCTTTATCACCCTGATCTTTACTTTGAATGTGGCCACCAAGAGGACATGGGTGTGCAAAGTTCACTAAATTTTTCAACTCTGACTGAAAAGGCACTTGGGGTATTATACAAGTCGATTCATGTTTTACATTATCCAATTCCCTAGTTGTCTCCTCAATGACAACTTCTTTGAGCTCATCCAGTGGCATGTACACTTCTGGTTCTCCATCAATTTCATCATCCATGACATAGCACCAATTATTTTGCGGGCGATTGTTCAAGGCTTCGAACATTTGATCCATTTGATTCTGAAGATTCCGAATTAACCTCTCTTGCTCAATCATCTTATCCTCAGTCGATGCTACAAACTTGAATCACAAAGCCTCCAATTTTGAATTATCTTGTACAGGTTCAGATTCCATATATTGAGGACCATTCATTGAGGAGTTAATGAGTTGTTCCATCTGTCTATTAAGATTTTGGGTTGATAACTCCTGACTCATCATCATCTCTTCATGGTTTGCTATGCTTTTTGACATGAATTCCTTCAACCTTGAATTATCTTCTTGTTGCATTGGAGGTGGATATGAGAAATCCGATGGATGTGTTGGACTTAGGGCACAGTACTGGTCTCGAAAGTTATAACTCCATTCCAAATCTGGGTGATACCCCCAACCTTGATGATAATTGGGATAAACATAGTTGTTGAAGTAATCACCCCCAAACTATACTTGTCCAACCCTGAGGTTGCACTGATTACTCGGATGCTCGTCAGCACAATATTCACATGTAACTGCTATCTCTCCAGTATGTTGGGCTGCAAGAACATCCAACCTCTCCGAAAGTGTTGCAATTTGTGCTGACAATGTAAAAAATACATTTAGTCCTTCAGTTCTTGCGTCCCTTGGTTGAGTCATATTCGTATAAGGCCATTGATAAGCAAAGTCATACATGGTGCCTAAAAAGAGACAAATATAGGAAGAGAATTAAAATAAAATAAAATGTTTAAATTAAGACAAATTTGATTGAAATTAATGTTGGCAAAAATTATTAAAATTATTCCCTGGCCACGGCGCCAAAAACTTGTTGGTCGTTTTACCGATCAATATATGCGTGCAAGTATACACGATCAATAAGTAATAAAGAGTAAGTAAAGTATCGTTCCCTTGGAGAATTAACTAATAAATTTCACCAAGCACTAGTCCATAACCATTTTAGTCTTAGTTAAACGATTGATTTAATATTTTATATCTAAACTGGGAAATTAAATAAACCTAACTATTCCAATAGTAAGACTAGATAATGAAGACCTGAGATCACAATTTCATCTATTGACTCATTCAAATCCACACACTTCATGTTAAGCCAAACTAATTATACCGGATTGTTAGTCAAAAACACGAAAGTAAAGTATAGTCATCTCTCAATGTACCATACCCATATCACATATAATGCGCAGTTGATAGAATACACATGAACACCCACATATTTTAAACCACTATATGTCTATGTAATTTACAAATAATTAGGGTTTTAGCCCAAATTCTCAATTGACTACGAATGGTGCTTCGATATATGTCTATCCTAAGCACGAATCATACATCCCAATGCATTGTAGAACATATAATCACACGCTAATAAGATCATATCTAAACCCATACTTCTTCTCTTAAGTCCATATGGATTATCACAGTAATTGACGGCCAATTAACTAAGCAAATAGCATGAATTTAATTAGACAAGCCCATAGCAATCAATAAGGCTAACAATGAAATATATCAAAAATAACTAATCCATAGAATCCATTACAATCTCATAATAGAGTTTAAATCATATCTAAATCAAATCTATCATCCACATATTGCATAAACATCATAAGATTACAAATAAGAATTAAAAAAAGAATAAGAGTAAAGAATTAAAACGCAAATCTGTTATCACGCTCCAAGATGGAATCTCTGATGTTTTCCAATTGCTTCAAATCTTCATATCTAATCAAATCTAGAAATCAATTATTCTAATCTACTCTATTCTATTATTGAAATTGAAGAGAGAAAGTAACGATAGCTTATTGATCCCCCAAAGGGTGGTAACCCCCCTACATACTGATAATACGTCTCTTTTTAAGCCCTCATTGAACCCCCCTCTAAGTTACGCTTCAATTGCATTGTTTAGTGAACAAGTCAGCTCTATTCAACTTCTAAAGTGGCGCCGCCTCGCTGGGAATGGCCTGGAGTTAGGCGCGCCTGCGCTCAAGTATCAAATTGCATTTTTTTATCTAGGGAATGGCGCAGCCGCACCTAAAATACACTAGAAATCCACGCACCCACACCAAGGATTTTCTGCTGCAGTGTCGTCTGGTAAAATGGCCATAACTTTTGATCCGGAAAGAGTTGCGGGGCCTGCCACCTATCAAAACAGAGCCCTCGACGAGCTCTACAACTTTCATTCTTTGAGAATTGAGAAAAAATGGACAGTGAAGTTCAACGTTCGTTGGTACAAAGGTCATAACTCTTGCATCCGAACTCCGATTAGAATGATTCAAGATGTTCTGGAAAGCTAAGAAGAAGCTCTACAACATAATCCAAGTTTCAAGCCAAGAACATGAAAGCCCAAACGATGTCCGGATTGCTTTTCCTTGCGTTTTCATACCAATAGTTGCTCACACCGTTCCCAAGCATAAGATCTACAAAATGAACACGAAATGCATGAAAAGTAACTAAAAAACATGAGTATAAGCAACTAATTTAAGTAACAGATACCGAATATGTGACAACCGAGATTTTGTAATTAATTTTAATATTTATTGGTTTGAATAAATATTTTTCAATGAATTAATTATTAGATTAAATAATTAATTGATGAAATTGTGGTAAATTAATTAAATTATATGTGTTATATTTATTAAACTAATGTGGAAAATTTTTGTTATTCGAAGTATGTCATTATGTGAGCTTATTGTATTAAAAAAAATATTTAATAAGCCTAATATTATTTTAATTAATTTATTTATTAATTAGAGATTTAATAATTTGACATTATTATTAAAGGAGAAATTTAAGTATGTGACTATGTGAATTAATGAGAAATTATTATATTTTATTTAAGTTAAATTAAATAAGATATTTGAAATGGGTGTGACATTATTTTAACTATATGATAAAAGGTTTTATTAAAATAAAGAGTTTTGAACCTAGTTGCTAGCCAAATGAGGCCTTAGGAGGAGTTGGGGGCAGTTAAACCACGAATAGAATAACTGACCTCAACTCTACGCATAAAGGCTAAGTTGAGTTTAACTTAAGTATTCTTCATTTGAATTAATTGAGAGCCAGAGAGATTTCAAAGAGAGTTTGAGAAATCTTTGAGAAAGATTAGAGGGTAATTGTCATCCTTTTTCATCTACGCTTGGGTAATTCTCTTCAACCCAAGTTTTTATTTTACGTCTTTTAAAGCTTTTATGAATATGACTTTCATTCTTTCTGTGAATCTTGGTAAATTGGGAAATTGTGTTAGGGATATATGTAATCATTCGAGTAGTATAGCATGTTTTAATATGTATTTTATATGATTCCATATCATAAGTTTCATAATATTATGACTTGTTGTTTCAAAAAATTTGCAGAGTATGGAATATGCAAATTGTACTATTCTTGATGTTCTTGAATATGTCAAACATGAATTTTTCTACAAAATTTCCACTTATATGTGATTAAGCATGATAAAACGAACAAAACAAAATTTGAATGGTTGGATTTGGTTTTATAACGAATCCGTGGCGTTGAATTTTAGGAATTTATGTTCAACACTTCAAGAACATCAAGAACAGTACAATTTGCATAATTTAATTATGTGATTATGTGTTTTAATGGGTTAAAATCACTCTATAAATGTTGGGTATTGATTATATACGTATTCTAACATGTGGGTATGTTTAATTTGGGGAAATTAATGATAATGTAGTGTTTATTTTCGTTGAATTCTGTGTTTTTCACGAACTGGGAATTCAGAGTCTGGAATGTCGCGCCGCGACGCCAACTCCTAGTTCATTTCACGCGCCGCAGCGCCAAGTACCACGGCGCCGCAGCGCCAAGACCTAGTACAAAAGTGGCGCCGCAGTGCCACTTAGCAGAATGTCTAGAAAATGCATTTTTTTAAATGTTCAAGTATAGAAATGTGTTAGTAACCTAGTCTAATGAATATAAAAACTTGTTAGATATATAATGTGATATTAAAGTGAGTTTTTACCAAGTCAAGAAGACAATTACATGTTGATTGAATTGTTGATTATATACTTAGCTTGTTGTTTGTATAGTGTAATATTATGTGGAAACAAGTATGGTAATATGGCTAAGTATAGTCCTGAATTCGAGTTAGACAAAGAATAAATGTGTGATGTTTAGTAAGTTATAATTGACTAGTATTGTGAACGTAATTGATATGTAGGAGTTAAATCAAAGAACGAGTTTAGTTAAAGTGTAATCTACGCACGAGGCAAGTTTCCTAACCCTACTCGTTATCATTATATGAATTATAAGTTGTCTCTTTTCATCGAGCAAGTTCTCGTTATTTTGACTAAGCCCATGTTTTTATATCAATAGTATATTAATCTTTCAAAGCATGATTTTGTTATACAATAATTATTCTATTGTATATCTCTTGGAATTGTTATTCGATTTATATATCAGTTATTGTGAATCTTGTTAGACTAGAAAACCCTTTATGATTCGACTCGACACTCGCGAGCACATAAGTTATAAACACATAAGCACATAAGTGTTTTTTTTACTTCTTCCTTGAAACTCGATAAGAGTTATCTCCACTATCTTTTCAAAGGTTACTCCCTAGGGCTTTTCCCCCACCTAAGGTTCATAACCTAAAGCTTTGATACCATCCTGTGACACCCCTAAATCCCGGTACTTCATTACCTCAAGATTTGGTGTTCACGTAATCAAAACATTCATTTCTAACTACCCAATCATAATAGAATTGAATAATAAAAGAAAACCTACCCATACAGGATTAAACTTAAATAAAAGAAATCTCCCAGGTTATCCAACCTTTAACAACAATCATTCAAATGCGGAAAATTAAATAACTTCATTACAATCTTTAAATCAAATTCTGAAAGTAAACTATCAAAACTATTACAAGTCTTCAGTATTTATTCATCTTTCCTTTTCCCTTACTGGTGCTAGGTACGTCACCCGTTTCAACTTTAGCTGTAAGAAATTTTACAGGCAAGAGTGAGCAAACAATGCCCACTTAAAATAACAATAAGTAAATCTTTAAACTTTCACATCAATTGCCAATATTAGGCTCAATAGAACTGAACAATATATTCTATTAACTTTCTGAAAATTATAACATTCACTGAGGGTCTAATGACCATGAATCATGTCCACAGTTATAAGTAATCTTTCAACTTTAACTTTAACAGTCATAAGACTATAAGGACTCCACGTACTTAGGGGGATCAACCCTTCGTACAATGTATTGTGCACAACCATTTCAACGCTAAGCGTAAACCTCTATTAAAAGAGTTGTTCATCTCAGTATTTAGAATACAAGTCCGCACCAAAGTAAGTTTGGTTTGGATAAGCTTTCAAGGTAATTTGGAGTTCAACGGACATCAACTAAGGATTAGTTGAATATAAGATAATAACACTATGTTATTGAACGATCATACTGAATAAACATTTCGTTCTAAGTTCATGCTTTTGGAATAATCTAATAGCATAACAATTGAATAATTTATCATACCTTGCTTTGAATAACGTTAAGCTAAGGTTACATTTTAGAATTTAATATCAAGCATGCACAACAAATAATAACTTGAACGATAAACTAAAGGTACTTGCATGCTAATATAACTAGTTTAGAGTTAAGAAAACTTGCACAATTATAAAAGTAGAGTTAGAGAACTTGCATAAGTATAACATAACAGTGAAAAGTAACCTTGTTGAATAATAAAGTAGCAAAGGTTAGGAAACTTGCCTCGTGCGTAGGTTAAACAATTACTATTCACGTTCACCCCAAGTCCTACACATACCATATGTATTGACAATACACATTAGTTACACTAACATTACCTTTATGAGTTCCTTTATTACTCTTAGTATAGCTACTAACTAAGTTTAAGTTTAAACAACATCACATATTTCATGAACATTACTTTTTAGCTTTATTACAACTACTTAAATGATCATGCCATTGCACCACATGTACATTAACAACTTGATATAACATCCTAATACATGTCTAACATGTTATCATTAAGTTATACTAATACCCAAAGGGTTGCACTTGCATTCGTGCATCCCGACGCCCTCCGATTGGCTTTAAATACACAACAGTCCTAAAGAAGACCATTTTTACTACTGTTACAGACCTCAAATTAAAAAACTTAAAGAATGAACGTTGTAGGTCTACTCGTCCTCTTTCCGAATCATCTTGAATTACCTCAATCGGAGTTCGTATGAAAAAGTTATGATCATTTTACTACAGGAGGTCAAAACTGCCCAACTAGGACACTTTTTTGGCGCCGGGGCGCGAAACAGTGGTGCTGGGACGCGAGCTACGGTGCTGGGGCACGAGCTACAGTGCTGGGGCGCGAGCTACTGGCCCATTTTGGCGCTGGGGCGCGAAATTTGGCGCCAGGGCGCAAAATTTGGCGCTGGGGCGTGAATTTTGATGCTGGGGCACCGAAACTCACAGAACCAACCCCGAAAGAAGCTACTGTCTAATTTATTTTTAACAACCAATGGCATCTAACACATGTATAACTTCATAAAAATTACACATAAAAGTTAACAATCATCCATATACCAATTACCAACCACTAATTAACAATATCATAGGCTAATTCTTTGAAACACTGTTATTAGATCAAAACTCCATGGTTGACAAATAAAAATACAGTGAACTGAAATTCTACTGTTATCAACCAAATTTGATTCATTTGAAATACAAGTATGCCAACATATAAATCAATTCACATGTGTAGTTCAATTTCTCAGTATTAGTTCACAATTTGCATAATCACATACCAATTTTGTTATTTTGCAAATGTACGATTCATACATGTTTTTCACTGTGAAAACCAATTTCTTAGTTACGTAATTTAGCATACCATCATATTTATATATTAAACATACAATTATATATAAATACTGACAATTGAATAACGGTTTATATATAAACATGTAATTACCTAACCAATTATACCAACATAGCTTTTACATAAATTTTGGTAAAACTCTTATACACAGTGAAAAACCAGAAAACAGAGACTACCAAGTTCATAGGAAAATGGCTTAAAACATATCTACGTACATACATTAAGGTTTTAGGAACCTACCTTTTTGTTGCTCTAGAAAACTTGTCAATCAAAACTTGTTTTGGACAATCTTGCACTTGGCTTCTTCTCAAACTCTCGGACCTTTTCCTTTCTCTTTTCTTACTTCTCTCAATAATAGACTAGATACTAACAATGAGCGTAAACCAAAACTGATATACGTAGAATAAAACTGATATGACAATAATAAGCCTACTTATTATTATCAGTTACCAAACATATAACGTATAATCTTATAAATATATATTTTATTTATATACTTGTTTTATTTATTTTATTAATAATTTAAAAATCAAAAGAAATCTAAAAGCCATAGGCTTTGTTTGGCAACCATTAAAAATTAAATGATTAATATACTTACACCTTGTTTGGCAAAAACTAAATTAAAATTACTTTAATTTATCTTAATAACTCCTTTATAGCAAGGTTATTAGTCACACTTTTATCCAATTAATAAATCAATTAAAACATTAATCTATTAAATTACTTTAGCACGTAATTTAATATCACAAAACTATAATTTCTTTTATAATTATAATTTTATTTAACCAACTAATATTTTAAATTATAATTTCCCATTTAAAATATTATAATTTATTTAAAATCACTATAAGCTCTCTAGCTTACTTATTAAATTAAATTATTATATAATCTCATAACAATTAATTTTTCTTGGCTCCTTAATTATTTATTCAACAAATAACTAACTATACCACATCAACTCAAATTGAACAATTATTTATTCAATAATAAACATATCCATTAAATATTTATATAAATCAATAAATATTTAATATTACACTTTAAAATTCTGGAATGTTACATCATTCCCTCCATACAAGGATTCTGTCCTCAGAATCACAACTCAAATAAATCATTCGTTACATTCTTCCATACTTACAAAGATTTTATCCCCAGAATCGAAGACACAGATTAAACAAATAACTCAGGGTACTCTTTCAACATTTTCTCTTCGAGTTCCCACGTAGGTTCTTTAGCGTTGTGGTTCCTCCAAATCACCTTCACAGAAGGTATCACTTTATTCCTAAGCACTTGTTCTTTCCTGTCCACTATCTGGATAGGAACCTCTTCATAAGACAAATCTTTCTCGAACTGCAACGGTTCGTACTCGATCACATGTTTGTAGTCGGGTTTATATGGTCGTAACACCGAAATGTGAAAAACATTATGAATATTTTCCAACTCTGGAGGTAGAGCTACCTCGTAAGCCACATCTCCCACTCTTCGCAGCACTTCAAAGGGTCCAACAAACCTCGGGCTTAGCTTTCCCTTTTTACCGAAACGAATTTTCCCCTTCCAAGGAGAAACTTTTAGGAATACATAGCTTCCTACGTCAAATGCACGATCTTGCCTGTGTTGATCAGCATACTTCTTCTGTCGGTCTTGAGCTGCTACCAATCTTATCCTGATGAGTTTGATAACCTCAACAGTTTGTTGCACCAATTCTGGTCCAAACAGTTGACGTTCACCAACTTCATCCCAGTACAGTGGAGTTCTGCACTTTCTGCCGTATAACGCTTTGCAAGGCGGCATACCGATGCTCGCATGATAACTATTATTGTAGGCAAATTCCACCAACGGTAATTGCTCTTCCCAGCTTCCTTTGAAATCCATGACGCATGCTCTCAACATTCTTCTAATGTCTGGATCGTTCGTTCGCTTTGGCCATCTGTTTGCGGATGATATGCCATACTCATTCGCAACTGTGTTCCTATACATTCTTGTAGTCTCTTCCAGAAGTTTGATGTGAACCTCGGATCTCTGTCTGACACAATTGACACTTGAACTCCATGTCTTGCAACGATCTCTTTAATATATAGTTTTGCCAGCTGATCAAGATTGAATCTAATCTTTATTGGCAAAAAGTGTGCAGATTTTGTCAGTCTGTCTACTATTACCCAAATCGCATCGTATCCTTTCTGAGTAGTTGGAAGACCCACCACAAAATCCATCGTGATATGTTCCCACTTCCATTCCGGTATTTCCGACAGTTGAAGTAATCCGCTGGGTCTTTGATGTTCAGCTTTTACTCTTTGACATGTCAAACAATTAGCCAAGCATTCTGCAACATCCCTTTTCATATTCGGCCACCAAAAATGTCGGCGTAAATCTTGATACATTTTCGTGCTTCCTGGATGAATCGAATATCTTGAGCTATGAGCTTCGGTCAGGATTTCGTTTTTCAGTTCTGGTGTTGCTAGAACCCAGATTCTTCCCTCGTACCGTAGTAATCCTTCGGTATCGACCTTGTATTTCGTATTGTTACCATCAACCATATTCGCTTTTATCTTTCCACATTCTTCATCTTGTAATTGAGCATTTTTTACCTTGTCCAGTAAAGTTGGACCTGCTTCTAGATGAAATAGTCGTTCGTCGGTTTCCCGTGGAAATTTGATTTCTAGTTCTAACTTTGTCATTGCTGAAATGAGCTCCTCCTGAGTTGTTATCAGCATTAATTTTTCCCGACCTTTCCTGCTTAAAGCATCTGCAACCACATTCGCTTTGCCCGGATCATAAAAGATCTCACAATCGTAATCCTTTATCAATTCCATCCATCTCCTCTGACGCATGTTCAAGTCCTTTTGATTGAAAATATACTTCAGACTTTTGTGGTCTGTGTAGATCTCACATTTCTCTCCATACAGATAATGTCTCCATATCTTGAGAGCAAATACCACTGCAGCCAATTCTAAATCATGAGTCGGGTAACCTTTCTCGTAATCCTTCAGTTGTCTTGATGCATAGGCAATAACTTTACCGTTTTGCATAAAAACACAACCCAATCCTTTGTGCGAGGCATCACTATACACCACAAAATTTCATGTATTATCCGGCAGGGTTAACACAGGTGCCATACTTAGCTTCTTCTTCAAATCTTGGAAGCTCTCTTCACACTTTTCCGTCCAAACGAATTTCACAGCTTTTCGTGTCAAATTTGTTAACGGAATGGCTATCTTAGAAAAATCTTGTATAAATCTTCTATAATAACCGGCCAGCCCCAAGAAACTCCTCACCTCCGAAGGTGTTCTTGGTTGTTCCCAATTGATTACAGCTTCCACTTTCGATGGATCTACTGAAATCCCATCTTTGTCAATCACATGACCCAAAAATTGTACACGATCGAGCCAAAATTCACACTTAGAGAACTTCGCGTACAACTTTTCCTTTCTTAGTGTCTCCAATGTCAGACGTAAATGTTCCACGTGTTCTTCTTGAGTTTTGGAATACACCAGAATGTCATCGATAAACACCACTACGAACTTGTCTAAAAAAGGTTTAAATACCCTGTTCATCAAATCCATGAACGCGGCAGGGGCATTTGTTAAACCAAAAGACATCACCAGAAACTCGTAATGTCTGTACTGAGTTCTGAATGCCGTTCTAGGTATATCCTCCTTTCTTACCTTCAATTGATGATACCCACTTCTCAAATCTATTTTCGAGAAGTATTTAGCACCCTTCAACTGATCAAATAAGTCATCTATTCTAGGTAACGGATACCTATTCTTAATAGTGACCTTGTTTAACTCCCTATAATCAATACAAAGACGCATTGATCTGTCCTTCTTCTTCACAAATAATACTAGCGCTCCCCACAGTGACACGCTTGGTTGAATATACTTCTTGTCCAGTAGTTCTTGCAGTTGCACCATGAGTTCCTTCATTTCTACCGGAGCCATTCTGTACGGGGCCTTCGATATCGGTGCTGTTCCGGGCACAAAATCGATTACGAACTCAATTTCTCGGTCAGGCAGAAGTCCTGGGAAATCCTCCGTAAATACATCAACGAATTCTCTAACCACTGGTATCTCCTCCAGTTTTACACCCTTCTTCTGAGTATCGACTATGTAAGCTAAATAGGCCACACAACCTTGACTCAACAACTTCTTGGCCTGCATAATCGTCAGACATTTCATTTGTCTAGACGATTTGCTACCATGGAAAACTACCTTTGACGGAGTCATAAGGTTTACACACTTCTTTTGGCAGTCAATTACCACTCCGTATTTGAACAACCAATCCATTCCCAAAATTACATCAAATTCCCCGAGTCTAATCGGAATCAAATCTACCAACAAGATATTCTCCTTAATGTTCACCCTACAGTTCTTGTATACGAATCTAACAGGGATTACTTCCTTATTCGCAATTTCTTTGTTCAAAGGAAAATTCAGTTCTTCTCTAGGCAATTCTAACCTCTTGGCAAATTCATCAGATATAAACGAGCAAGTAGCACCCGAATCAAATAATACATATGCATTAATATCATTGATTGGGATAATACCTGACACCACATCTTTTGATTGCACAGCATCTTGCACAGTCATGTTGAAGGTTCTGGCTGTGGGTTTGTTTGATGTTGTAGGTCCTGTAATGTCCCATGTACTTCCATTATTACCTCCATTGCTTCTGGTTGTCCCTCCCTCCTTCTTCTTAGGGCATTCACGAGCAAAATGATCCTTGGATCCGCATGTGAAGCACGCCTTCTTCTTCGGTTGAGTGCAATTTGGGGCGATGTGACCCTCCTGGCCACAACTGTAGCAAACGCGTTTCCCCATCAAGCACTCACTCTTGTGAAATTTCCCTCATGTCGCACATGCTTCAAACTTTTTGTTTTGTTGGTTACCCTGATGGTTTCCAGCACCCATGTTCCCATTCCACTTTCTCTTGAAGCTGTTGTTGCTGTTGTTATTGTTGTTGTTGTTGTTTCCACTGCTACCACCTCCATTCTTAATCTCATTCTCATTATTTTTCTTCTTCCGTTCCTGATTGAACTTTGTCACTACCTCACCTCCACCTTCAGCGAGTACTGCTTTCTCCATCACCGCTGCAAATGTCTTCAACTGGAATAGGGAAACCCTACTGTACAGCCAGGGCTTCAGTCCCTGTTCAAATCTCTTTGCCTTACGTTCGTCTGTGCTGACTTGATATGGCGTAAATCTTGCCAATTCGTTGAATTTTGTGGCATACCCAGATATCGTCATCATTCCTTGTTTTAGTTCCAGAAACTGAACCTCTAACTGACTCTTAGAACTCTCTGGGAAGTAGGTCTCGAAGAATAACTCCTTAAACCTATACCAAGTCATCACTCCTGGTCCTTCCCGGGTTTTATTGGCCTGCCACCAATAACTAGCTTCTGCTTTCAACATGAATGTTGCAAAAGCAGTCTTCTGTTCATCCCCTACCCTAGCGACTTCAAATATCTTCTCAATCTCCATAATCCAGGTATGTGCCTTGACCGGATTCATTGACCCACGAAATTCAGGTGGTCCGACCGCCTTAAACTCCTTAAACGTTGTGCCTTGGTTTTGAGGTTGATTCTGCAACGCTCCTGCTAGTAATGTCACTAGTTGTTGAACGGGATTATCCTCAACATCATTATTGTTAGTTCTCGCATTGGTTCTCTGATGGGCTGGTTCACGTCTGGGAGGCATTTTCTGTTAAACAAAACATCTATTAGACTATTACCCAACTTCTTTAAGTATTTTCTAATTAACTTGCCTCCAAAAAAAAATAACCACATAATACTTTTGAATAAAATAATAGCTTTTTATTTATTCATCATAACTTCGAAAACATAACAATAATAGCATCACTGTCATTTACATTCCTTTCCTGAACTACAAAAGTTATAGGACAACATCATCATTCTCATATAACACTCGGGATTTACACATTATTTAACACTTATTACTTGCAAAACAGACAAATTTCCTACGATGATCTATTAAGATAATCAGTCGCCTTTTGACGCTCTTCTTCCATAATACGGAACATGGTTCGGCGATCTAACACATATAATGGCAGAGTCTCGAACTGAATTGGATAACCCATGACCCGATCTTGAGCTCGATTGATCACAGTATTGAATACTTTATCCATCTCTTCCATCTTCATCCTCTTTGCTTGTGCGTCCCTTACTGCTCTTCCAGTTCGTTGATAAGCTTCCTCGTATGCGTCTTCAGCTCTCGCCCTCTTGGTAGCTTCTTCATTCAGCTTTTTCTTCAGTTCCACGACTGTCTCGATCAGTTGTTCCTTTTCTCCTTTAGTGTGCATCAGCTTCTCTTCAGCATTAGCTAGACGTTCATCTCGATCCCGGATGTCGTCGTCCTTCTGTGTCATTGCAGTCTGTTGTTCAGCTACAATCTCTTGCAACTCCTTAATTGTGTCCTGAAGTTCCACGTTACGGTCGTAGACCTCATCATACATACGAGCAGCCATCGAGGTTAGTGGAGTCTCCTCTTCCTCGTCCTCGTTATCTTCATCCTCCTGTGGAAACTCCACGGGATCCTCATCATCCGTCTCCACATCATCATCCTAATCTTCAGCCACCGTGACCAACGGGGCTGACTCCCGTGGCAGTAGTTGTTCCCAAACTATCTGAATGTCGCGAGGCTCCTCCTCTATAGGCATTTGAGGTCCCTCCACCCTAGTCTGACTAGATTCTCCGACATTAGTAATCATGACAACAAAATTTTAAAGTTTTAGTTATTAATCAATCTACTCGACACTCGCGAGCACATAAGTTATAAACACATAAGCATATAAGTATTTTTTTTTTACTTCTTCCTTGAAACTCGATAAGAGTTATCTCCACTATCTTTTCAAAGGTTACTCCCTAGGGCTTTTCCCCCACCTAAGGTTCATAACCTAAAGCTTTGATACCAACCTGTGACACCCCCAAATCCCGGTACTTCATTACCTCAAGATTTGGTGTTCACGCAATCAAAACATTCATTTCTAACTACCCAATCATAATAGAATTGAATAATAAAAGAAAACCTGCCCATACATGATTAAACTTAAATAAAAGAAATCTCCCAGGTTATCCAACCTTTAACAACAATCATTCAAATGCGGAAAATTAAATAACTTCATTACAATCTTTAAATCAAATTCTGAAAGTAAACTATCAAAACTATTACAAGTCTTCAGTATTTATTCATCTTTCCTTTTCCCTTACTGGTGCTAGGTACGTCACCCGTTTCAACTTTAGCTGTAAGAAATTTTACAGGCAAGAGTGAGCAAACAATGCCCACTTGAAATAACAATAAGTAAATCTTAAAACTTTTACATCAATTGACAATATTAGGCTCAATAGAACTGAACAATATATTCTATTAACTTTCTGAAAATTATAACATTCACTGAGGGTCTAATGACCATGAATCATGTCCACAGTTATAAGTAATCTTTCAACTTTAACTTTAACAGTCATAAGACTATAAGGACTCCACGTACTTAGGGGGATCAACCCTTCGTACAATGTAGTGTGCACAACCATTTCAACGCTAAGCGTAAACCTCTATTAAAAGAGTTGTTCATCTCAGTATTTAGAATACAAGTCCGCACCAAAGTAAGTTTGGTTTGGATAAGCTTTCAAGGTAATTTGGAGTTCAACGGACATCAACTAAGGATTAGTTGAATACAAGATAATAACACTATGTTATTGAACGATCATACTGAATAAACATTTCGTTCTAAGTTCATGCTTTTGGAATAATCTAATAGCATAACAATTGAATAATTTATCATACCTTGCTTTGAATAACGTTAAGCTAAGGTTACATTTTAGAATTTAATATCAAGCATGCACAACAAATAATAACTTGAACGATAAACTAAAGGTACTTGCATGCTAATATAACTAGTTTAGAGTTAAGAAAACTTGCACAATTATAAAAGTAGAGTTAGAGAACTTGCATAAGTATAACATAACAGTGAAAAGTAACCTTGTTGAATAATAAAGTAGCAAAGGTTAGGGAACTTGCCTCGTGCGTAGGTTAAACAATTACTATTCACGTTCACCCCAAGTCCTACACATACCATATGTATTGACAATACACATTAGTTAGACTAACATTACCTTTATGAGTTCCTTTATTACTCTTAGTACAGCTACTAACTAAGTTTAAATTTAAACAACATCACATATTTCATGAACATTACTTTTTAGCTTTATTACAACTACTTAAATGATCATGCCATTGCACCACATGTACATTAACAACTTGATACAACATCCTAATACATGTCTAACATGTTATCATTAAGTTATACTAATACCCAAAGGGTTGCACTTGCATTCGTGCATCCCGACGCCCTCCAATTGGCTTTAAATACACAACAGTCCTAAAGATGGCCATTTTTACTACTGTTACAAACCTCAAATTAAAAAACTTAAAGAATCAAAGTTGTAGGTCTACTCGTCCTCTTTCCGAATCATCTTGGATTACCTCAATCATAGTACGTATGAAAAAGTTATGGCCATTTTACTACAGGAGGTCAAAACTGCCCAACTAGGATACTTTTCCGGCGCCGGGGCGCGGAACAGTGGCGCTGGGCGCGAGCTACGACGCTGGGGCGCGAGCTACTGGCCCATTTTGGCGCTAGGGCGCGAAATTTGGCGTCAGGGCACAAAATTTGGCGTTGGGGCGTGAATTTTGACGCTGGGGCACCGAAACTCACAGAACCAACCCCAAAAGACAGAGCAAAGCTACTGTCTAATTTATTTTTAACAACCAATGGTATCTAACACATGTATAACTTCATGAAAATTACACATAAAAGTTAACAATCATCCATATACCAATTACCAACCACTAATTAACAATATCATAGGCTAATTCTTTGAAACACTGTTATTAGATCAAAACTCCATGGTTGACAAATAAAAATACAGTGAACTGAAATTCTACTGTTATCAACCAAATTTGATTCCTTTGAAATACAAGTATGCCAACATATAAATCAATTCACATGTGTAGTTCAATTTCTCAGTATTAGTTCACAATTTGCATAATCACATACCAATTTTGTTATTTTGCTAATATACGATTCATACATGTTTTTCACTGTGAAAACCAATTTCTTAGTTACGTAATTTAGCATACCATCATATTTATATATTAAACATACAATTATATATAAATACTGACAATTGAATAACGGTTTATATATAAACACGTAATTACCTAACCAATTATACCAACATAACTTTTACATAAATTTTGGTAAAACTCTTATACACAGTGAAAAACCAGAAAACAGAGACTACCAAGTTCATAGGAAAATGGCTTAAAACATATCTACGTACATACATTAAGGTTTTAGGAACCTACCTTTTTGTTGCTCTAGAAAACTTGTCAATCAAAACTTGTTTTGGACAATCTTGCACTTGGCTTCTTCTCAAACTCTCTGACCTTTTCCTTTCTCTTTTCTTACTTCTCTCAATAATAGACTAGGTACTAACAATGAGCGTAAACCGAAACTGATATACGTAGAATAAAACTGATATGGCAATAATAAGCCTACTTATTATTATCAGTTACCAAACATATAACGTATAATCTTATAAATATATATTTTATTTATATACTTATTTTATTTATTTTATTAATAATTTAAAAATCAAAAGAAATCTAAAAGTCATAGGCTTTGTTTGGCAACCATTAAAAATTAAATGATTAATATACTTACACCTTGTTTGGCAAAAATTAAATTAAAATTACTTTAATTTATCTTAATAACTCCTTTATAGCAAGGTTATTAGTCACACTTTTATTCAATTAATAAATCAATTAAAACATTAATCTATTAAATTACTTTAGCACGTAATTTAATATCACATAACTATAATTTCTTTTATAATTATAATTTTATTTAACCAACTAATATTTTAAATTATAATTTCTCATTTAAAATAATATAATTTATTTAAAATAACTATAAGCTCTCTAGCTTACTTATTAAATTAAATTATTATATAATCTCATAACAATTAATTTTTCTTGGCTCCTTAATTATTTATTCAACAAATAACTAACTATACCACATCAACTCAAATTGAACAATTATTTATTCAATAATAAACATATCCATTAAATATTTATATAAATCAATAAATATTTAATATTTCACTTTAAAATTCTGGAATGTTACATGACAACCTAGGACATAGTTCAAGGTCTTATGACCCTCAGAAGTTCTTTTGTCTCTTGTTATTCATTCTTGATTCAAAAGTTGAGTTTCCTATTTCAGAAGTCCTTAATTTATTCGCATGTTATTATTTATTGCTATATTGTTACTTGTGGGCAATCGTGCTCACTCTTGCGTAATAATAACATTGCAGTTAAGAACGAAAGAACAGACGAACCTTCCACTAGTGAAGGCAAGGGCAAGCTTAGCAAGTAATGAAAACTGATTATTTATGTCATGTAATTAGAATTGATGTTATTAAGACTTATTGGTTTATGTTTCTGCACAGATGATTTAAGGTTAGAGTAACCTGGGATTTATTTATTATGCAGTTGATGTAACCCCATAAGGGGAGATTTATTATTTATTTTTATCTTTTGAATGGTTTGTATTTATTTATGGGTAGATAGATAGATGATGTTTATACAGTGAACACCAAATCCTGTGAAAATGGAAGTACCGAATTTGGGGGTGTCACAGGTTGGTATTAGAGCTGTAGGTTATGAACCATGGTGGGCGAACAACCTTAGGTAATAGCCTTATAGGAAGAACATAGTGAAAGAAAACTCTCATCGAGTTCTAAGAGATGAATTTCTTAATTTATTGAAGATAATAAAAGACTCTATGTGTTTATGTGTTAAATTATGTGCTCACTAGTACGAATTAGTAACTAAAACTTAAAACTATGTTGTCAGGATGTCTGATGTTGGAGGAGCTAGTCGAGCTGGGGAGGAGGAACCCCGAGTGCCTACTATGGAGGAGCCCCGAGACATTCATGTTGTCAGGGAGCAGTTTCTCCGTTGATCATTGTTGTTGGTCAGGAGCATGAGCCTGAGACTGATCCAGAGGAGGAAGAGGATGAGGAAGAAGAGGAGTTCCCACCGAACTCCATTGATGCTGAGATGTACGACGTGTTATATGATCGTAACGTAGAATTACGAGACACTGTCCATAATTTGACTGAGCGGACGATTATCCAGCAGATTACCATCGAGCAGAAGGATAGGGAGATTGTGACTCTTCACACACGTGTGGGAAACGTGGAGTGGGATTTGGTTCACGAGAAGGGTCAAAACGAGGAGAAGTTCGAAGAAATAGAGAAGTTAAAGAAGGAACTAAAGGAAACCTTAAAGAGGCTGATCATAGCAGAGGAGGGCTGGGTAAGAGAATCACATCGTGCTGATCTTGTAGAAAGGGATTGTCATGTAAAGAAGGCTAAGCTTGGGGAGACATAATCTACACTTAATAATGCAATGGATGAAGCCCAGGATCGAGTTTTGAGGTACCTAATCCAGTTTGAAGGTCTACCATCGTACATGCTGGATCGTAAAACGATGTCCCGTATTATGGAAGAGGAACGTAGCAAGGCTATTCGGAGCCTTAACAGGCAGTAATAGTATTTGTTTAATTATGTGAAAAACTTATTTAGTTTTTAGATGTAAATTCAGACGTGTTTATGAACGAATGAATATTTTAATGTTTTAAATCCTGTAGATTCGTTATCTCGGGATAGTTGATGTAAATAGCACTGATGCTATCGTTTGATGTTAAAACTTTTGATTTGAATAAATATATCAAGTTGTTTGAGATAATGTGTTAAGTGATTATGTTAAATTGTTGAGTTAAGCCTTAACTATTTAGAGAATTTAATAAAGATCTAAAAGCGTATATTTTAATAGAAATATGCCGCCGAGAAGAAGACAAAATCGTCAACCAGCTCAGGAAGAGTCAACGAATAATAACAATAACGCCAATGCTAATCCTGTCCAACAATTAGTGAACTTACTAGCTAGAGCAATGAATAATCAACCTCAAGCTCTACCGAATACTTCATTCAAAGATTTCAAGGCGGTGGGACCGCCAGAGTTTAAAGGCTCCATGAACCCGATCGAAGCTCAGACTTGGGTTATGGAGATGGAGAAATTTTTTGAGGTCGCAAGAGTCAGGGAGGACCAGAATTGCAACGTTTATGCTGAAATTTGAAGCCAGTTTTTGGTGGCAAGCAAACAAGATCCGTGGAGGAGAAGGTATGATAACCAGGGAGAGGTTCAAGGAGATGTTTTTCAAGATGTATTTCCCGACTACCTCGCAGAACCAATTGGAGGTTTAGTTTCTAGAATTAAAGCAAGGGAATATGTCTGTATGAGATTATGCGGCTAGATTCAACGAATTGGCAAGGTTCGCCACGTATCAAGTGCACACGGACGAGAGAAAAGGAAGAATGTTCAAACAAGGACTGAAGTCGTGGTTGTATAGTAAGGTGTCGATGTTTCAGTTGAAGACATTTGCCGGGGTACTAGAGAAAGCCATACTTGCTGAAGGTGGAAGCGATGCGGTAACCAAATACAATCAGGATCAGAAGAAGAAAAAGAAGAAGAATGAAAGTGAAGGAAATAACAAGGCTAGTGGAAGTAGCACAGGAGGTGGTAATATTAATCAGAAGAAAAGGTGGAATGACAACTCATCAACCAGAAACCAGCAAGGAGGTCAGAAGAAAAGGATTAAAGCGTGTCCGACCTGCGGGAAAGCTCATTTGGGAGTGTGTATGAAGGGTAAACGTGTGTGCTACAATTATGGTCAGGAAGGCCACATAGCACCTAACTGTCCTAACCCAAAGAAGGGTGCCTACTTCACTTGTGGTTTAAAGGATCATTTGGCAAGAGACTGTCCTAAGAAAGGATCTGGAGGGGCAGGATCAGGAGGAAACCAGAGAAATAGCAGTGGGAGCGCTCTGACCATCACAGGACCAACCGCAACCAATCGACCGACCGCCAGGACTTTCAATATGACGGTGCAGGATGTAGTGCAGTCGCGGGATGTGGTGTCAGGTGTCATTTCGATCAATAGAGTTAATATTTACGTATTATTTGATTCGGGTGCTACTTGTTCATTTATATCCGATGACTTTGCTAAGAATTTAGAATTGCCTAGGGATGAGTTAAAATACCCCATGAACATAGAAATCGCGAATAGATAGATAATCCCTGTTAAGTACGTGCATAAGAACTGTAGAGTGGATATTAAGGATAATATCATGAATGTAGATCTTATCCCTATTCGACTTGGGAAATTTGACGTTATCTTGGGAATGGACTGGTTATTTAATTACGGGGCGATAATTGATTGCCAAAAAAAGCGTATTAACCTTATGACTCCGTCAAAGGTTATGTTTTATGATAGCAAGTCGCCTAGACAAGCGAGTTGTCTGACGATGATGCAGGCCAGGAAGTTGTTACGACAAAGATGTGTAGGATATTTAGCTTACATAGTCGACAGTCGTAAAGAAATTCCAAAAGTAAAGGAGATACCAATAGTGAGAGACTTCACCGACGTATTTTCAGACGATTTACCAAGACTTCCGCCAGATAGAGAGGTTGAATTTGTGATCGATTTGGCTCCAAGAACAGCTCCAATATCGAAGGCACCATACCGAATGGCGCCGGCAGAAATTAAAGAATTGATGGTACAACTACAAGAATTATTGGACAAGAAGTACATTCACCCGAGTGTATCGCCGTGGGGAGCACCAGTGTTATTTGTAAAGAAGAAAGACGGGACAATGCGGCTTTGCATTGATTATAGAGAACTGAATAAGGTCACGATTAAGAATAGATATCCATTACAGAGGATCGATGATCTGTTTGATCAATTGAAGGGAGCGAAATATTTTTTCAAGATAGATTTGAGGAATGGTTATCATCAATTGAAGGTAAGACCAGAGGATGTACCGAAGACAGCATCCAGAACACGATATGGTCGCTACGAATTTTTAGTAATGTCGTTTGGTTTAACGAATGCTCCTATAGCATTTATGGGACTAATGAATGGTGTGTTCAAGCCATTTTTGGACAAGTTCGTAGTGGTATTTATAGATGATATTTTGGTATATTCAAAAACCAAGGAAGAACATGAAGAGCATTTGATATTAACATTGGAAGTGTTGAGAAGAGAGAAGTTGTATGCTAAGTTTTCAAAATGTGAATTCTGGATCGACCGGGTACAATTTTTTGGACATGTGATCGATAGGGACGGAATTTCGGTGGATCCCTCCAAGGTTGAAGCTGTGATTAACTGGGATCAGTCGAAGATGCCGTCAGAAGTAAGAAGTTTTCTTGGATTGGCAGGTTATTACAGAAGGTTCATTCAGGACTTTTCCAAGATCGCAACTCCGTTAACTAATTTGACTCGAAAAGCTGTGAAATTTGTTTGGACGGAGAAGTGTGAGGAAAGCTTTCAAGAATTGAAGAAGAGGTTGAGTTCAGCACCTATGTTGTCTCTTCCGGACGATACAGGAAATTTTGTGGTTTATAATGATGTGTCGCATAAGGGACTTGGCTGTGTGCTTTTGCAGAACGGTAGAGTCATTGTGTATGCATCACGACAACTGAAAGACTATGAGAAGGGGTATCCGACCCACGACTTGGAGTTAGCTACAGTGGTTTTCGCTTTGAAAATTTGGAGGCACCATCTCTACGGGGAGAAGTGTGAAATATATACAGACCACAAGAGTCTGAAATATATTTTTACACAGAAAGAACTGAATATGCGCCAAAGAAGGTGGTTGAAATTAATTAAGGACTACGATTGTGAGATTATACCATCCGGGTAAGGCAAACGTAGTTGCCGATGCCTTAAGTAGAAAGGGTCGGGAGAAGTTGTTAATGCTGACAGCTCAGAAGGAATTGATTTCAGAAATGGAGAAACTGGAGTTGGAAGTGAAGTATCCTATGGAAATTGATGAGAAGCTGTTTCAGATACAATCTGGTACAACTCTACTAGACAAGGTTAAGAGGCTCAACTTCAGGATGATGAATGTAAAACAGTGAAAAATAAGATATCTGAAGGAACCGAATCAAGATTCAAGATGGATAAGGAAGGAATATTGAGGTTTGAGAGTAGAATTTGGGTACCATCAGTACCAGAGATTAAGGAAGAAATTTTGAGCAAGGCTCATAACTTACGATATTCGATTCACCCTGGTAGTACCAAGATGTACCAAGATCTTCGACAACACTTTTGGTGGCCAAATTTGAAACGAGAGGTTGCAGAATGTGTTGCCAAGTGCCTGACATGTCAGAAAGTGAAAGCAGAACATCAGAGACCGAGTGGGTTTCTACAACCTTTAGAGATTCCAGAATAGAAATGGGAACATATTACGATGGATTTCGTGGTTGGCCTACCGACAACTCAGAAAGGCTACGACGCAGTATGGGTTATTGTTGACCAATTGACGAAATCTGCACACTTCCTTCCGATCAAAATCAGATTCAACTTAGATCAGTTGGCAAGGTTATATATGAAAGAGATTATTTTAAGGCACGGAGTTCCGGTGTTAATTATTTCTGATAGAGATCCGCGCTTTACGTCGAACTTCTAGAAACGTCTACAAGAGTGCATGGGTACACAGTTGCGAATGCGTACGACATATCACCCTCAGACAGATGGACAGAGTGAAAGAACAATTCAGACATTGGAAGATATGTTAAGAGCTTGTATAATGGACTTTAAAGGAAATTGAGATGATCATCTACCGCTCGTAGAGTTCGGTTACAACAACAGTTACCACGCTAGTATTGGAATGCCATCTTATGAAGCGTTATATAGCAGAAAGTGCAGAACTCCGCTATACTGGGATGAAGTTGGCAAAAGACAATTACTAGGCCCAAAATTGGTATAACAAACAGTAGAAATAGTCAAAGTGATCCGAACAAGATTGACAGCAGCTCAAGATAGATAGAAGAAGTACGCAGATCCACACCATAAAAATGTTGAGTTCGAACCAGGTAGTTATGTGTTCTTAAAGGTCTCTCCCTGGAAGGGAAAGATCAGGTTTGGAAAGAAAGGGAAATTAAGCCCAAGATTCATTGGACCCTTCGATGTTCTGAAAAGGGTTGGAGAAGTTGCTTATGAGGTAGCCTTACCTCCAGCTCTAGAGAATGTCCACAACGTTTTTCATGTCTCAGTACTACGACCCTACAAACTCGATTACAAGCACGTCATTGAATATGAACCCCTACATTTCGACAAAGACTTATCTTACGAAAAAATTTCTATTCAAATTGTCGACCGAAAAGAACAAATTGTGTGAAATAAAGTAATACCTTATGTTAAGGTAATTTGGAAGAACCACAACGCTAAAGAAGCTACGTGGAAACTCAAAGAGAATATGATGAAGAATTATCATCATTTATTTACCTAGATTGTTATAAGCGATTCTGGGGACAGAATCTTTGTAAGGGGGGAGAATGTAACGGGACGAATTGTTTGAGTTGTGATTCTGAGGACAAAATCCTTTTAAGAGGGGAAAGATGTGACAACTGAGATTTTGTAATTAATTTTAATATTTATTGGATTGAATAAATATTTTTCGATAAATTAATTATTAGATTAAATAATTAATTGATGAAATTATGGTAAATTAATTTAATTATATGTGTTATATTTATTAAATTAATGTGGAGAATTTTTGTTATTCGGAGTATGTCATTATGTGAGCTTATTGTATTAAAAAAAATATTTAATAAGCCTAATGTTATTTTAATTAATTTATTTATTAACTAGAGATTTAATAATTTGACATTATTATTAAAGGAGAAATTTAAGTATGTGAATTAATGAGAAATTATTATATTTTATTTAAATTAAATTAAATAAGATATTTGAAATGGGTGTGACATTATTTTAACTATATGATAAAAGGTTTTATTAAAATAAAGAGTTTTGAACCTAGTTGCTAGCCAAATGAGACCTTAGGAGGAGTTGGGGGCAGTTAAACCACGAATAGAATAACTGACCTCAACTCTACGCATAAAGGCTAAGTTGAGTTTAACTTAAGTATTCTTCATTTGAATTAATTGAGAGCCAGAGAGATTTCAAAGAGAGTTTGAGAAATCTTTGAGAAAGATTAGAGGGTAATTGTCATCCTTTTTCATCTACGCTTGGGTAATTCTCTTCAACCCAAGTTTTTATTTTACGTCTTTTAAAGCTTTTATGAATATGACTTTCATTCTTTCTGTGAATCTTGGTAAATTGGGAAACTGTGTTAGGGATATATGTAATAATTCGAGTAGTATAGCATGTTTTAATATGTATTTTATATGATTCCATATCATAAGTTTCATAATATTATGACTTGTTGTTTCAAAAAATTTGCAGAGTATGGAATATGCAAATTGTACTATTCTTGATGTTCTTGAATATGTCAAACATGAATTTTTCTACAAAATTTCCACTTATATGCGATTAAGCATGATAAAACGAACAAAACAAAATTTGAATGGTTGGATTTGGTTTTATAACGAATCCGTGGCGTTGAATTTTAGGAATTTATGTTCAACACTTCAAGAACATCAAGAACAGTACAATTTGCATAATTTAATTATGTGATTATGTGTTTTAATGGGTTAAAATCACTCTATAAATGTTGGGTATTGATTATATACGTATTCTAACATGTGGGTATGTTTAATTTGGGGAAATTAATGATTATGTAGTGTTTATTTTTGTTGAATTCTATGTTCTTCGCAAACTGGGAATTCAGAGTCTGGAGTGTCGCGCCGCGGCGCCAACTCCTAGTTCATTTCCCGCACCGCAGCGCCAAGTACCACGGCGCCGCAGCGCCAGGACCCAGTACAAAAGTGGCGTCGCAGCGCCACTTAGCAGAATGTCCAGAAAATGCATTTTTTTCAATGTTCAAGTATAGAAATGTGTTAGTAACCTAGTCTAATGAATATAAAAACTTGTTAGATATATAATGAGATATTAAAGTGAGTTTTTACCAAGTCAAGAAGACAATTACATGTTGATTGAATTGTTGCTTATATACTTAGCTTGTTGTTCGTATAGTGTAATATTATGTGGAAACAAGTATGGTAATATGACTAAGTATAGTCCTGAATTCGAGTTAGACAAAGAATAAACGTGTGATATTTAATAAGTTATAATTGGCTTGTATTGTGAACGTAATTGATATGTAGGAGTTAAATCAAAGAACGAGTTTAGTTAAAGTGTAATCTACGCACGAGGCAAGTTTCCTAACCCTACTCGTTATCATTATATGAATTATAAGTTGTCTCTTTTCATCAAGCAAGTTCTCGTTATTTTGACTAAGCTCATGTTGTTATATCAATAGTATATTAATCTTTCAAAGCATGATGTTGTTATACAATAATTATTCTATTGTATATCTCTTGGAATTGTTATTCGATTAATATATCAGTTATTGTGAATCTTGTTAGACTAGCAAACCCTTTATGATTCGACTAGTCCATAGTTGATGAGCGTTCTAAATTTCAGAACCCTTGATGAATTATTCAAACTAAACTTCCTTTTGCGCTGACCTGAATGTCAAACTGAGATGAACAACCCTGTATAGGGGATTACTTATGCGTTAGCGTTAAGATATTGTGCGCAGTATGGTACTAAGGGCTGATCCCCCTAAGTACGAGAAGAAGAGTCCATTGTCTTATGACTGTTAAAGGTTTCAAGTATAAACACTTGACAACCTAGGACATAGTTCAAGGTCTTATGACCCTCAGAAGTTCTTTTATCTCTTGTTATTCATTCTTGATTCAAAAGCTGAGTTTCCTATTTCAGAAGTCCTTAATTTATTCGCATGTTATTATTCATTGCTATATTGTTACTTGTGGGCAATCGTGCTCACTCTTGCGTAATAATAACATTGAAGTTAAGAACGAAAGAGCAGACGAGCCTTCCACTAGTAAAGGCAAGGGCAAGCTTAGCAAGTAATGAAGACTGATTATTTATGTCATGTAATTAGAATTGATGTTATTAAGACTTATTGGTTTATGTTTCCGTACAAATGATTTAAGGTTAGAGTAACCTGGAATTTATTTATTATGCAGTTGATGTAACCCCATAAGGGGAGATTTATTATTTATTTCTATCTATTGCATGGTTTGTATTTATTTATGGGTAGATAGATAGATGATGTTTATACAGTGAACACCAAATCCTGTGGAAATGGAAGTACCGGATTTGGGGGTGTCATAGAATAAATAGGTATAAAACCTACTTATCAAGAATTAAGTTATTTTTAAATGTAGTTGTTGAATTTAGTATTCAATGAACTATATTATGTGTATGATCTGTTGAAATAAGAATCAAGGGTACTAAATTTGATTTCGGGTTGCTGAAATTGAATTTAGTCTGCTAAAGTGATTTTGGTCTGCTAAAATAATGATTTCAGGATACGGAAATGAAATCCGACTTACTGAAATGGTATTTCGGTTTACTAAAATGTTATCTAATTTACTAAGACAACATATAAAAGGGAAAACTTATAAGTATAAGTTATGACATGATGAAAAGATTATCAAAGTATAATGATAATACTAAGGCTATAATGTAATGTCTAATACTTAACTAGGTTAGACAATTTATTATAAGATGATGAGTTAACAGGTATGGTATGCTAATTAAAAGATCAATATGATAATTGATAGGTGTTTCATGAGAGATTACATTAGATTACTTAGCGGTAATCAGCGGTACATGCAAGTTTTCTTAACTCAAACTTGAGTTATATGTTCAAAGCATGTTAGTGAATAATTATTGTTGATTATTTACATCTTTATTGATTATTGATTCGCACTCAGTGCACGTTGTATATATTCATCAGGTATGAAAGGTAGATCACCTTCATTACCATAAAGTTCAGTTAAATTATTCAGGGTCATTGTTAACCTTCAAACATTATTAATTCAGTCACTCAATTATTGACACTTGATTCATGTTATTTAACAATTATTACATTGTTGAAAACTTGAAAGCTTATTCATTCTTTCCAATCATGATATATCCTCAATTGTATTTAAAACTTGCTGGGCAAATTTGTTGCTCACCCTTGCTATATCATGATAAAAATTTTCATATTAAGATGAAAGCACGAGTAAAAACAGAAGCAAAGGCAAAGTGCAAGATTCAATTATGGAGCCGTTGGATTTATAAAATTTTCTAACGAAAATAGCATTGTAAACCTTTTTAGATATTGAAGGTATGTATTAAGTTAAGGTTGTAGACCTTGGGAATGATGTGTAAAAGTTTAATGTATAAACAATTTATGTTTATATCTTTCGCAATAGTTATAGAAATGATGTACCAGATCTGAGGTAAAAAGTACCTAGATTTGGGGGCGTCACAGCAATAGATGCATGGAAACATGCATATTTTTTGTGTCGAAATTACATCCTTAATGAATTGGAGAACACATTATACAATTTTTATAGTTATCTCAAAACAACAAGAGAGCTATGGAATTCCTTGGATAAGAAATATAAAACATAAGATGTTGGCACAAAAAAGTTCGTAGTTGGCAAGTTTTTGGACTACAAGATGGTGGATTCTAAGGCTGTCATCAACCAAGTCAGAGAATTACAAGTTATCTTACATGAAATACATGTAGAAGGTATGTCTTTAAGTGAATGAATCTTTCCAAGTTGTTGTAATTATTGAAAAACTACCACCAATGTGGAAAATGTTGTAACGTCCCCAAAAATTTTAATAATTTAATTCTCGACTTCGGTCGTTAACAATACATTCAACCTCTAATTTTACATCATTAAACGATAATACAACCATTGAAATTTACAGAATAATTAAAATTTTCTATTACAAACTATTTTTGTTCCCAAAATTTTCAACATTTACATCTAAATATCTCAGAATCATTTTAATACTACAAGAATTTACATCGTAAAACGATATTACAATACAACATTAATACATTTACCGAAACATTAGACATGGTTTACAAGAATAACAACTTGGCTAGGATATTAAATCTTCATGTATCACTTTTGATTCATGTCAATCAAGTAGCACATAGTGTTACCTTCAATTCTTGAATCTGCAAAAATTGTTATTTGCAAGAATGAGCTCAACAGCTCAACAAAATTTAACAGTTTTCATGTATCACGTAGCATATAATAACATGCTCAACATACATCTCATAATCATAAAACTAACATAGGATACATGTTGTAGCTCACATAACAACTATAAAGATTGAATTCCTTACTCAATCAGCATTTATAGCTCAACCATCATAGTCATAGATTGACTTTCACATTTCATACTTTTGACATATATAATACATCATACAATAAAATTTTAAAGCAGTTCATCATCAAGTTCACATAGCAAAAAGGAACTGAAAGACTTGCCTTTACCGACGTTTTACCAACACGCTAATACTTTGCGTCCTTACACAACCTACACTGTATGTGAGATTGATAATAAACAAAATCAATACTCAATCTCATGGTCAAATTTTTTCTAAGACCTTACTTTATCTTATTATCCTTTATAATGTCTTTATAAACATCTAATTGTGTTTTATATGCAACTTAATTTTATTTTCATTTTCATCACCACACATGCTAGACTATCACTTGTAGTTTAATGTGCGTATATCACACCATTTTATTATACCACTTTGGTTTCAAAAATGCATATTCAACACATTGTTTACATGTTTAATTTTCCTTCAAAAATAAAAAATCGCCCTTTTCGATTTCTTTCCATTATTATTCTTGCATTATCATCTTTTCATACTGAGATGCACATAACACCCAATATTAGCCATTAGTTAGACACTTTATATACCAAAGTTTAGAAATACTATTACTCTTAGGCATTTTATCGAGCATGTTATGTGCACACATTAACTTATCTCAACTCTTGATCTTAAATGGTTAATTATGCATAAAATGTGATAACACATATCTATACTCATTACACAAGTCAAAACATATTGTTAATCATCAAAATATACCATCACCCAAAATTTTAATTCAAACAGAATTATAAAACTCATCTTCACAATTTTTTTTAACAAAATGTTGTTTTCATTTTTAACGTAACTCCTTTGTTACATGTCCATTTTTGTTCCTTCTTATATAGAATTAACCCTTACTTAGTGTACTATAACCTCATCTATGCCTTAAAGTCAGGCTCTTATCCATCTAAAATAGATTTTGCAATTTCATTAACTAGTCCAGAAAATTTCATTTTCTGGACAGCCTTGCTAAACAATTTATTTCGGACATGATCCAGTCCATAAAATGGCTCAATCTTACGAGTCTGGCTAGTAATCTTCCATATCTACAATTTTTCAGTTTAAAGTTTCTTCAGATTCAAAACACACGAATTTATATGAATTTTTCAAAGTCAGAAACCGTAACAGTTTTGATTTTCTTGGCATATTATTTTCCCTACGGACCAGCCTTACTAAAATAGACACTACAAGAAATCTACAAGGAGTGTTCATGTGATTCCACTTTCAGAATATAGCTTACTTCCATAGCTTTGGTTTTATATAAAAGGCTCACTTTCTAACTCATTATACCCAAAGAGGTATGAATTTCACAAGATCTGTCCACAATTACTCAAAACCTACGAATTTTGTTCTTCAAATTTTCTTTCCATTTCATTTTCTTTCTTGAATCCTCTTGTTTGATTCTTGATAATCCAAGATTAAACCAATACAAACAAGATTAAGAATGATCTACTACCCTAGATCTTATAAAAACATAATTCTACCCAAAAAAATCAAAGATTACACAAGGGTTTAGAAGTTTCCTTCTTCTTCCATGGCTTCTTCTTCTTCTTCTTTTAGCTTCTCTCAATTCCTCTATTTCTCTCTATCTCTCTCAATTTCTCTATTTCTCTCTTCCACAAAGACTCTTGCTCTAAAAGAAAAAAAAACTCTAGGATTTCTTCTTGTGTAACTCCTCATTTGGATAATAGTTATGTAATTAATTAATATAATAGTAACCCCGACTAATAACATAAGGCTTATGTTACAAAACTCCTACATAACCAATATCACATTAAGCCATTTTAGTAGCATAACGTCACTTTTCCATCATTAGTTAAGCAACCCAATGGTTAGGCTATTCATTATATACTATTATTACTTTACTATGACATATAACATATTTCTAATGTCACACTTAATAATTACTTATTTTAGTAATAAACTCAATTAAACCTTACTAATTATAATTCCTATTTAACCAAAATAATTGTAATTTTATTTAACCCATTACAAACCTTCTAATTTAATTATTTAATTAAATTCGAATATTTTCATAACATTAAAGTAATAAAATACACATCAATTGAAGAATTATTTAACATATACTTAATTAATAAAATCACACTTAAATAATTTGAAGTTATTTTATTAGTAAAATTGTAACGCCCCGAAATTCGGTTTATTTTCACACCCGGATTCCGTACGTCACGGTCCCACTTCTTATCAAACATACATCATTATATAGTTAAATATAACAATATACATTTTTAAATCCCAGGTTCTATTACCTTATAACCTCGTTCATTACAAATAATGATAATTACATTATTCTTTACATCGTACAAGAGTGACTTTTATCTGCCACCAAGGATACATAAGAGTTCATTAAACTAATCTATAGTTTAATTAAACTATTCTGTATTACAAGTCTTGGCTTGATCTTCACACACATTCACATACTGAATGGCACTTCATCTGGATACCGTTCTGCTTGATTTTTACGGGATCCTTAAGTTTTTTCTAACATCGTTCACTAAAAATGTTTTTATTTAAAGCAAGTGTGAGCATTCAATTGCCCAGCAAGTCATAACAGTTAAACAAACAACTTCAAGTATCTAAACATTCGTTTAAGACTTCAATAACCGAACAAAGGTTATCAAGCAATTTGAATAATAGGAATAATCTCGATTCCTATCATTTTAAAACATTAGTCACATACTCTTTGAAATACTTTAATTCTTCTACCTTTTTCCATACACATCCTGTCTGGCCAGAATCATTAGCACATACTTAACAATAACGATTTATATATAACAGAACATACTTGTATTGAACAGCTCAATCACAGAACAGTTCATCTCATAGAAACACCAAAGTGTTAAAATTGTGGCCCAAGGCCTCATACGTTCTACCACCTTGTACAAATATCACACATATGCACATAGATAGAACTTCTCAAGTTCAATATCTGAGAAGTTTAAGAAACTAGCATTCATGTAATATGAATGAAGTTAAGAAACTTGCCTTACGCACAGCTCCAGCTTACGCTGAACTGCTCATTCCAAATCTTATATAACACATAAGGAAATAGCACATACACCAATTAGTCATATACTTGACTTACTTATTAGTTTACTTAACTTTACTTCTTAGGGTTTACGTTCTTGTAATCTATGTTTACGCGACCAACTTTCTTCTACCGCTTTACGGCTTCTTGACATACGGAGATGTCTTATTCATACATTTATCATCTTTGATTATTTACATTCTTATCTTCTTCTTATAACCTTTCTAGGACTCAGTACACATCGCGTCTCTGCCAGTAATCCATATGGTACTGTGAGTGGTTTCCCACAAACAACCAATAAATAAGTTTTCATCTCGTCTACACTGTCTTTCACAGTGAGTTAGATCGGTTGCCAGTTTCGTACATACCTCCGCTCTCTGAAGAAATTGTTTAGCCCAGGTCCCATATGTCAACAATCAAAGAATACGATTGTACCACAACCTAACTTATCTTAACTTATCCAAACTATTAAACTATAATGTTCGTTAAGTCAATTCTTATTCCTTATGGCTTTCTGGCAAATAAATGTCATACTTCAGGATTTATTTCTTATCTTCTAAGTTATACAATTTTTTGTATACTCAGAATGATCGTTCAATGTCAATATTAAACGATCATAGCATTAAACATTTTATAGTAACTTATTCATATCTTACAACGTCTAGTTCATTCGACTCGAAACGTTCTTCAACTTAAAATCATTAACTCGGCTTGTTTACGTTATACGTCATTGTCTTTAATTCAGTTCTTCACCGCTCGCAGGTTAAATCATTAGTCTTCATTGCTTTACGGTCAAACCATACACGATGTTTAACACTTACATTCAATATAACATTCTCTATCCGACTCATACTCAGACTTTCATTACTCATGTTATCGTTCGCTACGGCTTTTTATGATAATTCATATCTTACTTACTACTTTCGTCAACGTCCAAGTCATACAACTATTGTACACTTAGAACGTTCGTCCAACGCAAATACGATTCACGAGGATCGTTTACGTATTCAGCGTTCATGTCGCTCGTCTCTTAATCTTTCATTCAACCTTTACTTAAGGTTTTAATTGCTTTCAATCTTTATCCATCCCATGAATCCCATGTTCATCATTCTTTCTTAATGTCAAAGCTATACTGTTCGTTGTATGTTAAGACCGATCGTTCATCGCAACAGCGTTGCGTTCACAGCGTCTAAATGCTTTACACTTAATTCTCATAATGACATCATAACATCGGAATGTTATACATCACCCTCGTCACTCAACGTCTAAGGAATCACAATCATAGTAATCCCCTACGTTCGTTTTATCGCGACTACGGTCCCCGGATATCTGTTTCGTAATTTGCGTTTACATTCTTTATCCTTTAATCATGTTCAGTATTTGCGTTCAACCTTTAATAAAGGTTTAAGTCACTTGATTAAGTGTTACCTTAGGCGAACTATATGTTATTTATCTTCCCTTACACTTCCCCAAGAGTTGAGCAGTTAAAAGCTCCTCTCTGGGCCTTTCCCATACCCCCGCCCCGATGGGGGTTTGCACTCTAAAATAGCTCACCCCGGCTGGCCTCACTTCTACTAACGAACTAAGTACCCCCGCCCCGACGGGGGTTTGGCCTTCAACAATACCCGTCCTTGTGGGGGTCCCTTCTGTTTTTGCTTCTAAGTCTTAAACTAGTTTGAGACTCTTACTTTATAATCTCATAACTCCTTCGTTATAATTCGGAATGAGGTCGTTCCAAAGTCATTCTCTTTCTTATCTTACATACTTCAAATTCCCTCAGACAGAAATTTATTCTGAATCCGTTAACATGCCATTCGATTGGCTTAAATTTCATTACTCGTTCGTTTTACGTTATTAACGTTCTTCATTCGTTCGTCCGTAATTCGGTCATCCAAACTCGAAACTCGTTCGTTCTTGAGTCCACGACTCACGTTTTCTACGTTCTCTTACATTCTTATGAAACCCTATACATTTGGGTTCATTTACACACTTTCTATTTATTGATCGTCTTTTACAAAAATTTTGCCATAACTTCGTTATAGCTTAGTTTAATCCATTCTTTATGAACGTTTCTACCGTTCCTAACCAAGCAATAAGCATCTAACTTATATGCGATGATTTTGAATTTTTCCATCAACAACAATTAAACTATGATGGTTTTAAATTTGTTCATCAACAATGTTCTTCGTGTTCTTCGCGCGTTCTTCGCTCGTTCTTCATTTTTAATCGATATTTTAATTACGATTTCACTTTTCCTTGGAATTTGATGCTATAAAACATCATTCCTTGCTAATATCACTGAATCATTCATATGATACATTCGGATCGTTGAAATTCATTACGAATCTTATACTTCCTTAAGAAATTTATAAACTAAACTTCTAATTCTTATTTCTTAGATTTCTCATGATTTCAACCATATGAAACCATTCTTAACATCTGTTAATTCTTATTATCATTAAGCTATGTTTTATACATATAAACTTAAAGAAAACTTACTTAGGGTTAGGTTTCGGATTACCTCTTTTCTTCAATCTTCGTCCGTTGGACAAAGCGTGCACTCGGGCTAGCTTTTCCTCTTCCTCTTCCTCTTCATCCGAACTCTCTCTCTCTCTCAAGGGTAGGATAATTTTTTCATTAACCACAAATGAGCTTAAGCTCTCCTTTTATAGATTTTCAAGGCTAGGGGCAAAATAGTCATTTTGCTCCCAAACCTCCTTACTATTCATGGTTTAGCCACCAAGTAACCACTTTACTTTTTGGCCAAGTGGCCAACCCACATGCTCCTGGGTCCCCCCCATGGGTTACCCCATGGGTTTAACCCATCAAGTAACCCATCGGTTCGATTCGCGGTTCGCTTTTCTTAGTTTGGGCCTTAACATTAATTCTCCTTGGGCCTATCTTGGGCTTGATTTCACAAAGATTTGGGCTTGACATAATCCAAGTCCAATTGGTTTCTACAAAGACCATGAACTCAAAGTCCATTAAGACTAATCGTATTCTACTCGTACAATTCTCGAAACTCACTTTTCCTAACCCTTAGGTTTTAAGTCCGTAGGCGAAAACATCGTTTGCCATAACTGAAATATTATTGAATATTCCATTACGTCTTAGAATTCTATCATTACGCATTTCTCAGAAATTCAAACTAAATCTCTGAGCAGAAATAGATAAATAGTGCCTATTTCGTATTTTTCCCGAAAATATCTTTGTTCCCGAAAAATTTTCATTTTTGACTTGAAAATTCTTACTCGTTCGGTCTAGCTCGTAGCCAAAATTCTCCCGTATTATAATCATCCTAGGTTCTAGAATGATTAATAAATACATAACACATAATATTATTAATAAAAATTCATTTTATGAATAACTAATTCTTTAAATTTAAATTCTGGACAATTCGATTTTTCGAGTTGTCACATTATTCCCTCCTTATAAAAATTTCATCCTTGGAATTTCATAAAACCATACCCATACCTAGATCCTCACATTCTCCCCTTCTTCACAGAATTTTGTCCTTGAAATTTTAACTTACTCTTCTTCTCAACTTCTCTTCAAAGAAGTTCTTATCTTTCAAACATTCCCTAATATTCATAACTTATCAAGAATCACGAAGTAGAAGGAATAACGAGGAACATAAGGATTCCTTTTAAACATTTCATACTTTCGCTGAGGGGTCAAATCGACCATGAACTCTTACTAGGTTTAACAATATTTCACCGTAAACCCTTCTACCACGGTCACTTTACAATCACCAAGAAAGTAAACTACCTCTTCCATACGTAGGTGATTAATCCATCGTATAACCCCATTTCAGGGTATGTTCACCCCAGACTTAATCATTAGATTCTGCACCAAAACAATTTGGCTTGGCATAACTTCTTCAAAGAAGGCTCGATTTTCATTTAAACATGACATATCATTTGTCTTAGCCAAATCAAATAGCTTAGGTCATACCAATAAATTGGATATCAACTTGAAACATTCGTCTAGTCAAATCAATTGACATCGACTACTTCTTTAAATTCTTTTACAATACATCAAAATGTTTCATGATGTCATGATACCGTACTCTTCACAGTACGTTGAGGACTTCGTCAGTTTATGACTTCATCATTATAAATCATATCATAGCGGGTTGTTGATCATAAGACCACATCCAACACTAGGTTCAATTGCATTAATAACTCCATCCTTTTACCATCCTTGCATCAAATGCATTGATGATATAAAATTTATTTTGATATTTCAAATCAATTTCTGTCTAGCCAAAACAATTAGCATAGACATACAAAGAATAACTCTTTTAAAATCCATTGGTTCCAAAAGTTTAACCAATTCTTTCCTTTTCAAAACGCACATATTAGCACGATTTCAATAAACTTTAAAATCTAGCATAGCTAGATGACTTGGAATATCCTATTTCTCCATCTTCCTTCATTGTCTTACTTGCGATAATACTTTATCCTCTCTAGCACCTTCAATGCTAAGTCTACTGAAAATACTCATTTCCAGTCTAAACATTCCTATAGCCTAGTATAGTCCATCAACTTACCACACTCTATGTGTTTAGAAACTTTCCACAACCATATGTGTTTAAGAACTTATCTTCGCAATATGTAATCCCAGAACAAATCAAGGATTATCCATATGCTTAGGGCTCAGAAACATAGCATATAACTATGAGTCACAAACTTTTCATAAGTATGAGTTTCAATAACTCGCACCTATCTTAACATTCTCTACCTATCAAGTATATACATGAGAAAAGATTCACCTTCTCGTCATATACATATTGATAGCGCAACATACTATTCCAATGATTATCACTGTAATAAGCTAAGCAGTTGTTACACCGAAGCACAAAGCTCTGCCCATACAAAGGTTCATATAACTCAGCTATCACATGAGTCCTCAATTAGAATCTTAGAACTTCTTACTTTCTCTTTATTTAATACGAATTTTCTTTAATTCGTATGCTAACCTTCACAACTCAACCTAAGTTCTTCTTCCCATACTAATTTATAGTACCATTCACTTATAGCATTAGCTATAAATCATCCATCATTTTACAAAACAACTGTTATTACGATTTACTATGATCATATGGTGCTCTTCTTCCTGAATCGTTTAACTTATCGATTTTCTTATCATTCTCCCTACGATTATAGTCTTAGGAACTCATACATAAGATTTATAACCTATCAGCTTTTATACCACTCTGTAACACCCCGAAATCCGGTCTATTTTCACACCCGAATTCCGTACGTCACGATTCCAATTCTTACTAAACATACATCATTATATAGTTAAATATAACAACATACATTCTCAAATCTCAGGTTCTATTATCTTATAATCTCGTTCATTACAAATAATTATAATTACATTATTCTTTACATCGTACAAGAGTGACTTTTAGCCGCCACCAAGGATACATAACAGTTCATTAAACTAATCTATAGTTCAATTAAACTATTCTATATTACAAGTCTTGGCTTGATCTTCACGCACATTCACATACTGAATGGCACTTCATCTGGATACCGTTCAGCTTGATCTTTACGGGATCCTTAAGTTTTTTCTAACATCGTTCGCTGAAAATATTTTTATTTAAAGCAAGTGTGAGCATTCAATTGTCCAGCAAGTCATAGCAGTTGAACAAACAATTTCAAGTATCTAAACATTCGTTTAAGACTTCAATAACTGAACAAAGGTTATCAAGCAGTTTGAATAATAGAAATAATCTCGATTCCTATCATTTTAAAACATTAGTCACATAATATTTGAAATACTTTAATTCTTCTACCTTTTTTCATACACATCCTGTATGGCCAGAATCATTAGCACATATTTAACAATAATGGTTCATGTATAATAGAACATACTTGTATATATTGAACAGCTCAATCACAGAACAGTTCATCTCATAGAAATACCGAAGTGTTAAAATTATGGCACAAGGCCTCATACGTTCTACCATCTTGTACAAATATCACACATTTATAGATTGACAGAACTTCTCAATTTTAACATCTGAGAAGTTTAAGAAACTAGAATTCATGTAATATAAATGAAGTTAGGAAACTTGCCTTACACACAGCTACAGTTTACGCTGAATTGTTCATTCCAAATTCTATATAACACATAAGGAAATAGCACATACACCAATTAGTCATATACTTGACTTACTCATTAGTTTACTTAACTTTACTTCTTAGGGTTTGCGTTCTTGTAATCTAAGTTTACGCGACCAACTTTCTTCTACCGCTTTACGACTTCATGACATACGGAGATGTCTTATTCATACATTCATTATCTTTGATGATTTACATTCTTATCTTCTTCTTATAACCTTTCTAGGACTCAGTATACATAGCGTCTCTGCCAGTAGTCCATACGGTACTCTGAGTGGTTTCCCACAAACAACCAACAAACAAGTTCCCGTCTCGTCTACACTGTCTTTCACAGTGAGTTTGATTGGTTGCCAATTTCGTATATACCTCCACTCTCTGAAGGAATTGTTTAGCCCAGCTCTCATATGTCAACAATCAAAGAATACGATTGTACCACAACCTAACTTATCTTAACTTATCCGAACTATTAAACTATAATGTTTGTTAAGTCAATTCTTATTCCTTATGGCTTTCTGGAAAATAAATGTCATACCTCAGGATTCATTTCTTATCGTCTAAGTCATACAGTCTCTTATATACTTGGAACGATCGTTGTAACGCCCCGAAAAATTGAACCTTTTGTAAATACTTTTATAATGAATAAAATAATATTATTTGTTATTATTATATGTTAGTAAGACGAATGTCGTTATATAACCTAGAAACGTCAGAAAATCGTAGTATTTTAACTACATGAAGGAATTAAAGTGTTTGAATTTCCAAGACGAAAATAAAAGCTTTTCGAGAAATTTTCCGAAAAATACTATTTATCGTTTTCTGCTCGGGAATTATTTTTGAACTTCTAAGAAATACGTAACGTTATAATATCAAGATGAGATGGATTATGTAATAATAATCGAAGTATAGAAAATGTAATATTTCACATGCGGACTTAATTTGAGAACGTTAGGAAAATCATGTTAAGAATTTAATGTAATGATCGTATGATACGTATGTATTGTGCGAGGTAGTGTATACGAGTATGGTACAAAGTATTATACAAGTATATGGGAATGATGGTATTCTGTATATTATGAATTAGTATACGAATTAGAATACGAGAATTATACGTATAGTGTAAGACCCCAACTTATTAATGAATAAAATTAAATTTTCTCTAATTATTATTGTGAATAATAAGGTGTCAATTTTATATAATATTTTGGTTACGAATGAAATGTGCAAATTTTGCAAAATAAACAAGTGGTTATAAAATATTCATTGTTGTCGGGGAATATTCGTTTGGTCGTGGAATATTCTTTCTGTTGGGGAATATTCGTACGACGGTACAGTCATTTATGGGCCCCATAACAGAATAACTGTCGGATGAAGAAAATGACAAAATTAAGTTTTTATAAATAACGGCATAGTTGTTATCGTTAACACTGTTAGAATATCCAGTGGTTAAAATACAGTAATACGCATGGTTGCACAGTAGCACACGGTTTTGCACAGTATTTTTGAATTATTGATCCTTACAAAAGAAGGCACTACTCAATAATTGTTATAGTAGTTATTGTTCAATATTTTATTTTATTGATTCAATAATTGCTGCGTTGATATTTTATATTATTGTTGTTTCAATAATTGTTACTGCACAGTATTTTTCATTATCAGATCAATAATTCATATTATTTGAATAATATTATTAGATAGCATTATTGGCAATGTCTAGAAAGTTATGTCTAAGGAGAGGTTTGGTCACCTAATTGCACACCAGTAAGGAGAAATCCTTATTAGAAAGCCCCCTCTTTCCTGGGAACGGCCTAGTTGTCATAATTATGATTCTGTAATATTATTTGTGAATAATTAATTATTGATGTATACGATAAGAAAATATTTATTTGATGTGGATATAAATGATGGGTTTATTTATGTGGTTATTATTGAAGGAATTAATATTGAGGTGTTTTATCAGTATTTCTGTCGGAATGGAGGTATTAAAAAATTAAATCAGTATTTTTCAGATATATTGCGTGAGTTTTAATTTTTAATCCAACCGTTGGATCGTTGTAATTTTTGGATATGTTATACATATATAAGTTGAGTATATGTCCACAAATTTTGAACCGTTAAATAAGAACGTATGATTTGTTATGAATTTTAAGAGGTCACTGATTCGAAAATTAGGTTTATAAATGATTTTGCTAGAAAATTCTAGAATTGAGTGGGCCCCACTTGTGGTTGGTGAAGAAATGTGCTGAATTTTATTTCAAATGTGGTGGGTGGCAATAGTAGTAGGTAAAACCATCAGGTTGCAGGTCAAGTCTGCTTCGATGTACTAACATTTTCCTATAAATGGAGGGCTAAGTTAGAATTGAAAATCACACCAGAATTCATAAGTTTTCTCTCTTTCTCTCTCTATATTCTCGAGCGTATTTTGTGAGTATTTTGATACTTTGAGAGTTGCTATTCAGTGCAAGTTTCTGTCAGCACTATATCTGAAATTCAGTCAGAAGTGCGGTTATTCTGAGGTAAGGGGTATTATTTATTTCACATTTTGAAGAGATATTATTTTTCATATTCGTATGAATATTATTTTTGTTCAATATTCATAAGAAATTTTATGAATATTCGTTTGGTCGTGAAATATTCGTTTGGTCGTGGAATATTTTTTCTGTCGGGGAATATTCGTACGACGACGCAGCCATTTGTGGGCCCCAGAACAGAATAACTGTCGGATGAAAAAAATGACAAAATTGAGTTTTTAAAAATAACGGCATAGTTGTTACCGTTAACACTGTTGGAATACCCGGAGGTTAAAATACAGTAATACGCGTGGTTGCACAGTAGCACGCGATTTTGCACAGTATTTTTGAATTATTGATCCTTACGTAAGAAGGCACTACTCAATAATTGTTATAGTAGTTACTGTTCAATATTTTATTTTATTGATTCAATAATTGCTGCGTTGATATTTTATATTATTGTTGTTTCAATAATTGTTACTGCACAGTATTTCCCATTATTAGATCAATAATTCATATTATTTGAATAATATTATTAGATAGCATTATTGGCAATGTCTAGAAAGTTCTGTCTAAGGAGAGGTTTGGTCACCTAATTGCGCGCCAGTAAGGAGAAGTCCTTATTGGAAAGCCCCCTCTTTCCTGAGAATGGCCTGGTTGTCATAATTGTGATTCTGTAATACTATTTGTGAATAATTAATTATTGATTTATATGATAAGGAAATATTTATTTGATGTGGATATAAATGATAGATTTATATATGTGGTTATTATTGAAGGAATTAATGTTGAGGTGTTTTATCAGTATTTCTGTCGGAATGGAGGTATTAAAAAATCAAATCAGTATTTTTCAGATATATTGTGTGAGTTATAATTTTTAATCCGACCGTTGGATCGTTGTGATTTTTGGATATGTTATACATATATAAGTTGAGTATATGTCCACAAATTTTGAACCGTTAAAAATGAACGTATGATTTGTTATGAATTTTAAGAGGTGACTGATTCGGAAATTAGGTTTATAAATAATTTTGCTAAAATTTCTACAATTGAGTGGGTCCCACTTGTGGTTGGTGAAGAAATGTGCTGAATTTTATTTCAAATGCGGTGGGTGGCAATAGTAGCAGGTAAAGCCATCAGGTTGCAGGTCAAGTCTGCTTCGGCGTGCTAACATTTTCCTATAAATACAGGGCTAAGTTAGAATTGAAAATCACACCAGAATTCATAAGTTTTCTCTCTTTCTCTCCCTATATTCTCGAGCGTATTTTGTGAGTATTTTGAAACTTTTAGAGTTGCTATTCAGTGCAAGTTTCTGTCAGCACTATATCCGAAATTCAGTCAGAAGTGCGGTTATTCTGAGGTAAGGGGTATTATTTATTTCACATTCTGAAGAGATATTATTTTTCGTATTCGTATGAAGAGTATTTCTGTTCAATATTCATAAGAAATTTTATTTCGTTCAATATTCGTGAGAAATATTATATTCGTTTAATATTCGTAATGAATATTATTTTCGTTTAATATTTGTAAGGGATGTTATTTTTTTTCGTAAATGATATTACTTCTTTCAATATCATTATGTCGAAATATTGGTTTGAACTTTTTTATCAAATTTAGAACTTTTTATGTCGGGATTACTATTCACGAATACGGCACTATTCACCGAAAAATGAAATTTTCTTCTTTTTATCCAAGATAGCTATTATGGTTACTATCTTTGATTGTATCCATGTTTTGATCATTATTTTTGAATTCTACTTCGAAATTGGTTATTTCGGAGTATTATTGAGCTTGGGTAAACTGTAATACGAATCCCTAATATTTGTTCTTTTATCTCACTGGATTCATTTTCTTTAAGATATTTTTCATCATCCTCAGTCCTAAATGATGATATTACTGAATATCTTTGGCCTGTAGTGCAAAGATGAATGATTACCTGATGAATATCTTTGGCCCGTAGTGCAAAGATGAACAGGTGTTGAGATGAACATGACCAACTGAGTATTATTCTTGAATTTTACTCCACAAAGTAGTATCATGTTGACAATTTGGACGTTATTGATTTCTGGATAAATTAAATTATAAATCTTTAAAATTTATCCTTGAACTTGTTTAATTGAATTATTATATCATTGTCATCATCCTCATGTTTATATTCTGTTGAAAGTCATCTGTGGCCTGTAGTGCATAGATGGACTTGGTATGATTATGACCAGGGATTATTCGGTATAATCATGACCGTAATGTTACAAATGATGTGGTAAAAGTCCTCATTGGCCCATAGTGCATTGATGGACAATTTTTGGTATGATTATAGCCATGGATTCTCTTCGGCCAAGGGTTCAAAGATGAATTGTTTTATGGCATGATCATGACCGTTGATGAAAACACGATTATCTTTGGCCCGTAGTGCATGGATGATTCGATGATGTGGATTATTTATTAAGCTAAATCTCAGCAATAAAATTGATGATAAATCTTTTAAATCATAGAAGATAGTAGGTTTTATGCTCTACTTGACTCTTCTAATGGATTATTTTTTTTCCGCTGCAGTTGTTGATCTAAAACTTGTTGTCTATTATATTTTATCAGATTTTTCCCTGTTGAAGACTAATGATAATTTGTTGTACATTATCTTAGTCATAATATTTCTTACTGGGCTAGTTGAGCTCACCCTTTCTTTCACTGTTCTCTTCAGGAAATGAGAATATAGCTGGAACTAGTCGGGGAATGGATTGACGGTCCAGATGGTTGCATTAGTAGTTCTCACTATTCTGTGAAATAGTGTGATAATTGTAATGAGGACTCCTTTTGAGTTTGTATACTCTCTAGTAGACAATATTTATATTTAAACTCACAGTATATGTGTTGTCGTATTCTGCACGATAATTGTATTACTTAAGATGTATTTGTTTATGTACCATGTATTTGGCGACTCAGAATGGGTGATGTATGCCTATTTTGGGGTTGTCACAGTTGGTATCAAAGCTTAGGGATATGATCCCTGGCTGAGATGTGAGACAAGAACTAGGAGGGGAGAGACGGGGAATTCCTTTGCTAGTATGACCTGACTAAGTTTATTTGGTATTTGTTTAGTCGGTCAGAATATAAGGATAATATGTTACATGTCAATTAGCCCTTGTTTTGTGACAGTATTTGAAAATGACATCCGAGAATGTTGAGAATAGCAATGGAGCACAGGAGACCGTTGAGTCACCACAGATCAATACTCAAGATAATGTGCATCAGGAAGGCAATAATCCTCAGGTGAAGAACGACACCGACCAAATAACGAACGACGGTACGTTTAGGAGCTTTTTAGAATTCATGCAACACCAAACGAGAGAGACTCCTGTTCATAATGCAGGTGGAAACACTGGCAACCCACGGTTGGTCACCGCTAAGCAGTTCAAGGAGCTAGGACCACCGGAGTTTTTGGGAAAGCCAGAACCACTTAAGCCAGAGACATGGATAAAGCAGATCACCAAGATATTTAATATCTTGGAATGCTTAGATGAGCAAAAGGTTCCATTCGCCACCTTTATGTTGCGTGAAGAAGCAGATCATTGGTGGGAATCTGTAAAATGTACCCAGGCTGACGCACTCAAGATGTATTGGGAGAAGTTCCAAGAATTGTTCAACGACAAGTACTTTCCCGAAAGTATTCGTCACATGAAGGAAGTGGAATTCATCAAGCTGGAGCAAAACAATATGATCGTGTCGCAGTACGAAGCTAAGTTTGCCGAGTTGTCCCGGTTTGCGTCCCACTTAGTTGATAACGAGAAGAGAATGAAGCGGATGTTTCTAAGAGGTTTGAAACCCGAGATACGTCAACACCTAATTTCTCACAAACTGTGTTTGTATTCAGATGTTGTAAATAGGGCTTAGTTATTGGAATGCGATAACGAGTCAACCCAACCAAGAGAAAGCAGCCGACAAAATGATAATACCAATGGTAGTAGTCATCGAAGCGGTGACAACAATCGTGGAGGAAATTATTATGCCAAGAATGGTAACCACTTCGGTGGTAATCATGGCTAAAGATAATAGAAGTGGAAATTTCAAGAAGAGGAGGTTCAATAATAATGGAAAGACAGCAACACCAGCACCCGTTTCAAAAGAAGAAGAACGACCACTGGTCGTATGTTTCAAATGCGAACAGGAGGGACACATCCGTCCAAACTGTACGCAGCAATCCAAAGTGTGTTTCAATTGCGGAAGAGAAGGTCACCTAGCTTGATTTTGTCCTGTAGTGAAGTCAAGTCCAGCGGGGATAGTGATGCCAAAGGATGTTCCAGAAAAGTCAAAGTCGGTAGTTTAAGTAAGAGCGTTTGTCGAGGAACCCGAACGAAGTTATCACGGGTAAGTTAATCATAAACTCTTGCAAAGTTTATACCTTATTCAATACCGGTTCTACATATTCTTTTATTTCTCCTACTTGCGCTCAACGTTTAAATTTGACTCCAGTATAAAACCCATTTCTAAAACCCTTAAAATATTTCTTCACCTAAACGAACGTATTATGCGCTGAAGACGTTGGCTCGAGTTGTTAAAGATTACGATTATACCATTTAATACCATCATGGGAAAAGTGAACATGGTAGCTGACGCGTTGAGCAGAAGATCGAATGCATTTACAAGTGCGAATATACAAAACTACGTGAAGATAGTAAAAATATGATTAGAACTGACTTTAAATATATAAAGTTAAAGCCGCACAAGCTACAGACTCAGAGCTGATGAATGTAAAGAAGAAGGTTCAAGAGGGCGTTATTTTAGGAGCAAGAGTCGATGAAGAGAGAAAATCTCAACTCTCAATTTTATTGGTCTATTTGAAATCCTCAATCGAGTAGGAACTGTGACCTATAGACTCATTTTAAACGCCAAGTATGTCGCGTGTTCATAACGTTTATTTCGTATCGATGTTACGTAAATATATGGATGATCCGAACCACATTATTGATTAAGAACCAGACGAGATAGCGGAAGATTTAACGTATAAGGTTATACCTCAAGAGTTAGAATCTGACGAGGTATCCCCATTTGGCATATCAGGTATGTACGTAAATTTTGGGGACGAAATTTCATAAGGAGGGGAGGTTGTAAAACCCCAACTTATTAATAAATAAAATCAAATTTTTTCCAATTATTATTGTGAATAATAAGGTGTCAATTTGATATAATATTTTAGTTACGGGTGAAATGTGCAAATTTTGCAAAATAAACAAGTGGTTATAAAATATTCATTGTCGTCGAGGAATATTCGTTTGGTCGTGGAATATTTTTTCTGTCGGGGAATATTCGTACGACGACGCAGCCATTTGTGGGCCCCAGAACAGAATAACTGTCGGATGAAAAAAATGACAAAATTGAGTTTTTAAAAATAACGGCATAGTTGTTACCGTTAACACTGTTGGAATACCCGGAGGTTAAAATACAGTAATACGCGTGGTTGCACAGTAGCACACGATTTTGCACAGTATTTTTGAATTATTGATCCTTACGTAAGAAGGCACTACTCAATAATTGTTATAGTAGTTACTGTTCAATATTTTATTTTATTGATTCAATAATTGCTGCGTTGATATTTTATATTATTGTTGTTTCAATAATTGTTACTGCACAGTATTTTTCATTATCAGATCAATAATTCATATTATTTGAATAATATTATTAGATAGCATTATTGGCAATGTCTAGAAAGTTATGTCTAAGGAGAGGTTTGGTCACCTAATTGCACACCAGTAAGGAGAAATCCTTATTAGAAAGCCCCCTCTTTCCTGGGAACGGCCTAGTTGTCATAATTATGATTCTGTAATATTATTTGTGAATAATTAATTATTGATGTATACGATAAGAAAATATTTATTTGATGTGGATATAAATGATGGGTTTATTTATGTGGTTATTATTGAAGGAATTAATATTGAGGTGTTTTATCAGTATTTCTGTCGGAATGGAGGTATTAAAAAATTAAATCAGTATTTTTCAGATATATTGCGTGAGTTTTAATTTTTAATCCAACCGTTGGATCGTTGTAATTTTTGGATATGTTATACATATATAAGTTGAGTATATGTCCACAAATTTTGAACCGTTAAATAAGAACGTATGATTTGTTATGAATTTTAAGAGGTCACTGATTCGAAAATTAGGTTTATAAATGATTTTGCTAGAAAATTCTAGAATTGAGTGGGCCCCACTTGTGGTTGGTGAAGAAATGTGCTGAATTTTATTTCAAATGTGGTGGGTGGCAATAGTAGTAGGTAAAACCATCAGGTTGCAGGTCAAGTCTGCTTCGATGTACTAACATTTTCCTATAAATGGAGGGCTAAGTTAGAATTGAAAATCACACCAGAATTCATAAGTTTTCTCTCTTTCTCTCTCTATATTCTCGAGCGTATTTTGTGAGTATTTTGATACTTTGAGAGTTGCTATTCAGTGCAAGTTTCTGTCAGCACTATATCTGAAATTCAGTCAGAAGTGCGGTTATTCTGAGGTAAGGGGTATTATTTATTTCACATTTTGAAGAGATATTATTTTTCATATTCGTATGAATATTATTTTTGTTCAATATTCATAAGAAATTTTATGAATATTCGTTTGGTCGTGAAATATTCGTTTGGTCGTGGAATATTTTTTCTGTCGGGGAATATTCGTACGACGACGCAGCCATTTGTGGGCCCCAGAACAGAATAACTGTCGGATGAAAAAAATGACAAAATTGAGTTTTTAAAAATAACGGCATAGTTGTTACCGTTAACACTGTTGGAATACCCGGAGGTTAAAATACAGTAATACGCGTGGTTGCACAGTAGCACGCGATTTTGCACAGTATTTTTGAATTATTGATCCTTACGTAAGAAGGCACTACTCAATAATTGTTATAGTAGTTACTGTTCAATATTTTATTTTATTGATTCAATAATTGCTGCGTTGATATTTTATATTATTGTTGTTTCAATAATTGTTACTGCACAGTATTTCCCATTATTAGATCAATAATTCATATTATTTGAATAATATTATTAGATAGCATTATTGGCAATGTCTAGAAAGTTCTGTCTAAGGAGAGGTTTGGTCACCTAATTGCGCGCCAGTAAGGAGAAGTCCTTATTGGAAAGCCCCCTCTTTCCTGAGAATGGCCTGGTTGTCATAATTGTGATTCTGTAATACTATTTGTGAATAATTAATTATTGATTTATATGATAAGGAAATATTTATTTGATGTGGATATAAATGATAGATTTATATATGTGGTTATTATTGAAGGAATTAATGTTGAGGTGTTTTATCTGTATTTCTGTCGGAATGGAGGTATTAAAAAATTAAATCAATATTTTTCAGATATATTGTGTGAGTTATAATTTTTAATCCGACCGTTGGATCGTTGTGATTTTTGGATATGTTATACATATATAAGTTGAGTATATGTCCACAAATTTTGAACCGTTAAAAATGAACGTATGATTTGTTATGAATTTTAAGAGGTGACTGATTCGGAAATTAGGTTTATAAATAATTTTGCTAAAATTTCTACAATTGAGTGGGTCCCACTTGTGGTTGGTGAAGAAATGTGCTGAATTTTATTTCAAATGTGGTGGGTGGCAATAGAAGCAGGTAAAGCCATCAGGTTGCAGGTCAAGTCTGCTTCGGCGTGCTAACATTTTCCTATAAATACAGGGCTAAGTTAGAATTGAAAATCACACCAGAATTCATAAGTTTTCTCTCTTTCTCTCTCTATATTCTCGAGCGTATTTTGTGAGTATTTTGAAACTTTTAGAGTTGCTATTCAGTGCAAGTTTCTGTCAGCACTATATCCGAAATTCAGTCAGAAGTGCGGTTATTCTGAGGTAAGGGGTATTATTTATTTCACATTCTGAAGAGATATTATTTTTCGTATTCGTATGAAGATTATTTCTGTTCAATATTCATAAGAAATTTTATTTCGTTCAATATTCGTGAGAAATATTATATTCGTTTAATATTCGTAATGAATATTATTTTCGTTTAATATTTGTAAGGGATGTTATTTTTTTTCGTAAATGATATTACTTCTTTCAATATCATTATGTCGAAATATTGGTTTGAACTTTTTTATCAAATTTGGAACTTTTTATGTCGGGATTACTATTCACGTATACGGCACTATTCACGAATACGGCACTATTCACCGAAAAATGAAATTTTCTTCTTTTTATCCAAGATAGCTATTATGGTTACTATCTTTGATTGTATCCATGTTTTGATCATTATTTTTGAATTCTACTTCGAAATTGGTTATTTCGGAGTATTATTGAACTTGGGTAAACTGTAATACGAATCCCTAATATTTGTTCTTTTATCTCACTGGATTCATTTTCTTTAAGATATTTTTCATCATCCTCAGTCCTAAATGATGATATTACTGAATATCTTTGGCCTGTAGTGCAAAGATGAATGATTACCTGATGAATATCTTTGGCCCGTAGTGCAAAGATGAACAGGTGTTGAGATGAACATGACCAACTGAGTATTATTCTTGAATTTTACTCCACAAAGTAGTATCATGTTGACAATTTGGACGTTATTGATTTCTGGATAAATTAAATTATAAATCTTTAAAATTTATCCTTGAACTTGTTTAATTGAATTATTATATCATTGTCATCATCCTCATGTTTATATTCTGTTGAAAGTCATCTGTGGCCTGTAGTGCATAGATGGACTTGGTATGATTATGACCAGGGATTATTCGGTATAATCATGACCGTAATGTTACAAATGATGTGGTAAAAGTCCTCATTGGCCCATAGTGCATTGATGGACAATTTTTGGTATGATTATAGCCATGGATTCTCTTCGGCCAAGGGTTCAAAGATGAATTGTTTTATGGCATGATCATGACCGTTGATGAAAACACGATTATCTTTGGCCCGTAGTGCATGGATGATTCGATGATGTGGATTATTTATTAAGCTAAATCTCAGCAATAAAATTGATGATAAATCTTTTAAATCATAGAAGATAGTAGGTTTTATGCTCTACTTGACTCTTCTAATGGATTTTTTTTTTACGCTGCAGTTGTTGATCTAAAACTTGTTGTCTATTATATTTTATCAGATTTTTCCCTGTTGAAGACTAATGATAATTTGTTGTACATTATCTTAGTCATAATATTTCTTACTGGGCTAGTTGAGCTCACCCTTTCTTTCACTGTTCTCTTCAGGAAATGAGAATATAGCTGGGACTAGTCGAGGAATGGATTGACGGTCCAGATGGTTGCATTAGTAGTTCTCACTATTCTGTGAAATAGTGTGATAATTGTAATGAGGACTCCTTTTGAGTTTGTATACTCTCTAGTAGACAATATTTATATTTAAACTCACAGTATATGTGTTGTCGTATTCTGCACGATAATTGTATTACTGAAGATGTATTTGTTTATGTACCATGTATTTGGCGACTCAGAATGGGTGATGTATGCCTATTTTGGGGTTGTCACATATAGTATATGTAATTAGGTTTTTAATTAAATGACATGGACTAGTAGGATTGTGTAAACAATTGAATAGTCCAATGAACATTAAGGTATAAGCCATGTGAGTAATGTTAAGCCCAATAGTTGGTTAATAGGAAGCCCAAATTACTTTAAAGAAAGCCCAAAGACAAATTAAGCAATTTAAAATCTAAGCCCAATTAATGATCCATGGGTAAAGCTTGATCCATGGGGCAACCCATGGGTGATCTTGGTGACCAAGGCTTTGTTGTGGTGGCCAAGTAATAAGAGTAGGGGGCAAGTTTACTTAGGGATTTAGTATGAAATAGTAAGGAGGTTAGTAAGGAGGTGGAATAACCTAATGACCCTTTTACCCTAACTTTAGAAATCCTATAAATAGAAGAGGAGTTGGCTCATTAGTTGTTTGTTAATTGCATCCAAGATAAGACAACTTATTGGTTAGAGAGAATAAGCACTTATAAGTCCAAACATCCTTTGTTAGATTTTCAAGAAGAAGGAAGCTAGTCATCTAAGGTAATGATCTTGTGATCTTATACCTTCCATCTCTACCATTGTAGGGTGATAAGAGAAGTGTAACTTAATGAACATGTATGCTAAGTACGCATAAGAAATGGATGATCAATGGACTTAAGCCGAATAAATAAGGAATAAGCAATTCAAATCTAAATAAGTTATAAACTTATGAATAACAATGATGAACTTGTCATATGATTACTTTAAGAAGTTAGTATGATTTAAAAGATGTAAGAATATTTATTAAGGGACTTAAATCGATAATAAGTCATAAAGAATGAAATCTTGTATTTTATAATTTGTTAAGTTATGAACTTATGAGATATAAGCCATAACCTAATTTAAAGATAAGTTGTCGTAATATATATGTTGAGATGTATATATAATGGATTGAATTCATTTAGAGCGATGAACAAATAGTTAATAACGAAGTTTTGTCGGAAATCACATGATTGGACGATAATCGTCGATTCGTGAAATTCTTAGAATGTAAGTCGAATTTTTTGTTCGTACTCAGAAACGTTGATTTTCAATGGAGACAAGTCTTATTTGGCATTATAGAGTTGCGAACTCGAAAATGGCCAGATTCCGACTTAGAACGAAGAAACGAACGTTGAACGTTCACGAACGTTTATCGTTTTCGTTAAAAATGGACTAATAGGTGAATTTTTAGTTAACAAAGTAAAATAGATAAAATTCTTGTATGAACATGTAGAGTATGTGATTTATGAATAGTAGGCTCTTGAACGAGCCAATTCGGACTTATAACGAAGAAGTTACGAGCCCGGGAGTTTCACAAAATTTCAAAATTATAAAAATTTTCTGGTGCACAGAGCTAGCGCCGCGGCGCCAGCCCAACGCATAAAAGCTCGTGCCACAGCGTGAGACCGAGGCATGAGGTACTGTTAGTTGGCATCGTAGCGTGACACAATGAAGGGTAAGTGGCACCGCAATGCCGCAGCCGGGACTTGAGCACTGCTAACCCGCACCGCAGCGCGAGTCCAAGAAGGAAGTCTGGTGCCACAGTGCCAGCCTTAGGGTTTAGACAGTAAAGAATGGTTACAAGTAGAGCATGCATGGTAATTGATTAACAATGAACTAAGGAACTTAATGTAACATTGTTAAGACATGTTTAACCTTTAAATATGATCATTTAGGGTTGAAGTAACTCAATTACATATAAACGTAAGTATGACGTAATGGAAAGCCGGAACCAATAATAACAAATCTAATACGTAATTAGATTGAGAAGAAGGGAAAGATTCTTTAGGAACCATGTGTGTTATTCATGACCTAAGTGTTATATGATATTACCATCTAATGTAGAGACTTAAGGGCTTAAAATGCATGTGTAATAACTGTAGCAGACGCTAAAGGCAAGTTTTCTAACCCTTGTTTCAGTGCAATCTGGACAAGTTTTGTGATTCATGAATTCTAACGCATGAATTGAAATATGATGAAGTCAAAGGCAATTCTTTCGGCTAGACTTACGATATATTGGATTTCTTACAATTTATCAAAGTACTGTCAATATTTTAACAAATTATATTGGTGTGGTTTCAAATGAAAACTGAGTATGCTAAAATGTTTTATCGTCAAACGACAGGCACGTGAGGTTACCACAACTTAAACGTATACACGTTTAAGGAATGTAGTGTTGATCAACATAGAGTACTATAGGCTGATCACCTAGACATGCTCGTAAGCTATGTCGAACTTACGAACTTAGTGCCGGGATGTCCTTTTCAAAGTACTTATGAAATGCTCATGGTCTTGGACCGGAATTGATGTTTTACTGAATATTGTTATTGTTAAACGTTTTGAATGAAAAGAAGGGCTATTTTAAATTATCGATAGTACTTCATAACTATTGTTCAGTTATTGAAGATATACGATTCCTATATTTTAAGCATGCTAGTTTTACTAGAATTGTTGTTCTTGTTGAGCTAGTTAGGCTCACTCTTGCTTGAACCATATGAATGCAGCTAAGATCGAACGGACCGATGGATCTGGCAAGGATAAAGGGAAGGCTAAGGCGAACCCGTAGATTACCTATGTAATAGTATAGGTTTGTAATGATAATATTTGATATTATGACAAGGACAAATGTAACGGTTATAAACAACCTAGGGGAATGTTAATATTATTTTGAATATATATAAGACATATTCGTTCTTTTGAGACATTTCAATTGAATATTTGTGTGAACTGTAGCACCGTGTAACACCATCTGTCGAGTTGGAAGATACTCGGATTTGGGGGCATCACAGGTTGGTATCAAAGCTTTAGGTTTTAAAACATAAGGGGGGATTTAAATCTTAAGTTATAACCTTAAGAAAAGTCAAAGAAATAAAATATGGAAATTAACCCTATAAAAAATGCATTATATATGTTATGTGTTTTATTATTCTACTGACATTTACTAATCAAACTCATTTGTGTTGTGTAGATGTAAGGAGAAAATGGAATGTCTAGAGATGTACAGGTAGTCAGTGAAGGATCGGTTAATCAGATAGAGATTATACCGAACCCCATAGCGGCAGAGCTCGAAGTTGTAATGGTTGAGTCTGGAGACTCAGAGAGCCTAGGCCTTATGTCCGCGTTCGACGGCATGCTAGAAGAAGAAGTGGAAGTAGTGTCCTTCAACCCAGTAGCAATAGCAGCAGAGATGGCTCCGGGGGAATCAATGATGTCACTCTTTATGTCAGTGTTGGATAGAAACATCCATTACTGTCAGGAGGTTAAGGAGCTGAAAGCAGAGCTCCAGGCTATCTTAGAGGATAAGACAGATGTGGAGTCTATGTGGGAGCAGGAGCACGATGAGAGAGTTTTGGCCAAGGACAAGGTCCATGAGCTGAAACAGGAGGTCTTTGAGCTCAGGGGGAGCTAAAGACCAAAAAGCAGAAGATAGGGAGAATGTCCTATATTCGTAGGAGTTCTCATGCGGACTTCCAGCAGCAGGTAGCTAGTTATCCCATAGAGGCAGGGCAGACGCGGCATACTATCAGCCGTGATATTATTGTCGGTCTTGCCAAGGCAGATTTTGATAATGCCTTAAGGTAGATGTAATCTAGTAGTAGTTAGAGTAGTTTAAATATGTAAATATTGAGTATCTAGTAGTGACGTAAAACCTTCTTTTCTATAACAAAGGGTAGTCTTTTGTAAATCCCAATTTTTGGAAAGCAATTGCGGGAAGTATTGTAATCATCTTAAGTTGTGTAATGTAACTGATGTAGTATTATACTACAATAAATCAATATAAGCCTTTTTCGAAACATGTTGAGTAATGGATGTTGAAGTTATTGTTTAATCTTAATAATAACTAATTAACAGGAAACGAATAATAACGAAATGTGTTGTTTGTTGTAACAGCAAAATGCCGCCAAGAACCGCGTAATCAAGGCGCTAATGCAAATCAACCGGAGGGAGGTCCGGTTAACCCCATGCAGGAGTTTGTAAATCTTTTAACAGCAGTGTTTAATAGAACTGGGGCTAACATCCCCGTAAATCCTAGTGTAGTACGAGCTACTACGTTTAAGGATTTCAAGAGCGTGGGTCCGCCGGAGTTCAAAGGAACTACGGACCCTATCGAAGCCCAAACATGGGTAAAAGAAATTGAGAAGGCATTTATCATAGCAAATGGCGATGAGGCCCAGAAGGTTGCTTTTTCAACCTATATGATGAAGGGAGAGGCCAACTTTTGGTGGGAGGCCAATCATGCTAGGGTCAGTATTGACAACTTAACGTGGGTAAGGTTCAAGGAGATCTTCTTCAAGAACTACTTTCCCACGAGCATGCAGGGGAGGATGGAAATGAGGTTTCTCGAGTTAAAACAAGGGGATATGACAGTTCCCCAATACGCTGCCAAGTTTAATGAACTGGCGAAGTTTGCTCCACACCAAGTGGACACCGAGGTAATTAGGAAGACACGATGGTTCGAGCAGGGCTTGAAACCTTGGCTCTATAATCGCATATTCGTATTCCAAAGTACTTCCTTTGGAACCAATTTAGAGAAGGCGATAATCGCCGAAGGTGGTAGCGAGACATTGAGCCAGTACCACAAAGATAAAAAGAATAAGGGGAAAGTGGATGGGGGAGTAAAGATTGAAGGAACCAACGGGAGTGACGAGGGACAGAAGCGGAAGGTATTTAACTCTGGGAATACCAGAGTGAAGCAAGGAGACCCGAAGAGGAGAATGGAGGCCTGAAAGACCTGTGGGAAGACTCACTTAGGAGTTTGTCTCATGGGGAAGGCCGTATGCTACAATTATGGATAAGAGGGGCACATTGCGCCTAACTTTCCAAGTCAGAAGAAGAATCACGGATGCTTTATGTGTGGGTCAACTGACCACATGGCAAAGAACTGCCCGAAGAAGGGGACAGACGGGAATAAGGGTGCCAATAGCGGTAAGTTAGATATTGGGGGTCCAGCGCAGCCAAGTAGGCCGATGACCCGTACCTTTAACATGATAGTCCAAGATGCGATGGCATTGGGGGACGTAGTTACAGGTATTATTCCGATCAACGACCTAAATGCTTACGTGCTGTTTGACTCGGGTGCTACTTGTTCGTTTATCGCATGTGATTTTGCTAGACAATTAGGATTACTTCCTGAAAAGTTTCCAATACCTTTAAATATTAAGGTAGCAAACGAAGAGATAATTCCTGTTGAAGATGTTCATAGGAGTTGTTGCGTAGACATACGGGGTTGTAAATTATTGGTAGATTTGATACCGAAAAAGTTAGGAGAATTCACCGTAATTCTTAGAATGGAATGGTTAGTTAACCATGGGGCAATTATAGATTGTCAAAAGAAGAGCATAAATATTAAAACGTTAAGACAACCTCATGTAATATTTTATGGTAATAAATCGCCGAGACGTTCGTGTTGTCTTACCATGACATAAACTAGAAAACTGTTAAGGAAGGGGTTTGTGGGTTATTCGTGCCATGTTGTTGATACCCAGAGAGTGGGAGCGACCATGGAACAAATACCTATAGTGAGTGCATTTATGGATGTATTTCCAAGTGAGTTACCAGGTCTTCCACCGGATAGGGAGACCGAGTTTGTAATAGACATTGTACAAGGAGCAGCACCAGTTTCCAGGGCACCGTATCGTATGGCGCCAGTGGAGATGAAGGAATTGATGGTGCATGTGACGCCCCCCAAATTCAGGTACTTGAAATCCAAATTCGGTGCTTCACGATACCATTTTTATGAGCGGAATAATACTAATAATAATACCAATAATATAAAAATCAAACTTAATTTACATATATCAGAGTCTAATCCCAAGTGCGCAACCTTAACTATAATTTTTTACATGATAGATAACACATATCATTGTCTTAATACAGTTTAACTATTACAAAAGATACCATTAAACATATTATGTTCGCTTTCATTTTCCTTGTTCTTGGCCGAACCTTCTAGCTGTTCACATTTAGCTGAAAATATTTAAATAAAGTAAGGATGAGCATTTGAGTGCCCAGCAAGTAATAACAATTATAAATATAATTAGCTGAAAGAATTAAATGTTTCTTTTTACATCACTTCTACAACAAATCAATAGTTGTGAAGTAAACTGAACCGATAATAATAACATAACAATTCTATCTCAAATTTTTGAAACTACGTAATGACTATATATGGGGTTTAGTTGACATACTATGAATATTGTTTTTAATTTTCGAATAGGTTTAGCAGAACTTCATCTACAAACCGTCATAACTTACGGGCACGAGGGTGTACATCCCATGGACCCTATATTTATCAATACTACATTGCAAGAACGATGTTATCGTTCACTCTGTCCGCTTTGGGCTAATAAAAGTTTCCCATGATCGGGATGTTCATATTTAGTCTGGAATTCGAACCAAAATAATTTGATTGGATACAAAAAGGTTTTTATCATATTCTACGATATTTTAAATTGTGACGCCCCCAAAATTAGGTATACATCACCCATCTTGGGTCGTCAGATACATAGTACAGAATACAAATACAACTTAATAATACAACTGTCGTGTACAATACGACAAAATATAAACTGTGAGTTTGAATACAAATATTATCTTCTAGAGAGTATTCATACTCAAAAGGAATCCTCATTACATTTATTAACACACCATTACATAGAATAGTGAGGACTACTAACTAATACTATCATTCGGACCATCACTCCGTTCTCATTTCCTGAAGAGAACAGTGAAAGAAATGGTGAGCTCAACTAGCCCAGTAAGAAATATTATGACTAAGATAATGCAGAATAAATTATCATTAGCCTTCAACAATGTTAAACTGATAAAATATAATAGACATCAAGTTTAACTGTAGCGGAACAAGCAATCCATTAAAAGAGTCAAGTAGAAAATAAACTCTACTATCTTTTATGATTTAAAAGATTTTCCAACACTGTGATCGCTGAGACTCGGCTTAATAAAATAATTCACATCATCGAATCACCCCTGCACTACGGCCAAGGATATTCGTATATTCATTAATGGTCATGATCATGCCAACAACTGTCCATCAATGCACTACGGGCCAATGAGGACTTTTACCACATCATTCGTAACATTACGGTCATGATTACACCGAATAATCCCTGGTCATAATCATACCAAGTCCATCTATGCACTACAGGTCACAGATGACTTTCAACAGAATATAAACATGAGGATGATGACAATGATATAAGAATTCAATAAAACAAGTTCAAGAATTAATTTATCCAAGAATTAACAACGTCCAAATTGTCAACATGATACTACTTTGTGGAGTAAAATTCAAGAATGATCAGAAGAATATTTTCATGAATAGATACTGGATGAAACGCAATTATCAAGGATATTCCACAAATTTCATGGAGTATAGAAGTCAAAACTTAACCAACTGAGTACAATAAAGAATGGAATAACAAAAGAAATCACCATGCATGCGATAGACCGCACAAACAGGTTATTCCAACAGAATAATAAATAATAGAACCAGGTCCGGCGTAAACGCACAGACAGGATATTCCGACAGAATAATAAATAATGGAACCAGGTCCGGCGTAAACGCACAGACAAGATATTCCGACAGAATAATAAATAATGGAACCAGGTCCGGTGTAAAACACACAGACAGGATGTTCCAACAGAATAATAAAAACGGAACCAGGTCCGGTGTAAAACACACAGACAGGATGTTCCAACAGAATAATAATAAAAACGGAACCAGGTCCGGTGTAAAACACACAGACGGGATGTTCCAACAGAATAATAGAAGAATGTCACCAAGTATAGGGTAGACCGCATATACTGGTTATTCCAACAGAATAATAAAGAATGGAATAACAGAAGTTCTCTTCATGAATATAAAAGAAATAATATTCCCTACCGTTTTGAAGACGAGCTGAAATAAGGAAGTAGTTAAGTAGCAGAATACTCTTCTTCTCTCTCTCTATAGTTTCTCTCTATAGTTTCTCTTTCTAGAGTTCAGTGAATTCGTAAGAAATAATGAAGGAATGAGCTGCTATTTATAGAAAAATAGAATGCATGGTAACTAATCTATGAACGGTCCAGATTGATTACTTTAATCTGACGGTCCATATTTAAAGTAAAATCTTTTAAATAAAATATAATATATTCTATTTATAGAATAACTTTAATAAAGTATTCTGTTTTATATAAAAAGATGTTTCTGTTTTATTACGTTAATAATACGAATAAAACAAAACGTCATTATCGCTAAATAATTCATATTATTAACTGACAATAATTGAATCAAACTGAGTGACTTCTCACATAAGCATTAATAATCAATACCGTGTGCTACTATGCAACCACACGTATTACTGTACTTTTACTACCGAGTAGTTCAACAGTAACAATGGTAAAATTTCTGCCGTTATTTTTAATAAAATATTTTTGTCGTTTTCTCAATCCGACAATAATTTCGTTGTGGGGTCCACCAATAATTGTGTCGTTGTACGAATATTCCCTGTTAAAACGAATATTCCCCGACCAATCATCATAACTCTTTTGTCGATCTTGTGAGGTTTTTATACGTTGTCGGATCGTTTGAATCTTTTCTGTAGTCATACGTACCAACTCCGGTCCCAACAACGTTGCTTCAACCACCTCATCCCAACATACTGGAGAACGACATTTTCTTCCATACAATGCTTCGAATGGAGCCATGCCAATACTTGCTTGATAACTGTTGTTGTAGGAAAACTCCAACAATGGTAAGAACTTATCCCAACTTCCCTTGAAGTCAAAGACACAGAGTCTTAATAGATCTTCAAGAGTTTGAATAGTCCTCTCTGATTGTCCGTCCGTCTGAGGATGATATGCTGAACTAAATCGTAACTCCGTGCCCATAGCTTTTTGTAAACTAACCCAAAATCGTGAAGTGAATCTTGGGTCTCGGTCAGAAACTAGGGATACTGGCATACCATGCAGTCTTACAATCTCGTTTATGTACATACGATCAAGACGTTCAAGTGTATAAGTTTCTCGTATCGGTAAGAAATGAGCAGACTTGGTCAATCTATCAACAATGACCCAAATCGCATCTATACCTTGAGAAACCTTAGGAAGACCGGTAACGAAATCCATGGTAATATGCTCCCACTTCCATCCTGGAATTTCAAGTGGTTGCAATGGACCTTTTGGTACTTGATGCTCCGCTTTGACTCGTTGACAAGTTAGACACCTTGAGATAAACAACGCTATCTCTCTCTTCATATTGCTCCACCAAAATGTATGACGAAGATCATGATACATTTTGGTACTTCCAGGATGGATTGCAAACGGTGTGTTGTGCGCCTCCATCATGATTTCATACTTTAAATCAGGGTTGTTAGGAACACAAAGTCTGGAGTTGACTCGAAGTATTCCTTCTTCATCGATTCTTGCTTCCGGCATAGCACTTTCTTGCACTTTCTTCCTCATACGCATCAGCTCCAGGTCTGTAGCTTGAGCAGCTTTAACTTTATTGATTAAAGTCGGTTCTACTCGTATATTCGTCATCATCACATGGGTCCCTGGAGTCTTTAACTCTATCTCTATCATTTGCAAATCACACAAAATGGGTCTTTGTGTTGACAATATCGCACTCGTACTTGCATATGATCTTCTACTCAATGCGTCAGCTACCACGTTCGCTTTTCCAGGATGATATTGAATGGTATGATCATAATCTTTCAACAGTTCAAGCCAACGTTGTTGTCGCATGTTGAGTTCCTTTTGAGTGAAAAAATATTTGAGGCTTTTATGATCCGTAAAGATCTCCACCTTCTCCCCATACAAGTAATGCCTCCAAATTTTAAGTGCAAAGACAATAGCTGCCAACTCTAGATCATGAGTAGGATAATTCCTCTCATATTCCTTGAGTTGTCTTGATGCATAGGCTATGACTTTTCCATGTTGCATGAGAACGCATCCCAACCCTTTGCTCGAAGCATCACTGTAGATGACAAATCCCTCCGAGCCAGATGGTATTGTTAGAACAGGTGCTGAAATGAGTCTCCTCTTGAGTTCTTAAAAACTCTGCTCACATTCTTCGCTCCAACCGAACTTTATATCTTTCCGAGTCAGCTGATTTAATGGAGTAGCGATTCGAGAAAATCCTTCCACGAATCTCCGATAATAACCAGCTAGACCGAGAAAGCTACGTACTTCGGTTACTGATTTAGGTTGCTCCCAGCTTTGAATAGCTTCAATCTTTGCCGGGTCAACAGATATTCCACGACTTGATACTACGTGCCCAAGGAATGCTACCTCTTCCAGCCAGAACTCGCATTTCTTTAACTTGGCATAAAGTTTGTATTCACGAAGCTTTTGGAGTACCAGCCTCAAGTGTTGCTCATGATCTTCACGGCTTTTGGAATAAACAAGGATGTCATCGATAAAGACGACCACAAAGTGATCCAAATATTCCTTAAATACCATGTTCATCATATCCATGAAGGCAGCAGGAGCATTAGTCAATCCAAAAGACATAACTAAGAATTCATAATGCCCATACCGAGTTCTGAAGGCAGTCTTTGGAATATCCTCAGTTCTAACCTTCAGCTGATGATATCCAGAACGAAGATCGATCTTTGAAAAGAATTGTGCTCCTTGCAACTGGTCAAACAGGTCATCAATACGTGGCAATGGGTACCTATTTTTGATGGTGACATGATTCAACTCCCGATAATCAATACAAAGTCGCATACTCCCATCTTTCTTCTTTACGAACAGAACAGGAGCACCCCAAGGAGAAGTACTAGGACGAATAAAACCAATGTCTAACAATTCCTGCAGTTGGGTCTTTAACTCCTGAAGTTCAATAGGAGCCATTCGATATGGGGCTTTGGAAATGGGTTTTGTACCGGGTTCAAGGTCGATACAAAATTCAATTTCATGCTCTGGGGGTAGGTCAGGAAGTTCTTCGGGAAATACGTTAGGAAATTTATTAACAACAGAAATATCATTCAAAGCTGACGTATTTTTATTTAGATCTGTGACATGAGCTAAGAAAGCTTGACATCCATTTTTCAATAAACGAATAGCTTTATGGCTTGAGATAACAGCGATTGATTTTAATGGTTTGGTTGCTTGAATTCGCATAATAGGTCGATTAGAAATATGAAAGCTAACAACCTTACGAAAACAATCAATTTTTGCATGATGAGTAGTTAACCAATCAATTCCTAGAATCACGTCAAATGCAAGTATTTTTAATGAAATAAGATCGACAGGTAATGTGTGGGTACCAACTTGAACCAAACAAGACTTATAAACCGTGGATGTAATGAAGGTTTCTCCCAATGGAGTTTCAACTGCTAAGTTAAAGTCTAATTTCTCCGGAATCAAATTTAATCGATGAGCGCAAGTAGGAGAAATAAAAGAATGGGTAGAACCGGTATCAAATAAAGTATAGACTTCGTTAGAGTTTATGATAAGCTTACCCGTGATGACCTCATTCGGGTTCCTTGCTCTCTGGGAGTTCACAACAAACGCTCTCCCTTGCACAACCGGTTTTGACTTTTCTGGGACGGCCTTTGGTGCCTCCATCCTAGCTGAATTTGTCTTCGGTAAACGACAAAATTGGGCTAAATGACCTTCTCTTCCACAATTATAACATGCTTTGGACGGCATCGCGCAGTTTGGACTGATGTGCCCCTCCCCTCCGCATTTAAAACATATGATAGGTGGTCGTTCTCCTTCCTTAACGACAGGTGCTGGTGCTGACGTCTTTCCATCATTGTTGAATCTCCTCTTCTTGAAATGCCCATTCTTATTATTTTGGCCCTGATTACCACCGAAGTGGTTACCATTTCTGGCATGTTGATTCCCTCCACTCTTGTTGTCACCGCTTCGATGACTGCTTTCACTGGTATTATCATTTTGCCGGCTGCTCTCTTTTGATTGCGTTGTCTCGTTATCGCGCTCCACCAACTGAGCCATATTTACAACATCTGAATACAAACACAATTTATGAGAAACAAGATGTTGACGTATCTCCGGCTTCAAACCTCTTAAAAACATCCGCGTCATTCTTTCTTCATTATCTACCAGGTGGGACGCAAATCGGGATAACTCCGCAAATTTTGCCTCGTACTGCGACACGGTCATATTATTCTGCTCCAATTTGATGAACTCCACCTCCTTCATGTGACGAATACTCTCGGGAAAGTATTTGTCGTTAAACAGCTCTTGGAACTTCTCCCAAGACATCTTCAGTGCGGCAGGTTGAGTACGTTTTATCGATTCCCACCAGTAATCTGCCTCTCCTCGCAACATAAAGGCGGCAAAGGGAACCTTTTGTTCCTTGGAGCAACCCAAGACATCAAATATCTTGGTGATCTGCTTTATCCATGTTTCAGCTACAAGTGGTTTGGGTTCTCCCTTAAACTCCGGTGGTCCCAGCTCCTTAAACTGTTTAGCGGTGACCGCCAGAGAGTTTCCAGTATTTCCACCTACATTGTGGACAGGAGCCGCTTTCACCTGTTGTTGCATGAATTGCATAAAGCCTCTGAACATTTGATCATTCATCATTTGGTCAGTGTTGTTGTTTGCATGAGGATTGTCACCTTCCTGATGCACATTATCCTGATTATTGATATGTGGTGAATCAACAGTCGCTTGTGCTCCATTGCTATTCTCAACATTCTCAGATGCCATTTTCAGATACTGCCACAAAATAAAAATTAATTGATATGTCATATTTTATCCTTATATTATGACCGACCAATTAAATACCATGCAAATAAACTTAGGTAGGTCATACTAGCGAAGGAATTCCCCGTCTCTCCCCTCCTAGTTCTATTCTCACATCTTAGCCAGAGATCATATCCCTAAGCTCTGATACCAACTGTGACGCCCCCAAAATTAGGTATACATCACCCATCTTGGGTCGTCAGATACATAGTACAGAATACAAATACAACTTAATAATACAACTGTCGTGTACAATACGACAAAATATAAACTGTGAGTTTGAATACAAATATTATCTTCTAAAGAGTATTCATACTCAAAAGGAGTCCTCATTACATTTATTAACACACCATTACATAGAATAGTGAGGACTACTAACTAATACTATCATTCGGACCATCACTCCGTTCCCCGACTTGCCCCAGCTACGTTCTCATTTCCTGAAGAGAACAGTGAAAGAAAGGGTGAGCTCAACTAGCCTAGTAAGAAATATTATGACTAAGATAATGCAGAATAAATTATCATTAGCCTTCAACAATGTTAAACTGATAAAATATAATAGACATCAAGTTTAACTGTAGCGGAACAAGCAATCCATTAAAAGAGTCAAGTAGAAAATAAACTCTACTATCTTTTATGATTTAAAAGATTTTCCAACACTGTGATCGCTGAGACTCAGCTTAATAAAATAATTCACATCATCGAATCACCCCTGCACTACGGCCAAGGATATTCGTATATTCATTAATGGTCATGATCATGCCAACAACTGTCCATCAATGCACTACGGGCCAATGAGGACTTTTACCACATCATTCGTAACATTACGGTCATGATTACACCGAATAATCCTGGTCATAATCATACCAAGTCCATCTATGCACTACAGGCCACAGATGACTTTCAACAGAATATAAACATGAGGATGATGACAATGATATAAGAATTCAATAAAACAAGTTCAAGAATTAATTTATCCAAGAATTAACAACGTCCAAATTGTCAACATGATACTACTTTGTGGAGTAAAATTCAAGAATGATCAGGAGAATATTTTCATGAATAGATACTAGATGAAACGCAATTATCAAGGATATTTCACAAATTTCATGGAGTATAGAAGTCAAAACTTAACCAACTGAGTACAATAAAGAATGGAATAACAAAAGAAATCACCATGCATGCGATAGACCGCACAAACAGGTTATTCCAACAGAATAATAAATAATGGAACCAGGTCCGGCGTAAACGCACAGACAGGATATTCCGACAGAATAATAAATAATGGAACCAGGTCCGGCGTAAACGCACAGACAGGATATTCCGACAGAATAATAAATAATGGAACCAGGCCCGGTGTAAAACACACAGACAGGATGTTCCAACAGAATAATAAAAACAGAACCAGGTCCGGTGTAAAACACACAGACAGGATGTTCCAACAGAATAATAATAAAAACGGAACCAGGTCCGGTGTAAAACACACAGACAGGATGTTCCAACAGAATAATAGAAAAATGTCACCAAGTATAGGGTAGACCGCATATACTGGTTATTCCAACAGAATAATAAAGAATGGAATAACAGAAGTTCTCTTCATGAATATAAAAGAAATAATATTCCCTACCGTTTTGAAGACGAGCTGAAATAAGGAAGTAGTTAAGTAGCAGAATACTCTTCTTCTCTCTCTCTATAGTTTCTCTCTATAGTTTCTCTTTCTAGAGTTCAGTGAATTCGTAAGAAATAATGAAGGAATGAGCTACTATTTATAGAAAAATAGAATGCATAGTAACTAATCTATGAACGGTCCAGATTGATTACTTTAATCTGACGGTCCATATTTAAAGAAAATTCTTTTAAATAAAATATAATATATTCTATTTATAGAATAACTTTAATAAAATATTCTGTTTTATATAAAAAGATGTTTCTGTTTTATTACGTTAATAATACGAATAAAACAAAACGTCATTATCGCTAAATAATTCATATTATTAACTGACAATAATTGAATCAAACTGAGTGACTTCTCACATAAGCATTAATAATCAATACCGTGTGCTACTATGCAACCACACATATTACTGTTCTTTTACTACCGAGTAGTTCAACAGTAACAATGGTAAAATTTCCGCCGTTATTTTTAATAAAATATTTTTGTCGTTTTCTCAATCCGACAATAATTTCGTTGTGGGGTCCACCAATGATTGTGTCGTTGTACGAATATTCCCTATTAAAACGAATATTCCCCGACCAATCGAATATTATATAACAACTTGCGTACTTTGCAAAATTTATAAATATTACCCACAACTATAACATTATATCAAATTAACTCCATAATATTCAAAAATGATATTTATAGAAAATTCATCTTTATTTATAAAAGTTGGGGTCTTACATAAAATCTGTGTTTAGCTGATCAAATAGCTTAGATGGCTTATATATATATATATATATATATATATATATATATATATATATATATATATATATATATCAACATGTGATTAAATACAATGATTATCTAAGTGGGAACACTTGTATAACCATATATAGAAATTAACGAACAGAATATATATATCTGAATTACCATACAGTATCATGTTGATAAACAATGATCGGATATAATATATACGACAGTAAAGTTAATAATCTATTACAATAATAATATAATTCTGAAACTTCTTACTCATGTCCATTGTATAAAGGAAATGCAAAGGTAAGATACTTGCCTGATGCGCTGCTTACAGTTCATAACTTAGTTTTATCTTTATATAACACCTATCAGTAATAAGATCATTTGATCGATTAGAATAACATACTATAACATATAGCACTGCTTATTGCAGTCAACACATAACTTAATGACATTGTCACATATGTTCCACAACCATTGAATCACAAATAAACACATATCTAATCAAATTATCTAAGTTCAGATCAATTTCTGAAACATGTCGGTGTACCGACGACTTTACCGGGTAATTATCAAGTTTAAGACTCTGTCGTGTAATTTCACATCTGTAAGTATCAGTCATATTATTTTTAAATGACTTATAATAATTTCTAAAACATATATTATAATTTATTATGAATTTTCAAACACCGGAATCACAATTAAATGATTTAAATATTAAATAATTCTATTATCATTAATATTTAAATAATATTAATCTTTTAATGAAACCATTGCCAAAAGGTTAAAGTTATTTATAATAACTCAAAATACTTTTAAAGTATTAATGTTACCCTTAAATGATTTTTAAAAGAATTAAAATCATTTTTAAAGAATTATCATTAATATTAAAGTATTAGTGTATAACTTATCAAAATATTAAAAGTCATTAATCATAACTTAAAATATTTTTAATTCATTTATATCCTTTTTAAATGATTTTTAAATAAATAAAACCATTTTTAAACTATTTATTTAATATAATTATTAAATAAATCTAATATCATTTAATATTAAATTATTAATGAAATTTTCCTTTAAATATCAAAAGTTATAATTTATAACTTAAAATATCTTTAAACACTTTATTTCCATTTTAAATAATTTTTTATAATATTAAAATTATATTTACACTAATTTATTTAATATAATTATTAAATAACCTTAATATCATTAATAATAATTAATTAATAAAATTTACCTTTAAATATTGAAAGTTATATTTTATAACTTAAAATATTTTTAAATACCTTATTATTATTTAAAATGATTTTTGATATAATAAAATCATTTTTAATTTATTTATCAAATAACGTAATTATCATTAATATTAATTTATTATTGAATTTCATCACAAAATATTAAAAGTTGTCAAAAAATAACTTAAATTATTTTCTTATACCATAATATAATTTTTAAATGATTGTTATTTTTAAATAATTTATTTAATATTATAATTAAATAAATTAAATACTTTTAATATTCCAAAAATATTAAATATTTATGAAATATATTCAAAATAATTAAAAACAAATTTTTGGATTTTAAAATAATTTTTAATAATTTATTTTGTATTTTTAATAATTTAAAAACTAATTTTTCTATTTATTTAATAAAAATAATTAATTTTAGAAATTAATTGTCGCCAAAGGGTGCCTATAGCGACGAAACTGTCGCAATAAGTGTTCTTCGCGTTCTTGAGCTTTCAAAGTCAGTGATCAAGTACCATACTTTGACCATGAATAATTCAGTGTGCAGTGTGCTTCTAGACCAACTAAGCATCCGATTGTGTAGTACTAGTGTAGGGTTACATAATACAACAACAATCATGATCATACTTCATCACAATAAGGAGATCTAAGCTGCAAAAAAACATGTCAGAGCTGTTCTTCAAGTTCTGGGCTGCCTAGAAAAATTTGGTCAATGTCGGTTAACGACCCTGGTGGCCTTATTCCGGTCAATCGATTTATGTCACAGGTGTTCTACACGTCGGGTCTTGTAGAAGAACTACAAGGGTATCTTTATTGATCATTTATAATGTCCAAATAGCATTAACTTACAAGATCTAAGTCTCTAAAACAATTGTCGGGGTTCTGGGTTTTCTGGGTAACCCAGAAACCCAGACAGTTCCGAGTAGGCACTTTGTGGCTTAAAATTATAAAGGTTTTTGTTAGATGTTATAATATTATAATGGTTTCACATTGTAGTATACACAATAAGGTACAAATAACATTATAAAATGTCACCCTAAAAACCACACAATCGCTAGATCTTACCCGGTCAAAACCTTCTCAGAACTATGTTCATGACTTTCTGGAAATTCCAGAAAGTGCATTTCGTGATCATTTCAGTCACTTTGACCATCAACTATATTTAATATGTTTATGATTTGAGTAATACAAAGACACTTATCTAAAGTCCACATACCAGGCTACAACATAGATACAAAAACGTCATCAATAAACATAAAACCCGACAATTATGGGTCTTTGAAAATCTTATCAGACACGTTTAAAGGATTTCTGGGTTACCCAGAAATCACTTGGTCATAGTTGGTCAACCGACTTTGACCAAGAATAACTTTCAATCCATTCATTAATTGGCCCTGATTCAAACTCTAAAACACATACCTCATGACATACTACAAATATAAAACATAAAACACACAAAATCATTAACAACCAAAGATTTACAGGGTCTGAAATTTGGTTGTCAAACTCATTTTAAAAAAATTTCAGATTTTTAAAATCATCAAATTCGAGCTTCTAGATGTTATGGATCTAATATCTATCAACCCAGATCATCATTATACTCTATAAACAACATGTTTAACACACAAAAATTAACATATAACAGAGGATCAAAATCAGATTTTTTTAAAATAAGGGTCCTACCTCTTTTGAGCAAATTCTTGGTTCTGGCTACTGATTTGATTGTGGTGTTAGTGGGGCTTTGATATGGGACTGTTTTGTCTTAAAATTTTCGTGGGTTTGGGTTGAGAGAAAATGTTTAAGTGTTTGATGCAAAATGAGCTAGCAAAATGATATTCTCTCTCTCCCAATCTATAAATACAAGTCTATAATACATGTATTGGCTGATCTATGTGTCAATTTAAGTCACATGGGGTTGTTGGATTTGGTCACCAACTTCCCTTAATGTCAAAACCTATATATAGCCTCAATAATACACAAAAGGGTAAACATGTCATTTGACTTATAATTTTAATGGCATTTTTGACATTTGACCAAACCCTTAGGATTTAGGGTTTGGATTAGGGTTTAGGGTTTGAACCAGTTTAGGTTTTAAAAGCAAAATTCTAGGATTTCCAAAATTAGGATTTAAAAATAAAAAACAATTTAGTTTCCAAAAATACAAAATTAGAGTTTATAATTAGTTTTCTAATTCGATTACTTGAACATTTGGGTTTAAAATTTACTAATTATAATTAACCTTGATCATTAAACAATTAGGAATTTATGATTAGTAATTAGGTTTTTAAAATTACTAATTAGGGTTTGCACAAAAATAAGTTTCTAATTTTTTTTTAAATTAGGGTTTTCTTAATCGCGTTTAATTAAATTAGGGTTTCTAATTTACAATTAGAGTTTCCCATAATTAGGGTTTCACCTAATTAAGTATAATACCTATAATTATTTACATTAACACGATTACCAAACAACTTACACAATTCTTAAAGCCGAAATTGACTTTTTGAATTAGGGTTAACAAATTAATAAAATAGTGTTTTAATATGCTACACTAGAATTTACCAATCATTTTCCATACACACATATAGTACATAATTATAGCACTAAAAAATCAAAATATAATTTATATTATATTATTATTCTCATTCCTTGATCAAAATCAAAAATTAGGGTTTGGATTACATATCTGATTTATTCTTCATATATAACATTATTAATCAAGTTAAAAAAATGATTAACTTAATTAATCTAACATAAATTCATATAATAAAATAAATAATTATTATAATAATTCTAATAATCATTTCATATATATTATTAAATAATATATAATTATATTTTTATGGAAAATAAATAATAGAAACATTTCTACTATAAAATTAATTATTAAAAGAATAATCTTTATAATAATCAATAATTCTAAAATAAAATTATTTGTAAACATTCATGTAATAAATATATTTTTATTTATTACATAATTACATACACACATTATCTTGAACAAATCCTCATCCTTAAATTAAAAAAAAATTATACGCAAAATTTCTGATTTAATTATATAGAAAATATCGGGTTGTTACATTTACCCTCCCTTATAAAGATTCCATCCCCGGAATCACCGTTTTAAAACTTATACATACACGGGTACATAGCATACACAATCATTGCAATTAGATCTCGATCATAATTAATCGAACCGATCTTTAACTATTCAGCATAAAGCCTATCTATCTTCTTAAATAGAAATTTGATTTCTAAAAGAACTCAAATTCCTCTTTCAAAATAATTTATAAAATAATTTACTATATATAAGAAAATAATATATACGAAAATAAATTTTGTTTGAATGATACCTAGAGTTGCATCCTCGGTTGTTACAGTTTCTTGAACGGTCATGTTGAAGATGATTGCGGTTGATTTCGTTGGTTTGATTGTTGATGTTGGTCTCGTTGTCGCCAATGTCTTGCTGCCTTTTCACGTATTCACATTCCTTGCCTCCCTTCTCCTTCTTGGACAGTCTTCCACCTTATACTCCATTGATTCATAAATAAAATACCCACTATACATTCTTAGATTGGGACAATTAGGAGAAATATGTCCCTCCTGCCCACACTTATAGCACATAAACTTTCCCTTTATCTCCTTTCATCATATAGGTGGCAAAAACGATATTTTGCCCCTCCGTTGCCCTAGCTTATCATAAACGCTTCTACATGGTTAGTTGATCCTCTAAATCCTGGCAGTCCGATTGTCTTGAAGTCTTTGACGTTTGTCGTTCAATTATCTGGCTAATTTTTTGCGGCTGGTATTCCGTTCTGCATAGCTTGAGCGTCCATATTCGCAAAATTCTGTATCGGGTCTGGTTGTCCTCCAGCTTTGTAGACAGATTCTTCTGCCCTTGGGTTTCGTTTTCGCCTTAGCGACATTATCATAAATTATTCTTATTAACTTACATTCTAAGCCTTATCGTATCCACTTAACATATAACGTAAAATTTTCTATTCAACTAGTCATGTACTCAAAATATTAGATTTTGAAAATTTGGTTTACTAAATTAACCAGTATTCAGATAAGTGATTGCTATCTTTATACCAATTTATTTTTATTAATCCAACATAGGTTCATATTCGTAGCACTTAACATACCATAGCACATACTGCTTTACACTTCTGTTATCCCTTTGTGACTCAAAAGTTGGGATTTATTACCATAACTTATATAAAATATTACATTAGACAGACATACTTATCATATACACCACATAGAATCATACATATTCAAGTAATACTAATACTACTTATTTCTTATGCCTTCACTAATAATCAATTGTTTAGTATTCTATATATTCCCATTATCCTCAATATTCCATTCACACCTAACTATTCCTAGTTCGTCAAACTTACTACATATTATGAGTTTAAGAATTCACCATAAACATATGAGTTTAAAAACTCTAGCTTAACCATATATTCTTTAACTATACTCTACCTATCAGTTATACTATTGTTTCAGGGTCTGGTACTATACTTTTCAAAACAACCACCTCATTGAGGTAGCTTTCAATGTGAGCCTCTATTTCAGCTATTGACTTTGATATTGGCTCGGTTATGGAGGTTAACTTCTTCTTTACGATCTGATAGTATTCTAATTCTTTCTATCCGACAGCTATACACAAAAATTATCCATACTAGCATATAAACTATACACACAACAATTTATAGTTTTATATAAGTTATCTTTTATTTTGTTTGACTATGAATTTATCCGATTCTTCTCCTTTTAAACTCTATTTGAGTTATTTATATTTTCAACGTTTTTCGCTGTTCTAAAGTTATAGCCTAAGCTCTAGCCCACCTAAGGTTTCTAACCCTATAGCTCTGATACCATGATGTGACGCCCCCCAAATTCAGGTACTTGAAACCCGAATTTGGTGTTTCACGATACCATTTCTATGAGCGGAATAATACTAATAATAATAACAATAATAAAAAAATCAAACTTAATTTATATATATCAGAGTCTAATCCCAAGTGCGTAACATTTACTATAATTCTTTACATGATAGATAACACATATCATTGTCTTAATACAGTTTAACTATTACAAAAGATACCATTAAACATATTCTGTTCGCTTTCATTTTCCCTTGTTCTTGGCCAAACCTTCTAGCTGTTCACATTTAGCTGAAAACATTTAAATTAAGCAAGGATGAGCATTTGAGTGCCCAGCAAGTAATAACAATTACAAATATAATTAGCTGAAAGAATTAAATGTTTCTTTGTACATCACTTCTACAACAAATCAATAGTTGTGAAGTAAACTGAACCGATAATAATAACGTAACAATTCTATTTCAAATTTTTAAAACTACGTAATGACTATATATGAGGTTTAGTTGACATACTATGAACATTATTTTTAATTTTCAAATAGGTTTAGCAGAACTTCTTCTACAAACCGTCATAACTTACGGGCACGAGGGTGTACATCCCATGGACCCTATATTAATCAATACTACATTGCAAGAACGATGTTATCGTTCACTCTGTCCGCTTTGGGCTCATAAAAGTTTTCCCATGATCAGGATGTTCATATTTAGTCTGGAATCCGAACCAAAACAATTTGATTGGATATAAAAAGGTTTTATCATATTCTACGATATTTCAAAATCTGTGTCTAGCTGATCAAATAGTTTAGACGGCTTATATATATATATATATATATATATATATATATATATATATATATATATATATATATATATATATATATATATATTAACATGTGATTAAAAACAATGATTATCTAAGTGGGGACACTTGTATAACCATATATAGAAATTAACGAACAGAATATATATATCTGAATTACCATATAGTATCATGTTGATAAACAATGATCGGATATAATATATACGACAATAAAGTTAATAATCTATTACAATAATAATATAATTCTGAAACTTCTTACTCATGTCCATTGCATAAAGAAAATGCAAAGGTAAGATACTTGCCTGATGCGTTGCTTACAGTTCGTAACTTAGTTTTATCTTTACATAACACCTATCAGTAATAAGATCATTTGATCGATTAGAATAACATACTATAACATATAGCACTGCTTATTGCAGTCAGCACATAACCTAATGACATTGTCACATATGTTCCACAACCATTGAATCACAAATAAACACATATCTAATCAAATTATCTAAGTTCAGATCAATTTCTGAAACATGTCAGTGTACCGACAACTTTCCCGGGTAATTATCGAGTCTAAGACTCTGTCATGTAATTTCACATCTGTAAGTATCAGTCATATTATTTTTAAATGACTTATGATAATTTTTAAAACATTTATTATAATTTATTATGAATTTTCAAACACCGAAATCATAATTAAATAATTTAAATATTAAATAATTCTATTATTATTAATATTTAAATAATTTTAATCTTTTAATGAAACCATTGCCAAAAGGTTAAAGTTATTTATAATAACTCAAAATACTTTTAAAGTATTAATATTACCCTTAAATGATTTTTAAAAGAATTAAAATCATTTTTAAATAATTATCATTAATATTAAAGTATTAATGTATTACTTATCAAAATATTAAAAGTTCTTAATCATAACTTAAAATATTTTTAATTCATTTATATCCTTTTTAAATGATTTTTAAATAAATAAAACATTTTTAAACTATTTATTTAATATAATTATTAAATAAATCTAATATCATTTAATATTAAATTATTAATGAAATTTTTTTTTAAATATCAAAAGTTATAATTTATAACTTAAAATATCTTTAAACACTTTATTTCTATTTTAAATAATTTTTTATAATTATTAAATAACCTTAATATCATTAATAATAATTAATTAATGAAATTTACCTTTAAATATTGAAAGTTATATTTTATAATTTAAAATATTTTTAAATAGCTTATTATTATTTAAAATGATTTTTGATATAATAAAATCATTTTTAATTTATTTATTTATTTTATTTATCAAATAACTTAATTATCATTAATATTAATTTATTATTGAATTTCATCACAAAATATTAAAAGTTGTCAAAAAAATAACTTAAATTATTTTCTTATACCATAATATAATTTTTAAATGATTGTTTCATGTATTAAAATTATTTTTAAATAATTTATTTAATATTAAAATTAAATAAATTAAATACTTTTAATATTCCAAATATATTAAATATTTATGAAATATATTCAAAATAATTAAAAACTAATTTTTAGATTTTAAAATAATTTTTAATAATTTATTTTGTATTTTTAATAATTTAAAAACTAATTTTTCTATTTATTTAATATTAGAAATTAATTGTCGTCAAAGGGTGCCTATAGCGACGAAACTGTCGCTATAGGTGTTCTTCGCGTTCTTGAGCTTTCAAAGTCAGTGATCAAGTACCCTACTTTGACCATGAATAATTTAGTGTGTAGTGTGCTTCTAGACCAACTAAGCATCCGATCGTGTAGTACTAGTGTAGGGTTACATAATACAACAACAATCATGATCATACTTCATCACAATAAGGAGATCTAAGCTGCAGAAAAACATGTCAGATTTGTTCTTCAAATTCTGGGCTGCCCAGAAAAATTTGGTCAATGCCGGTCGACGACCCTGGTGGCCTTATTTCGGTCAATCGGTTTATGTCACAGGTGTTCTACACGTCGGGTCTTGTAGAAGAACTACCAGGGTATCTTTATTGATCATTTATAATGTCCAAATAGCATTAACTTACAAGATCTAAGTCTCTAAAACAAATGTCAGGGTTGTTCTGGGTTTTCTGGGTAACCCAGAAACCCAGACAGTTCCGAGTAGGCACTTTGTGGCTTAAAATTATAAAGGTTCTGTTTGATGTTATAATATTATAATGGTTTCACATTGTAGTATACACAACAAGGTACAAATAACATTACAAAATGTCACCCTAATAACCACACAATCGCTAGATCTTACCCGGTCAAAACCTTGTCAGAACCATGTTCATGGCTTTCTGGAAATTCCAGAAAGTGCATTTCGTGATCATTTCAGTCACTTTGACCATCCACTATATTTTATATGTTTATGATTTGAGTAATATAAAGACACTTATCTAAAGTCCACATACCAGGCTACAACATAGATACAAAAATGTCACCAATAAACATAAAACCTGACAATTATGGGTCTTTGAAAATCTTATCAGACACGTTTAAAGGTAACCCAGAAATCACTTGGTCATGGTCGGTCAACCGACTTTGACCAAGAATAACTTTCAATCCAATCATTATTTGGTCCTAATTCGAACTCTAGAACATATACTTCATGACATATTACAAATATAAAACATAAAACACACAAAATCATTAACAACCAAAGATTTACAAGGTCTGACATTTGGTTGTCAGACTCATTTTAAAAATTTTCCAGATTTTCAAAATCATCAAATCCGAGCTTCTAGATGTTATGGATATAACATCTATCAGCCCAGATCATCATTATACTCTATAAACAACATGTTTAACACAAAAAAATTAACATATAACAGAGGATCAAAGTCAGATTTTTTTTAAAATAAAGGTCCTACCTCTTTTCAGCAAATTCTTGGTTCTGGCTACTGATTTGATTGTGGTGTTAGTGAGGCTTTGATATGGGACTGTTTTGTTTTAAAATTTTCGTGGGTTTGGGTTGAAAGAAAATGTTTAAGTGTTTGATACAAAATGAGCTAGCAAAATGATATTCTCTCTCTCCCAATCTATAAATACAAGTCTATAATACTTGTATTGGCTGATCTATGTGTCAATTTAAATCATATGGGGTTGTTGGATTTGGTCACCAACTTCCCTTAATGTCAAAACCTACATATAGCCTCAATAATACACAAAAGGGTAAACATGTCATTTGGCTTATAATTTTAATGGCATTTTTGACATTTGACCAAACTCTTAGAGTTTAGGGTTTGGATTAAGGTTTAGGGTTTGAACCATTTTAGGTTTTAAAAGCAAAATTCTAGGATTTCTAAAATTAGGATTTAAAAATAAATAACAATTTAGTTTTCAAAAATATAAATTAGAGTTTATAATTAGTTTTTTAATTCGATTACTTGAACATTTGGGTTTAAAATTTACTAATTATAATTAACCTTGATCATTAAACAATTAGGGTTTATGATTAGTAATTAGGTTTTTAAAATTACTAATTAGGATTTGCACAAAAATAAAAATAATATTAGTTTCTAATTTTTTTTTGAAAATTAGGGTTTTCTTAATCGCGTTTAATTTTCTAATTACATTATACATGAACATTATGATTTTAATGTCCACTAATTAGTATTTAGCTTGCAATTAATAATTAGGGTTACTAATTTAGCAAATTAGAGTTTTTAATTAGAAATTAGAGTTTCTAATTTACAATTAGAGCTTCCCATAATTAGGGTTTCACCTAATTAAGTATAATACCTATAATTATTTACATTAACACGATTACCAAACAACTTACACAATTCTTAAAGTCGAAATTGACTTTTTGAATTAGGGTTAATAAATTAATAAAATATGGTTTTAATATGCTACACTAGAATTTACCAATCATTTTCCATACATACATACAGTACATAATTATAGTACTAAAAAATCAAAATATAATTTATATTATATTATTATTCTCATTCCTTGATCAAAATCCAAAATTAGGGTTTGGATTCCATATCTGATTTATTCTTCATATATAACATTATTAATCAAGTTAAAAAATGATTAACTTAATTAATCTAACATAAATTCATATAATAAAATAAATAATTATTATAATAATTCTAATAATCATTTCATATATATTATTTAAATAATATATAATTATATTTTTATGGAAAATAAATAATAAAAATATTTCTACTATAAAATTAATTATTAAAAGAATAAACTTTATAATAATCAATAATTCTAAAATAAAATTATTTGTAAACATTCATGTAATAAATATATTTTTATTTATTACATAATTACATACACACATTATCTTGTACAAATCCTCATGCTTAAAGTAAAAAAAATTTTATACGCAAAATTTCTAATTTAATTATATAGAAAATATCGGGTTGTTACAGTGCAGTTACAAGAACCGTTGGACAGGAAGTACATTCAACCGAGTTTTTCGCCGTGGGGAGCACCGATACTATTTGTCAAGAAGAAGGATGGATCCTTCAGACTTTGTATCGACTATAGATAGTTAAACAAGTTAACAATAAAGAATAAGTATCCATTGCCTAGGATCGATGATCTTTTTGATCAGTTGAAAGGGAAAAAGTATTTTTCTAAAATAGATTTAAGGACGAGATATCATCAGTTGAAGGTTAGGAATGAGGACGTACCAAAGACGGCATTCAGGACTCGTTATGGTCATTACGAGTTTCTGGTGATGTCATTTGGGTTAACTAATGCACCAAGCTGCATTTATGTATATGATGAACAGAGTGTTCAAACAATATTTGGACAAGTTCGTCATGGTGTTTATCGATGATATTCTAGTCTATTCTAACATGCCAGAAGATGATGCTGAACACCTAAGAATAGTGTTGGAAACACTAAGGAATGAGAAGTTATATGCGAAATTCACTAAGTGTGAATTTTGGCTAGAGAGGGTACAATTTCTAGGCCATGTCATTGACCATGAGGGGATTTCAGTAGATCCAGCTAAGGTGGAAGCTGTGATTAATTGGGAACAACCGACAACTCCGACTGAGGTGCAGAGTTTCCTAGGGTTAATGGGATACTATCGGAGATTCGTCTAGGATTTTTTGAAGATAGCTACTCCGTTGACTAACTTGACAAGAAAGACGATGAAATATGCTTGGACTGAGAAATGCGAGGATAGTTTTCAAGAATTGAAGAAGAGGTTAAATGAAGCGCCTGTTTTGTCATTACCCGATGATACAGGAAATTTTGTAGTTTATAGCGATGCTTCGCATAGAGGATGGGTTGCGTGCTCATGCAGCATGGCAAGGTCATTGCGTATGCATCAAGGCAGTTAAAGGAATATGAGAAAGTTTACCCTACTCATGATCCGAAACTGGCCACGGTAGTTTTTGCCTTAAAGATATGGCGACATTATCTTTACGGGGAAAAATGTGAGATATAAACGGACCACAAAAGTCTAAAATATATCTTCATACAAAAGGAATTGAATATGAGACAGAGGAGATGGCTGGAGTTGATAAAGGATTACAACTGTTAAATCCTGTATCACCTTGGAAAAGCCAATATAGTTGTTGATGCCTTAAGTAGAAAGGGTCGGGAGAAGTTTTCTATGTTAATGGCTCAAACTAAGTTAATAACATAAATGGCTAGGATGGAGTTAGAGGTGAAGTTGCTGAGTGAAGCGGGACATAGACTGTTTGCAACGGAGATCCAATCAACCATCGTAGAGAGAGCCAAGGAGGTGCAGCTCAAAACTGATGAGTGTGACCAGATGAAGAAGTGGTTAACCAATGAAAAAGATATTAAGTACAGTCTTGATAATGAGGGATTATTAAGATTTGAGGAAAGAATTTGGGTTCCACATAAGATGGAATTAAAGGAAAAAATTTTACAAGAGGCTCACAATTCGAGGTATTCAATTCATCCTAGTAGCACTAAGATGTATCAAGACATTTGACAGAGTTTTTGGTGGCCGAATATGAAGAGAGAGATAGTCGAGTATGTGAGTAGGTGCTTAACTTGTCAGAAAGTTAAGGCCAAACATCAACGACCAAGTGGCTTGTTACGGTCATTAGAGATTCCGGAGTGGAAGTGGGAGCATATCACGATGGACTTTGTGGTGAGACTTCCGACTACTCAGAAGGGATATGATGCGATTTGGGTAATAGTGGATCGGTTGACGAAGTCAGCTCACTTTTTGCCAATTTGGGTTAAGTATAACTTAGACCAGTTAGCTAAACTTTATGTTAAGAAAATTATTTCCAGACATGGAGTACCAGTTTCGATTGTGTCAGATCGTGACCCACGATTCACGTCGAACTTTTGGAGGAGTCTGCAAGAACAGTTGGGGACGCAGCTAAAGTTGAGTACGACATATCATCCACAAACCGATGGATAGAGCGAGAGGACAATTCAGAGGTTAGAAGATATGTTGAGATCTTGCGTCATGGATTTCAAGGGTAGTTGGGATGATCATCTACCGATATTAGAGTTTGCGTATAACAATAGTTATCATGAAAGCATAGGTATGCCGCCTTACGAAGCCTTATACGGAAGAAAATGCAGAACACCATTGTATTGGGATGAAGTGGGAGAACGCGAATGCTAAGACCTGAATTGGTGCAGCAAACAGCGGATATAGTAAAGCTAATACGAATGCAATTAGTAGCAGCTCAAGACAGACAGAGGAAATTTATAGATTTACATCGAGTAAATAGGGAGTTTGAGGTAGGCTCGTATGTATTCTGAAGGTATCTCTCTGGAAAGGAAAGATACACTTTGGAAAGAAGGGAAAGTTAAGTCCCAGGTTTATAGGACCTTTTGAGATATTAGAAAAAGTGGGAGGGGTAGCTTATGTGGTAGCGATATCACATCCATTGTAAGACCCCGAATTTTATGAAATTAAAAGTATTCAATTTTTCTTATAATTACAATTCAGTAAATGGTTAAATTGATAAAAGTTTAAAGTTATGAATGAAATATGATTTTTTTCAAAATAAGCAAGTGGTTATAAAATAATCATTGTTGTCGGGGAATATTCGTTTGGTCGTGGAATATTCTTTCTGTCGGAGAATATTCGTACGACGGCGCAGCCATTTGTGGGCCCCAATAACGAATAACTGTCAGGTGAAGAAAACGACAAATTTGAGTTTTTTAAATAACGGCGTAGTTGTTACCGTTAACACTGTTGGAATACCCGGTGGTTAAAATACAGTAATACGCGTTATTGCACAGTAGCACACGTATTGCATAGTATTTTTGAAATTATTGATTCTTACGTAAGAAGGCACTACTCAATAATTGTTACAGTAATTACTGTTCAATATTTTATTTTATTGATTCAATAATTGCTACGTTGAAATTTTATATTATGTTGTTCAATAATTGTTGCTGCACAGTATTTTCATTTATCAGATCAATAATTCATATTATTTGAATAATATTATTAGATAACATTATTGGCAATGTCTAGAAAGTTCTGTCTAAGGAGAGGTCTGGTCACCTAATTGCGCGCCAGTAAGGAAAAATTCTTATTGGAAAGCCCCCTCTTTCCTGGGAACGGCCTGGTTGTCATAAATGTGATTCTGTAATATTATTTGTGAATAATTAATTATTGATTCATATGATAAGGAAATATTTATTTTATGTGGATATAAACGAGGGATATATTTTTGTGGTTTAAAAAATGAAGGAGTTAATGTTGAGATTTTTATCCGTATTTTTGTCGGAATGGAGGTATTAAAAATCAAGATTTTTGAGATATTTATTGCGGGGGTTATAATTTTTAATCCGACCGTTGGATCGTGGTAATTTTTGGATATGTTATACATATATAAGTTGAGTATATGCCCACAAATTTTGAACCGTTAAAAATGAACGTATGATTTATTATGAATTTTACGAGATGACTGGTTCAGAAATTGTTGAATTTTCGGAGTTTATCATTTTGGTGGAAAATTCTAGAATTGGTGGGCCCCACTTGTGGTTGGTGAAGAAATGTGCTGAATATATTTCAAATGTGGTGGGTGGGAATAGTAGCAGGTAAAGCCATCAGGTTGCAGGTCAAACCTACCAAAATTTTCCTATAAATAGAGGGCTAAGTTAGAATTGAAAATCACACCATAAACATAAGCTTTCTCTCTTTCTCTCTCTATATTATGAAGCATATTTTGTGAGTTTTTAGATACTTGGTGAGTTGCTATTCATCAGTGCAAGTTTCCTTCAGCATCATATTCGATATCCGGTCAGAAGTACTGCTCTTTTGAGGTAAGGGATAGTAAGGGATGGTAAGGGATAGTAAGGGATAGTAATGGATTTTAAGGGTTGTTATATTTTCCAGTTTCGTAATTTTTCTGACCTTCAAAAATTCTGAAAAAATTTGAAATGATATTTTGATGAGTTTTCTTGATTGTGTCCAAAAATGGTGATTTTTGGATGTATAGATTGAGAGTTATGAATTTTATGAGAAAAGACTATTTTAGAAGTAACAGCTTATAATTCCTTGTGGTTAACTCCAAAATTGATAAAAAATTTATTGGGAGTACATGTATATGATAGAAGTATACTCTGTAAATTTCAGAATTTTTACAAAAGTACAATTTTTGATAAATGTCTAAATATTCGGCTATTTTGGCCATATGAAAAATAGTAAATGACTTTTAAAAATTCTGAGAAAAATATATGTTCACTATGGGACTATATTATGCTAAATTCTAGAAAAGAAATATTTTTGGAACGGATTTGGTATTTTTCATGAAAATAGTCTAGTTATGAGAAAATGAATTAAATATGTTATGTGAAGTAAGAAAATTGAAAATAGGATTTTATGGCTTGAGAATCCTATATGAGGTATATGCAGATTTTTGATGGGGGTTTTGGTTATTGGTAATGAAATCTTATGAGTTGGTATTTTATTAATGATTAAATGCATTATTTAGTAAGTGTAAAACAATTTAAATAAATTATTTATAAGCTTAAGAATGTTATTCTTTCAATATCATTATACCGATATATTGGTATGGATTTTATTGTGAAATTTCTACCTTTGTGTCGGGATTACTATTCATGAGTTACTATTCACGAATTACTATTCACGAGTTACTATTCACGGGTACTATTCAAGACAAAATTGGTTCTTTTTCTAACCAAATTATAGTTGATTTATGAATATTGCTCTTGAAATTAAATCCATATTTTGATCATATTGTTTTTATTATCATATATAACATTTTTATAACCTTGATGTTGAAATTCTCTTTCACTTGAGTGTAAAGATGGGTAGATTTTTGGTATGATCATGACTATGGTTATCTTTGGCCAGTAGTGCAAAGTTGAATTGTGACTGGTATGATCATGACCATTGAATTTATAATTGAATATCTTAAGCTTAAGTGCAAAGGTGAATTGATCAACATGGTTATAATTATTGTTTATATAAATTCTGAAATGATTATATATTTCTTTGAGATATGAATATATTTGGCCTGTAGTGCAAATATGAATTGTTGATGAATATCTTTGGCATGTAGTGCAAAGATGGCCTGTTGATGAATATCTTTGGCCTGTAGTGCAAAGATGAACTGTTGATGAATATCTTTGGCCTGCAGTGCAAAGATGAACTGTTGTTGAATATCTTTGGCCCGTAGTGCAAAGATGGTTTGTTGATGAATATCTTTGCCCGTAGTGCAAAGATGGTTTGTTGATGAATATCTTTGGCCCGTAGTGCAAAGATGGATTTGTTAGTATGATTATAAACAGGAATTGTGATTTGGTATAACCATATCTTTGATGTTTCAGGTAAAGACAGGTGATGAAAATATTCTTCGTCCTGGGTGCGAAGAAAAATTTAGAGTCACAATTATGATTATGAGTTATTCATATAATTGTGAAAAGGAACTGTTGATTAATGTTACAGGGATAAAACATTATTGGTGGACTTTTAATGTGGAGAAGATAATAGACTTTATGGTCTATTTGACTCTTCTAATGGATTGCTCGTTCCGCTGCAACTATGGTTGAAATTTTTATCATTTACCATATGTTCTAAATCTCTGATTTTTTATTGATGAAGACTATTGATAATTTAATTATCTTTAGTCATGATATTCTTTACTGAGCTAGTTGTGCTCACCCTTTTGCTTCACAATTTCCTTTCAGGTAATAAGAGTGTAGCTGGGTCGAGCGGGGTAACAAGGGAATAGAACGGTGGTCATCATTTAGTAGTTTTATTTGGTGAATCCAATAGGGTAAGGTGTACCCAACGTTGGAAGGGTGGTTTGCCACTATCATACAAGATGTCTAACGACATACAACCTCGTGTCATCATAAGACAGGGATGTGCTCATCCACTTGCTGAGTATATATACGAGCACTACCTATATAATCTTGGTGTTTGTTTGAAGTATTAATTCTCAATTAGAGACAGTAGAGATAATGATAAGTCAAGAGAAGACTCACCATTGGGAAGAATATGATAGTAATCTTCTCGTTTTTCTTTGGGGTCTATTGGGTAAACCAAGGATAATTCTGTGGCCATATGATATCTATCATAACCTAGACGCATGGCCTCCCATGTACGAAGGTTTCCTTGAGCACTTCCCAAAGATTCTAATTTCTAAAACAGTTTTTGACTATACCTTTATGTAAGGTGTCATTGTGAGGCGATGTCCACGATTGGAACATGAGTTACATTTGGTATATATTTGTATCCAAACTCACAGCATATGTGTGGTTGTATTTTGCACGACAATTGTTGTAATAAAGTTGTAGTTGTTTTCTGTACCATGTATTTGACGACTCAGAATGGGTTGGATGGAATGGACCTATTTTGGGGTTGTCACATCCATAACTACCAAATTAGCCCCCACATATGCAAGAGTTTATATCCCAAAAATATCAAATTAGCTAGCCCCAAAGATAAGAAGTTTGTACCCAAAAATATCAAATTAACTAGCCCCAAAGATAAGAAGTTTGTACCCAAAAATATCAAATTAGCTAATCGCAAATATACCCACCAACATAATACCAACAACTAAACAATATATCCTAACTTGCGTGTAGACCTGGCAAACGGGCCCAAGGCCCGCCCACCAAAAATCGGGTTTTGGGGCCGTATTTTTTTCAGCCCACCAAAACTCGGGCCTTTTGGCCCGACCCGCGGGCGCCCGACCGCCCACGTGGCCCATGAACTTTTTTTTTTAAAATAAAATGTTACTACTTGTGGGTTGTGAGGCTGAACACAAGACTTATAAGTATATAAATAAGAGTTCAAACCAACTGAGCTACAACTATTTATTTTTAATGCAATTTTCAATATATTTTAACTATTAATTGAAAACTATAATTAAGATATGTAGTTAATGTAGGTAATAATTAATAATAATAATTTTTAGTACTATTAAAATTTTAATTGATTGAGATATGTAGTTATGTAGGTAATTAATTAATCGTTTTTTTTGTATTATTGTTTATTATTAATTTTATTTATTATTTTTAATATTTTTTATTATTACAATTTCTGGTGTAGCAAAGAGTTTGCAAATAAATAAATAAATAAATAAAGGGAGAAGCCCGCGGACGGACCGGCCGGGCCGGGACGCCACGGGCCTCATATTTCCAGCCCACCAAAACCCGGGCCTTTTTGGCCCTGCCCGCCATTGGCCCGGCCAGTGCTCAGCCCGGCCTGCCCCGCCCCGCCGTTTGCCAGGTCTACTTGCGTGAAACCATCATAACCCATTTTTAACCTCATTTTATTTTAAAATCATCCATGCTTCTCTATAGCTTGGTTTCTCACAAAATATTCCAAGAGCCATGTTGTGTAGTGGATATTCTGCTCCACAGTCAAGTTCTTCCAACTTATCTTTGCATTCTTTCACGGAAGGTCCACTATTCTTTTCAACAACGAGTTTTTAAGGCCTTGGACATCTCTTCATCTAGGATAGTGTTGTAGGTTTGTTTAGATGAACGCTAAGCTTTTTTCTTTGGTCTTTCTCCCTCAAAGCTAGGAGCGGAAGCATGAGATTGCATACCGGGAGTTGATGCATTGGGAGAAGGAATAGAAGTCATTTGACCTTGGGTGCTAAAAGGAATATCCTCAAGACTAACAACCTCCAAGTCCAAAGGTGTTTCTTTAGTCCTACCTCTTCCACAACTAGAACCCCAACTATCAAATCCCGTTGCCGCAGTTCCATCAAATAATGCAATACAAAGATCGAGGAAAATTAGAGGTGAGGTCTGCAACGTGTCTACCATTTTATTTGCCTGTATTCAAACAATAAGTTCAACATGTTATAATATATTTTTAAGGACTATTACTAATTAACTTAAAATGTAAAAATATTAAAAATAACCCATTATCTCTTGTGTCCATTCCTCATCAGAAAGGTTGAACCTATTCGTTGACGGGTCATATACATTTCCTGTCTTACTTTTGAGTTTGCACCATGCACCATATTTTCCTCGCAAGTAGTCAAAATGATTCTTCATTTATTTTGATCCACAATCATGTTGTAGGTATCTTTTAGTATTTCTCCTACCTTTCTCCATGATTGTGGCTTGAGGCTTGCACCTTCCCTACCATTTTCCACAACCTCACGAATACACATGCTTCTAAAAAAGTTTTCACTAGTGATTCATTCCTCCAACTCACTCTAATCATTTTTGGTTTTTGAGTTTCACTGGTTTGTTCCATACCTTAAGTACATAGATTATAAAAGGTTTAAACAATAAAAAATAAACATTTAAATAGTTTGAACAATAAAGAACAAATTATACTAGGTCGGTACCTTAACTATTCAACCGTAAATCTAACATCTCGGGTCTTAACTTCTTCTAATTATAGATTTTTAGGAAAAATCTCTCTTTTAGGAATTTAATCGAACATAATGAGAGCGCCCATTTTAAGGACTGACTTCATAGCCAATTAGTTAAGTTTTCATCAATGTTTTTCCTCCTTATAGCACCGCACAACACATACTAGCTCCATATTTCTAATTCAGTCCATAGCAACCAATTACACAACCAAATCCAATATATATATATATACAATTAGTTTATAATTAAACTTTACAAATTCTTCAAAGTTCCATATTTTCCTTGGTTCATACCCATAATTCAATTACCCAAGGTTTCATATGCTAAATCCAGTCAAGCTAATTTATACACAGTGAATTCATATGTAATTTAGCAATTTACTAACTAAATCACATACTAACTTCATATAAACTAATAAAAACATAAATAATTCAATGTATACCTTTTTATTAGCTTGATTCTAGTCTCCATAGGCCTTCTTTAAACTTAATTCTTGTACATAGCTAAACCAATTTAAAGTTGAATTAACAGAGGGCAGCTTGGCCGGGACTGTTTTTGCACAGGGAAGGGCTCGGCTACATGGAGGAAAAAGTAAGGAGTATTCGACTAACTAGGAGAAATGAGGAGAAGGTTGGGCTCTCCAATTTGTAAGCAAATTTTGCTTGGTGACCAACAACTATTCTTTCTCCTTACTTTTCTCACTCCCTCACTCATTCACGGCACATGGAAAAACCTTGGCTTGCTCCCTAAGCTTGTAACAGTGTTTGGGTTATAAGGGAATTCCAAATTAGCTTGGTTTCATTTAATTACTCCCGACAGAAATCAGAAGGGCAAAAAAAAAGCAGATGAACTCCGTGCAAAGTTAAAATCGTGGTGTGAATTGATAATAACGAACAATAGAAGATTACCGGCAAAAGAAGACAAAGGAGCAGCAGTGCGAAGGAGAAGAGCAGCAGCAGCGATTCAGTGAAGGAGAGAAGAGGCGATCTAGGTTTGATTTGGGATAAAAGACGGAAGAGGTTATTATTGTCCCAAAAAAAAATTTCTCGCTCAGAGGTTCCTCTAGATGCTATAGATTTATTTTTATGTCTAACTAATTAAGAGCCATTAAGAGGGAAAAAAAATTTTGTCAAACAAGATTTGCCTCTAACCGAATCAGAAGCATATCCATTAAGAGCCAATAAAAGGTAATCAAACACAACCTAAGGCTACTTAATTAAAAGACATAATTTTATCTCTTAAGGTTAAGTTTTTCATTTTAGAATTTATTTTTTAAAATGAAAAATTAAGTATAAATTTTATGCAAAACTAACTCGTTATCGAAAATATTATATATCCTTAGCTAGCTAAATTGGCTAAGGTATGCCTTAAATCTATTATATATCCTTAGCTATATTTAGACCTGGCAACGGGCGGGCCCGGCCCAAACGAGCCTGGCGAAGAGAGCGAGTGACGGGACGGCCAGAACGGGCGGGCCAAAAAGGCCCGGTTTTTATTGAGCTAAAAATCTGCAACCCAAAGTCCGACCCGTGGCGGGCGGGCGAGACCAATTTTGTGCCTATTTTATGCTTTTTTTTTGAGTTTGGTCCAAATGGACCGGCCAAAAAGGCCTAAATTTTACTAGGCTAAAAAATTTACAGCCCAAAGCTCGGCCCACGGGCTTGGGCCATGTTTGTCAGGTATAGCTATATCCTTAGCTATATGGCTAAGGTATGCTAAATTGTCTAAGGATCGATCCATAGTTAACGGTACGCACGAGTAATTTAATATTTTTATTTTTCAAAAATTTAAGTAAATATTAATAATAATAAAAATAATAATAATTGTCACATCGATGAAATATTCTATCCAAAAATAATTAAAAATTCGTATCGAACATGTAATGTAATTTATTTAAATATTGAAGTTAAATTTAATTATATTCTTATATAGATTTTTTTTTTTAAAATCAATTTGAGGTGAAAAAAATTATATAAATAATTAAAATTTATTTTATTGTAAGTTATTAATGTTTTTATCATTATTTATTAATAATTATTTTTTATATTAAAAAAAATATCTAAAACCAGCCGTGACTTGAACGGGAATTAGCCTAATAAGTAAAATGTTGGGACTAATATCAACAACTAGACAAAAAGAAGAGGCTAAGGGAAAAATCAGAGAATTTATCAAAGAAATTGCTTAAGCTCATAACGATTGAGAAAAAAGATAAAAATAAATAGAAAATGCTATATTTAGACATTGATTTTCTCTTTCATGATAGGTTTTTATACCAAAAAAAAGTAATTAAAAAAATAGTGTACAAACTCAAGCTTAGTTTTAAATATTGATTAAACATAACTTTTTGATACCAGATATTTTATAAACTCTATTTTCATAACATAATTTTATTTTAATTTTTTAATAAAATTAAATTGTACGAATTGAGAAAATATGTCAAAATAAAAAATAATATAGTTTTTATTTAATTTGAGATTATGTAACATCACTATTATAATCTTATAAATAAAGTATATTTTTTGACGCTTTAAACATTACCAAATTATGAATTTATTTGTTCAAATATTTTATACACTCTTTATGTTCATATGGTTAGATTTATTTAAAAACAAAATTAGTCTTAGCTGAATTTGTTAAAAAATATTATTGAAATTTAAATTAGACCTTAATTCATTATTATTGATTTCGAGTCCTGAATTTAACCCGAATTGTCACGCTTACTTAAGTTTTCTTTTCCTCAACAAGTATTTTCCATTGAACCAATCAATATATATAGGAAATTGATATTTTTTACAAGATTTTTTGATATTTTCAAATGAAAATCGTCGATATAGATCTTATAGCGACGATTTTACTGTCTCTATACATCTATAGCGATAATTTTCATGTAAAAATATCAAAAAATCATGTAAAAATATTAATTTTCATATATATATATATATATATATATAGAGTCCGGATCTTAAGCTCACCCCTTATCTAACTCACCGAGCTCACCCTCCTTTAGCGACGGATCCGGCGACGGTTCGGTCATACAACCGTCGCATATACTTTTAGCGACGGACAACATATAGCGTCGTTAAAAGTATAGGCGACGGTTATATGACCGAACCGTCGCCGGGTCCGTCGCTAAATGGGGGGTGAGCTCGGGTGAGTTAAATAAGGGGTGAGCTTAAGATCCGGACCGTATATATATATATATATATATATATATATATATATATATATATATATATATATTATATATTATATATATATATATATACGGTCCGGATCAAGTACATACCACTTATCTTACTCACCCGTGTTCACCCCTCTTTAGGCGACGGTTTCGGTCATACAACCGTCGTCTATACTTTTAGCGACGGACAACATATAGGGTCGCTAAAAGTATAGAGGGCGGTTGTATGACCGAAACCGTCGCCTAAAGAGAGGTGATCACGGGTGAGTAAGATAAGGGGTATGCACTTGATCCGGACCGTGTGTGTATATATATATATATATATGGCCGGCTCTCTCCACAAAATTAGAGGGAGCGAACCGGCTATAGCGACGGTTTTTTCCGTCGCTATATAGTATAAAAATCGGCTTTCTGTGTGTTATAGCGACAAAAAAAAATCGTCACTATAGTCGGTTCGTTCTTAGTTCGCTTCTTCCCGTTCGCTGGAGAAACGGACTGTATATATATATATATATATATATATATATATATATATATATATATATATATATATATATATATATATGTGAGAATACTATTTTTACATATATTTTACTCCCTCCGTCCCAAATTATCTGATGTTCTAGAGTTCCACACAGATACCAATATATGTGATAAAAATACTAAAATACCCTTATTAGTGAAAATATGAAAAGGTGTTTAAAAAAGAGTGCATGAAATAGTATGTAGAGAGAGAAAGTATGAGTGCATTAAATAGACAAATAGTCTAAAGAGAGAAAAAGTATGAGTGCATATATATGTGTGGAGAGAAGAAGAGAGAGAAAGTATGAGTGTATAAAATAGACAAATAGTATGTAGAGAGAGAAAATATGAGTGCATATATATGTGTGAAGAGAGGATGAGAGTAATGACTATCAATTATTAGGTAAAGGGGCAAACTTGGAAAATAAAGGAAAAAATGTATTGAAATTTTGAAAAAACAGATATTATGAAATAAATTTTTTTAATTAAAACAATAGATAATTTGAGACAGATAGAGTATATAATATTTTTTATATAAAGGCATTATATGCTCGTAACATATGAGAGAGGACATGAATTAGAGTATACTATTTATGGAAGTAGAGAAACCTCACTACAGAACATGGGTCGGTAAAGACGTCACGTTCTTTTCGGTTCAGGATATAGATTATCTCCATGTAGGTGGGACCAAATTAGCTTCTTCTTCAATATTCCTCCGTATATCGCTCATTCGTTATGTAACATGGTCCTCTAAATCAACTGCTACACCTGTGGGCTCCACTTGAGCTAAATAACACCGGAAATAGAGATTTTTTTTATAAAAAAAATAATTTTTGAAATTGATACAAAAATATTTAATTTTAGTACAAATAACTAAAAATATTAAACAAATTAAAAATTATCACTAATTAATGTATTTGTTGTTTATAAAATTAGACAAATTTATATAAAATTTAAATTTTATAATATCGTTAATAAAAATTTTAAAAAATAAAAATATATACATTCCAATTTTAGAGTGAAGGGAGTGAGGAAGGCTATAATATATAGCCCATATATAACCATTATAATCCTAAGAACATTATAATCATTATAAAAGAGGACAATATCGACATCTCCTTCTCCTTCTATAAATATGAGGTACCCTTTAACATTTTATACAACTAGATATTCATTCTACAATTATTAGGTCATAATTTACAGAAAAGAAAAAGACTCTTTTACCCTTTTTATGGAGATCGTATTGACATTTGCACCCGAGAGATCTCTTGGGAATTATACTGAGAATATTTCTAACCCTTTCCTTGGATTGCGGGACTGGAGACTAGACTGAAGGTAGGACTTACAGCTAGTGGAGAATCGAATGAGTCTATAGCTACCGGCGGGTTTTTTTAGGTGTGAATATATATAAAAAATAAAGTTATATAATCTGTGTAATTCTATTTTTTATATGTATCCAAATGACACATAAATTATTATATTTTATAAAAATTTTAATGTCAATAAATCACATTAATTATTTGAAAAAGCAAAAAAAAAAAATTAAAAAAGAATTCGGCCGATCGCCACCCCGATCGGAATTCCCTATCGCCGTAGAAGGATTCTAATTTGACTGAACCATAATTTTATGCTATGTCTAGATTGGATTAATGAAGGGGAGAATGAAATCACTCATTCTTATGAAATAAAAAAAATTATATTTGATTGGAATTGGAATAGATTGAACAATTCTTATTTCTCCCAAATTATGAATTTTATTTTTTGGGAGAGGAATAGTATGAAATAACTCATTTCAACTTGAACAGAATAATTTATTCCATTTTTTATTTTATTCCTTCAATCCAAACGTATCATATTAGTATTACAACAGTGTAGGAATTGAAAACTTACTTGTAGACTATGGACTATTGAAACTAGTGTTATATGAAATATGATTCATTTCAATATGTAGTACGAATACAAATACGCGATATGTTATATAATTAATATGTGAAATTTTGCTCCCATACATTACTCTCTTTTTTTTAAATTTCATCCAATATAATAATTATTTGATATTAATAATTTTATTAGTAATGATTAAAATATATTAATAAATAGTTGATGATATTAAGATCAATTTAACAAAAAATTAAAATCATAAAAAATATTTTCACCGTTAAAAGTCAAAGAATTTTCATCCATTGAAATTTTGACAAAAAATCCATATGTTCATCTAATGGTGAAAGAGTATCGGATTATTTTTATTTTTGAAACAATTATGTTATTCAATATAATAAATTATATAGTTGAGCTGTATCGATTTTAATTATAGTATTTACAACTATAAAAATATGGTGTATTGGATGTAACTGGAGGGGAGGTGTAAAGCAGGAGATTCAAATCCTAAAACACAGTATATTAGGGTATCTTTTATATGAGTTCTTATAGTTCATAATTCTTTTAAAATCTAGATGTAGTAAACCTAAGTTTAATAGAAGATTTTTTGTTAAATCAACAAATTAATTATTTTATAAATATTTTAGTAAAAATATAATATTTGAGCATCTAATTCTAAGTTATAATACTGATATTTGTGTAATTATAATTTATAATACAGAAATTTTCCAATACACTAAATTTAGAATATTTATATGTAAAAATATTCTGTTTGGATATACAAATATTAATATATTATTCACCAGTTCAATGAGAATATTTGATAATTCTGACTAATTGGCCTATACTTTTAAATCAGCCAGGTGCCTTAATAAGTGATAAGAGTGATGCTATCTATATTTTTGCTATAAAATATTGCGAATTTTATTGTGATAGATAAAATGACACATTTTTTGAATATGAGTAAATACGAGAGCAGATCATTTATTTTTATTTTTTCTGTTTCTTTGAATCTCTCTATTTAAATTTTAACACCTAATTTTTTATTTAATTTTAGACTTAATTGGTGTTAAATAAGAGATTAGATGTCAAAATTTAAGTGGAAAGACACAAGAGGAACAGAGAAAATAGGAACAGAAGATCTGCTCTCAAGTAAATACATAAATATTTTATTCATGTCCAATAAAAATCATAACATTTTTATAACAAGATATAATATTATTAAGTGATAATCAAATTTCATATCAACATCCCTCTATTAAACAAGTGATCCGATCTTACAAGAATCTTGCTGCAAATACCCCTGACAACCATCTATTTTTCAATCCAACGCCAACTACCCTCCTCGTGGCTCTTATTGTTTATTACACGTGCATGAAGGTTTTTGCTGTGTGGGGCTGAAAATCGACATATTTTCGAATATTATCTGTTTCCCAATAACTATCTAAATTTATTAGCATAATTAATTAAAATTAATAAAAAAATAAAAATAAAAATTTACTATTATGATATTAATACAACATAACAAAATCATGATTTATGATTATTATTAAAATTTAGAAGCAAAAAAATGATGATTATGATTTTATAATTTTCTAAAAGATATTAAAAAGCATTACTCCCTCCGTCCCTTAATATAAGTCGTTTTAAAGTTGTGCACACGTATTAAGAAAATGATTGTATAGCATTAAATATAATATCAATTGTCTATATTGTCCTTGTATTAAAAAAAGAGAGTGTTATTTATTGGGGAAAAAAATAGTGAAAAACTCAAAGTTGTATTTAATATTTGGGGTAATATTAGAAACTAAATAATTAATTCTTACTTGAAATTCTCAAACGACTTATATTAAGGGACAAAAATATTTATCTAAAACGACTTATATTAAGGGACGGAGGCAGTGTAATTTTATAATAAGACTCGTTCTTTACTTGAGACTATTGATACCGCATATCTGATTCGATAAATATGTTGGCGGACGGATGTTAAACAGATACAAATATATATGTAATCGTATCCGTATCCGTTTATTTGCGAATATTTCTAATTAAAATACGAATAATTTTCGTTCAAGTCAACCAATATTCATTTTAAACGAATACAAACACGGATATATATCATATTTTTTGGTTACCATTTACAGCCACACATACACATAGCACGTGTCAATTTATTTATACTATTCCCAATACTATACGCGTTGCGTGTTCAATTACTGTAAAAATATAATAATTTTTTATTATTAAATTTTGAATTAAAATTAAAATATATTTTAAAAAAATGAAATTATAATAAAATTAAACTTGTAGAAGCAAAAGGGAAAGAAATTTTCTGACAATCCTTAAAGAGCGGTTATTTTTTTTCATTTTTCTTAATAAAATAAATATTAAGTAATAGGTAATCGTGACTATTCACAAAAATTGTGGTCCCAAACGATTAGAATAACTCTATCTGCATAATTGTGTGTTAATAATAGGATTCATGTATTACATATTAATATTAATAAAAAATATGTAAAAAATTTAATTGTAAATTTTACTTTATATCTTTTTCTCTCCTTTTTTTAAAATATAATTTGTGTTCATATCACTGCTCAAAACAATTAATATCACATGCAAAATACAAGTAAAATTTCATTTAGAATAATACTATGTGCACAAGCTATATACAAAGTTGTGCACCAAGAATAAAATTCATGTATTATGTACTAATAAAATGTGTAAAATATTCATTATTTTATCTATTTTTTATACGTAATTTTTTTTTTTGTGTATAATTTCTGTCCAAAACATTATTCTTCTAATCTCCTATTTTTTATTTGACAATTTTATTTTGAAAAATTCTATGCGGACATGATAATTGGACACGAGTGATTTACAATTTCACCTATTTATATTTTGACCCCAATGAGGGAAAAAATACAAATAGGTGAAATTGTAAATCACTCGTGTCCAATTTTTCATGTTCAATTATAATGTCCTCATAAAAGAGCTCTTTTACTTTCTAACGCTACTGTTATCACGAAGTTAACTTCATAGTAAGTTGGTCAATTGACTAATACAATGCTGACACACAGAAAGAGATCACATCTCGCCTGCGTGTCGACACTGTATTAATCAATTGACCAAACTTAACTTCATGCTAACCATCCCAAATGTAATGTTCAACTTCATTGCTTTTTCCTCATGTCCCAAAAAATACAAAACTTTGTTGCTAACTCTTTATTAAGGAAAATATTAGGTTAATAGGTAAAAGTTATATGATTTAACTAGTCATAATATGAATAGATTATACGATATAATTTATCAATAATTTGTTTAAATAAATTTTTAAAAAAATGTTATATGATCACCTAATATCACTCGTGTATCAATGGGCCTAAAAGACCATTATGGTGGAGTGGTGGGACTTAGAATGAGAAAACATGATAAATGGGCACATGGCCCTAGTCATTGTGCCCATAAAGCACACAAATCCATGTGCTAGGTTTCTAATTTCTACGTAAGTTTGACCATTCCAACACTTTAAATGAAATCTTTATTCAAACTAGGTTTCGAATGATGATTGATATTACTATATTAAAAATATTACGGTCAGAATAATGAGTTTTGTTTAAATTATTAAATATTATTAAAATAATTATTAAATATCAATATTTAATATCAATGAACTTCGAATTAGTTGGTATGATTTTGTACGCATGATAAATTTTTATATACCTGAATTCTCACTCTGTAATTTAGGAAAATATTTCTCTATTTTAAAATATAAAATTAATATTATTTCTTAGAAATAAATTTAGAATATTTGTAAATAAATTTTAATATAACAAGACTTATTTAATTTTTATCAATTATGTTAATAAAATTTAAAAGTATTTTAACTAATTCAAAAAAAATTAATTAATATTTTAATATGGAAAAAATATGTAATAATCAAAATTTCGCGGAAAATGAAGTCTATATATATATATGAGCATTAAATACTACAACAACCACCAGCCCCACGAGTCGGTGAGTAGGGGTAGCTACAAGTTGTCCCACCTCAGATATTTTTATAAAATCATATGCTTTTTATACATAATAATTTGCAAAAAAATTCAATCAAATTATAATATAAATAAGAATTAAAAATAATTTAATTTTAATTTATTCTATCTTATCACAAATATTTTTACGTTGATTACAATCTAATTTTATCAAATATATATCGATATGTTTATAATTTTCCTTTTATATATATTAGCTTCTCCGATTCAAGAAATTAATGCAAAATCTACTATAAAATTTATATTACTTTTTTCATTTTAAATTTTATATATATATATATATATATATATATATATATATATATATATATATATATATATAAACAATTGCTTTTAGGGATTTTTTTTCTTTTCTAATATATCTTTTCGTAGGTTAGAATTAATAGTGGTGAAAAGATAGTACTCAATTTACGTATAAATAATACGTTAAAAACTTTATGTTTTATAGTTTAAAATTAAACTACAAAATAAAATAAATTAGTATGGTAGTCGTTTTAATTTCCTCCTATTCCCTATATATTCGCATAAGTTCATATTTACATGAATTTGCTATCGTATGTATACTGTATACACTATGCACCACTGTTGCAAATAACTGGCTTCTTTAATTTGGTGTACGCTCAGCGTGGGTTGGGCTTTAGCTAGCCTTGCTTACAAAGATGAGAAGATAGATTAGGAACCTCATATTACAGTTGGTATACCCATGATTTTAGCAATTAAAGAGATCAATAGATTTGGTAAATCAATGATATAATATCCTAATCAAACTGAATAGCTTATCTTGTTGACGTTGGATTTAATCCAAAGCAGTTCAAAATAAGTTCCTTATGAGACTCCTATCCACTCTCAACAAAAGAATTGTTAATTAACATGCAATTCAAAAGAATTTCTTGTAAACAAATATCTTAACAATTTATTAAATCCAACTTGGGACAACAACCACAACAATATATAAACATATTAGACCAGCCCAAACAAAACAAATAGGTTCATTAAATTAAACAAACACAATAATATTGTCATCATTAAAATCTTAAAATATAAAAATTGTTAGGCCATATTTATTTGGACCTATTGGGCCACAATTGTTTGGGCCATTGGAGTATTCGGCCATTATTTAAATAAGGTTATATGTGGGCTTGGGCTGGTGATTATTGGATGGACAGGTGTTGGTCTGTTGATCCAACACCTTAAGTGATAAGGATTTAGCATAATCCTAGTTAGTGGGGAACAGTGATGGGATTAACAAGTGGGTTGCATGCAATTAGTTGAGGTCATAGGAGGTGGGTGGCATGCAAGGCGATGAATGAATATAAAAGTACAGAGCACTTCACTAAAGAAGGTAACATACAAATTTTATACCAGACACTAAAGCACACAACCTCCACTTCACTAAAGAAGGTAACATACAAATTTTATACCAGACACTAAAGCACACAACCTCCATTGTTAACCTTGTGTCAGTCTGTACTAATTCTCACACCGGAGCTATCTCCCGGCGGCCCAAGTCGTCAAGTTTTCGGTGTTGATTCATTTTCTGTGCAGGGTTGGACGCGCTTTTTAGTGATTGAGGCGCGTAGAAAGATCTTTGCGTTAACATTGGCGCTAGAAGGAGGGGTTTATTTAGTGTTTCTAGCTTTCAATCACATATATTGAACGTCATATATCGGAAGTTATGGTGAAAAGTAGGACAATCTCGGCTGAAGGGCAGCCCACGACTGCGAGTTCTTCTATACAAAGAATTTATGTCAAGGATAGGCTGGGGCCTTCAAAGAGTATTCATGACAGACTTGTATCACAAGATGTGCCGGAAGGGTCTCATGCAATAGATCATGGTGATTTCAGAAAGAAGTTATTCTCCACTGCTAGCAAAGGGCCTGACAAGGTGTCGACGTCGGGATTTTTATCTGTCCCTTTTCGTTACCTGTTTTTTTGTGTTCTCATTTTATGTGAGATTTGTTTAAAAAAACAAGTGAAAAAGGTCCGACATGTATAATGTCGACGATTGGACTGTAAGAGTCGCCAGTTAGTTTTTTAACTAGTTGTACCAACACAACCGAGAAAAGGTTTGCACATTGACCCAGTGATGTGACACTGCTAAACGGGTCGGTGAAACCGAGATTCATTAGGGTCCGGAGACTTGCTTATGCGGAAGGAAGGTATTAGGCACCCCCCGACATCCGTGTTGCCACGGTGACCGCCACTTTTCAAGAAACTGTTATATAAATGTGTGTGTGGGGGTCAATGTGCTTTTATTTGGAAGTAGTGCGAGGCCTCGTTCGCACCTATATACACAGAGTTTGAATTTATATAAAAATTTATTTTTTAAGCAAGATATGGCAGTGATGTTTTAAAAGAGGTTTTTCAAACCCAGTGCTCAATAGTAATTGAGACCTTTTACACTCCCATTTTATTCAATATTCGGCTTGGTTGATTTTATTTTCTAGATGCGAAGCATCTGTAAGAAAATAATGTACAAAAAGGTGTTGAACTCCTCGTGGGTATGAAAACCATCTGAGGAGATCCAAACATCACAGATAAATTTATAAGCTGCTTACAGCTGAAAAGGTCCATCACGGGAACCGAATCTAGATTCAGTAGACTGAATCTGTGATCACATGATTCCTAGGCTCACATGATGCCGCAATTGATATAAACACAGTAAGCATGTATATATATATATATAAAACCTGTAAATATATATATATACAGACATGATCACCAACCACAAAGCACCTCCATGAGGGATCAAAAATGTAAATAAAGCTGTAAAAGCTATCTACCGCCACGGATGAAACTCCAGGCGGGACGAAATGTACAGAAATCAGTAAAAACGGTCAACTACCACGAAGTAAACTCCAGGTGGGACGAAATGTATATATATATATATATATATATATATATATATATATAAGTGATAAACGGATCGGATATAAAATCCAGGCTCATCGGACAAAGTCCAACAATAGTTAATATATAAGTATATATATATTAAAGCAATAAACGCACCGGATGTAAAATTCAGGCTCATCGAACAAAGTTCGACAATAGTTAATATATATATATATATATATATATATATATATATATATATATATATATATATATATATATATATATAACAGCGGACAAGTTTTTAAAAAGAAAAACTTAAACAGAAAAGAAAAGATTAAGAAGATGACCGGTGAATCGGTAAAGTAAGCACTTTCTTTTATTTATAGATAGTTGAGGAAGGGATTACATTAATTCCTAGACTAACTGTTTGAGGAAGATCGAAGTATGGAAGACTTCGACTTCATCTTCTAACTAAGAAGATCGAAGCTGAAAGCTTCGTCTCCGGCTAACTCTAGAGAGAAGGGAGAGAGCGGACCTCAGGTGAGGTTTTCTTACAAAAGAAAAGCCTGAAGAACTCTAACACTTCGAGTTCTTTAAATAGAAAACTGAAAGTAAATTACTATTTGATTCACGCAGGAATCACTATTACATTAACTGAAGTAAAAGTAATTTACTTAAGTAAAAGTAAAACGTAAGAAACATTTTACATTTACTTTTACATTGGTAAATGTTAAAAACATTTAACTAAGTTAAAAACATTTAACTTAAAGTAAAAGCAAAAGTTATATTCTTTTACTTTTACTTTTACATTTACTAAAGTAAAAGACTTTTGCTTTACGGAAAGCAAAAGCTGATCTGATGGTTGTCGACCATCAGTGTTGACTGAAGGCGACTGCGTCGTCTTCTCCGGTGACTCCTCCGGTTGACTCCGGCGACTGTTCCGTCATCTTCTCCGGCGGCTTCTCCGGTTGACTGATCCGTCTCCTCCGGTGCCGGATGGAACTGCTGATCATCTTCTCCGACGAGTCATCACCTCCATACATTTTCACCTCAAATTTTATCCAGGAAATAACCCTTTCACCCCCAAAAATTTTGTTTACAAAAGAAGGAGAGAAAATTTTGTCACCGAAAAATTGGTCAAAATCTTCAAAATTTCTTTAATTTTGTAGACATTTTTGTTTAAAAACAAATCAGATGAAATCTGAAACAAAGGATCACTCGATTGGTCCTGATCTATCAGTGAAATCGGTCTAAACAGAAGACTTTGGTGTTAATTGTTTAAATAAAAAAATTTTCTTTTGTCATTCCGCTTAAGTGCATGCCAAATCACTTAAGTTCATTTCGTTCTTTGCCTTAAGTAAAATCATACCCCTTAGATCTAACGATACCCAAAAAGCCTTGCACTGCTCCCTTACTGGAGTCTTAAAAACAGGCATAACGGGTCTTAAGGCGATCTTGGGTGTTTTACAGCAAGATTAGACGACTCAAGTTAGGCGGCTAAGTCAGGAGCAAAAGAAATAAAAGTTTGCAGAAACATCTAATAACAAACCAAACTGTTTTCTAGCCCCACGGCCCCTTTAGTCAAAAGAAGACGTCTGCTTTTCCACCAAAAGCAGATTCTTTTCTTTTCTTTTACTTTTACTTTACTTTAGTAAATGTAATATATTTTTTACTTGTACTTTTACCTCAGTTATTGTAATAGTAATGTTGTAACAGTTCATTTCCTTGATCTATAAAAGGAAATCGAATTCATTTAGTTAAACAGACTTAGAAAGACTCAGAGATCCTTCTCTGACTAATCTTTAGCCTCCACCGCTGTTAAGCCTACTTAGCTCATCTTCTTCTAATGTTCTTTTAGTTATCTTGTAAGTTAAAATTTATTTCTGCACTTGTAAATAGTTTGATATATATATATATATATATATATATATATATATATATATATATATATATATATATATATAGGGAGCAGATCCTATCCGGACTCCCGCATTTTAACAAAATGCGGACCTTTTTTTTTTTTTTTTTTTGCTTTTTTTTTTAAACAACTAAAAAAAATATTTAATATTTTATGGAATTAAAATTTTTTCAAAATAAAGTGTTTTGGGCGTGATTTGGGTACGTATAACAAAACATGGTGGTACAGTCTGTGCAGACTGTACCACCATTTTTTGGTATAGGTATTCAAAACACGCCCAAAACACTTTATTATGAAAAAATTTCAGTTCCATAAAATATTAAATTTTTTTTAGTTGTTTTAAAAAAAAAAGCAAAAAAAAAAAAAAAAAGGTCCGTCTTTTACTAAAATCCGGGATCCCTGATAAGATCCTGGTTGTATATATATATATATATATATATATATATATATATATATATATATATATATATATATTAAAGCAATAAACGCTCCAGATCGAAGTCTAGGCTCATCGAATAGAGTTCGACACGCAGTTCATATATATAAATGTATATATATACAAAAGTAAGTAAACGCTCCAGACCGAAGTCTAGGCTCAATCGAGGCATAACTCGATAATGTTAGTCCATATATAAAAATATATATGTATATACAAACTGAAATAAAATCACGAACCGAAATCCGGGCAAACACACGCAACACGACTCTCAACGTGAAGAACGGTGTGTGCACAGATGAAGAGAAAGGCTTTAAAGTGTGTGAGAAGGCTTACAGTGGGCTGCCAAAGAAGACTTCTATATCTTTAAAGTAGATAAACACTAGCTTTCACAGGTACAGAAATAGCTATATGTGAGCTCATAAGTGTTTAAAATGAGAAAGCACTCAGTATAGGGTGAGTACAGAGCAAATTGGGCAGGGCTTCCTCGCCTTCTCCTCCTTTAAAATGGCCACCCCAAGCCCTCTATTTATAGAGGGTGGAGCCATAGGTTGTACCTGCGGTTGGGCCACAGGTGTACCAGAGGCTGCTCGGGGTGCCCCGGGCTTCGTGGGTCCCGCCGTCTCGAAGTACGTGCACGCATGCAACGTGATGTCCGCTCAAACTTTCAGAATTACAATCCAGGCATCCGACTGAGGTATATAGGACCTATTTTGGACCACCGTTGTCGAGAGTTACGTAATGACATGGGATTAGAGATTGTACGAAGTCATGAAGATGGGACAATGCCCTTCGATCTTCAGCTTCAAATTCTATCCGTTATCATGCGCAATAGTCACTCGGGATTGGTTTTCCTTGGCTTTTGTGGGACATTGTGTATGTATCAAAGCGTTGAGACGGTACGGTGTGGCGTCATGGTGGCGAGATGATGACTTTGCCCTTCACCAGGGTTATCGCTGGTTGGGCTGATAAAGCAGACGTTGCTCAGAGTTATCGCTGAGATTGAACTGCTGCAAGTGTTAAAGGTCCTCAGTGTCATCTCTGAGGTGTGTCTGTCCTCCCTGTGTTATCTCCGGGTTGGTACTGAGTATCTCGCTGTGAGCATCGAGATTGAAGCTGATTGTATTTGAAACAAGCATTTCCGGGGTTATCGCCGAAACTGCATTCTTTGGGGTTATCGCCAAGGTTGGTAGCTACTCCCATGGTTAGGACTGAGACTGGAACATCTCGAGGTTATCTCCGGGATGAATTGGTCTTCTCCGGTGTGTGTTCCGGTATTGGAATTGCAGGCCTCGGTGTCATCGCCGAGTTTGGAACTGTTACTCTCGGTGTGTTTTCTGGGGTTGAGGCTGTTACTCCCAGTGTGTTTTCTGGGGTTGAAACTGAGCTTTCGGTAGTATCCGGACTGGATGTGAACTGTCTTCCAGGGTTATCTCTGAAAGATGAATCTGCCTTCCTACAATGTCAATAACAGATGTGCAGAAAATTTCGAGTGTCTACAGATGCCCCTCTTTATCATATTCATGCAATGCAATAGCATGGATAGGATAAAGAATCCTAGACACTTGAAATATGACATGAAGCAACTGGGTGATGCATGTGTATGGGGTTGTTGCCCAACATGCTGAGGATGATTGCTATCTCCCTATAGCTTTACTAGGGATTTGACAATTATGACTAGATTGGATGTGTGATCCAAATCATTGAGGATGTTGACGTTGGGGTTATCACCACAGTCCTTAATCCTTGATACAGACTTGATTCCGAAGAAGTGTCTCTTATGTGTAAGAGATCTGTGGGGATAAAGCTTTGTCTGTTTGAGGATGTGTATAACATATTCCGTCATCAATCCTTCTTGATGACGTTGACCTTTCCTGGTTTGTATCGCCAGAGTTTGTCAATGTTCTGTTGGTTTTACTGCCAACAGCAAATGTTGTCAGGGCTGCCCGACCTTCGTTGACGTGTGAACCAACGATTTACCACGCGTTGTAACCCCCGCCGGAGATACATTTGATCCTCTGTTGACATGTAGATCAACGGATGAACTTCCTGCTGGGGATAAATGCTAAGGCTACTTGGATTTTGTTGATGTGTGTATCAACTGATGATATCATCGGATGGTTTCTGATGCGACATTGGGTTTACTTGCCAACGGTTGAACTGATGTCAAGGTTGCTTGATCTTCATTGATACGTACATCAATGAATGACAATACGTTGTGATCCCCGTTGGGGTTATTGTATTATCATTGATGTGTGTGTCAACGGAACATGCGCTGTAACCCCCGCTGGGGAGACATATTGGATCATCGTTGATGTGTATGTCAACGGAACATGCGTTATAACCCCCGCCGGGGAGACGTGTTGGATCATCGTTGATGTGTGTTTCAATGAAGCATGCATTGCAACCCCCGCCGGGGAGACGCTGGGGAATATGAGTACCCGAGTATGAAATCCTCGAATAGCTCTCGATGCTTCGATGGGTTTACTTTCCACCGACTGAAATAACGTCAAGGCTGCTTGACCTTCATTGATACGTACATCAATGGATGACAATGCGTTGTGACCCCCGCCGGGGTTGTTGTATTTTGATATATACAAGCTCGTTGTAACCCCCGCCGGGGTTTCTTGTTGTAAATGAGGATGACGATCCTGAGTGATCGGCATTAGACCTGTGTAAGGTGTTGCCGAATGTAACTTGTAATGTCTGAGATCATTGGCATAGTATACCCCGTTGATGTTTCAGGTTCCCACAGGATTCGTGGATGGCATGTTGGAGCACTAGGTATCGGAGAGGCAGATTTTTTGATTTGGGACCCAGGAGTTGACTCCCACTCTGGAGGAGTATGCACGGTTGACGATGCTGCTATTGGACAGACCTTGCATGTATATGGCTTTGGGGGACATGAGTCGACTGTTCATGACCCTCACTAGATTGAGACGTAGGGTATTAAAAGATGAGCTTACATCTGGCCACGTTATATCCCAGCGTTTTCTGTTTGACAGATTTGGCTCTGAGGATAGTTATAGACGACATTCCGGGGATTTCACCACACCGGAGGATCATTGGCGTCTGGCCAGGGTAGATGTACTGCTATTGTGCGTACTGTCATATGTCTACATGCCACTGTATATGGATGAGTTGGACATAGGAGTTATCATGGCGGTGAGAGCTCTCAGGGAGGGTCGTACCATCATACCTATGATTATAGCCGAGACATTGAGGTCAGCTATATACTGATGCACTTATCCGACAGGAGTATTTACGGGCAGTTCGGTCATGCTATACGTGTGGTTTATGTCACACCTGAGACCGATTGGCACTTTCATACAGCATGGGTATTGTTTCACCCATGATATAGCCATGACATATTCATTTTAGCTGTACGGATGCTGCATCTTGGTCCGCTTTCTTAGCTGATATTGTAGACCCGTTTAGTAAATTGCCATGCTCCGGGCTCAGCTCACCTTATAGCTTTATTACTCATGTTCCGGGCATGGATTACATCCCTCTGGCTAGTTTGAGGGGCATGACTACTTACCATCCACTGGCCGTGATGTCGCAGTTTGACCAGTTTCAGGATTTTCATCCTTTCGAGGGGGCGCTGGGCCAGCGTTTAGCTTCTCGCTATCTTTCAACAGAGGACAGATCCTGTGTGTATACATGTTGGGATCAGCGCGAGATAGCCGCTTTCTCTATTAGTCATCCAGGTTATTCTACAGAGTATTCCGCATGAATGGAGACAGAGACTGCACCGGCTGAGGTAGTATCCACATTTACGAGTATTGACTCAAATGGTGGAGAGCCCATGGAAGATATTGATTCTCACACCGAGGAGGAGCCATCAACTGGGTTGCCAGTATTTCCTTTAGATTCTCCCAGTACTAGCTCTGTCGTGATTCAGCATTCAGCACAGTACTTTGAGCAGAGTCTTCATCTAATGACCTTTGAGAGAGATCAGGCTAGATCCCTGATGTCGATAGCTCTTGATAGGAGAGACGCAACCCTGTTAGAGAGGGATGAGGCATTGGCTCCTAGAGATACTGCTGTTGTTGAGCGGGATGAGGCCAGATCAGCCAGAGATGCAATGATAGTTGAGAGGGATAGTGCCATATCTGCTCGGGATGTAGCCATCATAGATAGTACTGTAGTGAGGTCCCTTACCACTGGCATGCTTGCAGAGATGAGCACATATATTAATGAGCATATGGTCACCATGCAGATGGCTGCAGATCTGTTGAGTCGTGTGGATATCCTCGTATAGGAGACCACAGCTTTGCCTCCTTCTTCGGAGAGGGATGCCATGTTGGGCTTGTTAGCTCGCATATACACCGATTTGTAGATGAGCTTGTATTTTTCTGCACAGACTAGCTTAGCCATTTTGTCATGTACAGTTTACATTATGTATATCAAACAATATTATATATAGCAGGGAAATATATTTTTGATCACTTCCCTTTTAGATATGCTATGATACTTGCTTGATATTTGCTTGCTTCTTCAGGGCTTGTGATCTTGATGTATTCTGAATTCCTCCTTGATGGATGGACATTGAGTTGTCTCTGGATAGTTCAGAATAGATCATGGATCTGTGTGTATCCCTACCATCTTTGGTGTCTTGGGACTGGTTTCTGTGTGAAAATGTGGAGAGGATTGTAGCTTTCCTCACTGAGATTGACTGCACCACAGATAGTCGCCAGTACTCCTATTTAGGAGGAGCCTAGTTAATTCCATCTCTTATGGATTGGTGTTGCTCTTTGAGGAACAACCGCAGCTTAGATGGTCGCTGAATCTCCTATTTGCGAGGAGAGGTTGGGTAATTCCATCCCTTTGGTTTGAAGCTAATGAAATGTGGTGGATTGAAGTATGATCCCAGTGCCGTTGACAAGTATTTGTGTTTTGGTAGGGGGTGAGACTGCACCATAAATGGCTGCCTACGTACTCCTGTTGAAGAGGAGATCAGGTCTGCGTAGTTCGAACCTGGTGTAAGAGGTTCAACGCTGTTTATGAAAGGCAGATGGGTGTAGAAGCTTTATTGATGAAAAGGTTGTAGAAGTGTTTTTGTGATTTTTGTTTTTGTAGAAAAGGGTAGAAATGTTTTTGTTATTTTTTGTTTATTGCGACCGGGCCATATAGAATATGGTTGCCTAAGTACTCTCGTGTATCAAGGAGATCAGGTCGACGTAGTTCGCCCATCAGGGCTAGTTGAAAAGCGTGATCCCATGTGCAGGATAAACTACGGGAAAGAAAGATTAATCCCATGTATAGGTCAAACTGTGGGGAAGAAAGTTTAATCCCATGTGTAAGATAGGCTGCGGGGAAGAGAAAGTTTGATCCTATGTTGTGGACAAACTGCAGGTACGAGAAGTTTGATCCCATGTATGGGTAGCCAAACTACAAACGCGAGAGATTCAATCCTTGGTGGGATGACCTAAGTTATATGAGCGCAGTGAAGCCAGGCTGTTGGCTTAAAGAGTATGTTTCCCTGAGGGGTAAAGTGTGGAAAAGAGTTGTATGTGATAAAGGGTTAAAGAACCAGAATGACTGATGATCTGATGATCCAACACCAGGATGTTTGCTTGACGGTAACTTCAGACATAGTACCGTTTCATGGTGTCCGAGTTGATAAGCTGTGGAAATTCATCGCCATCCATTTCCTGCAATCTGAGAGCACCTCCTGTCAATACCTCCTTGACAATAAATGGGCCTTCCTAGTTAGGAGCGAATTTTCCCTTAGACTGATCTTGGTTGTCGAGGATCTTCTTTAAAACCAAGTCATGTTGTTTAAACTGCCGTAGCCGGACTTTTCTGTTGTAGGATCTGGCGATCCTTTGTTGATATAATTGATCATGGAAGATAGCCGCGGTTCGCCTTTCATCTATTAGAGACAATTGGTGATACATGTCTTGTACCCATTGATCTTCATCCAGCTGAGCGTCCATCAACACTCTGAGGGATTCTATTTCTACTTCTATGGGGAGTACTGCTTCCATCCCATAGGTTAATGCGTAGGGGGTTGCCCCAGTTGAAGTGCGCATTGATGTTCTGTAGATTAACAGAGCAAGAGGCAATAAGTCAGGCCATCCTCTGGGTTGGCGGACATCTTTTGCATAATCTTCTTGATATTTTTGTTAGCCGCTTCAACAACACCATTCATCTTTGGACGATAGATGACGGAGTTAAGGTGTTTGATGTGAAATTTACTGCATAGTTCCTCCATCATTTTGTTGTTGAGGTTCTTAGCATTGTCTGATACAATTACCTCAGGTTGTCCGTATCGACAAATGACATTGTTTCTGAGGAAAGCAATGACGACTTCTTTGGTAACCCTGGGGAAGGAGGCTTCTTCTACCCACTTGGTAAAGTAGTCAATCATGGTGAAGATGAAGCGATGTCCATTACTGGCTTTGGGCTCGATGGGCCCAATCACGTCCATTCCCCACATTGAGAAGGGCCAAGGTGAACTCATATTGTGGAGTTCCCGTGGAGGGGCGTGGATAACATTCCCATGAATTTGGCATTGATAACATCTCCTGACGTGGTCATTGCAGTCAGCTTTGAGAGATAGCCAGTAATGTCCTGTCCTGAGGATTTTCTTAACAAGGAGGGAGCCACTCATGTGTGGGCCACAGACTCCACCATGAACCTCATCCATGAGTCTCCGAGCTTGGTCCTTATCCAGGCATCTGAGGAGACCTAGTCCTGCATCTCTTTTGTAGAGTGCATCTCCGCTCAGGTAGAATTTCATAGCAAGTCAATGAATCCGCCTTTGCTCATTCAGGCTCGCCTCAGCGGGTGTAGATCTATCTCGTAAGTACTCCTTGATATGCTGATACCAAAGTTGTTGAATCGGAGGTAGTTCATCCGATACTTCTCCAATATAGTTCCCATAGGCTGGTGCCTTTTACAGGGTTACTATGACGCTTGGCATGTGTTCCTTGTCAGGCATGTAAATCAAGGAGGCCAAAGTTGCTAATGCGTCTGTGAAGTCATCCCTATTACGAGGAATGTGTAGAAAGGAGATCTCTTGGAACTCCAAATCCATCTGTAAAACCTGCCGATGGTAAGGCAGTAAACGTAGCTCTTTGGTTTGATAGATTCTCGTGGATTGTTTGACTACCAACTCTGAATCCCCAAAGACAGTTAATCGTCTGATACCCATTGAACGTGCAAGTTTTAGCCCCATGATACAGTCTTCATACTCAGTGTGTTGTTGGTGCTGACAAACTGCAATTTGACGGCGACGGGATACTGCTCCCCCGTATCGGATACTAGAACTGCTCCAGCTCCAGAACCTTCCGTATTAACAGCTCCATCAAAATACATCTTCCATGCTTGGCGTGTATCGTACTGATGGTGTGGCTGAATTGCCATTACCCCTTCATTGGGAAGTATGTTTCCAAGGGTTTGAAATCCCCTGAGGGTGCGGCGACCAGTTGATCCGCAATTTCTTGACCTTTAATAGACTTTTGAGTCACGTAAATAATGTCAAATTGTTGTAGGATCAACTGCCATCTGGACAGCCGATAATTCAGTATGGGTTTACTGAACACATACTTGAGAGGATCCACGCGGGATATGAGATGGGTTGTGTGCCCATGGAGGCAATGTTGTAACCTCATGGCAACCCATGCTAAAGCACAACAAGTCTTCTCAATCAGAGTGTACTTGTGTTCACTGATGCTGAATCTTTTGCTGAGGTAATAGATAGCTCGTTCTCAGCCTCTATCGTCTTTCTGACCCAGCATGCAGCCCATAGCATTGTTACTTATGGAAAGGTACATGAACAGGGGAACATCATCCCTGGGTGGTACCAAAATAGGAGCTTTGACTAGCTGCTCTTTGATGGTAAGGAAGGCCTTCTGGCACTCATCATCCCATTTCATGGAGGAGTTCTTCCTTAACAGCTTGAAGATAGGCTCACAGGTTGCTGTGAGTTGAGAGATGAACCTACTAATGAAGTTAATTCTTTCCAAAAATTTCTGTATTTCCTTCTTTGTTTGAGGAATGGGCATTTCCGTAATGGCCTGAATTTTGGTAGGATCCAGCTCAATTCTTTTGTGGCCGACTAGAAATCCTAGCAACTTGCCTGATTTAACGCCAAAGGCGCACTTGGCTAGATTTAACTTCAAGTTGTACTTGTGCAACCTGTTAAAAAGCTTTTTGAGATGGTCTTAAGTGGTCATCCTCCTTCCGGGATTTGACAATGATGTCATCCACGTAGATCTCTATCTCTTTGTGCATTAAGTCATGGAAAAGAGCCATCATAGCTCGTTGATATGTGGCTCCGGCATTGATAAGGCCGAATGACAACCGTCTATAGCAAAAAGGTTCCCCAAGGAGTGATGAAAGCAGTTTTCTCACGATCTTCCTCAGAAACCATGATCTGATGGTACCCCGCAAAGCAATCAGCAAAGAAGTACATGTCGTATTGAGCAGTATTGTCAATGGGAATGTGGATGAATGGCACAGGAAAGCTATCCTTAAGGCAAGCTTTATTCAAATCCCTGTACTCCACGCAAACTCGTACCTTTCCTCCAGGTTTAGGCACGAGCACGATGTTGGATATCCACTCAGGATATGTAGACACCATGATAATACCAGCTTGAAATTGTTTCACAATTTCTTCTTTCACCTTCAAACTCCACTTAGGTTTCAATCGCCTGAGCTTCTACTTGACTGGCTTGAATCCCTCTTTAATGGGAAGGTGATGAAGAACAATGTCAGTGGACAAACCCACCATGTCTTCATGAGATCATGCAAACACATCTTGGAATTGGGTTAGTAGCATAACTATGTCATTCCGTTGGTTTGGGATAAGGTCTGAACCAATCTGGATTAACTTAGGGTTTTCTAAGGTTCCGAGATAAAAGGAAATAGTTTGATCAAGGTTGGGTTTAGGTTTGTCTTTGACCCATTATTGAATTTTTGGAGACACCTCAATGACCTCTTGTGTTTCCATCAAGGCTGAATTCATCTCTACATTAAAGTCACAATCTTTGTGGAGAAGAGGCACCGTATCAGCAAGTACATGCACATCTAAATTCAGGGTCCTGAAACAAAATATGCTTTCACTTAGTATATATGAAGTTGTTTAATCATACAAAGTGTTAGCATGTACTGGCAAAAGGACTGCTAATACTGTACAAAAAAGTAAACAGTTATGATATCTACAGGGCAGAAAGAGTTCCTGTCCGTTTTACCCTTGTCGACCAATGCAAAGAGTGCTGCTCCAATTGGCAAGGATAAAGTCCGGGTGGACTGCATTGATGGAGGGGCTGTCATCGTCCTCCTTTTCCCGAATGATGACCATGACGTCTGGGCAATCATCGTCTGGGGTGTATCTGTTTGTATGTTCATCATGAACAATGATGCCCATGCCCAACATTATCCGGAAGACGTTTTGTTTGATTCTTTATTTCTCTTCCTCCACTCTGGGATCTGGAACAAAGACTTCTTTTGCTTTGAACGGCACTGGTTTGGGAAATAGCATAGCCATCACGCTGGTTGGCACCTTTATAGGAGGTTGTGCGGACTCAAAGGTTGATGGCGAAGATAAATGCCGTATGGTTGAAGCTGAAGGAATCTGCTGATGCTTATGAGGATTCCTTTGACTAGAACTGGCAGAATAGCCTAGTCCAGCTGTCCCAGTTTGCCTGGCTACTTGGATGGGGTATTTGATACCTTGGTGATCTTTACCCAGCCCTTGTCCTGGCTGATGACCCAAGGACATCATTTCCTGAGTAGCCGACATTACTTCTGTAGAGATCTTGGGTACGGGCAATGGCGTTCCAATAGCATGGTATTGAGTATTGCTCACTTCCAAGGCATGAAAACTGACCGGTTCAACATCTGCATTAGTGTTGATGAATGGCATGTCCCCATATTGAGGACACTCTGGTTCAATATTGATCACGACTAGGCTATTGTTAATAATGTATTTCAGTTACTGATGAAGGGTGGAGGGGACTGCCCCAGCCATATGAATCCACGGTCTTCCCAAGAGCAAGTTGTATCCCGAATCTATCTTGAGTACGTGGAAAGACACGCAGAATGTATGAGGACCAATTTCGATTGGCAACTCAATTACTCCGACTGCATTCCGGCGGGATCCATCAAAATCTTTGATGATCGTATGGCTACTTCGGATTCGGTTGAGATTGACGTTCATCTTCAGCAATGTAGCATAAGGACATATATTTAGAGACGAACCTCCATTTACCAAGACTCTAGCTAGCATGTATCCAGAGGACAAGACTGCAATGTGTAATGGCTTGCAATGACCGGTCCTTTCGGGCGGTATGTCATCATCAGTGAAGGATATCACATTATTGTTAAAAATGCGATCAACCAGGTGTTGAAATTTTTTCGTATCCACTGATGTTGGTGAATAGGCTTCTTCCAAAACTTTCAGTAAGATCTTCCGGTGATCCTCGAAAATTAAGACCAAGTCCAAAATTGAGATTTGGTGTGGAGCTTCTCTTAAGCTTACAACCACCTTGGCTTCGTTATGACCCATAGTGCGGATACAATGGTAGACTTCATCACCCGTTGGGGAAGATACAATGGATTCTCCATCGACACTATAGCGGTTGTATACGAGATGGATCCTTCACCTTCTTCATAATTCCACAGAACTGTGTGCAAGTTAACAATAGGATATTGTACTCTGCATGGTAAGTTGATTGGTTCGGGAGCGGCCACTTTCAAAGGATTGTTGCTTCCTCTGAGTTGAATTGTTGGTAAAGTGAGTGGCTTGACAATTCCATCAGTCTCAGTGGAGATAACTGCTACCAATCCCTTCCATTTAGTAGGATAGATGTTCTCACTACCACGTAGCACAGTATCATCGTCTGCTACCTGCAGGACACCGCTATCAATGAGATTCTATATTGTCCAACATTCTTCTGTGCTGTGACCGCGAGAATGGGAGTGATATTGACAGACTCCATCAGAATTGTACCGTCCTGAACGGGGATTGATTAGAGGTAGAAGGAAATTAATCCTTCCTTCATTGATTAGCATCTGAAGGATTTCCTCCATGGGTTGGCCCAGATATGTAAATTCCCATCTGTTGGCAAAATCCTGACGAGCTTTGGCATTCGCTCTCTTTGCCACTTTGTCCTCCATCGTTTCACTTTCTGGAGGTGACGAGGGAATATTCATGACAAGAGGAAGGAGACTAGCATGCTCCTGGCTTACCAACTGACGTGTAACTTGATGCTGGTAGGTCACCAGTTCTGCCAATTGCTCAATTTGTTTGCAAAGAGCTTTTATCTTTTGTTCCATTGCGAACTGGAACTTGGCATAATCTCACTTGTCAACACCGTCTTTGATGGTCTGAGATGACTCGCCACTGAAATCAAAACTCTATCCATTGCTCCAATTGATCATGTTAACCTCTTCCTCTTTGTGTTGAGGAAGAGGGTTGTCTTGAACATGAGGTTGATCCGGTTTAGTGACCACGATCTCCCCGTTGTCTATCAAATCTTGGATCTTGTGTTTCAAGGCCCAACAATCTTGAGTATCATGTTCAGGTGCCCCGGCATGATAAGCACATTTCCCAGCAACATTAAAACCCCTACCATTAGGGTTGGCTGGTGGAAGAAGATGTGTGATTTTCTTCTGCGTGGTCAGAAGAGAGAGAATATTCAGAGTCCCCTAAGGGTGTGAACACTCGAGGGCATTTGACTTCTCCACCTTTTGGTATTAGAGGGTTTGACAATTGTGCTGGAAAGGGAGTGTAATTTCTCCTCTGGATAGGCATGTTCTGATTGCCTTTTTGACCCTGTAGTATCAGGAAAACATCCTCTTCTTTCTTTTTATAGACCCTCCGGAGGTTATTTCCATAATTTTTGGATTAGATGTGCTCAGCAACAGCTTTAAGGGCAGCTAGGTCTTGAATCTTTCCTGACTTCAATCCCATCTCAGCCTTCTCCCCGTGTTTAATCATTTCAAAAAATGGTTTACCGATGCCGGCTAATACTCTTTCATAGAAAGGAGCTTCTTGTATGTCTATGAAGGTCATGACCATTTCTGATTCTGTCATACAAGGAGTTACTTGAGTAGCAAGGCGCCTCCACCTTTGAGCATATTCTCTAAAAGACTCATTGGACTGTTTCTTGACCTTGGTAATATGGTACCGGTCAGGAGCCATTTGAGACTGGAAGTTGTACTGCGCTAGGAAAGCGTGTGACAGCTCTTCCTAGCTATGGATCTTTGCATTTTCTAGTCTGGTATACCACGAACGGGCTATCCCAGTCAGACTCTTTTGGAACAGCTGCATTCTGAGCTTCTCGTCCTCTGCATAAGATCCAAGTTCTCCAATGAAAACTTTCAAATGGGTGTAAGGATCTCCTAACCCGTCATACTTTTCGAAGTCAGGAGTTTTAAACTTTTCTGGATAATGAACACCAGGGAATATACAAAGGTCGGCATATGAAGCACTCCCGTGTGCTCCAATTCCTTTGATAGCGCGAAGGGTTTCTTCCATTTGAAGAACTTTCTTTTTGATGTCACCGGTGTCTGGATCTCTTGTGAGATGTGCGGCATCATGACTTTTGTTGGTTGTATCCAACTACAATTCAGGTATTGTAATGGCTTTATCAAAACCTTGAGTTCCTCCTTATGTGGAGGATTCAGCATGGACGGGTATTTTTGGACCCTGCATAGATTGATGTAGTTCTTTAAGCAGAACATCCAAATATGTAATTTGTTTAGTTAATCCGTCAAATTCCTCGCGAGAAACTGGATTAGACTGGTCACATGAAGACATGATTGGATGTAGGCCTGTGGCCTTTTTGGACTTTGACCGGGTAATATGTCTGAATGCTTCCCTGTGACAAAACCAGCATAGTTTAGTTTTAGGGATGGTGTAAATGTTAACATGCTATGTGATGTGTCCGTTTTAGGAATTTTGTCCTGCAAAACGGATGTTAGCTGTTTGTAATACAAGATAGCATGTCAATTTAAATATGTACATGCACACATTTCTTCATATTTCTCATTACATGGAGATGAATATGGAATGCAAATTACAAGTAATTGACTTTACAAGTAATTTGAAATGAGAAAGCATGAAGAGACTTTTCTCTGCGTTTGGTTTATCAGAGGCTGAGCTATCTTAGGTTACTTTCGTGGCTTTTCGGCATGAAGGTTCCCAAATCATCGCAATTTACTCAACGGGAAGTTATTCCGGTCTTTCAACTTGAGCGAATTTGGGTGGTGCCTTTCCTGAGCCTCGCGGGAATTAGTCTTCTTACTAATCCAGTAATCAAACACCGACAAGATAGCCTCCTGGTGGAGGGACCACACAACATACATTCACATACATCGCGTCTCACCGTATATGACATGTGCGAAGCACTAATATCTCAGGCAGATATAGTGTAAAGCATTAACCACTGTAAAGATATGCATTCGTACACATTCATCATAAATGTAAATGCAACATCCACACACAAGCATATAACAGTTTTGTAAAGCTTATAATAGCGGCTTAAGTCCTCTTACTGGAATCCCCAACAGAGTCGCCACCTGTCGACGTCGGGATTTTTATCTGTCCCTTTTCGTTACCTTTTTTTTGTGTTCTCATTTTATGTGAGATTTGTTTGAAAAAACAAGTGAAAAAGGTCCGACAAGTATAATGTCGACGATTGGACTGTAAGAGTCGCCAGTTGGTTTTTTAACTGGTTGTACCAACACAACCGAGAAAAGGTTTGCACATTGACCCAGTGATGTGACACTGCTAAACGGGTCGATGAAACCGAGATTCATTAGGGTCCGGAGACTTGTTTATGCGGAGAGAATGTGTTAGGCACCCCCCGACATCCGTGTTGCCACGGTGACCGTCACTTTTCAAAAAATTGTTATATCAATGTGTGTGTGTGTGGGTCAATGTGCTTTTATTTGCAAGTAGTGCGAGGCCTCGTTCGCACATATATACACAGGGTTTGAATTTATATAAAAATTTATTTTTTTAATATAAAAATTCATTTTTTAAGCAAGATATGGCAGTGATGTTTCAAAAGAGGTTTTTCAAACCCAGTGCTCAATAGTAATTAAGACTTTTTACACTCCTATTTTATTCAATATTCGGCTTGGTTGATTTTATTTTCCAGATACGAGGCATCTGTAAGAAAATAATGTACAAAGAGGTGCTGAACTCCTCGTGGGTATGAAAACCATCTGAGGAGATCCAAACATCACAGATAAATTTACAAGCTGCTTACAGCTGAAAAGGTTCATCACGGGAACTGAATCTAGATTCAATAGACTGAATCTGTGATCACATGATTCGTAGGCTCACATGATGCCACAATTGATATAAACGCAGGAAGCAGGTATATATATAAAAGCTGTAAATATATATATATACAGACATGATCACCAACCACGAAGCACCTCCATGGGGGATCAAAAATATAAATAAAGCTATAAAAGCAATCTACCGCCACGGATGAAACTCCAGGCAGGACGAAATGTATAGAAAATAGTAAAAACGGTCAACCACCACGAAGTAAACTCCAGGTGGGACGAAATGTACAGAAAGCAGTAAAAATGGTCAACCACCACGAAGTAAACTCCAAGTGGGACGAAATGTAAATATATATATATATATATATATATATATATATATATATATAAGCGATAAATGCACCGGATATAAAATTCAGGCTCATCTGACAAAGTCCAACAACAGTTAATATATATAAGTATATATATATTAAAGCAGTAAACGCTTCGGATGTAAAATTCAGGCTCATCGAACAAAGTCCGACAACAGTTAATATATAAATATACATATATATATATATATATATATATATATATATATATATATATTAAAGCAATAAACGCTCCAGACCGAAGTCTAGGCTCATCGAACAGAGTTCGACACGCAGTTCATATATATAAATGTATATATATAGAAAAGCAAGTAAACACTCCAGACCGAAGTTTAGGCTCAATCGAGGCATAACTCGATAATGTTAGTCCATATATATATAAATATATATATAAATATATATGTATATACAAACTGAAATAAAACCACGGACCGAAATTCGGGCAAACACACGCAACACGACTCTCAACGTGAAGAACGGTGTGTGCACAGATGAAGAGAAAGGCTTTAAAGTGTGTGAGAAGGCTTACAGTGGGTTGCCAAAGAAGTCTTCTATATTTTTAAAGTAGATAAACACTAGCTTCTACAGGTACAAAAATAGCTATATGTGAGCTCACAAGTGTTTAAAATGAGAAAGCACTCAGTATAGGGTGAGTACAGAGCAAACTGGGCAGGGCTTCCTCGCCTTCTCCTCCTTTAAAATGGCAACCCCAAGCCCTCTATTTATAGAGGGTGGACCTGCGGCTGGGCCGCAGGTGTACCAGAGGCTTCCCGGGGTGCCCCGGGCTTTGTGGGTCCTGCCGTCTCGAAATACGTGCACGCATGCAACGTGATGTCCGCTCAAACTTTTAGAATTATAATTCGGGCATCCGACCGAGGTATATAGGACCTATTTCGGTCTGCCGTTGTCGAGAGTTACACAATGACATGTGATTAGAGGTTGTACGAAGTCATGAAGATGGGACAATGCCCTCCGGTCTTCAGCTTCAAATTCTATCCGTTATCCTGTGCAATAGTCACTCGAGATTGGTTTTCCTTGGCTTTTGTGGGACATTGTGTATGTATCAAAGCGTTGAGACGGTACAGTGTGGCGTCATGGTGGCGAGATGACGACTTTGCCCCACACCGGGGTTATCGCCGGTTGGGCTGATAAAGTAGACGTTGCTCAGAGTTATCGCTGAGATTGGACTGCTGCAAGTGTTGAAGGTCCTCAGTGTCATCTCTGAGGTGTGCCTGTCCTCCCAGTGTTATCTCCGGGTTGGTACTGAGAATCTCGTTGTGAGCGCCGAGATTGAAGCTGATTACATTTGAAACAAGCATTTCCGGGGTTATCGCCGAAACTGCATTCTTTGGGGTTATAGCCAAGGTTGGTAGCTACTCCCATGGTTGGGACTGAGACTGGAACATCTCGGGATTATCTCCGGGATGAATCAGTCTTCTCCGGTGTGTTTTCCGGTATTAGGACTATAGGCCTCGGTGTCATCGCTGAGTTTGGAACTATTACTCCCGGTGTGTTTTCCGGGGTTGAGGCTGTTACTTCCAGTGTGTGTTCTGGGGTTAAAACTGAGCTTCCGTATAAGACCCAAACTTTTATAAATAAAGATGAATTTTCTATAAATATCATTTTTGAATATTATGCAGTGAAATTGATATAATGTTATAGTTGTGGGTAATATTTATAAATTTTGTAAAGTACGCAAGTTGCTATATAATATTCGATTGGTCAGGGAATATTCGTTTTAACAGGGAATATTCGTACGACGACACAATCATTGGTGGACCCCACAACTGAATTATTGTCGGATTGAGAAAACGACAAAATACTTTATGAAAATAACGGTGGAAGTTTAATCATTAATACTGTTGAACTACTCGGTAGTAAAAGTACAGTAATACGCATGGTTGCATAGTAGTACACGGTATTAATTATTGATGCTTACGTGATAAGTTACTCAGTTTTGTTTTATTGGTATTATTAATGTAATAAAACAGAAAAGCTTTTTATATAAAACAGAATACTTTTATAAAGTTATTCGTTTTATTAGGCTAATAGTAAAATTTTTTTATATAAAACAGAATACTTTTATAAAGTTATCTGTTTTATTAGGCAATAATTAGAATATATTATATTTTATTATGTATAGTGTTTGCATAGTGTCTGCATAGTATTTGCATAGTAAAATTTTTTATAAAATTATTCGTTTTATTAGATTATAAATAGAATATATTATATTTTATTTAAAAGATTTTGCTTTAAATATGGACCGTCAGATTAAAGTAAATCAATCTGGACCGTTCATGAATTAGTTACTATGCAGTCCATTCTTCTATAAATAGAAGCTCATTCCTTCATTATTTCTTACGAATTCACTGAAACTCTAGAGAGAGAAGTTATAGAGAGAAATAAAAAAAGTATTCTGTTACTGCACTAGTCATATATCCAATATTCTTCTTCTTAAGGTAAGGGGTATTATTTCTTTTGTATTCATGAAGAGAACTTCTATTATTCCATTATTTATTATTCTGTTGGAATAACCTGTATACGCGGGCTACCCTATACTTGGTGAAATTCTTCTGTTATTCTATTCTTTATTATTCTGTTAGAACATCCTGTCTGTGCATTTACGCCGGACCTGGTTCTATTATTTATTATTCTGTCGGAATATCCTGTCTATGCGTTTATGCCGGACCTGGTTCCATTATCTATTATTCTGTTTGAATATCCTATCTGTGCGTTTACGCCGGACCTGGTTCTATTATTTATTATTCTGTCGGAATATCCTGTCAGTGCGTTTACGCATGACCTGGTTCCGTTATTTATTATTCTGTTGGAATAACCTGTCTGTGCGGTCCATCGCATGCCTGGTGATTTTTTTTGTTATTCCATTCTTTATTATACTCAATTGGTTAAAATTTTGGCTTTTATACTCCATGAAATTAGTGGAATATCCTTGATATTTGCGCTTCATCCAGTATATTTTCATGAAAATATTCTTCTGAGCATTCTTGAATTTTACTGCACAAAGCAATATCATGTTGACAATTTGGACGTTATTGGTTCTTGGATTAATTAATTCTTGAACTTGTTTTATTGAATTCTTATATCATTGTCATCATCCTCATGTTTATATTTTGTTGAAAGTCATCTATAGCATGTAGTGCATAGATGGACTTGGTATGATTATAACCAGGAATTATTCGGTGTAATCATGACCGTAATGTTACAAATGATGTGGTAAAAGTCCTCATTGGCCCGTAGTGCATTGATGGACAGTTGTTGGCATGATCATGACCATTGATGAATACACGAATATCCTTGGCTGTGATGCATGGATAATTTGTGGTTGTAATACTAATGAATATCCTTGGCCGTAGTGCAGGGATGATATGGATTATTTATTAAGCTGAGTCTCAGCGATAAAAGTGATGAAAAACCTTTTAAATCATAAAAGATAGTAGATTTTATTCTCTACTTGACTCTTTTAATGGATTGCTTGTTCCGCTGCAGTTAAACTTGATGTTTGTTATATTTTATCAGTTTAACACTGTTGAAGGCTAACGATAATTTATTCTGCATTATCTTAGTCATAATATTTCTTACTGGGCTAGTTGAGCTCACCCTTTTGCTTTCATTATTCTCTTCAGGAAATGAGAACGTAGCGGGGACTAGTCGGGGAACGGAGTGACGATTAAGAGGATAGCATTAGCAGTCCTCACTATTCTATGAAATGGTGTGAAAATAAATGTATTGAGAACTTATTTTGAGTTTGAATCCTGTTTAGAAGAAAGTGTTGTATTTAAACTCACAGCTTATGTTTTGTCGTATTTTACACGACAATTGTATAATTAAGTTTCATTTGTATTTTATACCATGTAGTTGACGACTCAGAATAGGTGATGTATACCTATTTTGGGGGCGTCACAATCCGGTAGTATCCGAACTGGATGTGAACTGTCTTCCAAGGTTATCTCTGAAAGACGAATCTGCCTTCCTGCAATGTAAGTAACAGGTGTGCAAAAAATTTTGAGTGTCTACACAAGGATCAGAAAAGGGTAGAAGGCACACCGCCTAGAACCCTACACCGAGAAGGTCAGGCAGACAGGACATCTACTCTGGTTAAGATGGCACAGGAGACTGACGAAGCTTTGAAAGTGCTTCTACAACAAAGAGAAGAGATTGCCAAACAGATTGTTCTTATGGCCGAAATGGAAGATGAGGCATCTAGTTATACTCAGCCCAAAGAACGTGGTAGGTCTCCAAGCAGATGAGCAAGGCGAGATGAAAAGCTCATGCAGTCTGAAAACAGGTCTCGGAGTCATTCTCGAGACCGAAGAAGAGCAAGGGGTCATACTCCCGAAGATCTGAAGAGGGCACCTCGCCCTGTGGATTCTCGGAGTAATGACAAGAGCCGGCGAAGAAGCAGATCGAGAAGGCGTACGCCCGAAAGTTCTAAGAAGGCACTTCTCCTTAAGTATTCTCGGCATAGTGAGAAGGGTAGATGTCGAAGCAGATCCAGAAGTAGTACTCTCGAGAATCCGAAGAGGGCACACCGCCCTATGGATACTCGCCACAGCAGGAGTCATAGTCGAAGCCTCTCTATAGCAGCTAGCTCGGATGGAAGGGGCCAGTAGTATGCTCAGAAGAAGAGAAATTCTCCGAAGAAAGAAGTCTCTTCGTAGCCAGAAGGAGTAGAACTCTTAGCCAAAGAGGTGAAGGAGCTTCGGAGGTAACTGGCTGAAGTTCAGCAGGTAAAGGGAAGCTCAAGTAAAAAGCATCCCCTTTCTCTTTGGAAATTCTTCGGGAAAAGGCGGATCCTAATAAAAAGCTTCCTTATATGGAGAGTTACGATGGTTTAGGAGATCCGTATGACCACAGTCAGACGTTTGATATGCTGATGGACTATTATGATTATTCAGATGCGGCCAAGTGTCAATTGTTTGTGACGATATTGAGAAAAGATGCAAGGCAGTGGATGTGAACTTTGGCTTCGGACTCAATTTCGTCTTAGGCTGACTTGTGTGACAAGTTCCATGCTCGGTTTGGGAGTAACAAAAGGAGAAGGAAGCCCACAGGGTTATTGGCGCAGATCAGACAGTATCCAAATGAGACTCTGGGCCAATATGTGAAGAGATTTAGAGAAGTAGTATGTCAGATGACAGACCTCAATGATCTTCAGGCTGTAGGTTTATTTCAAAATGGGTTGAATTTAGTGAAGTCTAAAAAACTGGTGAAAAAGTTGATGTTTAGTCATCCGAAGAGCCTAGCCGAAGCATTTAAGAAGGCGGAAGGATACATCGTGGTAGAAGAAGCCATGAGCAACTTAAAGCATGGCTCTTTAGAGAAGGCAAAAGAAAAAGATAAAGACAAATCTAATGGTAATCAGAAGAAGAGTGGTGGCAATAATGATAGATTTGATGGGAATCAGAAGAAATACAACAATACTTGGGAGTCGAAAGGAAGTCGACCATATTTTCCCAGTCAGAAAGTGAATAAGGTGTTTACTCAACTTAATACGGATCGGGCTACCATTCTGGAGCAGATAAAAGACCAGCCCTACTTTAAGCAGCCTCGTGATAATCTTAGACCAGGGTCGGGAAATCCTCACAAATATTGTGATTACCATCCGGCAGCTGGCCATGATACGAACTCTTGTTGGAATTTGAGGGAGTTCATCGAAAGAAAAGTCCAAAGTGGTGCTTTGGTTCAATATGTGGCAGGACGAGAGCCTCCGAGGGAGCAGCAGAGGAATAATAGAGCTGTTCAGGCTGCTCATCCTGCACAACTAGCTCCGAATCAACCAGCAAGGCATGTGGTGGATGAAATTACTGAAGGAAACATGGGAAAAGTTGCTGGGAAGAAACGAAGGGGATATCTGGATTCGGTGATAACAGTGGCAGGTGTTCCCCCGAAGACAGAAAGAGCATACCCAGGTTCGGTAATTTCTTTCACTGATGACGATTTCCCTTCTGAACCCATCGAACCCCATGAAGGAGCTCTAGTGCTTACTGCACAAATGGGTTCGGTGGGTATGAAGAGGATGATGATAGACAATGTGTCTTCGGTAGATATCATGTACGCACATGCTTATCAGAGGATGCATCTAGATGGAAGGAAGATGGAAATTGGGCATGAGGCTCCCCTGTATGGGTTCAGCAACAATCCAGTCAAAGTGGCGGGGACTATCGAGCTGCCAGTCATCTTCGGGACGGCTCCACAACAAGTTGAAATTATGTGTAAGTTTTACGTAGTGCATGTGGACTCGGCCTACAACGCCATTTTGGGTAGACCCACTTTGACAGCTCTTCAGGTAGTGACATCAATTCCTCATTTCACGAATAAGTTTCCGACGCCACATAGAGTTGAGGAAGTTGTTGGAGATTTAGATTTGGCAAGGAAGTGTTATCGGAACGCTTTGATTACTTCGAGTGTAGGGGTTAGGAAACAGAAGCAAACCATGACTATCGAGATCGAACCATTTATAGAAAGCAATACGGAGCCATTGGTTATGCCAGCTGGCATAAGCAGTACGGAGCCATTGATTTGGAAGAGACCGAAGAGATGACCCCTTCCAAATCTCTAGGCCCAGATGGGTTTTCTCGGGTTTTTTTCCCAGCATTTTTGGCCAGAAATTGGTAACGATATTACAGTTACTGTACTTAATTTTCTCAAATGTGGTGGTTCAGTAGAAGAGTTTAACAAGACCTTTATTTGCCTGATTCCCAAAGTTAAAGATGCCAATCATGTTAAATGCTTCCGGCCGGTTAGCTTATGTAACACATTGTATAAATTGCTGCTAAGGTTCTGGTTGACAGGCTCAAGACTGTCTTGCCGTAGTGATTTCAATCAATCAGAGTGCTTTTGTCTCGGAGAGGTTAGTTACGGATAATGTTATTGTTAATTTTGAGATACTTCACTCAATCAGAAACAAACGTGCTTGGCAACATGGATGGTTTGCACTTAAGCTTGATATGAGTAAAGCCTATGATCGGGTGGAGTGGGATTTTTTACAGATTGTGCTACGAAAGTTTGGTTTTCCGGCAACATTTATTTCTCATTATGAAATGTGTCTCAACTGTGTCCTATTCGGTTTTGCTGAATGGAACGGTTCTTCCTGAATTCCAACCGAAAAGAGGACTTAGGCAAGGGTGCCCTTTATCGCCGTATCTTTTTGTGTTGTGCTCAGAAGTTTTTTCTTTTCTACTATGTCATGCTGCTGCAGATGGAGTGTTATCTGGTGTGTCTATTGCTAGGAATGCTCCGTCTATATCCCATTTATTTTTTGCTGATGAGATAGCCTCCTACTTGGTTCGGCGTCGGTATTGGAATGTGAAGGTCTTGCTACAGCCATTGAAATTTATAGTGGTGCATCAGGACAAAGGATTGATAAGTCAAATATATGTTTCAGTAGGCGCGAATCGTACTTATTTTTGCCCAAGGCCGGGAGTGGTGGAGGTCCAGGAGTTAAAGATCGGTTGTGGCAACGTTTACATTCTTGGGATTCTCTGTTGTTGTCCAAAGCAGGAAAGGAGGTTCTAATTAAAGCTGTTGCTCAGGCCATCCCAACGTACTTTAAAATCCCTCTTAGTTTTATAGGGGAGATGAATGCTGTGATCAGTAGATTCTGGTGGGGGAAAGTTGGTGGTTGTAAAGGGATTCACTGGGCCAAATGGTTGGATATGTGCACATCGAAATTACAAGGTGGAATGGGTTTTAAGGATTTTGAATGTTTCAATGAGGGAAACAATGCTGGTGAATTCTGAAGGAGCCTAATTCTTTGGTGGCTCAAATTCTTAAGGCAAAATATTTTCCTTCCTGTTCTTTCTTAGGAGCCCTGAGGTGGTTTGGTAAAAAAAAAAGGAACCTGATAAATTCATAATAGAAAAAGGAACATGATAAATTCACAATAGAAAAATGATATTTTCACATGAAAACTGTCGCTATAGATTTTATAGCGACGATTTTCATGTATAGTGTCACTTTTCATGTGAAAATATGTAAAAATATCAATTTCCAAAAAAAATAATCCCAGTGCTTCTAAATCGGTAAGAGAAAAAATCAAGTTCAAAACATTAAACACTGCCGCTTAATGAAATTTTAAATCTATGGACAAAAATACTTTCTTCATTTCAAAGTTCAAGACTATTATTGATTTTTGAAAAGTTAATTTGAGATATTTTTAAAATTAAAATTGAGATGATTAAAAATTATAAAATAATAATTTCTTGCAATAAATATTATTCTTTCGATATTTTTCAGTATTCATTGTTGTATAAACTAAAATCAAAGAAATTTATATCAATTATGAGCTTGAAAATATTTTAAATCGACTTTATGAAATCAATAATGAAGTAAAAAAAAAAAAATTAAACAGTTCGAGAGTTAAAATGGTAAAATAGTGTTATTAAGATGATTTATACTTTTTAATTATCAAACATCTTTTTAAGTTCAAATATTATTTCATTCAGATAATCTAATTTACTAAAATATATTAACTATTCAGATCTTAATTATTAAATTTTATCATAGTTATTACACTTAAGAAATGCCATGATGAATTGATGATGTCAGATTAGTGTAATGAATTTTCTTGTTGAATTTATTTAGAACATATAATTAGTTTTAAATTTATATATTACTAATAAAAATTATCTAATTTTAGTTTTTTATTATCTGAATTTCACGTGGCTTTTTTTAATAAATTTTAGAATAAATTTAATTCCTTGCAAAATTTTAATTAATGTAGGTTTACTTTTCGTACGTGTAATTAGTTAAAAAAAATTTCCATTAGTTAATCAATTTTTTTCTAAAGTAAATTGTATTTTCCATCATACCATGCCACGTTGACATATCACATATGCGACTTAAATACATTCTTCCTCTCATATGCTCCATCCGTTTCTTAATATAAACCGTTTTAAAGAATTATTTTTGTTCCTTAATGTCGTTTTAGAGAATTATTTTTGTTGCTTAATATAAGTCGTTTGAGAATTTTAAGCAAGTATTAATTGTTTAGTTTTCAATATTGCCCCAAGTATTAAATATAACTTTAGTTCTCCCACTATTTTTTACCCAATAAATAACACTCTTTTTTCAATACAAGAGCAATATAGATAATTGATATTATATTTAATGTTATACAATCATTTCCTTAATATTTGTACACAAACTCTAAAATAACTTATATTAAGGAACGGAGGGAGTATAAGTCGTTTGAGAATTTCAAGTAAACATTAATTGCTTAGTTTCTAATATTACCCCAAATAATAAATATAACTTTGGTTCTTTTACTATTTTTTGCCCAATAAATAACACTCTTTCTAATATAAGTGCAACATAGATAATTAATATTATATTTAATGATATATAATCATTTTTTTAATACTTGTACACAACTTTAAAACGACTTATATTAAGAAACGGAGGGAGTAATATTCATTCGGTTAAAAGTCAAATAAAGTAACGAATTCAGTAATGCAAATATAAATTGAGGATCATTGAATGGGCAGAAAATGATTTAACCCAATCATTGTCCATTCATTATAATATGAATTTTATAGTTAATCAAAGAAACATCTTTGAACTGTGAACTACACTACTTTAATATACAAATAAAAACAGTACATCCTTCAGTTTCTTCATCCACAGAATTAAAGAAAGTCTCCTGCATAAATTTTGTCTTCTGTTCCTCAAAATCTTTTCAACAAGCTTCAATACCGGAGTTGTGTTATCCTTGTTAGGTACCAAACATGTATGCCCTAAAGCATGGCTGTCCGAGGCATATACATGTAACCGCGGCTTGACCAGTACAAAGCATAAGAGCTAAAAATGGTCATCTGACAGCCTCCGGTGCAGAGTTACAATACGACGTGTGCAAGCAGACTAATTTAGTGCACGTCAGGCACACGCTCGCAAAACCGATGCCAGTTAGAAGTCCTAAACTGCTCTTTCGTGTATCCAACCTCACGGCCCTTTTGAACATGCTCGCAAAGCATGGGAACAATCCCCCGCAAGCAAAGACCATTAAATGATCCAGACCACTATAGTTGTCGAGCCCTGCAAGTATTGCTCCAATGGCGGATAATGGGCCCACGAACCCAATTAAAGCTGCGGCTGCAAGGGACCCGTACCAACTGTCAGTTGCCCCATATATGCAGCTAGCCACAGCAGCTCCCCGAGGGAGTCCATGGAGAGAAACAGGAAGGACCATGTGTCGACCGAGCCCATAGGCTTTAGGTGCAGCAACGCCTAATGCAAGCCCCTCGGCCATAGCATGGAGAGCAATTGCTAAACAGGACAAAAATGCCTGAAGGGTGAGCGCACTCAGTGAAAATCCCGTAACGGCAGACAAAGTATTTGCTGATGTTCTTTTGCGATTAGTGAGCTTTAATACACTGGAAGATGAAATATGGACAAATGCAGATCCCAGGGCAAGAAGGAACACAAGGGAAAAAAACCCCATCTTTGATGATAGAAGTAACTGCAATGGTCGCCAGGCACCAAGGACAAAGGCAATGCCAGAAGCTACACCAGTGAGAAGAGCATGCTGAAGACGAAAAGTAAGAGCAAATGCGACGAGAAGATTGCCACCGAGCAATGGACCAAGACCAAAAAGTAGTGAAACGAGGAAAGCAGAAGTATCCTCTGAACTGCAATGTTAAGCACTCGTAATTTAGTCACATATATATATAATGCATAAATGTGTTTTTAGCACATCGCAACAAGCACAAAAAACTGTGACATTCTTTTGAGGACAGAGGTGGTAGTTGTTTGCGTTATTCTTCTATTTAGTCCTCGTGTTATTCAAAATTCAAGTATATTTTTCTTATTATGAATGGTTTTACTCTACATAAAAAGCATTTTATTGACAACTTGAGTAAGTGAATAGAAAATCAAAAATAGATAAAAGAATAAATTTACAAGAAATAAGAGAAGAGACAAGAATTAGAACAACTAAACCTTCTCCAAATGACAAAAAGGGAAAAGTACAACATCGCTGTGAAGTTAGGCAACTCTAATGTATGAATCCCCAAATGCATCCATGGACGGTAGAGACTCATAGAGGATGGAAATAAATACCATCTTTCAACAAAGGAAAAGTCAAAGGACAACCACTAAAAATACGACCATTTCTCTCTGTCCAGATGTCTCCAGGATGGCAAAACAACCACAGCACTAAATAATCTATCCATCTTCACCACCACCAAAAGCATGACAATGAACCAACAAAAGCATGACACTTACATCTGTAAGCAAATGCCCCTCCTATCCAAAAGAGAAAAATTAATAGTATTTTTCAGTATATTTTCTTTCTTTTGATAATGAGACTCCTATCAAATTTTCTCCTATTTTTCTTTTCTTTATTATGTTCTTACTTCTTATGCTCATAAATTTATGTCGTCAGATTTGAAAACCATTTTTCTCTAACCATTATACATATTCTAATGTTACATATTTATACAGCTTAATCATTCTCTTTTACAAATCACAACCCCAGCTGCCTCAGACCCTACCTATAAACTCAATATTAATGTTTCTGGTTACAGTTCAATACTCAGAACAGTAACTGCCCAGCTCAGTTAAACCCAGAGAACCGTAATTTGGTCCTAAAATTCTAAAACAAACACCTTATCCAATTCCACTAGGTAGGACCCCAAGTTTAAACCCTCAGCACACATTCTTTGTTGGTAGGACAGCTTAAAATTCCTTTTTGTATGTCCTATGATAGACACATAATTTACACATTTTATTATCCCTAATTTTGTCCTTTTAATTATGTTAGTTTATTAAATTAATATGTTTTATTCATGATAATATTTTCTATCTCGTCTATTATTTATGCTTTTATGCTTAATTGATTTCTTCTTCATGTTTCGTTATTGAAATACATTCGTTTTATAGTTCTTATGTGATTTTAAATTAATTAAGAGGTTTTGATAGATTATTGTTAAGATATGAGTTTTTCATCATCTATATTTGCTCGAAGAAATTTTAATGGGTTATAGTTAATCCTTAAATTTTCATAGTCTATGCTTGCTCACGTTAATTGTAAAATTACTAAATTAAAGGAAAGGGAGATCAACACCAAAATTAAGTTATAAAATTAGAAGAGATTGGATTATTTATTATGTTTACTGTTTAATGGATTCGGATTCCTAGATTGTTCCATTATTATTAGTTTTCATATTTTAATTAGTTTAATTGTAATTAATCGATTCTAAATCTTTATTTCTAATTCACCTAAAATAGATATTAAGGATACATTAAAATTAATCTAGTCTCTGTGGGTTCGACATGCACTTGTTAGTTCTTCAATTTGACATTGTGCACTTGCAGTTACATATTTTTATCACATCAAGTTTTTGGCGCCGTTACCGAGAACTAGAATTAATTTTTTAGTCCTTAATTTTTATTTCTTTGAATTAGTTTTTTTTAGTTCTAATATTATTTTTATTTTTTAAATTTTATTTTACAAGATTATCGAAGCGGATCAACGGTGCAAAAAGACAAGATTATTGTTGCGCTTTTTCTGGTATTTTGCATCTTTAACTAATAAAAAAATAGGTTAGTTTTTTTTTTATTGTTAGTTAGAAAATTAATTGTCGCATTTATGCATTCACTCACTTAGGCACATCCTGTTTGGGTTTTTATTTTATTTATTTTTTCTCAAATATAAACTGTGGTGATTGTTGGAGGATTGATACGTCAAATTTCTCTTTCTTTTGTAATTCACATAGTTTTAGAACATTTTATTTGTTTACATTTTTTTTATTTTATTTGTGCGTTTTTATCTTTAATCTAACATTACTGGCACAACCTGTATCAAGATAAGGTGAGAATTTCATCACCCTTCCTTGGCCCACAAACCACGAACTTGCATATTGCATAACCTTAATAAAATCGAGCAGACGTTGGCCCATAAGAATTTTGAGCTCAATTAGGACAAGGGACTCCAAGAGAAGGCTAAATTTTAAATTAATTAAATTATTGATGTCTAGGCAAGTAGTTCAAAAGGCAAACGTCTAAGGAACGTATGATTATTCAATTAGTCACCGTACCCACACAAAGTCTCCCTTCATTCTTACACTTACCTGGCTAGTGGTGTGATTAATTTCAAATTTTGTGGACCTTAAGGTGTAACTTGAAACAGTTAGGAGCTGTCTAAAATTTATTTAGGTTAACCGTAGAATTAGGATTTTTATTTTATTTTATTTATATATATATATATATATTAATTTTTTTTTCTGTGCGACTTTCATGGTTAGTTGTTTATTTGTTTTGTGATTTATGGAAAGATGGACTTTTATTATAGTTAGAATATGTGTTACTCAGATTCGCCATTGTTGGTGGAGTACCCGTGTCGACACGACACGGGTACGGGTACGGGTACGGGTGCGGGATTCGGTCACATAAATCTGGATACGGCTGTTTGGGAAGAAGAGACGCAAGAGAGGAAGAAGAGACGCGAGAGAGGAGGAAGAAGAGCCGTGAGGAAGAAGTCTGTCGAGAAAAAGAAGAGAGTGAGATTAGATTGTAAATTTAAAATATCCAGAAAAAATTACAATTAAATACCCCATAGTTTTTAAAAAAATTTAATTTAGTCCCTCGAGTTTTTTGAAAGTTCAAAATAGCCTCTAAAAAATTACATATCAATCCCTGTAGTTTTGTTTTTTTTTTCATTTCTGCCCGTTTCTTTATATTTTTGCACTTCAGTCCCTAGAGCAAAAAAACTTGATGATATAATTTAAAACATTATTGTTAAAAAATCATAACATAACGTATCCCCGCACCCGTGTCCAAATTCGGATCCATATTCGCGTATTCTCTATTTTTTGATTTCACGTGTCCGACACCTAGATTCGTACCCGCACCCGACACCTGTACACGAGTCCGAGTAATACAGATTGGAATAATAATAATAATTTTACTTGGAAACAACCCTATTAAATTTTTAATGCACACCAAGTAAATCAATTTTTTCCAACTTATGAAAACTCTTATACTTATTCATTTTTATATCCATATCCATATTCAAACAAGAATTTTCAAATGAAGAAGAGGAAAGACCAAGTACCTTAGAGAAAACTATAGAAGTTTTAATGGAAACTCAATTTAACATGAATCAAGCTATATCTCGTCTAGAAATTCAAATGAGTCGATTAGCAACCATAATAAATCAACAAGAGGTGGGTGAATTTTCTATCGACTCTGAGGTTAATTCTGAAAATCATGACTGTGGAAACGATGAGAAAAATAAAAAATTTATATTCAATTCTATACAATTTGAGTCTAGCCAATTTGAAGAGTCTAAAAATTATGAGTCTATGCCTAAAATTGATCATGTCACATTTAATGAGTCAATTGAAAAAGTCCATATAAGCCTAAAGCTCCATATCTTGAAAGACTTATTCCTAGAACTAGCCTATTAAAGTAAACATGATCCAAGTTGTCCATGACCCAAGAAATATTTGAAAACAGACTCGTGATTAAAAAAGATCCAACTGATTTTTTCTTACTCCCTCCGTCCCAGGATAAAAATCCTGGTGGACTTTTCACGCATATTAAGAAAAGGAATGAAATGACAAAATTGCCCATAATAATATTTCATTAATCATTTCCAATGTAGGTGAGAGAGTGACTTTCTAACTTTCCAATTCAAAATATACTTATTAAATATGGAGAGAGAATTAGAATAAGAAAAGTATGAGATATTTAATGCTAAGGGTATAATAGAAAAAATTGTGTAAAAGTTTGGTTATTAAAGGAAAGTGGACATTTAACATGAGACTACCCAAAATAGTAATAAGGACTCATCCTGGGACGGAGAGAGTAAATCATTTTGACCAAAATTGGAATGAATCTGAATATTTAGATAAGGTCAATGAGATGTTGAGATCCACTACAAATAAGTTAACTAAACTAGAACATGTATTTGAACCAATTCTTCCATCTTTTGAACATGTTGATGAAAGTTTTCTTGAGTTAGACTTTAAATATAATTGTGATGAAAATTCTGACTATTTTCAATTTCCTAAACCTCTTGAAAATCATGAAAAGTTCACTCACTTACCCATTTGTATCATTCATTTATAGTCACATACTTTTTAGGATATATAAAATTCGTACGTATGTACATTGTTTTCTTTCTCACCACATTTGTATTATTGTTGTATTAGATTTTTTTTATTTTAGGAAAATATAGTAAAAAAAGACAAATATAAAAAATTAAAAAAATTTATTCGACTTTTTATGAATTGGATTAATTCTAATAAGTGTCTATGAAGTTGAAACTTATGAGTAAGATTAAAAGATTTAGAACTCTTGAACCTTTGATTAGATACGAAATCTTAGTTTGAAACACCATCTAGAATAAAATTAATTTCATAAATTTCATAAGCATTTTTGCACTTCACGTTTTCACTAATTCTTAGTTGTGGGATATAAACTATGATTCGGGCAATTTTAAGAAAAAAAGTTGAAAAAAAAGTTTTAAAAATTTGAAAAAGAATAAATAACTGCTTCAACTGCATGGTATTTGGCCCCAACGGTATGACTCGCCATGGTATTCATGAGGTCGAGGGTTCGATCCTTGGTGGCAGCAAGGAGGGTGTGTGTCAATGTACCAAAAAAATGACTGCTTCAATGTTCATTAAACGAAATAACTGAGTATCCAAGCCTCAGGAAGCATCGATATTCACGCTGAAAAGTGTGATGGATATAAGCAATTTAACTAGTCTAATTATGTGTCATTTGTTACTCGAGTTAGTAAGCCCTTATAGGTGTCTCTACACCTACTTCCCTAAAGTCAACTGGTTTGGGAGTAATTGGTTCAACAATTGCTACATGGGTAATTCAGAAAAGCCTAAGAAAAAAAGACGCAAGTCAAGAAGGAAAAAAAAAAAGAAAAAATAGAAAGTGAAAAGGAAAAATAAGTTTGCTTAATTTTCATGATAAACATTCCTACTAAGAGTTACATCATATACATATGCATGCATCACATGAAATTAATTTTATGAAAGATGGTGTCTAAAATGAAGATCGAGTATAGTTGATATGGTGATAGTGTAATTTTGAATTTAATCTTGCTTATGTATAATGCCCATGTATACTTAGAAGTTTTTTTTCTATTTCATAATTTGTTAAACTCAAAAATATTTTATTTTGAATTTTGAATTTTGTAGGTATATTCACTACAAACCCTCATGAGACACAACTCGTCCACTTGGGGTAACCTTGGGTTTTAAAGGCTTGTTACACATGCTAAGTGCAATCGTGTTTCCTACGAAAATGTGGTAGTTCTAATTTTCTTTTCTTTTCTTCTACTCGAGATCGAGCAAAAAACTGAGTATGGGAGTATTTGATACACACATAATTTACATATTTTACTATCCTTAATTTTGTCCTTTTAATTATGTTATTTTATTAAATTAATATGTTTTATTTTATTTTGTAGGATTTATTATTTTGTTGCAATAAAGTCAAAATTTTGGTAATCAATCAGTATTTAATGCTCCTATGCATGGAAGAAAAGATGCAAGAAGAATCCTACAACGAGAAGGAAGAATGTGGAACAATATTGGATTAATCTTGTTTATCTTGGTAAATAAGTTAAAATAATTGTTCCAGCTTTTAAAGATAAAAAAGGACTCTTGGGAGATTACCATGTAGAGATTGAAGTCAAGAAGGAAAGAAAAGGATAAAAGGGAAAATTCAATGTATTAGTATTAAGTAACAATTCATTTGTGCCTATAAATAGATATCATGTTTTAGAGAGAAGGGAGAGAAATTAGAATTTTATTATTTATTTTTATCTTCTTCATTTTAGTTAATTTATTTGTTTTCATGTCGAGTTAATTTCTTTAATCTAGGATGAAGATAAAATTAAATAATTATTCATGATAATATTTTCTCTTCTATTATTTATGTTCTTATGTTTAATTGATTTCTTCTTCATGTTTAGTTATTGAAATACTTTCGTTTTATACTTCTTATGTGATTTTAAATTAATTAAGAGGTTTTGATAGATTATTGTTAAGATATAAATTTTTCATAATTCATGCTTGCTCGAAGAAGTTTTGATGGGTTATAGTTAATCCTTAAATTTTCATACTTCATATTTACCCACGTTAATTGTAAAATTACTAAATCAAAGGGAAGGGAGATCAACATCAAAATTCAGTTATAAAAATAGAAGAGATTGGATTATTTATTATGTTTATTGTTTAATGGATTCGGATTCCTAGATTATTCCATTATTATTAGTTTTCGTATTCTAATTAGTTTAATTGTAATTAATCCATTCTAAATCTTTATTTCTAATTCGCCTAAAATAGATATTTAAGAATACATTAAAATTAATCTGGTCTATGTAGGTTCGACATATTCTTCTCAGTTCTTCAATTTTTCACTGTAAACTTACAGTTACATATTTTTGGTCACTTAATCAAGTTGGAGCAATGTAGAAAAATGTCACTTACTTGTAGTTGCTAAAATTTTGGAACACAGCACCAAGAGCCTCCATAAAGGCTACTGACAAGTAGCTGCTGATGCAACATGACTCGGAGAGGACTCCTATAGCATCCAAAAGAATAAGAGAATAGTTCTGAAACTCGTAAACGTCAAAAAGCAAAAAAATAATTGCCAAACACTGACAATTTGAACATTTATTCAGGTTCCAATTTAAATAGTCAAATCAGACTATAAGCATAACTGAATAAGAGCCTCAATAACTGACGAGCATAGTTTCTTCTTCCTTCTCTCTCCTTAATTTATATTGGGCCAAAGAGGGGTCTACAGGTGTGAGAGCACTAAATTACTTTCAGTCTTGATAATATGAACATTTAAAAATTATGCAAAGAATATCCCTGTCAAATATTGATACCAATAAATTAAATCTATATAACTTATGGCTAACCTTCAATGACGGTTAGTATATATACCATATCATGACTGTGGACAGAACTCAATATTCAAGTGAACGGTAGCGGAAACACAGGTTATGAAAGGAACAACTCCAAATTCCTTCAATATATGCGATAATAGATTGACAGATATCTAAGTCGAAGGTCTTTGAAAGATCACAAGAGTTTAGCTTGGTGTCTAAGGTTGTGTTTGATAAAATTTAATGTTAAGATCTGAACAATTTAAACATCTGAATAATGTAGAGCATCTGAATAGAATTGCATCTCAATGAACAAATGATGTTTGATAATTAATTTTTTCAAAATGTCTGAATAATAGTATTTTACCATTTTAACCCTATGAACAGTTACTCAAACTAGTCCAAAATGCAGCCATTAAACCAAATCAAATCAAAACCTTAACGTCACTATCCATGGCCACCAAAACTAACATAAATATATGGGTTAATGCTTGCAAAATCTCACAATTACAATCCTTATTACCGTTTTTGCAAAATCATGGGTTACTTTTTTTTATACAAGATTTGGAGAAAAAGAAATAATTATTCATTTGGTTTTGCTATGGATGGAAGTTGGGCTGCAGGCGAAAGCTTATTATCAGGAATGGCACGGCTTGTTGCGATCTTTAAAGGGGCGAGCTCACTGTTAAGTTCTCTGTCAGTTGTGCTTTGCTTTCCCATGGCCGCGCTGCCATCCATCTTTCTAACCAACTCCATCCCCAATGAGGATTATTTGAATCCATAAATGTTTGATTTGCAGGTTTAGATGGAAGGGAAGGGAGGACAGAGAAACAAGGATGGAAGGGAAAGGAGGCCGGGGGACTGAGGGGACTGAAGGGGCGGCAGGACAGAGGGGGGAAGGGGAAAAAGAGGCAGTGAGGAGAGAGAACAATTGGGTAGTAGGGTTATTGGGGATAAAAGAGGGATTTTGTATAATATTGAAGAGGTCATTTTTGTCCAAAAAATAATTA